>OX463232.1:80366502-81621502 GCA_949820135.1 Sylvilagus floridanus
GGTTAAGCTGCTGCGTGGGACACGGGATGCCAGCCCGAGTTGGCTGCTCCACTTCCACCCCAGCTCCCTGCTCATGCACCTGGGCAGGCAGCAGACGACGGCCCGAGCGCCTGGGCCCCTGCACCCTCGTGGGAGCCCCGGTTGGAGTTCTGGCTCCTGGCCTTCACCTTGTCCCAACCTGGTAGTTGTTTGGGGAGTGAATCCGAGGATGGAGGATGCCCGCCCTCTTTCTCTGTCACTCTGCCTTTCAAATAAATAAATAAACAAACCTTGGGGTGGGGGGGAGAAAGCAGGGATTTTTGGCACAAAGTAGGTGCTCAGTGAATGCACATCGAGTGTGTCCAGTGTGGGGTCCTTCAGGGCGGGGCTACCCCGGTGTAGGGGAGGAGACTGAGGCACAGAGCAGGGAGCCACGAGACCTGTGTGTGTGTGGGGGGGTCTTCCTATGAGGAAGGAAGCCGTGTCCCAGGGCCCCGGCCACTCACCTTGTCCTCCTCGGCCCGGAGGTCGGGCATGGTGCTCACACACAGGCTGACGGCCGTGGTGGCCACGAAGAGGACCGACAGGCACGCGAAGACCTTGCCCGGCAGGCCGGACTGCGGGTTCTCCACCATCTCCCGCAGCCGGTCCATGCAGCGGCCCCAGCGGGAGGCGAGCGCGGCCGGGCGGCCCGCCTCGCCCCGCTGCAGCGCCTCCTCCCGCCGCTGCTCCGCCCGCTCCTCCAGCCTCCGGAGCAGCCTGCGCAGGCAGCAGGGCTCCAGGCCGGCCTCCTCGATGCCCCAGTAGCTGAGCTCCTCGCGGAAGGACAGTGCGCACGTCTCCCGCAGCAGCACCAGCTTGCCGGCCGCCAGGAAGCTCACGATCACCGCGAAGGCGCTGGGGCTGCGGTCGAAGAAGAACTCCTGGCTGTCCTCGTCGTAGTCGTCACAGAGCTGCCGGATCTCGGCATGGCTACGGCACAGCTTGAGCCTGCTCAGGCGGCTCCGCGGGAACTCATCCAGCGTGCTCCAGGGCAGCACGTACCGCCTGCCCCCCACGTTCACCAGCATCTCCCTCTTGAGGTCCAGCGCCGGGGAGCGGTCCCGGGCCCCCACCTTGCGGACCCTGCGGTAGTAAAGGCCCTTGAGGGCAGGCGTCTCCGTGGGCCGGGGCAGCAGCGGGCTGCGGGGGTCCTCCTGATGGTGGCCCGGGTGCAGGCCCCTGTGGCCGGTCAGCAGGGGCATCCTGGGTGATCACGTGGCTGGGGAACAGCAGGCTCACCTGGCTGACAGCAGGGGAGAGAGAGCAAGAGAACGGAGGCGGGGTCAGCCTCGGGGCGGGCTCCTGGACATCACTGTCACAGCCTGGCTCCTGGATGTCACGGTCACAACCGGGCTCCTGGACGTCACAGTCACAGCCGGGCTCCTGGACATCACAGTCACAGCCTGGCACCTGGACGTCACGGTCACAGCCGGGCTCCTGGACGTCACGGTCACAGCCGGGCTCCTGGACGTCACTGTCACAGCCTGGCACCTGGACGTCACGGTCACAGCCTGGCTCCTGGACGTCACGGTCACAGCCTGGCTCCTGGACATCATGGTCACAGCCAGGCTCCTGGACGTCACGGTCACAGCCTGGCACCTGGACGTCACGGTCACAGCCAGGCACCTGGACGTCACGGTCACAGCCCGGCTCCTGGACGTCACGGTCACAGCCTGGCTCCTGGACATCATGGTCACAGCCTGGCACCTGGACGTCACGGTCACAGCCTGGCACCTGGACGTCACTGTCACAGCTAGGTTCCTGGACGTCACTGTCACAGCCGGGCTCCTGGACGTCACGGTCACAGCTAGGTTCCTGGACGTCACGGTCACAGCCGGGCTCCTGGACATCACTGTCACAGCCTGGCACCTGGGCGTCACGGTCACAGCTAGGTTCCTGGACGTCACGGTCACAGCCGGGCTCCTGGACATCACTGTCACAGCCTGGCACCTGGGCGTCACGGTCACAGCTAGGTTCCTGGACGTCACTGTCACAGCCGGGCTCCTGGACGTCACGGTCACAGCCTGGTACCTGCTTCCCCGCCACGGCCTCTGCAGCACCCACGCCTTCACCTCGCATCCGACACACACACTCGGACGGGGCACCTGCCACCTGCCTGGTGCAGATTGGCAACTGAAACCCTTCCCTGGTGCCGCCTGTCCTGCTTTCTCGGAAGATGCTCCCAGGGACGGGCAGCGTGCGGGCTGGGACTCGAGTCTTGTGACCCTGAGCTGTGCCACTCCTGTGGGCTCCTGGGTGCGTGACCTCCCCACTTCACCCTCATCCATTCAGACCGCAAGACCCAAGCCAGCCTTGCACGGGTCACTCAGTAAAAATGGGCTCTCAAGTGCACCTGCTCAGCCAGGTGGCTCACAGGGGCTCTGCACCCTTGGCTCTGCCTTATGCCCGGGCAGTGTGTGTGCCTTGGGGAGCATGTGTGAAGTGTGGATCCAGGGCACTCCTAGGTGGCTTGGCTGTGCCAGGCTGGCCCTCAGCAACTCACTCCACGGGGCGCACATCAGCGGCTCCGCTCGGCAAACCAGGAAGCCGAGCACGGAGAACCTAAAGAGCCCCACTCGTCTTTTTGCCAACACCTGGCGTGCAGAAAAACTTGCTTCCACGGTGCAGGGGTGTGGCTGGGCTGAGCGCAGCACAGCGCCCGGCTCCTGGGCTGCTCCCACTCCTGCTTCATCCCTGGAGTTCGTTTCCCCATTAGGAAGACTTGGCCAAGAGGGTGACAGGGCTGCTCCATGCTCACTGTCTGCCTGCCTCAGCCCCCCTTGCTGTGTGACCTTGAGCCACTGACTCTCCCTCTCTGGGCATCGGTCTGGTTACCTGCACGATGCCGAGGGTTTCATTGCTGTCTCCCCTGCACACATCTTTGGGGCACCTGACTTAGGATACGCGTTTTGGAACCAGCCCCTCCGTGTGTTTAAAAAACGCATCTCCACACTTTGTCTCCTGCTCATTCCCTGCAGCTGTTCTTTGGCTGAGCCTCTCAGTCAGAGCTTTGTCCCGGGCACCCACAGCCTTGTACCTGGACACGCGCTCCAGCCGGAGATGAGCCGGGCAGCTGCCTGGGAATCCAAGTGCCCGGCAGCCCCGGAGCCAGGCAGAGTCCGGAGGACGCCGAGGAGCGAGGGGCACGGCCACTCACCGCCCGCCTTCTGCCTCCTGGCATGCGTCACTCTGTCCACAGAGCCTGGCCTGAGGGAGGTGAGCCGCCGGCGCCCAGGAGCCCCTCCCAGCTTCAGGACCCAAGGTCACACAGTGTATCCGAGCCCAACGCAGGACCCTGTCACCCAGCCTGGGACTCTGCCCAGAATCCCCAAACCCAGTTCTGCCCTCTGCTGCTCCCCAGCCCCCAGCCGGCACAGCCAGCCTCTCCCAGAGCTCGGGAAAGCGGCTCCCTCCGGATGGCACCTTGGCCGGGATGCTCCTCAGCACTGGCCCTTCCTGCAACCCCGGCCCTGCGCAGACAGCAACTTCTCCCCTTGAACCTCAACTTACCCTCGTATCGCTGGGAGACCGTCTCCAGCCAGTTCTCTGCCAGGCAAAGGGCACCCATGACTCGGTGTCCAGGGACGAGACCGGTTTGTGGCAGAGACGAAGGAGAAAGAGGAGAAACAAATGAACCCGAATAGCAGCTTCCGGCTGAGTTAGTTTCCCGTCTGTCTCCCCTTGGTTCCTCCAGGAGCCAGAAGTTCACTCACTCTGCATCGCTCTCCCCAGCAGCTGCAGGAGAGCGCTGGGGGAGAGGGCTAGGGGGTGGGGAGGGTCTGGGGGTGCTGGCTGGAGGGAGCCCGGCCAGCCGCCCGGCTTCAGTGGCGGACTCCGCGCTCCACGTCCCACGGGGACAGCCAGCATGGTCCAGCAAGGCGGGGGCTGGGAGGGAGGAATGGGAAGGGCTTAGAAGTAATCTCTCCATCAGCCAGGCGCAGGCGGGAGCAGCAGCCGCTGCCGCTCTGCCAAGCGCCTGGAAGGCACGGAGCTCTGTCCTCCCTCCCCGCCAGGGAACAGCATCCGCGGGAGGGCAGAGGGCGGCTGGGGACGGGAATGCACCGACACCTGTCTCAGGTGCTCGAATTGCGCTGCCAGCCGGGAGGCGCTCCGTTTGGGGCTACAGGAGCAACTCTGCGGAGTCTGGCTCTGGCAGCCCCCGAGCTCTGGGTGGGAACTGAGGAGCCTGGTTCCACAGTAGGAGTGGCGAGAGGGTGAGCTGGGGAGGCACACAGCTGGGTCACCTTGGGCAGGCGAGCCTAGGGCCGCCGAGCCTCAGATGGGGTCCGGCGAGGGTCAAACCAGAAGCACAGGAGCGAGCTCCTTCCAGGGGAGGAGGGGCGGCGGCTGCTTGTCACACAGAGGACAGCTTGGCCCCGCACTCCGGCTGCACACCGCCTCTGCTGGGTGTCTCTGCTGAGTCACTTGACCTCTCTGGGCCTCCGTTTTCTCACCGGTCAAACGAGGCCAGTCAGAGCACCAAGCTGCTTCCGACAGGCGCGCTCACCGAACATGGGCGTAAGAGGTTTTGAAGGCCGGGCTGTTTTGGTTCTGAAGAGGTCTTCGTAACTCGCGGCCCCAGAGGGCTGGGTCAAGGTCACCTTGCTCGGCAGAGACAAGTTCCCGAGCAGAGATGCAGGAGTGAGGGCCCCAGGGCTGGGGCGTCCGCGGCCACCTACCAGGGCGCAGGGACTGCTGCCCTCCCGGGGGGGGAGTGCTCCCCGGCCCCGGGTAAAGCAGAGACTGGATGCAGGGCGTCTCAGGAGGGCCCAGTGTGAGGAGGAGACCCCCAGCCTGCCTCTGGTGCCTCTGCCTCGGCAGCTGCCCCCACGTCTCTTTCCCGTGGGCACGTGAGTGTCACCCGCAGAGATGCTGTGGCCCCCGTGGCCCTGTCCCCACACCCAGCCCACGCCGAGACACCCCAGGTATTTGCTGGGGACACGGACCACAGCCGCTCTTACAGGCCCCGGGGACGTGGACCATGGCTGCTCCTACAGGCCCCGGGGACACGGACTCCAGAGTCCCCATCCCAGCTTCTGCTGTGCCCGCGTCACCTGACCTCTCAGTTGTCCCTGGACCAGGGGACCCGGGTCCCACTGAAGAATTTACCTGCTCCGTGGCCCTGAACACATTTCTTTTCTTTCCTTTTTTGAATATTTATTTGAAAGGCAGAGCTACAGAGAGGCAGAAGCAGAGAGAGAGAGAGAGGTCTTCCATCCACTGGTTCACTCCCCAGATGACCGCAATGGCCAGAGCTGCACTGATCTGAAGCCAGGAGCCAGGAGCTTCTTCCGGGTCTCCCACGTGGGTGCAGGGGCCCAGGGACTTGGGCCATCTTCTGCTGCTTTCCCAGGCCAGAGCAGAGAGCTGGATGGAAAGAGGAGCAGCTGGGACTCCACTGGTGCCCATATGGGATTCCGGCACTGCAGGTCAGGGCTTTACCCGCTATGCCACAGAGCCGGCCCCTCCTGCACGTTTCTTAACCTCTCTGTGCGTCGGCTGTGCCTGCGAGTGATGTCTGTGAAGAGTGGACAGGTTCACATTTATGAGGCCTCAAAATCAGAGCGGCTTGAAGCCAGCCCCACGCACGTGCCTGCAGCCACCGTGCTTTTTGTATTAGGCTCCGTGGACATGGGCGCCTGCGCTTAACAAACGTTCTCAAGAGAAAGGCCCATCCCCATCTGGTGCGAGACCCTCTTGGTATCCCCAGGGAGCTGGAGCAGGGAAGGAGAGGCCTCCTCGGCTCCACTGGCTCGGCGTCCAGTGCTCGCTCCCCAGCTCCCACGCCTTTTGTCACAGCTCGCAGTTTGCCCAGGCTGTGGGACCTCTGGCCCTCGGCCCATGCCCCCAGGCACTCACTGGGTCCCACAGGGCTTGGTACAGTCAGGGTGGCCTCCCCCGTGCCCTTGTAGTCCAGTGTCCCTCCCCTGTGTGTGCCCTGGACCTCAGCTACCCAGGGAAGGATGCTGGCCTCCGTGGCCACGCGTGGCCATGGCCCTCCTCGCTCTCTGCTGATAGATGGAGTGGGGCACAGTGACCACACGTGAGTCTCGGTGGCTGCCACAGCCACACAGACGCAGGGCCTTAAAATGACGCGAGCACGTCACCTCTCAGTCCTGAGGCCGCAGGCGGAACCGGCCTTGGGGGGCACTCAGGGCAGACAGCTTTCTTGTCTGTTCCAGCTTCCGGGGCCGCTGCCCACCCTGGCTCGGGCCCCCTCCCCGTCCTTGTGGCAGTACCCCGCAGAGGAGAGGACGTCGCTCCCCACTCAGGGTGGAGAAGGAAGTGCAGGCGCCCGTGGGGGTGGAGCCCATCCCAGACCACTGTCCATGGCCAAGACAATCAGGGCTGTGGAGGGTGCCCTGACCTGCGGGAGGAAGAGCGGCCTGGACGCCCAGGGGAGACAGGGCCCTGGCGGGAGAGGCTCACTGGGCCTGTGCTGGGGTCTCTATCTGGGCATTGTGGGCAGGTGGCAGGGCGTGGGTTCTTCCCTGGCCCCATTAGACCCACGCTGGCCTCTGGCCTCCAGGCCTTGTCCACAAGCCCTGACTTGGGGAGGGGCGGGAGTCCGGCCACGTCTCTGCAGCTGGCCTCCATGCCTGCTTCTGGAAGTCAGGGTCCCTCCACCAGGGGGCGAGATCCAGCCATCTGAGTGTCAGTCTGCCCCTCCATGCATCGCTGCTTGCGGCCTGTGTGACCCAGGCAAGTCCCCCACCGCCCCCTGCTCTTGGGGTCTCAGAGATGCTGGGGAGCAAATGAGCTAAGGCCTCATTTCAGTGCGCACAGTAGGTGGTGCGCACAGCGGGTGCTCAGCAGTGTTAGCTGTTACTATTTGCTCCATCGCCATCGTGTCTGTTGATTATCACGGGAGCTCAGAGTCTCCCGATAGCACGTCCCCTGCGGCCAGTGCCAGAGGAGCCAGGTCCCGGGCGGTCATCGGCGGCACCTGGCCCTAGGGGCGGGAAAGCTTCTGAAAGATGCCGTTGGCTGTCCCCGCGGCCCACATACCTGGGCCGTGACCAATTCTGAGCTAACAGGCTGACGTCACTGAGTGCAAAGCTGGAGGGAGGTGCTCAGGGGTGGCTCCCCAGGAGGGCCGGCTCCTGAAGGCGGGACTCGTGGCTGACCGACCACAGGTGGGGCTGGTTGCTGGGGTGGGGGGAAGAAGCAGATGCTGGCAGAGGGGTCAGTCGGCTGGAGGACGGACGGGGACGCACGTGGTCTGAAGCAGGCGTGCCTGCAGGAAGGCGGAGAGGTAGGTGGGGCTCCCAGCCTGGCAGCCCTCTGCGCCTTGCCCAGGTGGGCAGCATGGGGGCCACTGGCCAATTCACACCTGTGGTTCTCCTGCTGGGGACATCTTGGACAACCTCCAATGGCTGCGCTACGTCCAGGTGGGTTCCAGGGGAAGGGTGGGGGCTCCGGTCCCCGAGAGATTGCGGAGTGACTTCCAGGTGGTTCTAAGCTGCGGCCAGGGCTGGGAGCCAGGGCGCAGCAGCCGCCACGCGTTCCCAGGAGCTCCTGTTGGCTCCTGGCACGAGGCAGTGTAAATCGGTGGCGGCCCTTTTAAAGAGCAGCTGGGCTGCATCGCTCGAATGGCCGATGCTGCAGCCCGTGACCGGCCATCGGCACCCGGGCACTCGCTCTGCAGCGCGGTCGGCGCACGTGTGCCGGGAGCCTCACCACAGTGTTGTTTGTGATGTAGCAGATGGGAAATGACTGTGATGTCCCTGGTATGGGGCGGTCACTCAGAGGGCACGGCGGGGGTAGGGGGAGCGAGACTCTGCAGCTGCTCAGAGGGACCAGAGCTGTGCCTGTTGGGGGAGGACCAGCGAGGTGCGGAGTGTGGGGTGCGTCTGTGCACGCCGAGACGCATGTGGTGCCGGGAGTTTCTGCCTCTGGATCGGCAATCAGGGCCCGAGCGGCTTCAGGGGGCGGGGGGGACGTTTGTGTAAGACGACGTGGTGACCGACAGTGACTGCAGGAGCTTGTGGTCCGCACGGTGATGTTTCCCTGCTCACGTGCCTTGCATCCTGGCGAGAGCCGGGTACCCAGCGCCGCCGAGGGAACCTGCTCCTCTCAAGCCCTCCTGGTGCCGTGGGGAGGGGGCGCCGGTCTGGGGAAAGATGCCATTTGTCCGTCCGAGCTGGGCGCGGTGACAGAGAGAACAAGGCAGTGTCTGCGGGGCTGAGCGCGGGGAGGAGCCGATCGGGCAGCAGGAAGCCCTCGGAAGGTGCTGGAAAGACGACAGTGACTGGGCCCTCACGTGTCCTCGCGTGTCTGCCTCAATCGCACATCAGGGAGATGTGAGCACGGGGCAAGGCCAGAGAGCCAACCCTGTGACCTGAGACCCGTCCTCGGGCCCCTCGGAGTCGACTCACTGGCCCGAGCTCTTCATTGTGGACTCGGTGTGGGCACGCGCAGAGCGCTGCCTCCACACCATGCAGGCTGGGGGCGGACTGGGCCAAACGGGCAGCGTCAGCCCTGAGCCAGGCAGGGGAGGTGCGCGGCCGGCGTTGCGGTAGCTCGCTGTTTGGGAACACGAGCCGTCATCACGGATTTTCTGCTCAATTTCCCAAATTCTCAACAGCGCCTACCAACTCGGAAATGTCCAAGGCACCGCGGAGCTGAACACGGCCACATCTGGTGATGCAGCAGCTCCGCCCCTCGGGTAAACCCAGGAGAGCCGCGCGCACGCCCACGGTCAGCCACGTGCAGGGGCGCTCGCTCCGACGTCGTGCGTGGCGAGCCGTGCCTCCTACGGGCCTGGTGGAGGGAGGGTCGTGGGGGGAGCTTTGTTGCAAAGCTGATTGGTAGCAGCTGCACGTTGGCTCGGCCGCTAACAAGAGAACGGCGGCAGCTGGCGCCAATTCACGCAGGCGTGAACGCGGCAGGGCAGCCTGGTGGGGCCACAGGCCAGAGGGAACGCAGCGGACACGGAGGAGCGCTTGGGGGGCTCAAGCCGGGCTACGCTGACCTGCGATGGTGAGAGCCGGGGGGCCGTTCCCTTTGGGGGCTGCGTCGTGCCTGGGAGGGGGCCGGGAGAGGGGGCTGCTTACTGAGTGTTCAACCTGTGCAAACGTCCGTGCAGCTCAGTGGCGTGTTCACGGAAAACAAGCATGATGATGTATGATGGGAAAAAGGGTGGCTTCGTGTGTTTTGTATCAAATACAAACATCTTTAAATTCCATTTGCCCGTGAACTTTTGGAGGACTCTTGTATTTAAATTGGGGCAGTTTTTTTTTTTTAATAAAGATTTATTGGTTTGAAAGGCAAAGTTACAGAGAGGAAGACTGAGAGGGGGAGGTCTTGCATCCTCCGGTTCAATCCTCAAATGGCTGCAACTGCTGGGACTGGGCCAGGCTGAAGGCGGGAGCCAGGAGCTTCTTCCAGGTCTCCCACGTGGGTGCAGGGCCCAGGCACCTGGGCCATCCTTTGCTGCGTTCCCAGGCCACAGCAGGGAGCCGGATGGGAGGTGGAGCAGCCGGGACTTGAGGCGGTGCCCATGGGGGATGCTGGCATCACAGCAGCAGCTTTACCCCTGTGCCGCAGCGTCAACCTGGTCTTCTGTGTTAACCACACAGCCACTGCCTGCGCAGCACGTGGGCCTCAGCCCCAGGTCGGGAGCAGGTGAGGCAGTGAACGCTCCGAGTGGCTGCGCTGTGAAAGCCGGGGCGGCCCGGGCCTCTGGTCTGTGTCGGTGGCCGCTGTGACCTGCTCCATGTCCTGGCCCTTCCTTGCGCCCGCGCCCCGCCTCCGTCCCGCCCCAGGGAATCTGAGGTCCTTGGAGACTCCCACCCGCTCTTCTGCGGAGGGAGTGGAGACATGGCTGGGCCCCGTGCAGCCTCGTGGCGGTGGGGAGCAGAGACATGGCTGGGCCCGGCGCAGCCTCGTGGCGGTGGGGAGCAGAGACATGGCCGGGCCCTGCCCCGCAGGCTTGTGGGGGGGGTGGAGACACGGCCAGACCCCGCACAGCCTTGCGGGGGGAGCGGAGACATGGCCGGGCCCTGCGCAGCCTCGCGGGGGGAGCGGAGACGTGGCCGGGCCCTGCGCAGCCTCGCGGGGGGAGCGGAGACGTGGCCGGGCCCTGCCGCACAGCCTTGTGGTGGTGGGGAGCGGAGACGTGGCCAGGCCCCATGCAGCCTTGCAAGCTTCCCGGTGGAGCCCTTCTCTGGATGCAGAGGTGCGTGGGAAACGTGGCTTTGTCAGGGCGGCCGCAGGCCCCAGTGGTGTGCATGCAGCCTGTCCCTGGCGCTGGCTGGGGCGGCCCCCCATGACCAAGCGCCCCTGCATCTGCTTTGGGGGGCAGCGCAGGACAGGGCCAAATGCTTGGAGCTTTAAAGATGGAAGTTTTCAGGGGCCGGCCTCAGGGCGCAGCAGTTAACCCGCTGCCTGGGCCTCCAGCATCCCATATGGGTGCCGGTTCGAGTCCCGCCTGCTCCACTTCTGATCCAGCTCCCTGCTAAAGGCCTGGGAAAGCAGCAGAAGATGGCTCGAATTCTTGGGTCCCTGTCACCCACATGGGGTTCCAGGGTCCTGGCCTCGGCTTGGCCCAGACCTGGCTCAGATCTTGCTGTTGTGGCCATTTAGGGTGTGAACCAGTGGATGGATGTACCTGGTTGCCCCTCCTTGCCCTGTATTTCTGGAAATTGGCTCTGAAGTGTAGATTACCCTCAGCTGCCGTGTTTGGGCCAGAACGTGCTGGTGCGGGGACGCTGGGGGCCGGGCTGTCCCCTGTGCGTGTAGGGGATGCTGGGCTGTGGCCCTGGGTTCAGGGTCACTGCGGGTGTCTTGTGTGGCGGGGCTTTTCCTGTGTGATACTTGAACCTCAGCTGAGAGTGCTCTTCCGTCTTGTGGTGACCACGCTGTGGGGAACTCGTGCTAGGGAGGCCGAGGAGGAGCGAATGTTCACGGTGGGACTCGGGGGAGCCTTCAGCTGTCCACGCATCTCAGGACGCCTCCTTGCGTCCAGCGTAGACAGGGCCAGGCTGGGGCACCAGGGAGCGGCCTGCAGCCAGCACTGCCAGTTGGTGCTGGGCTGCTGGTGGGCACCACGCTGGGGGTAAATACCCACGTAGCCCCTCTGGCAGCCCCGAGGCCCATCCAGCTACGCCCCAGCTGATGGATGAGGCTTGGGCAGTTGAGGACCTTGCCCGTGGCACCCAGGATCTAAAAGCAGGTGTCTCTGCCCCTGACCCCTTCCCTACTTGTCACCAGCGTCTTAACCTCTACCGAGAGCACCATTCTGGGCCCGGGTCCTGGGCTCCGAAGGCGGCAGAGAACTGGAGAAAGGTTTATGGTTGTGTGAGACACGAGAACCCTGTGTGGATCGGGCTGCCCTGGGCTCCTTTGGGTTCCTGGGATCCTGAAGCCTGTTCTTCCTTAGCCTCTTTGTAATCTGCACTTGTGTCATTTTCAGATCTACTTACTCTAGTGATTGAACAGAGCCTAGATGGGTGTAATCAAGGTACAGTTGTATAAATAGTTTTATTTTAGAGTTGGGTTTATTTTTATTTGAAAGGTAGAGAGAGACACAGAGGTGCCTGCAGTCCCAGGGCTGGGCCAGGTTGAAACCAGGAGCCAGAAGCTCGGTCTGGGTTGCTCACGTGTGTGGCAGGGCCAGTAAGTTAGCATAAGTTCCCTCCCAGAGCGTGCATTAGGGAGCAGCTGGAATCGGAAGTGGATCCAGAATTTGGGCAGGCACCGTGATATGGGAGGCAGGCCTCTTAAGCTGCTGCGCCACAGCCCTGGCCCCAGCGCTGGCTCTGAGGGTCGGGGTGGCGGGGTGTCCCCTGGGCCCCTGAGCAGGCTGTGTCGCAGGTGCTCGGCTCCGGCTGGGTCTCCTCTCCCTGTCACAGACCGAGCAGGGTGGTGCAGCCGAGCGGACTGTGGGTGAAGGCACAGCCCTGGCCTTAAGGGCTTCGTGCGGGAGGCAGACTCGCCACTGAGCGTAGCAGGGAAGTGACAGCGGGGCGCCGCCAGGGCGATAGGGTGGACAGGGGAAGCCGAGACTGATGCTCACTGGGAGATCCGGGGTGGAGGCCTGCACGGGAGTTTGAGCCCAGGCCCCACCCTGAGAGCAGGGTGAGGCTTAGGGCGTGAGGCAACCTGGGGGGTGGGGGTGTGGCTGGGGCGGGAGAGCAGAGATGCAGTCTGAGAGGAGAACGGCTTTGAGCCCCAGGCCTCAGCTCTCCCTCCCAGGGCCCTGCAGCGTCCCGCCTACCTGGGGGCCAGGGATCCAGTGTAGGGGAGAGGCTGGGCCGAGCTGGGGAGGGACAGCAGGGGTGCTGGTGTCTCAAGAGGGACGCTGCCCCATGGCTACAGGCAGGGTGCGGGAGAGGGCTGGGCCCTGAGGTTTCCCGGTGGAGGGGGCGGGGGGGGGGACGAAGTCAGTCGCCCGCAAGGTGCTGAGCTTCCCTGGACGGGGACACAGGGCGCGGGGGTGTCTGGGGGCGAGGGTGTGTTCCCGCAGCTCTGGGGTGAGAGGGGCCAGCCGGGTGGGCTTCCTTCCCCGGGCAACTGCTCACCAAGGAGCCAGCGCCCTCACCCTGGGGGCCTCTCTCACACCCAGCAAGCTCCCCCCATGGCGAGGTGTTTTGCCGAGCAGGCACTGGCACCGTGTTGGGTGCCCCTTTGGGCGAAGACGAGCTCATTCCATTTGTGGCTGGCACCGAGTCCTGGGCAGACGCTGCACCTGCTCCGCGAGGCGCTTCCAGCCGAGCCGAGGAGACGCGCGTCTTGCTTTCCAGTGAGGTGAAATATATCAGAGGGGAACGAATGCTCAAACGCCAAAATCCCTATTACAGCAGGTTTTCTCACGATTTGGAAGCGTTGTATGGTTTTAGCATTGAGTGGATTTGTGGGTAGCTTGAGGGGCCCAGGGGCCCAGGAGCCAGAGGTGTCCCAGGGAGACCTGGGAGTCTTGGGGACCAAGAAGGGGTGGGCCTGGGGCTCGGGGAGGCAGGAGGGCGTGGCTGAGCCTGCCAGGGCCTTGTGTGGGTCAGGTGTGCGTGGGGATTGCCGACACCAGGACTCTGAGTGGGGCAGACGAGCGGAAGCGGGGCGGAGGCCTCAATGTCACCTGCAGCCTGGGCTCGCGGGCTGGCCGGCCAGCTATTTATACCTCCTTCTCTGGGGCCCCAGGGCCTTGGCTCGACGCTCTGTCTGCAATTGCGTGGGGCCTGGTACCTGCACATGTTTATGTGGGAGGCGGCGTCGGCAGTCACAGAGGGAACACACGAGGTGGCGAGGATGCCCGCGGCCCCGAACCTCACGGCGCATCTCTGCCGGAGTCCTCGTCGGTGCCTCCGGACAGGCGCCCGTCCTGCTGGTCCCTAGCTAAGGGGCACGCTGATTCCGGACGTGGTGCCTGCCGCGTTTGCTGGTCGACTCGTGGAAATCCCATGGCCTCTTCCAGCAAAACGCGCCGCCTGGAGACCGGCGGGTGGGGCCGGGGCCGTTGTCTGGGTCCTGGTGTGCAGGTGCGGGCAGCCCCCCAGTTCACCCCGAAGTTTGTGGTGCTCAGGCCCCACGTCCAGCACCTGATTCTGTCCCAGTGAAGCAGTGCTGAACTTGGTGGTAATAACGGCCGTTTGAGCTGGACGGAGAAGGAGCAACCGGGGCTCTGGGGCCGGGCGCCGCGTGGGGTCCTGTTTCTGCCCCACGAGGCATCAGCCGGAAGCCACAGGGCTGGGGCCTCTCGGCCCTTGGGCAGGACCCAGGGGAGCCACTCCTTAGACGCCGCCTCGTCCACGTCAGCCATGGACAGGGGCTGTCGGCCTGTCCTGGGCACCCACACTGTGGTTGTCCTGGCACAGTGGCCTCAGTGGATGGGTGGACTTCGCACGTGGCAGGAGGGAGCTGCAGGGCCTGTGTGGCCCAGGGTCCCGTGTCCCCTGGGGCCACCTCTGCAGTGTCTCTTGGCTGAGGCTGTCACAGGCATCCCACAGCGGGGGCCAGGAGGGGACCAGGGACTTGCGTTCACCACAGAGCTGCTCCTCTCGCGGCTCCCACGCGTGGTCCTCGGGGTCTTGTGCTGTTGGCGTCACTGCCTTTGCAGTCCTGGGGGGTGGGGCTTGCAGAGGCACAGGCACAGTGACACAGGAGCCTGTCCACATGTGTCAACCCAGACGGCAGAGGGGACGGAGAGTGGGGGCGCGTATGAGGGCGCTGAGTGGCTGCCTCTGATTGTCTGATTGGAACACCTGGATGAAATTTCTGGTTCATTTAGGCACGTGTGTGTGTTTGCATTTTCTTTTTCTTTTTTTCATATTTATTTTACATATTTGAAAGGCAGAGCAATAGGGAGGGAGAGAGAAAGAGATCCCCCATGGGTCCACCCTCCAATGCCCACAACGGCCAGGGCTGGGCCAGATCAAAGCCAGGAGCCTGGAACTCCATCCAGGTCTCCCACATGAGTGGCAGGGGCCCCAGCACTTGGGCCGTCTCCTGCTGCTTTCCCAGGTGCATTAGCAGGGAGCCAGATGGGAAGTGGAGCGGCTGGGACCACTATGGGATGTTGGTCTCACGAGCAGCGGTTTAACCTGCACCGCAGCGTTGGCCCCGTTTTTGGTTTTAGTACACAGCTCACGTGCAGAGGGGCCGCGGAGCCGGCTCCCGGGGTCTCTATCCCGAGCCCTTCCCCTTCTGGTCTGCTGACCTGCACAGGCTCCTTGGTTTCCCTGAGACTCATTTCATCTGCGACATGAGGCAACAGCGGGTCAGCGCCACCCCCCAGGGCTGGTGTAAGGGCAGGATGGGGCTGGGGACGCAAACAATTAGCACGGCGTTGGCACAAAACAGTCAAGGTCAGGGATTGTTCCTCGGGGATTTATTAATAACTTTAGAGATAAACAAGTTCTCGTTGTCCCTGATATCTGGACGGTGGCAGTGTGTGTGTGTGTGTGTGTGTGAGAGAGAGAGAGAGAGAGAGAGATGGAGAGGGAGGGAGGGGGAGGGGAGGAGGGGGGAGGGGGGAGGGCGATCAGGAGCACCATCAGGGTCGTTGCTGAAGACTCCCGTCATCCGCACGCACACGTTTGCAGAGCCGGCTGCTCCAGCCGTGCTCCACCTTCGGGAAGAGCCTGGAATCGAGGACACGCTTTCCCTTAGAGGGAGCGGGAAGGTCACGGGGAGAATCTGCGGTCCCTGGGAGCTCCTTGTTCCAGGGCCGGTGCTCCGTCGGGGGGGGGGGGGTGAGAAGCTAAAGGCAACAGAATAATTGACCAGATTTTTTTTTGAAACGCAGCTTTGTTCTTTGCTGGAACACAGGAGTATTTGTCATCCTAAAGGGAATATTCCATTGGACTGGTTCTTCTGTCAGCAGAAATCTTGGCTTTTGCACCCTCCTAGCTCAGGAAGGGAAGGGCAGACGGGACAGCTGCTGGACTCAGGGCGGGGCTGCTGAGCCAGCAGCGCTGGGCAAGTGTGCAAGTGTGGGGAGTGTGGAGGGCCCAGCCAGACAGGGAGGTCGGGGCCCTCCGGCCGCCTTGTGCTGTGGGAGCCAGGCGGGTGCCCCCACGCAGCTGGGCTCAGACGGAGCAGTGCTGTTGAGGTTGGGGGAGCCAGGGCCACAAGTCTGTGAACTGGGTACCTGGCTGAGAGCTGGCATGGACTGGGTACAGGGTAAGCACTAGACAGGTGGTAGACAGACAAGAGAAGGACAGATGGATGGAGGGGTGGAGGGAGGAAGGGGTGGAGGGGGAGAGGGGGAGAGGTGGGGGGGGGACATGGGAGACTGGGTGGAGGGGCAGACCGGCACTCAGATGGCTGGATTGCGCCCCCTCTTCACGGAGCTGCCTTGAGCCTCGGGCACCCTTTAGAACTGCCCGCTGCCTGCTCAGTTGTTAGATGCTGGGTTGGACAAGTCAGCTGTGAGGGACACGCTGGGGTCACTGCAGGTAGGGTGAATGTGGCCTGGGTGTTGGGTGAGGTGACGTCTTCCCGGCTGCAGGTTTTGTCGAATGAGAAGCACAGGCATGTGCAGTGTGGTCTCACGAGGGCTGGAAAATCACACCGGTTCAGGGGCCGGCCCTCCGCGAGGCCGCGACCTGAGCCGGGACCCTTACTCCCCTGACCCTGACCCTGCGGCTCCTTGTCTCCCCTCTTCCTCCGGGTGCAGCTCCGGTCAGTGCCTCAGGGAGCCCTCCCCAGCCTGCCAGGCTGTGCAGCCCAGGCCGTGCGCCACCTCCAGCGCCTACCGCGACCTGTAGGTGACTAGAGGAAGCTCCTCTCTTCCCGTGCTCCTCCCCGAGTGTGGCCGGTGGGCACTCGGAATGGTCTTCCCAGGTCAGTTCCGTAACGAGAGAACCCGTGGAATGCCTGCCGTCCGTCCTGCCTCCCCCAGGGCCCTTGCCCGTCATGAGCCTGGGCTGAGAGAGAGCGTTGCTGATTTGGCTGGCTGCGGCACAGGGAGAACAGAAGGCACACCACAGCTGGGAGAGGAAGCGTGCTGAGCGGTGCGGAGGCTGGAGGGTCCCATTGCTGCCCCCCGCCCTGTTGGAAGCCCCTCCCCTGGGGCAGGTGCAGCAAAACCACAGGGCCTCCCTCGGCCTCCTCTGGCTGCCTCTGCAGCCCAGGGGCACCTGTGGCCCCACAACAGCGAAGATGGTGATGTCACAGTCACAGCCCTTGCAGGAGCCCCCGGAGTGGCTTGGAAGCGAGTGATACAGGCAGACTGAACCCTGCTGATGGGGTGGGCTGGCTGGCCTCCAGGCAGGGGCCTCAGAGCAGGGGCCCCTCCACCCCACCCCCGGCCCCTGCACGCCTGGCCTGAGTTTGGATCCCACTGCCAGGGCTCACGTGTGCAGAGGTGCAGCACTGCCCTCGCTGTCTCCTGGGGTCCCGAGCCCAGCCGTCCCCTCCAGCCACGTGCAGCTCCTGCCCTGAGAGGCGGCAGCGGCTGGACCCCTCGGATTCTATTTTGAGGCTGTGAGCTCCCAGCCACCAGGCACCGTTTAGCTCCGGGAGGAATGTAATTGCTTTCGGTTGCACCACTTTGCTAAGGCTCCAGGCATCGAGGGCTTTGAAGATTAAAGTGTGGAGAGAAATTAATTATTAAGGAAATGCAATTGAACTGGAGATGGATTGAACCTAGATTAAAAACCAGTAGGTGCCGGTTGTCAAATGCAGGCAGTGGGCTCTTCAACTCGACAGAGGTGAGTGGCAGCTGACACCTGAGTCACGCGTGCTTGACAGACTTCCCCACGCCGTCTGCGTCTTCCTTGTTCTGGAAGATCTCTGAGAATGGGTGTGTTGCTCCCGTTTCACACACAAGGATGCAAGGCACAGAGAGGTTGAGTGGCTGTCCTTGTGTCACACAGCATCAGAGGACAAGAGGGGGGATCCAAACAAGTCTTTGTGGCTTTTTGAGTCAGAGTCAGAGAGAGAGAGAGAGAGAGAGAGAGAGAGAGAGAGAGAGTGTTCCTATCCACTGATTCACTCCCCACATGACCACGATGGCCAGGGCTGTGCCTGGCCAAAGCCAGAAGCATGAAATTCGACCTGGGTCTCCCACATGGGTGCAGGGGCGCAGGCACTTGGGCCGTCTTCCGCTGCTTTGCTAGGAGCCTTAGCAGGGAGCTTAAGCAGCCAGCACTCAGACGAGCACCCACGCGGGAGACCGGCCTTGCAGGGGGCAGCCTCACCCACTGTGCCCCAACCCGGGCCCCCGATTGGGAGAACGGTGGGCGCTTTCCCGTGCAGAGCACCCGAGGAGGCGTCTCTGCAGCCGTGGCTTCTCCTCTTCATGCTGTGTTGGTTTGAGGCTGAGAAACAAGCACTTGCGAATGCGGTTAGGAAGAAAAATGAGGCTCCCGTGGTCAGGCTGCGGTCGGGCGATCAGGAATCACACGGAGGCTCAGGCCGGCTGGGGCCGCGTGGGGCCGCCCGTGATGGAAGCAGCCGAGGCGGCAGCTCACCCGGCCCCCGCGGTGATTCTGCTCCATTTGCTTGGCGCTCAGAGTGCCAGCTCTGGTGGTTAAATGCCTGTGGTTGATGGGATTTTCTGCCGGTCGCTGGTGCTTAATGGGGGAGACTTTGCAATTGTGCTTAAGCACCGAGTAATTGGCCAGACCCTCCGGGACCGGCGCAGCCGCCTCCCAGCCGGGCAGTGTTGGGCACCTGCCGCCGTCTCTGCCTCAGGATCCGACCTCAGGCCTGCCTCAGGCTGTGGGTTCCTAGGAAGGGGTCTGTGACTGCCCAGGGAGCAGCCGGAGATCTCCCCCAAGAGACACGCCCACTGAACCCAGCTCTGCAGACCCCTGGTGGGGTCCACGTCCTAGACAGGGACAATAGTGCCCCCGCTGCTTGCTCTGCAACGGTGGGAGGAGCCCCCTCCCTCTCGCTCAGCCCCATTGTTCTGCTCAGGCTCCTGGGAGGAGACCCACCCACACCAGGGCGGCCCTGTCTACCTATCTCCAGGCTCCAGAAACTCTGCACAGACAAGCCCACAGCGCTGCTTGACACAAGCATCCGGGCACCCGATGGCCCAGGTGAGGTGACAGGAAGTCGCCCGGCACGCTGTGCAATACACAGCATGTGTTGAAGGTAGCGCCCAGCCGTGTCCTTGATGGCTGGGGAACCGTCTCAAGGAAGGCGGCAGGTTCAGGTCCATGTCCCGGCCTGTGGCTGTTAACGCCAGCTCGGCACAGCTTGACGTCAGCGAGAGGGGAGCTGCACAGGGGTGGCTTCAAACGTCTCATGGAAATGCAGTCGCCGGATGAGCCGATGTCGCTGCAGGCGTCTGTCCTGAAGTCCGTGCAGAGCTTCCCGGACTTAAAAAACATGCCTTCCTGCTTGTTTATGTGCAAGGGAGAGGAGGGTGGAGAGGGAGAGGCAGAATCGGGAGTGAACTTGAACCCAGGCACCGTGGTACGGGACACGACGTCCCCACCAGCTGCTTAACCACGGCGTTGCCTTCCATTTTCTTTTTCTATAAAAAAGGCTTATCTGTTTATTTGAAAGTCAGAGTGACAGAGACAGAGAGACACAGAGAGAGGGATCTTCCATCCTCTGGCTCAGTCCCTACATGAAGCCAGGTACCTCTTCTAGGTCTCCACGTGGATGCCACGTGGACGCCGCTTTCTCGGGTGCATTAGCAGGGAGCTGGATCAGAAGTGGAGCAGCCGGGGCTCAAACCGGCACCCGTACCAGATGCTGGCCCTGCAGGCAGCGGCTTCACCTGCTAACCACAGCACCGGCCTCCTCTCGCTTTGCAGTGAGCCCCAGGTGTACTCCGGAGGGGATGGGAGAGCCGGCGAGTGGCTGGTCACTGGTGGCTGCCCAGGGACCCTCACCCTGGAGCTCCTGAGCTCTGGGCATGGGGGAGCAGAAGGCACGTGCAGGAGCCAGGCTGTGCACCCCTGGGGAGCAGCAGCACAGGTGTGCAGGCCTGAGGTCTGTGCAGGAGACCAGTAGCGAGCCCCGAGGGGCAGGCCGGGAGGCTGGACATCAGGCCTGGGCAGGGGTCTTCAGACAAGTCCAAGCCCCAGAGGCTGCAGGGTTTGCTTCTCGGCTCTGCCCGCTCCTGGGTTGCTGCGTGGCCTTGAGCATCTCATCCACCCCTGGAGCCTCAACTCTGTCCTCTGCGAAATGGGCTTGTGGGGAGCACACGCCTGCTGCGCCAGCACGGAACTCAAGGCCCCACCCTCCCGAGGGAAGGTCCCAGCCCTGTGAGTGGCAGGAGTGTGGCTCAGCCTGACGGGGGCGGGAGCAGCGCCCCCTGCTCTCCTGCCCTGCCTTCCCATGGCGCTGTTGAGGGAAACGGCCATGGCAGGGCAGGTGAATTTTGAGTGAGTGAGGGGCACAGAAGCCCCTTGGACAGCTTGGGGCAGCAGACTCGAGCCTCCTGGAGCAGGCAGGAGGTGGCTTGCGGAGGCCCAGGCAGCCGCCTGTGTGTGGGATGGTGGCGTGGGCAGCCTGACCGCCCGGAGTCCAGGTGCTCTGAAGCCCCCTGCCCTGGCGTGAGCAGGACCCGGGAGAGGCCTGTCGGCGGAGGAGGCCCGAGCCGGGCTCTGTGCACCGGTGAGTGGCTCTGTGCGGCGTGTGTGTGCCTGCACTCGCCTGTCTGTGTGTTAAGGCTGTAGGGAAGACTGTGGTCGAATGGGCTCCCGGAGACCCAGGCTCTCCCCTCACGGCACCCGCCGGTGCCTCTGACACTCGGGGCAGGTTGACTCCTCTGGGCGCCGGCTCCCCGCCGTCAGTGAGCTGTGCTAGGTTATCCAGAAGGCTCCAGTGCACCGGCAATGTTCTTCTCGCGTGGCATCCAGGGTACAACAAACCCCCCACCCCAGCAGGGAAGGGGCCCGTCACAAACGTGTGTTCCCATGTGTTCGGCATGTTCCTGCCTCGTCTCGAAGCTTCTGGAAGCTTCTGGAAGTCCTGACTCTGCCATTCACTGGGTGGTTGACCTTGAGCTGGTCAAGACCCAGTTCCTCCTGGCCAGGGTGAGAGAGCCCGTATCCATGTTGACAGCTGGTGCAGCCTCGGCCGTGACCCGTCAGGCCTGTACATCCCCGGGACTCCTGCTGTCCAGCTGAGCCCTTTGATTGACAGCTGGTGGGCAGTCAGGGATGGTGGAGGCTGGGAGGGGGAACTGGGGGTCTCAGGGGAGAGGCTCTTTGCTGACTGGTACGAAAAGAGGCAGCAGACTCCAGACTCCAAAAAGCTCATGGAGAATGGGACTTGAACAATGTCCGCTCGGGTACAAACATGTTTGAACTCTCGATGCAGTTTTCATAACATGTGTTTTCCGTGAATGTTTTAAAGTCCCCTCGTACGAGGATTTCAAAACTCTCTTTGCAAATGAACTTGACTTTGCATTCCGTTTCTCCACAAGCGTTTTGAAGTCGTGCTGTAGCCTGTGCGGCCTGCAGGGCCATCCCGGGGCACCCGGGCATGTGTCAGCCCATGGAAGGGACGGACGTGGAAGTCGCGCACAGGGACCTGGCCCCGTCGGGAAGAGCCGGTCTCTGTTAACTTCCGACTCACCCAGCTCACTCTGAGTTTAACGAAATTAAAACAGTTAAGATGGACTGTCCAGGAAGGGGGAGAATAGAAATGGTGTCTGCGAACCCCACTGTGCGGAGGGTGGGAAGAGGGCGTCATCGGTGCCCATACTCCAGGTGAGGAGACTGAGGCCCAGAGAGACCAGGTGCTCCTCCCGGGACCTCGCAGAGCTGTCTTGCACGACCCCCCCCCCCCCCCCGGGAGAAGGCAGGTGCGTGGGGGTTGGGAGCCTGAACCCCATCAGATCTGTGCAGAAGACACCGAACAGGGAAGGGCCTGGCTCCGGGCCTCGCTCACCGGGAGCTGCTGGCTTCCGCACCCGGATGCCGGGCATCAGGCTTCCTCACCTCGACCCCGGGGACCGCCTGCCCCAGGTGCACTCCCTGCTGGGGGCTCTGTGTGGGCTCCAGCCTTGGGGACTTCCTGGGCCCCCTGCGCCCTCCCCGTGCGTGTGTGACAGAGGTTGCGCCTCTGGGTGGCCGAGGCACTAGTGGCCTGGGATCTCGGCCGGGGATTTAACCAGCCCCCAGCTCAGCGGGAGCCCCCCCTCCCCTCGCTCCTGCCGCCTCTTTAATTACGCAGATGCCGCCAACCAGAGCGAATTAAAAACAAGAACTTGGCACTGGCTGGCTCTCCTTTCCGGGCCATTTGGAACACGGTGGCGATGGTGCCCTTGGCGCCCTCAGCTCTCACCTGGCGGTCAGGAGACGTCCCCTGAGACCACTGGAGTGAGCGATGAGGCTCACGCAGGCTTAATCTGCTCCCGGCCCTGGGCTTTACGGGCGTCTCACCCTGCACGGCCCCTCCCCTGGGGACATGGCTGAGGGGCGTGGGACGGTTTCCCAGCCGGGGACGACGCCTTCCGCAGAGGCACTGCCGGACGCTCGCACCTGCGGGGTGCGGCTCACCGCGGGCATCAGCGTGTCTTTCGTCAAACTGGAGGCTCTTGAGCTTCCGGTCCCTTCCGTGTAAATTATAAACATGTTACTGTTATTGTAACTCAAGCTTGGCCTCGATGCACTGAAGACCCTGGGGCGGCAGTGTCCCCGCTCTGAGAGCTCAGCGCCAGCTCCAGCTTCCCGTGGACGGGGATCCTGGGAGGCGGTGGCGACGGCTCCTGCAGGGCGTGGAGGGACACGGAGCGGGTGATGAGAAGGCGCCGCTGCTGATGGCGCCTGCCTGTAGCAGCTGCTGCTCCCGCGGCGAGTGGCCCCGGTGACAGGGGCTGGCCATGGTGAGAAGCACAGTCAGCAGCGGCCGCAGCACAAGCCAGGTGCGGCGCCAAGCGCTCACCGTGATGAGAATGACCCGAGCCCCAGCTTAGGGTGAACCTCGCACATCGCGGGAAAACCCAGGTGGGAGCCAGGATGCAGAGTGACAGGCAGGCACAGGCAGGTTCACAGAGGTCAGAGCGTGGCTGCTGTGGAGGGGGTGAGGGGGTCACTGAGGTGGAGCCTGGGAGGGTGGGGGTCCCAGTGCTGTTCCACTGGGGGCGGGTCGGCGGTCACATGGGTGCACTTCCTGTTGGGGGGGAGACCATCAGCTCCACAAGACAAAGCCGGGAGCCAAGAACTCCATCCGGGTCTCCCACGTGGCTGGCAGGAACCCAGCTGCCTCCCAGGGCCTGCGTTAGGAACCAGGAGCCAGAGCCCGGGCCCAAACCCACAGTCTGCAGTGCGGCGTTCAGACAGCCAGACCACGGGGCCAAGTGCCAGCCCACGTGTGGGTTGTGTACGCGCATCCGTGGGTTGTACTTGATTCACACCATTGTTTGCCACAGCCGCGGCGGGCCTGGGGGTCACACGGAGCTCCCAGCCCCGCTGTCCTACCCTCGCCTGCCCCGTGCGTCCCTCTCCCGCCTGGCTCCTGTGGGCCTGCCAGTCTGCCATTTCTGGAACAGGCGCTTTCCGGAGTGTTCTGCCGCCCGCGAGAGGTCTGGGCCAAGTCGCTCGTTAATGAAGGGACACAGCAGACACCCTTGCTGGCCAGAGGCTGCAGCGGGTCAGGATTCTTCCGTGCCCGGCGTGTCCGCGTTTGGATGGAGCGACTTCTCCCGAGCCTCCTCCACCTGCCCCTGCTGGTGACACCTGCCCCGCCCACCCCTGGGCCCCGCCTGGCAGGGCGGGCGTGCAGCACGAGATGGGTGGCGGGCACAGAGGGTGAGACAGGCCAAGCAGAGAGCTGTGCCTCTGGACACGGGAGGGGGCCTGGGTGTGGGGCAGGGGGAGGGGCGGGAGGGGCAGAGGGAGGGCTGTTGTCCTGCACGCCCAGAGGTCAAGTCAGACAGCCAGGAGGGACTGTCACCTCCCCCTCGCTGTGGAAACTGAGGCTGGGAGATGGACCCTGCCAAGGGCTTCAGCCGTGGTTTGTGACATTTGCGTGATTCCGTGGCCTGGCAGGAGCTCTGTCTGGCCTGGACCATCCAAGGTGGTAGTGTCCTTGCGGGCGCCTCTCACGAGGCCTCTCATTGGTCAGCGGTGCAACAGAGCTTCTCCCAGCACAGCGGCTGGAGTCTGAGAGGGAGGGAGAGCTGCCAATCTTGGAACTCGGCGAGTTGAGATGGCCGCATTCTATTGGCCAAAGCCACTCCCAAGGCCCACCCCCAGGAGAGGGGAAATACACGTCGGGAGTTGCACGTGTGTGTTTGGAGACCCTCTTCCGTGCAGGGCATTTACCACGCAGGTGTCAGGCGCTCTGATCAGAGACCGGGCTGGGTGGGAGCCCAGAGGAGGAGGCGGCCCCCGGGCCCGGGGGCGAAGATGGCGGGAGTAGAGAGGGAGTAAGGGAGAGGAGCCCTTGCTGTGGAGACCAGGCGTCCGGAGGGGATGCTGGGGCGACCGGAGTTGGCTGCGTTCAACTTCCTGTCTCGCCTGCAGGGCGCAGGCCAGGCGTGTGAGCTCTCTGCCCCGTTTCCTCATCTGTAACACGGGATAACAGCGGGTCCTCCCGCACAGGCAGTGGGGCAGTGGCCTGTGGGGTGGACCCGGTCCTACAGGGGCTTCAGCACGCGTGATGCATTCTCAGACGTTAGTGCTGGGGGGAGGGCCCGGGAGCAGAGGACGACGGCTACGAAACTCCCAGAGCGGAAGCGAAGGGTTCAGAGGCTGCTGGTCCCAGGGGAGAGGTGGCCCCGGGGGACGCCAAGCTCGTGACGAGAGAGAGGGTGCAGGTGTGAACGGAAGGGTGGCAGAGACCTGCTGGGGCCAGGCTGCTGCTCTGCTGCTGGCTGTGGGGCCGGCCTGCAGTGGGTGCTGGGGGCGGGGGCAGGGGGAGGCCTGGGAGCCCGTGGCAGCTGTAGGAGCAGCAGCGGGGCCTTGGCATTTGGTGGGGTGTGAAGAATGCAGGGAGGAGACCGGGATTCCTCCTGGGGACAGGGTGGATCCTTCTGGAACATGGGGGTGGGGGCGGGAGATGATGATGGCTCCGGTTGTGAGGATGTGTTTGAGGGGTCCGTGGCCCCTCTGTGCAGGACGACTGAGTGAGAATGAGGGACGTGTCCTGGATGGAGCAGTGTTGTAGGGAGGGGGAACAGTAGGTGCGCACGCTTGCAGGGTGGGGGGCGGAATCCGTCCTCTGAACAGGGACGGAATTCTTACAGGGGCAACGCGCAGAGTTGAAGTGAGGCGAGCAGGAGGGGGGTGGGAGGCGAGCTGGTGAGCGGGACTGGGGCCAGGACACGGGGGGCTTTAAGTGCCCTGGGATCTGCCCCTGACTGAACCACAGATGGCGCACGGATGGTGTTAAGCGGGGAGGTGATGCGAGCAAGGCGTTCCTCCGCAGAGGGCCGAGTTCACGGTGGGAGCAGTTAATGCGAACGCTTTGAACTGGGATTACCAAGCCCTGGTGATAAAGCGGCTAAGTCGGCAGCTGTGCGCGGGGAGGGATTCATTAACGAGAGCCACTGCTGATGAGCTAAGGCGACCACGGCGTCCGGCTGGGCAGAGCAGGTGCAAAGAGCCGGTGACGCTGGCACTTGGCAGCGGGCGTCTCTGTCAGAGAGCCACGGGGTGGCCAGGCCCCTGCACGCCGGGCAGTGTTTGTGCGGCAGCGCCCAGCCGGCTCAGTCTGGAAGCCGCACCCAGGGCTCTCTTCCCTTTCCTGTACGCGCCGTCTTGCCCGCCGTCTCGCTTCCCTGCACCCGACTGTGTTCCGCCTGCTCATCCTCCTGTCCTTCCCTCCCCACGTGCTTTCACCACCGTCCTTTTATCTGCCCGCATGCTCTCCCATGCACCCAGCCACCTCTCCTCTCACCACCCACCCCTCCTCCCACCAAAGCATCCATCCATCCATCCACACTCCCATGCACCCAGCCACCCCTCCACCATGCACCCACCCCTCCTCCCATCAGCCACCCAAGCATCCATCCATCCATCCACACTCCCAGCCACCCAGCCACCCTTCCACCCACCCACCCACCCAAGCATCCACCCATCCATCCACACTCCCAGCCACCCAGCCACCCTTCCTCCCACCCACCCACCCCTCCTCCCATCAGCCACCCCTCCTTCCCTCCACCCACCCACCCACCCAAGCATCCATCCATCCATCTACACTCTCACATACCCAGCCACCCCTCCTCCCACCCAGCCACCCCTCCTTCCATCCATCCACCCAAACATCCACCTATCTTCTTATCCTCCCATCCATCCACACTCCCATGCACCCAGCCACCCCTCCTCCCACCGCGGCGCCAGCCCTGAATGCACTTTTCCAAACCGCGATGGGGACGGCACCCACACGGTGCAGCCTGTCCCTCCCTCCCTTTGGGAGGCTCAGCCACACGTGGGGAGCCTCTGCCCAGGCACCGCAGCGGGGCGTGGCCGTCAAGGTCGGCGCCACAGGTGCACGGAACGGGTTCTTTCCCCGGGGTGCATCACCCCACCCCGGTCGGCGGAGGAGAAGCCACGTGTGCAGGCACCCTGGGCGGGCGTCTCCCTGCCAGCCTGTTACTGTTCCCCGGAGACAACAGGTAGCGGTCCGACTGTTCCACCTAAATCAGTGCAGCTTACTGTGGATAAGTAAGAATGAACTAATGACAGGAGGCCGGCGCTGTGGCCTAGCGGGTGAGGCCGCCACCTGCACTGCCAGCAGCCCACGTGGGCAGCGGTTCGAGTCCTGGCTGCTCCACTTCCACTCCAGCTCTCTGCTAATGGGAAAGCAGCAGAAGATGGCCCAAGTCCTTGGGTCCCTGCACCCGCGTGGGAGACCTGGAAGAAGCTCCTGGCTTCGGATCAGGGCAGCTCCAGCTTTGTGGCCATTGGGGAGTGAACCAGTGCATGAAAGACCTCTCTCTCTACCTCTTTCCCTCCCTCCCTCCCTCCCTCTCAGTGTCTGTAACTCTACCTCTCAAGTAAATAAACGAGGCCACTGGTGGCTTCCTTAGTGGCATGTGGCTGCGGCCAGCAGGGGGTGTCGTGAGCCAGGCCTCGCTGCCTCCTGGATGGTTTCCCACGGGCTGCAGACGGGACCCCTTCCCAGCGGGCGCCCGCAGCTCCCACGGGCTCTCTGCCCCTTGATTCGATCAATCCGCTTCCTCTCACCCACGAATAAGGCAGCAGTCGGAGGCTGGCTCCCGAGGCGTGCTGTGGCTGCGCAGGATGGCGGCTCTGAGCCGGGCCGGGGACCCGCGTGCAGCCGGGCCAGGGCCCTGAGCGCCACGGTCCCCGTGTGATTTATTCCGGGACGGCTTGTTCCTGCCAAGCAGAGAGGCCGCGCCAGGCGTTGCGTAACGGGGTCGGGCAGTCTCGCCCGCTTTCTCATTCCTTCTCTTAAACTCCTGCCAAACTGACGTCATTCTCCAAGCTCCGCACCGGGAAGGGGCAGAGGGCCCCGTGCGTCCCAGGGCTGCTGACCTCCAGGGAGGAGAGAGGGAGACGGCAGGGTCCGCGTGCCCCGATGCCCCCACGCACTGTCAGATGGGACGCGGTGGCGTTCCTGGCCTCCCCCGGGAGGGGCGGGCCTCGGCCCTCGGCTCTGAGGCACCGAGGGGTCTTTGCAGAGAAAGACGGCTTCGCTCAGGGTGCGGCGTCACAGCCCTGCGCCCGTGCCCTCGGGGAGGCAGGCCAGCCAGGGGCACAGGCAGACCCAGGCCCGCTGATGGGACCAGGCAGGGGCTTGAGTCCCCGGCCCCAGGGGGCGGAGAGACCACGCGCAGTGCCCGGCCCGGGTGCCGCACAGAGCGGGTCTCAGGGAGCTCGAGTCTCCCGGCTCTGTTTTCTCATCAGCTGGGCTGTCGGTCAGGGCACATCTGGCCGCCAGGATCATAAAGCTCCAGTCAGCTGCTTGCCCCTAAGGAAGATGGCTCTGTTGCCTGTGACAAGAAGTCCAGGGACAGGCTGGGTCAGGCAGTGGCACGATTCAGCCACTCACCAATGCCTCCAAGGCCTGGGTGCTCCCCTCTACCCCCACAACTCTGCCCTGTCAGCATTGGTGTCCTGCTTGGGTTTGTTTTCCTCATGGTCACAAAGTGGCTGCTGTGGATCCTGGCACTGCACACTGATGGGGTAAAGTCCAGACACGCAAAGGGAGCTGTCCCTTTCCTGCATCTCTCAGATGGGAGGGAAGCACCACCAAAGGCCCCTCACCCGACACCTCACTGGCCCAAATCAAATGACAGACTCGTTCCTGAACCAATCCCCATGAAGAGGGGGCGGTTGGGACTACTGGGCTGCCTGAAATCTGATTCCCACCGCCCTCCCCTCTCAGGATCCTGCGTGTGCCCTCAGTCCAGCAGGGATGGGGCGGGGGCTGCGGCCCCTCCTGCGACCAGGGTTGGGGCCCCTCTTCCAGGGCTGAGTGGAGGCTGTCCCTCCCACCCCACCCAGAGCGGCCTCCCCTCCCAGCCCGCTTCAAGTCGAGCCCAGCTGCTCTGTTCCCAGGGTCTCCATCTCCTCCCGGGAGCTCCCCTTCTGGGCCAAGTGCCAGTGCCCAGGCTCTCCGACCGTGGGTGTCCCAGGGGCCTGCAGGCTGGAGCGGCCGGGCCTGGAAAGCTGGGGGAGAGCTCTGGGAGCAGCCTGGGTCTCGGTGGAGCGGAGTGTCCCAGCGTCCCCCCACTGCGGGCCCTGGGCGGGGGACACCTGTGGCTGGCCTGGGTGGGTCAGTAGGGCTCAGGCTGCGGGGCTCCTGCACCTCAGCTCCGGGGGCTGTCAGAGCCCCAGGGAGGGTGGAGGTCGAGGTCAGCTGGGGGGTGGCGCGGGGGGAGTCACGTGGAGGCCGCTGGGCTCCTGCTTCGAGGATTTTATCCTCCTCGGCTTGCGTGTCATGAGTTCAGGACACGCCATCCCAAAGGGAACCCTGTAGGAATTCTGTACAGGGGCCGGCGCTGTGGCGCAGAGGGTTAAGCCGCCGCCTGCAGAGCCAGCATCACACATGGGCGCCAGTTCAAGTCCCAGCTGCTCCACTTCCGATCCAGCTCCCTGCTAGTGTGTCTGGGAACATAGCAGAGGATGGTCCTAGTGCTTGGGCCCCTGCACCCGCGTGGGAGACCTGGAGGAAGCTCCCGGCCCAACCCTGGCTGGTGCAGCCATTTGAGGAGTGAATCAGTGGATGGAAGACCTCTCTCTCTGTTTCTCCTCTTTCTCTAACTCTGCCTTTCAAATAAATAAATAAATCTTACAAAGAAGTTCTTTACATATAAGCGGCTGCAAACATTCATGGAAAATGAACGTTACCTTTATTATTTTTTGGAAGAGTAACAGACAGGAAGTGTCAGAGAAAATGGTTTTCCTCCACTGGGTCACCCCCCAAATGCCCTCAGCAGCCAGGCCTGGGCCAGGCTGAAACCAGGAGCCGGGAGCTCCGTCCGGGTCTCTCACACGGTGGCAGGGACCCGAGCACTTGGGCCATCCCCCGCCATTCCCCCCCCCGCGCATCAGCCGGGAGCTGGATTGGAACCCAGGCCCTCCCGCCCTGAGTGTTGGCTTTGATTTGATTTTCTCATGGGTACTTGGAAGCCCTCTCTCGACTTCCCCTTGGATTTTCTGACCTCTCACTTCCATGTGATTCCATGGACAGGAAAATGGCGGGAAGAGCCGAGACCCCTGGGCAGGTGCGCGCTGTGGCCTGGACTCGAGATTCCGGCGCTTGCCCCCACCCCACCCCCAATGCGGCTCCGTCTCCAGAGCTGTGAGCTGGGCGGGACGGGCTGCTGGGCAGGCGCTGGCGACAGGGATGGCAGCCCACATCGGCCGAGCATCTGTGTGGGCTGACGGGGGCCTGCTGGCCCGCTCAGATCCTCCCGGGAAGCAGGGAGCCCCGCTGTCTCCCTTTATCGCCTGGGGCAGAGGCCGGGAAGCAGGAGGAATTCGCCTGGGACAGCCCAGGGACAGCCCAGGCACACCTCAGAGCCCTGAGCCGCAGGTCCTGCTCTCTGCACGGGGTCCTCTGAGTGCTGGGGGTGGGGGCAGGCCCTGTAAGCAAGGCCCCCCCCGGTGCCCAGGAGGGATGCGCTAGACCTTCAGCTTGGGGGAGAAGAGTGGCTTCACGGTGGGGGGGGGGGATGAGACACGGACCCAGAGAAATGACCCAGCCACGGGTCCCGGGGGGAGAGGGGTCTGGGGCTGAGCTCAGAACGCAGGGAGCAGCGACCACCTGCATCCCCGCAGCTGTGGACACTCCGTTCTGCAGCCCCCCCCCCACGGGAAAGTGGACCCTGTTCCCGGCAGAAATCCCTAGGGAGCGAGTGACCCACAGGGGGCTGGAGGGGGGGCTGCACTGGCTGGAGTCCAGGGTGGGGGTGGGAGCGCCCTGGCGGAGCGGGGGAGGGCGCGGAGTGAGCTCAGCGCCCGGCGGGGGCGGGGGCGCCAGGGCGAAGTCTGGCTCTCAGGAACCAGTGGGCCCAGGGGACGCCCTGCCGCTTCCAGCCTGGAACAGGGCCGCGCCCCCCCGGGGGGGGGGAACACAGGAGGTGAGGGAAGGCCCGGCAGCCCCCCCATCCGCAGGAAGTCGCGCTGTGTCCCCGAGGGCACCGCCCCTCCGCGGGGGCCGGCTCAGGTTGCAGAGCTCACGCGAGCAGGAAGGGCCTCCATGGCCTGGGACGCCAAGTTCCAAGCCCCGCTGACGCCGGACGCGCCCTGGCCTTGGCCGCCGGCCCGGGCTGCTGGGAGCCTCCAGCCTGGCCGTGTCCCGGAGCACAGCGGAGTGGCCCGAGCTGCTTGTCCTGTTTGTTTCTCCACTCAGGGCCTCCAGCCCCCAGCGCTGACCCTCTGTGTCCCGAGGACTTGGGGGTCCTCTAACATTCGCGAGGACCTGACCGGGGGTCTCCGTGGTCCGAATGAGGCCGTGGCGCTCGGGTCTCCAGAGTGACTGCTGAGCGCCTGCCTGCACTGAGCTGATGCGGTCGCCGTGGCCCGCTGGGCTGGGGAGGTGCACCTGCCCCTGACCGCCGTCTGCAGACTGTGCTGACCGCTGACCGGCAGCCTTCTGGCCCGTCCCTCCTGGGTGCCGGCGGGATTCGGGCACAGTGCCGCCGGCACACGCCTGCCCGGGCAGAGCCTCTGTCTCGCTTGGGGGTGTCTGGCCTGCCCGGTGCCTCTGTGCCTGTGAACTTGCCGGCTTATGCATAGTCTTGCCCACGGGAGCGCAGCCAGCGTCTCCCTGGGCTGAGCGGGGGCTCCGGGGCTCCTGCTGCTTTTCTGGCTCCTGCAGGCACCCCCAGCCCCGGGCTCCCAGCTCCGTCCTCCCTCTGCAGGACCTGGGCGAAGCAGCGCGCCCTCAGCCGCTCCCCACCCCACCCGGCCTCCACTTCCCTTCCCGTTCTCTGACCCTGCCCCCTGCGCCTCTTGTAAGGACTGGGAGGGGGCATCACCCAGGAGGCCGTTGTCCTGCCCGCCGCAGGGAGAGACACAGCCAGGAGTGCCCAGCGATAAGTTGCCCCCACGCTGTGCCGGGTGACTGGAAGCTCTGCCAACGCACAGTCGAAAGGGGACTGAGACTCGGGGTGACAGTAAAGCCGCAGGTTGTGCCCCTCGCTGAGAACCTGACGTTTGGAGAAAGGAAGGGGCCAGCTAAGCAGATTCCTGGGGAGGGGCACGGCCTGTGCAAAGGCCCTGAGGCGGGCGCTATGAGGAAGAAGCCGGAGGAGGAGGAGAGAAGTGGGCAGCGCTGGGGGGGGGGCAGCGCTGTGCGTGACACAGAGCAAACACTTGGGGGAGGCGGGCCTGGGCCACGTGCCAGGGGAGACCTGGGGTCCTTGGCAGAGCTCTGCCTGTGAGGGCACAGGCACTGGTCTCCTTCAACCTTTGGGGCAGCCAGGCGAGGCAGGTGAGTCGTTGCTCCCATTTGACAGATGAGAAGATCCACACAGGGTTTGTGACCTGCCCCGGGACACACAGCTGGGAGGGCGCACAGAAGAGCTTGAGCATGCATATGTATATATATTTTTAATTTTCTTTTATATTTGAAAGAGACAGATCTTCCATTTCCTTCCATTCCACTCCCCAGATGCCTCCAACAGCCAAGGCTGGGCCAGCCCAAAGCCAGGAGCCCAGGGCCCCATCCAGGTCTCCCGTGTTGGGGGCAGGGACCCAAGGACTTGAGCCATCACTGGTGCCTCGGAGGGTGGGATGGCGAGCGGAGCAGGGCGCAAACCCAGGCGCTCGGGTACGGGAGTCTGTGTCCTCAGCACCCCGGTGCTGCCCTCGGCTTGACGGGGGCTCGGCCTTGCCGTCCACCGTGTCTCATACTCGCACGTGGGCTACCTCCGGATGCTGATGTGGGACACAGGTGTTGTCTAGTCTTTCCTCTGCTTTCCAAATCCTCTGCTAATGAGCACGGGCCACGGAGCAGGTCGCCTTGGTTAAAATCGGAGCGAGGGGCCAGGTGTGCAGGTGGGGGGGGGGTGCTCAGGCAAGGTGCAGGTTTGGATGGGGGGTTCCCGTGGAGAGGGGAGAGTGTTACAGGGGCCGCGTCCTAGACCAGCGCGGGGGTGACTTGAGCACGCCTGTGTGTGTGGGACTTCCCGGGGCCACGTAAAGCAGCGAGGAGAGGCGGTGCCGTCGTGGGGTGCAGCCCCAACACAAGCGGGCCGGTGTGGGTGTGCAGTCCGGCTGAGGATCCTGGTGAAGCACGCGCCTTCCGGCTCCCATTTAGGTGTTTGGCAGCCATGGTGGCGTTTGCCCGGTGTTCCGGGCCTGGGGGACGTGGGGAGATCTGAGCCAATCGGGCGTTGGTGATTCCCAAGGGGACAGAAGAAAGAGCTGCCCTATGGGACACACGGGTGATAAAGGATCGGAAGCAGCAAAATGAGCCAAGGATAGGGCGGGGACTGCGGCCAGCGAGGGCCCTGGGGTCTCCTGGGGTCAGAGACGAGCACGTGTGCAAAGTGACATCTGCACGGAGGCGGAGCGGGGCGCGGGCAAATGGCGCCATTGAGGGCAGTGGGCACGGCCAGGGTAGAAGTCTGGCGACCAGCAGGGCCAGCCAGGGAGAGGAGGGGACAGCGGGGGAGGCAGCCCCCCAGGAGCCGTCCTGGGCTCAGGATGTAGCAGGACAGGGATGCATTCCGAAGGGGAGGGGCCGGGAAGTGAGCGCTGCCTCCCGGAGCCCAGGGCAGCGGCAGTTTCTGGAAGGGAGGCTGGGTGGGAGCCCTCCGTGCCCTGGGTGCTTCCTGACTTCTGAATGTGCAGCCTTGGCCGAGTGGGATGGGGGCTGGGATTGTCCCCCCAAAGCGTGGAAGAGCAGAGGAAGTGACCAACCCGGCCTGGCCCCCGGGGGGAACTCGGGAGATACCTTCAGGATGCAGGAATGTTCTAGAATCCAGGCTAAGGTAGCAACCAGAGCCGGGACTGGGTGGGGCCAGGGAGGTTCCGGGGAATGACACCCTCACAGGTGGGCCCACGGCAGTGCACGCCCCCCAACCCCGGAGTTTGTGTTGCTGGGGAGGACGACCGGGCAAGCCTGCGCCTCCCTGGGCGTGAGTGTCACATCCATGCCGTCCATGGGGCTGACACGAGACCCCAGTTTAGCCGAGGCACCGCACACAGCCTGCATACACCCCTGTGGTCACCCACCAAGAGGCTGGGAGCCTCCCACGCACGGCCCCAGCACCCCGAGGGCAGGTGGCAGTGGGGCCCCAGGGAGGGAGGAGCCGACCGCGGCAAGCCAGCGCGGCCTGGGGAGGAAGGTGCTCGTGCGCCCATTTCACAGACGGCAGAGCTGAGGAGCTTCCCAGTTGCTCCCTGACGCTCAGACACGGAGGTGGGCTTGAACCAGGTGTGTCTGTGTCTGGAGCTTGGGGCCTCCCCCTGCCCCTGCAGGAGCACCCAGGGGTCAGACCCCTCCCTGCTACAGGGGTGCAACCTGGGCTGGGATATGGCGTCCGAGCAGAGTGGAGCCGAGCCAGTCGCGTCCTGGTGCCGGATGCCTGCCCCCCACCCCCTGCCCTCGCTCTCAGCACACTTAGTAGGAAGCTCAAGGTCACTTCCGTTCCACAAGAGAAACCCGCGGCGAGGACAAAAGCAGGGTGCCGGGTCAGGGGTCGCCTTGGGGCTGGCTGCACGCCCCCCCGCCCGGGTGGGGGGGCCCAGGAGCACCTGTGGCCCAGCCCAAGCTCGTAGGAGGCAGCAGCTGAGCTCCGGGCAGGCTCGCACCTCCTGGGAAGGGGGACAGCCCCAGCGCGCCAGGAAGTGCTCACTGGAGGGGGGTGAGGGTGGCAGGGCCACTCCCGGCCACGTCCCCAAGCAGGCCTGGTGCCCCCTCCTCCTGCGGCCGCCGGGGGCTGCTCCGCCCTGGTCGGAGTCTCCGCCAGATGTGGTAGGGCCAGCTAAAAATAACTGCGGCGGCAGGAGGGGGCATGTGCCGGGCGCGGACACATGATCCTCGGGACCCCGCTGGGTGGAAGCCGGTTTGGAGGCGGCCGCGGCCCCAGCGCGCACTCACAGGCCCGGGCGACAGGGGTCCGAGCTCCAGGCACGCCTGTCCCGGCCCTGCCATGAGCAGCTGCCGCGGGAGGAAGGGCCTCCGGGCTCTGTGCTTCCTGCTGCTTCTCCAGGCCGCCTGTGCCAACACCCTGTGGAAACGGGCGCTGCACGCGCGCCTGGCCGAGCAGTCCCGCGTGAGTGTCGGGCGGGTCGGGCGGCTTCTGTCTGGGTGGTTCAGGGGTGTGGGGAAGGTTCCTGGGCCGGCCGGCAGGCAGGACCCCACGTATGTGCAGAAGCAGGGAGCGTTTGCAGCCCGGGTCCCTGCCCGGAGATGGAGCCTGGTGGCTCGGCCCCATGGTCGCTAACCAGGCGTTCATGCGGTCGGGTTAGGGGCTCCATGAACGAAGCTTCAGGGGAGCCCCCTCTGTGGGAGGCGTCTCCGGGGGTCCTGCAGGTCCCACATGAAGGGGACCCCAGCTGGGTGCCCCTCCGTGGCTGTGCCCAGCCAGGGCGAGAAGCAGGCGCCCGGGCTCTGCTCCCGGCCTGCTCTGTGGCTCAGGGATCTTGTTTGACGTCTCTGAGCACCAATCATTTCTTCCGCAAGCAGTGACGGAGGCGTTCCTTTCTTTAAGAATAACTTTTAAGTTTTAAGCCAGATCATGTTTTTTGTTGTTCTTTTATTTCTTTTCTCTTTTTAAAAAGATTTACTTAAAAAATTAACTGGCGCTGTGGCGTAGCGGGTGAAGCCGCCGCCTGCAGTGCCGCATCCCCTCTGGGCTCCAGTTTGAGTCCCAGAGCTCCACATCCGATCCAGTGCCCTGCTGATGTGTCTGGGAAAGCAGTGGCGGACGGCCCAGGCCCTTGGGCCCCTGCACCCACTGGGAGACCTGGAAGGAGCTCCTGGCTTCAGCCTGGCCCAGCTCCGGCCCAGCCATTTGGGGGGAGAACCAGTGGATAGAAGATTCCCTCTCTGTCTTTCTTGCTCAGTAATTCTGACTATCAAATACATAAAATAAATCTATTTTTAAAGAAGGTTTGTTTATTTATTTGAAAGTCAGAGTTAGAGGGAAAGAGATCTTCACTCTGCTGGTTTGCTCCCCAAGTGGCCACAACGGCCAGGATTGGGCCAGGCCAAAGCCAGGAACCAGGAACTCCATCCGGGTCTCCCGTGTGGGTGGCAGGGCTCCAAGCACTTGGCCCATCCTGCACGGCTTTTCCCTGGCCATTAGCAGGGCGCTGGGCCGGAAGTGGAGCAGCCAGGATGTGAACGGGTGCCCATCCTGGACGCTGGTGTCACCAGTGGTGCCGATCCTGGGTACCAGGCGCTGCCCTGGGCCGTGGGGACGCAGACGTCGGGTCCTGGCCAGGGAGTTTGTGTTCCAGAGAGGGAGGCAGAGAGTGAGCGAGAAATGAGCGAGGACGGAGCCTGTTTGTGTTTTGAGTGCCATGGAGAGGAAGCAGGGCGGGGAGGAGGAGGAGATGGGGTGGGGGGGCAACAGGTGCCCCCTACGCAAGGAGCACAGATCCCCAGGGAGGGGTCGCCCAGTGGGTGTGGACCCTGGGCCGCAGCACGGCGCTCCAGGGGGTGTGGAAGCCTGGCTCGGTTTGCACAGGGCGTGGTGCACACGTGCACGGCACAGGGGCACGTCCAAGCCTCCCGGTGGCTTCTACTCAGAACTGTGAGCTCCCTGGCGCTGGCCTCCCTGGGGCCTTCTGTCTGTCCTAGCGCAGATCCCGGCGGCCAGCGCGTTCCCCTGGGTGAGCGGCAGGCGGATGTGGAAGCACATGTGCAGCTCTGCCCCAGGAGCATCAGCCAGCATCTCCCAGAGTTAGGGCTTTGAAGGATGAATAGGAGTCCGCCCAGTGGCTGAGGGAGGGGGTAATGGTGAGGACTCCAGTAGGGTGGGGGGCAAGAGCCTGCACTGAGGCCAGCCTGAGCTTCCGGGATGCAGCAGCAGCTGGGCAGGTGGAGGCCACAGGGGAGAGGGAACTGCGGGGGTGATGGAGGCAGGAATGCCACCTCACAGGAGATGGGGCAGTCACCGAAGGCTTCCTGGAGGAGGCAGAGACCCTGCCTGGAGAGCTGAGGCCTAGAGGTAGAAGCCGGCTGGTCCTGGCCACAGGGGAGGGCTCGTGTGCGAGGGGAGGGCTCTTCCTGCTCTAGGTCCTCGCTGGTCACGGGGCAGGAGGCTGTGCCCACGCTCACTGAACGAGAACCTGCCCCGACTGCTGTCAGCACACACAAGGGGGGGTGTGCGGGCAGAGGTGCCGCGGAGGAGCCCGGCCAGGCGCTGCGGGGCGGGGGGGCATCACCAGCGCAGCACCTCCTGCGGGGTGTGCTGCCCTGGCTGCTCGCTGCCCCTCCCTGGGCCTCTCCCTGCCCATCGGGAAGTGAAGGCAGGACAGGGAACTTCGGGGTCCTGGGCAGCAGCCCCCATGCCGCAAGGCAGGACTCCCAAGGGGAGTCCGGGGAGCCTCGGCCCTGGCCGCGGAGGGGTGTGGGGCTGGTCAGGCCGAGGGGGCTGTTAATCGTCCCAGGAACCTGCCACTTCACGATGGAGCCTGTGTCCTTGGCAGACGGCTCCTTGCCCAGAGCTGCCGCCGCCGCCACCGACCTCGGGGCCCCGGCCGCCTCCGTGTCAGCTAGGGCAGCGCAACCTCGCCTGGCCCTGGCTCCTGGTCCAGCGTCTCGCGGCGAAGGCCTGGACTCGGCCACGGTGCACTGATCGAGCGTCCCCGTGGAGACCGGCCGCGGCTGCAGGTGGAGAGCGGGGCTGCCTGCTTCCAGCCACCAGCCCCTCCCTTCCCAAAGCCCCCTCACAGGCAGGGCTTTGTTTAGGGGACCGGTCCCGGGTCAGAGCGCGCTGGTTCATTTCCTGAGCACTGTTTATGCTTCACTGTCCAAGCTGCTGGGGACAGTGCCAGAGAGGGACGCCCTGCTGGGACTTCCCACGAGAGACCCCAGGTCTGCCGCCGCGGCTCTGTGACCTCTGGCTACTTCCTCGCGCCAGGGCACCTGGCCCAGTGTCTGCTGCGTGGCTCCACCCTGCAGACAGGGAAGGGGCATCCCCACCCCCCGGCAGCCAAAGGCAGCAGGGCAGGGCCCTCCGCCGCCTCCCCGGGGCTGGGGCCGGGGTCAGGGTCAGGGTCGGGCTTCCGAGGTGAGCTCACCCATGAGAACCACGACTTACTGAGCACCCACTGAGGCCAGATGCTGGCCAGGCCCACTCTGGGGAACCCCTGGACAAACTGTGGGATCCCTGGGAGCTTCTGTACCGGACTGGGGACCCGGTTCTGTCCCCCGAGAGCCCGAGCAGCTTTCGCCCGACATGAGCTGCCTCACGGGCAGCCCTGACCCCGCTGCCCACTGCTCCGCGGGCGACCTTGGTGCACGCAAACTTGGGGGGGGAATGAGTACACAGCGAAGGCCTGCGGAACCACGGAGACAGGGTGGAAGGTTCCGGAAGACTTTCAGGTGCACTGACGGCAGGCGTTCCTGGGAGGTTCAGGGTCCCGAGCACCCGCAGGGGGTGCCCCGAGGTGCCTGTGGGGCAGGGGCACGGGAACTGGCAGCCGTCAGCGGGCCGAGCCCAGTGCTGGCTGCTCCAGGGAGAGCTGTATTTTTACTTTTCACGTGGACGTAAGAGCGAGCTGGGCTCTGAGGGAAGTCGGCCTTCCTCCTCCATCCGGCACGCCGGCCCTGGGCGCGGAGTCTCAGAACATTCCAGGCAAGGGTGAAGCGGGGCTGGCGGCAAGCGCCCAGGGAGGGCCGCGAGGGAGTGGGGTAGCGGCACTGGATTCTTTTCCCCTACATGGGAGCGGCGTCAGTTGCTGCTGGCCATGAAAATAGCGATGTTTTTGGACCACACAGTAAGTCAGAGCCGAGGGCGAAGCGTGGGCGTCTGGCAAGGCGGGAGCCCGGGCGGCACGCTGCGTGTGGCGTGTTCTGTGCTGTGTGTGGGGTTCCAGACTTTTCCACGAGGCGGTTATACCCGGCGCCGTTTCATCCTGCTGGTTAAACTGTTTTTATTGAACGGAGATGAAATCCTCAAGGCAGCAGCCAGCCGAGTTAGAGCAGACAGCTGGGTGGCATTGGGCCGTGCACAGCCCCGCCTCTGTTTCCACAGCATCACCCCGAAAAGCCCCCCGGGCCGTGAGGCAGCTGCGCCCCACTCTCCTCTCCCCGCCCCGTCCCTAGGTTTGCCTGTTGCCAACATGGAATCAAACGGAATCACGCGATGTCGCGGCGCTCTGCATCTGGCTTCTGCATGCCTGGGGCAGCGGGGGCTCGTGTGTCATCACGTGTGACGAGATGTTTCTCCTCAGGCTGTGTGACGCACCTGCGCCGCCGTGCCTCCATGTGCGTGTCTGGCCCCCGGTGGCTGGAGAGCCAGGCTGGTAGGCTTGGGCAAGTCGGGACTCGGACCTGCAGACATGGCGTCCCCCTGGTCGACCCCAGAGCTGGCGGTTCCGGACCCGGCTTCCTGAGGATGTCGGCTCGCGCGGCTTTGCCAGTCCACGGAGGCCTCCAGAGAGCTGGCCCTGGGGGCATCATTCTTTCCCGGGGGGGGGGGGTCCGTGTGAGCTGCGCCACGAGGTTACGGGCGGCCGCCACGAGGCCAGGCACTTAGTCTGTGGTCCTCAGCGGGCTCGGGGCAGGGACGGAGCCCGGGGTATGGAGCGGCCGCCCCTGGGGGTGAGCTGCGGGACAGTTGCTCAGCGGGAGCAGGGCAGAGGGTGGGCATGTGTGTTGGGGGGAGGGCCTGGGGGCTGAGCCTGGAGGAACAGGGGAGCCCCGCAGGCTCGCCCTGGAGAAGCCAGGGACCCGCGTTCAGATCTCGCCCTCTGCTGCCGATGAGCTCGGACAAGTGTCTTCCATATTTCTGGGCCTCAATTTCCCCACCTGTAAAGTGGGCGGGGAGGGCCGCAGTGGGACAGAGTGCTGGCAGGGTCAGGGTGCTCTGGCCTTGAGGCCAACGCCCAGGGACTGTGACCTTTCACCCCCTTAACCTGCAGCGGCCGGGAAGGCCGCGACGGGTGACAGTTCTAACAGCCAGCCCCTCGATGGAGCCCCACACGAGCCTCCCCTTGCCAGACGTCCTGTTCCCCCCCCACCATCAGGGCTGGGGGGACCTGGTCATCACCCCGGCCATCTGTCGTTCAGCCGTGCGTGGGAAATAACTCGGGAGGTTCAGCTTCTAAGGTGCTTATCTCTTTCGAGCTCTCCAAATTCAGAGCCGTGTCCGGGTGCCTCGCGTCTGATCCACCCCATCTGCTCCGCCGGGGCTACCGCTGGGTGGGGGTCTCTGGGTGGGAGGCGGTGACAGCGTTTGCTTCTGATCTCCAGCGCCCATTAAATCCCATAAACGAGGCTCAGCGTGAATCAGGCTGAGCGGAAAATCAGCGGTGCCGTCTCCCGCCGTGGCGCCTCCTTAATCACCTCCGAGCCCGGCAGCTGTCGCGGCGGATTAGGGGTGCGAATGGCGGCCCGGGCCTGGGCCCAGTTTAGTTCATTCTGCAGGAAATGAGCGGAGAGCGGATGGCCGGGCACTCGGCCCGCTGCTGCCGCTCCAAAGCTGAGGAATTTGGGGGACTGGGCAGGGGAGGGGGTGACCAACATGGACCCCTGCCTCCTTGAATCCAGAGGAAACCACCCGCCTCCGCACCTGCCTCCCGCACCCGCCTCCCGCCTCCAGCACCCGCCTCCGCACCCGCCTCCAGCACCCGCCTCCAGCACCCGCCTCCCGCACCTGCCTCCCGCCTCCAGCACCCGCCTCCCGCACCCGCCTCCCGCACCTGCCTCCCGCCTCCCGCCTCCAGCACCCGCCTCCAGCACCCGCCTCCCGCACCTGCCTCCCGCCTCCGCCTCCCGCACCCGCCTCCCGCACCCGCCTCCCGCCTCCAGCACCTGCCTCCCGCCTCCGCCTCCCGCACCCGCCTCCCGCCTCCGCCTCCGCACCCGCCTCCCGCCTCCAGCACCCGCCTCCCGCCTCCAGCACCCGCCTCCCGCCCCCGCACCTGCTTCTCCTTATCCCCCCACTCGGCCTCGGTGCCTGCTTCTCCTTTCCTGGACGCCCTGATTAGCATACAAGAGGGAGAGATGAGCTCGCCAGGTGTCACGGGCATAGGACGGGGGCCCACCCTCCTCAGGCCACCCCTCGCCCCATCCGGCCCCCAGGCTCCCCGGACAGGGGCTGAGCGCTGGTGCCCCCAGTCCGGGAGTTCCCGGGTCGGGATCGGTTCCCGGTGACTCGGCTCCCCCTACTGGGCACGGGCAGCAGCGCATGGAGCTCCCAGCCAGGGCCCTGGGCGTCCCCGGGAAGGCGGCCTGGGGGAGGGCGCTTATTCTGAGACTGAAGAGGGGAAGGGCCATGAGGGGGAGGGTCTTCGGGCACAGGGAGTGGCGGGGGCCGGGGCCAGGCACGTCCTGCCGGCTGCTGTCAGGGTCTCCTCGCCACACCAGAGCTCGCGGAAGGCGGTGTCACCCGCATCTTAGGGACGGAGGTCCTGATGCTGGAGGCCCCGCGGCTCCGGGCGGCCCGAGCTCCTTCCATCGGCAGCGCCGCTGCGCTGGTCAGGAAAGGTCTGCGGGAGGAAGGCAGTGGTGAGCTGGCGGACAGATGGTGCAGTCCGGGAGGGCCTCTCGGCGGAGGGGAGGTCTGGAGAGGGAGGGTGCCCCCCGCCAAGGCAGAGGCCTTGGAGGGATTGGGGAGAGGAAGACGGGGTGCCGGCGCCCGGTGATGGGCACTGGGGAGACAATGGTGAGGCTGGGCCGGCACAGACCTCGCAGGTCAAGGCGGGCTGGGGTGGCCTAAGCTGCTGGAATCCACGGAGGGCTCAGCACAGAAGTGCCCGGGTCCACGGGCACCTTCGAACACGCACACACGTGTGCAAAGACGCGGATACACCCAGCATGTGCACACACATGTGCACCCAGAGTGCAAAGACACACACGTAAGCCCCCTGTGCACACACCCGTATGCCCAGCATGCACACAAACACATAAATCCATTGTGCACACACGTGTGCAAAGGCACACCTGCACACCCAGTGTACACGCACTGGACACTCGTCACGCACACACACTTGTAAACCCACCGTGTACACACACGTGTGCACCCAGCATGCACGGACACTCGCGTGTGCATCGGGGCAGACCCTGAGACGGACTGCAGTGCACGCACGCAGAGGCGCTGGGCTCCGCTGTCCTGGACGTTCTGTCCCCGCGCCATCTTTCACCCTCAGGGCGCCCCAGGGCGTCTCCCGGGTTCGGAGCCCGCAGCACGAGACCGTGAAGCCCAGCTCCAGCTCTGTGCAGTCCCAGACGCTGACGCCGCCCTCTGCCTCCTCCCTGCAGGCCGAGGAGGGGGGTGCTGGCGGCCTCCGGCAGCCCCGCGCTGACCGCTGTCCCCCGCCGCCGCGGACACTGCCCCCTGGTGCCTGCCAGGCCGCGCGCTGCCAGGCCGACTCCGAGTGCCCGCGGCACCGCCGCTGTTGCTACAACGGCTGTGCCTACGCCTGCCTGGAGGCCGTGCCGCCCCCACCAGGTAGGCGCCCGGGACCCCAGGGTGGTGGCAAGAGGGACCCGGGCGACCCCCCCAGGGCCACGGAGCGGCTTGCTGGGCGGCATCCTGCTGGGTGCACTGAGCTCCCTCCCGTGTTCAGGGAGCCCAGGGCCCTGAGATGCACTGAGGGGCGATGGTGGTCCGCCTGAGCTCTCTCCTCCAGTCCACGTGAGCTTCCGCCCGTGGGTGCAGCCCCTGCGTCTCCCGGGCCTCCCAGCCCTCTCCACTGGGGGTGCCTAGCTCTGTACAGGGCTCTGGGTGCAATCCCTGTCCAGCCCGGTGTGCCCGGGTCCCCAGGGCGGGGCTGAGCAGCAGCGGCTGAGCAGTGCCAGGTGCAGAAGTCGTGGTGGCAGCCGGCCGAGGGCGGAGCTGGCGGAAGGAGGCGCAGAGTCCTCCTGGAGAGGTCTGGCTGCGGCCGGGGCTGGGGCTGGGGACAGGTGGCTCCGCCCTGGGTGGGCACGAGGTGGGGCAGTGAGCCCCCCACCCTCAGCTGTCCCAGAGACTGAGCCAGCTGCTAACACAAGCCCCTGCGGCAGGCTGTGGCTTCCCAGGCTGCGGCCTTAACTCCCAGAGGGACCCAAGGCGGTGGCCTCCACCCCTGGAGGTGGAGTGGCCGTGAGGTCACAGCGTCGACAGGGCCTCAGCACCCGCCATAGGCTCCTCATGGCGGCCGGAGGACCAGCTCTGGGCGGCGCAGGGGCAGGCCACCACCTCTGGCAGAACGGAGGGCCGCTCTTTCTCATGGATGCTGAAGCTCCAGTGTATCCCAGTGCAGGGATGGGACCCTGCTGCCCCTGGGCCAGCGTGCAGGGGCCCTCATTGTCTGGAACACCCCCCCCCCACCCACACACACACAGGGCTCACTTCCTGTCTCCCTCACACCCCTGTGCCACTCTCTTGGTGGCAGCCCCTCCCCCGGCCACTCCCCACTGTCCCCTCTCTCTGGAGCCCCATTCCTGAATGTCTGTGTCCTGGGACTGTTCTCCCCGCCCTTGCCCTTTGTCCCTCCTGGCTGCATCCCAGCCTCGCACAGGAGGTGAGAGAGCGGCCAGCAGGGGGAGCTGTCTGGCCGTGCAGCCGTCCGACCGTTAGTAACACCAGGGACAGCACAGAAGACATCTGGCAGGGATCCCCCGGCCTTGATGCTGCCACCTGGGGGCTGGGCAGGGTGGGGGCGCGTGGGGGTCCCGTGCACTATGACGTGTTGATCCCCCCCAGGCTCTGCCCACTGGATGCCAGGAGGAAAACTCCACTCCCTAAGCTGGGGCAGTGATACTGCCTGTAGACTGTGCCCAGTGCTCGCTCGGGGACCAGTCTCCACTCCAGAGCCGCGGGTCCCGGGCGAGGCGACAGCTGGCAGTGTGCCGGGCTGCCATCCTTCCCGAGGTCTTAGCTCCAGAGCAGACCCCGAGACCGGGACTCAGGCCCCAGAGGGCGTGGGGGAGGGGCACCCATGTGGTTCCCGGGAAAGCAGGTGGGCGAGGCCCTGGGGTCAGCAGGGACAAAGAGGCCGGGGGCAGGGGCGGTGCTATGACCGCGCTCTCTGTTAGTTTTAGACTGGCTGGTGCAGCCGAAACCCCGATGGCTTGGTGGCAACGGCTGGCTCCTGGACGGCCCTGAGGAGGTGCTCCAAGGTAAAGGCCAGGCCCCACGTCACCGCCGTGCCCGCCTGTCCAGCCACGGCCGGGGGGCTGGCGGCTCTTGGGTTCTCCAGGACGGGAGAACGGCTGGACTCTGGCCAGCAGCGAGATGGCCTCTTCGGGTGGGGATGGGAAGAAAGGGGCGTGGGGCTGGTTTGCAGAGCCCTGAGTTTGTAACCAGGTTCGCTGCTGTCTGGTGACGAGGCCACCTTCCCGGAGGAGGGGCAGAGAGAAGTTTCTGGAATGAGCACCCGTGGGGTGTGGCTGTGTCTCTGCTCTCGTGGCTGGATGCGTGGCTGCAGGTGTCAGCTTTGTGGGTGTGTATGCGTGTGACTGCAGGCCTGGGTGTGTGTTCCGGGCAGAGTCAGGGTCACACTGCTGCCTGCCCGTGCACCTGTGAGGTGGGCCGCCCTCTGAGACCCCCGTGCGTCCCTCCCCCAGCTGAGGCCTGCAGTACCACGGAGGACGGCGCGGAGCCACTGCTCTGTCCCTCGGGCTACGAGTGCCACATCCTGAGCCCGGGGGACGCGGCTGAGGGGATCCCCAACCGTGGGCAGTGCGTCAAGCAGCGCAGGCCGGCAGGTGAGTGTGGGCGCCCAGAGCCCGTGCCCACCCACTCTCCCCACAGCCCCGCCCCAGGGAGCACCCCCCACCCCCGCACCCTGAGCCGGGCCTGGTCCTGCCCCTCTGTGTCCTGTAGATCCCGGCTCTGCACCTCCTGGTGGGGCCATGTTTGGTTCCATTCGTTCACATCTGAGCCTCAGTTTTCTCATCTGTAAAATGGGGCTACTCCATGCTGTTCCACAGATCCACTGACATCATACGTGTGCGGCCCGCAGTGCAGGGCAGACCACAGGGGGTCAGCAGGCAGTGGCGACCCGACCTCCATGTCACACAGCCCGAGTCCCCCAGAGAGCCTCAGTCCCAGGACGCCTGCCAGGACTGGAGACAGCAGACCAGGGCTGGCAGGTTCTGCTTTGCACAGTTGTCCCTGGGATGGAGAGGGCGCATCAGGGACTCCCGGTAGCTTCTAAAACCCACTGCCATGGCTGGTGGAGCAGGAGAGATCCGGCGGGTCGGGGCCTGAGCCTGCATTTGGGCGCCTGCCCACATCAGGCACGTGCCAGGAGTCTCGGTTCACCTGGTCAGAGGCAGGCTCCTGCGGGTTTGGGGCTGCGCATCTGAGGCCCAGTCCCACCTCTGCGTGTTGCAGCCCTGGCAGCTCCGGGAAGCCCCCGGTGCAGCCGGTGCCTGCAGTGACCGTGTGAGGCTAAAGGGCACGGCAGGGAGCGTGGCCCGCCACTGCCCTCCCCGACCCCACCTCAGGCTGATAATTCCCTTCTCTGCGATGTTTCAGGAAAGGCACTGAGCCCCTGCCACCCACGTGGCAAACCTGGATTGCGTTGCTGGCTCCTGGCTTTGGCCAGCTCAGCCCCAGTGGCTGAGAGCTCTGTCTGTCTGTCCGTTCATCCATCTGTCAGATAAGCAAAGAGCGCTTCCCCAGGTGCATTAGCAGGAAGCTGGATCAGAAGTGGAGCGGCTGGGACTGGAACAGGCACCCGTGGAGGATGCTGGCACCCCAGGCTGTGGCTTAACCCGCTGCACCACAGTGCCGGCCCCTGGAAACATCTTGAATTCCAACAACTTCCTTTAGAGTGAAAACCCCAGAGGGGAAGTGGAGCCCTCTTGTCCCAGCTTTGCCAAGGACAAGACCTTTCTTTTATTATGATTTTATTTGTTTTAGAGGCAGAAAAAGAGGGAGAGCGCTCTCGTCTGCTGGTTCCCTCCCCCAAATGCCCACAACATCCAGGACTGGGCCAGGCTGCAGCTGGGAGCCAGGAGTTGCCTGTGGGTCTCCCCCGCGGGTGGCCATCACCACTGCCTCCCCAGCAGAGGCAGGCAGCTGGGGTCGGGAGCTGGAGCTGGGTGTTGAACCCAGGTACCTAACATGGAACGCAAGCGTCTTAACCAGTAGGCTAAATGCCAGCCCCTACATTGCATTCGTTTTTTCTCCACACATTTGAAATAATTTCAGACTTAAGAAAAGTTGCACGAACTTGCTGTGCGTGCCTTGCTCTCTGTCTCCCCTCGTCCCGTCCCCACGCCACCGGAGCCCGCAGGTGCATCTCTGTGACTGAGAAGCAGGTGCAGCCCCTGTGCCCACACCTAAGGTGCAGGGCTCCCTGGGGTGCCGATGGTGGCTGGGGGTCGCTGTCCGGCAGCTGGTGCAGGGCACGTGGAGATCCGGGTCTTCTCTAGGACGCCGACTCGTGCAGCAAAGCCGGTTCTTAGGAGAGCGGGTTCAAGGGCACCCGTGCCTTTCTCTGTTGGGGTTGGGGTCTCTCCGATGCAGAGGGGAGGGAGTCTGCCCTTCCGGGCCTTGGCAGGATGCTGGGCAGGAAGAATCGAGTGGAGTTCACGAAGCTCAGAGCCCAGGAAGTTCGTTTGCTAAAAGCCCCACGGGATCACCTGGGGTAATAAATGATACCCAGCCAGAGGAGGAGGGCTCCCTCAAAAGCATCCCAAGGTCTCCCCAGGGGCCCCTCCCTTCTCACGGTCATGCTGCTGGAGCTAAAGCCGAGGCAGGAAGACGCTGGGTACTTGTCCACTTAAAATTAGCAGCGGGGCGCAGGTGTTCAGCCTCCTGGTGAAGACGCCGTGTCCACACGCCAGGGCCTGGGTTCGAGTCCCACTTCTGGCTCCCGAGTCTGCTTTTCTGTGATGCAGCCCCTCGGAGACAGCAGTGAGCGCTGAGTACCTGGGTCCCTGCTGGGCTGTTTCCAGCTCCTGGCTCTGGCCCCAGCACAGCACTGGCTGTTGTGAATGGAAACGCGTTGGCTCTCTCATTCTGTGTCTGTATCTCACAAATAAATTTAAAAGACATACAAACAGACCCACCAGATATTAAATAGAAATAACATTTTTCCTAAAATAACCGTGTTTTCCCAACGCAGGCACCCAGGAGGAGGTGCTGTGGTGTTGCCCCCTCCTGAGTTTTCCCTTCTCCCGTGTTTTTCAGATGGGCGATTCCTGCGCCACAAATTCTACAAGGAGTATCCAGGTGAGGAAGTGGCCCCCTCGCCCTGCAGAGGGCGCTGACGAGGGGAGGGCGCATTTCCTGGGGGAGGAAGAACATTTCTGGCCCAGCACCGAGACACGCCACGCGGCATGGACACTGGGAGCGAGCAGTTCACAGAGCCCTGTGGTCTGCTGCTGGGCCGGGGAGGTCTGAGCCACAGAGGGGCGCTTGGTCTCATGGCCTCACCTGGACACGCTTAATCTGCTGTCATTCAGGGAACTGGGAAATGTGGCCGGCACCATCTTTCCACCACCCATCCGTTCACTGATCCATGCACCCATCCACCCTCCTGCCCATCCACCTACCACCGACCCAGGCCCCCAGGCCCCCCTCCATCCACCCCCCCACTCACCCCTCCCCCCCCCCACCCGTCCTCACCGTGACAGCACACACTGAGCGAACGTGGCTCCGCATCCACGACAGGCCCCTCCCCATCACGGGGCTCATACCCAGCAGGAGAGCCGAGCGCTCCTGAAGCCCCATGGCTGTTTCACGACACCCCACAGTGACGTCCCGCCACGGGTGACACAGAGACCCCTTAGGTCAGGAAAGCCCCACAGACAGGATGGCTCGGACTGAGGACAAGGACAGCAGGTGTGAGAGCCCCACCAGGCTGCCATGCGTGGAGGAGGGGCTGAGCAGCCTCCTCTGGGGTCGGGCACAGGGTGGTCAACAGGCCAGGCTGGCATTGGAGAGGACGTGACCATGGCCGGCGAGCTGTCCATCAACCAGGAGTGGTCGCCTGCCCTGACAGACCCTCCTCTCTTCGCAGAGGGCGACTCAAAGAACGTGGCGGAGGCTGGCGGGCGGCTGCTGAGGCACCTCCAGTAAGCCGGCGACAGGCAGGTGAGGGGCCGCGGACGGCAGGGCTGGGGCCCGGGGGGGCCAGCTGGCCCGGGCGGCTTTTCTCAACACAAGGCCCGGCAGAGGGGGAGGGGGCTGCGCCCTGGAGGGATCCCCAGGAAACCTGGGAGAGCTCCGCACATGTCCGGCAGCCCTGGGAGACGCGGGTTTCACCCTCTCCAGTCCTCCACCACAATGCCCACTTCCCCACTCTGTCGGATGCTGCTGTCCGGGGCAGTGACCCAGTGGCTGGTGCCGGGCACCCGGTTACCCAGCGGCAGGGACTGAACGTCTGCTGTGCCCCCCAGAGCAGCGGGCAGCCAGTCTGATGAAGCCCCTACTGTCCTGGGCTCGCGTGCTGGGAGTGGGCCAGCAGGTGCAGGGCTGTACCTGTTGTCAGAAAGAGAAGGACAGGCGCTGTGGCTAAGAGTGGCCAGGCAGGGGGCCCTTTGCCAGGCTCTGAAGACCAGAAGGTTCTGCTGGGGGGTGGGGGTGGGGGTGGAGAAGGCACTGGTGCCAGGCAGAGGGAGCTGGAAGCACAGAATCCCAGGTCAGGAGCTGAGGAAGCAGAGGTGGGCCACTGCGGGAAGGACAGAGAGGCCGCAGGAGGCTGCGCACGGAGGTGACGGGTGGCCCAGGTGCTGCCCTCGGCGCTCTGGAGCGAGGACCTGGGGTCTCAGCACCCAGGGGTCTCAGCCTGTGAACACGAAAGCCTTCCCAGCCCCTGGGAAAGCCACCATGCAGGGCAAAGGAAACGTGGACAGCAGGTGACCCCGGGGTGTCCTGGACAGCAGGTGACCCCGGGGTGCCCTGGACAATGGGGGCCCCCGGGATGCCCTGGACAGCAGGTGCCTCCCCTGGGGTGCCCTGGACAACGGGTGACCCCCGGGATGCCCAGGAAATGCAAATGTCAGCTTTCAGATTCCAGAATCTTCAGGGCCGGGACCTCCAGGAAGATCTGGAACCCATGGGGCGTGACGCGGTCCTTTATCTGTTGACGGCGGGGCTTGGGGCGAGTCTGCCGCAGCCAGGACTCTGAACTCTGAGCGGGGCAGTCGGGGCCCGGGCATGAGAAAGGAAGTGCAGGCGAGGAGCCAGCAGGGCCTGGGGTCGGATTCTCGCTCGACACCCGGTGACCCGAGCACGTGGTTGCACCCCCAAGCCTTGGTTTCTTCCTTTGTAAAGTGGGGGAGATGGCGGGGGAAGCGTGGGGAGCCAAGTGGGGTGACAGCCAGGCTGACGGCACAGGGATGCGGCATCTGACTGTGGCCGAAGCTGAGCTCCTCCTGGGAATTAGGGGAGGGGTGCACATGAGCGGGGTCGTGACCCCACGTCCTGCCCCAGAGCGGCTCCTGCTCACCCCTCCTTCTCTTCCTTTTCAGCCCATTCCCAAGAACATTCTAGAAGCCTCGGAAGCAGCTGGGGAACGCTGACCCCCGGAGGTCCCCCTTTCTGGGCACAGCGTGGCCGCAGGGTCCCGGAGACAGGCGCTGCTCCCCTCCCAGCTTGGCCCTGCGTGGCCTCAGGGCCCTGTGTCACCCTCCCGGGCACAGGGCCTGTGGCCCAGCCAGTCTCTACCCGGAGAGTGACCCCTGGCGCGGGGTCTACAAAGCCTTCTCCAACTTTTAAGCAGATGTCTTCCAGGCCGGGCTCTGGGAGGCCTTGCCCCCCACCCCAGATGTTCTCTGAATAAACGCGTCCATCATCAGACAGACATGGATCACCCCCCCACAGGAGCATGTTGTAGTCATGGACCCCCCCACACACAGGAGCATGTTGTAGCCATGGACCCCCCCCCCCACAGGAGCATGTTGTAGTCATGGACCCCCCCCACAGGAGCATGTTGTAGCCATGGACCCCCCCACACACAGGAGCATGTTGTAGCCGTGCCCCCCCACACACAGGAGCATGTTGTAGTCATGGACCCCCCCCACACAGGAGCATGTTGTAGTCATGGACCACCCCACACATAGGAGCATGTTGTAGTCATAGACCCCCCACACACAGGAGCATGTTGTAGCCGTGGACCCCCCCCCACACACAGGAGCATGTTGTAGTCATGGACCCCCCCCACACACAGGAGCATGTTGTAGCCGTGCCCCCCCCACAGGAGCATGTTGTAGTCATGGACCCCCCCCCACACACACACAGGAGCATGTTGTAGCCGTGCCCCCCCACAGGAGCATGTTGTATCATGGACCCCCCAAAACACAGGAGCATGTTGTAGCCATGGACCCCCCCACACACAGGAGCATGTTGTAGCCGTGCCCCCCCCCACAGGAGCATGTTGTAGCCATGGACCCCCCCCCACAGGAGCATGTTGTAGCCGTGGACCCCCCTACACACAGGAGCATGTTGTAGCCATGGACCCCCACACACAGGAGCATGTTGTAGCCATGGACCCCCCCCACAGGAGCATGTTGTAGCCATGGACCCCCCCCCACAGGAGCATGTTGTAGCCATGGACCCCCCCCCACAGGAGCATGTTGTAGCCATGGACCCCCCCACACAGGAGCATGTTGTAGTCATGGACCCCCCCCCACAGGAGCATGTTGTAGTCATGGACCCCCACACACACACAGGAGCATGTTGTAGCCATGGACCCCCCCCCAGGAGCATGTTGTAGTCATGGACCCCCCCCCACATGCACACACATGTGTATGTTGTAATGTGGGGTTAGCTTCCCTCGCTGAGACACACCGGTCATCGCCTGTCCGAGCGTCACTGGTTAGCCCTGGGGTGGCTGTGGCGGGGTGAGGTGTGAGCGGCTCTGCTTCTGCATGCAGGGCTGTCTGGGGCGCCTGGGTGGCAGCGGGGGTGTTTGCCGACATTGACTTGTTCGCGGGGCCCAGGGTAGGCTCCAGGCTGCAGCCTGTGCTGTCACGAGGCTTCTCCTGGCTTCCCGACTTGCCGACCCCTTCCAGAAACCCCATCACCATCAGACAGGGGCCCCACTGTTCACTCTGCAAACCTGCAGGTGGCCACGTTGCACGGCCGGGATGGGGGGGAGCAGGCTCCTGGGAGGTGACGCTAGCTTCCCAGAGAACTCCACGGGGATTGCGAGAGTCGCTGTCGGACAGGATCCCGCCACCTTAAGTCCCATGTGCCTGTGTGGAGACAACGCCAAGAGCCCTTGGCTTAAGACCCAGCGCCTTTCCTGCACCCTGTGCCCTGCCGCCCTGTACCCCACGCTTCCCGCAGAAAACACCCCGGGCTGATGGCTGCTGCCCCTCAGTGGGCTCAAGCCTCGGTGCACACGTAGTAGGAGTTGTTGTCTCGAGCTGTGTGTGGTTGGGGGAGACAGAACAGCTTGGCGGGGGGGGGGGGGGGGTGTGTGTGTGACCCTCACTCTGATGGCAAAGGTGACTTGTGGGACAGACACGGGTGGGGGCAGTCCCTGGTGAGGGATGCCGAGCCCAGGCAGAGGGAGGAGCAGTCAGAGGCGGCTTCCTGGAGGTGGTGACACGGATCTGGCCATGACTAATATCCGGACAGTCCTGGAAACCTTTTTACTTTAAGCGGATCGCAGTCCCTGTTTGGTCGAAGCCAGCGTTTCTCAGCCTGGGTGCGGCTGGCAGGCAGGATGTGGGGCAGCACGTGGCCCCACCCCGGGACACCAGCAGCTCCCCGGGCTGTGTCGCCGGAGCCTTGTCGGGGAGGCTCTGGTTTGTGTCCTCAGCAAGCTCCCCCAGGCAGTGCCCCGAGCTTCCAGGGCGAGAAACTTCTCACCACTGCTCGGCCACTCACCCTGGCACCTGCCCGGCACGTCCCGCCCCCGCCAGGGCACCTGCTTGTCTCACTGTCTGCAGCTGCCACATGGCTGCCCACGCTTGGGTGCACAGAAACGCACAGGTCAGGTGCCGGCCGCGTGGAGGAAGCTTCCAGAAGGAACAGAGGCGCTGCCTTCTGGAAATTCTCATCGCCAGCGCTCTCGGGACCCTGGAGTGGCTGGGGTCCGCGGGCAGGGGCTGACGTTCTTGCTGACTCCTGTCGCCTCTCTCACCTCCTCAGCGCACGCACGGGAGTGACTAACAGGGTCTTTGGGAAGGGCTGACAGCGTCTCCTCGCTCCTCCGCGGCCTTTTCCTCTTCTTTAGTACGAGGCTGGACCGGGCCCAGGCTGAGGTGCTAAGCCCGGGGATGGCCCCAGCCCAGGGTGCCTGTGGCCTCGGGCAGGTGGGACGTGGGGGAGCGGGATCTGCCCTTGGCCTTGCCACGCCCCCACGCACGGCCCCTCCCTGCCCTGGCTTCCGTTCTGGAGGGGACACGCCCAGGGCTGGGCGTGTGTGGTGGCAGCTGTGTGCCCGGCTGGTCCGGGAGGTGGCCCCTTCGCAGCCGGCCCAGCCCTCCCTCGGGCTCGGCTGGTTTGGAGCCAGCAGCAGCGCCGCGGGGCTCCTGCAGGGCTGGGGGATGGCAGCCCTGGCTCCCCAGAACACCCCGTGCTCCTCTTTGGTTTGCCTTTCGTTGTTGAAGTCAGGATGTTTCCCACACTAAGGGCATCCACTGGGAGGTATGTGTGTTCAATGATTTTCAAAAGCGTCTATGAGGAGGGCCCTGCCGCCTCCAGCCGTCCTGTGTGACGATCGCGCCGTGTGAGACCATCCATGGCCCGGCTCAGTCTCTGGTTCCACAGGCACACGTGTGTGTGTGTGTGTGCATGTGCATGTAAGTTAGTGTTTTGTGTATATGCATTTTGCCTGTGTTAGTGTGTGTTTTGTGTGTATATGCACTTAGCGTGTGTGTGTAGCTCTGTGATCATGCCTGTGAGTCCCAGGTCCCACCGCGAGACAGCCTGCACCCTCACCTCCCGGTCTTCCTGCCCTGCTCCATGGATGAGGCGGAGGAAGCTCAGGGCAGGGGTGAGGCTGGGAACTGGCCGGGCAGGATGTTGGGGCGCCTGAGCCCCGCCCCTCCCCGCTTCTCCGGGTCCTCCCTGGACTCCTCCCTCTGCCACACGAGTCTTCCCACCGAGGAGGGCACTGAGGCTGTGGCCCCTTCTCAGGTCCCGGGGCAAACAGCGGGCACGCCCTGGGCAGCCCCGGCCTGGGGGAGAGCAAACTTAATGAGCTGTTCCCGCACCTGGTGCTGCTGATGGCCGCATTCTTTCCTGGGCTTTTCCATCCCTACTGCCAGGTTTTTTTTTTTTTTTTTTTTTTTAAGATTTATTCATTTATTTGAAAGGCAAAATTATACACAGGGAGAGACAGATCTGCCATCCGCCAGCTCATTCCCCATGTGGCTGATCCAAAGCCAGGAGTCAGGAGCTTCTTCTGGGTCTCCCATGTGGGTGCAGGGCCCAAGCACTTGGGCCATCTTCTGCTGCTTTCCCAGGCCACAGCAGAGAGCTGGATCGGAAGTGGAGCAGCCGGGACTTGAACCAACACCCATATGGGATGCCTGCTACACCACAGCTCCAGCCATGTTCACCCTGCCCCAGTGTCCAGTGCGCCTCCTCCAAGACCATCCTCCCAGACATCACTTCAGGTGACCATGGGCAGGGCAGGGCAGGTCCTTCCCTCGATTACCCCTGCCGTGGGCGTGGCCCCTGGTGGCCCTCCTGCAGGAAGTCCCGCCCTGGCCGTCACTTGTTGACAGCCCCGAGGCCTGGCGGTGATGGTGATCAGAGGTGAAGCCTGTGTTCCTGGCCTGCAGATCACATCCCGGAGCCCGGCTTGGGGGCTTGGGGGGACGGGCCCCTGGTGAGTGAGGTGCGAGCCAGGCCTTGTGGCCGTCTTTCCACCTGCCTCCGTGTCTGCAAATGCCTCTCCCTCCTGGTCCAGGGACGCTGAATTCAGGGCCGCCCCGAGTCAGTCTCATCTCAAGGGCCTTAATCATGCTCGAAAAGCCAATTTCCAATCAAGTTCATGTGCAGAGGTTCAGGGCACACAATCATCCGCTCGCCTTGGTGGGAGGAGCCGGGGAACCCAGGCCTGGGCACGAAACAGGCAGAGGCATGGAGCTCCCGGCAGTTGCGCACGACCGAGCAAGGGGCCCTGGGTGTGGCAGGGTGCGGAGCTGGCCAGCTCACATGCTGGGTTTGAACTTGGTCCTGAAAACGGTGGGGAGCCCCTGGAGGGTCTTACCAGGGTCAGTGTCTCACTGGACTCTCCCCACGCCCCCTAGCGGTCGGCATCGTGGCCCAAGAGCAGAGCACTGGGCAACTGGCAGGGGCGGGATTCAACTCCAGGCCTCGTCCACCCCCACGAGTGGGAATCCGATGCAGCAGGGTGCTGTGTGTCCATGGAAAGCAGGGGCTGGGATACCCGGAATGCAGAAGCTCGCTGGGACCAGGTGCCAGGCCTGCAGCCCACCTGAGAACTGGGCGGGGGACACTATCCTGCTCCTCGAGACCCACCTGCTGGGCCACAGCCACTGGGCCAGCAATAGGCCACCTGGCTCGGCTGAGCCAATCCCATCTCCCTCCCCAGGACGTTCTCTTGAGTTTTCATTCATTCATTCATTTGTCTTCCAGAAAGTAATAAACAGAGCAAGGCATGCAGCCTGGCCCGGGACAAAGCCTTCACTGTTGGCAGGAGCGAGGCAGCCTGACCGCCAAGGCTGCCGCGGGATGGAGTGAGGTCCTGACCGTGAAGCCCTTCCCCGGGGCCCCGGCACACAGGAAGCGTGGGGCGAACGTTCAGGCTAATCTGGGGAACCGATGAACAAAGCGGTTGCAGCCCGGAGCTGTGGGGAGGCCCCTGCCTTGCCCAGGAGAGAAGCCAGCAGGCCCCCCAAGCTGTCCCGGCCGCTCTCCCTGTCCCGGGGCTCGAGGCAGCCCCCCGTGCTCCCCAGTAGTCGGCCACCCCCAGGCTTTGGTTTGGGCTGGTGCACATGGGTTTCTGTTATTTGCAGCCGAAACAATGCAAAGCACTAAATCAAAGCAAGACAATCAAAAGTCACCTTGACCGAGCGTGTTCGGCAAGCTGGAGGCGCCGTGCGATGTGTGGCAACCACCTCGGCCAAGCTGCCGGGGACTCCTGCCACACACGGTTCCCACGCACATCGAAACTCGGCAGGCCCAGGCCTCCTCCGGGGCCTCCCTGTGACGGCCAGGAGTGTCTGTGCCCCGGAGCTCTCACAGCCCACCCGCCCCATGACCCACACCCGCCTCCTGCTCCCAGAGGGGAGGCTTCTGGCAAGAGAACTTGCCAAACAGGTGCCTTGTGCCCGGGCAGGGAGGGGCAGCCCAGCCTGGAGAGGCTGGAGGACGTGGGGCTGAGTGGAGGCGGAGCAGGCGATGGTTCCCCTGGGCAGGGCCCAGCCCAGCACCACGTGGGCCACTCAGGCTGGAAGCTGTGTCCTGACCACTGCTGGCAGAAAGGACTGACCTCCCTCCCACGGGTGCCAGGTGAGGGGGCCGGAAGTTTGTTTTTTGCACGAAATAAGGTTTATGGCGAACGTTTTCAAACACAGAGGGTGGAGAGTGTGCGACGCATCCTTGTCCTCGTCACCGTCATTCCCTCTGACCCCTGCTATCTACGGGGGGTGGCTGGAGATGTGACAGCAAGCCCCGCCCCACAGTGCCACATGCACCTGCCTCAGATCACACTTCCCGCGGATGGGAGCCGCCTGTCCACTTGTTTATTCAACCCACAAGGTCATGGAGGCAGGACCGCTGGTTGGGAAGGCTGGGGTCGGGACCCCCACGCCCAGCGTCTGGGGAGGGGGCAGCCCAGGCCTGTTCTTCCCTGGAGGTCGAAGTCGCTAGAGCAGCGGTTCCCAGAGCGGTCCTGGAACCAGCAACGTCTCCACCACAGGGGCCCACACGGAATGCAGGTTCCCGGGCCATCACTGTCGCACAGCCAGTCCACCTGCCGCTTAGGACGCCGGCATCCCCAGAGGACCTGGTGCCCGCAACGGGGTCCAGTCCCGGCTCCTCAGCTTCCATCCGGCTTCCTGCCAATGCACCCTGGGAGGCGGCAGATGATGGTTCAAGTGATGGGAGCCCCGCCACCCGCACGGGAGACCTGGATGGAGCTCCTGGTTCCCGGCTCCCGCCTGGCCCAGTCCTGGCTGTTGCAGGCATTTGGGGAGTGAACCGGCAGACAGACGCTCTCTCCGGCTGTCTTTCTCTCTCCCTGAGTTCTGATCCCAGCTCCAGTTTGAGAGCTGCTGCTGCAGAGACAGGCGGGCCACGCAGGCCTGGCCCCTCCCCCGAAGGCGCCGAGAGGCTGGCCCGGAGAGCAGCATCGTCTTCCTGGCCGTCAGCCAGGTGGCCCCCGAGCCCAAGTCCCCTCCTGCACAAAATGTGCAGAGCACAGTGCCGGCTCTGCAGCCAGTAGCTGAGGCAGAGGCGCAGCGTGGCGGGCTCCTGGGGGCGCAGCTGGTGCTGTGTAAGGACTCACATAGCAAACAGGGCCCGGGCATGTGGCCTAACTATATGCCATCAGGGGACCCTCGACGGGAGGTCCCAGCTGGTCCCAGGAGTCTGGTGCGCAGGAGAGGGGCTGGGAGAGACGGGGATGGTCCCACAGCAGCCGCTTCTGCAGCTTTAGGGGGTGCAGGGCAGAGAGGGTCAAAGGGTGCCCTGGGCTGGGGGTCTGGAAGGGCAGGTGGGGAGGCTGCAGGGCTGCACCGCCCCCAAGGCAAGGAGCTCACTGTTGCCCCAGGTGACGCCCTTCAGACACCCCGGCTGTCTCCACAGACCTGCTCCCAGTGTCCCAGAGAGACGCTGAGAGGGGTTCTGGGCTCGCTTCCGGAAGGCCCCGCGCCCTGGGCCCTGGAGCCGACAGCTCCCAGGAGCCACAGGGATGAGAGGCCTGGCCCCTAGCAGGCAGAGGGCCCAGCAGGCCGGGGTGGCTCTGAGCTTGCCCCAGAGCCGTGGGGCTGTGGTCAACTTACTCAACTCCGTGCCCAGATTCTGTCCCAGGTCAGGTTCCTGGAAGTAGACTCAGACAAAGACTCCTGTGTGCAAGTCCCGAAGGAAATGCCCCCAGCAGAAACCGGAGAGGGCACACGGGGGGCGGGCCGAGGCGCAGCCTGGCCCACAGGGACTTGGCAGGGCCAGCTGCACCTGGGGCCTGCGCGCCTGCCCTGGGGGGGGGGGGGCTTCCAGGAGCTTCCGGGCTTGCAGAGCCCAGCCTGGCTTCCAAGCACTGTGGGTACTGGGGACAGAAGGGGGCCTGCAGCACTTGGGGGGGGGTGTCAGTTGGGAGTAAGAGTCTAAGGGGACCTGACCGGTTGTTGGCCTCGACGTTGTCTCCCAGCGACCGTGGACATCGTGTGCACAGCGGGGGGTCGGGAGGACGGAGGGCAAAAGCCAGGGTGGAGCCTGGTGCCCGCTGGTGCTGCTGCCCTGGGCGCACCCCATCTGCTCTCTGCTGGCTGTCATCAAATCCGTGTGCACTGCATGAGCCAGGCCCACTGGTCAGACAGGGTCCCCGGTGCCACCCCCTCAGGGCCCGCTCTGTCACTCAGAGGTCTCTGTAGGTGCAGCCTGGCTGGTAAGCATCACAGCAGGGGCCGGTGCTGTGGTGTAGCCGGTAAAGCTGCCGCCTGCAACACTGGCATCCCACACGGGCGCCAGTTCGAGTCCCGGCTATTCCACTTCCAATCCGGCTCTCTGCTAATGCACCTGGGAAAAGCAGCAGAGGACGGCCCAGGTGCTTGGACGAAGCTCCTGGCTCCTGGCATCGGCCTGGCTGTTGCAGCCACTGGGGGAGTGAACCAGTGGATGGAAGATACTGCCCCCCCACCTGTAACTCTTTCAAATAAATCTTAGGAAAAAAAGTCACAGCAGAGCGGACCCTGCACAGGCAGCCGTGGCGCCCGGTCCTGCCACCCTGGCGCCTGGATGCGGCCGTCGTCCCCCGTGCTGGCACGCTACTGCAGCTGCTGCTCGCTCATTCACTCTTTTGTTTGTTACCTTAACCGAACGTGCAGGTGCGGGAATGGAGCCGGAAACCCAGCAGGCAGAGCCCCCTCCCCGCTCCCTCAGGGAGCCACAGCAGAGGTAGGGGGCAGGCAGGGAGGCTGCAGGGATGGGACGGAGCGGCGCCAGGAGTGCAGTGCGACAGTGCGACAGGCGGGCACGATTCTCTGCAGCCTTGGCTCTGGGGTAACCGCAGATTCCCAGGAAGCCCCAGGGATTGTGCAGAGAGGTCCTGGGTGCGTCGCCATCACGGTAGCTGCAGGAAGTTCGTGGAAAATACAGAAGTATGAATTTATTTGGGTGAAAGATTTCTGAAATTCACACAAAGCTCTTTTTTTTTTTTAAGATTTATTTATTTTACTTGAAAGAGTTACACAGAGAGAGGAAGAAAAAGGTCTTCCATCCACTGGTTCACTCCCCAGTTGGCCACAACGGCTGGAGCTGCGCCGATCTGAAGCCAGGAGCTTCTTCCGGGTCTCCCAGGTGGGTGCAGGGGCCCAAGGACGTGGGCATCTTCCACTGCTTTCCCAGGACACAGCAGAGAGCTGGAGGAGTGGAGCAGCTGGGACTTGAACCGGCGTCCTTACGGGACTGCAGGCGGCAGCTTTACCCACTACACCACAGTGCCTGCCCCAACAAAGCTCTTTCTTACCGAGGGTTTTCCCTGCGCTGTTGAGCGCCCTGCTGCAAAGGTGGTTTTTCCAAATCCAGTTGCCGTGTCAGTTGCAGGGTCAGGGCGTGGGCGCATCCTCGGCACCCCCTGCCCAACCCTGATTTGTCACAGCCTGTGTCAGCCTCGGGGGGAGAGACCACGAGGTGGGGCAGAGTTCCTGGTGTCCCCAGTTCTCTCCACTGCCACACGTCAGGGCCTGTAAAAATATCTGTGTGTGGAAGGCATCACAGGGAGACAGATTCAGCTGCCTCTTGGGGTGCCTGCGCCCCACACTGGACAGCTGGTTCAAGTCCCAGCTACGTGGCTTCCAACCCAGCGCCTGCTCATGTGCCTGGGAGGCAGCAGTTAATGGCCCAAGGGCTTGAGTCCCTGCACCCAAGTGCGGTGACCCAGATGAGGGTCCCTGGCCCCCGGGTTTGGCATGGCCTAGCTCTGGCTATTGCAGGCATTTGGGGGGTGAACTGGGCGATGGAAGATCTCTCTCTCTCCCCCTCTCTCCCTTTCTCTCTCTCCCTTTCTCTCTCCCTCCCTCCCTCCCTCCCTCTCTGACTCTCCCTCTCTCCATCACTCCACCTTTCAAATAAATAAGTAAATCTTTTAACAATGAAATGGTCTTACCTCTTCAAGTCCCAACGGCTTCATCTATAAAATGATTTTATTACTGCCGTGTGCACAGCCGTCACAAAGCGGAAGACAGCCCTGAGGGCTCACGCACGGAGCCCAGTTCTGAACAATTCTGCATGGAATGCGCTCTGGTCCACTCTGCCCCTTCAAGAGTGGGTGCTGTCGGTGCCAACCCCGTAACGTGGGAGTGGCATTTCCCCCCAGGGCAATGTCAGGTCCCTGGAGGCTGCATCACACTTCCCAGCAGGCTGTGCGGAAGGAGGTGGCCTATGGGTAAGGAGATGACTGCTTTCCTACAGAGGGTGAATGGGCGGGAACGGCCTGACCTCGCTGCTCAGGGGTGCAGAGCAAGACGGGCAGATGCCTCAGGCTGGGACTTGCCCTGCACCCACCTCTGCCGTGTCCCAGAGACCCCGGCTCTGGAACTCTCCGGGCTGAAGGCAGAAACCACTCCTGAGGCCAGCGGGGACGGGCAGGACCCAAAGAAGAACCGAGCTGAGACAGCATGCCGAGCGCACACACGCGTGGCAGGTGTCAGAGCTGGGCAAGTGGACCCCACCCAGCAACAGAACCTGCTCCCCACACTAGGGCTGGAGTAACTGAGGTGAACGACTTAGAGTGTGGATAAAACAAAAAGGTTAGGAGAACGAAAACCACAGAGCCCCTTTGACCTGTGAGAGGAAGCCCCACGAGGGGCTCTGCTTCAGAACGGCGTTTGCACTTTGCTGCTCCAACTCGGGAGGGGATGTCTGTGCCGGAATCAAAGTCACGGGAAACAAGGACAAACGGACAGGCAAGCAACGACTCCGAGGCATTCTAAGCTCTGTATGCGATCAAGGAGTCAAAAATAAACAAGGATGTGAACTGCGTGACTCGAGGACGGACACGGAACTAGCCGACAAAGCACACGCCTCACAGAGAATGCACCAGCTGTCCTGGTGCGGTGGCGACACGAATCGCACACAAGCCGTCACGGAGGCTCAGTAAGGAAAGCGCAGGGCTGGCCTGCTGATCCCACGCCACAGCCAACACCTGCCCTAAGCCCAAGCGCCCCGCTCAGCTGCGTCCAATCACAAGCCCGCCCTCAGCTGCTTTCTCTGGGGTCCTCTTGGGTTTCCTTTCATCCCAGCAGGCCCAGGGCCCACCATCCTGTGCTGGAGCCCAGACAGGGTGGTGGGCCCCAGAGGCGGGGCCTGTGAGGAAAGGCATCGCCCCCCACACACACTCTCAGCTCCTGGACGCCGCCCGCCTGGAGGAACCTCTCCCACCACCACGCAGACGTGTGGCCTTCTCCGTGGACATGAGTTCTTTCCTGCGGCCAGCGCTATCTTCCATCTCCCAGGACCGGGGGAGGGACCTGAGACACCGAGTTCCCAGGGATGCCTTGGTAGCAATGGGGGCTCCGCCTGACGACCTGCCAGGCCAGGGGCTGCTTCCCGGAGCTGCCACGCACCGACCCACCAGCTCAGCCTGCACAAGGGTCATGAGGCTTGGTTCCGGAAGCTTCTCCTCCCGACTCTGGGCCGGGAGGCTGCATCCATGGCCGTGCTGTCCTCTGGCTTCTGCTCAGAGCCGTTTTGCCCACTGATGCCCTCAGCTCCCTCTCCGCCTAACCGCTCTCTCCCCTCGTGCCCGTCACGTCTGGGACAGTGGGACTCCTGCTGTCTTATTTCCTTCAGAGAGAGAAATCCCATCTGCTGGTTCAGCCTCCAAATGCCCCCAGTGGCCAGAGCAAGGCTGCGATGGGAGCGGGGACTCCCGGGCACCTGCTGCCTCCCACGGTGCCCATGAGCAGGAGGGTGGAGCCAGGGGCATGGCCGGGACTCAGCCTGGGGATGAACACCTGTGTGGCGGCACGGTCCCCACCTGTGTAAATCGTCTGTTCTCAAACTCCCCTCAAGTCGCTCCGCCGGGGGCGCCCTTTCCCACTCGGACCCTGACACCCCACATCACAGTGAGCAAGCCCAGGGGAGGAGGGCAGAGAGGTGGAAAAGACCGGGTCAGGAATCCAACCTGGACCGAGCTTTGCCCTGGGCCTGGAGAAGCCGGGGCAGTGGCCACGAAGGCTGGGGGTCTCCTCTGATCCCTTTATTTATTTTAAAGATTTTACTTATTTATTTGAGAGGTAGAGTTATAGACAATGAAAGGGACAGAGAGAAAGGTCTTCCATCTGTTGGTTCACTCTCCAAATGGCTGCAAAGGCCAGAGTTAAGTTGATCCGAAGCCAAGAGCCAGGAGCTTCTTCCAGGTCTCCCACGTGGATGCAGGAGCCAAGCACTTGGGCCATCGTCAGCTTTCCCAAGCCACAGCAGGCAGCTGGATCGAAGTGGAGCAGCCGGGACTCGAACTGGCAGCTATGTGGGATGGCGGCACTGCAGGTGGAGGATTAACCTACTGGGCCACAGGGCCAGTCCCTCTAATGATGCAGGGGAGACTCGCAGGGGCCCAGGAGCTTCCCTGAGGCTTGAGTGGGGCTGGGGGGCCCTGCTGGGGCAGCTCAGGCGCCCATGGAGCCACAGCCTCTCCCCGATTCCCAGCGAACGGCCCCTGCAGAGGGGGAAGCCCCGGCCTCTCCCACAGCGCCCTGGGTTCTAACCCCGCCCCTCTCCAGCAAAGCCCTCAGCCTCCCCTACACGCCCAGGCGGGGCCGGATCCAGCCCACCTGCAGTCACTCATCACTCTGGGAGCCCTCAGCTCCGAGACCCCGTGCTCCACGCCGGCCCCGCCCTGCCAGACACTGGAGCCCTCCCATTTTCACAGCAAGGTGGCCTCCTGCGGAGGAGGAGACTACTCCCACGTGGAGGCCGCCCCTCCCTGGAGGTGGGGGGTTCAGCCTTCTCCCTGGGGGCAGGGGTTGCCCGGGGTGCACAGCACCAGGCAAAGGTCTGACCCGCTCACACCGCGCCCTGCGCTCACAGGGCCGGGAGAGCTTGTAAAACCCATCTCCCTGCCCCGGGGCCCAGGGGCTCGAGGCAGGGAGGACCAGGGGTCTCAGTTCAAACCCGCGTTTGGAGGCCCTGCCCCACCCAGGTGAGTCTTGCGATCTGGCGACTCCAGCCCACAGCCCAAGCTCTGAGCCCACGCAGCCGCACCAGGGCCTCCTCCTTGGGCCGCCGCCGCCCGCAGGACCTGGGGTCCTCGGAGAGTGGGCGGGGCGGGGCGGGCCAGGTGCGCGGCGCCCCGCCTCGGGGGCGGGGCCTCACCTGCGGCGGGCAGGTAGGTGGCTGCCTGGTAACCCGGACTGGCCCGGGAGGCGCGCGCAGGCAACCCCGCCGCGCTAGCGACCGAAGGACGCAGCAGGGCGGCCGCGGGCCCGAAGGAGGCCGTGGAGGTGCCCCCGGCCGCTCGCCATGGCCGACAGGCGCTTCTCCAAGTGCCTGCGCAAACTCGCCTTCTTGGGCGCCGACCGCAAGTACGAGGCGCTGGAGAGGAGCGAGGAGGAAGCCTTGGTGAGTCCGGGCGCCCCCTGCCCTCCGCCGTAATCCCCCAGGACCCCACCTGAGTGGCCTGGGCTCGCCCCCCTGCTGGCCGCCCGACTGTCCGCTGGCGCCGCGTTTAACCCTCGCTCACAGACGGGAAACTGAGGCCGGGAGCGGCGCGGGCTGGACGCTCCTTGGGCGGCCAGTAAGTGCCTGGCTGGGGATTTAGCCTGTTTCCCTGGCTGCAGCGGAGGTGAGAAAAACAGCGTTGCTCCAGCCTCATAGGGGTAGTAGCAGGAATCAAGGCTGGAGTGGAGGGGCCGCCAGCTTGGCGGCCCGCATCACCGGTGCGTGTTGAAAACCCATGCCGAGTAGTGGCCTGGGACGGCCGGGCAGGGCCCTCTGGAGTAAGCCAGCAGGATTCCAGAGCCAGGAGTCTAGCTGGACAAGGGGTCAGAACAGCCGCCCTGTTGCTCTGGGGAGCAGCCCGGGCGGGGTGACCCCACCGCGTCCTCCCGCGCGCTTATTAACTCCGCCGGCATATTAACTCCGCCGGCACGCAAGGGCAGGACGCCCCTCGTGCAGGGGCTCCGGCCCGAGGGGGGGTCGCAGATAAATCAGTGGTGCACAAATGCTCTGGTTGAGGTCGGATCCTGGGGTTGCTCTGGGGACAAGGCGTCCTGCCGTGGCCCCTGGAGCAGCAAGGGCAAACTTTTTAGACTTGGGTTTTGTTGTTTTAAAATGCGAAACAAAAAGCCATTCAGGAAGACTTAGATTCTTGTTCTCGCGGAGAACAGCAACAGTTGCAACACTCGAGTTGCATGGTTGGTAAATACTTGTCCCTGGAAGCAAGAGTGTTTTCTAAGTCGAGAGTTGGGGGCCGGGGCAGCAGGCGGCGGGCACGCGGCGCTCGCAGGTCCCAGGCCGTGTCCGTGTCGGCAGCGCCGTGTGTGACCACGCGGGGGCTGCAGCCGGCGTGGGTCGGGGGAGACTGGGGCACTGCCGCTGCTCTGCCCAGCGTCTGAAGTGACTTGGCCACCACCGGTCACCCTTCCTGCTTTGCCTGTTTTTTTTCCTCTTCCCATCTCTGGAGTTCTGCATCAGGCTGGGTACTTTACAGCTCCAGGTGTGTCGTTGGTACAGCCAGGTTGTAGTCAGGTGCGTCGCTCAGGTGTGAGGGTGGCGGAACCGGAGTTCTGCCGTCGGCACAGGTGGAGCTCATTCCTGCAGCCTTCCTGGAGCGCTCTCAAGGTCTGAGGGATCTCCACCTGTCTGCAGGTACGCTCGTCCACCTGGCTGAGGACTCGGACCTTCCCAGCAGCCCCCTGGAGGGGGCTGTGTGATGACTTAGTGTGGGAGGGTGGCAGAATCAAGGTGTGCGGTCCTCAAGCCCAGGTGAACCGAGAGGGCAGCCCAGAGGGGCACCTGCTCCTGCCAGGTCGGCCCTCAGCCCAAACCCTTCCTTTGCATCCTCTGACTTGAGTCCTTTTAAAAACTGTTTCTGGAACGTTCTAAAGAGAGGCAGTGTTGGAGGAGGCGAGCTTCCCACCCACTGCGCCCAGGGGCCCCAGGCATGGCAGGCGGCATTCTGGAGAACTTCCGGCTCATCTCGCAGGGGAGCTCCGTTGGCCTTGTCTGAGAAGTGCTGGGCGGGGGCTCGCAGGTGGGGCCGCTTCCGTTTGCTCAGTGAGGGTTGGTGGCCAGGTGCTGAGGATACAGGAGTGTGTACCAAACAAAGTTCACCAGCGGCTAACAGTCATCAACAGGACACAGGTAGTTTTTTTTAAGGTTTATTTTATTTGAAAGGCAGAGTTATTTATAGAAGGGGAGAGACTGAAGGATCTCCGACTGCTGGTTCACTCCCCAAATGGCTGCGATGGTTGGAGCTGGGCCAGGCTGAAGCCGGGAGCCAGGAGCTCCATCCGGTTCTCCCACGTGGGTGGCAGAGGTCCAAGTGCTTGGGCCGTCTGCTGCTGCCTCTCCAGGGGCGTTGACACAGAGCGGGGTCAGAGCAGAGCGAGCAGGACTTGAGCCAGCGCTCTGCTACTGGGCGCCAGAGTCGCAGGTGGCAGCTTAGCCCGCTGGGCCACATCACTGATGTGGTGGTCTTCGGTGTGACAGAGAATGAAGACCAGAGTGACTGGGCAGGAGACGGGCGGTTGGGGTGCAGATGGACTGGCCCCCGAGGGCTCGGGTGGGCGTGGCAGAGCCGGGTACAGCGAAGATGCTGTCAGTCAGTTGGAGTGGCAGGTGAGGAAGTTGATGCTGGGCTACAGGCAGGGGTCGGTGAGAGCTCTGGCAGACAGAGCCAGGTGTGGGGCTGGGGAGGTGGCCACAGCGGCTACTCCCTGAGTGTGGCTTAGCCGGGTGCTCCGAGCTCGGAGTCCCCAGAGGTTGCTGCCGGGTGATACACTGGGGCTGTGGTCGCACCTGAAGGCTTGGGGGAAGGGGAAGGGTGCACCTGCAGCTTCACTCTGGGGGGTGCCTGCAGGCCTGGGACTTCTGCGTGGGGGTCTCTGCAAGGTGAACCATCCCAGAGAGACCCCAAGAGAGCTCGCCGGGGGAGACGGGGTGCCACGGGGTTTGAGTCCCCATCCCACGCAGTTGTCCATCGAAGCAGGGAGGCAGCCGATGCAAAGCCCACTCAGGGACCTCGGAGATCGTGCAGTGTGCTCCGAGCCACCTGCTGGGGGTCAGGCGTGGAAAAGCGTGGCGTTGGATGGTGGTCTGAGGGCCACAGACGTGACCAAAAGGACGTGTCCAGCGTCGGAGAGTCAGAGCGCTGGTTTACTTCCCAGATCCCTGCGACAGCGGGGCTGGGCCAGGCTGAAGTCCGAGAAGGCGGAGCCTGGGTGCCCCATGTGGGCAGCAGGAGCCCGGCCGCCCGAGCCTCACCACTGCTCCTGGGTCCTGCGTCGGCGTAGACGGAGCCCGGGCAGCAGGGTATGGGACGTGGGCACGCAGCTGGCATCTCCACAGCCTACACGCTGGCTTCCAGAAGCAACGATGTTCAAACAGGGAGTGAGGCGTGGGAGGAGAAGCGCCAGCGAGCTGCCTGTGCTAGCCGAGGCGTCTCCACACCCCAGGCTCCCGTGCGGGCCCTGTTCACGTCCTGCGCGTTTGTGGTCACCCGGTCGCGGCCCTCGGCGCGGTCCCGCCCCCTTCCTCTGCACCTTCCCGGAGGGTGTGGTTTATGAGAGTCCAGGGGACGGCCCGGGCTGCCCAGATGTGAATTCTGGTTCTGCCACCTGTCAGCTGGGAGGCCGCGGGCGCTTCCTTGGTTTTCCCACACCTCTGTGTGCTCGTTTGTACAATGGGCGGTGTTTGTGTGCCCAGGAGGCGGAGGCTGTGGGATGGACAGGTCGCGGGTGTGTGTAGCACGTGGCGCCTGGTCTCGGCCGTCCGTGTCCCTGGCGGTCAGTGAGGATCCTGTGCGCAGCATGGAGGTGGTGACGCTGTGGACATGCACACGAGGACCCAGCCTGTGGCTCGGACTCCAGTGCTTTCCTGCCGGAAGCCATCGCACATGGCGGCAGAGTCGAGGGGCTGCCCGGATTCCGCCATCACCTTGCCCCCGTTGGCTTTGTGAGCTGCAGCGTGAAGCAGGAGCCGGGGCTAGGAGTCTCCGCAGCATGCCAGGGAAAATTCCAGAAAGACGTCCTTTGTAACCACGCTTTTATTCTGGGAATAAATATTCCCACAGCGCCCGGTGCAGGAGGAGCCCTTCGGCTGGCTCACTCCACAGACACCTGCTGGGGCGGGGCCAGGCCGAAGATGGGCCCAGGAACTCCGTCCAGACCTCCCAGTGGGTGACAGGGACCCAACCACTTGGGCCTAGCAGAGAACTGGATCGGAAGAGGAGCAGCCGGGACTTGAACCAGCGCCCACGCAGGATGCCGGCACCGCAGCCAGTGGCTTTGCTCACTACACCACAGCTCTAGCCCCATAAGTGTGACTTTATTTTTAAATTGAGAATCCAGCCCTGGCTAGTTTTCTGACCTTGGGTCACGTGCTAGGCTCTGTGGCCGCAGCCAGTGTTCAAGTGGCGGCTGCAGAGCCAGCTGTGTAAGTAGCAGGGCTCGGAGCAGGCGGCCCCTTCTCGAAGCTCCCCGAGAGCTCGGAACAGTGCCAGCAGGCGCCGGCTGAGGCCCAGGCCCGTGGAAGCCGGCCCGGGAGGGGTCACTGCTGGCAGTCCGTGGCTGGAGGGACGCCAAGGTCTTCTTGCCTGGGTTCTCCTGTGCCCCTCCCTGTGGGCCATGCCTCTGACCTTCAGGGACTTGAGCTGGCTCGTGGTTTAGAGCAGCCGCCTGCAGGGGGTCTGGGGACGTGTGACACGGTTGCAGCAAGCTCTCAGGGGCACCTGCTGCTCTCCTGTCTGCCAGACCCTCCTGTAGGCACGGGAGAGTGGGCTGAGCACCCGTCCCGCTGGGCGGAGCTTGCTGTCCGGGGGGAAGGCACACGTCCACCATGTAATTAGCCCTGTGAGTTACAGTCACACACTGACATAAGCCCCGTGTCAGAGAGGAGCAGCGCTCGGCCTGGGTCGGGGGACTGCTGGGTGACATCCAGGTGCAGTCCGGAAAGCCTCCCTGCACGAGGTGGCAGGGCCTCAGAGAAGCGAGGGCCACTCAGCTGCAGCAGCTCCTGTGTTCGTCTTTGTGTTCTCCCTCAGTCACGTTTCACACGTGCCCCGGAGCCCGTGGCAGGTTTTGGCGAGGACGAGCTGGCCGCCTCCCCTTGGCTCTGGGCAGCGCCCATCTCCTGGGGGAATCTGTCGATCCCGATCCCTCGCAGCGAGGTGTCTGCACAGTTGCAGCCCCTCCCCTGGGCCCAGCAGAGCAGGCGTGGTGCCTCCCGCCACCGCCACCCCCGCTGGACCCTGCGTTGCGCGAGGATTCCGTGCTGTTGGCGCACTCGATTTGCTTCCGTTTCTGTCCTCGGCGTGTGTGGACTTTCCCAGAAACAGCCAGTGATAAGTGCGCAGTACAGCGCTCCTCCTCCTGCCCCCAGCCTTGGACCCCGTGGTTGGTTTTTTGTTGTTGTTGTTGTTGTTTTTCTGCTTGGCTGAGGTCCTGTTTGCGTCCTACGTGTTTGTGGTCACCGGGTCATGCCCCCCCTGCGGTCCCGCCCCCTTCCTGTGCACCTTCCCGGAGGGTGTGGTTTATGAGAGTCCAGGGGACGGCCCGGGCTGCCCAGATGTGAATTCTGGTTCTGCCACCTGCCAGCTGGGAGGCCGCGGGCGCTTCCTTGGTTTTCCCACACCTCTGTGTGCTCGTCTGTACAATGGGCGGTGTGTGTGCCCAGGAGGCGGAGGCTGTGGGATGGACAGGTCGCGGGTGTGTGGAGCACGCGGCGCCTGGTCTCGGCCGTCCGTGCCCCTGGGCGGTCAGCGAGGATCCTGTGCACAGCCGGGCCCCTGTGGGCCGTGTGGATCCAGCGCACTCTTGAGTGGCTGCCTTGACGCTCCGTGCGTGTTCTCTGCAGACAGGTTCGGGTGGCTCCTGTGTAAATCCTAGAGCTGTGTCCCAGCGACCCTCTGTGGTGGACGGCGTCCTCGTGGATCCGTGAAATCCTGCTCCCAGGGCCCCGAGCGTTGAGGCCCTCGGTGCACAGCTCCGCCGGGGCTCAGGCCCGGTCTGCTGAGCGCTCTCCGCCCCTTCCTGCTGTCGGCTCGCTGTTGAAGTTGCAGTTAGCGCTGTGCCACATGCGTCTCCTACGTCTCCTATGGGTAACTGCCTCTGCCTTGCTTTATTGTTCATTTGCGTTTCTGTGGAAGGCAGGGGAGCGGAGAGGGGCAGAGAGCGCCTCCATCCACGGTTCACTCCCCAGATGCCCGCAGCAGCCGGGGCTGGGCCAGGCTGGCATCAGGAGCAGGACTGAGCCTGGGTCTCCGGTGTGGGTGGCAGGGACCCGGGTGCTTGAGCCATCGCCTGCTGCCCCCCCTCCCCACGATGCACCTTAAGATGAAGCTGCAATCCGGGAGAGAGCCAGGACTTGAACCAGGCACTGCGTGGGCTACGTGGACGTCCCAGGAAGCAGCCTCCATGCAGTCCCCAGGCTCCTTCCTCCTGGCCTTTGGGAGGGGCAGCCAGGAGCCTGCAGCCGGCACAGCGCAAGGGTCCGACTCCAGGAGCACAGGTGTGGGGCTGCCCTGGAGCCGCTGTCCCTGTCACCTTGAGCTCAGCTCGGGGTCCCTCTGCTCCCCGCCCCCAAGCCAAGCCCCACTGCAGCTCAGCTCCATCTGAGAGGCAGGGAGGCGGACCATGGAGACAGCACCCCCCCACCTTGGAGTCCTAAAGCTCTCGGGCCTCAGTTTGTATCCAAGAAAATGGGCACCGCACCTGTCGAGTCGGGTTTTGGGTCAGATCGAGGAGCCGACGGCCACAGGAGGATGAGCAGCGCACCTGGGCCACGGCCGGCGCTCCGCAAATGCGGATGGAGCCTGCATAGGCACGACCCTGAGAGGGTGCAGTGGAACCGCCTGGGAGAGCCTCGCTCCATGCTGCCCCCAGCTGCTCGCGCTGCGCCATCGGCGTGTGGGCGGCACCTGCTCTGTCACCCCAGGTGCTTCTGCGTCTGCCTGGAGCTCAGGACAGCCTTTCCCAGCCGCAGCAGGGCCCCCCATCTGGAAAACAGCACCCCCCATCGCACCATCACCCCCCCGTCGCACCATCACCCCCCATCGCACCATCAACCCCCATCGCACCATCACCCCCCCATCGCACCATCACCCCCCATCGCACCATCACCCCCCCATCGCACCATCACCCCCCGTCGCACCATCACCCCCCCGTCGCACCATCACCCCCATCGCACCATCACCCCCCATCGCACCATCACCCCCCATCGCACCATCACCCCCCCGTCGCACCATCACCCCCATCGCACCATCACCCCCCATCGCACCATCACCCCCCGTCGCACCATCACCCCCCGTCGCACCATCACCCCCCGTCGCACCATCACCCCCCGTCGCACCATCACCCCCCCCGTCGCACCATCACCCCCATCGCACCATCACCCCCCATCGCACCATCACCCCCCCATCGCACCATCACCCCCCCCGTCGCACCATCACCCCCATCGCACCATCACCCCCCATCGCACCATCACCCCCCTGTCGCACCATCACCCCCATCGCACCATCACCCCCATCGCACCATCACCCCCCCATCGCACCATCACCCCCCCGTCGCACCATCACCCCCCATCGCACCATCACCCCCCATCGCACCATCACCCCCCATCGCACCATCACCCCCCCATCGCACCATCACCCCCCCATCGCACCATCACCCCCCCGTCGCACCATCACCCCCCCGTCGCACCATCACCCCCATCGCACCATCACCCCCATCGCACCATCACCCCCCCGTCGCACCATCACCCCCCGTCGCACCATCACCCCCCGTCGCACCATCACCCCCCATCGCACCATCACCCCCCATCGCACCATCACCCCCCCGTTGCACCATCACCCCCCCGTTGCACCATCACCCCCCATCGCACCATCACCCCCCCGTCGCACCATCACCCCCCATCGCACCATCACCCCCCGTCGCACCATCACCCCCCCGTCGCACCATCACCCCCCGTCGCACCATCACCCCCCCGTCGCACCATCACCCCCCCGTCGCACCATCACCCCCCCGTCGCACCATCACCCCCATCGCACCGTCACCCCCCGTCGCACCGTCACCCCCCCGTCGCACCATCACCCCCCCGTCGCACCATCACCCCCCATCGCACCATCACCCCCCATCGCACCATCACCCCCCCGTCGCACCATCACCCCCCATCGCACCATCACCCCCCCGTCGCACCATCACCCCCCATCGCACCATCACCCCCATCGTACCATCACCCCCCCATCGCACCATCACCCCCCCGTCGCACCATCACCCCCCCGTCGCACCATCACCCCCCCGTCGCACCATCACCCCCCCGTCGCACCATCACCCCCCCGTCGCACCATCACCCCCCATCGCACCGTCACCCCCCCGTCGCACCGTCACCCCCCCGTCGCACCGTCACCCCCCCGTCGCACCGTCACCCCCCCGTCGCACCGTCACCCCCCCGTCGCACCATCACCCCCCCGTCGCACCGTCACCCCCCCGTCGCACCGTCACCCCCCCGTCGCACCGTCACCCCCCCGTCGCACCGTCACCCCCCCGTCGCACCGTCACCCCACCGTCGCACCGTCACCCCACCATCGCACCATCACCCCCCATCGCACCATCACCCCCGGCCTCCACTCGGAAGTTGCCCTCTGCCGGCAGGACGCCCCGGCCGCTGGCGGTCACATGCCCCTTCTCCCTGTCTGTGGAGCCCCCAGCATTTTGGGGAACCCAGACTCACACTTTACAGACGGTCCCTCTGCTTGTTTTGGGCCCAGGCTTCCTCCGGGTGCACTCAGGCCGTGCCCAGCTGCCAGGAACCTGGCGAAGTGACACCGTGTCCCCCCGGGGCGTGCCGGCGGGCCCGGGGGCTGTCCTTGCCCGTGGTGCAGCCGCCGGCCACGGCTGGGCCAGATCTCTGCCTTGGAGCTGGCTCTGCCCGCGGTGGCTGTTGGGTGTTTCATGGAGGGACACATCGCCGCTGTGTCCACACCCGCTTCTCACCCTCTCCACCCCGAGTTTGCGGCCCCTCCCATCTCCGCACGTGTGCGGTGCTGCTGTGCTGGGAGGGGGAGCTGTCTTCTCCCTCCTGTCATTCATTCATTCATTGATTCGTTCCTTCAGCGTGAACACGCGGGTCCTGCTGCGTGGGTGTGTGGAGCTCCGTGGCATCCGTGCTGCTGCTCCGGCCCCTGAGCTGGCGCCGGCGTCCTGTTGGGTGCTGGCACCTGGGCGTGCCCCCTCCTTTCTGAGCTGAGCAGCACCCCCCAGCCTCGTCCCATGCTTTCCCTGTGGCCTCCCCGGGCAGGGCCCTCGCTCTCACGGGCAGAGCTGTGTTCCCAAGCCAGGCGCTGGCGCTGGGTGTGCTCCCGGCTCCTGGGGTGCCCGGCTCCAGGCCCCTCGGGCCGGGGTGTGCACGCTGCGAGGTCTCCCCTGGGCCTTGTATCCGCCCCGCTCTGTGTGGGCATCTCTGGATTCCAGCACAGTGACCCCCAGGGTCCCTAGTGTCCCATGTGACTCCCTACACCGGCTGTGTGGCGCTGGCTGCCATCGGCTCCAGGGTGTTTCCTTCTCGCCCAGCCCCCGTGAGCACCCAGGCTCCTGACTCTGCCAGCTGCCATGGCCCCCACCCCGCCCCACTGTCTGCTCTTGGCCCTGCCTGCCCGGGCCGCCCTGAGTCACGCCCACGCCCTGTGGATGGCTCTGTGCCCGGCCGTACTTCTTGGTTCTGTGGTCGCACGGCCAAACACACGGGGTCTTCAGAAAGTTCGTGGACTAAGTGGGCTCTGCGAAACTTTCCGTGGGTTTTACAAAAGTGGCACCCAATAAACTTGTTTTTCCATTTTCCCGTGAACTTTTTAAAGTGCCCTTGTACACACACACAGACACACATGCATACACACATACTTAAACACAGACACACGTACACACACACACTGACGCACACACATGCACACAAATGCAGACACAGGAACACATGTGCACTGAGACACAGACACACACCTGCACACACAGACACCCCTAGGTGTGATTTCAGAAACTAGATAACGGCTTTGAAGCCCCCAGGCCTGAGGCTGAGCCACAGGTCCTCCTCCCAGCGCCCCAGGGCCCAGACACAGGACCACCCAAGGGCACATGGTGGGGTGGGGGCGTGGAGCAGAACCAGGGCCCAGCACCGGCGGACTGGGCCCATGACGCCCTCTGTCTCCCAACACCTGCTTTCGGATTTCCCTTTAGCATTTCAGAAACGCTGGGTGGGAACAGCACTGTGGCGCGGCAGGGTTAGCCACTGCTCGGGCGTCTGCGCCCTGGATCGGGAGTGCTGGTTCCGTTAGATGGGAAGGTTTCCTCGCCTGATGTTGTCAGGTGGGGTGACCCGTGTGGCGCTGAGCAGAGAGGATTCTCCTGGGAGCGCTCCCTGGGGAGGCTGAGGCTGCTGTGAAGTCCCAGGTACGGGTGGGGCTCTGCCCTGTAGAATCGGGGCTGCTTCCGAGGTGGGCGGGTCGGCCCCTGGCCCCTGGCCCCTGGCCACACACAGGCCGGTTTCTGACTTCCTCCCTGGCAGCCCACGAGCCAGCTGCCCCTTCCAGTACAGCTTCCTGCCAGTGCACATCCTGGGAGGCCCTGCATGGCCGCCCACGCAGGAGACCTGGACGGAGTTCCTGGCTGCTGGCTTGGCTGGCCCAGTGTTGGGCCATCTGGGGAGTGAACCAGTGGATGGAAGATTCTCTCTCTCTCTTTCTTTTATTTTTTTTTTTATTTATTTATTTATTTTTTTTGACAGGCAGAGTGGACAGTGAGAGAGAGAGACAGAGAGAAAGGTCTTCCTTTTGCCGTTGGTTCACCCTCCAATGGCCGCTGCGGTCGGCGCGCTGCGGCCAGCGCACCGCGCTCGTCCGATGGCAGGAGCCAGGAGCCAGGTGCTCCTCCTGGTCTCCCATGGGGTGCAGGGCCCAAGCACTTGGGCCATCCTCCACTGCACTCCCGGGCCCCAGCAGAGGGCTGGCCTGGAAGAGGGGCAACCGGGACAGAATCCGGCGCCCCGACCGGGACTAGAACCCGGTGTGCCGGCGCCGCAAGGCGGAGGATTAGCCTGTTGAGCCACGGCGCCGGCCTCTCTTTCTTTTAAATCAATCAACCAGTCTTCAGGAAACCAAGCCCTACTGGGAGAGCCCCATGACCACGTGCCCATTCTTCCCTCCGCCTGCCCGTGGGGTCTTCAGCTGCCGATGGGTGACGAATCCCCCAGGCCCCACTGCGCTCGGAGTTGCGGTCCCTCCCCACGGTGCCCTCCCAGGTCCCTGACCCCCGCTGCATTCCGGGCCTTTGGGGCTCCCTCCCTGGAGGATTCTCCTCCTCCAGACCAGTCCGCCATGGTCCCCCTGGTTGGGACGCTGCTCGCCTTCCACGCTGGCCTGGCCCCAGCCTCAGCCAGGGCGGAATCTCCCTGTGGCTGGGCAGCTCAGGCTCAGGATCCAGGCAGGCATCACGTGGCTTCTCCCGTGGTCTCTGTTGCCTGTCCATTTGCTGGCCACAGTGCTCTCTTGTTTGTGATCCTGCCAGTGGGCTAACGGCCGCACAGAACACGTGTGACCCCAGGAGCCGGCGGGTCCACTCTGGGTAGGTATTGGCCTCATGTCTGCCACAGGGCTGCATGGCCCTGGGCATGGCCAAGGCCAACTGGCCACAGCCTCAGGCCAGCTATGTACGGACAGCTCACAGCGTGTCGTGCAGCAGGTGCGGGGATGCTAGGTGGCGAGGACGGATGGTGACGTGCAGTCGCTCATGTTTGAAACGTGAGTCTCCCTGAGGTGGCACTGATCAGGTGGAACCAGACCCGAGCGTACGCACGCGCCACTTCACTCGTGCCGGCTCCTGTGCCAGGCAGACGGATCCGTGAGGGCGGAGGTGGCAGCGACAGGAAGAGGCCACACCGGAGTCAAAAGTCCTCTGGATGGTGGCCACGCAATGTCCATAGATGTTGCCGGGGACCCGCTTGGACATGTGTGCGTGTGCAGGTGGTTTCACGTATGCACGTGTTCCACGCAGGTGCAGAGAAAGCTTTCCCGCTCGCTCGGGGCAGCACAGCGCCCCCGTGAATCCACTCCCCCTTCCTCAGTGGGCGTGGGTGTTCCCCGGTGACTGCAGGGGACGGCCTCAACAGGTGGCTGCCGCAGCCAGCTCGGCTAGAAAGAAGTCGCTGGAACCGAGCGTTTGCAACTTGGATGGCGGCAGGTGGGGTGGGGGGTTACGGAGCAGGGGAGCCGCCCCAGAGGAAAGTGGAGTGGGGGCCTGAGGCCTCGGAAGAGCTCGTCTGTTTCGGGTGCGTGTTCCTGCCTTCTGGCAGGTTGGAGTTACCCGCCATTCCCTTTCCGGGAACTCCTGGGCCAAAGCCTTCGCTGACGATGTAGTTATTGAGAAAGACAGAGATCATCTGCCTGCTGGTTCAGTCCCCCGATGCCCGCGGCTGCCGGGAGCCAAGAACTCCATCCAGGTCTCCCGTGTGGGCGGCGGGGACCAGGTACTTCTGTCACCCACCGCCTCCTGGCGTGTGCATGACCAGGAAGCTGGGTCAGCGGCAGAGTCAGGACTTGAACCCGGGGACTCCACTATGGGCTGCAGCCTGTGTCTTAGCTGCTGCGCCCAGCACCCAGCCCTGCCCGTTTCTTAAAAAGATGAACTGGTGGCATTGTTCCTTCGTCGCGGGTGAGAGCCCTCGTTTATTTGGGACGTCCCCCGGGCACCCCCTATGGGGGCCGCAGGGGTCCTCCCGCTGTGGCTTTATCTGTGGACCCACAGCCGGGGCCTCCCGCCGACCCCATGCCGTTTCGTGCTGTTGTCACCCTGTCTTGCCCTCCATGGCGTCTGGCTTCTGTCCTGCGTTCAGAGTCCCTTCTCGCTCTAGACTTTGTTCAGACGTAAGCCGTGGTTCTAGAGCCTCTGTGGTTTCCAGCGCGCTCTGTTCCTGGCACAGACCTGCTGGTGGGATTTGCTGACGTGGCCGGGGCTGTGTCTGCTCCCCCAGGCACCAGGTGCAGTTCTTGGCACATGGGGAGGGGTTGTTTGGGGGGCGGGGGGATGGGGTGAACCAACACAGGAGGCTTCTGTGTGAGGGGGCCCTGCGGGCTTGGTCTGCACGTGTCTCCCAGGCCAGGCACCCTCAGCTCAGTTCTGGGTGAGCCTAAGGCACACTGGCAGCTTCTACGGCTCCCGACGGCCGGGCCCAGCTCCTGGGCTTGTCTGGGAAGAGGCCGTAGCAGGTGCGTTTTTCCAAGGAGCCAGCAGCAGCGTGGGCTGCACGGGAACCCCTGGAGAACATGCTAGAACAGACTCCAGCCCCCTTGGGGCCTCTGATACGTGGGGACCATTTGTGGCCTGAGGATCTGCATTTTCGGACTCTTCCGGGCAGTGCTGGCCCGAGGACCACTCTGAGACCCACTGGGCTGGGGTGACAGCAGACAGCTGGGAGGCCATTTGCAGGGGGGGGGAGGGAGCAGGTGCACTGGTGGCCCTGGTCACCTGTGTTCTCAAATCTTCCCTCCTGCGTGAAGCACACCAGGTTGCGCTTGTGTCGCTTTGAGTCTGGCATCGACCTGACAGTGGGGCCTGCCGTTCCTAGAAACTTCTAGGAAGGTCGGCGCTGCCTGCATCTCTCCCTGGTCTTGCCCGGCAGGCCTAGCCTCCACCCCTCTGGGCACCCGCCCGGAGCTGCCCTCAGGGGCTGGCTCCCTGCTCCTGGGGCCCCTGTGCTGAGCCGGGCCCCCCTCCCGTGGGGTTTGCTGCACCTGCTGGGGGTTCTGTTGCCTGTGAGCTTCAGATCACAAGGAGCAGCTTCCCAGAACACGCGAGTCACACGCCACCTTGCACACTCCCGTGCTCTGAGAAACCAGTCGTTACCTGGGAGTCACACGCCACCTCGCACACTCCCGTGCCCCAGGAAACCAGTCGTTACCTGGGAGTCACACGCCACCTTGCACACTCCCGTGCTCCGAGAAACCAGTCGTTACCTAGGAGTCACACGCCACCTTGCACACTCCCATGCCCCAGGAAACCAGTCGTTACCTGGGTGCAGGGCACCTGGGCACCTGTGTGTTTGCTCTCCAGGCCCCCAGGGTCTCTGCGCTGGAGGACGAGGACCCCTCGCCTTGGCCACCCAAGCCTCTCAGCTCCTTGGCGCATGTCTGGGGCTGGAGCGCCCTGGGCCCCCCACCCCCGGGGTGTCTGTTGATGCTGGGAAGGGGGGGACCCCCGGTGGTCTGGACTCCCAGAGGCAGGGGAGTGGCCCCACTGATGCTTTCTTCTTGCATTTTTTTAGTTGTGGTAAAACACGTGTAATAAAACCGAGCACTTGAGCCACTTCTAAGAGTTTCCAGGCGCCGAGGACTTGCACCGCCGGCCTCTCGGGGGCGTCTTCACCTTCCCCGGCCGAAGCCTGCCTCCTGCAACGCTGATGCCTCCCCTCCGCCAGCCCCTGGGGTTCCCCGGTCCCCTTGGAGTCTGGGGGCCTGGCCCTTGCGGCACCTCCCGTAAGGGGGATCCCGGAGGCCTGGGCTTGCGCTAAGGTGGCCGCTTCACTCGGCCTGAGGTCACCTTCAGGTCCATCCATGCGGCGGCCTCTTCCCGTTCAGGGCTGTGTAATATTCTGCCACGCGTGCACTATGCATGTTGCCTATCCATTTATCAGTGCATGGCTGAGATGTAGAGAAGTTATTTGCAAATGCAGATCAAGGGAGGTGTTTAGAAAGGGCGTGCACACTTTCCCACCGGGACGTGGATGCTTGGCGACACACCAAGGATGCAAACACGCTGGCGTCTTGGGGACTCGGTGGGAGGCCCACCCTCGGGGAGCAGCTGGGGGGGCGTTATGGGTCCCAGCATGACCAGGCTGGAGGGTGGCTGGTGCCGCCTGGGTCTGCGGCAGCCAGCCCTCACGGAACCGTCTGCCTCCTAGGGGCTGTGGGTACTTTCTGGAACGTTTCCTGGACGCGCCTGCCGTGTGCAAGGCACAGGCGCCCAGCAGCTTTTCTCAATCCTGAAAACGCCTGGGAGGCTGGGCTGCCGGGCCCGCAGCAGGATGGAGCCCAGGGCTGCGGCCCCGGCGCCTGGGCCCCTGGGCTCGCGCTCTGCACCTTCCTGCTCTGGAGTCTAAGCACGGCTCTCCCTCTCCCCGTGACGGCAGCCGAGGCTGAGGCCTGGCCCAGCCGGCGCCGACTCCCCCTGGGCCTGGACCTCAGCGCGCACCAGGTCTCTCGTCTGAGGTGGGCGGTGCTGTCGCCACACGGGCATGCAGGTGGTGAGGCTGGGCTGGCTCTGGGCGGTGCTGGTGAGGGTGGGCTAAGGCCTGTGTGCGGAGTTTGTGGGGTGGCCGTCCTGAGCGCAATGGCGGGCTCACCAGGGGGTTTCAGGCATGTGCACACGTGCATGTGTGTTTGTGTGTACACATGTGGCATATGCATGTGTGTGTGCATATATGTGTGTGTATGCAGGTGTGTGTGCGTGCTTGGGGGGGGCTGGCCCTACCTGTCTCAGACTTGGGTGTAGTTGTGCCCAGGATGGAAGGCCCAGACCGTGAACCCCTCGGGGCTGGGCTGTCCCGGTGCTGTTTGTGGCCTTGGTCTGTGGTGTGAGCGACCGTCCAGTGCTGTCTTTGGAACAAGGGAGCCGGATCATGAAAACGGGAAAAGGATTTCTGACTGTGTCCTGCGCTTCCTCTTTGACAAAGCGCGTGGTGGCGTTGATAGAGGGAGCGCCCAGCAGACAGGATGGGCGAGCCTGGAGAGTGACCTGAGAGGGCGTGGGCACAGTGGGACCCAGCCCCGGGGGCAGCGGTGAGCAGAGCCTTGCTCAGCGGAGGAGGCGGCTGGGAGCTCCTCTGGGCTGGGGGCGTGGCTGGCGAGAGCAGGAGGGGGATTCGCGTTCTACTTTCCTGCTAAAGGAAACCATTGAGCAACACCTGTGCCTCCTCCCGTTTCCCAGCAAGCTGCCGGAAGCGGAAGATGGTTATCAGTCCTGGGTATCTGAGTACTGGGAAAAGTACCTGGAGTTCTCCTGGTGCTCAGCCTCTCGGAGCGTCCAGGTGTTTCGTGTGGCTTCCCTCCAGGTGTGTAGGGCCCCGCACAGGACGCCCTGCCTCCCACACAGGGCCATGCCCTCTGCCCACGGGGCTCCTCCCTGCACCCACCTTGGTTATTTGAGATCTCCTAGAATGGGGGTGTGATACCACCTGTCGACAGCAGGAGGCGCTCTCCAAAGGTCAGGCCTCTATTTCACTAAGAGTGCAAGGTTCTGACTCCGTACAGCGCTGCCTGTCTGTCCGCCTGGCGGGTTCCGGGTCTGTTCGGTGAGTTTGCTGCACAGCAGAAGTGTCCACAGTAGCCGTCAGAGCGCCCTTCTGCAGGAGGACGGAGAAATTAGTTGGAAGGCGTTCGTGCAGGGGGCACCGGGCAGCGCCTGTGGCAGTTAGGGAGCCTTGCGCCTGCACCTCAGGCGTGGACCTCCCAGCAGTGAGTGGGACAAGAGAGAGATGGAGAATCATGTGTGTCACCATCTTGGTCTCTTTTAAACCTGACAGCAATGGGGGTGGGAACCACGCCCCTCAGAACGTGGTGGCGCCGGGAGCTTCCCGGCAGTGTGCGGTCTCTCGGGCTATAGCTGCACGTCAGCTGGGACCGTGGGAGCTGTGCACCCCCCACGTGGCGCTTCTGCGTGTCTTACGTCCCAAAGGTGCACCTGTTCCAAGCTCCGACTCGCCCCTCCCTTCCCGCAGATCGATGGACACTCTGAGCTGCGAGCTGGCGAGAAGGAGAAGGCCGTGGTCGCCCTGCCACCCGGGGAGGCGTGCAAGTGCCACCAAGAGGACCTGGCCCGGGCATTGGACGTGAGAATCCGCTCCTGCTGCCGGCGTGGCCGGGCTTGTGGGATCTGGAGGAAGCAACGCCCCGCCCCAGGCTGCTTCACGCGTGTGCTGTGGCTTTGTCGTTGTCACTGGGAAACGGCGCTGATGGCGAAGTGTCTGATTCCCGGAGGGAATCCCCCCTCCCCCGCGCCGTCGTGCCTGCAGCCCCCTCACGCCGCAGGCACCCTGCGTCCACACGCGTGTGCCGTTCCTCGTGGCGAGGGCGTCGGAGCGCAGGCGCCCGCCGAGTTGGATCTGATTTCCGCGTCCCACACTGGGCCATCTGCTGCCAGCGACTTCGCTTTTATGACGCCCGGTGTGGCAGTTACTGAAAACCAAATCCCCACCAATTTTTAACAATGTTTATTTTGTTTGAAAGGCAGAGTGGTGAGGTGGGGGCGGGGGCAGGGCGAGAGAGAGGGGGAGGGAGATCTTCCATCCGCTGGTTCACTCCTCAGATGGCCGCAACAGCCAGGGCTGGGCCAGGCTGAAGCCTGGAGCCTGGCGCTCCATCCGGGTCTCCCACGTGGGTGGCATGGCCTTGCACTTGGGCCATCTTCCCTGCATCTTCCCAGGTGCGTTAGCGGGGAGCTGGCTCAGGATCTGAGCGGCTGGGACTGGAGCTGGTGCTCCAGTGTGGGAGGTGACTGCTTAACCCGCTGCCCCGCAGCACCGGCCCTTCCAAAAAGGTGTGCAGGGAGTGTGAATTCCCGGCAATGCAACGGAAAAAACCCATCCCATGAAGCACCGTGGACATTGCCTGCTTTGATTTTAATTTACTTAGCAAGCTGGACAGACTGACCCGTGTGTGTGTGTGCGTGCGAGCACATGTGTGCACATGCGTGTGGGACTCAGAACACTCCAGGCTTAGGAGGAGCGAACAGAAGGGCGCCGGCACCAGGATCTCGGGGAAGCTGGAGTCGGTGCCTCAGGCCGGTGTTGCCCTGAGAGTCCACGGAGCTGCTGTCCGACTTGTGGGCTCTCGGAGACGGGGAGGGAACGCTTTTTCCCTGCCTGGGAGATGACTTGGTCTTGCTTCTCCGTTTGGAAGAGTCCAGAAGTCAGGTCAGCGTTCCCCGGCGCCTACCGCTGACTCGGGGAAAGCCAGAGCCACTGGTTCCGGATGGCGGCACTTGTCTTAGGCGTCTGGCCCAGCGCCAGCCCGTCACAGTGGCAGCGCTGCGGTTTCTCCGCCCTGCCCGACAGCCAGCTCTGATGGGCACCTCCACATCTTGCCCTCCTGTAAAACCCCGCCCCCGGCCTCATCCGGCCCCAGCCTGAATGTCCTGGAAGTGGACTCGGACACGCGTGTCCTCCTGTGGCTGTTGCACGTGACATCCTGTGCTCTTGCTTTGCCCAAGCCTAGCACGGCTCGGAATCTGCCTCCTCCTTGGGGCCGAGGGCCATCCCACGGCACCGATGCCCCCCCACTGGTGCACTGCCTGCCCGGGGCTTGCCTGGCCAGGTCTCAGAGCCCCACTTTCAGTCCCTGATGGTGCAGCCCCAGCGTTGTTCTCTGTTTAATTTCTTGAGCTGCTGGACTGTTTTACATCCTCAAGGCCTAAGTAAAGAAAAAAGAAAGTGGCTGGCCTTGTGGCGTAGCGGGTGAAGCCACCGCCTGCAGTGCCGCATCCATGTGGGCGCTGGCTTGAGTCCCGGCTGCTCCACTTGCAGTCCAGCTCCCTGCTAATGCTCCTGGGAAAGCAGTGGGAGATGGCCCAAGTGCCTGAGCCCTGCCACTCACAAGGGAGACCTGGCTAGAGCTCCAGGCTCCTGGCTTCAGCCTGGTCCAGCCCCAGCCAATCTGGCCACTGGAGAGTGACCCAGTGGATGGAAGATCTCTGACTTTCCTCCCTCCTTCTCTCTCTCTCTTTCTCTAACTCTGCCTTTCCAATAAGGTAATCTGGGGAGGGTGGGAAATGTGTGGTCCTGCATTCCCAGAATTCCATACTGCAGGTGCGCCTCAGGCCTGGGCCGCCTTAGGTGCTGTGACTGTGGGGTGGCTGTGGGTCCAAGTCAGAGCTGGCTGCTCCTTTCCCTTCCCCCTGCCCCATCTGCCCCAGGGATGTGACCCTGTCGCCGATCCGCGGTTGCGCGCCCGGTCCCCTGCAGCGGCTGCCTGGGTGGGAATCGGCGGCTTGGGCGCCTGCTCCTGGCAGGCGCACCCTGAGCTCGCGCCTGCCGTGTCCCTCCAGGTGGACTTGCGCACCGGGCTGTCCGAGTCCTCGGTGACGCAGCGCAGGCTGGTCCACGGCTGGAACGAGTTTGTCACCGACAACACCGAGCCCGTGTGGAAGAAATACCTGGAGCAGGTAGGAGCGCAGGTGTCGTTGGCATTACCCTGCAGCCGCCAGGAAGGGCTGGGCGGTACTGGCTCTTTCAATGTTGACCGAGGGTGTCCCCGGGCAGGCCCCGCCCGTGTGGGACAGGTGCACTGGAGACAGAGGCTGCCTCCCGCTTCCTGCCAGAGAGCAGCCAGGCGCGGGCCGCTCAGCACCCAGGCAGTCATGGTGACTCGGGGCGCTCGCCACGCGCCCGGCACATTGCCGAGTGGCCAGTCAGTGGGGAGGCGTTAACCTTGGCCGGCTCCTACTCCACGTCTGCCCATGAGGAGGAAGCGGGGCGTGGAACGCCTCCCCGGGTGTCCCGGTGCTGCCTGGGCTCCCGATACCGGCTGCCCCGCTCGCCTGGGTTTCAGGCGAACAAGAAGTGCGTTGTGAGGATGAGTGTGGCCCGGTGCTGCCCTGGTGTCCAGACTGAGCACGTCCTGGGTGTTGGCTGCAGCCCACGCCCCAGGTCAGGCAGCAGCAGGTGGCAGCACTGGGCGGGGCGGCTGGCTGCAAAGCCCCGCCTCCCTCGCACAGCCTGGGGTGCTGAGTGGGCAGCGGACACATCCGATACCTGGAAGCCATGGGTGGGGGGAGGAGGGACGGGGCAAGTCTCACCCACACTCAGCACCCCGCCCCTGCCCAGGGCCAGTTCACATAGAGGAGTCGCTGGGCAGAATTTCCCGCGTGTAGAGTGCCATGGTTTCCTGACCTGGCCGCCATCCCTCTGTGCCTCTGGCCTGCTCTGGTCTCCAGCTGCCTTCCTGTCGACTCCTGGGGTAAACTTTGCTGATTGGCCTGTCAGGGGCCATCACCACCCTCCTGAAACATCCTCTCTGTCCGGTCTCCCTGGTCTCCCTGTCGTCCCTACCCCTCTCCCCTTGGAGCCAGCGCCCTGGGGCCTCATAGAACCAGCGTAGGCATCCGGGTGCACAGGGGGCCCTGGCTGGCCCTGCGGCTTCCTGAAACCCAGTGTTGGGCAGAGCCAGTGGCGGCTCAGCCGCTGAGGCCCAGCCCCGCCCCTCACCCTGGATGTCCCCTCCCCCCAGCCTCCCTGGGTCCTGGTGGAGCTGCTCTGGCCTCCCTGTGTGCCGAGGGCTCTTGTGCAGCCCCCAGCCACAGCCTCCCCGGAAGTGCATTCTCTGCAGTTTCTTGTGCGCGGGGACGAGTCGGTTTGCCTGACACCTTGTGGGTTCAGCAGGATCAGAAGGGTGCCCCTGGTGGCTGCATCTCCTGGTGCAGGTGTGGGCAGGGCTCTGGTCTGCTCTGCTCAGCTACTCCCGGCACTCGGGCCCCTGCCCTGTGCTGGGGGTCCTGACTCTGTGGCTGGCTTGTCCCGTGATAGCTTGCCATGCGCCTGCGGCGGCCTCACCATCTGCTTCCTGGGTCACCTTTAGGAATGCCACCTCACTCCGGGCCTCAGTCTCGCTCTCCGCCCCCCCCCCCCATACTGCCCGGGTTAGGGTCCTGTGGCCTGGCTGTGTGACCCAGGCGAGGAGCCAACACCCTCAGAGTTTCCTGACCGGCACATGAGACCAGCAGGTGGCGCTGCTGGACGCCTGGCACGCGGCGGGGCTTAGCCAGCGCAGGCCCCTCCCGCCGTCGCCCCAGTGCCTGCCCTGGGTCCTTGGTGGTGTGCAGCCGGCAGGAGCTCAGCTTTGGGCCCTGCTGACCCGAATGAGGATCAGCGGGCAAACCTGCCCGGCGCCTTGCTCAGCCTTCACGCGGGAGGAGTTGGCATCCCTGCGGCTGTGGTCGCTTCTCCTGCCTGACTCCGTGGCTGCTGTGGGGTTTGCACGGCGCCGGCCCCTGCTTAGGATCAGGGTGCGAGCACACACACGCACGCACGCATGCACACACACACGCACACACCTGCACACTCTGTCCTGGGGGCTGGGTGCCGGTTTCAGGGTGGGGCTCTCGTGCAGGCCCCTGGGGTTGACTCCCCCCTCCTGTGTCTCAGACCCCCCGGGCCTGACTCTGGCAGGTCGGCTTTGAGCTATGGCTCCTTCTGCAGGTGTGACAGCTCCCATCCCACCGCCTCTGGCCCCAGAAGGGCACAGGTGGGAAAAGGCCCCAGGGGACGGGCTGCTGTGTCTCGATCCCTGACCTGGCTGCCATGCTCCACTGATGGTGTTCACTAGTGCCTTCCGTGTGCTCATGGCGCCCACTGACCACGCTCCTGCTGTGTGCCGGCCCCGCGCGAGCTGCTTCCCCGTCGTTAGGCACTGATTACTCACAGAGGCTTAGAGAAGCTGGGGTCTCCGAGAGCTTTCAGGATGGTGGAGACGGAACTGGGACCCCGGTTCCTGAGCTCCTGCCCGTGTGCCCCACGGTGAGGCCAGGACCCCGGGACAGCCATGATCCGTGTCCTTAGGAGGGTTTAGCTCCAGCCATCAGTGGAGAGAAGTTGACGGAATCGTGGCAGATGCATAGCTCAGAAGTAGAGCTGTCTCTGGGCTGCTGGGCCTTACAGAGCTGGAGCGACGGCTGGGGCAAACTCGGGGCCAGCGGATGAGCGCCACAGAGTGCCCCGTCCGTCATTCGGAGGAGACAAACCTGGTGATGTGGGGATGGGAGGGTGAGCCCCTCTACGCATGGCACCAGCGCACCAGTTTCCTGAGCGGCGTGTGTCACACATCTGACCACATTTCCCTCTTTGCCTTGGTTGTCGGGGAGCTCAGAGCCCCACACACAGCCCTGCCTGAGCAGCTGTGACTCGTCTGTTGATACTTTGATTCCGTCCCTCATCCCCATCGGGGGTGGGTGCTCCCTGATCCTCCTCCCGTGTGCTCCTCCCTTCAGTTCCCTGCCACTTGGGCCGCCAGCAGGTGTGTGTGTGAAATGAACAGGCAGATGGAGAAAACAAGGCCATAAACCTCATTTGGGGGAAATCGTCCTAAGGGGGACACTCGGAGGCCCCGGGGCTGCTGCGGGAGAGGGGGCTCCACGCTTGTGTGGTTACAGTGAACGTGGTTTGAGGGGCTGGCGTGGCGAGAGTGAGCCCCGCCCGTGTGGGGCCAGGGCCGGCCTCCCCGGGTGACCTGAGCCGGAGCGCGTGCAGGTGTGGCCTGGTGGAGGGGCAGCGTCCTGGTGGGAACGGTGCCAGGATGGCCGCAGGAGGCGTTGACCCCCCGCGCGGCGCGAGGCCCCACGTCCTGCCCGTCGCCTTGCAGTTTAAGAACCCCCTGATCCTGCTCCTGCTGGGCTCCGCCTTGGTGAGCATCGTCACCGGGGAGTACGAGGACGCCGTGAGCATCGCCCTGGTGAGTGCCCGGGGCTGCCCGCGCCTCTGCTCGCTGCTGCTGTGCCGGGAACAGAGTTCACTGTAGGGGGAGAAATGTAGCACTGCGGGGCCTGCGCCATGGCTCACTCGATTAATCCTCCGCCTGCGACGCCAGCGTCCCATGTGGGCGCCGGGTTCTGTCCCAGTTGCCCCTCTTCCAGGCCAGCCCTCTGCTGTGGCCCGGGAGTGCAGTGGAGGATGGCCCAGGTGCTCGGGCCCCTGCACCTGCATGGGAGACCAGGAGGAAGCACCTGGCTCCTGGCTTCGGATCAGCACAGCGCACCAGCCGTAGCGGCCATCTAGGGGAGTGACCCAACAGAAGGAAGACCTTTCTCTCTGTCTCTCTCTCTCTCACTAACTCTGCCTGTCAAAAAGAAAAGAAAATGCAGCACTGAGACAGAAAGTGCGTCCTTGGTGATTACTGACTGGACCGGAGAGGTGGGTGGGACTGAGAGGTCTTGCATCCACCGCCTCACTCCCCAGATGCCCACGATAGCCAAGACTGGGCCAGGCCGAACCCAAGAGCTGGCAGCTCACTCTGGTCTCCCACGTGGGTGGCAGCGTCTCGGGCACGGGAGCCACCGTGAGCAGCAGCAGCCGGAAGCCGGGGTGGCGCTCGGAGCGGCGCTGCTCCAGCGTCCACGGCACGCGGGTTGCTGTGCCGGCCGGAGGCAGAGCGCGGCTGCTGCTCTCGGGGGCGCCACGGGCTTCTGCTTGGTTGCTGCACGCGGAGTTGCAGCGAGTTCCGTTCCCGCTGCCGGGACGCGGCGGCTCTGTGGTGGCTGTGCAAATGCATGGAGCATCCCAGGACACAGTGGTTCTATGGTCGCTGTGCAGAGGCGCGGAGCAGAGCTCGGGGTCCTTAATGCATGGCCCAGGGAAGAGCCCTGAGCACCTTTCAAGCAAGGCCCTCAGCTGGAATGACCCCATAAGACAGTGACGGTCTTTGGGCCGGCGTTTGGCCTCGCGGTGAAGCCACCGAGTCCCCTGGGTTTGAGTCCCAGCTCCGCTGGGCACTCCAGCTTCCTGCTATGAGCAGGCTGGGAGGCAGCGGCCATGGCTCACGCTGTGGGTGACGTGGGTGGAGTTTCCTGCTGTGAGCCAGCCCAGCCCTGGCTGCTGGAAGCAACTGGGGTGTGATCCCACAGGCAGGAGCGCGCTCAGTCCTGGCTGGCTCGCACCCTGCCTCTCAAATGAGCTCGTTGACGTGCACGATGCAGCAGAATCTCCCACACGCGTGCAAGGGTCTGACAGCCGCTTCTAAAATGATCCTGTCACCCCAGAAGGGAACCCCGTGCCTGTGCAACAGCGGGCGCCCCTTCCCAGCGGCCCCCCGCACCCCCATGCCCTCTGCCTGGGATCTGCCTGCGCTGGGAGTACAGCACGGGGCTCCCAGGGCCCGGCTTCCTCTGAGCACCTGCCGGCGCTGTGTCCCCTCCCCTGTCTGGCTGAGCCCGTGCCCGTTCCACACAGCAGGGCTCACAGCTTCTGCTCCGGGGGCGACGCAGGGGCTGCCTCTGCTGAAGCCGGTGACACTGCCTGCAAGGGGTTGAGGGCTCGCGGCTGATACAGGGACACGTGTGCACCACACAACGCCACGTGTGCCTGCATGGAAACTGCTCAGCCAGAGCCCACACGCACGACGCTAGGGAGGGGAACCTGGGCTGGATTTCCTGCCCCCGGCCTTGGCTGCTTTCAGAGTGTCTATGCTGCTTTTGCGTGGAGAAGGGAGACAGACCTCTCACAGGTGTACCCGCCCCTCCCCAGGCCGTGCTCATCGTGGTCACCGTGGGCTTCATCCAGGTGTGTATTCCCTGGGGTCCCGGGCACGGGGGCTTCGGGGAGCGCCCGCCCGGAACCGTGTGTGTGCTGTGCTTCTGCCAGGAGTACCGGTCGGAGAAGTCCCTGGAGGAGCTGAGCAAGCTGGTCCCCCCTGAGTGCAACTGGTAAGGCGCAGCCCCCCGGGGTCCCGTGTCCTCCAGACTTGGGCGAGGGTTCGGCTGGAGGGCTGTCCTGGGCGGTGCGCGCACAGGAGTCCCGATTCCTCCTGGTCTCTGAGGGGTCGCTCAGCGCTGTGAGTCCTCGGGCTGCCACTCACCCTCTCTGGGCCTCCATTCTGTCACCAGGGTCTACATCAGGGCATGGGGTCAGGGGGAGCCAGAGCGTCCCGTGGGTCCTCAGAGGGTGTGCTTGGAAGAGGGGCGGAGCCAGGGGTGGCAGGGGCACAGCCCAGACCACCAGCAGGTGCCGAGAGAAAGCCCCGCCCCCCCCAGCACTGGCTGAGGTGGTCTCGGCCGGGCTGCCTTTCCCAAGGACGCACTGCTTCAGAAAAAGTGACGGGGTGGGCGGACCCCGCGGCCGTGGCCTCTGAGGGGTGGGAGGGCCGGCAACTCCCCGCAGTCTGCCTGAGGCGCCCCGAGGCGTGCTGTGCAGGGGGCAGGGGCACAGGGACAGGAAGTGCTGTCCACGGAATCCCAGCCTGGAGGGGCTGTGTGCTTGTGTATCTGTGTGTCTGTGCTGTGTGTGCATGTGTGTCTACATCTGAGTGTATATCTGTGTGTGTGCATCTGTATCTGCGTGTGCATGTGTGTCTGTGTGTATGCATCTGTGTGTGTGTATCTCTGTGTTATATATCTGTCTATCTCTGTTCCACACAGAGGGGTCTTTGCTCCCGTGTGGCTCCGGCCTTCTCCCCTCGCGTGGCTGCACGCATGCGCGCGCTTGGCGGCAGCCCGGGACTAGTGCAGGACTGCGCGTGCGTGCACAGGTCTGGCGATGCTTTCTCCTCGCAGGCGCTGAGCCTTCGGCCGTCCTGCGGGGTTGGCACCACCGCCACGCGCGGGCAGACAGGGAGCGTGGCCGAGGCGTTCGTAGGCAGGCGGGGATGACCGCATCCCGTCTCCAGGGCCGGCGGCTGGGTCCCGTGTGACCTGGGGAGGCCTCCACCGCATCCTGTCTTGTCCGCTAGAAGCCGAGCTGGGGAGGGGGCGGCCCCGCGCTGAGCTCCCTGGTTGGGTGGGAGGCCGCAGCAGATTGACGGCCTGAGGAGCCCACCTGTGACTGCAGTACCGCGCCTGGCCTCGCGGGGGCGCTGTCTGCACCACTCGCGTCCCCCAGAGCCACTGCGAAGGAATCGCCGGGGTTTGCAGAACTGGGGCGGGCAGCACCCAGAGCCCAGGCCCCGCCGTCCCCACCCTCTACGGGGTCATCGGCGGGAACCTGGGGAGGTTGGACCCCTGGACCAGTGGGGACGCTTCGGCTACCTGCAGACTGGAGGTGGTTTTGGAATGCGGCAGGTGCATGAAATCCAAAACTTAAAGCCACACAAAACTCAGAACGAACAAACCTGACCCCAGTGGGAGGCCAGTGCCACGACACAGCGGGCCCCGGCCTGGCATTTGGGCAGGAGCTGAACGCAGAGTGTGTCCGTGATAGGAGCGCTAAGAAAGGGCTAAAATAATGCAAGATGGTGCCCAGGGCCCGCTCCCATCGCCCCGTACCCTGCCATCCTCAGCTCGGCGGCTTAGTTCTCTGGTGGCTCCCCTCCTGGTCCCCTGATGGCTGCCACAGCCTCAGGCATCCCAGCCAAACCTGCAGAGAGCCTGCAGAAGACAGTGTGCGTGTGCGGGCAGCGTGAGGAGACCTTTGTCACACGCCCCCATCTCATAGGCCCGCGCTTAGGCCCATCACAGGCGGAGGGCGGGACCATGCTGGTGGTCTTCTCCGGACACGACCACTGCCTGCAGCCCGCGGCTGTGGGTTCAAGGTGGACGCCCGGCCGAGGCTGTGTTCCATGGAGGAGGAAGAGACCAGCACTGCAGAGACCCGAGGCCGGAAGGGGCGGCGCGTGGCATTGGGGCAGTGGCAGGAGGCCGGCCCCGCCCTGCAACGGAGCCTTGGGGTTTGGCTCCAAGGTCACAGAAATCCACCAGGGTTTGCAGTGGCTGAGGCTTGATGTGCTCTGGGTCCTGGCCGCTCAGGCAAGGTGAATCCAAGGAGCCGGCAGGGTCGCAGAAGTCCATGGTCATGGACAGGCTGGCACTGAGCCCATGCCGCTGGGCAGGGTTGAGGGCAGAGGTGTCGCCTCCAGGAAGGGCGTCCCGGCCTTCCCGGGCGTCCCAGACCTGGCAGGCTCTGTCCCCCGGCTTCCGCGGGTGGCTCTGCACCCCAGGGCCGCTCACTGCCAACTCCCTTAGGGCCGTCAGAGCCACTGAGCTAGGCCTGCAGAAGCTTCCAGAAGGCATGTGGCCCAGCCTTGTGTGCCCAGGCCGGGGACACAGCCTAGCCCTGCTTGTCAGATGAGGCCCAGGTCGCACGCTTACCCCCAAAGTCCTGTAGAATGTGTGAGTTTACAAGCAACCCACCCGCGACGGCACAGGGGCTTGTCAGTGATTGCAAGGAAGCAGCGTGTTTTATCTGCACCCTTCACGCCTTCCGGTGCAGCCTGAGAGAGGGGAAGCTCCAGCACCTGCTGGCGCGAGACCTGGTTCCTGGCGACATCGTGTCTCTCTCCGTCGGAGACCGGATCCCTGCGGACATCCGACTCACAGAGGTGAGCGGCCGGGCTGGGCGGGGGCAGGATGTATACAAGGTGCTGGACTCACTGCAGGTATGCGTGGGCACACACGCGTGCACACACGCATGCATACAGGTGCACAGGTACACGCATGTGTGCTCACACACAGAGCAGCCAGGAAGCTGGCCAGAGCGCTGGATTCACACGTGCAGCCCTCAAACAGCATTTCGCACGTTCGATTCTTGTGTTCACTGGAAGCCCAGCAGATCTGATTGTGTGATTGTAGAGTAGGTTGCGGAAGCCCCCCACACCGGGGGTTCCGTGGCCCAGTTAGCCAGGTCCAGCAGGTCCATGCATGACAGCGATCTGCTCCGTGCACCCTTCCAAGAACGTGGCAGTGTTGCTCGGGTGCTTAGTGCCGGCCGGCTGAGCCCGGTTCTCCCGCCTGATCGGTACGGAGGTGAGCCAGGACCGCAGGTGGTGCTCAGGTGATGGTGCGGCAGGTGGAGGCGCAGAGAGACCTGGGTGTGAGGCAGAGGCGGGGCCCGAGGGCCGGCAGCGTGCAAACCTGACACCCAGGCCCCAGTCCCGGCTGGCACGTGTCCGCCCGGCCCGCCCCTGCCTCCCAGTGTGGGGCGCGTGGACGCAGCTGTGGAGGGCCAGCTCTGGAGGAAGGCTGGGCAGTGGGCCGCAGGGTCCCCAGGCCTCTGTGGGAAGCCGGGCTCCGCCTGGTCAGGGAGGGGGTGTTTCTGCAGGCCCAGGTTGCGCTCCAGGTGCAGGGTGGGCAGCCAGAGGGACGCAGGCTATGGAGACACAGAGGTGGCAGTGCCCCGGGGCTGAGCCTCAGCCTGGGTTTGAGCCCTGGTCCATCGCTCGAAGCTCTGTGGCCTGGAGTGGGTCACTTACCCCCTGGGTGCCGCAGTCGCTTCATCTGTAAAGTGGAGGTGACAGTGCCCACGGGGAGCTGGTAAGGGTTAAACGGCTGCTTGTGTGCTGAGTGCCGGCCTGGTGGGGACGGCGAGTGCCCAGTGTCACGGCCGCGGCGTGTGCAGGGCTCTGAGGATCCCTGGGTGGGTGTCCTGGCCCTGCATCTCCGAGGGCGCGGCTGGGGCAGGGGCTGGCCTGGCGCACCTCGGCTTTGCTCGCCGCCGTCTCTGTGGTGGCGGAGAGCAGCGGCGCAGCCCCGGGTTGCTCCCGTGCAGCCTGCACAGGCTTCCCGTGCCCTCGGCTGTGGTGACGCTGGCGGCGCCCTGGGTGCTGGTTGCCTCCCTCCCGTGTTCTGCAAATGGCGCTGAGTGGTTGCACCGTTGTTTGCGCCCGGGGACCCTGGTCCCTGAGAGGCTCTGAGACCAGAGCTCCCTGTGTCCCTTTTAAAACCTCTCAGGTCCAGGAAGCAGCAGATCCGCAGGACCTCTTTTTTTTTTTTTTTTTTTTTTTTTTGACAGGCAGAGTGGACAGTGAGAGAGAGAGACAGAGATAAAGGTCTTCCTTTGCCGTTGGTTCACCCTCCAATGGCCGCCACGGCGCCGGCACACCGCGCTCATCCGAAGCCAGGAGCCAGGTGCTTCTCCTGGTCTCCCATGGGGTGCAGGGCCCAAGCACTTGGGCCATCCTCCACTGCACTCCCGGGCCACGGCAGAGAGCTGGCCTGGAAGAGGGGCAACCGGGACAGAATCCGGCACCCCAACCGGGACTAGAACCCGGTGTGCCGGCACCGCCAGGCGGAGGATTAGCCTGTTGAGCCACGGAACTCTTAAAATCATCACCCGATGTTCCTCGTGGGGAGGTGGGCAAGTCAGGAGACTTTGTTTTCTCTTTCCCGGGGTCAAACAAGGGCAGAAGTTCTCGGCCAGACAGCGGCCTGGCACTGCCATCCTGAAATACCGCACCCTACCGCTCCTGAAGTCCAAGGGGAATGGAGCTGGGGCTGTCGGGCTGCAGGGAATGCTTTGTCTCGGAGCAGAAGGGGGTCTGTGCCTCCGTCCCCCTCTGCACGGTGAACAAAATGCTGGCAGCTCCCACGGGGCGGGGAGTGAGGACCACAGAATGCGCCTAGGGCGAGCCCAGCGCGGGCCTGGCGCTCACGGGCTGATCTCCACACCGGCGCCTCCTCTTCCCGCCTGGTGCGGCTCTGGTGCTGCACGGCCCCAGGTGGCTGCTCGGTGACTGAGCCCCGGAGGCCCAGGCGGGGCCGGCATCCCAGAGCCCGTCCACGGTGGTGAAGGGGAAGGCGTGGGTGCCGAGAGGCAGACTCCAGAGCGACCCTGGCTGTAGCGGGTGGATTGGGTGTAGACTGATAAGGATGCGGAAAGACGGTGTGAAAGTCTGTGGTTCTCAAGAAGGCCCACACATCGGAAGGTCTGTTTAAAAAAAAAAAAGATTTATTTATTTATTTGAAAGGCAGGGTGACAGAGGGAGACAGGGAGACAGGCAGGGATATATAGAGAGACATGTTCCATCTCCTGGTTCACTCCCCAGATGGCCACAGTGGCTCCATCCGGGTCTCCCATGTGGGTAGCAGGGGCCCAAGCATTGGGGCCATCTCCTCTGCCTTCCTGGGAGCATTAGCAGGGAACTGGATGGGAAGTGGCGCAGCCGGGACTCGAACCAGCCCTGTGATCTGGATCCAGTGTGGAAAGCAGCCGCTTAGCCAGCTGCACCACGGCGCTGGCCCCAGAAACCAAGTCCTGACACTTGTTCTGTGATGGCACCGCGGTCCTTGTTTGGTGCCCACGAAAGCTGCCGACGCCCGAGTTCTGTGGCTGAGAGCCCACGCCTGTGGTCTTCCCCCCTCGCCGAGCTAGGTCACCGACCTCCTGGTGGACGAATCCAGCTTCACCGGCGAAGCCGAGCCCTGCAGTAAGACGGACGGCCCCGTGGTGGGCGGGGGCGACCTCAGCTCCCTCAGCAACATCGTCTTCATGGGGACCCTGGTGCAGTGCGGGAAGGGCCAGGTGAGCGGGGAGGGGGCTCCGGGGAGCCGGGCTGCCCGCCGCCTGCAGGCTCCCAGCCCTCAGACCTCGTGCCTGTCTGTGCCGAGCAGGGCGTGGTGATCGGAACGGGCGAGAAGTCTCAGTTCGGAGAAGTGTTCAAGATGATGCAGGCTGAGGAGGTGAGAGCCCGGGGGTTTGGGACTCCGGGGCCGTGGCCCCAGCCCCCCGGCCCACCCCGCGTCTGCATGCGTGTACTCCGTAAGCCTAGGCTGTCACTGTCAGCATTGCTCAGCGTTTTATCAAGGTGCAACCCCGGGACAGCTGCACACACGCGCCTCGGGCACGGCAGTCGGCACTCAGCCTGCTGGTGGCCCCTTGCGCCGAGCCGGGGGGCACGGCTGGGCTCTTGTCTCACAGGCCTCCCCCTTCCCTTCCAGACGCCCAAGACCCCTCTTCAGAAAAGCATGGACAGGCTGGGCAAGCAGCTCACCCTCTTCTCGTTCGCCATCATTGGTGAGTGGCCGGCTTCCTGCCGGGCTGTGCGGACGGCGGGGAGCCCTGTGCTGGGGCAGCCGCTCAGCCACGTGAGGAGCGGGCTTAGGGAGGAGACTCCGACAGCCACCGGGGGGCTCTGAGCCCAGCTGCGGTGAGCGGCAGGCAGCCCCCACCCTGCGGGGGCTTCCCACGAGACCACATGCACCTAGCTCACCCCATATCCTGTAGGGGATGCGGCATTGCCCACTGGGCCACCACGCCGGCCCCAGCACAGAAGACCTCGGGTTGACCTGGGAGCCAGGGCTCTTGACTGTGGAGAGCTGGCATCAGCCTTGCTGCCCTGGCCCGACCCGGCCGCCACTTCCCACAGTTCCCGCCTCTCGTCCCCTTCCCGAAGTTTAGCTCTGGATTTATTGCCCAGTGTTTGCTGGAACATGAGACTGAAGCTCTGCCCTACCTGGTCCTGGGACAGCACGGGAAGCGGCTCCTCGGAACCCTCCCTGCTGGACACAGCTGATGCAGTCAGTCCAACAAGAGGAGCCCTGCTCGCTCGCTCTCTCTCTCTCTGATGGATTGCTGATGTCTGCCGTGGACACAAGGGGGCAGTGGCCATGCCTGGCTGCTCGTTCACTGTGGTTGGGGCAGCACTGGCGGTGCAGAGAGCCCTGCCTGCCGCGGCCGCCTCTGTGTCCTGGAGAGGGCCGGCACGGTGGCTCCCAGCTCGTGTCTGGTCCCCGGCCTGGCTTTGTACGGCCGACAAGCCAAGAGCACTTCTTACTTTTTTTAATGGCTTTTTTAAAAACCAAAGAGGGTAGTATTCACGTGAAACTTACCTGAAATTCAGGTTCCAGTGTGCGTGAGCCACGTGTCCTGTGACACAGGCCTGCCTGTAGCCATGTCGGCTGCCTTTGAGCTCCAAGGCCGAGTGACACCAGGGAGCAGGGGCCCCAGAGCTGGCGCTGGACGTCCACTGCATGGGCCGGCACACAGCGGGCTGCTCACCTCTGCCGCGGGCCGCTGGGGTTGCCGGAAGGAGGCGGCGCTGTGCTAACTGTGCAATGAGAGCCCGGGGTGAGAGCAGGGAGTGCCAGGCCGTCCACAGGCCACTTCCCTTTTACGGCTGGGGCCCTGCAGGACGTCCGCGGTGTGAGCCCTGAGGCCTCAGGCTGACCGGGAGCACGGCCAGGGCAAGGCCCAGCTGGACCCTGAAGTTCCCGTGGCGACATTGGAGCACCTGCTCTGTAGGGCGCATCCCAGCCCGATCCGTCCTGGGGAGGCGCAGAGCGCTGGCCCCACTCAGCCTGGCCCCTCGCAGGCACCAGTGTGGACAAACGGTACGTGGACTTAGGTGGACCAGTGTCCCACAGCGGTGAGGCCGTGGGGGGTGTGGGCCCACCGCCCCGCCCCAGTTCTTGGGCCCCTCCTCTAACCTGTGTTTTGCAGCCAGGATTTCATTTGACGGCTGAGTTCTGCATTGATCACAATATGCTAGAAAATGAACTAACGGATCAGATTTTGTGGTGCCCCCGGCTGCACACGCCTGCGCACGCACCCACAGGTTCCCCGCAAGGCAGAGCTGCTCTTTTCTGTGTGTGTTTTTAAAGATTTATTTATTTGAAAGAGTTAGAGAGAGGGAGAGACAGAGAGGTCTTCCATCCGCTGGTTCACTCCCCAGGTGACTGCAGTAGCCAGGACTGCGCCAAGTTGAAGCCAGAAATCTAACTCCATGCGGGTCTCCCACATGGGCACAGGGCCCAAGCACTTGGGCCATCGTCTGCTGCTTTCCCAGGCCACAGCAGGGAGCTGGATAAGAAGTGGAGCAGGTGGGACTGGGACCAGTGCCCACATGGGATGCTGGTGTGGCCGCTGGCGGCTTTCCCCGCTGTGCCACGGCAGTGGCCCCAGAGCCGATGTGCAGCCTCAGCCCCCTGCCCTCACTCTCGCTGCTTCTGACAGCATCGGCAGCCCTGGTTAAGGACTGGGAGTTACAGTTAGGACTGTGGCGCTTTAAACCGCAGGACAGCCCCAGGAGGGCGGCATGGTCGTGATGCCCATTTCACAGATGAGAACACAGAGGCCACCGGGCGGCCCCGGCACGTGTCCACAGTGCTGGGTCATCTCGTGAACTTTCAGGGTCCCAGCACATCTAGGACCACCGTTGTCTCGAGGGTCCGTGTGCAACAGCTCCTGGGTGCCTGGTGTTTGGTAGACATTTGGTAAATGACTGGTGACGGAGAAAACGCAACACTTATGAGCACACCAGGCTAAAAGGATTGGAGTGGCAGTTGTCATTGGCCTCATCAGATATGGCAGGGGTGGGGGTCCTGGTTCCATGGCAGATGGCGACAATTTGGGAATACTACATAAACCCCAGCTGTGAACTGAACTTGGGGCCAGCGCTGTGGTGTAGTGGGCTAAGCCTCTGCCTGCAGGCTCAGAATCCCCACGGGTGCTGGTTCGTGTCCCGGCTGCTCCCTGCTGTGGCCTGGGAAAGCAGAGGAAGATGGCTCAAGTGCTTGGGCCCTGCGCTCATGTGGGAGACCCAGAGGAAGCTCCTGGCTTCGGGTCAGCCCAGCTCTGGCCGATCGCAGCCATCTGGGGAGCGACCCAGCAGATCAAAGGCCTTTCTGTCTCTCCCTCTCTGTCACTCTGCCGCTCAAATAAATGAAATCTTTAAAAATATATGTAAAGATGGCCGGCGCCGTGGCTCAACAGGCTAATCCTCCGCCTTGCGGCGCTGGCACACCGGGTTCTAGTCCCGGTCGGGGCGCCGGATTCTGTCCCGGTTGCCCCTCTTCCAGGCCAGCCCTCTGCTGTGGCCCAGGAGTGCAGTGGAGGATGGCCCAGTTGCTTGGGCCCTGCACCCCATGGGGAGACCAGGAAAAGCACCTGGCTCCTGGCTCCTGGCTTCGGACGAGCGCGGTGCGCCGGCCGCAGCGCGCCGACCGCGGCGGCCATTGGAGGGTGAACCAACGGCAAAGGAAGACCTTTCTCTCTGTCTGTCTCTCTCACTGTCCACTCTGCCTGTAAAAAAAAAATATATATATATATATATATATATGTAAAGAAATAAGCCGAATGTGGACAAGCTTTAAGCTTGCCCGGAAAGCAAGGCCAGGGTTTTTCTTACGGCTCTAGAGGTGTCTGTCCTAAGAAGGAAAGAGCAGTGGGGGCGCCCGAGGGCGGCCGTGGGCCGGTCGTCCTTTCCTGCATGGGCGTCGCCTGTCGGGGCCACGGCACTCCAGGCCCGGCTGAGCCTCGCGTCTCCCCCAGGTCTCATCGTGCTCGTGGGCTGGTTGCAGGGGAAGCCGCTGCTCAGCGTGTTCACCATCGGGGTCAGGTAAGGGTGTGTGGCCGGGCCTCGCCCGTCACTGTCACCGCGAGCCCTCCTGCAGGGGGCGTGGGGGGGAAAGATGGCGGAAGACACCCAGACTGCCCCCCCCACAGCCGGGAGTCTGAGCGGTCAGTTACTGAATGAACGAAGGCCAGCGTCTGGGAGTCCCCTCTGCCCTGTTGGCCTGCGGGTTTGGCTCTTTGTGGCTAAGAGCCTGGGCCCCCGGCGCACCCGTCCCTGCTGCCTGCTAGCTAAGTGCCGCTTGTGTTAGGCCCGGCTGCATGCCCTGACGCCCGGATCGTCACCTGATTGTCACTGTCGAGAGCCACTCTCCAAACCAGGTCCCATCTGCTCGAGCCAGCGCCTGGGACGGGGCTGTGTCTTGGGGGGCAGGGGAGATACAGTGCAACCCCGAAGCTGCCGTGGGAGGTAGGGGCTGGAGGACGGGCAGAGTTGAGGTCCAGGAGGTGTGAACCGGTTCTCTGTGCCGAGAGAGATGCAGGTAGAAGTCGGGGCTGGCATCTGCGGGAAATGGGGGGCAGGGCACTGGGACGAGGGTGGGACGGGAGACCCCAGTTCAGCCGGCCTGGCTCGGGGTTTCTTCCCTTTCCGAGACGCGCGATCCTGGTCACCTCGTGACTCCCCTGGAATCAGGCTGTGCTCGTGGGCGCCGTGGCAGCCAGCACGCCACTGCGGGCGAAGTGGCCGTGGTTGTTGGTCGTGTTCTTTCTCAGTGCTGTGCTAAGCCATGGCGGCTTTCTTGGCCTGCACCCCTGTCTTTGTTCGTCCCGGGGACAGTTACCGAATACCGACAGCGCCTGGCTGGGTGTCCGAGTGCCCAGGGGCCCCACGGGAGCTGTGGCCAGGAAGCAGTCGTCTGAGCTGTGCCACCACTAAAATAATTGGAGGTCGCGTGTGAGAGGCGCTGGGTTTCTGGTTCCTCTAGGGCTCCGGGAGCGGGGCTCCCCTCTGTGCTGTGGGCGGGGACTGGGTGCAGCCCCGCCCCAGGGCCTTGTGCCGGGCAGGCTTGGTTCTCTGGGACACATTTCGTGGGGCTGCCAGGGTCCCCGTCCACAGCTGGGAGTGGCCCCAGGAGCGGGGGCGGCATGAGACCCGCCTAGGCACTGGCAGCAAAACACAGGCGCTAGTTCCCACTGGGATGTGAATGTCTGGGGGAGGGTCTACGGGGGGTGCGCCCCAGGTGGGTGCTGACGGGGGGGGGGAGGCAGGTGCACCACAGGTGGGTGCTGACGGGGGGGGGGGAGGCAGGTGCGCCCCAGGTGGGTGCTGATGGGGGTGGGGGGGGAGGCATGTGCACTCCAGGTGGGTGCTGACGAGGGTGCTGACGGGGGGGGGGGGGGGGGGGAGGCAGGTGCGCCCCAGGTGGGTGCTCACCAGGGAGGCAGGTGCACTCCAGGTGGGTGCTGACAGGGGAGGCAGGTGCGCCCCAGGTGGGTGCTGACGGGGGGGGGGGGAGGCAGGTGCACCCCAGGTGGGTGCTGATGGGGGTGGGGGGAGAGGCAGGTACACCACAGGTGGGTGCTCACCAGGGAGGCAGGCGCACCCCGGTGGGTGCTGACGGGGGGGGGGGGGGAGGCAGGTGCGCCCCAGGTGGGTGCTGACGGTGTGTGTGGGGGGGAGGCAGGTGCGCCCCAGGTGGGTGCTGACGGTGTGGGGGGGGAGGCAGGTGCACCCCAGGTGGGTGCTCACCAGGGAGGCAGGTGCACCCCAGGTGGGTGCTGACGGTGTGTGTGGGGGGGAGGCAGGTGCACTCCAGGTGGGTGCTGATGGGGGGGAGGAGGCAGGTGCACTCCAGGTGGGTGCTGACGGGGGTGGGGTGGGGGAGGCAGGTGCGCCACAGGTGGGTGCTCACCAGGGAGGCAGGTGTACTCCAGGTGGGTGCTGATGGTGGGGGGGGAGGCAGGTACACCACAGGTGGGTGCTCACCAGGGAGGCAGGTGCACTCCAGGTGGGTGCTGACAGTGGGGGGGGAGGCAGGTGCACCCCAGGTGGGTGCTCACCAGGGAGGCAGGTGCGCCCCAGGTGGGTGCTGACAGTGGGGGGGGAGGCAGGTGTGCCACAGGTGGGTGCTGACGGGGGTGGGGGGGAGGCAGGTGCACTCCAGGTGGGTGCTGATGGTGGGGAGGGGAGGCAGGTACACCACAGGTGGGTGCTGACGGGGGGTGGGGTGGGGGAGGGGAGGCAGGTGCGCCCCAGGTGGGTGCTGACGGGGGAGGCAGGCGCACCCCGGTGGGTGCTGATGGGGGTGGGATGGGGGAGGCAGGTACACCACAGGTGGGTGCTGACGGGGGGGGCGCAGCAACATGCTTCACCCCATCGTCCCTGAGTCCATCGTCACGGGGCCCCTCTGACCTCCCCCAGCCTGGCCGTGGCAGCCATTCCTGAGGGTCTGCCCATCGTTGTGACGGTCACCCTGGTCCTGGGAGTGCTGCGGATGGCCAAGCAGAGGGTCATCGTGAAGAAGCTGCCCATCGTGGAGACTTTGGGTAGGGCCCTGCCGAGGGGGCTGGATGGGGGTCCAGGGGCCAGCAGTGGGGGTCAGCAGTGACGGCCCCCTGCCCCTCCCCCACCAGGTTGCTGCAGCGTCATCTGCTCTGACAAGACGGGGACCCTGACAGCCAATGAGATGACCGTGACCCAGCTGGTCACCTCCGACGGGCTCCACGCCGAGGCCGGTAGCAAGCGTGTTTGTGAGGGTCGGCCCGGGGGCACCTGCAGAGCCTCTGCTTGCTGGGTGATGAGGAATTAGCTGGGTGGTTGCCCCCTATAACCTGCACAGGGTCCCGCTGGCTTTTACTCCCCCCCCATTACCTGCTGGTGCTGAGCGCATGGCCTAATTGGAGGGCTCACAGCGCCCCCTCTGCTCCTGGGGTGACTTGACCGTGACCTCCCTCTGCATCCATGAGCTCCTGAGTGTGGTTTTCTGTCCTGGTAGGTTTTTTCCCCCACAAAACTTTCCAGAGCAAGGGGCCAGCAAACGATGGCCCAGGCCAGTGCTTGTCTGTGGAAATCGCACCTTGTGGGCACCCTGTGTGGACGCATAGCCCAGGGCTGCTTCACGCTGCTGCTGCTGCGGGGTTGAGTGTCACCTGTCTGCCTTCTGGCTCTGTGAGCAAACGCGCCCCCACCCGGCTCTGGGACTCGGCGCTCTCCCAGGCCTGGTCCCCATGCTGCCTGCAGTGTCCCGCAGAGTGACCTTGCTGCGGCTCACCATGGCCCCCTGCTGGCCAGTGAGGGACCCTCTCTGGGCGACGCCTCTGATCCTCGGAGGGTTTCCTCGGGCCGCATCCCCAGGCCGGAGGGTGTGGACCCCACGGGAAACACGTTGCTGGCTGCTGGTGACCCGCTTGCCCGTGTGCGCTGCAGGTCAGCGGTGTTGGGTACAGCGGCAAAGGGACTGTCTGTCTAGTGCCGTCCAAGGAAGTACTCAAGGAATTTTCCAACATCTCCGTGGGAAGACTGGTGGAGGTAAGTGTGCAGTGCACCATGGGAGGAGATGGGGCTGCCGCCAGGGTCGCAGGGAGACGCGGTCAGACCCCCTGGACCTGGGCGAGGACTGGACCACCCCAGAGTTAGGGTGTCCGCACTGGCTCGTGGCCCCTAAACAGGTGGGAGGGTGGGGGTAGGAGGGGAGCCAGGGCCCTCTGTCCTCATCACCACCTGCTGGGGGTCCTGCTCAGGAGCTAGGGGACCGTGATGGACCGCTCCCTCCACCCCACCCCTCCCAGCTGGGCCCCGCCTCTCAGGGCCACTGCACACCCCCAATGCTGCAGGTCGAGATGCAGGGGCTGGGAGAAGGGGTGTGAGTGCCCCGCCCACCCAGCCACGGTAGGAGGAAGCCGGGAGTCTCTCACTGCCCGTTTTTCATTTCCTGAATGTTGATGGTTAATTGAGATGCACTCCAGCCCTAGACCGCCCTTTTTGAAGTCTGCGGTTGGTGGGGGGGGGGCAGTTAGCACAGTTGCCACACGGTACAGCCAGCCCTACTCTCACCTGGGGGTTCCGTCCCAGGTGGAGACCCCGCCCCACTCCCCACCCCCAGAAGCCCGGCGCAGCTGCCCGCAGCCCGCGTGGGAAGTAACTCCCTGCGCCCCGCGGGCACCACGCTGCCCTCCCCAGTCCCCGGGCCCGGCTCCCAAGCAGGCCCGGCCTGCAGATCTGACGCCCTGCGCCCTGCGGGCTGCCCGCTCCCGCGCTAACTGCACGCACTTGGAACATCGCTCCTCAGGCCGGCTGTGTCGCCAACAACGCCGTCATCAGGGAAAACTGCGTCCTCGGGCAGCCCACGGAGGGCGCCTTGCTGGCCCTGGCTGCGAAGGTAGGGGAGCCGGGGCCAGTGCGGGGCGCGGGGAGTAGGCCAGAGCTCCCAGCCGAGCCCGGAGGAGGGCGCCCTGGGTGCTCTGTGCTCCCGGAGGCTCTGCAGGGCTCTGCCCCTGGACCCGGGTTCCAGAAGAATCCCCGGCAGGTACGGGGGAGACAGACGAGGGCACCTGTCCTCACCTGTCCTCACCTGTCCCGAGGGCCTGGCTCCTTTGGCACATCGGATGCTCCCCGCTCTGTGGCCCTGCACCCAGGGCTGGCGCTGGCAGGCGGGCGCCCCGTGGTGGGCCAGCTAGGTTACAGGAAGAAGGGGCAGGGAACGCAGGGGAGAGAGGAGGCAGGGGAGGCACCTTAGGAAGCTCGGCACCTGTCCACACTGCACCCGTTCCCATGGCCGGCCTGACACAGACCCCCCTTCAGCCAGGCCTGTGGGCTCCGGAATGCTGGGCTGGGGTGAGGGGCGGCTCAGCTCCCCCTGCCTGGCTCCGCCCCACCCATCATCCCGCTGCCCAGTGGCTTGTGTCTGGCACGGCTCCCCCCCTGCCTATTCTCAAGGTCAACCGAAGCCCGGCTCGGGTGCTCGTGCTGAGTGACCTGAGCGCCCGCCTCCCTCTGTGCTGTGAGCCTTGTGTCCTCTGCCCGGCCGCTCCAGCTCCCTTCAAGTTCACTTCACTGTCCCCTGTCCCTGTTTGAATCAAGGCCTTGATTGAGGCTTGGATGCCACATAGCTGCACGCAGCTGGCGTTCACATCTGGGCAGTCCTGGGGACCCTCAGGGGGAGCCGTCGCCGCCAGCCAGGCCACAGGCGGTCGTCACCCCGCTTGGAACCCGTGTGTGTGTGTGTGTGTGTGTGTAACACGTGAGCGTGAGCCAGGCTCGTGTGCACCGCACCGTCTGGCTACCTGTGGGCACCATGTGGAACAGCAAGTCTCAGGCACGGTGTGTCACTGTGACCTCAGCCCCATTGGACACAGCCCCTGCCCGTCACTCCACCCCCCGCCCCCAGACCCCAGCGTCTACCTCGTGTGTCACCTCTGCTCACTCTGCCGTCCTGGGGCCCTCGGCTCACCCGGCCCTCGCTCCCTCACCAGACCCTGCCTCCTTCAGCCCCGCCTCCCAGAAGCAGGTGCCGGGTAGGTATGTGGGGACAGTGGGGTCGCCCCCTCCCATGTCCCCACAGGGCACACAGGGCGGGAGCCCCAGGGCGAGGACACAGGAGCAGTCCTTAGGCGGGTTCGTTTCCCTGCTGCCTGGACCTGGGGCAGTGTGAGTGGAGCCGGCAGCCCCCTGTGTGAGCGCCCCGGGCGAGCCGCACTCAGTGCCCGCCCAGGCCCATGAGGCCCCGCTGGCCCTGCGCGTGTGGCAGGATCGCTGCCCTGCCTCGGTCAGCATGCGGCCTGAGAGTGCACTCAGAGCCCCGAGCCCTGTGTGCTGTGTGCGTCCCGGGTGTCCGTCCTGAGGGTGCTGGCTGTACCTGTTGGGATCAGATCGGTGATGGCCGCTGTGACGATGGGCACTGCGGTGTCTGCTTCTCACCTGTCCTCTGTGGCCCTCGGGCAGGCCCAGGGCTCAGCCTGGCCCACCTCTGCCCCCCATGCTGCTGCCCCAGGGTGGCTGAGCCGGCATGCCACGCACGGGGGCTTTGGGGTGACAGCATTCAATGAACCGTGGTGCTGTGGCCAGAGTCACCGTCCAGGCGTGGGCGGGGCCAAGCTCCTGTCCGCTCCTGGTTGTTAGGGGTGCAGCCCCAACCCCCCCTCCTGCTGCAGGGCCAGGTGAGGTCTCCATGCGATGTCTCCCCCTTCTGATGCCTAGGCATTGTGTTAGGGCCCCTGGTGACCCCATCGTGACCCCAGGGTGACCCCATGACCTCTGAAGACCAGGGCTGGGGTTGGGACTTGGCATGCAAATGTCCACGTGGGGGCACAGCTCAGCTCCCGGCACCCCTGCAGGGCTCTGCTGGACGTGTTGTCCTACCCACCCCTGGGAACCTCTCGTAGCAAGGTGCATGCTGTGTGCGTGCTGTGTGCATAGCACAGGTACATGTGTGTGTGCATGTGCATCCCACAGATACATTCTCTGTGTGCATGCTGTGTGCATAGCACAGGTACATTCTGTGTGTACATTCTGTATGTGTGTGTGTATGTATAGACTTGTTCTTGACATGTAAGGTTGTCATAAAGTTCATGGAAAATTCATAGTATGAAAAAACTGCATGGATTTCAAACCATTTTTGCACTAAACAAATGCATCTCTTAAATTCTTATTTTTAAAAAAATGTATTTGGAAGGCAGAGAGACAGAGATCTCCCATCCACTCATTTACTTCCCAAATGCCTGCAGCAGCCCAGGCCAGGCCAGGCCAGGTTGAGGCCATGAGCCAGGAACTCAATCCAGGGCCCCCCATACTTGAGCCATCACCTGCCGCCTCTTAGGGTGTGGGTTAGTAGGAAGCTGCATCAGAACTGGAGCTGGGACTTGAACCTGGGGCTCTTGTTGGGGTACAAGCATCAGCTACTGCACCCAGCACCCTCTCCCGACACTGCACCCAGCACCCAACACTGCACCCAACACCCTCACCCGGCACCTGCACCCAGCTGCCTCACTGAGTCTTCCTTAGGCACCTCGTCCATACAGGAATGGTTTCTCGCTCCTTGGAGGCCGTGGGCTGGGTTAGGGCCAGCGACAGTTGCGGAAATGGAAGTTCTGAGCTGTTGAGCAGGTGGCCCAGGAGCTGGGAAGGAGCAGAGGCCGGGCCTGGCCTGGTGCCCAGGCTGTGGCCAGTGGGAGCCCCTTGCTGCCCTGGGGTTTCTGTAGACACCTGACATCTCCCCCTGTAGGCAGCGCGCCACTGTGTGTCACCAGACGACTGTCAGGTCGCAGCCACGGCAGAGACCGTCACTCCGCCCCTTGCTTTTTCTGGGTGGGGCACTGGAAAACGGACGGCCTTCTGGTCCAGTGAGCCGAGTGCTTGGGTTTCCCGGCCACTGGAGACGGCGTCCGCCGTGGGAGATCTGCGTGGCCACAGATGGGGAGTGGCTTCCGGTGGCTCACGAGCGCCCGTTTCCTGACCCAGATGGGCCTGGGCGACAGCAGAGACGCATACGTGAGGAAGCAGGAGATCCCGTTCAGCTCCGAGCAGAAGTGGATGGCGGTGAGGTGCAGCGCCAAGAGCGGGGTGAGCCTGCCCCCCCCCCCGGGGACGGGACCCCCCACCCCAAAACCAGACGGCGGCCATGAGGTCTTTGACTCAGTCGGACCTGTTCTGGGCGGTTCTCAAGTTGGGGTCCCTGGAACCAGACCCACAGAGTCAGAAACGGGTGCGACCCAGCCACCTGGGTTCCTGGTGCCCGCACTATGGGCCCAGGTGTGGCCGGTCTGTGGCTGAGCGTTCGGCTGGGTGGCTCGTGTCCCCGCCATCGATCTGACCCAGCCCGAGCTGACCTGGCAGCTTCCTGAGCCGCCCATGCTGAGTCCTGTCCTTGTCCTATTGGCTCAGTTACCTGTCGCATTGGGGCAGGCTCCTCCCTGCCGACAGGCACCCGCAAGTGGTGTGAACCCTGAGCCCGCGTGTGCCCCCTCCCACGGGCACAGACACGCGTGTGCGTGCGGGCAGTGACTGCTGGCCGCTGTGTCCTCTCCCTGCCCTGGCCGGCTGTGGTCTCGCGTCCCCATGTCGTCGGGAGCGGCCGTCAGCAGCCGCGAGCTCCTGCCCCCGTGCCTTCTAGGACCAGGACGACGTGTACTTCATGAAGGGGGCCTTGGAGGAGGTGCTGGGCTCCTGCGCCGGCTACAACCACGGGGGCATCGCCCTGCCCCTGACGCCGCAGCAGCGGGCCTTCTTCGTGCAGGAGGAGACGAGGATGGCGTCACTGGGCCTACGCGGTCAGTGCGGCCGTGGGCAGCGGGCAGCCCACGGGGCGGGGAGGGGGCACTCAGAGCAGAGCCGGGGTCAGAGCCCCTCCCCCTATGCACGCACACAAGCGTGCACACACACACACACACACACACACACACACGGGTGCTCAGCAACACCTGTTCATCCCCCGTGGCTTCCGCGTAGGAGGCTCTGTGCCCCTCACCTCCCCCTGCTCCACCAGGGGACCCCCAAGCCCCCAGAAACCAAGGAAGGCGATGCCACTCCTGGACCCACACTTCCCAGGGTGTCACCATGCCCCTGTTGGCACCGTGGTGACACTCGCGCCTCCAGGGGAGACGCAGCCACTGAGCTTCCAGATCAGCCAGCCTGCCGCAGGCTGGGCGGGGCAGCTCCCAGAGCGGGCAGCAGGCTGTGGTCCCTTCCCCAGGGTGGGTCTCCCGAGGCAGGGGCCCTGAATCAGTCAGTGCAGCGCCAGGTCTCTGCTAGCCCAGGGTGGACACCATGCCTCAAGCTCCTCTGGCAGGCCTGATGGCCACTGTGTGCCACAGAGGCAAAGTCAGGGTCAAGGTTGGGACCGCAGCCGGAGTCCTCTTAGCCCTGGGCGATTTCTTCAGGCTCCGAGCAGCAGGCGCATGTCTGTGAGGTGGCGCCATGAGCGAGCCCTGGCAGTAGTGGGCGCTGTCCGCAGTCTCTCTTGGCTGCCCTGCCCGTGGGGCCCGGCTCCCATGCCCAGAGTGGGTGGTGCTGGGTTCTCCCCTGCTCAGCAGCCCGCAGGAGGGATCTCCACGTCCCCTGGTGGCCCAGGAAGGTGGCGTCCAGAAGGACGTGGGCTCTCCCCCACCGGCCCACTGACCCCTGCCTGGGTCCCGGTCTCTCCACAGTGCTGGCCCTGGCCTCTGGGCCTGAGCTGGGGACTCTGACGTTCCTGGGTCTCGTGGGCATCATCGACCCCCCGAGAGCCGGCGTGAAGGAAGCGGTGCAGGCGCTTTCCGCCTCGGGCGTGGCGGTGACCATGATCACGGGGGACGCGCTGGAGACGGCCCTGGCAATAGGTAGGCGGGGCTGAGCAAGAGGACCCCACCAACACACACATACCAGGGAGCTGCTACAGCCTTAGGGGCTGGGTGAGCCGGGCCCGGAGCGCTGACACAGGATTCTGAGATTCAAACCCAGACCCCATCCCACCTCCCCGGGGGCTTTGTTCCCCACAGGGGTGGTGTTCTCTTTGGCTGATGTCGTGGGTGATGCTGGCAGGTGGCGGGGTGGGCGGGGCGAGCCTGGGGACCACCGTCTCCACCCAGGGGTGGCCTCAGACCTGCTTCTCCCCGAAGGCAGGAACATTGGGCTGTGCGGCGAGAAGCCACAAGCCATGTCCGGTGAGGAGGTGGCTGGCACGGAGCTGGGCGAGCTGGCAGAGCGTGTCCGGCAGGTGTGGCTCTCAGGGCGGGGCTGGGGCGGGGCGGGGAAGGGGGCTCCGGTGCAGAGCCTTCTGACCCTGCCCCTTCTGTGTCCCTGTGTCCAGGTGTCTGTGTTCTTCAGGACTGGCCCGACACACAAGCTCAAGATCATTAAGGTGTGCGGGGGAGGCAGGTGCACCCTGGACACCGTGGCCCGCAGCTCCGTCCTGGTCTCAGGCACGGGCGTGGCTCCCAGGGTCCCCTTCCACCATGGGTAGGAGGCTGAGCAGGGTGGGGCGGGAGCTGCATGGGCCTCTTGGCCCGCACCCCGCTGGCCGGAACATTGGCCACGGCCCTCTGTAGCTGCGGGGGGCGCTGGTAAGGCGACCAGGGCCCTGTGAAGAGGGGAGACTGTGACTGCGGCCCCTGCCCACTGAAAACGAGGGACAGGAACGGAGAATGGCACAAGGCAGCTGAGCTGCCAGCCAAGTGCTCCCAGTGTTGTTGTTGCTATTGAACTCCCTGCCTCAGCTTCCCCATCTGTGAAATGGGGGTCCTCCTAATGACAGCCGCTCACCCACAAGGCTGGAGGGAGGGCCCCAGGCTTGCATGGCACCTGGTGCACGGCTGGGGCCAAGAGCCCCTGTGGGGGTGCGTGTCCACGTGCCAGCTGTGCCAGAGTCGGCACCTACACACACTACCTTTTATACACTGTTGGTGTTTGTTGGGCACTGCCCTGTTCCGGGACGCTCACGGAGGGCAGCGGCCACCACGCAGCCGCTCCTGCGTGCAGGGCCTCTGGCCCATTGCTGTAGGCACTGCTGCTCCCACTTCTCAGATGAGGAGACTGAGGGGAGCGGCTCGAGGGCTTCCGGTCCCGCTCGTGCGGGTGGAGCTGGGGTTCTGCCTGGGGCTGGCTGAGTCTGGGGTCCTCTGGATGGAGCCCCCCACGCTCGGCCACTCCGCCTCTCCCCGCACAGGCCCTGCAGGAGTCGGGGGCCGTCGTGGCCATGACGGGCGACGGCGTGAACGACGCGGTGGCCCTGAAGTCGGCCGACATCGGGATCGCCATGGGGAAAACGGGGACGGACGTGAGCAAGGAGGCCGCCAGCATGGTCCTGGTGGACGACGACTTCCCGGCCGTCCTGTGAGTGCCCCCGCGGGCCATGCAGGCTCCTGCCAGGGCAGTCCCGCATCGTCCCCGGCCAGCTGCAGGCCGAGACGCGCCTCAGGACAGGGCCGTGCAGCCCCAGGACGAGCTGCCCTTGACAGATGCCTGCAGCTCTGTGGTGGGACCTTTAGTTCTATTTATATGAAAGGCAGAGCAACGGGGAGAAAGAGAGCAAGTGATCACTTCTGTCCCCTGGGTCACTTCTCAAATGGCCGCCACAGCCAGGGCTCGGCCAGGCTGAATGCAGGACCCCCCCCCCCCCCCGCCCTGGCTCTCGGCGTGCGTGCAGCGGCCCAAGCACTTGAGCGCTGCCTCCCAGTGCACTAGCAGGGAGCTGGGCAGGAACCAGAGCAGTGGGGACTCGAACCAGCGCCGATACAGACGCCCGCATCACCAGGAGGGGCTTCCCCTGCCTGCTGCCTCGGTCCCACCACAGGGGTTTTTGACCCATTTTTAGTGCAAGTCGGGGGCAGGGCAGAGAAGGTTCTGCACGGGGCCCCCAGGGCAGGGATGCTAAATGGGGAGGGGGATCTGCAGAAATCCTGGAGACCCCGGCAGACGAGGTTTCTCAGCCCCACTGCTGGCCGCGGGGCTGTTCTGAGCTCACAGGAGTGGTGGCCGGGGGTCCGCTCGCAGGCAGGACCAGGGCCCGGCCCCGGCCGCCGACAGTGTGGGGACAGCAGGGGTCCAGGCCCAGCCCGCCGTGTCCCCTCTCGTGCAGGAACGCGGTGGAAGAAGGCAAGGGCATCTTCCACAACGTCAAGAACTTCGTGCGGTTCCAGCTGAGCACGTGAGTCCGCCGCGCGCCTGCCGTCCCCGGGCCCCGGCCGGCCGGCGGCGCTGACCGGTCCCCGTGTCTGCCCGGCAGGAGCATCTCCGCCCTCAGCCTCATCACCCTGTCCACGGTCTTCAACCTGCCCAGCCCCCTCAACGCCATGCAGATCCTGTGGGTCAACATCATCATGGATGGGCCACCGGCCCAGAGGTGAGGCCCACCCAGGTCCCCGGGGCGGTGATGGGGGCCAGCACCCTGAGCTCCGGCAAGGCTCATTCCTGCTCTGTACTCAGGTCTCCACTTCCCAGAAGTCCTCCCTGATCACCCCCAGAGCAGCCTCCTTTACCCTGCTTTCTCTGGAGGGAAACTGATCCTAACCCTTAGTCTGCCCTCAGCTGCAGAGTTGGGCACTGGTTTGTTCTCTGCTGTACCCCGGCTCCTAGGACAGTCCTGCAGGGGACCAGGCTGCGTGGATTTCACAGCACAGGGGGCTTCGGGCGAGCCCAGGGGTGCAGGAGCAAGCGCGGGCTTCGGGGTCGGGGGCAGTAGCAAGACCGAGGGAGGCACGCGCTGAGCTCAGTGTGGGGCGTGTGCAGTGGGGCTGGCCAGGGGCAGCTGCCCAGGGAGCGCACGTCACCCCCTTACAGGCACCTGTGGGAGTGGGGTCTCGGCTGTACCCTGCACAGGGGTGGGCAGAGCCCGGTCCTGAATCTCTGGGCCACTAGGGTGAGGCCAGGCCCAGCTGGGGCCCCCCTGGGGCAGGTGCCTGAGGACGACTCAGGGTGGCAGCCGCAGGGGTGGCCTCTCCCCTCGGGCTTCATCTCCCACCACCCGCCTTGTTCTGAGCAGCCTGGGGGTGGAGCCAGTGGACAAGGACGCGCTCAGGCAGCCTCCACGCCGCGTGCAGGACACCATCCTGGGCCGCGCCCTGCTCCTGCGGATCCTGCTGTCGGCCGCCGTCATCATCAGCGGGACTCTCTTCGTCTTCTGGAAGGAGGTGAGCACCGAGTGCTCAGGGAACGGTGTCTGGGCACCGCGGGCAGAGGGGGTGCAGCAGTAGATGCCGGGGCCAGGGCGTCCCTGCCCACCCCCGGGGCTGACCCTGCGGGGAGCTAGAGCTCCAGGCAGAGGCGAGGTGGGCCGGGGAGCTGGAGCAGAGATGGGCTGCTCTCCAGCGCCACGGCTCCAGGAGCCTCGGGCCGAGCTGGGAAAGGAGGCATCTGCCCCACCAGGCAGCAGAGACGCTCCCTCGGGCCAAGGCCCCGCTGGGCCCAGTCTGTGCGCTCAGCCTCAGACCAGCCTCGTCCCACCCCGCTGTCCCCCGTGGTCGCCCCCCAGCTTGTGAGAAATGCAGCTGCTTAGGCCCCTCCTCTGCCCCGAGTCGGACTGTGTGAGCCCACACATGGGGCATTTGGGCTCCTGGTGGGGGCACCGGCCTGGACCCCCTTGCTGTGAGCCCTTTACCCCTGCCTCTGTGGCAGCAACCCTCTGGGGCTGCTCTCCGTGCGCCCACCAAAGCCACAGCCGCTGCCCCAGCAGGCGGTGGCACCAGGTCACCTCCCAGGGGCCTCTCCCGGACTGTGCGCCCACAGTGCTGGGGCTGCCTTGTCCCAGGCGCCAGGGCCTCGCGGGCAGCCAAGCAGCACGTGGCCCGCAAGCACTGCCCCCTGGCCTTTCTGTGTGCTGTGAAGGCTGGAGCGGGAGAGCGCCGAGCGCCTCCTTCCATCCGGATAACCCCAGGCAGAAGCCAGAACTGGGACCTCCACGCAGGGCTCCCCCACGGGCGGCAGGGACCAGTCCTGCAGTGCCCGCTTCCTCCCTGGGGCGGCCTGAGCACGTGGAGCCAGGACTGGGACCCAGACATTGGACAGGGGACACAGGGGGCCACAGCGGCAGCAGCAACTGTGCCCGACACCCACCCAGAAGGAAGCCTTTTTTTTAAAAAAAGTATTTATTTGAAAACCACAATCGGAGAAGGCTTCTATCCACTGAACGACTCCCTAATGGTCGCAGCAGCCAGGCTGGGCCAGGAGCTGGATCTGGGCACAGGTACCCAAGCACTTGGGTCATCTGCTGCTGCTGTCCCCGGCGCATTAGCAGGGAGCTGGATCAGAAGGGGGGCAGCTGGGACCTCAACCCGTGCCCCTCTGGGATGCCGGCACTGAAGGCGGCAGCTTTACCTGCTATGCCACAGCGCCGGCCCCGTTAGGAAGCTTTTAACATCAGTTCCTCTCGGCCCCTGGTCTGGCCCGTGGGGGGTGTCCCATACCACAGCTGCCCCTGCAGGCTGACCAGGAACCGCAGGTAGGGGCGGCCGCGGTGCGCCCTCACCTGGCCGTGCGCTGTGTTGCAGGTCCCTGCGGACGGAGCCAGCACCCCGCGCACCACGACCATGACCTTCACCTGCTTCGTGTTCTTCGACCTCTTCAACGCCTTGACTTGCCGCTCCCAGGTGAGTCACTGCCCCGGCCTGGCCCACCCCACAAGCGCGCTGGGTCAGACGCAGACGGGCGGCAGCCCCCCCCACCGCTTCTCCTCCCCGCAGACCAAGCTGGTGCTGGAGCTCGGCTTCCTCAGGAACCGCATGTTCCTCTACTCGGTGCTCGGCTCCATCCTGGGCCAGCTGGCCGTCATCTACGTCCCGCCGCTGCAGCGCGTCTTCCAGACCGAGAACCTGGGGGCGCTCGGTGAGCAGAGGGGGCAGAGTCTCTGGCCCACGGGGAGCTCAGGGCGAGCCCCAGCTCCAGCCCCGCTCCAGTCAGGGAGCTCTGAGGCTGCAGACACAGTGCGCTTCCCTCCTGGCCAGAGCAGGCACGGTCAGCTCCCCGTGCGCCGAGGTGGACCCTGGTGAATAGCTCCCACCAGCCCTGTGTCCAGCGGTGTCCCCGTTGGGCGGGCGGGCGGCAGCGTCCCAAGCACCTGAGCTTGATGGACCCGCCCAGGGAGCAGTGACACCACCACAGGAGGGACAGGGCGGACCCCAGGAATGAACCCCGGGCACTGGCCAGGCAGGGCTGGGAGCCTGAAGCTGTGGAGGGTGGGGGTGCACGGTGCTGGGCCCTGGGACAACTCCCGGAGACAGGCGCTCAGCAGGGGCACAGCTCCCCTCTGTAGCCAGCCCTGAGCCACCCCGAGGTTGCTTCTGAAGCCGTGGGCTCCCGGCTGGACTAACCTCTGCGCCCTCGGGGGAAGTGGCAGGGCTGGTCCTCTGCTCCCAGGAGCCCCGTGCCCCGCTGCCTGTGGCTTCCTTGGGACAAGGCGAAGGGAAACGAACGTCACGGCGCGCTGACCCGCTTCTCTGCTCCCCTCTTGGCAGATCTGCTGCTTTTAACGGGCTTGGCCTCGTCTGTGTTCATCGTGTCAGAGCTCCTCAAACTGTGTGAAAGGTACTTCTCGGCGGCCAGGAAGCGCCCCAAGGACGCCGAGGACGGCAGCCCGCGGCCGGGCCCCTAGCTCGTCACGTCCCCTGCGCGCTCCGGCACCGGGGGTGGAGCCGTGCCCCCGCGCTTTGCTGCAGTTCTAAGAACTGCGTCCACCTCCCTCTCACGGACACTGCCCACTCGTGCCCAGGCAGGAAGCGGCCACCACGTCCCATGGCGGGACAGGCGGCCCTGACAGGAAGACCCCGCGGGGCACCCGTTCCACCCGTCACCCAAAGGAAAAGCCAGCAGCAATCAACCAACCCAGAAACAGAGGCAGACGGAAACCCATCAAGAGCGAGAGGGGAGCCGGAACATCGTCCCCTGGGGCGGGGCCCAATCCAGGAAAAGCCAGGAGAGAGGAAGGACCCGCTCGGAATGATGGGAAGACACTGTCTCCCCCACGCTGCCCCCAGGGCAGCCAGGATCACAACACCCACCTGCCTGGTACAGCTGGTTCTCAGAAAACCACACCCACCAGGACGCACTGTGGCCCTGCCAAGCCAAGGCCGGAAAGGGGATCGCCCACAGCAGGCAGCCCCACCCAGACTTCCTACAAACCTCTGAGCCAAGAACCAAGGGGAGGGGACGCGTTCAGACCAAGATGGACAAAAACAGCCGGGGCCCGGGACCCCTCGTGACCATCACTATGAAACCCTGAGTGTCAGATCTGGCCCTGGTCACACAGGGAAGCTGGGCCGGAGCTGGGACCGGGCACCCCTCGCCGTCTGGAGAAGGGAAACCATGGGCTGCAGGGAAGGCGCTGGGGAAAGCCCCCCCTCCGCAGGCCCGGGAGGCCCCCACCCGAGAGACCCCATTCCGCATCAGCCGGGGCGCCCTCGGCAGAGCCATTCGGAGGAGCAGACACGCCCGCCTCCACAGCGAGCCCCACAGCCCCTCCAGCAGGGACAGAACAGGTGAGGGTAGCCGGCCACCAAGCACACGGGTGACACGCTGCGGCAGCACTTCCACACCCCCAAGGAACCCCCACGGTCAGGTAAAAACTGAAGCCATCTTCTAAGAACCCAGAAGTATTCAAACACGGAGGTAGAAACCATGCAGGGTTCGTGGGCTGAAAACCACCCGCTGCCGGTTTGAAACCTGGACGACAGAGGGGCAGCCGGGGGCAGGAACTGGAGGACGCGACTTCCCCGAGCCGGCCCGCGGGGCGGAACCCAGCCAGCATCAACGTCCCCACACGGCTGTGTGCGGCCTCGGATAAGCTTGTTCTGAAACGCGGCTGGAGGCACGGAGAAGCTGAGATAGCTCGAACAGTCGTACCCGGAGGAGCGGAACCCAGCGTCACAGCGTTCTTACAAGCAGGGTGACGTGGGCGCAGGCGCCGGAGACACCAGGAGCCGTGGGAGAGGACGGGGTCCAGCAGAGGCTCCCGCACGCCCGCAGACGGCTGACAAACATTCAGAAGCGACTCGGGCAAAGACGGATGCTCAGCCGGCAGAGCGGGAGTGAGAGGACACCCACAGGAACCAGAATGCCCCGAGCCAAACCTCACGTCTGCAAGAATTAATCCAGAACAGGCTGTGCACACAACAGAAGCAAACCCAGAGTCCAGGGGACTCGGGAAGTGCCGCCCACCAGAGGAGCTGCCTCAAAATCAAGAGACTGAGCCCCGCATTTCTGACTTACAGAGGTGGTTCAGAAATGAGCTGCGGCCTTGGACCGACTCCACCCAGGGGGACGTGCAGACAGACGGCAGGCGCAGGCCACAGTCTGGCCACCTGCAGCCGCAGTGAGCCGCCTCTCCCCGCGTCGGCACGGCTGCGGAAGATACGCCGACGATAGCCCCAGGGCAGGACCACGGGCGGGATCCCAGGCCGGCACACACTGGGCACGTGCGATTCAGAGGCAGCCCTGGGACGAGCAGCTCAGAGGCCCGCATCCCCACAGAGTCAGGGGCCAGCTCAGGCCCCTGCCCCTCGCTTCCCACCAACACAGACATGGGAGGCAGCAGCCATGGCTCAGGGACTGGATTCCCGCCCATGGACCGAGTTCCCAGCCCCGGGCTGCTGGGGCGTAGAACACTACCCGGGAGCTCTCTCTCTCTTTTTCTCTCTGCCTCTCACATAGATAAATAATTTTAAAATAAAGAGTTTATTTTGGTGTTGTTAAAATTTGGAAATCCACATGTGCTTTTTTTAATGATACACATTTCCCATGATTCTCTGATAACACCTTCCACAGGTGAGAGCTAACTCCTAGCAACAGCCCGACGTCCTCAGGTGGACGAATGGACTAGACAGCCCCGTGAGGGCTGGCCCTGCGGCACAGAGGGTGAAGCCACTGCCCGCAGTGCCGGCGTCTCATGTGGCCTAACCAGAGGATTGAAGATCCCTCTAACTCTGCCTTTCAGATAACTAAATGAACGCAGTGGCTGCCAGTCAGCCCCATTCAACAGAGCAGGTGACACGGAGTGACAAGAGGCGGCCCGGAGAGGTGGCACGCCGTGCTGCCCACCGCCACTCTGCGGGAGCCAGGGTCAGCAGGAGGGTGTGCCGACGGAGGGGTGACCCGGGCCGCATCTGGGAAGTGATGGGACCATCCTGAGTGCTGCCCACGGGGGTCAGTACCCAGACCACCACGTCCCCGTACTTCCTCCTGGATTCTGGGCTGCGCCGGGGGGCTCCCGCACTCAGTCCCGGTGCTGCGTCGGCACCCTCCCCGGCCTCGGCACTGTGCACTCCAGGGGTTCTGTGGGGCTCACAGACCAAAAGCAGACAGGTCAGTGGGCAGTGCCAGCAACCCACCAGCGACGCTGCCCACGCTGACGAGATGGAGCCCGAGGCCAGGCAGGCTTCAGGGAACAGAACGGGGACCGGTCACAGCCCAGCTGTGTCCCAGCACAGCGCAGCGTCCGAAACGCAGCACGGGTAACACGAACTGCAGGCGAATCCACAGCAGGCTCCCCGGGAGGCGCGGCTCAGGCAGGACCGGGGGGAGCAGGCTCCTTCCACTACCAGGCACCCCAAGTCGCTGGGAACTGGACAATCGCTGCACCGCCGGCGAGGCACAGCAGCCCTCAGAGGGGAGGAGCTGTCGCTAACCATCTGCCTCCACCCTCTTCTATTTAACAACCAACTCCGCCGTCGTTAGAACACACCTAAGACCATGCCGGGCGACCCGATCCGGGGGACGGACCCTCAGGTAGAAGACGTGAAGCAGCAGCACCGATCCGCCCAGGCGCACGGAGGACAGAGCTGGACACGGTCCCGAGAAACAGACTCAACAGGCAAGGCAGGCCCCTCGGCCCTTGCCCTCCACGCCCCCAAGTCCCAGGGCGTTCTAGTGAATTCCAGGCCTTCCGCTCATCTCTCCTGGGACGTGCAATAAGGGAAGGCCCAGTGTTCGTTTTTGAGGCCAGAAAAAAGAAACTGAAGCATGATTTACAAACCCAGACAAAAGCAGAGGCTGCAGACCATCCCTGGCTCCAACAATGCCCCGCGGGCGGGGGTGACCCAATCCCACTACGCCACGGCGGTCAGCGCCCAGAGTCCAGCTTAGAAACCTGCTCACTTCCTGTTCCTCATAGGACTCCAAGGAAGAAAAACGCAGGTGCTAGAAACATGCAGCACGTTCGGCAGGAATTTCGGCGTCTAGCCTGGCACAGACTCTCTGGCATAGAGACGAGCAGGCACTTCTCAGCACGGCGAACCCACACACACCACCCCAAAGCAAGCGCCAACACGTGCCACCCAGACCACGCTCCGGCTCCCGGCTTCAGCCCAGCCCAGCCCAGCCCAGCCCAGCCCAGCCCAGCCCAGCCCTGGCTGTTGCAGGCCGCTGGGGAGAGGAGCAGCCAATGGGACTTCTCCGTCTCTCTGCCTTGCAAGTAAAAATTGCCGGAGCTGTTTTCGAGTTAGCCAGTCGATGCCGTCACAGCCGCTGCAAATCCGCTGTGGCCTGGCCAGCGCGTCGCTGCGCAGTCAGACCTGACCCGGCCTCGCCCTGCAGGGGCTGACCTTTCTCACCGCGCACTCCTGCCCCTTGCTAACTGCTAAACTGCTGGGGAGGAAACAACTCTGTTGGCAACATGGGCCATTTTTTAACCTCTTCCTTCCAGCACTTTCTGGGGCCCCATCGGTCTGGCAGGGAGACCTCTTGCCCTTACCCTGCCTTCTTCCGGTTTCACAGAGACCCAGAGTTCCCGTCCAGAGGAGCACTGCCAGTCCCTCAGGCCCAGGCCTGGCACCATTTGCCAGGTCCGACGGCCCCGGCCGGGTGTGTGTGCTCCCACGAGAAGCACCCTGCAGGGCAGCCTCCTTCCCGGGTGTGGGCACCGTGCTGGGAGGCAGCGGGGGGCTCTCTGCAGCCTGCACTCCCGTTAGAACGAGGAGGGGGAGGCACGCTGCTGCCACAGCGGCCGTCAACAGAGGCAGCTGCCAGCGGTGGTCAGGTTCGCACGCCGCCGCCTGCGGTGAGGTATTTAATCATAGATACACACACACATGTAACCCAAACCAGCCTGACCCAGGAGCTCCGATCCTCTGGGTGTAGAATCCTCATTCTGTGATCGGGCAGACGACACGACGTACCCAGGCACTTATAAACCCCGGCTTCAGGAGCGCAGTCCGTGCTGGCCGGTCCCTGCCGTCACCTGTACCCCACGCACCGAGTGCACGCTTCCCTTCTGCACCGGCAGGCGGGAGCTCTGATGAGCCTCCGGCCCGGTTTCCTGGGCTCTGCCCCAGCAAGTCCATGAGAAAAGGCACAGCTCATCGCCCAGGACCAGAGGGAGCCGCGTGCGGGTGGCTTAGAGCTGACCCAGTGTGCATGTGACTCGCGGGGCCTGCAGGGGCTGGGGCAGGCCGGGAGGGGGCCCAGCACACACCCCCGCCCCTTAGCCTCTCGGGAACAGTGGAGCTTGTTCACACGCCGTCTACACGGTCTACTTACTCACGACTCCCAGCCAAGTGGTGAGACGGTGCGCCAGGGCTGGGGGCCCGGCTCTGCGTGTGCACCAGCCGCAGCTCCCGGGACACGCACCTCAGCAGCAGACAGAACCGCACTCTGCGGCGCCGCAGGTCGACCTCCCGTGGCTTGTGGTCGCAGCCCAGGTTCTGTAACCACAGCTGACTGCAGGACCACGGTGACACGGCCCTGCCGAGGGCCCGGGTTACGGAGACCGTGGTCCTCGGTCACACGCTGTCCCCGCTGGGTGCACACGTCCTGCAGGGATCTCAGGCTGCCGGAGCTGTCTGCAAAGCTGTCCAGAGCCCGTCCCGTCGAGAAGAACCATCGAGGCACGCTTCCCACCAGAACGGCTCCGGGCGCAGGAACCGTCAGCAGGTGCAGCCCCGCCGACAGCCCCTGCCAGCCACTGCGTCCTGGCCTTCACTGATAGGAGGGACACTGGGGGCCTCTTGGGGACACTTGAGTGGCTCCAGCGGGGTCTTCCTTGACACAGGTGTGCACTGATGGGGCACGTTCAGGACGGCCCAGATGTGACCCTGGGGGCCACGTTCAAGTTAAAGCAGCGTGGGAGGAGGAGAGGGTCCACAGGCCAGGTGCACAGTCCCAGGAGTCCACGCGCAGCTCCACGCAGGCCCCTCACTGGTCATCCTCGGGGACTGGGCGGAGCCCCTCGCTGTGGCGGGATCGCCCAGTGATCTCCAGCAGCGCCTGGGCCTCAGGGTCCACGTCCAGGATGCTCTTCTTGCTCTGGGCCTTGGGAGGAGGAGGGGAAGGGGTGAGGGGGCTGGGCCAGGCACAGAGAGGAGCGGCTCCCCGAGGACCCGGGACCAGCAGTGACTCCTGTGAGCCCTCCAGCTGCGTTGTCTACTGGCACACCAAGGAACCAGGCGGGGCATCACTGCCTAAGCCCCGCCCACTGTCAGGTGCCATCATGGGGAGGGGTCCAGCGCGAACTCAGCTGCAGGACCAGAGAGGCCCGGGACCCCGGCACGGAGAGCCTAGGCCTTGCCTACTCTCAGTACCCAGCATGCCATGCAACCACGGCCATCCCCACCACCAGCAGCAGCTGCCAGAAACCAACCCAGCACAAAGCTATTCCAGACAGAGGAACCAAAGGGGTGAAGCCTGCAGCGCTGACAAAGCCCCGCCCCCAGGGTCCCTGCGCCACTCACCAGCTGCGACTCCTCGGGGTCCCCGACCGCCCACACCTCCATCTTATCAAACCGGAAGTCCTCCTGGGCCGACAGCTGCGGGCTGCTGTACGTGGTGCACGTGGGCTTGGCTTTGCTGTGTCCCTTCCCAAAATCGGTGTCCACCCAAAGCCCAAAGTAGTCGTGCTGCCCGCCCATGCCCTGCAGAGAAGTCGGGACAGCACCACGTCGGCCGCCGCGCCAGGCTGCACGCAGCAAGCGCCCGGGCCTGCGTCTCGCCTCCATGCGTTCCTCTCTGCCTTACCACGAAGGGGCCAGCCGGCTGCAGCGTGGTGACCACAGCAGCCACAGCTGTCAGCCCACGCCCACCCGGGACTGTTTCCCGGGGCCTACGCTGGCTTGAGGCACAGTGAGAGCCAAGAATATGAAACCATGGGAGTGTCAGGGCCCAGAGGTAGGCCCAGACCACGAAACCAAGAGAAGAGACGGACACGGGCACTGATCCGGGCCAGCCGCCCCCTGCCCCCAGCAGGTCCTCTCATCCTCGCACAGGCCGAAGTGAGCTCGGCGTGCAGGTCACACACCCGGAGCTCCTGGCTGCAAGCACAGAAAACGGAAGTGGACCTGGAGGGGTGACCCCCACACCGCTCAGCCCAGATCCTGCCGGTGGGGACACGTGAGCAGCTTTGACTCTCCCTCCCCAAGCGTGCACGTGCGCACCTTCAAGCCCTCTGTCGCTTGGCCCGTGACCGGGCACCTCAGGGCTCTGCTCGGAGGCTGGAGCCCCCACCCTCTCTGGGAGGTGGCCTCAGATAGCCTGGCCACCTCCTTCTTGCTCCCATGGCAGCAGCCTGGGAACCCTGGTGTCCACAGGGGCCCAGCGTCCCCTGCCTGTGGCTCTGCAAGCCCGGGGTGCCAGGTTCCCTGGAGGCACTTTGCGGGCAGAAGCAGAGAAGAGGGGGTTGCGGGCGTCGGGCTGCTCTCCACGGTGGCCTATGCCCCAGCCCCTGTGTCCTCTTCCTGCAGAGGCCCAGCCAGGCCCTGGAAGCGACCGCTGCATCCTCAAGAGCTCCCCAGAGACCACCCCAGCAGTCCAGGGACCCCAGCCCAGGACAGCCCCACCATGGTTCGTTCCCCAGGGCAGGACAGGGCAGTGGTGCCTGGAGACAGTCTGCCGCTGGCCACAAACCAATCTTGTGAGACGGGAGAGGGCCACGTCCGCCACCTGCACACAAACCCCTGAGGGGCCCAGCAGAGACCACGCCCCTCCCCATGGGATGCCTGGCCCTGGCCGCCATGCTCCCGGCACTGCGTGCCACGCACCCGGCGCCCAGCCCTTACCAGTCCGTTGGGGATGGTCTGCTGGCCGTGGTTGAGGTACATGTAGTGGTCGTTGTAGCCCGTGTGCGTGTACACGGCCATGCTGGGGCAGACAGAGAACAGGAAGCACCTGCTGTCCCCTGAAAGTGACCAGAGAGCAGCACACGTGGGGTCTGCGCAGGGCCCAGAGCAGGCCGGGCCTCTGAAGAGCTCTGAGCTGCAGCCCAGGGGCTCCTCGCCCAGGCCACCCAGCTGCTCCCTCAGCCCCACGGATGGGGGGAGGTGGAGGTGGGGGCAGGCGTTGGAGTGGCGCCAGTAGGGACAGCGGCGTCTCTTACGCGGAGAGCGCCGAGCTCTGGCTAGGGGAACGGAGGTCAAGACTCCACCCCCTGTGCCTGGATCAGTTCAGGCCGACCAAGGCCATGATGGTGGAGAAAGCACGTCTCTGCCTCCCAGGGGACAGCAGGCTCAGGCAGGCTATGTCGCTGTGTGGGGCTGTCCCCAACCCACCACCCAGGAGAGAACCTCCAGGCACAGAGCTGCCCCGAGGCCCGCACCTGTGGGAAGGGGGTGGGGGGAGGGGCTGCCCGCCTTCCTCCGAGGCACAGGTGGCCCGAGGTGCCAGCCGAAGCCGGGCCGTGCCCAGGGTCTGCAGTCTCGGGACTCCCCCCCATCCTGAGCTCACTCAGAACCAGGGACCCCACGAGGGCTGCCTTCCAGAGTGAGCTGAGCTCCCGGCCCAGGGCACCGCCTGCCCAGTGCTGCTGGCTACTATGCACCAGGGCAGGGCGGGCTGTACGGCCCCATGGAAGAGCGAGCTCGTGCAGCGCTGGGGGAGCCTGTGCCCAGGGAGGGAAGGAGTCACGGGCCGCAGACAAGGCACGGGTGCAGGCGGCACAGAGCAAGCAGGCACTGAGGCCAGAGCGGCCTGCACAGGCCGTCGGGGCTGAGCCCGCTAGAGGGGCCTGCATGCCCGTGACCCCGAATCCACCAAGATCCGCTGCGGGGCAGACAGCGCTCTGTGGCCGGGGGCAGGAGTCCTGGAGGCAGCTGTCAGCCAGCACCGGGTCAGGAAGGCGTCCTGAGACACAGCCACCGGGCAAGAGCCACTCCACCGCGGGAGGACCACCCAGGGCCTGGCCTGGAGCATGGCAGGAACACGGGGGCCCTTCTGTCCTACACGGGGTTGGAGTATGGGGCTGGGGTGCAGACAGCAAACACCGGAGGCTCAACCAGGGCCCAGCAAGAGCAGGACCTCCCCCGGTTAGGCAGAGGGCGGGAACGGCCCCACCCCGGGCGCGGGCATCACTGCCATCCCAGAGCTGTTGTCTGACCCAAAGCCGCTGGGGCCCTGGGCTGGGTGAGGTCAGGGCAGACTGGGCCCCACATCCAAGCCAACCCCCAAAGGGGTCTGCTGGCCATGGGCAGGGCCACGTGCAGGGCCGATGCTGCCACGCAGCCGGCGGCTCCTCACACCACACGGTTTACGGTTCCTGCAGGGCTAGCAACCCGCGCCCCCGGAGTTCTGCACCTCGCCAGGGCCACGGCAGGGCTCCAGCTCCCAGTGGCTCGACCTGAACCTCAGGTCTGCACCACAGAGAACACAGCCGCAAAGGAAGCATGGCTGTGGCCGCTGAACTGCCCAGGGTGCGGATGCCGGTACCGGAGGCGATTTAGGGCGAGCGGAGAGGACCCCAAGGCCAGGGCTGGCAGCCCCTGTGGTGCAAGGCCGCCCTCTGCTGGAACCCCCAGCCCATGCCTCAGAAGACAACTCCAGGGAGCACTTGTCAAGAAAACGTCAAGACCCAGCAGTGGAATCTCAAGTTACAGGAAGACGCTAAGGAACCCGGATCCCTGATCCCTGGGGGTTCTCGCAGCCTTCTGGGGGGGGGGCAGCTGCACTCGGCCCTAAGCCTGGGTGGCCACGCTGGAGGGAGGGGCCGCGGCAGGCCTGGGAATGCTGTTAAGGACCCTCAGCTGGCATCTGAGAACCTGGATCTGGGGAGAGTCCCTGCCATCCTGGAACTAAACATCCCAGAGATGATTCAAGCCTGAAATAATGGGCCCCAAGGGGCTGAGCACGCACCCCTCCTGCACCAGCTGCTTCCACCCAGCCCTGCAGGTGCTCCAGAGTGGGGCCCCCAGGCAAGGAGCAGAGAGCTTCCGCATCCCCACGTGGCCACACAGCCAGAAAGGCCACCGCGGCCAAGCACTCGCACACAGCTCCCAGGGAAGGACGCCTGCCGGCAGCACCTGATCCATTCACCACCATCGGGCTTCCACTTCCTCACCCGAGCACTCCCAGGTCAAGCCAGTGATCCCAGATGTGAGAGACGACGGGAAAGCAGCACCCGCGACCGGAAGCGGCTGGTGAGGCTGGAACCCCCGCTGTCAGTGCAGCTCCCTGCTGGGCCCCAAGTCTTACCTTGGAACTGAGGCTTGACCTCCCAGGAGCAAGAGGCAAAGCCCCCGAACACGTGGCCGTCGTGGTCCTCGAGGACAGCCACGCAGGGCCCACGCTGGATGATGCGCCCACAGAGCTGGGAGAAGCTGTGCCCGTGAATCTCGGCCGAGAAGAGCAGCCGCCAGCGGCGCTGCCACTCCCGGGGCAGGTGGGAGTTGATGTAGATGACCGACAGGACGTCCAGCACGCTCTCGACCTCACGCCCCTGCTCCACGAGGCGCTCGGGGACCAGCGTGGCCAGATGGAGCGAGGAGCAGAGGACGAGAAGGCCTTTGTGCACAACCACACTCAGGAACGTGGCCACGTGGGGGACCCTGGACACCCAGTCCTGGATCGTGGCTTGGTCACACTCGCAGTCCAGCCACTGAGGGCTCAGAAACGCCTCGCCACCTGTGGGGGGGGGGGTCAGTGTTAGCTGGGCTGCTGGGCACCGCTACCTGCACCTGTGCTGGCCACAGGGCCCTGGCTACGGAGGCCCGGCACAGTGGCCGGCCTGCAGTGAGATGCGCTCCAGACGTGAAACGCACACCCGAATGCAAAGACTCGCACTGGAGACGGGATGGATGGACAACAGCTCCGTGTTTTTTTTTTTAATATCAATTACATGTGAACAGTTTGGAGGGAGACACATTAAAGTTAATCTCACTCATTTCTACTATTTTCATGTGGCTACCGGCAGACGCAAAGCCCTCCCCGGGAGCCCATCCAGAGCCCCCACAGCGGTCACCACATGCAATGCCCCACCAGGAGCAGCGGCTGCTGGGGGAGGGGGCTCGAAGTGCACGGCTCCTCGCACATGGCGGGCTGCGGGCTGCGCACTCATGGGGCCCCCCAGCTCGCCTGGGAGTTTCATTAGCTATGAATTACGCCTGCTTTCCACCCACCTGCCAACCCCATGGCCGTGTCTCAGCCCTGCGAGAACAGGGCGACATCCAGCACTCCAGCAGCCCCGACCTCCCCCGTGGGAGTGGGGGTGACGCGAGGACCCAGCCCGTGTGGCTGCTGCGGGCCAGGGGAGCTGCTGCTCAGATCTCAGGCTCTCGCAGACACAGGGACGGCCCAGGGAGACACAGGGAGGCACAGGGACGGACCAGGGAGACAGAGGGACGGCTCGGGGAGGCACAGGGAGACACAGGGACAGCTAGGGAGACACAGAGAGATGCAGGGAGGCGCAGGGACGGCCCAGGGAGACAGAGGGACGGCTCAGGGAGGCACAGGGAGACACAGGGACGGCTCAGGGAAACACAGGGACGGCCCAGGGAAACACAGGGACGGCCCAGGGAGACTCAGGGACGGCTCAGGGAGGCACAGGGAGACAAGGGACGGCCCAGGGAGACGCAGGGAGACATAGGGACGGCCCAGGGAGGCGCAGGGACGGCCCAGGGAGGCGCAGGGAGACACAGGGACGGCCCAAGGAGACACAGGAAGACACAGGGAGACGCAGGGACGGACCAGGGAGGCACAGGGACGGCCCAGGGAGACACAGGAAGACACAGGGAGACGCAGGGACGGACCAGGGAGGCACAGGGACGGCCCAGGGAGACACAGGGACGGCCCAGGGAGGCACAGGGACGGCCCAGGGAGGCACAGGGACAGCCCAGGGAGGCACAGGGACGGCCCAGGGAGGCACAGGGAGACACAGGGACGGCCCAGGGAGGCACAGGGAGATGCAGGGACGGCTCAGGGAGATGCAGGGACGCCTCAGGGACGGCCCAGGGAGACACAGCGATGGCCCAGGGAGACACAGGGAGACAGGGAAGACACAGGGAGATGCAGGGACGGCCCAGGGAGACGCAGGGAGACACAGGGACGGCTAGGGAGACACAGAGAGAGGCAGGGACGGCCCAGGGAGACGCAGGGACGGCTTAGGGAGGCACAGGGAGACACAGGGGCGGCCCAGGGAGATGCAGGGAGACGCAGGGAGACACAGGGACGGCCCAGGGAGACACAGCGATGGCCCAGGGAGACACAGGGAGACAGGGAAGACACAGGGAGACGCAGGGACGGCCCAGGGAGACGCAGGGAGACACAGGGACGGCTAGGGAGACACAGAGAGAGGCAGGGACGGCCCAGGGAGATGCAGGGACAGCTTAGGGAGGCACAGGGAGGCGCAGGGACGGCCCAGGGAGGCGCAGGGATGGCTCAGGGAGGCACAGGGACGGCCCAGGGAGGCACAGGGAGCCGCAGGGACAGCTCAGGGAGACGCAGGGACGGCTAGGGAGACGCAGGGATGCCTCAGGGACGGCCCAGGGAGACACAGTGATGGCCCAGGGAGACACAGGGAGACAGGGAAGACACAGGGAGACGCAGGGACGGCTCAGGGACGGCCCAGGGAGACGCAGGGACGGCCCAGGGAGACACAGGGACAGCCCAGGGAGGCGCAGGGACGGCCCAGGGAGGCGCAGGGACGGCCCAGGGAGGCGCAGGGACGGCCCAGGGAGACACAGGGAGGCCCAGGGACGTCCCAGGAAGATGCAGGCACGTCCCAGGGAGACGCAGGGACGGCTAGGGAGACGCAGGGATGGCTCAGGGAGACGCAGGAACGGCTCAGGGAGGCGCAGGGACGGCTCAGGGAGACGCAGGGACGGCCCAGGGAGACGCAGGGACGGCCCAGGGAGACGCAGGGACGGCCCAGGGAGACGCAGGGACAGCTCAGGGAGACGCAGGGACGGCCCAGGGACGGCCCAGGGAGACGCAGGGAGACGCAGGGATGGCTCAGAGAGACACAGGGACGGCCCAGGGAGGCGCAGGGAGACACAGGGACAGCTCAGGGAGGCATAGGGAGACACAGGGACGGCCCAGGGAGACACAGGGACAGCTCAGGGAGGCATAGGGAGACACAGGGACGGCCCAGGGAGACACAGGGACAGCTCAGGGAGGCATAGGGAGACACAGGGACGGCCCAGGGAGACACAGGGACAGCTCAGGGAGGCATAGGGAGACACAGGGACGGCCCAGGGAGACACAGGGACAGCTCAGGGAGGCGCAGGGAGACACAGGGACGGCTCAGGGAGACGCAGGGACGGCTCAGGGAGACGCAGGGAGACACAGGGACGGCCCAGGGAGACGCAGGGAGACATAGGGACGGCCCAGGGAGGCGCAGGGACGGCCCAGGGAGGCGCAGGGAGACACAGGGACGGCCCAGGGAGACACAGGAAGACACAGGGAGACGCAGGGACGGACCAGGAAGGCACAGGGACGGCCCAGGGAGACACAGGGACGGCCCAGGGAGGCACAGGGACGGCCCAGGGAGGCACAGGGACGGCCCAGGGAGACGCAGCGACGGCTCGGGGAGACGCAGCGACGGCTCGGGGAGACACAGCGACGGCTCGGGGAGACACAGGGAGACGCAGGGACGGCCCAGGGAGACGCAGGGAGACGCAGGGACGGCCCAGGGAGACGCAGGGAGACACAGGGACGGCTAGGGAGACACAGAGAGAGGCAGGGACGGCCCAGGGAGATGCAGGGACAGCTTAGGGAGGCACAGGGAGGCGCAGGGACGGCCCAGGGAGGCGCAGGGATGGCTCAGGGAGGCACAGGGAGACGCAGGGACAGCTCAGGGAGACGCAGGGACGCCTCAGGGAGACGCAGGGACGGCCCAGGGAGACGCAGGGAGACGCAGGGACGGCCCAGGGAGACGCAGGGACAGCCCAGGGAGACACAGGGACGGCCCAGGGAGACTCAGGGACAGCTCAGGGAGGCACAGGGAGACAGAGGGACTGCAAAGGGAGACACAGAGACGGCCCAGGGAGACACAGGGACGGCTCAGGGAGATGCAGGGACGGCTCAGCGACAGCTCCTGCTGTCCTCAGCCCACGGGAATTCTGGCTCTCAGTGCTGACGCCCCCTCGAACCCAGGCCCAGGCACTAACCAGACAGGGACCTGGGCCACCGAGTCTCTGCCTCCCAGCCGCCGGCTGTCTCACACTGCCAGCGCAGCCCCCGTCTCCCAGACGCCTTCCGTCTCTGGCTGGGCCATCCCATGGCCGAGTTCTTTCTATCTTTATGATTTGTTTTAAGCACCGACCTACACTAATGAGAGTAGCCACCCACGGTGCAAACCCCAATACTCATCTAGTTTTATTCTGTGCAAGTTCCAAATTCCTCACCTAAATGTTTGAAAGGTAACTTACTTTCAAATGGTGCTATAAAATTCTGGCTTTATATTAAAACACATTTATAAAATAAGTTTTCGGTGCAGAGACCTGCCAAAATGTTTTTTAGAATTCCAAATATATTTAAATATACACTTGTCCCCTCTGATAGCAAACAGACTCTCCCTCCACGCTGAACAAGATGCCATATTTTAGGCCTCAGCAAATTTTAAAAGACTGAAAATCGACAAAGCTTGCTCTAATGCAATAAAGTTATACATCGGTAACAGAGGCAATTTGAGAAAAATCTGAGGCATGAAAAAATTGAGCAGCACACTTCTAAACAGCCAGAAGCCCCAGTAACCCCGTGAGGGCATCGGTTACACAGGTGACGGAGAACAGGAACACGGCCGAGACGCACGCGATGCGGCTCACGCAGGGCGCAGGAAATTTACAGCCGTAAAGTGAAAAAGAAAGGCGATCTCGGACTGATATCTCAACGTCCACTTCAGGAACTAGGGGGAAAATCTAGAACAAGGGCCCGCGTTGTGATACAGCAGGTAAAGCTGCCACTGCCAGCATCCCCTATGGGCACCGGTTCAAGTCTCAGCTGTTCCACTTCCAACCCACCTCCCTGCTAATGCACCTGGAGAAGCAGTAGAAGATGGCACAAGTGTTTGGGCCCCTGCACCCCTGTAGAAGACCGGAAGAAGCTCCTGGCTCCTGGCTCCAGCGTGACCTAGCTCCGCCCATTGGGGCCATTTGGGGAGTGAACCATCAAATGGCAGACAGACCGATCTCTCTCTCTCTCTCTCTCTCTCCCCCCCCCTCCCTCCCTCCCTCCCTCCTCCCCCTCCTTCTCCCTCAGTAACTCTGTCTTTCAAAAAAAAAAGTAAAAAAAAAAAATCTTAAAAAAAAAAAAAGACAACCAAATCAAGTCAAATTGAAAGCAAGCAGAAGGCAGGAAATAAAAGGCCAGAAGAAGAGAGATCAAGAGAAAAACCAGTAAAAGCCAAAGCCACTTCTTCGAAAAGACAAGAGCCCACTGAGGAACCCTCTGCTCCACCGACCAAGGCAGAAACGGAGGTGGAGACACCGCCACTGCTCCTGTGGAGACGGGGAGACGGAGACGGGGAGACGGAGACGGAGAGACGGGGAGGGGGAGACGGAGACGGGGAGACGGGGACGGGGAGACGGGGACGGGGAGACGACGGGGAGATGGGGAGACGGAGACGGGGAGACGATGGGGAGACGATGGGGAGACGGGGAGACAGAGATGGGGAGACGACGGGGAGACGACGGGGAGATGGAGACGGGGAGACGACGGGGAGATAGGGAGACGGGGACGAGGAGACAGGGAGATGGAGACGGGGAGACGATGATGGGGAGATGGGAGGACACGGGGTTGGGGAGATGGAGACAGGGGGATGGGGGGACGAGGAGACGGGGGGATGGGGGATGGGGGACAGGGAGATGATGGGGAGACAACGGGGAGATGGGGAGACGGAGACGGGGAGACGACGGGGAGACGGGGAGACGACGGGGAGACGGGGAGACGGAGACGGGGAGACGATGGGGAGACGATGGGGAGACAACGGGGAGACGGGGAGATGACGGGGAGATGGGGAGACGGAGACGGGGAGACGGGGAGATGGGGAGACGGAGACGGGGAGATGGGGAGACGGGGAGACGACGGGGAGACGACAGGGAGATGGGGAGACGGAGACGAGGAGACAATGATGGGGAGATGGGAGGACAGGGGGATGGGGGACGGGGATGGGGGACAGGGAGATGGGGAGATGACAGGGAGACGGGGAGACGCCAGAACAGGGGCCGAGCAGGGCTGGGGGGCTGACACTGCAGGGTAGGGGGCTGACACTTGCCCGCGGGAGCGGTGGCCGGGGCCAGGCCGGGGCCCACTTGCCTGGGAGCTTCAGCTCGGAGAGCAGCCGCGCAGCCAGCGCCCGGACCCTGGGCGAGGCCCCCGAGGCCTCCTTCGCCGACCAGCCTCTCAGCTCCTGCCTGTGCGCCAGCACGTGCGCCACGGAGCCCACCAGGTCCTCTGTGAACTTCGAGAGCAACACTCGGTGTCAGACGACCCGCGGCGGCAGGAGCCCCGGGCACCGCAGCACAGCCCCGGCAGTCTCTCAGACAGACCCGTGCAGAAACACCGCCCAGCGCACAAGGCCATTGGTTCCAACCAGGCACCCTGCTGGCTTCGAGGCCCATCAGCCGTGCGGTGTGGCGTTCCCCAGGGTGGGCGTCCCCGCCACTCCACCATCAGCCGCGCAGCTGTCCCAGGTTCCCCCCTCCACCCCACCCAGGGTCTGCTCAGGAAACCTGCAGCCTGCCCACCTTGAGGACGTCTCGGGCCCTCACGGGACCGCCTGCCCCAGACATCATCTTCAGGACCATGGCGCTCTTTTCCTCGGAGTCTCCCTTCAACAGGTGCGACAGCGACACGGTGAACTGCTCCTGGGAGACGCGCTGGCCGGGCGCCTGCGCCATCCCGGCCAGGTCAACCCTGCGCATGCCCTCGTACAGCCTGGCCACCATCCCTGCGGGCAGCGCTTCCCCGACGTGGCTCTGTCGGAGACAAGGCCGGACGGGGAGGCAGGGTCAAGTCAGCAGGGCCGAAAACAAGCCGGCCACAGCGGGCTCCTTACCTGTCTCACACCCCCGAGGGCCTCCCCGCCCCCACTGCAAGGCCGCACGCTCCCCAAGGACCTCCCAGGAGCATCCTGGTCAGGCCCACTTGGGCCACGGGACGCCTTCCCGCTGCTGCCATCCTGCCCTGCGCACTGTCCACTCTCCCCGTGTGACCATGGCCGTGTCCCTCCGGACTCTGCCATCAACTACGCATCACACCCTTGTTCCCGGTCCCAACAGCCGCCATGCGCAGGTCTGAATGTGTCGGCAGCCGCGCCACGCGTCTCTGTACAGCTGCGGGGTCTCCGGGCATTCCCAAATGCTTGCCCGAGTGCTCTAGGCTCCACGCGCGACTTAATGAATTTGTGTGTTTCCAGCTGTTTGTACAGAAAGGCGTTTCCTTACTTGCTCATTAGAAAGCCAGAGAGGTGGAGACAGGTCTTCGCCTGCCAGGTGGCTCCCCTCCAACCCTGCAAGCGCCCGGGCCGGGCCGAGCTGGCGCCAGGAGCGAGGAGCTCACCCAGGTCTCCTGTGTGAGGGCAGGGACCCGAGTGTGGGAGGCATCCCTGCTGCCCCCACCCCAGGGTGCACCAGCGGGGAGCTGGACCGGAGGCAAAGGTGAGACTCGATCCAGGCGCTCAAGTGCAGGGTGCGTCTCCCTCTTCCCAAGTCTGACCCTCCTAACGCCTTGTCCGTGACCTTCTGTGAACACTGCTTTCCTTTTTGACTCCAGCATGAAATCTGATTTGAGGTGGGATTACAAGTAATGGAGGGAGGGGCTGGCGCCGTGGCTCACTCGGTTAATCCTCCACCCATATGGGCTTCGGGTTTTAGTCCCGGTTGCCCCTCTTCCAGTCCAGCTCTCTGCTGTGGCCCAGGAAGGCAGTGGAGGATGCCCAAGTGCATGGGCCCTGCATCCACATGGGAGACCAGGAGAAGCACCTGGCTCCTGGCTTCAGATCGGCACAGCTCTGGCCATGGCGGCCATTTAGGGGGTGAGCCAACGGAAAAGGAAGACCTTTCTCTCTGTCTCTCTCTAACTCTACTTGTCAAAAAAAATAAGATTAAAAAAAAAGTCACGGGAACCAAACAGGCTCCATTCAAAAAAACAAGTAATGGGGGGAGAGCGCACGCTGTGAACCAATCACAGACTGCCAGGGCGAGGTCCGAGAGCTGGATTCCGACGCAGGCGCCGTGCAGGCCGCGTGACGTGGACGCTGCAGTTCCTGTAAGGCAGCGGCGCTCGGCCACCTTCTGCGGTGCCTCTGAGCTTCCACCAGAAGGCAGCCTCCAGTCCCTCCCAGGGAGGCCCGAATCCAGCCGCTCAGGTCCCCGATCAATGTTTAACCACCTTTATCTTGATGATGCGGAACAATGTGGCCTCCCATTCCACACAGCAGTCACCTGTCTGCTTCCGCTGGCTCCAGCCCAGCCCAGCCCCGGCCAACGGGGGGCAGACACACAGGCACACACCACGCGTGCACCACCCCACCCCCACCCCAGGGCTGTGACCGCTGCCACACAGCCCCTCCCCAGAGTTCCAGAGGAGGCAGGCAGGACGTCCTCACAGCTGGGTCCCTCCCCACGTCCCAACCAAGGCTGTCACTCTAGCCGGGTCTCACCTCATGCCGGCCCGAACCTGCCCTAAGAGCCCCCAAGGGACAGGGCGGAGGGCGCGGCAATGGCCGGTTAACACCGAGCTCGGAGCTCCACTGTTCTGTTCGGAGCACTGTGAGGCTCCTCGGCCATCAACACGACCGGCACAGGCCAAGGGGCCTTGAGGAGTCCTGGGCAGTGGACCCGAGTGACGCAGGCCGCCCCCTCCTGCACGCGGGGCCCTTGGTGTCAACCTCAAGATGGCAGCGTTCCCAGAACAGCGTGCGCGTCACTCATGATCCAGTCCCAGCCCCCCTCTTAATACAGATGAGGCCCTCCACTGATTCTTCTCAAAGATTCATGTGTTTCATTTGAAAGGTGGGGGGGGGAGGGAGGGAGAGAAGAAGGGAGGGAGGGAGGGAGGGAGGGAGGGAGAGAGAGGGAGGGAGGGAGGGAGGGAGAGGGAGGGAGACAGGGAGGGAGGGAGCTCTGTCTTCCATCCGCTGGTTCACTCCCCACATGGCCGCAATGGCTGGAGCTGGGCTGATACAAAGTCAGCAGCCAGGAGCTTCTTCCAGGTCTCACGCAGACGCGCGGGGGCGCAAGGACCTGGACGATCTCCGCTGCCCTCCCAGGCCACTGCAGAGCCAGATTGGGAGAGAAGCAGCCAGGACTCAATCCAGCGCCCCTACGGGATGTCGGCACTGTAGACGGTAGCCTTATGCTACAGCACCGGACCCACTATTGATTTTAAAAAGGAAGGTTGGGGCCAGTGCTGTAGTACAGGAAGTTAAAGCCACAGCCAGCAATGCCAGCACCCCAAATGGGCACTGGTTTTTGTCCCGGCTGTTCCACTTCTGCTCCAGCTCTCTGCTGTAGCCTAGGAAAGCAGCAGACGATGGCCCCACTCCCTGGACCCATGCAGGAGACCTGGAAGAAGCTCCTGGCTTCAACCCGGAGCAGGCCTGGCTATTGCTGCCCCTTGGGGAGTGAACCAGCAGATGGAGGGTGTGTGTGTGTGTGTGTGTGTGACTCCTTCTCTTTCTCTGTAACTCTACCTTTCAAATAAAAAAATAAATCTTTTAAAATAAATCTTTTTGTAAAAAAAGAGGGAGGAGGGTTGGGGCCGGCGCTGTGGCGCAGTGGGTTAACACCCTGGCCTGAAGCTTCGGCATCCCATAGGGGGACCAGTTTGTGACCTGGCTGCTCCACTTCCGATCCAGCGCTCTGCTGTGGCCTGGGAAGGCAGTGGAAGACGGCCCAAGTCCGTGGGCCCCTGCACCTGCGTGGGAGACCCGGAAGAAGCTCCTGGCTCCAGATCAGTGCAGCTCCAGCCGTTGCAGCCAACTGGGGAGTGAACCAGCGGATGGAAGACCTCCTTCCCTCTCTCTCTCTCTCCCTCGCTCTCTCCCTCTCTCTCCCTCTCCCTGCCTCTCCTCTATGTAACTGTGACTTTCAAATAAAAATAAATAAATCTTTAAAAAAAAAAAAAAAGCAGTAGCTAGGTCTAAAGGGGGGGGGGGGGCTGTTTGGCTTTGTCTCCGGCTACTTTTCCCACCGGAACCACAGGCAGAGCAGCCGCCTCAAGGCCACCGCGTGGACTCCCCGGCCCTTTGCAGGCAGCAAACCTGCCCGCAGCCCAACTCAGCCCTTGGGCCGCCATCTCCAGACCCCACTCCCACCGCGCAGAAGCCGCGACTGCTACACTCGCCTGCAGCGCCTGCAGAGAGAAGGCTCGGGCTGAGCCGCCCGGGCCACTCGCCCCTGATGCCAGAGCATCGAACAGCTGGTCGACCTCAGCCTGCTCCTCGCGAAGAAGCTTCGAGTGGCCCCTCAGCCCGGAGCGGCTCCTGCTGTTGCCCATCCCGGCTCCTGCCTGGCCAGACTCTGCAGAGGGAGGAGGAGCGGGGCTGGGGAGAGAAGCCAGGGCGTGATCAGCACAGAGAATAAACATGACAACCCCAGGGCAGCTCTTGTCAACGCCGCTTTACTGGGAGGCGGCTACACCGCGTTGGAACCGTGTGCGGAATGGTGTTCCAGCGTGGGGGGTCCCACGTCCATGCAAATCCAGTGCCAAAGCCCCATCTGCCCCCCAGGATCTGCCCAGGTGCCTCACAATGGCCAAGCGACTGTTCGGGTCTATCTGAAAACCTAGCTCCCAAGCTAATGGTAACTAGGTGGTCGGGAGAAATCTCTCATCCATTTAAATAAAGACACTTTTCCTTTGTGATCCTGGTCCCAGCTACCAGCTGTGTAACCTCGGGCCAGCGACACACTCTCTCCGTGCCTCAGTCTGCTCATCTGTAAAATGGAACAATCACAGCCCTGCTGCAGGGTGCTGTTGTGATAAACGAACAGAGAGAGCCCAGCAGCCCACTGGGCACTGCCTGGTGCCGGCCCTGCCCTGCCGGGCAGCCAGCTGGGCACTGCCTGGTGCCGGCCCTGCCCTGTCTGCCTGAGCAGCGGGAGGGGCAGTGACACTTTGTCCTCCCCTCCCTTCCTCCAGGAGGCAGCAGCGCCAGGGCCCAAGCCTGGGGCAGTGGCCGGAATACAGGAGGGGACCCCACCTCGTTTGGACAGCAGGGCGACCCTGGGAAGGCACCTGCGGGGCACAGACCGAGTGACAGGAAGGGACTCTGAGTGACTGCTCCCTTCCCCCCTCCCCTGTCGGGTGCCACTCCTGCCCCAGTCGCCCCCTATCCTGGGGCACAGATGGGCGGGGAGGGGCAGAGCCCGGGCCACTGGGACACGGTCGGCTCCAATCCCCACCCGAGCCGGGCCTGCTCCCCGCCCAGCCGCTGCGTCCCGTCCAGCTCACCGCAGCCCTGGCCCCAGCACCGACCCAGAGCCGCCTTCCGGTCGGCAGCGTCAAGGATTTTCCCCCGGGAGCCGCCTCTGCCCAGGTCCCAGGCGACGGCGCTGACGGATGGTCCCTTGGCCCAATTGCGGAAGCAGAAGCCTGGGGCGGAGCCCTAGCGAGAAGCCAGCCAATGGCGTTGCCCTCACGGAGAGTGGGCGGGGCCCGGCAGGAGGGGGCGGAGCTGGGGACCCGCAGGGAGGAGCTGCTGGGCCCCGGTCCTGGCCGCAGCCAGAAGGGAATAGCTGGGGGCGTGAGGGAGGCAGGGCCTGGGCCTGCGGGAGTGCCTGGAGGCGGGGCCGTCTGGGCTGGGGACTACCGCGGAGTAGCTGGGCTGCGGGAGAAGCTGGGAGAGGCTGGGGGTGGGCTTGAAGCCCACCAGAGGAGGAAGTGAGTGGGAGTCCATGCTCTGGGCACCTGGCCCTGCTCTGTGACGCCCCTAACCTGGGGCTTCAGACCACCCCCTTCACACCCACAGCCTGTGGCCCACCCTGAGCTTCCTGGGGCGACCGTGGCTCGGCCCTCCTGGAGCCCACACCCCCCTCACCTTCTGATCACCCCTCAACCCCTCAGAAACCTGGTCTGGGCCCCCGGGGATAAAGGCCAGAGGCACTGTCAGCCCCAGCACGTGGGGCTGACCAGGCCTCTGCCTCCTCTTAGCCCTCTTTCCTCTGGGGGTGCCCCTCGGGGTTCCGTCTCCCGGGCCCAACCCCGAGCATCCTAGCCCGGACCATCGTGCCCTGCGTTGTCCTCTGGGTCCTCAGGGATGTCCAGCAGCACCTCAGCCCCACCCCTCCCCTGCAAACCCCCTCCTCGTCACCCTCCCTCCGCAGCCTCAGCACCTCCTGTGGCGTGGCCGGGAGCGGTGCCCTGGAAGCCTCCCCAGGCTTGGACCCTCGGATGTGCTGCAGGTCCTCGGGTGCCTGTGCCCCAGCCGGGTGGAGGTGAGGGCCCCCCACCCCTGAACCATCTCCACCCAGGGCCAACAGGCTACTGGGCACACCAAATCCGAGATCCCTTTCCTGTCCCCCAGAGCACAGTAGCACCAGCCAGGACTGTCAGCCTGGCCACTCGCCAAACTGAGATGACAGACAGACAGAACCAGCCACTCAGCCACTGACTTCACGAGGAGCCGCAGCCCCCAGGACACAGGCGGGCGGCAGACCCAGCGAGCGCCGCAGAAACTCCCTCAGCCAGGAGGACGCCGCTGGCTCCCACACAGGCCCGCAGCAGCTCATGCAGCAGCCTGGGTCTCCCACCCAGGTGTGGGTGGCACAGGTGCACTCGGCAGGCCCGCCCTGCTCCGAGACCCTGAGGAAGCACGGCCAGGCCCATGCTCAGTCCAGGCCAGAGTCTGGGCCTTGCACCCCGGCCCTGCCGTGAGCCCAGGAGAGCCCCGCCTCCTCAAACCGCTGCCCTCCCCCCGGGTTCTCGGAAGACTCTGTACCTGCGCCAGGTGAGTCTCGCAGGGTGAGATGGCAGGATCCGTCTGGGGGCGCCCTGTCGGCCGGGTCTGAGCCTGTGGGCTGCACCCTGTTCAGCGCCAGGTGCGGTGCGGGGCACATGAACCAGCAGGGAGCAGGGGTCCCTGCCCCCAGCACACGCATCACCGAGTCCCTGCCGGCTCAGAGACGGGGTGACTGAGCAGAGGGGCTGGAACGGAGGGAGCGCGTGGCTGGGGATCGGGAGGCTGGCAGGAGTCGAGGACGAGAGGCTCTGAGGCTGAGGCAGACGGGACACAGACGCCGGCAGCCACCGCCGGGCACAGAAAGGACGCCGAGGCCATCTGCCCATCTTCTGTCCTCGTGTCAAGGTTGCCTCTGCAAACCCGCTCACACGGCCAACCCCCCCCCCCATCAGGGAGGCCACACCCCATCTCAGAGCCTGGGGTTCAGAGAAGCTACTGTCCTGGGGCACCCCATGGACACTGGGACCCCTGAGCCCCAGTCAAGGGCTCCCTCCAGCGGGTGCACCTGCCCCGGGGGAGGAGCCTGTGTGCACTTCACAGCAGTCACCTGGCTGGGGGGCAGGGGGGTGGATTCCCAGCCCACAGCGGGCTCTGCACCTGCAGGAAAGAGCTGGAACCCACAGGGCAGAAGCAAGTCTGGAGCCTGGGGAGGCCCCGACGCGTACTCCGCCCAGAAAGGCGGTGACTCGGCGCACACCGTCCTCCTGCCGGCACACCCTGGAGAGGGGGACTCTGTGTAGGCGACCACGGCACAGGGCTTCAGAGCTGCTGTAAGACAGTGCTGAGGAACTGGGTCCTTGTCCTCACACCCCTCCTCTGCCCTGCCTGGACCACCCACCGCAGCCCGGCCCTGGCCGCCATCTGCACGGGACCTGCAGCTCAGCACCCAGAGCCATGTCCCCCGGCACCAGTCACCCACTTCTGACAACTCAGCCCCCGGGAGCCCCACACTGGCCTGCAGCATCCAGGGAGGAGGTGCAGCCAGAGAGCTGTGCTCCGTTTTGGCTCCCCCGGGCCTGATTTCTCAGCAAGACAGGCGCCCACCAGCAGAGCTCTGCAGCCAGTGGGGCCACACTCGGGCACAGAGTGCCAGCTGGTGACAGACTTGGCCAGCATGATTGAACAAAGGACCCTGAAATGGGAGAGGACCCCGGCTTCTCCAGGTGGCCATGGGAATCCCAGGGGACTTGTAGGCGGGAGGAAGAAAGGGAAGCAAGGGGCTGGCATCGAGGCCCGGTGAGCTCAGCCACCACCTACCACAGAGCAGGCCACGCAGGCACTGCTTCCAGGCCACTTCGGGCCCAGCTCCCTGCTAACGTGCCCGGGAAGGCAGCGCATGACGGCCTGCGCCACCCACGTGGGAGACCCAGGTAGAGTTCCAGGCTCGTGGCTTTGCCTGGCCCAGTCCAGGCTGCTGCAGCCATTTGGAGAATTGGTGAACCACAGGGCGGAAGATCTGTCTCCCCTTCTGTCACCCAGCCTTTCAAATAAAAAAATTTTAAAAAAATGAAGGGGGACGTGAAGGAAGCAGCGGAAGAGGGAGCAGGAGGGGTAAGAGGATGCTTGGTGGGGCCGGCACTGCGCCGTAGCTGATGTCTGCAATGCCAGCGTCCTGTATGGATGCTGGTTCGAATCCCAGCTGCTCCACTTCCAGTCAGGCTCCCTGCTGTGGCCTGGGAAAGCAGCAGAAGAAGGCCCAAGTCCTTGGGCCCCTGCATCTGCATGGGAGACCTGGAGGAAGCTCCTGGCTTCAGATCAGTTCAGCTCTGGCTGTTATGGCCATTTAGTGAACGAAACAGTGGATGGAAGATCTCTCTCTCCATCTGCCTCCCCCTTTCAAATAAAATAAATGAGGAGGAGGAGGAGGAGGGAGGAGGAGGGGGAAGGGGAGGAGAAGAGGAGGAGAGGTGGTAGCCGTAGCAGCAGCAGCAGCAGCCCAGCCACCTGCCCGGCGCGGTGGAAGGAGCCCCAGAACCCAGTAAAGAGGAGGGCTCCCTCTACAGGCTCCCGAGAACCCAGCCCTGCTGACCCTCCGACTCTGGACTGCCAGCACAAGGCGCTCTAAGAGAACTGTGTACCGTGTCTTGTTTTCATTTTTAAAACTTAACTTTTAAATCAATATGCCATACAGAGAGACCTTGCATCTGCTGGTTGGCTCCCCACATGTCTGCCACAGCCAAGGCCAGGCCAGGTCAAAGCCAGGAAGTTCAATCTGGGCTCCCCAGGGTGGCAGGGACCCAAGAGTCTGAGGCAGCCCCCGCTGCCTCCCAGGATGCTCATCGGCAGGAAGCTGGGAGTGGGACCCGGTCCCTTCCTAGGGGTGCGGGCGTCCCACGCGCGGCTCAGCGGCTGTGCCCGCCACCTGCCCGTTCACGTGCCTGCAGCCACTCGGGCGCAAGGGCAGCAGCAGTGGCAACCTCCCACACCACGGACGGGCGAGGGGAAGCGCTCTGCCTCCACCTCCTCCCTCCTGAGCCCACAGCGCCAGACATACCAACGCAGAGCCAGGATGCCCAGTGAGGTGTGATGTTAACATAAAAACCCCCAAACCCTGCACGTGGGAAATGAGCCCGCCTGATAGCCCTGCCCCCCGAAGGATGGACTTGAACATGAAGGGGCAGAAGCCAGGCGTCCATCAATATCCAGCTCGAGAGCCGGGACAGCTGGGAAGTCAGAGCCCAGCCTTTGTGGGCGAGGGCCTGCAACCGCGCTGCCCCCAACAGGGCGGCAGCGGCCTGGCAGCAGCCCCGGGTTTACCTCGGCAGTCCTGCCCGAGCCCGGGAGCTCTGGAGGGCCCCGCCCCCCCAAGGGGATCACTTCTGCCCCCAGTTGCATGAGGAATTCCACCCAATTCACACTCAGCAAAGCCTTCGTCCAGGAGGGGGGAGGAGAAACAGCGGGAAGAACGGCCCCCATTCTCTCAGACCCTGACCTGCTAGACCTCGCACAAAGACAAGCTCCCGTCTCACTCATCGCTTCATCAGCTTGGGGGTTTGGGGGTTCCCCCCCACTCAGCCCCCCTGCAGCGGGGGACCAGGCCCGGCACATGGCTGTACTCTCGCTAAGTTCTTAGGAAAACATTCGGGTCACTTCTCACGCTGCATTAAGCGTAAAAGGGCTTTAAAAATTACTGTTCCTCTGAAATTCAAACCAACTGGGCAGCCAGGCCTTGCCTGGAAACACTGGGCCAGGACAGCAGCTGCCGGGGAGGCCAGGAGCAGTGCGGACCGCTGTCCCCAGCGCCACCCCCACGCCTGTCCCCAGAGGCGCCGAGGGACAGGAGGGTTCCCGGGAAACAGGCCCACGTGTGGCCAGCCGGGTTTCTGTCCCAGCAGCCCTAAGAGCGCACAGGAAGAAGCCGGGAGCAGGTCTGGGCTCTCTCTCCTCAGCCAACAACCAGGGGAGGCCTCCCTGCCCATCACCCAGAGAGAGGGCCAACACCGCCCACGCCCCGCCCCGCGTTCCCCCAGCCCAGGGACAGGAGAGGACGAGGCTCGGATCGGGAACCCTAGACTGGGACCCCCCACCCCCACCCACAGGGCAGGAAACCTGCCGCTTCCTTGGCCTAAGCCGGGAATTTCCACAGCTCCGGGGTCAGAGGTCGCTGGTGAGCAAGTTCCTGCCGGGAGACGCCACACAGCCAGTGTAGCCATCTGCCCACAAGGTGGCGCTCACCGTCGCCACAGCCAGTTACTACAGTCTTGTTTTACACAAAAACTTAATTTCAGAATAGCTTTAGATTTGCATGGCTGCTGAGGACTTGGTACAGAGTGCACCCGTGTGACCACGCCCCTTTCACCTCTCCGTGTCCATCACTCGGGGGCACTGGTCAGCCACCACTGCCACGCTGTTGCTAAGTTTTCCTCCAGTTTCCTGTTTCCCTTCCTGGTCCTTTGCCTTCTAGAACACCAGGCGACGTCTGATCACATCACCTCAGGCTCCTCTGGGCTCTGACGGTTGGTCAGAACTTCCATCTGAAAGGCAGCCTCAGAAAGAGAATCCCCCGTCTGCTGGTTCCTCCACACATGCCCGCGATGGCCGGGGCAGGGCCCGGCCGGGAGCTGGGAGCTCCATCTGGGACTCCCCTGCGGTGGCAGGCCAGAGCTCTGGGCCAGCGCCCACTGCCTTCCCCGGCACACTCGCAGGAAGCTGCGCCATGACGCCGGCGCCCAGCTGCCTCATGCCTGCAGACCTGCACGGCTCTGAGACGCACCGACCGGGGCTTTGCAAAGGGATCCGTGAGATGCTTCTCTCACAGTCAGACCAGGTTCTGGGGTCGGCAGGGGACCAAGGCCGCTGAGACTGAGCCTTGGGCTGGTCACCCCCACGGGAGCCGCCACACTGCCGCCTGCAGCTTCCCCATGCTGGAGCGGCTCCCCTCATCCCTCCCTTCTGTGCCACAGCCTTGGCCTGTGGCTTTGGAGGTTTGTTTTACATTTGCTCTGATCCCCTTCCTGTGTCCTTGGCCAGCAGAGCCCCCTTGGTTCACCAACAGCAGCATGGGAAGGAGGAGGGGAAGCTCTTGACCCAGGGAGGGCCCCTGGGTCTGACCCTCACAGGTCACCAGGCACAGGCTACCCAGCATGCCTCTCGTGGCCTAGGAGCAAAGGCGGGGGGGGGGGGGGGGGGGGGCAGGGCCAAGGGCAAGGTCGTGGCATCCCGCAGGCACCCTGCAAAGCCCGGGGAGCGCCCTCTGCACCTGCGCCGGCCCCAGCAGGAGCTCCAGACACTGCCCACACCTGCCCAGTTCCGCCAAGCCTTCAGGTCCCATCTGGCGTGGGCCTGCCCACCCTCTGGTCGTTGCCCAGTGTCCAGGGCACAGCCCTTCCTTGGGTCCCGGAGATCTGGGCCTGACCTCCTCTCCCCTCCCTCCGCCCCCCATACACCCTCAGCCTTTCCACCGTGCCTGGAACAAGCTTCCCCGCTCTGTCCCACTCGCCCTCTGTCAGCTCCAACTCCACCTCCCGGGAGGCCGCCAGCCCACTCTCCACCCTCAGCTCAGATTCAGGGCCCCTGACCCAGCCTGAGAGGAAGAGACAGGGCAGGGAGACTGGCAAGGCACAGGGTTCAAGGACAGTGTGAGACCCTCACTGCGGGAAGCCGGGAGCCCCTGCAGCCTAGCCCTGAGGCTGGGGAGGGCGTGGCGAGGGGCCCCACCCAAAAGCAGCACCGTCTGCCTTTCCCACGGTGACCCCTGCACACACAGCTGACTTCCCCGCGCCAGGGGCCCCGGGTGTCGCCACACCTGGGCTCCTGGGGCGGAGGTGGGTTTTGTGGTTCGTGTCACTGGGCCTCCAACCCGCCAGCGAGGCCACCCTCCCAGACGCGGCTCTGTGTCTCTGCTCTCTTCTCCTACCACCACAGAAGGCGCAGCCTCTCCCAGTTGCTCAAGGCCTGGTGCACGGGCTGGGCCGGAGGAACCCCTGCGGTTTCCCTGCGGGCAGGCCGCCTGCTCACCTGCCCCCGCCTGTGCAGGGATCGCCTTATACGGTCAAAAGCAGCCACAGCCCAAGGCGTAACCGGGCCTCGGGAGGAAGTCCCGTTTCACAAGAGGCTGTGCAAGGCCCTGCAGGAGGCCTGCGCCCTCGCACGTGGCCAGCAGGGGTCAGCGCACCAGGAGGGGCGCCCACGCCACTTCCCACGCTGCAGTGGAAACGACCTGCGACCGTGGTGTTGGGAGAGTAACAGGGCGAGGCAGAGGGGCCATAGCATCTGCGCAGCCAGACGAAGCCGTGGCCTTGAGTTCAAGCACAGTGAATTCTCGTCAGAGCCGGCCACCAGGCCCACGCCAGGACGCAGGATCCCACGGAGCGCCCCGGCTCGGTGTGGTGGGGACACTGGTATCCCCACCTAGCAGAGACGAGAGCCGAAGCCCAGAGAAGTGACCGCCCCAAGCCCAGTGGCTGACCACAGGCCGTGCTGGAGGCACAGAGACTGGCCCGATGTGGTGCCGGGCTCTGCAGGTGCGGGTGATCTGAAGTAAGCCAAGACCAAGCGTGACCCTGACACCATGCGTCCAGACGCAGTGGGCTTGCTTTCTTCTGAATGTAAAATATGTCAACTTCTTGAGCTATTCTGCAGTAAGTGTAGGTTCGCAGAAGTCACAAAGACAGCACCCAGAGGTCTCACCCACCCCTCACCCGGCTCTCCCACAGCCCACCAGCAGTGACACGCCACCGTGTGCATGTCCAGTTCTGTGTCCGTCCTCCACGCAAGATCAGGTGTGTCGCCACCACCGCCCCACGGCCCTTCCACCGGTGCCCGCCACAAGCCCCGCCCCTCGCTCTAAGATCTCAGACGCGGGTCCCATGTCCAGATACGGCCCCGGCTGCATTGAAAGCACACGATATGATGCTGACAGTGACATCACTCACTTCTTGTTCCTTTAGACAATCTGAGTCCCGGCAAGTCTGGGTTCCACGTGGCGTTTCTCTACCGGGCGCACCGGCTTCCGAGTGCGCACCCCAGCCTGGCTCCCTGAGAGTGGCCGGGCCTTGGCAGTCACCGCACAACTGACCGGGGCTCGCTGAGCTCCACAGGCAGCAGAGATGCCCCCGGGGAGTCACACGCGGGCTGGCACCAAGCAGGGACCTGGGAGGCAGAGCGCCTGGGGGCAGAGCCCTGCACAGGTTCACCCAGAGCGAGAACAGAGAAACGAGGAGACGCACCCTTGGCACGTACCGAGTGGAGACAAGCAGCACTGTGGGAAACCTCGGGGGTCCTCGCAGCCCCAGAGCAGGCGAGCCAGGCAGGGGAGCCCCGCGGGACCCCAGAACCCCCCGCCTTGATCCCTCCCAGCTCTCACTCAGGGGCCAGCAGGACAAAGTGGGAGAGAAAAGAGTAAGCGCCCGGGGCAGGCGTGTGGCCCCACAGGTAACGCGCCCACGCCCCACATCAGCGCCTGGGTTCCCTAAGTGCCTGCAGCGCCTCCTGCAGCTTCCTGCTGGCGCAGGCCCAGGAGACAGCAGCGGGACTCAGGTAGCCGGGCCCCGGCCACCCACGCAGGAAACCGGGACTGAGTTTCCAGCGGCAGGCTTTGGCCCTGGCCCAGCCCCAGCCATGGCAAGCACTGGCTATGAGAACCAGCGGATGGGGACTCCCTGTCTTTCAAATAACAATAAAAAATAAGATACAGTGCCCGACACACAGCCGCTACTGCCGATGTAGACCCTGGAGGGTCTGCAACCCTGCACCCGCCCCAGAGCAACGCTGTCCGGGGGTGCCCAGCCCCGTCGGCAACCAGGCTCACCGCAGAGCTGTTTACTGGGGAAACCTCACGCGACATGCACGTCCCCGCCCTGGGGTGCCTCTGCATGCTGCCAGGAAGGGGGATCTTTAAGACACTTCAGCCGTCAATGGGCTCCCTGCATTACTTTTTAAAACCAACACGTCCTGGGGCTGGCACTGTGCAGTAGGTCAAGCCTCAGCCTGCGGCACCAGCAGCCCGTGTGGGTGCCAGTTTGAGTCCTGGCCGCTCCACTTCTGATCCAGCTCCCTGCTGATGCACCTGGGGAAGCAATGAAGATGGCCCGAGTGCTTGGCCCCTGCACCCCTGCGGGAGACCCCGAAGGAGCTCCTGGCTTTGACCTGGCCCAGCCCTGGCCGTTGCGGTCATTTGGAGAGTGAACCAGCAGATGGAAGATAGGTCTGTCTCTCCTCCTAACTCTGCCTTTCAAATAAATAAAATTTAATCTTTAAAAAAAATACAAACAAACAAAGCTGGGGCTGGCGCTGTGGCAGTGAGTTAAAGCCCTGGTCTGAAGCGCCAGCATCCCATATGGGTGCCAGTTATAGTCCCAGCTACTCCTCTTCCAGTCCAGCTCTCTGCTGTGGCCTGGGAAAGCAGAAGAAGATGGCCCATGTCCTAGAAGTGGGAAACCTAGAAGAAGCTCCTGGCTTCAGATCAGCACAGTTCTGGCCGTTGTGGACATCTGAGGAGTGAACCAGTGGATGGAAGACCTCTTTCTCTCTCTGTCTCTACCTCTCTCTAACTTTTTCAAATAAATAAAATAAATCTTAAAAAAAAAAAAAACCTGACACCTCTTTCCCAATCACAGACCACCCCCATCCCCCACAGTGACTCAACCGTGGCTCTCCACTGAGCGACACAGAGTCCCGGGCCCTGGCCCCCTGAGTGGGGAGCCCGCATCTTCACGAGGTTCCTGAGCAGCCCCCGTGCTCAGCAGAGCTGGCTGGCTACGGAACGCCAGCTGCAGTCTGGCCCCCGGCACCTCGGGTGCCTCCTGGGACCCGGCTCCAGCGGCTTTGACTGCACTGGGGGCTCGGAGCCAGCAGGACCAGGGTCCTCATCAGAAAGTCGGCTGGGAAGGCGGGTGGTCCCCAGGAGGTGACAACAAGGACAGGTGTCTCGGGAGCCCACCTGGCCCCAGATTCTGGTCTCCAGGGCTGAGAACGTGAACTTTCATGGCTTCAGTGGCCCAGCTGGTGGGGCCCATTATGGCCGCCCCAGGACACGAATGGACTCAGTCGCCTGCCGCGCTCTCGAGAGCGTAACGCCTTGGCCGAGCCCACGCCGGGAGGTCCTGACACGAGCATCTGGGCAGGGCTCCGGGGTGGCAGCTTTTAGACCCCCTCTCCCCCTACGTGACCCTAAACCACAGCCAGAGCAGGAATTCACACCGGCTTCCTGGTCAGACAGGAGACACCAGGGCCGCTGCATCTCCCAGCTGCCGCCTGCTGGTTGGCGGGCAAGGGCTAGCGATGTGGACAGACACCCAAGCCCAGGGCCCTAGCGTGGGATCCTGGACCACAGCACCCGGGAGTGTGTCAGAAACGCAGGTCCTGCGCCCCACCCCCTCCCTCCCGGGTCAGAGACGCAGGGAGGAAACCTCCTGGGCCCGAGCTCCACGCACACCTGCAGCCCTGGACCCACAAGAGTCCCCTGAACTAGGTCGGCAGCTCCTTCTAAAACACGCAACACTAGCGTTTTCCAGAGGGCTGGAAGGACGGAGGAAACGGAAGTAGCTCTGCACGGCGGGCCCCAGCCCTGCCCCGGCTTCCGGGCGCTGCTCCTGTGTTCTGGGAGACGCCCAGGAGCCATGGCGGTGCGCTCCCTGTCTTCCTCCTGCACTCAGCAGCGTCTGGAGGCACACAGCGCTACCCTCCCCTAACACGCCATCGTCTGGGGGCCACGACCTAGGGGCCGCTCCCCAGCTTTCGCTCTCTGCACACAACGCCGTGTTGAACATCCTGGTACTGCTGGTTCTTCCTAAGTTCACGGGAAACAAAAAGTGCATTTTGGGGTCAGGCACTGTGGTGCAGGTTAAGCCAACACTGCATTGCTGGTGTCCCACGTGGGCACGCGTTCTGGTCCCGGCTGCTCACTTCTGATCCAGCTCCCTGCTCATGGCCTGGGGAAGCAGTGGAAGACGGCCTGAGTGCTTGGGCCCCTGCACCCACGTGGGAGACCAGGCAGAAGCTCTGGACTCCTGGCTTTGGCCAGGCACAGCCTTGGCCATTGCAGCCATTTGGGGAATGAACCAGAGGATAAAAGACCTCTCTCTCTCCCCCGTCCCCCTCAACTCCCATCTCTCTCTGTAAAAGCCTTTCAAATAAATACATTTTTTAAGAAAAATACATCTTGTTGCCAAAAAAAAAAAAAACCCTCTGAAATCCACATGTCCTTTTTTTCGTAACACGTTGTTCCCATAAACTCTCTGAAACCCCGCGCACACACATTTATACACCCAGGACCAAATGTACAGCTGCCAGGGGCAAACCACACATCCCAGCACTGGGGCAGCACTGCCTGCTTACTCCCTGGCAAAGGACGAGTAAAGAAACAAAGAGGGGGGGACGCCCCCGACCGGTGCCGCACGCGCCTTCTCCCCCCCAAGGCAAGGTGAGCAGAGGCGAACCCAGGGACTCGTCCATCGGCGGGGGGCGCCTCGCCTCTAGCACGACTACAGGCCTGCACCAGCCCCTTCATCGACCACGCCTGCGCAGCTCTCCAGGGGACAGCGAGGCCGTGCCGAGGCTCACCGTCCCCCCGCACCCCCCAGAGGCCGTTTCGTAAGAGGAGCCACGCCAGGCTCCCGCCCTCCTGCTTTCGATCACCCTGCCCCGATTTCCCAGCCTCCCTCACTGACAGTGGGCGCCTCCGCCCACGTTAGCTAGCGCCACTCACTGTCCAGCGCAGGTCATCCCCACCAGCTGCTGACGAAACCCGCAGGGCACCTGGGCAGCTGTTGAGTGTCCTAGAAACCCGTCAGCAGGCGCACTGTCCACGAGGCGAGTACAGAACCGCGCTGCGGTTCCATTGCCACGTGCTCCCCATTAGCCGTGTCTGAGCGGCTGCAGACGGGACAGACGCCACGCTGTGGCACTCTCTCCACATGTCTCACGACTGGCAGGTGGGCCCTTGCCCCTATCCTGTGCCCACCAGTGTCCGGTCTGAGAGCATCCGTGTGGCATCCCTAGGGCAGCTCTGCATCTGAACCAGCTCCACTTGCGTACGAAACTTAAGAGACGCACTGGCCTCGCAGGAGCCTCACGGAGAACCCGGCTTCGGGTGGCCACCATGCACTTGGGGCCGCGAGTGGTCAGTCGGAACATCCGGCTCTGCGGCCCCTCCTCCGGGGACACTGAGCAAGACGCTTAGTCTTGTTGGACCCCAGTTACCCCATCTGTAAAATGAGTCTATGAATAGGCCCCACCTCACAGGGGTTGTTAGGAGCATTAAACGCACTCATAGGCCTGGCCCAGAGGCGGGGCTCAGAAACTGTGGGTGCCCTGCCCCGCGCCCCAGTGAGAGCCCCAACTACGCGGGGACCCACGAAGACACACTGTGTCCACTGCACTGGGCAGGCACAACACTGTCCCAGGGAGGGGACTGCACAAATGTTTCTGGGGTCTGGCCCCCCAATCCCTGATGCTGAGATGAAGAATTTATTCCTGGATTTCCCAGTTTTCCCACCGACATCCCAGGTGGCCTTGCTGCTCCTGGTCCAGAGAACGCACACAGAGAACCACCACCCCCAGGCCCCGCAACGCAGCAGGGGTCCACGGCCCAGCTACGCTGCCCACCCAGGAGCCTGTACCACAGCTCCCAGGACAGCCTGGCACAGGGGCTAAGTCACTTCTTAGGACGCCTGGGTTCAAGTCCTGGCTTTCCCACTTCCACTCTTGCTTCCTGCTGACGCACGCCCGTGAGGCAGCAGGTGACAGCTCAGGCACTCAGCCCCTGCCATCCCCATGGGAGACCCCGACGGCGCTCCTGGCTCCTGGCTTCAGCCTGGCCCAAGCCTGGCTGTGGCGGGCATTTGTGGAGTCAACCGGGGGATGGACAATCTCTGTCTCCATCTCTCTCTCTGCTCTGCAAATAAATAATAAAAATAAAAAGTGAAAAAGGATGAAAACAGGTACTAATGAAAAATAAAAGATGGAAAAATGGGAAAATGGGCTCGGGTCCTCCCCGACACTGACTGACTCAGGATGGGCGTTTTAACAAAATCTCAGCTGTAAAGTTTACCAGACAGCGCCCCAGGGTGGCCCGCAGGCCGGGGCGAGTGAAAGGCAGAAAGGGTGATGTGAGATGTGCCCAGGCTCTGGGGGCCCCGGCTCTGGGGGCAGAGCTGCTCTGGAAGCCCACCCTCCGGGGAGCCAGGCCACGCTCACACGGGGTTCACGCCCCCCTCGCCTCTGCGCTGGGAACCGGGGATTTCCTCCCCCTGAGCCTTTCCCACAGGGGCGCCCCCATCACAGTGCCATGCCAGCTGTTTGCTCACCGGGAAGCCAAGGGCTGGAGAGGGGCATCCTCCATGGTGGGGACGCCATGTGGGGTGCCACAGCCGGACCACCCTTGAGGCACAACCCCGCCCGCCAGCCTGCAAACACACGGCAGTAATCTGGGGTCCCAGCACACGGGGAGGCCTGGGGAGCAGCCCGGCCCCACATGAAAAGCTGTTCACCTGGCCGAAGCTTTCAAACACCTGACCCCCGACACTGAAGGGGCAAGGAGTTGGCTTGGGGAGGCCCGCTGGAGTGGGTGCCCCAAGTCCCTTCGCCGCAGCCCTGGAGGCCCCCGGGCTGACCCACGTGACCCACACACTTGGCCAGTGCACGCTGCCCATTAGATCCAGCAGGCAGCAGAGCGCAGACAGCAGCGTCCACCCGGGGAAGCTGGGAAGCTCCTGGGACTCAGGCTGCACCTGGACCCACTGGGCCGGAAGTTCTGGGAGACAGGGCCCAGGCGCCTGGGCTCCTCACGCCCACCAGTGGCCACGGCTGCCAGGCTGCCTGGGGCTCCCGGGGCGCACGGGGCTTTACAGAACCTGCAGGTTCAGGGGCTCGCCCGTGGACCACCTGCTTGACGTGGCACTGAGACAGGCCCCGCCCCCAGGCCCCCTCCTCCCGGCTGTCCTGGCAGAGCGCCCTCAGGGGTGCTGGGCCTGTGCCGGCCTTGGAGCTGTGAGGCTCAGGCCCGGCGTGGGGCACAAGCTGGCAGGGCCCCTGCTCCCAGCCGACAGCCGGGCGCACGCAGGGGCTCTCAGCTCTGGGTGCCCACGGCCTGGCTCACTCCGGCTGCCACTGTGCAGCCGAGCCTCCTCCGCTCTGTCTTGGGGCAGCCGGCCCCCCACACGCAGGGGGCTGAGCTCCCCACCCTCCCACCATCACAGATCACAGCCGGTCAATCAGGCACGCCTCCCTCCAGCTGGGGCTCGGACTCCGCCTGCCACGGGACCAGGACAGGCAGAGCTCGGCGCGGCTTCTAACTCAGGACTCGTGCGATCCCCAAGTATGGTGAACGAGAGTCAAGGGACAGTGGCCTGAGATAGCACACCGTCCACAGCATGCATGCACGACCCCAAAGCCCCCCAAGCTCTCTCCTTCAGATCCCCTCCCCCTTGCAGGCTCTCCTTTCTCCCAGAGTTAACTGAGCCCCCAAGTGACACAGATGCAACCCATCTCCCTGAGCAGAAAGACAAGGACCAGCGAGTATGCCCAGTGACGGACGCACCCACAAGGACCCGCGAGCGTGCCCAGTGACGGACGCACCCACAAGGACCCGCGAGCGTGCCCAGTGACGGACGCACCCACAAGGACCCACGAGCGTGCCCAGTGACCCACCCACCCACCCTGCCAGGAGGGCAGAGGGATGCGCGAGCTTCCTCGTGGACGCGCCTTACGGATGGCAGAGAGGGAGTGGACACCCCTGCCAGGAGGGCAGAGGGATGCGAGCTCTCACGGACACCCCTGCCAGGAGGGCAGAGGGGCGCGAGCTCTCACGGACACCCCTGCCAGGAGGGCAGAGGGACGCGAGCTCTCACGGACACCCCTGCCAGGAGGGCAGAGGGACGCGAGCTCTCACGGACACCCCTGCCAGGAGGGCAGAGGGGGCGAGCTCTCGCGGACACCCCTGCCAGGAGGGCAGAGGGGCGCGAGCTCTCGCGGACACCCCTGCCAGGAGGGCAGAGGGGCGCGAGCTCTCGTGGACGCCCCTACACCAGCTCTCTCCCTGCTGCTCCCAGGCACCCTCAGGAGTCTGTAGACTCGGAGTCCAGGAAGCTGCAGGTCGTTTGCACAGGGACGGGAGGAAGGAAGCTCTGACACACCCCAGCCCACACCCCACTTCACATGCCTCAGGGCTCCCCGCTCACATGGTCTGCTTTGGACAGCCCCCACCCACTACGCCGCCCCAGCACCCATCCTGGGAAATCGGACAAAGGCAGAAGTGGCGGGATGCATGTTGAGGGCACCCCTCCCCCGCTGCTGCTCCTCAGCCCCCTTCCCCACCTCCCCGCAGCCCAGCAGCCCCACGCCTCTGCCTCTGCCTCATCTTTTGTTCAGCGTCAAGAGCAGACTGCATAAATCCCCGCGGGGCATCTCCAATCCACGCCCAGGCTGCCCCTGCACAGTGACAGGCCTCCAGGAGGGGCTGAGTGGGCGGGGCCCTGGGCCAGCTCGGTGGAGGCTGCAGGCACGTGGGCTTCTCTTCCTGCCGATCCCACTGCAGACACCACACTCCCAGCCCCACATCCGCCTGCCTGGCGAGGTGGACAGCAGCCAATGACCGTGGCTGCTATGCAGGACCCCAAGGCTTCCCGGGGCCACGCGCGCAGAAGCACAGCTGTGTCCGAGCGCTCTCAGCTCCCGCCTAAGCCTCAGCTCCATCCACCTTAAGAGAAGAGACTCTGATGCCGCTACTGGCTGGGAGGCGGGACTGGTTCTCTCGGAATGCCTGTGGGAATCTTGTGGACAAAAATTTCACAGCTGTGAGAACTGGGGCTCGGGGCATCCAGCAGCTCTCCCGGGGGCACACGCAGTGCCAGCGGGGGCAACACCACACCCTGGGCTTCGTCTTCCCTACGCACAGCACACTGCCTGGCCGGCCTCCCAGGAGCAAGTGGCGAGGGTCCCCGCACGGCTGTGCAGTTATGTGAAGGCAGAGTAACAGCAGGCACACAGATCACGCTCCCTCCACGCCGAGCACGCGGCCAAGCCTCGCACTGGCTGCACAATCCCATGGTCAAGTGCAGGGGTTACACAGAAAGGTTACCTGGCTCCCCTGAAGCACAGGCAGGGCTGAGGCGGGATTCTCACCTTGGCTTCGGATTCCACAATCCAGGCACTCAGCCCCACCCCAGATTACAGAGGAAAGAGAGGAGGCGCAGAGAGAAGAGAAGCAGGCTGGGTTACCAGTGCAGAACCCAAGCTCAGTGCATGGAAGGGGACGCATCCCACAGCCTGCCGCAGGGAGCGGCTGGGGTGACACGCCCACCCGTGACCAGAGGCAGCAGAGCCTGGACACAGGCCTCCTGGGCTGGTGGGTGTGCACCTGGGAACGTGGTGGAGTGTTCCATCAAGATGGGGCAGGGAGAGGAAGAGGTGTTAGCTCTGCAGCTTCCCAGCGCTGCAAACGCTGCCGATTCCACAGTCGGCAGAGGCCGCCAAAGCTGCGGACACAGCCTTGCGGTCTGCACTTCCCAGTGTGGAGGCGGGCGCTGGGCTGGAGGCCACATTCCCCCAGAGACTGGGAGCACAGAGCTCCAGTGTGGCTGCTAACACGTCCAGGGGCCCCCGGGCTGTGCCCGCCCTCTTGCCGGGACTGCCAGACCTTGCACTGAGTCGCTTCAGTCGCTGCTGCACCCCTCCGCCTCAGGGCCCACTGTCTGACCCATGTCCTGTCACGCGCCCGTCAGAAGCCATCGGGGCTGGGAGCAGAGCCGGGCTCTGGAGCCACACCGACCCGGTGCCTCTCGCCGTTTCCTCATCTGTGAGACAGGCACAGGCGCGTCGCCTGTCTTCTCCCTGTCGGGGCCCAGCCGCACAGGCACCCCCCCCCCACACTGCTGGAAATGCGGTTCCCGCCCCACCCCCACCCCTACCCTCTGAATCCCAACCTGCATTTTCCCAGACCACGAGGAGCTCGTGGGCACGGCACAGTGCAGAACACCCTGCCCGCCTCCAGAGGACACTAGGATTAACAAGGCGGAACGTTCCTGGCGCCTTACCCATTCCTGCCCCTCTGCCCCGCCCCCGCGACCCTGGTGCACCCCGGCAGCCAGCACACAGCTGCCCGAGCGCACGCAGGCTGCACGCGTTGTCCGCTGGCGCTCAGGCCCTCTGAAGGGGAAATTCTCACAGCGACGGCAGACAAGCAAACGGAGGCTCAGAGGAAGCCCAGGTCACGGTGCCAGGGCGGGGCTGGGGACGGAGGCCATGTGACGGCAGCCCCCTGCCTGTCCCCATCTCTCCTGAGATCTGTGCAGCTGGGATGCCAGCGTGGCTCACCGTGTCCCTGAGAACCGTGCCCACGTGTGTGTCCATTCAGCCGCTGTCCGTTCACTACCTCCAGAGGCTGGAGATGTGGCCGCCTCCCCCACTCCCACGGAGAGGCCCCCAGGGCTGTCCGTGACACTGGCCAGACCGGAACCCACGCGGGAAGCACAGATGTGGGCAGGCTCGGCCGTCGGGTTTGCGCCAGGTTGCGTCCTTCTGTCCACTCCGCTGCCCGAAGCCACTGCACCCTCACTCACTCCAGGTTTGGCCGGCCACTGGGCCGGGGGATGGGTAAGCCGGGTGCTCAGGCCCAGGGGCTCCTGCGGGAAGCTGGTACCTTTCCTGAGGCGCGTTCTTGGCCACGTCTGCACCTGGCAGCTTTGCTCCGGGTGGCGCTCACGGTCAGTTCCCTTTCAGGGACGCGGCCTCGGCTCCCGGACATCCCAGCCATGTCCTGCCCGCGGCCCAGGGGAGGAGAAGAGGGGATGGATTCTCCCTTTGCATGCAGAGGGGACGCGGGAGCCCAGGGCGCGGGCGGGAAGGAAGCCGCATCGAAGCAGCTGCCGGAAACTCGCTGACCCGAGGCACCAGGACCAGCCCTCCCCCAATCCTGACTCGGGCTGCAGCCATGTGGAGAGAGGGGCGGCTCCACCTGTCCCCAGAAAGCCGCACGAGCCCTCCGAGGAAAGACTGTAACGGCACACGGCCACGCTGCCTGCTGGGTGCCCCAACCGCCCCCACGGGCCGTGAGCACTCGAGGGCCTCGGCTCAGGGGCTTTCACGCTCCTGCGGTCATTTTAGGCAAAGTGTGGAGGCCACAGCGCCAGAAGCAGGAAGCCGTGGGCGAGGCCTGCAGGACCCACTCCTGCGTCCCTTTCTCCAAGCAGGGGAAGTCGACGTTCCTGGCACCCCCCCCCCCGGACGGGTACAGGAAGACACGCGTGTGGCAAGAGCCTCACATCTGTGGCCGAGGCCTGGGAGCCACCCTCATCACCCGGGCCCAGCTCCCAGACGCCAGCCCAGGCCAGCCCAGCGGGCAGCGCACTCGCGGGCAGGCCCAGGCTGCGGCGTGCACTGTGGCCTGTGCCTGCACACACAGCGGCAGCCCGGCCACCTGGGATACTGACGCACCTTAACCGTCGTCTTGTGGCATGAAGGGAACGACACCAAACTATACAGCTTGGCATCCTGCCCTCCTCACCTGACACCGAATGTCAGCGGGTCTGCAACGGCAGGACGCACGCACTACCCCCCAGTGCCTACTGCGCAGCAGTCCCTCTACTGCAAGTCCTGTGGCTTAGGACGGTGCCGGCTTCTCTCCTGAACAATCACTCCTTAGGCACCAACTGTTTACTCTTTCAAATAAGTAAATCTTTTTTAAATAGCTGAGGAAAAGAGGGGCCGGTTCTATGGTGTGACGGATAAAGCCATCCACAGTGCTGGCATCCCATACGGACACCAGTTTGAGTCCCAGCTGCTCCACTTCCCGTCCAGCTCCCTGCTAATGTGCCTGGGAAAGCAGTGGAGGAGAGCTTGGGCCCCCGCACCCCTGTGGGAGATCCAGAGGAAGCTCCTGGCTTCGGCCTGGCCCAGCCTTGGCCGTTGTGGCCATGTGGGGAAATGGAAGATCTGCCACTCTGTCTCTCTCCGCCCTGCCTCGCCCTCTCTGTAACTCTTTCAAATACATAAATCTCTAAAACTAAATAAACAAGAGTTGAGGAAAATGCATCATTTCATGTGCAATTAACAAACCAGCTTGATTCAAACAGGATTTGAACAGGGGGTCTGGAAGCGATTTAAGCACTGTCCACCAAGAACTAGTATAGCCGATGAATAACAATCAATCCTCTCACCACCCACGCACAGCTAGCACCTCGTCTCCTGTAACCCCCCACCCTGGGGGAGGGACATATGATTCCCATTTGACAGCTGAGGGAAAGCGAGGCCCAGCACGGGTCAGCGACGGACGTTCCTGGGGCCACACGGCTGGGGCTCACACCCACACACGTCCATACCTGCGGCCTAGCCCCCCCCCCCCCCCCCGCGGGGCCCCGAGCCAGCTCCACCCTGCTTCCTGCTTCCTCAGAGCCCAGCAGTGTGGACCGGGTGACAGCGACACCCGTGAAGGTCTCGTGATTGCCTGGTTGGAGGAAATGCCAGACTCCAAAGTGTCACCTGGGCGTAGGCCCAACGGCGACTCAGGGGGCCCGAGTCGCAGGGCTGCAGCTTGGCACGGTCCAGGCCGACCGACAGCCTGAAGAGTGACCTGGAAGAAAGCAGCGAGTAGCTGCTCCCTCGACCCCCATGGGATCCCAGGACGGTGCCGGAAAGGGCGGAAATGAACCGGCCAGGGCCCTGTGAGCCCACACCCTGACCTCTCCGAGCCCACCGGGGCCCAGCAGCTCAACTGCCACACACGGATGGCTCTGCCCACACGGGAAGGGGAGGGGAGGGGAGAGGAGGGGGGATCTCTTCTTTCTCCACATTTTTGTTATTTATATTCGACAGAGAATGACAGAGCTCCCGTCGGCTGGTTCACTCCTCAAACGCAGGCTGGGCCAGGCCAAAGCCAGGAAGCCAGGAACTCCATCTGGGTCTCCCATGTGAATGGCAGGCACCAAGCGCCTGAACGACCAACTGCTGCCTCCCGGGGTTCACACTGGCAGGAAGATGGGACCAGAACCCAGGAACTCCCATGGCCCAACCAGGGTCTTATCCACCAGGCCAAAGGCCCACCCCCTTCTCTCATTTTCATTCAGGTTTTTATGAAGGACTGAACAGGGATGAAGAATGAAAATAGTGAATGTCCCTGCAGCCTGGACCCCCCCCACACACACACTATGTCTGGTGGAGAGAAAGGCCGCCCGCCGCACCCAGCCCCCACCGCCAGGCACCGTGTCCGTCCCTCCCGGGCTCCCGGGCTGTGCTGCCTCCCCCGCCACGGCCTCTCTCTGGACCTCCGGCCCGGCGCCTGCAGCAGCAGCGAGGGACCCAAAGGGGGTGAGGCCCAGCCCCGGCCCCAGGGGCGCTCCCTGAGAGACTGCCCAGGGCGCCTCTCCTCTCCTTCCACTCAGTGTCTTGGCCTTGACCTGCCCTGGAAACTCCCTGGCTTCCCCTCGGGTGCGGCTCTGGGCAAGACTGGGAAGGCCCTCGCCCTGAGCGGGAAGGTCGGGCTGACCACGAGGCCACGGCTGCTCAAGGGCTGTGTGGCGGCCTCAGCCCGGACACCCAGGCCTGGTGCCTGCACAGGGTCCACGCAGAGGCTGAGTCCTGCTGCACCGCGCTGGAGCTCTCGCCCCAACCTGAGCCGGGCGTCAGCTCTGCCCTCTGCACTGAACCCCCAGATGGCGTCGCTGACCCGTGTGAGGCTGCACTGACCACAGCCAAGGGGGCATTTGCTACAAGGACATGGGGGTGACAGGATCCAAACGCAGGGATGTGGCTGGGCTGCACAGGCCTGGGAACAGGACCTGGAAAACCCACCGAGCCCAGGCTGCCTCTCCCCCCTCCCCACTTCTTGCGCGCGTGCGCACACACACACGTGTATTTTCCAAGACTCTCTAAGCAAGCTATACATCACAAGCCCTCCAACGTCTGGCCCTGTGCCACGCTCCGGCCCTTGGTGCTCCCCCGCAGAGGAAGCCCGCCAGACTGTGGGGATCAACCGTCCCACTTCCTTCCTCGCCGTGGTTCGTGGTCCATGCAGTCCGCCAGGGAACAAAGGCCCTGTGTCCTGCGGGCGTCCACAGGCCTCGCATGCATTATGGATGGCCATCTCCTGACCATCCCATGAGCCTTCCGCCTGCAGCTGCTCCCCACCCGGGGGCACCCCAGCTGCAGGAGAGCCCTGGGCCCCTCAGGGCTGCTGTGCCCCACCCCGTGTCCCTCCTCCCCAGCCCCAGGTGCCCGCCAGCCTCCTGGCCACCAATGCCAGGCAGGCTGTCTGCTGAAGCTGCCCCGGCCGGGGGCAGGGGCCACTGTCCCACTGGTGAGATAATAAAGAGTCACAGGATGGTGGCCAGTGAACAGAACATGCCCGGCACGGGTGCAGAGCCCTGGCGACAGCCACGATGGTGCCTGTGGCTTCAACACATGCAGCCCCCCGATTCTGTGACTCGGGAAAGGAGTTCCCCACACAAATGTTCTCACTCCCAAAGCTGACAGACAGCCGTCATCCAGATCCCTCTCCTCAGCAGACACCCCACTGTGATGCTGGAATGCACTGGAATGTTCCGGTAGCGTGTTCACAACAGCCCCTTGCTGGAAGCTGCCCAAAAGCCCATCCTGGGATGGAAGAGCACACAGCAAACGAGTGTCCCGGTGCATGAGCCCGGCAGCGTGGCTGGCCCCGGCACGGCGACAACAGGAAGGTGCCACGGCCGCGCTGGAAAACACAGCACTGACCTGCACTCTGACGTCAGGGCAACGCTCCCCGCGGGGCCGCTCACAGGGCACATGGTGCCCGCCAGGCCACACACCTGGGATGCGTGCACGCCTCTGTGAGCTCCTATCTCAGTAGGGAGCACAAGTACAAGACTGTGAGCAGCATTTCCCGAAAGCCCCCCGCGGGGGCAGAGGCGGGGAGGGAAGGGGCCGACTCTGCACCCTCCCCCGGGGCAGCCCCTCTGAGGGCCAGGGGTTTCTTTGACCCGTTGCCCTTGAGGGTGAAGGGGATTCCGCAGCCTTGGAACACACTTGGAGAGCAGCAGGCCCAACGCCGTGAGACATCGGGGCTCGGTTTCCTCCTGCTTTGATTTGCGGTCCCTGTCAGGAGCAGCCAAGCGTGCGCGGCACCTGCCACACTGCCAGGTCCCAGAGGTGCAACGTCCAAGACCCCGCCTCCGAGCTCAGGGTCTGCAGTTGGGCGCCAGGTGGCTGGGCGGAGTCCGGGCAGGTTCAAAGGAGAGGGGGCGAGCAGTCTCGGGGGGCCCCTCACGCCGCCCCCCTGCAGGTCTGATTTCCGGGGCGGGAAGGCCCCTTGTCTGAAACTGACAATACCGCGGTGCCCTCTGCTTCCTGCACAGACAGGCTGGCCAAGGAGTGGACAAAGAGCCCCAGGAGGACAGCCACGCAGCGCCCGGGGACTCCGCCCCAGAAGCCAGCCTCCCAACTCCCGAGGACTGTGGGGGGTATTTAAGAGTTCCCTCTCCATGCACGCCAACGAGGAAGCCCGCCACTGTGCCACGGCTGCCGGCAGCAGAGCCGAGACTCCTGGCGCAGAGACAAAGGACCTGGTTGCTCCCCGCCAGCAGACAGCACGCACCGCCTGTGTGCCTCAGCTCCCCTGCACCCAGGGCCCCCCCCGGGGGGAGGGGGGCTGACAGATGCTGCACGCACGACAGGCCCTGCACAGGGCGGCTGGAAACCTGACCCTTGCCCTGGAGGGACCTGTCTGGGCCCATCTGGCAGAAAACAAGTGCGCCCTTTGCTCCCGAGGGGGACGCCATCTACAGCAGCTGTTTGCTCTACCAAGATCCTTGAGACACGGCTGACAGGGGTGATGGTGGAGGACTGTCCCCAACCACGGCCCAGGAGCAAACTGCCATGTCCCCGGCAAACAGGTTACAAAGCACGGTGCACGTGATCCTGACTCCTGGGTGGGCGTGTGTGCAGACTGCCTGAGCACTAAGACAGATGGGTGGCGCACGGCCCTAGGAGCTCCTAGAGGCTCCATGTGTCCTAAAGAACAAGTGCAGGGCCGGCGCTGTGGCATAGCAGGTAAAGCCGATGGAGACCAGCAGATGGAAGACCCCTCCCTCCCTCTCTATCTCTAACTCTGTCTTTTAAATAAATACATAAATCTTTTTTTAAAAAGAAAAATACTACTTTTATAGAGAAAAATAAACAAAAATAATGATCATTGCACCCAAGAATAAACAGCCCTTGCTATAGGAGGGGTCTTCATAAAGTTTGTGGAAAATGTACATTCTGGAAAAAACACCCAGAGACTTCAAAAACTTCTGCACCAAAATAAATTCATCTTTTTAAAAAAGATCTATTTTATTTGAATGGCAGTTATAGGGCACGGGAGGAGAGAGAAAGATAACCTTCCATCCTCTGGTTTGTTCCCCACAGCTGGGGCTGGGCCAGGCGGAAGCCAGGAGTTTCATCCGGGTCTCCCTTGTGGGTGCAGGGGCCCAAGCACCCGGACCATCTTCTGCTGTTCTCCCAGGCCATTAGCAGGGAGCTGGATTGGAAGTGGAGCAGCCAGGACTCGAACTGGCGCCCATACGGGATGCTGCACTGCAGGCAGCTTTCCTGCTACACCACAGCCCTGGCCCCAGATAAACCTACGTTTTCATTCCAGTTTTCAATGAACTGTTTGAGGTCTCCTGTTAGTTTCATAAAATGCCAAGCATTTGTGTCACCTCATCGAATCCTCACAGCAACCAGTGAGCCAGGGCCGTGTATCACCCCGTTGCTCAGATAAAGCAAACTGAGGGCAAGAGTGCTTGCCTATCGGGAAATGAGTACAGCTGGATCCTGAATCCGAGCAGAAGGCTGGAGACGCTGTGTTCTTAGAGCCACCTCCTGGGGCCGGGGCTGTAGCGAATCTATGGGCACTGGTTCAAGTCCGGCTGCTCTACTTCCCATCCAGGCCCCTAATGTCTTGGGAAAGCAGTGGAGGATGGCCCAAGTCCTTGGGCCCCTGCACCTGCGTGGGAGACCCGGAAGAAGCTCCTGGCTCCTGGCCAAGCCCCAGCCATTGCTGCCATTTGGGGAGTGAACCAGAGGATGGAGGACCTCTCTTCGTCTGTCAAATAAAATAAATCTTAAAAAAAAATCACTTATTTTAAGCATTGACTAAAGCCATATTATTATAGGAGGAAAAAACCCTCCTACCAGCAACTTTTTGTTTATAGCTTCAAAGATAAATCTCAAAGTACAGAAAGGGCTCCTTTTCTCTAAGAAAACTAAACAACTCTGAAACCGCCTACAGTGGAACACACAGACGGCGCAACGACATGCAGGAGCGATTCCGCTCAGAGGCAGGAGTTCTAACTGAACACGTCACTACTGCAAAGCCATTACTGCAGCCCAGAGGCACGCGGCGAGCACGCCCGGACGAGACACCCGGCACCGCCGTGCGGTTGCTCCGGGCCGCACCCCGGGGCCAGGCTTTGGGTGTCTCCACGTTCTGGGTTCTCTGCAACATGGTGTCTCTCAGGGCTAGCAGGGAACACAAGGGCCCACCTGGGCCCCAGCCAGGCTCCCCTGAGCGATGAAGGCCTCCCCTGGCTGAAAACCTGCTTAAAAACTACGAGGACTGGTGCTGTGGTGTGGCTGTCGATGGTGACCGGCATCCTGTACGGGTGCTGGTTCAAGTCCTGGCTGCTCCAACTTCCGATCCAACTCCCTGCTGATGGCCTGGGAGGGGCAGCGGAGGACAGCCCAAGTCTTTGGGCCCCTGCCACCCGCAGGGGAGACCCGGATGAAGCTCCTGGATCCCAGCTTCAGCCTGGCCCAGCGCTGGCTGTTGCGTTCATCTGGGGAGTGAACCAGCAGATAAAGGATCTCTGTCTCCCCTTCTCTGGGACTTTTAACTCAAAATAAATGAGGAAAGATACAACAGGACACTGCTGTGTCTCAGTGGGCTGCGGCTTGGTGGCTGGTTCAAGCGCCAGCGACTCCACTTCCAACCCAGTTCCCTGCTCACATATCTGAGAAGCACCGACTACTCGTCCAAGTGCTCAGTCCTTGCCACCCACGTGGACGACAACAGGGACGGAGTTCCCGGCTACTGCTTTGGCCTAGCACAGGCCCAACCATCGTGGGAATCTGGGGAGGGAACCAACAGATGAAAGCTCTCTCCCCCCTTCTCTGTCCAATTCTACCTTGCAAAAAAAATTATTCAGAAAATAAGCACTGGAGCAGCAATTCGAGTCCCACCTGCTCTGCTTCCCAGCCAGCTCCCTGCGAATGCACCCGGGAGAACAGTGGAAGATGCCCCAAGTGCTTGGGCCCCTGCACCCACACGGGAGACCCAGAAGCAGCTCCTGATTCTGGGCTTGAGCCTGGCCCAGCCCTGGCGGTTGTGGCCATTTGGGAAGTGAACTAGCGGGTAGAATCTCTTTTTTTTTTAATATAAAGATTTTTATTTATTTATTTGAAAGTCAGAGTTACACAGAGAGAGGAGAGGCAGAGAGAGAGAAAGGTCTTCCATCTGCTGGTTCACTCCCCAATTGGCCACAATGGTCAGAGCTGTGCTGATCTTGTTAGGTAGGAAGTTAGTTATGAGCTTATGTGTGTGTAACATAAAGGCCTAAGGAAAAGACATCTATGTCCAGCGTATGCATCTGCACCTCAGAGTCATCCCGGCAGCCCGGCAACATTCCAGGGGCAGTCAGGCCTCCACATCCTACCCTGCCCCCTTCTACCTGATAACCTGCCTGGTGGGGGGTGCCTGCCCCTTCTCCCAGGTACAGCCCAGTATCTGCACTTCAAACACCATGCTCCGGATTCCCACTCTCCAGGAGGTCTTGCTCACCCTTCCTCCAAACCCAGGATGGCGCCAGCTAGCCTTCCTCCTGTCTGATACCTTCAGGGACAAACTCAGATAAGAGTTTTTCTATTTACATCCAAAAAGCCCTTTGTTCCAAGAGGAGCAGAGGTGGGAAGCAAGACCCATCTCCTTAAAAACCCCCGGCCTCAACCGGACTGCGCGCTCAGCCCTCTGCCTGTCCGCTGAGCCGCCCGCCTGACCTGGTCAGGTGTACTCTCTCCACTGCCCCCCCCCCTCTCAGGTCCTGTCTGGAGAGGTGCCCATCCGTCCTTACGGATGTCCCTTCCCTAATAAACCTTGCTATTTTACCTCCCACTCTTCTCTGTCTCACGCCTGAATTCTTTCTTGCGCGAAGACAAGAACCCTGCAAATTTCTCCGGTAACATTTTTGGCGAGCCAGCCAGGAGTTTGAGAAGACATCGGAGGTCAGTATTCCTTCCCTCAAGCGGGACCGGATCTGTGGAAGTGACCGTTGAGCGTCCGGCACCCCACAGCTCTCCGAGAACGCGGAGTCCCCCCGGCCACGGCTTAGCTACGGCCGAAACTCCAGAGGGATTGTAAGGAACGGGAGGAAATTAGGAAGGGCAGTTGGCTGAGAGCCTGGAGACCCCCTGAGCTCGCTTTGGCTTCCCGGTGGCCGGACTGCGACCCGAGGACCAGGTCTCTCTCTCGGAGGGACGCCTGGTCACGCTACCTACTGCTACGCGAGCAGGGCTTAGCTTCGGTCGAGGCTAATATTGGCCCTCCAGGTAAACTCGGACAACTAGGTAGTGGGTACCCTTGAGCGATAGGAGATCTTGAACCCCACTCAGCCCCAGACATCAGGGACCTCTTCCCTATGCTCTCCTCCAGCTGAGATTCCTAGGGGAAGGTGAGGGCAGAGGCTCACATCTTGCCTTCTATTGCTTTCTCCCTCCCCTACTCTTCACTCTGCTCTCCTCATCTCCATTCCTATACTTTGGGCCTGGAGAAAGGGAGAGGGAATTCCACAGGTTTCTCCACCTAGGGAAAAGCTGTTGCCAGTTAACCCTTTCCAACCCGGTAGAGGGTTTTCCGTCTTTGTAACTAAAGTAACTCTGGTGTGTCTTAAAGTTTTTTTGTGAACTATTACTGTTGCTAAGCTTTGATTGCCTGAGGATTGAATCTGGAAAGGAGCTAAAGTTAGCTATCTGTTTTAATTGAGTGTTTGCAATAGTCCTGATTGATCCGGCTTTGGTTGAATTATAGGAGGTTTCCAGCACTCTTGGTGAAAGGGCGCATTTACCCGACCCCACGGTCAGTCCTGCTAGGCCCCGGTGTGTGCAGTCTTCCCTGTAAATGGGGGACCACAACCTCTCTCTGAACTCTATTCCAGTCCACGTGGCCTGCTGGACCCAGGCAGGCATAGCCATATATCTCTAGGGAGAGTGCGCCCCCCCCCAGGGCTGCTTTTCTTCCTCCCCTGGAGGAATTTCCAGTTCAATACAATTGCTGGCCCTACCTGAGGGAGCCAGAACCTTAAACCATTAACCCTTTCCAACCTGATGGGTTTTTCTCTGCAGTTAATGGAAACCTATGACTAGTTCTTTTCTGTGCTGCTGTCCCTGACTTATCTGATGAGAGCGTTCACTTGTCTTAGAGGTTTCATGTTTCTCTATTGCCATTATGAGTCTTGACTGGGAAAACAGCAACGCGAAGTTGTTTACGTTATTTATCTGTTTTTAATGTTTGAGTGATTACCCAACTGATCAGAAATGTACTAATTGTTGACTAAACAGCTTGACTCTCTGATAGCTTACATTCTAAACCGAGTCTTCCAACTTTGGGCTTCCAGTTGGATCCCTGGAACTCACAAAGGATGAGACTCTAAATTTGTTAAAGCAACAACTGCTTGAGTCAATTCAAATTATGTGAAATGTATTAAAATGTTGTAAATGGTGTCACACTTCATGTTTTTGCTTTCCAGCTAGAGTGGTCTCATGAAAATGAGAGTAAATTCTGGGTATACAGGCCTTTATGTTGTTAACTAAAGTAAGCCAATACAGATTGGTTCAGAGAACTGAGTTAATGCAAACGCCCTTCCAGTTTGCTCGGTTTGCTAGGTGGCTCACTTGCTCAGTTTCACATGCTTTGATATGCTTTAAACTTGTTTCTCTTAAGATCTTTTCAAAGTTGCAAACATGCACTAGTGTCCCTGTTGCTGCTCAGGTGTTATCCTTATGTTACTTAAAAGCATGGAAATGTAATTTTGAGCTTTAATTCAGATAATGGTGTGGTATTCATTAATAACTTGGTGTTTTAAGTTATCTAGGCATCAGTGCTAAGTAAAACTTGGGAAAATGTATTATGTGTACTTTTCACAGCTCAAATTTGATAAGAGAGACTGTTTTAAGTTTGTTAGCATGTATTCTCATAGGTTGTCCATACATGACAATTCAAGACTATGTAAAAGTAACTACGGGTATAAAGTTTCAGAAGGTGTGAGCAAGTCATAAAAAGTTTTAAAAGGTTTACAATTTTAAAATTGTTTACAGAGTTTTCTTCAAGTTGAATGCTAATGCCAAAATTACACTGACCTAAAGTTGAAGTCTGATCTTCTGTTATAACAATGGGGTTTTTAAAAAATGTGCACTGATGTTAGTAAATGTCTGGAAATGGTCTAAATCATAAATCTTACAATCTGTTTTTGCAAAAACTAACGTCTTTTAACAGTGTCTGCTTAATTGGTTACTCTGCCATTTCTAAAGTTAGGTCGTGTAAGCTCTTTGACTCTGTTAGATAATTCTGAGTTATGTGATGAATTTGTGTGCTAACTTAATATTCAAGGTTTTTATTTCTGGTTTATTCGACAACAAGAGACCTAGAATTCATGTTCTGCCAAAGTAATCTATTGTGTACTCTACTGTCTCTGTTAAGTTCAGACTAATGAAAAGCATTGTTAAATATCATTATGATTAGATCTGGTCTAAAAGTGTTAAAATCACCCTAAATGAATGGCTATCATTTCGGGATGTTAAGGAATTCTGTTTTGACCAGATACTCTAAGTTCTCTTGGCACCTTTAACAGACTTTCTGAAAATCAAAGTTCTAAATTCTCTGGACTTTTGGTATCTCCAGAGGGCCCCTGGAGATATCAAAAGATATATCTCTCATCTTGCAGAGATAATAACCAATTGGCTGTTTAGATTATAAATGGTGCCAAGATGTAAAATGATGCTAAACTTCAGTTGTAAATGTGTTTCTTTCTAGCTGCTCCAGTCTCTGGCTCAGAAGCCAGATCCCTTAAAGAGGGACTGACAAAGTCTCCGTCCAGCTAACGCTGAACAACCAGGCATTGCTAGTTCAATGTATTGCTAGTTCAAATGTGGATCAAATGGGAGGTCTAGCCAAAAGGGAGAAAGTGTTCCAAAAAGACTTAGAGACGACGGGAGATGGTTATGCGGCAGATGCTAGAGCACTGGGTTCCAGGAACCCAAGAAAACTCTAGTGTCCAGGCTACACGGTGAAAGCCCGGAAGCCCAAAACCTAAACTTATGGGTTACACGGTAATACTAGTTAAACCCGGAAACCCAGGCCCATAACCCACTGGCTACACGGTAAATATCCGGAAGCCAAAGGATGGCAGACACCTCTGCCACAATTTCTCCTCTAAGTCAGGCTACGCAGTAAGCACTGGTTAAACCGCCAGTTAAATCTGAAGCCCAGGAAGTCAGGCTAGAGACCCGACTCGCTGCCTCACTTCTCCTCTTTTCTCTTCCAGAAGGGAAGTTACTACTGTTCTGCAGGACTCTCCACTGTGATGTACGGTTTGATCCCCAGGTCTTATGTAAGGGATGACTGACCTTTTCTGTAATAATGCCTGGCCACAGTATAGGGCACCAAACAGCATAGCCAGAATGAGAGGTTAAACTAGAAAATAATGTGACAGCTAGACCGATTTTTCGATGTACACGGTAAATGGGCAGAACTCCCCTTTTAAACCAAACTGAGGGATAGATAGGAAGCTGCACTGATGACCTCAAAGTATACAAGCAGGTCACCACAGTTGATCTTACCTAAAAGGTCATAGTTCTCCTCATGGGCACAGTTTTAACTCGCAGGAAAATACTAAGTGTCAGAATTTGCCCATGACCATAGTTTCTCTAGCTCACCCTAATATTAAAAAAATCTCCAAAAATCAGGGTTGGGTTGAGCGCCCCCTTGACTGACATCATAGAGGCTGCCTCCTTGGTCTACTTTATTAGAGACCAGGAGAACGAGGAGCAAGCTAGCAGCAGGAGTGATGTAAGGATAGGCAACAGGCTGGTCAATGGCTGTTCTGCACGGTGATCTGCCATCAAGGAGACCCAGCAAGGCCAGTGCACCCCAAACGGCACCTGTTGCCAATATAAGGAGCCAGGGCATTGGGCAAGCAGCTGTCGTGACAGCAACTGCCTTCTGTCAGCTCTGCCAAGAGCAAGGCCACTGGACACGGAACTGCCCTGGGTGTCGAAGGACTCCTGGTTCAGAACCGCAGACCTTGTGGCCCCGAGCTAAAAAGCCTTTGGCTCTGCCCAGCTTCCAGCTCCAGCCACTGCTATTGAGGGGATGGCCCAGGGTCAGTCAAACGCAAGTTGCCTATTTCTATCAGCCTCCTATTCAGCTCTCCTCCTAGTCCAGCCATGTAATGCGAGTCAACAGGGTGCCTCCCTTAAAGGAGATTTGCATCTCTTGCAATTCTCTTCCAGCACCCCATGGATAGGTCTGGGCCTCACACACCCAGCCAGGCCTTAAAAGTCTATCCAATAGTATTAAGCTTAGAAAGCCCTCCCTGCCAGTTCCTAAAAACGGGGCTTTCAGTAACAGCTAATTCAGATAGTCTTGCACTTATTTGGACAGGTCCTCACTGAGGACTTAAAGGGCCTATCTCTTGAGGGGGGTGCACAATAATCCATAATTTAGATGGTTAAATGTGAATAAGTCTGTCTCCTTTCCCAACCTGAGACTCTAGTCTGGTACATTGGCTTAACTTCCTAGCAAAACTAGCTACTAGGTATCCAGAGGAAAACAAAGCATTGCTAGTCCATTAGAGTGTTAATTATTTAACCCTTATCCTCACCCCTGGGGAGAGAAAACCTGCCCCTGAGAGGATATGGGCCATGCAACAAATTCCTACTTCTGCAAACTTCAGGCAGTCCCAGTTTTCTCTATCAAGTTCCTAGATACAGGGAAACAGCACAGTTCCTAAACCAGGCTCTCGACAGGCAGCCAAAGCAGAGCCCCCTCCTTTGGGGGAAAGAGCAATCCACAGCCTTTGCTCAGCTCAAGGATGCTATGGCTAATGCCCCTGTACTAGGACTGCCAAACCCAGAGAGACCCTCCCAGCTGTACATCACTGGGAGGCAGGGAGTCACCTTAGGAGGGTTAACTCAGGATCTGGGACCTGTTAAGCAACCTGTAAGCTACTTCTCTAAAACCTTGGACATGGTTGCACAAGGATGGCCTCACTGCCTAAGGGTGATAGCGGCAGCAGCCTTGCTGGCAAAGGAGGCTTCTAAAATTACATTGGGGCAAAATATCGCCCTTTATACCTCACATCAAGTAAATTCTCTACTAGAGCAAAAGGGCTCTCACTGGCTCACAGATAGCAGGATACTAAAATATGAGGTCCTCCTTCCAGAAAACCCTCAGGTAAAAATAAGGCATTACTCTACCCTAAACGCAGCTACTTTAATGCCAGTTCCAGGGGAAGGTGGTCCCCTCTACTCCTGTACTGAGACTATACACTTGATCTATGCCAGCAGAAGGGACCTAAGAGACAGCCCCCTAACTAACGCAGATGAGGTTTGGTTCACAGACAGAAGCAGTTTTGTTAGGCAAGACCTGCTTCTCAGAGCATGCAACAGTTACGGCATGACACGTTATTAAAGCTCGTGCTCTGCCCCCAGGAACTTTTGCTCAGTTAACAGAACTGATCACTTAACCAGAGCTCTAGAACTAGGTAAGGACAAGAGAAAATAACTCCCAGGGGTCTATACAGCAAAAGGGAACTTACCCTGGGGAAGACTGGCACATAGATTTTATACAGATGCCACTCGCTATAGGTACCTGCTTGTACTCATAGACAGCTTTACTGGATGGGTAGAAGCCTTCCCAACCAGAACTAAAAGAGCTCAGGAAGTGACTAAAACTCTCCTGAAGGAAGTTATTCCATGCTGTTGTCTCCCAAAATCTTTATAAAGCAACAATGGGCCTTCCTCCATCTCCCAGACTATACAAGGGATTTGTGAGGCCCTAGGAATAACTCTGCACCTTCACTCTGCATGGAGACCTCAGTCTTCTGGTAAGAGCCAACCAGGCTCTATGGAAAACATCACAGGTATAGAAATGTGTGTTTGGTAAGAAAGATTAAAAAGAAAAGAGTGTTCTTGGTAAAAAAGGTTAAGAAGGAAAGAGTTTTTAGTAAGGAAGGGACATGGTTTGTAAGAATGATTTTATCCTGATGGCTAGTTTACTCTAGACTGGAATGGAAATAATGGAATGTTTAAAGTAAGTTAAAGAGGGTGTGTGGAAGTCACAAAAGGTTATGAAAAAAAAATACTGGACATACTAACTACTGCTCCAAGAGGTATCTGTGCCATGTTCCAGGAAAAATATTGTCTCTGGGTCAATCAGACTGGACAGGTACAAACCCAAATTTGTACTTTCCTGGACAAGGCCAAACACCTCCAGGACCAGGCCAAGCAAGGCTGGGATTTCTGGCCTGACATCTGGTCATGGAAATCTTGACTATTTCCTCTCCTTGGCCCAATAACTTCTGTAATCTTGCTGCTTCTCTTTGGACCGTGTGTTTTTAATGCCCTTGTTCATTTTGTCTCTAACAGACTAAAAGCTGTCGAACTCCAAATGGTCGTCAGACAAGGCTTCCAGCCCATTCCATTGGATGACCTGAACAGCCCTCTGGACCGAGCAAAACAGTCTTTCCAAGGCCACTGTTGCACACCATAAGACAGATAGCAAGAGGAAATACCCAAATCCCCCTCAACGCCCACATGCCAGCTATGAAGAAGTTACAGAAAACGGAACTTCATCCATAATCCCAAAAAGAATTTTGGGTATTACCTCTTGAGGGGGGAATGTTAGGTAGGAAGTTAGTTATGAGCTTATGTGTGTGTAACATAAAGGCCTAAGGAAAAGACATCTATGTCCAGCGTATGCATCTGCACCTCAGAGTCATCCCGGCAGCCCGGCAACATTCCAGGGGCAGTCAGGCCTCCACATCCTACCCTGCCCCCTTCTACCTGATAACCTGCCTGGTGGGGGGTGCCTGCCCCTTCTCCCAGGTACAGCCCAGTATCTGCACTTCAAACACCATGCTCCGGATTCCCACTCTCCAGGAGGTCTTGCTCACCCTTCCTCCAAACCCAGGATGGCGCCAGCTAGCCTTCCTCCTGTCTGATACCTTCAGGGACAAACTCAGATAAGAGTTTTTCTATTTACATCCAAAAAGCCCTTTGTTCCAAGAGGAGCAGAGGTGGGAAGCAAGACCCATCTCCTTAAAAACCCCCGGCCTCAACCGGACTGCGCGCTCAGCCCTCTGCCTGTCCGCTGAGCCGCCCGCCTGACCTGGTCAGGTGTACTCTCTCCACTGCCCCCCCCCCTCTCAGGTCCTGTCTGGAGAGGTGCCCATCCGTCCTTACGGATGTCCCTTCCCTAATAAACCTTGCTATTTTACCTCCCACTCTTCTCTGTCTCACGCCTGAATTCTTTCTTGCGCGAAGACAAGAACCCTGCAAATTTCTCCGGTAACAATCTGAAGCCAGGAGCTTCTTCCAGGTCTCCCACAGGGGTGCAGGGGCCCTAGGACTTGGGCCATCCTCCACTGCTTTCCCAGGCCATAGCAGAGAGCTGGGCAGGAAGAGGGGCAGCTGGGGCTCGAACTGGCACCCATATGGGATGCCGGCGCTTCAGTCCAGGGCGTTAACCTGCTGTGCCACAGCATCGGCCCCGAATATGTTTCCCCTCTGTCCCTCCATCCCTCTAACTCTGCCTGTGAAATAAAAAATCTTAAAGAAAAATAAAGCAACAAAAAAGCAGCATAGAAACTGAGGATGACTGACACAGCTACAGCCAAACCCGGTGGTTTTCAGGCAGAATGGGAGGGCGAGACGGCAGATGCGCAGCCCACCCTGTGAGCAGAGGGACCACGAGCGCCCAGGCTGGGCTCCAGGCTTCCAGGGCTCACAGCAACCAGTGGGGGCGGGTGCTGGGCAGCGGCACGGGCGGGGAAAGGCAGGATCCGGGGCCTGGTGACACGGCGTGTTCACGCTGCAGAAATCCATCTACCAACACACTAAGACTCTTTCAATATTTATTTGAAAGGCAGAGCAACGGAGTACGATGGAGAGAGCTGCTCTCTGCTGGTTCACTCCTCAGACAGCCCCACAGCCAGGGCTGGGCCAGGCCGAAGTCAGGAGCCAGGAGCTTCATCCCGGTCTCCCACATGGGTGCAGGGGCCCACGCCCTGGGCCCTCCCCCACTGCCTTCCCAGGTGCATTAACAGGGAGCTGGACCAGAAGCGGAGCAGCCGGGACTCCAACCAGCATCTGACATGGGATGCCAGTGTTGCCACGATGCCGGTCCCTACCCTACGCTTCCAATTTGCACACACATTGTGGCCCGGGTGTTACAGTTCTGTGATTTACAATGAAAGGACGACAGACACGCGACATTAAAACCACCCGAAGGTCTGGATTCCTGTGAAAAATCAGTGGCCCTGGAAACCCGAGTCCTGGCTCCTGCAGGGCCGGAGCCGCCCGGCCTCCCACTCCCAGCCGCCTGACCCGAGGTTCTTGCCCAAGGTCCTGCCCCGTCCCTGCCTCCTCACGGGGCGGCTGAACACGGCCATGCTTGGCCACACAGCTGGAGAAGACTGCAGTAGACGCACAGGGGCAGATGGGGCGGGGACGCCAGGGGCTCTGACGCCCCTCCCCCGCGTCAACATCACCCGCTGCCGGCCGGTCATACCACCAGCACCCCTATGCCTCCCATGCTCCTCAGGGGGCTCCCAGAACCCAGACACTCGTCACACTCAGCAGGTGGCCGGATTCAGAAGTGAGGTCCAGGCTGCTGGATTCCAAGTCGTCTGGGCAGCTGCCCGGGCCCTTCCCACGGGCACAAGGTTCTTGTTGGCCACCTGGCAGGCCGAGCGGCTCACACTGCCCAGGAACCCGAGGTCTTGGAACAGAAACAGCAGAGAGGGGCCAGGGGGCAGGTTGGCAGGGGGAGGGGCAGGTGGACTGCGGGCTGTGTAGCCTTGGACCTCACTGGCCCACTCTGGGCCTACCGGGAAGTGAGGGGTGGTCCTAGGGGGACGCTTCTGTTGGTACTGTGGTCCCAGAGGAAGGCCACGCTCCTCCTGGGCACACACAGGCAGCCTGGAGCCCCTGGGCAAGGCGCAAGCCCGTCCGCCCCGAGTCCCACTCGCCCTGCCTAGGGGCTCCTCCTCACCCAAGTCACAGCTGCCGAGTGTCGACGTCGCAGCCGTCCCTGTCACCTGACAGTGTCGGCCCACGTGGGGCTCGTGTAGTGTGGGCTCGTTCAGAACTGGGAATCTCCTACCGACACGAGATGAGCTGGCGAAGTGAAGCCACGCTCCTGCACAGTGGAGTCCGCCAAGCTAGCTGGTGACGGTCACCTGCCCCACACCTGCCACCATCCCCAGCTGTCCTAAGACACAGACCCTTCAGCCTTCAAACCACAGTCCTGAGCAAAGCTGGACACACCCCCCCGCCCGATGGCCCATTTGGTCCCATCTGGCTCCAGAGTTAGGGCTGGGCTATTAATTATTAATTCTGTGTTAATTGTACGCTAGCCCTTCCCCCATCTCTCTTTCCCCAGTGCAGCCCTGCCCCTCCCCATGCCCCAGCACCTGCAGCCTGTGCCGGTCTGTGCGGCCGGCCTCCTGCAGTGTGCGTGGCCTCGCTGCCCCTGTGCCGGCCCAGCACCCCGGCCCTCACTCAAGGACCGACCCCCAGCCAGGCTTTCCCACCAGCAGGCCTTTCCGGGGCAGATTCTTCACATCTCCTTGTTTTTTTCAATTCACATATTGGTAAGCCCTGCAAGGAAGCCACAGGCCAGGGTGCTGGCCCAGGGGTGCTGGCCCAGGGTGCTGGCCCAGGGGTGCTGGCCCGGGGGTGCTGGCCCGGGGGTGCTGGCCCGGGGTGCTGGCCCGGGGTGCAGGCCCGGGGTGCAGGCCCGGGGTGCAGGCCCGGGGTGCTGGCCCGGGGTGCAGGCCCGGGGGTGCAGGCCCGGGGGTGCAGGCCCGGGGGTGCTGGCCCAGGGTGCTGGCTCGGGGGTGCTGGCCCGGGGGTGCTGGCCCAGGGTGCTGGCTCAGGGTGCTGGCCCCGGGGTGCTGGCCCCGGGGTGCTGGCCCGGGGGTGCAGGCCCGGGGTGCAGGCCCGGGGTGCAGGCCCGGGGTGCAGGCCCGGGGTGCAGGCCCAGGGTGCAGGCCCAGGGTGCTGGCCCGGGGGTGCTGGCCCGGGGGTGCTGGCCCGGGGGTGCTGGCCCGGGGGTGCTGGCCCAGGGGTGCAGGCCCGGGGTGCAGGCCCAGGGTGCAGGCCCAGGGTGCTGGCCCAGGGTGCTGGCCCAGGGGTGCTGGCCCAGGGTGCTGGCCCGGGGGTGCTGGCCCGGGGGTGCAGGCCCGGGGTGCAGGCCCGGGGTGCAGGCCCAGGGTGCAGGCCCAGGGTGCTGGCCCAGGGGTGCTGGCCCAGGGGTGCTGGCCCGGGGGTGCTGGCCCGGGGTGCAGGCCCAGGGGTGCAGGCCCAGGGTGCAGGCCCAGGGTGCAGGCCCAGGGTGCTGGCCCGGGGGTGCTGGCCCAGGGGTGCTGGCCCAGGGTGCTGGCCCGGGGGTGCTGGCCCGGGGGTGCAGGCCCGGGGTGCAGGCCCAGGGTGCAGGCCCAGGGTGCTGGCCCGGGGGTGCTGGCCCGGGGGTGCAGGCATCCCTGCCTGCCTCAAAGTCACCGCCATAACATCCGTGCACACATTAAGAAGCCTCCTCCAAAGGTGCAGACCCCACCCCTGAGCAAGCACTGCGACCTCTGACCTCCAGGGAAGGGCACACGGTCCCTTCTCCAAAGAGGGGGCCCCGGCCTCACAGAGAAGCCCCCTGGAGCCACACATACTGATCCTCAGTGCGCGTCTGCCAAGTCGACCTACGGAGGCTGTTCCCGCGGCCAGGGTCCCCCGAGCCGTAACACCCACGCCATCAGGTTTTGACGGGCCCTGGGACTCACTGGTTAGCAGCGGACCATGGACCCAGAAGGGTCCTCTGTGGCCGTGTGACCTGGGCCTCAGTCTCCTCACGGTGGAACATCACAGGGCGGCTGCAAGGGTCACGGGAGCTCCCCAGCGTGGGGCTGTGAGGGGCGGGCACAGGCGGCTCTGGGAGCCAATCTGTGCCTCCGAGTGCGGCGAGTGCCACGGCAGCCAGCGATTCTCAAAGTGGGGCCCTCGGACAACCCGCGGGGAGTACCCACAAAGGCGACTGGGGGGCCTCGCCACGTCTCCTGTCAGAGGACTGACCAGCCTCCCTGGGCTCTGTGCGCGCACAGAAGCATCGGCGCCGTGCACTGCGGTCATCACACAGCGGCTCCAGCAGCCGCCTTCCCTCCCAGCCCCACACCAGTCTGTCCCTGTGGGAACCACGACCTGGTCTCAGGGCAGCAGGAGCCGGGAGAGGGGAGGGGCCGCCCCAGGACCACGCACCCCCAGACCTGGAACCTTCTCTGCGGGTGAGTGGGCGGGGCTCAGAAGCCGCGGGGGTGCTGGGACCGGACAGGCGGCGTTCCTCCTGCCAGTCCTAGCGGGGCCCGTGTGGCCATCAGCAGGAGCCTGGCTCCACGCGCAGCAGATGGCCCTTTGGATGCCCCACAGAGAAAGCAGCCAAGGTGACCCTGGGGTGAAATGGGAAACCAGAGCCCAGGTGAGGCTCGGAGCGCAGACAGGGGATCCCCACATGCACGGCTGCCGGAGTCGGCTTCTCAGAGACCCGAATAACGGGCTGGCCAGCCTGTCCTCTCCTCAGGACGGATGCCCCGAGTCCCCCAGGCACGGGGCGCTCACTGCCAGGGCCCCAGCTCCTCCTACGGGAAGTCGGCCGGGGGGGTTCATTAAAGACCACAGAAATCTCCACGCCACCCATTGCAGCGTCCCCAGTGTTTATGTCACATAGCCAAGCTCTCCCCAGTCCCTCGTGGGCACTGTCCCACCACCAGCACTTCGCAACGAAAAGCACCGGGACAGGCATTTGGCCTGGTGGTTAAGACACCAGCGGGACACTCGCACCCTGCGTCACAGGGCCGGGGTCCGGCTCCCGACACTACAGTCCCGCTAACGTCAGCAGCTGACAGCTCAAGTGGCCACGTCCCTGCCGCCCAGGTGGAGACCCGGACCGAGTTCCCGGCTCCCGACTGGCCTGGCTGAGCCCTGGCCACTGTGGGCATTTGCAAAGTAAACCAGCACATGGGGGCACTGTGTCTCTCTCAAATGCTTTTAGGAAAACAACAAATACAAAACTGACCGGCCAGTGACAACTGATATCCCTGCAGCTCGGAAGAAGCTCCTGGCTCCTGATCAGACCAGCTCTGGCCACTGCAGTCATCTGGGGAGTGAACCAGCAGATGGAAGACTGTGTGTGTGTGTCTCTCTCTTTGTGTGTTTGTGTGCATGCGTGTGTCTGTGTGTGTGCCTCTGTGTGTGTGTGTCTGTATGTGTGTGCCTCTGTGTGTGTGTGCGCCTCTGTGTGTGTGTGTGCGCCTCTGTGTGTGTGTGTGCGCCTCTGTGTGTGTGTGTGCGCCTCCGTCCCACGGGCGCCCTGCACTCCCCCGGCGTGTGTGTGCCTCTGTGTGTGTCTCTGTGTGCCTCTGTGTGTGTGCCTGTGTGTGTGTGTCTCTGTGTGTGTGTGTGTCTCTGTGTGTGTGTGTGTCTCTGTGTGTGTGTCTCTCTGTGTGTGCGTCTCTCTGTGTGTGCGTCTCTCTGTGTGTGCGTCTCTCTGTGTGTGCGTCTCTCTGTGTGTGCGTCTCTCTCTGTGTGTGCGTCTCTCTCTCTGTGTGCGTCTCTCTCTCTGTGTGCGTCTCTCTCTCTGTGTGCGTCTCTCTCTGTGTGCGTCTCTCTCTGTGTGCGTCTCTCTCTCTGTGTGCGTCTCTCTCTGTGTGCGTCTCTCTCTCTGTGTGCGTCTCTCTCTGTGTGTGCGTCTCTCTCTGTGTGCGTCTCTCTCTGTGTGTGCGTCTCTCTCTGTGTGTGCGTCTCTCTCTGTGTGTGCGTCTCTCTCTGTGTGCGTGTGTCTCTCTGTGTGTGTCTCTCTGTGTGTGTCTCTGTGTGTGCCTCTCTCTGTGTGTGCCTCTCTCTGTGTGTGCCTCTCTCTGTGTGTGCCTCTCTCTGTGTGTGCGTCTCTGTGTGTGCCTCTCTATGTGTGCGTCTCTATGTGTGCGTCTCTGTGTGTGTGTGTCTCTGTGTGTGTGCGTCTCTGTGTGTGTGCGTCTCTGTGTGTGTGTGTCTCTCTGTGTGTGTGTGCCTCTCTGTGTGTGTGTGCCTCTCTGTGTGTGTGTGCCTCTCTGTGTGTGTGTGCCTCTCTGTGTGTGTGTGCCTCTCTGTGTGTGTGCCTCTCTGTGTGTGTGCCTCTCTGTGTGTGTCTCTCTCTGTGTGTGTCTCTCTCTGTGTGTGTCTCTCTCTGTGTGTGTCTCTCTCTGTGTGTGTCTCTCTGTGTGTGTCTCTCTGTGTGTGTCTCTCTCTGTGTGTGTCTCTCTCTGTGTGTGTCTCTCTCTGTGTGTGTCTCTCTCTGTGTGTGTCTTCAGGCGCCGGTGCTGTGGGGCAGCAGCAGGCGAAGCCACCACGTGTGACACCAGTGCCCCATGCGGGCACCCATTCAAGTCCAGGCTGCTCCGCTTCCCATCCAGCTCCCTGTGCACGCGCCTGGGAGAAGGGCAGAGGACAGTGCACGCACTCCGGCCCCTGCCACCCACGTGGGAGACCTGGTGGAATGCCAAGCTACTGGCTTCGGCCCGGGGCACCCCAGCCATTGTATCCACGTTGGGGGGTGACCCAACAGATGGAAGATCTCCGTCTGTCGCTCAGCCTTTCAGAAAAATCCATCTCAACAGAGACGAGCCGCCTGCTGTCTCTGTGCCCAAGCTGAGAGCCCTGGCAGGGCCCCATCAGCGGAGGCCTGCGAGAACACACTGCATTGCCTCCGTCCCACAGGTGCCCTGCACTCCCCCGGCGCCCTGGTCCCCTCCCCGGCAGCTGGTGGCCCCAGCTGCTCCCAGAAGCCCGGCTTTCTCACTCGCTCTCTCCTCCCTCCCCCCATCCCCAGGGCCATCGCCACCCAAATAGCAGGGCTGGGGCGGCCAGGCCTCCCACGACCTCTGCACCCACAAAGACAATCACAGGCCGAGGGCGTCTCCAAGGCGCTCGGGGTGGGGGCCTCGCCATGCACAGAGGGGGACAGCCAGGCTCACTCAGAACTCCGCAGCGCCATGGAAACCAGCACAGGGGCCAAGGCAGCTGAAGAGAATGTCCCAGCATCAGTGAGGCCTGGCAGGAACGCGTGGGCCTGGAGGGTGGGTCTGTCTCGGGCTCGTCAGGCTCCAGCACCCCGGAGCCCAGTGGCTTCTGTCTCTCTTGCTATGCTGGGCAGAGGGGGGCCCGCATGGGGCCCACAGCCCCCCACCCTGGGTCCCCACTGCCTCGGCTCCTGCTCACCGGCCAGTGAGAAGGCGCCTTCTACGTGGGATGCCCGCCATTTTACAGACAGAGCCACATCAGAATCCTCTGTTGAAAACCAGGAGAACCGGGCCCCGGGAAAGCGGCTGCTGGAGGGCTGGGGCAGCCCGAGCCCACGGCGCAGGAGGGCCTGGGGACGGGGAGCGGCACTCTGAGGGCTCCACCCAGAGACAGGACAGGCTGGACAGAGGCGGGAACAGCTGGTGCTGCCCGCCAAGCACGTGTGACATGGGCTGTCTGTACCCGCACTGGCACACCGGCACACAGCAGCAGGGTGGGTGCCAGGGGAGGGGGAGTGGCTGCCCGGCCCGCTCGAGTCCTGCTTCAAGAGATGGGAGCCTCGGGGGGCCGACGTGGGCTGTGGGACACTGCAGCTGTGCAGAATCCCACCCTCTCAATGGCTGAAATGGACAAAATGGTAACTTTAAGCTTTTGTCTATCTTCATGTTATTGAAATGGCAGAGACAGAGGTCTGCACCCGCTGACCCACTCCCCGGACACCTGCAAGAGCAAGGGTTGGGCCTGGCCAGGCCCCATCTGCTCTCCCGCGAGGGTGGCAGGAACCCAAGTCCTTGAGCTGCCGCCTGCTGTCCCTGGGATACACGTGAGCAGGGAGCCGGATCCAGCAGCCAGGACTCAAGCCGGGGGCTCCGGGCTCCCCAACCTGTGCCACGACGCCCACCCCTGCCGTGGTCACTCTTCAAAGGACAAACGGCACCCAACGGTGGGCGGGGCAGGGGACCAAGCAGAGCGCGCCTCAGCCTGCGGCTTCCAGCATTGCGGGACCCAGGTCAGCCACTCAAACGGCCAAAAAGGACACTGAGACCCACCCCACCAAACCAGGAGCAGAGCACGCGTGCCAGGGTACAACGCAGCAGTGGGCACCACACCAAGGGGCAAGCGCTGGGGACACTCACCGCTGCTCCGGCTGGCTGTCGCTGCCTACCAAACTCCACAGCATGACAATCACAGCCTAGGCCTCCCTGCACCCACCATGCCACCACGCACCCGGGAGTCCCGGCCTGCAGCTCCCACCGTGCCACCATGCACCGGGAGTCCTGGCCTGCAGCTCCCACCGTGCCACCACGCACCGGGAGTCCTGGCCTGCAGCTCCCACCATGCCACCACGCACCGGGAGTCCTGGCCTGCAGCTCCCAAGCCCACACAGGCTCTGCCAGGCCTGCACCCAGGGCTCACCATTCATGTGTCACAGCGGCTCTCCCGCTCCATGCCTTCATCCACACAATGCCGTTCCTTGTGTGTCTGCTGACCGTCCCCGGGAGCACCCCCAGCCCCTTCCCGGTGCCCTCCCTCTGCAGCCAGACCTCTCACGCCCGCGATCCACCTGCTAGGAGGAAGCCCTCTCCCGAGAAGCTGGCCAGAACCACCGAGGGAGCCCCCCACAGTGCAGGCCCCTCCGAACACTCCAGGGGGTCTGGGTGGGTGGGAGGAGCCAGTCTCCTGCCCCGCCCCCCCACGTGCTGCACTGTCGCTCAGGTTGACAATCAACACGATCAGGCTCTGCGGCTGCCCTGCTTCTGCCTGGCAGGGCTGAGGGTGGCCCCAGCGTGCCCCCAGCCCAGCTAGTGGACGGACAGCCACCCCCACCCGCCTCGGGGGAAGGCAGCTAAGAGGCGGGCCCAACCCCAGGGAGTCTGGGTTTGCGCTGAACTTCCCGGCATCCCTGAGAGCAGGGAGCAGACTCTGAGCACCAAGGTCACGGCCCAGGACCGGCCTGGCCTGGGAGAGGAGGCGGAACGCAGCCACGAGGTCTGAGGCCCAGAAGAGCCCCGCGTGGCCGGCGCTGTCTGGGCTTCTTGGGTGAGCCAGGGGGTCCTCCAGTGTGGTCCTGGGGGTCGAGTTTCCCTGCCTTCACCCCCCAGCGGCCATGATTCACGCTCTGATGCCACGGACAACCACAAGCCCAGCAGCCATCCACCTGGGGCGGCCACCACCAGCCAACGCCATCCACACAGGCAGCGGGCGCCACACCAGGGGGCGACCTCCCCCGGGGCAGCCGCTGTTACAGGAACCACGGCTCCCCGAAGTCACCCAGCAAGGCAGGGTCCGAGCTGGCACACCGCAGAACCTCGGCTGCCACCGCTCACCTGCGGAGGGAATCGCAGGGGGACCCTCTGTGGGCGGAGCCAAGGCTGCCTGCCCGTCCCCACCCCTGCAACCACAGACCAGCTGGAAGCCACCCCAGGAGTGGGGACTGGGCGGGGGAGGGGCCGCTTCTTGAGGATGCTCCCCAGGTTGCCATAGCAACTCCCCATCTGGTGACTGACAGGCACTAAAGGGGTCTGTTTCTCCAGACTGAACAGCATGGGCCAAGGTCCAGCGCTGTGGCCACTGCCCCCGGAGCCAGCATCTTGCATGGGCACCGGTTCAAGACCCAGCGGCTGCACTTCCAATCCAGCTCCCTGCTAACACACGTGGGGAAGCAGGGGAAGACGGCCCCAGGGCTTGGCCCCTGTGCCCACGTCGGGCGTCCGAGAGGGGGCTCCTGGCTCCTGTGTGGCCCAGTCCACTCACTGTGGCCACCTGGGCAGTGAACCAGCAGACGGAAGGTCTGTCTCTCCGTCTCTCAATCTAACTCCTCCAAATGAGTAGAAAAAACAAGAACTGTAGTCGGGGGTGGTCAGCATGAAGCAGACCGGGTGGACTCGGACCCCTTCCACACGGCCACAGCTCAGTTCCGGCCCCTCGAAGCGCTGCTGGCCCTTCCAACCAAGAAAACGCAGGCGCCAGCTCTTCGCGTGGAGTCTTCCCGTGCTTCCTCGCGGGCCACCAGTTCAGAATCCGGCCGCGGCCCGGGCACGGTTGTTCACGCTGCGCACTGCACGCCCCGGGGGCGCCAGGTCCCCGCGTGCTGCGGAGAGCCCCGATCAGCCTGTCAGTCACCCGCCTGCCGATCCCAGGTCTACACACACCCGCGGAAGTCGGGGTCGCGCCGTGAGCTGTGGACAGGGGCAGCGCACGCGCTCAGTCCGAGACGCACAAACCGCGGTTCACAGGCCCCGAGCTGTGACCAGAGCGGCCCCGGGACCCACCTGCCTCACTCTGTGCTCCCTGCGCTGACTTCCGACACCCCTGTCCCTGCACCACCCGGGGATGCCGCGCCTGCGCCCCGTCCCACGCCCTCCCACGCGTTCCTGCTTCTCGGATGACCCCGGTACCGCAACGCTGTAAATGGCGACCACGCTGCGAGGTGTGGGGACGAAGACGAGGTGTGGGGCCGAAGACGAGGTGTGGGGCGAGTCTGCGTGTGCGCGGTGCGGCCACGCGGCCTTACCGGAGCTTCACGTCCACCGCTGAGCACTTGGCAGAGGAGGCCGCCGGGTCTTGTCCAAAGGGGGAAAAAAAATTGAGCTCACTCAAAAGAGCTCTTCCAAAAAATGGTCCCTAGCCGCTGCCCCCCAGCCTGGGCCGGGAGCGGGTTGGGCGCAGGCCGGACCCCGAGAACCCGGGGATCGCCGCCAGGCCCAGGTGCCCGGAGAAGCCGGCGCCCCGCTCCCGCCGGCCTGGGGCCCGCGCAAGCCGGCGGCTCTGCCTGCACGGGCGCGCCCAGGTGCAGGAGGTGGGCGCGGGGCCTGCGGGGGCTCCCGGGGACACCCAGCTCCACCGCGTGGCCGGCAGCAGCGGGCAGCCTCGTGCACCAGGCTCCGAGCAGGGACCAGGGTGCGAGCGGCCGGGGCGGGTCCCTGCGGCTTTCCTGCAGCCTCGCTGGGCCTGTCCCGGCTTCAGCTTCACCGTCCTCCCGCGGGGCGCCGCCTGCTCTCGGGAGTGCCGTTAAAGAGAGAGAAGCCTCCGCTGGTAGTTTGGGCCCTCGTGGAAGTCATCACACCCACCTGCCCAGCGCACGGCGGGAAGCTTTCCCGGGGTGTCTCCTCTGGCCAAGGTCTGGCCGAAGCGCGGTCCCTGGTGTAGCCCCAGCTCGGGCTCGGGCTCTGCCCAGCGCCGCTGTCTGCGGGCACTTAGAGAGTGGGGTGGGCCGAAGGAGGTAGCCCGAGCCCCCACTCCGGCGCCCAAGCGCGCGCGCACACACACACACACCTGCTGCTTCTCACGGCACGGCTGTTTCTGCTCAGGTGTGCGCACTCACGGCAGGGCCAGAAGATTCTGTTTGCAAACCTAGCCAGGTGTTAACGCTGCGTTTGTAAACTATCACCCCCCCCCCCCAGCAGAGCCAAGGAGGGGAAGCAGCACACAGGCAGAGAAGGCCAGGAGAGCGAGCTCTCTCCCCCTCTCTCCCACCCTCCCTCTCTCCCTCCCCTTCTCCCCCCTCCCCGACCTGTCCCAAGTTTTCCTCTGACAGCACTCACGGGATAGATTCAGGGTCCACTCTAAATCCAGGATTAAATTCAATTACAGCCAGGAAGACCCTTACTCCAAACAAGACAGTACAGGCAGGGCCGCGTTCAGCCCACTCCCCGGGGCACGGGGAACAATCTGGAAGACCCGGGTCTGAGACGAGACCAGTTTCTCTGCAGAGGGAGAGACAGGTCTTCAGACAAGGGAAGGGAGGACGGCGAGCCGGGGCATGGGAGGCAGGAAGCAACGGGAGGGCCGGGCAGACCCTGCTGCACCTGCCAGGCTGAACCTGACCCCCCCGGGCGTGAGGCGCCCCTGCTCGCGCTGCAGATCTGCAGGTGAAATTCCCCTCAGCTTAGGGTGGCCGTTCTGTGGGCGTGACCTCGAAGGACAACCTCTACCACGCGTCCCCTGGCTCAGTTCTTGACTGAGGAGGTGGCGGTCTGGCTCTGGGGGGGCTCGGGCTCGCAGGTGCTGCTCAGAGGCAGGCGGGGCGGGAGGCCCTGCCTTTGACTCTTGGACCGCGCTGGAGTCTCCCACCATGCCCCACAAGCACAGAGCCACCCCCCAAGGTTTGGGGGCGGAGCGGTGATAGCCTTCCCCTCTGGTCAGCCTGGAAGTTCTTGCAGAACGCCCCAGGCCGCGGCCAAGGCCAGGTCCGCCCACTCACTGCCCACCCGCGGCTCATGTCGGCTTCCTTCCCCCTTTGAGGTCGCCAGGAAGGGTCACGTTGCACCTGTTCCTTGTGCCAGCTTCGTGCCTGGCCTCCAGCCACTTTCTTGGGCTTTTCTCTGGGGCCATGGTTCCAGGGCTGTGACCAAGGCAGAAGAATCACAGTCGGGCAGCTGCCCCGACTGATTTTCACGCCCAGGGCTTCCTGGGAGGGGGCACTGTCAGGGTCCCGTGTGTCCCAGAGGGCCCCCCAGAAGGTGGTCCCACGCTGGTACCACGTGGCTCCCCACCTCCGGGAGACGCATTCAGGGTTTTCCTTTGCTGTGGCCCAGGCTGGAGGGACAATGCTCTGTGGTCCTCACGCTACCGTGGCCCCATGGCCACGGGGAAGTTCCACTGCCCACCACTTGACCCTCTGGGCAGCAGCCCAATTGCTGCAATGTCACACTGCCCTCCCACAGCCTGGAAGGGCCGCCCACCGAGGGGCCTTGTCCTGGCCACGGGGCAGCCAGGCACTGCGGCAAGGCCACTCCATCACTTCCTGCTGCGTGGACTGTTGGAGTTCACTCACTCATTCATTCCTGTGCCACTCCAGCAGCCTTGAACCAGACACCACGTGGCTCCAGTCCCGGTCTAGCCTCTTGCTAGGTGTGCACAGTGGCCTGTGGTCAGCGCAGGAGCCCCTCCTCGCCAGAGGATGGCGCAGCCCTGCCCCTCTGAACTTGGCCAGGGCTGGCTACTCAGCCTGGGAACCCCGGGGGAGGCCGAGCGTCCTCCCCAGTCCCACAGTCTGGATGCACGGAGCTGGCATTTTCCTCTCGCTCTGTGCTGGCTCCCAGGCCAGCCCTGCTCCCCACACCCCTCCACCCCAGCGGGGGTCTAAGAGCCCCACCATTTGCTCTCTTCCAAGCCCCTCCCTGCCCCAGCTGTCAGCTCTGGCAAAAATACACCCCAGAGGGAGGCGTGTCCTCAGCGCCGTGTCTTCCTACCACACAGCCGCAGTGTGCGGCCAGGGGCCGTGGCGTGGGCAGAGGTGGAAGGGTCTAGACTCTGTCTGCCACACGCCTGGCCCGAGCTGCTCACGGCCACGGCCCTTTCCTTGCATGGGGGCCGGGCCCCCTGGGACCCCCCAGAGCCGGCCTGTAACACGGCGCTCAGCACTCCCCGGGCTGCCCTCGTTTCGTCCGCAGAGCAAACGTGTCTGGTGAGCAGGATCATCAGGGCCATTTCAGAGAGGAGGAGACCGAGGCCGGGGAGGTGAAGGAGCCGGTCCAAGCCTCACACCGGAGCCGGTTCGGAGCTCCCGTTGCCTAAAGAGGCCTCTCTGACCTCCTCCGCTTCTTGTTTTCTCCAGCTCTCGGAGGAACGGGGAGGAGGGAGGCTGGGAGGCCCGCCCGTCCTCAGGGCCCGGCCTCGGGAGAGCCCCACCGCCGTGCAGCCCCATCACCAGAGCCCCTCGGGAGACCTGGCCACGGCTGTGGAAGCAGACGCATCCCCCAGGACAGATAAGGCCCAGGGGACACCCAGGTGGCAGCTGGGCTGTAGGCCCCGCCCCTGAGCAGGAGGGCAGGGGCAGGGCCTGGGGCACACCTCCCACAGGAGCCAGGTCCCTGTGCCCTGCCCCTCCAGCCTAAGGGCTCCAAACCACTGCCCCCAACACGGTGCCGGGGAGATGGTGCCACGAGGCTGCTTTCAATAAACCTGTTCTTTATTTATTTATTTAGAGACGGACAGCACTCCCATCCTCTGGTTCACCCCCCCCCCAAATGCCTGCAAAGACGCCAGGAGCCAGGAACTCCATCCAGGTCTCCCAGGCCGGGGGCAGGGAGACCCTGGCGGCTTCACGGGGTCTGTATTAGCTGGAGCTGGAGCCGGGAGCAGCAGCCAGGCCTCAATCCGGGGCCAAAATGCGACACAGGTGTCTCAACCAGCGTCCTCCCCACCAGGCCAACACCTGTTCTCCACAAGCCCTGAGACCTGAGGCCAGGAAAAGCCTGCACCTGCCTCCAGGTCGTCCAGCAGCCCGGAGGCCCCAGGCTGGAGGGGTCTTGGGTGGGGCTCTGATCCTCAGGTGGCAGCAGCTCCAGCCACAAGGGAGGCCAGTGTTCTGAGCGTCCAGCCCTGCTGATCCGTCCACAACCGAATGAGAGGCCCCTGGGAGAGAAACCGCCCAGCCGAGCCCTTCCTGAAAGCCTGCCCACCAGATCCAAGGAAACTAAAACCGACTGCTGCTCTACACACCGAACAGCTGTTGAATCGTGGTGATAAACGAATTCAGGCGTGTGTAGGCGAGGAGACAGGACGCAGGCGCCACTCGGCCTGATCAGCCCAGGTCAGGGGCAGGAGCGGGTGCGGCGGCCCCAGGCAGCGTTCCCTACCTGCCAGGAGGCACAGGGGACAAGGGCAAAACCCCTGTGCCTTGGAAGGCGTCACAGCACCACGCAGGCTCCCGCAGGCCCCTCCCTTGGGAACCCCAGCGGAGGCCCAAGCTCTAGCCCGCTGGGATTCTCCTTCCCAGCCAGGGGTGGGAGAGCGCCCTGTACTCTTGCTCCTCCTCCTAACGTGGGGGTGGGGCGGGGTCAGCCATTGTTCAGAAGGCCTGGCGGTGCCTAGGATCTACCGAGCCCAAGTTCTCTGCCACGGCTGAAAGCCCGAATGCCATCAACCAAAAGACCCGGTTCAGCAGCCCCTGTTCTCTGCGTGCCAAGAGAAGTGCACGGCGCTCCCAGCCCCAGTGACGGCAGTGACCGGGTCCTGTGCCTATGGAACTTGGTGCCCATTTAGCCGGCGAGGAAGCTGAGGTTCTAGGAGATTGCCTACTGGGCCAAAAACCACACAGCTGGGAACAGATGAGCAAGGAGAGCCCAGGTGAGGCTGGGCCAGGTGGGGGCTGCAGGTGACCCTCAGCCACACACGTCCGGGCAGCGTGGCCGTGGCCTTGCCATGCCGTGCTCCGAGGGTGGCTTCTGGCCCACTTCCAGCAGCCGCTGTCTGCGGCCGCCCTGGCCTGATTCCGAGCCCCCCAGGGAACTGGGGTGCGGCAAGCCCGCATTACTCAGCCTGGAAACGGTGTCACGGCCGCGTCCGGGGAGATGCGTTCTCTTGCCTTTTCCTGAAAAGCCAGCGAGGAGAGTTGTGAGCCCTCGGGCATCCGACCTGCAGGCACGCCCCCTCTCAGGCCAGGGTCTCCCCATGGTCCTGGGGGCCTGGGCTAAGTCCCCGAATCCCTGGGTGGCCACGGGGGAGTTCTTCACTGTCAGCCTTGCACACTGGGGGCGAAACAACACCTGTCCCTCAGCGCTGTGGCGTGGCAGCTTAAGCCCACATCAGTGCGCTGGTTCGAGGTCCGGCTGCCCCACTTCTGATCCGGCTCCCTGCTCGTGTGCCTGGGAATGCAGCACGTGGTAGCCCAAGTGCTTGGGCCCCTGCACCCACACTGAGAGACCTGAACGGAGCTCCTGGCTCAGATCTGGCTGTTGCAGAGTGGACCAGCAGGTGGAAGACCTGTATCTGTCACTGTCTTTCAAGTACATACGTAAATAACAGAAACCAGCCACCGCGCAGGATCGTGCTCCACAAATACCCCTCTCGCCCGAGCGTCTGTGTATAGCAAAGGCAGAAACTCTGAAAGACAAATCAGGAAGTCAAACGTTTTTGAAAAACGAAAACCATTTATTTCTGTAAACTGATTGAGTGCAGAGATGTTCTTCACAAGCCCAATACAGTCCAGACTTCTTCCCCAGAACGAGATGAGCAAGGAAAACAGGAAAGAGCTCATGAGGAACCAACCTCATCTTTCTTCAAAAACAAGCAAAGCGATCCTTGGGAGTTTGGGGTGCAGACCCCGGATGAAAACCCCAGGTTTTCTGGCTACTGTAGGGGCGGGGCTCCGTGTGCACACGTCCAACCTTCCAGAAACCACGGGAACGGCTCCCAGCTCCACCGGGACTCCCACGCCTGATGTGGAGTCTGTCCTGCCGGCAGCCTGGGAGCCCCCCCGTCAGACCTGGACCCCGACCTCTGTCCCTCTCGCGCCGTGAGATTTCGGTGGAAGCAGCGAGAATGAGTGGCCTCAGCCCTCGTGACACAGCCACTGCCAGGCACGTTTTAAGGCAAATTTTCTCTATTGCTGCTGTCTGAGCAAGACCGAGCTTCTCGCCACCGCGCAGAGCCTAGGCAACTCGGGAGGGGACTCTGGGAGGGCTGAGCGCGACCGGCGGGACAGACGTGTGTGTGCGAAGGCTGCAGTCGGCGGGCACGGCCCGGCACAGGGACAGCCAAGATGGCGGCCGTGGCCCAGGCCCCAGAAGCCACGGGAGGTGGGAGGGCGGGGCTCGGGCCACATGGTGATTAAGAGAAATGCCAGGGAGAGGGGTCCCCAGAGAAGGCACCAGGCATCTGATGACGGCCATGACCCTGGCATCAAAGGGATGTTTCTTCAGAACAGAAGAGAGAGGGGGAAAGAAAAAGGTGACCAGAGAAAGATGTTACATGAGCTCATGGGGCGGGCGGGGCTCAGGGGGCGGGCGGGGCATGGGGTGCAGACACGGGGCGGTGGGCGCGGCCTCTCGCCGCTTCTCCTCTCCCTGGTGGGCTGCTGGGCTGGGAGCTGAGGCCGGCGGTGCCCTCGCCCAGGGAGCGGCAGCTGGCTTTGGCAAGGGGCGCGGTGGGGCTGGGGCTACTCAGCCTGGGCGTCGTAGTTGGCGCCGCCCGCCTTCTTCAGCTCGTTCCTGATGAACTCCTCCTCCAGCTCCTTCCGGTCACTGATCACGAACTCCTTAGCAAAATTCTGCAAGAACAAGGAAAACACACAGACTCCCGTTAGGAAGGGCAGGGGGTGCCCTGGGCGGGGAGTGGGTGCTCGGGCACCAATCAGTGACCAGAAACCCCGATGAGACGTGAGTGGGCGGGGCTGAGACCCAGAGGGGCCAGGGCCGGACCTGGGATCGGATCCCAGCTCGGTGGCTCCCCGCTGTGCTGTCCTGAGCAGGTCCCTTGTAAAGGGGGCGGAGCTCCCAGCACGGCTGGCCTCAGGTGCGTGGGGCTAGGAGGGGACAGGCCTGGTGGCTCTCACAGGCTGGTCCAGGGTAGCGGGGGACTCAGCTCTTCTTGAGGTACAGGTTGCACCCATGTAACCCACAGGTGTGGCCCACAAAGTGCTCACATCAGGGATGAGGGAAGCAGGTGCCGTGGCTTCTCAGAAAACCCTGAGCCACGGAGATAAACGGCGGTGCGTTTCAGGAAGGCGGCAGACGCGAGCACAGAGGACGCTCAGAAACACACAGGCAGGTGGACAGGCCAGGCAGTCATCCCACCCAGAGGCCCGCACGCAAGAGCAGGCACAGCCAGCGCGAGCAGTGAGCCCCTGCGGGCTCCGACCCCGAGGGCAGACGGCGTGCACAGAAGGCTTTCAGAGGCCCCAGCAACCCCACACCCGGGGAAAACACAGCTGACGGCCGAGCCAACACGTGTTCCAGCAGCGGTCCTCACAGCAGCCCAGCGGGACACAGCCACACAGGGGACCGCTGTCCAGCCAGCGTGGGATGCAGGCCACGGCGCGGGGGACCCTCGAAGCCAGCGCCGGGCGGGGGAAGCAGCCACGAAACGGCACGCGCGGTCCGAGCCCATTCTGGGAAACCCCCAACAAAGGCAAAGCCATGGAGACCGGAAGCAGGTGAGCAGCTTCCAGGGGCTGCACGGAGACGGGCACCGGAAACAGCAGACTTTCTAAAAACAGATCGTGGCGACGGGCGCACAGCTCTGCACACGTCCCCAGAGCCGCTGAACCTACGCTGAGGGCGAGTCAAGCCCCCATGGAGCTGCACGTTCTTCTAAATCCCACGAAATGATCGGTAAGAAAACAAACGCTGAAGACGTCACCCGCACGGAGGACAGGGTCACGAGGCGGCTGGGTCCCAGGCGGGCTTCTTCCAGGAGCCACGGGCTGCCGGGGACGAGCCGCCACGCTGCACCTCGAAACGTGGCTGGCCCCACGTGGAGGGAGAAGGGGCGGTGAACGTGACCCTGCGGCTGCTGCGTGCCAGGCACGGCTCTCGCCAGTTCTCACCTAACCCTCCCTCCACGTATCAGCAGAAGCCCCATGGGCTGGGCTGGGGGAGACCCACCCTGAGCCACCGGGAGTTTTCTATCCTCGGGTGCCTGAGCAGGGCGGTGGGAGACCACGAGCTGCACCCGGCGGGCAGAAGGTGCCCGGAGAACGCACAGGTTTCTCAGCGCTGAGCGCCCATGGCACAGGGGCAGGTGGAGCGCGGCGAGGAGGAAGCCAGCGCTGTGGGCCGTCCCATGTTAGCTCTGCCGCTGCTTCAGCGGGCGACGGGGGACGGCGACGCCCTTGACCAGCCCGTGTCACTCAGCTGTTACAAGACGCAGATTGAGAAACACGTTCGATAAGGTCCGAGAAATCTACAGTGAATTATACCTGGAGCCGTGCACAGTCTGACTTAAAGCCACACACACGTGCGAAAGCACATCATAACCGGAAGTGAGAAACGGAACGGGACAGCGGCGTCCAGCCAAGGCAGGACACGACAATCAACATGAAGGACCTAAACTGTCTTTTAAAAAACACTCCGGGTCGAACTATTAAAAACTAAACAAAAAGAAAAGCCTGCTGCCAGGCTTAGCGGCATAGCTGTGGCATAGCTGGTTTGTAAGTGGCATCCCGAGTCCCTGCCCCATCCAGATGGGCCTGCAAGGTGCAGCTGGTGCCGCGTGGCTGGAGACCACAAAGCACAGGCCCCTGTGTCCACGGCCACGGCCACGGCCGCCTCCCGCCTGCCCTCACCCTCACCTACAGCCTCGGCCAGGCCCTCACTGTCACTAGGCTCCCTAAGCCAGGGGCAGGTGGCGAGACCGGGAGCAAGTGTCTCGGGCCTAGAGCGATCCTGACGCGTGCGACTGCGACTGTTCTAACGCCCACGCTGTGCAAAGCCAAAGGCACAGGTGACGGTGACGTTAATCATATTTTCTCTAACACAATACACAAAACATGAAGCTGTAAAAGAGGTCTTGAAGCACTGCCATTCACCCCATTTTGACAGAGACCAGCGAGAGACCCAGGGAGGGCGGGCGATGCACCCCGGGGCACACAGCACCTGCATGGCCAGGCCCGTCCCCGTTCTCCCGACTCCGTGGGTCACACCAGCCTGCCCCGCCCCCACACGACCCCCATCAGCGGCCCCAAGGCTGCCCAAGCAACCAACCACAGACTCCAAGGCATGACTACCACCTCTGACTCCAGAAAGCTTTCTGTGTGGCCCAGGTACACCGCGCCCCCCTGAAGGCTCCCAGACAGACCCCACTTTCCGCCTCAGCAGCATTGTTCCAAGGAGAGGCCCCAGCCTGCAGAGCCTGGCCCTGGGCAGCGTGGCTACCACCAGAGCGGCGTGGACACAGGCAGCTGCCTGGGGCAGGGCAGCTTTGACTCTGTGACTTCCAAGCATGCTCACGTGCACGCCTTAAAGATGCGAACAGCAGGGCCAGTGCTGCGGCACAGCGGGTAAAGCTGCCGCCTGCAGTGCCAGCATCGCATGTGGGCGCCGGTTCGAGTCCCAGCTGCTCCACTTCTGATCCAGCTCTCTGCTGTGGCCTGGGAAAGCAGTGGAAGGTGACCCATGTCCTTGGGCCCCTGCACCTGCGTGGGAGACCCGGAGGAATCTCCTGGCTCCTGGCTTCAGATTAGCCAGCTCCGGCCATTGCAGCCATCTGGGGAGTGTACCAGCAGATGGAGGACCTCTCTCTCTCTCTCTCTCTCTCTCTCTCCCTTCTCCTCTCTCTCTCTCTCTCTGCTTCTGCCTCTCCGTAATTCTGCCTTTCAAATAAATAAATACATCTTAAAAAAAAAAAAAAAAAAGTGCCTGCCAGTACAGTGCGATTTCCCCAGAAAGAGCAAGTTCCTGGAATGGGCCTGGGCCAGCCGGACTCCAGGGCTGAGGCCCCACGCCACCCCTGCAGCCGAGGGGCCGGAGCCTGCTCACCGCAGAGGGGCAGAGGCCCGCGGCCGTTCGGCTAGGAAGAGGGCAGGCGGGCAGGCACGGCGCCCTGGAAGCCTGTGGATCTGGGTCACCACGGAGCAGCGGCTGTTCCCACGCCTGGAATCCGGAGCCCTGCAGGCCGTGCCCCCACCCCCGCCTGGCGGCTACTCCCAGGCCGCCCTGACCAGACACGGCGGACGCCCGCACCTCACCTTGGACACCGGCTTCATCCTGGCTGGGGCGGCCGCGGTGTGGGGACCACAGCCCCTTCTCCTCCTGCAGCGTCACAAACCCATCACAGCATTCCCTCCCCTCCCCCACCCCACCCCTGCCAGGTCCAGACTTAACTTCAGAATCCTGCTTAACCCAGAGCTGTGGGCCCGCTGAAACGCTAGAGATTAATCCAGGCTGAGCCCTTCAACTTCTGCCCGTCCACACCGTGCCTGGAATCCTCACCGCACCCAGGATTCGGAATTTTCCCCAAAGAAATAATTCAACAGACTTTTTTAATGACGACACATAAACTGGTTAGTAAAACAGGATGGGGGAGAGAAGGGGAGAGAGAGAGGGAGAGAAGGGGAGAGAGAGGAAGAGAGAGAGAAGGGGAGAGAGAGAGGGAGGGAGAGAGAGGGAGAGAGAGAGAGAGAGAGGGAGAGAGGGAGGGAGAGAGGGAGGGAGAGAGAGGGAGAGAGAGAGAGGGAGGGAGAGAGAGGGAGAGAGAGAGAGAGAGAGGGAGGGAGAGAGAGGGAGAGAGGAAGGGAGAGAGAGGGAGAGAGGGAGGGAGAGAGAGAGAGAGAGGGAGGGAGGGAGAGGGAGAGAGGGAGGGAGAGAGAGAGGGAGAGAGGGAGGGAGAGAGAGGGAGGGAGGGAGGGAGAGAGAGGGAGGGAGGGAGGGGGGGAGAGAGAGGGAGGGAGGGAGGGAGAGAGAGAGAGGGAGAGAGGGAGGGAGAGAGAGAGAGGGAGGGAGAGAGAGGGAGAGAGAGAGAGAGGGAGGGAGAGAGAGGGAGAGAGAGAGGGAGGGAGAGGGAGGGAGAGAGAGGGAGGGAGGGAGGGAGAGAGAGGGAGAGGGGGAGAGCGCTTTCATCTGTTGGTTCACTCCTCCCGTGCCCAGAACAGGCAGGGCTGGCCCAGGTCAGAGCCAGGAGCCAGGAGCTCCCTCCAGGTCTCCCCCATGGCTGGCAGGAACCCAGTCCTTGAGCCATCATCACTGCCTCCCAGGGTCCGCCCTGGCAAGAAGCCGGAACCAGGAACCAAACCAGGATGTGGGCATCTGAGCCGCGGCAGCAATCGCCCGGGCCCTCGTTCCTCCGTTTCTGTAGCGCGTGTTCCAGCCAGCCCACGGGACCCCGGCCACTGGGGGTGCAATGTCCTAAGGCAGCCGTGGCTCCTGCCCTCAGAAAGATCGCTCTCTAGTTGGGCACTTGATTCTAATTCCTGGAATTTGGACCATAACAGAAACAGATACAGAAGCAAGTAGCTCTGATACAGCATCAAGGTTTAAGGATGGATAGGAGTTCCCCGGGTATCAAAACGGAGAAGCCCTTCCCACATGCATTGTTTCTCTTTAATCCTGTGAGAACTTGCACACGGAGTCTGGACGCGAAATCCCTTCCAGGCCCCAGAACCGAGGGTTGCCACGCGAGCACACAGCTTGGCGCTCATCCCGGTTCTTCTGTGTGACACAGCGCATTTTCTCCAAAGTCAGCACTAGGCGACAACGCTCAGTCCACGGTTGGAAGATGTTTCCAGGGGACTGTGCTGGCCCCGCGGCTGTGTTGGCCCCCTGCATCCCACACGGAGCACCCAGGTCTGAGTGCAGCTCCGCCTCCATTCCAGCTCCCTTCTGATGCACATCCAGCAGGGCAGCAGGAGTCGGGCTGAGACCTGGGACTCTGCCACTCACGTGTGCGCCTGGATCCACCCCTGCTCCTGGCTTCAGCCGGGCCCAGCCCCTGCCAACGTGGGCATTTGGGGAGCAAAGCTGGGGATAGATTTTTCTCTGTCTCTGCATTTCAAATAAAATGAAATAACGTTTTTAAGCAATGTTCCATCGTCAAGACTGGGCAAGTTTAAAGTGCACGCGCCGTGTGTAACACACACCTGCGAACGTAGTTTCCAGTCCCACGTGGCCTCAGGGCAGTGCTGGGGGCTGTGGGCAGTGCGTGGGCAGTGACCGAGCTGGGCCCCGACATGGCCCCCTCCTCCCAGCATCCTCAGGTCTCGGCTGCCCAGGTACAAAATGCGGACAGCGCTGCCCTTGGCCTTGCGAAGAATCAGTGACTTCACACTGTAGTCAGTAAAGGAGCAACGGCCCGGGCACACCCAACAGGCCCTGAGAGGGAGGGCTGGGGGCGGGGCCCGGACTACAAGCCGCGCCTGCTCCTGCTGCCCAAGTCAGGAGCCCAGAGCCTGCTGGGACGCGCCCAGGTGGCTGCGCCCTGCCCCACCCGAGCCCGACACAGCCCCTGCGGACAGCGGCTCCGGCAACCCACACACCCTCTCCCCATCATGGCGTTCTGCAAGCCAAGCCTGAAGCGTCGCCAGCCGAGCCTGGCTCTCCCCAGGACGGCTGGCACAGGCCCTGCGCAGGGCCTCCCAGCGGCCACCGCATTGTCCCCACAATCCTACAGAGGCCCCAGAACAATGCGGCGGGGTGCTCTGTCCTGGGCGCTTCCGGGCAGGCAGTGAGGGCGACGGCGGAGCAGCCGTGCGTGGCATCTGCTCAGCGCATTCCCCGCCACCCAGCCCGACTCCCCCGCAGCCTGTGCCGCCCCCCTGGCATTTGTCTCCCTTTGTCTCCTCTCCCGCAGCAGAGACACGGCTCAGCTGCTCAGCCCGGCTCTGCACCCAGACTCTAGAGCCTCAGGGTCGTGCCTCTGAGCCCCAGCCCTGCTCTGGGCCTGGGTCCTACCTGGCAATGCAGGGACATGGCCAGCCACGGAAGGAGAACCACCTGAAGTTAGCGGGGACAGCAGAGGCAAAGGCAGGACCTCCCCAGGGGCTACAGCTCTGGGCCAAGCCACTGGCAACACACCAAGCACCGGGGGAGAACAAGATGCAGGCTGGTGGCCGCGGCTCTCCCAAGGGGCCAGTTCCCCGTAGCAGATAAGGCTGCCGCCTGCAGTGCCGGCATCCCACATGGACACTGGTTCGAGTCCCAGCTGCTCCACTTCCCATCCAGCTCTCTGCTGTGGCCTGGGAAAGCAGCAGATGATGACCCAAGTCCTTGGGCCCTGCACCCACATGGGAGACCCGGAAGAAGCTCCTGGCTTTGGATCAGCCCAGTTCTGGGCGTTGCAGCCATTTGGGGAGTGAACCAGCAGATGGAAGACCTCTCTCTCTCTCTCTTTCTTCCTCTCTGGCTCTATATCTCTCTATAACTCTATCTTTCAAGTAAATAAAATAAATCTTTAAAAAAAAATGAATAAAATAAAGGAAAAAGAACAAGCAAAAACTTCAGAGTACATCCAATGAGAACACGGCAGAGCGAGTCAACTCATCCAACTCCCCATTTTGCAAATGGGGAAACCGAGGCCCAGGAAGGGGAAAAGACGGGCCCAGAGCGGAAAGATCTGCCCGGCGCCTTCCCGGCGCCGACCACTCAGCTCTACATGGGGGTGGGAGACACCCACAACAGGAAAGTCAGGGTGCACCAGGCATCTTAGATAAACGAACAGCAGCAAAGGAGTGAGGCTGGGATCCAGGCCCTAAGACGTGGAATCCAGAAGAGCCCACCGGCACAGTGCTGCACAGAGCTTCTGGCCGGTGGCCACACCACACACGGGACAGCCGCCAGCCGAGCCATGCCGGCAGTGACCAAGCAGACACCAGGACCTCGGCACAGCAGGCCCTGTGCCACCGGAACGGCTGGATTGGAAACTGTGCCACCAGCAGGAGGCTCGCAGAAGCCTCCGTGTGAAAGTGGGACAGGAGCGGATTTGGGCCCACTACGGCCCGAGACCAGAGCACACCTGTGCAGCCTCATCTGCCCACATCAAGGATTCCAGACGGTGCCCCCTGGACACACCTGCCACACCTCTCTCCCTGCTGGCTCTCCCTGGCCACACCCAGAGGGGGCTGGCTGCAGACGGAGGGGCCGGAGAACACAGGACCTTCTGCATTTTCCGTCTGCTGCCACTCGGGAAAGGCCTGAAAACCAGTGGGCCATGAAAATCCCACCGGTCTGCAAGAAATCAGCTGATACGGTTGAGCCAAAGCCAGGGTCCGGTGCCACACAGGGGGTCACGGGCGGCGCCCGTCAGAGGGGAAGGAAGTCGCATCCACCGAGCATTTCTCGGTCCCCGCACGGTGCGAGCCCTTTGAACAGGCACCCCGACGCTCACGCCTCTGCACTCCGGCCCCCGCCCAAGAACGCAGCCTACAGAGAGCAGCCCACGGAGCAGAGAACAGAGCCTCGGGCGCCAACGGGGCGGCTGGAACATTATTTATAAAAAGCAAACCTGGAAGCGACTCAGCAGGCCAGGGCGCGAGGAACACTCAGTACAGCACAGCGCACGTGTGCAACAGGGCTCTGCCGCCACGGCGACCCCGACAGCAATGACTGGCGGCCCCGGGGTCTACGAAATTGTCATCAACCTCAAAAAGCAGCAGATGTGGCCAGGACCACAGTGCAGAGACGGGCAGGTGCACACGCCCACAGGGACAGGAAGGAGGGCAGTGTTGGGGAAAATGATCCATTACTTCCTATTATCTTTACTATGCATTTATTTGAGAGGCAGAGAGACAAATAAGCCTCCCATCCGCTGGTTCACTCCCCAAATGCCCACAATGGGAGTTAAAGCCAGGAGCCAGGAATTCAACTTGGGTCTCCCACACGGGTGGCAGAGACGCGACGGCCTGGGCCATCACCTGCCACCTCCCAGGGTGCACCGGGGCAGGACTGGAGCTGGGACCCGACCTCGGGCACCTGGGGCCGGATGCAGTGTTCCGGCGAGTGGTTTACCCTCCAGGCCAAGGCCCACCCCCATTACAGTTTCAAATGAAAGTTCTACTTTGGGCGGATTTTATGTTAACAGGAAAACTGGAAGAGACAGTACAAAGAGGTCCCTGCCCACCACACAGGCACGGACACGCACACGCACGCAGTACACACTTCCCCAGCGTGGACATCTTGCGTGTGTCCATTCGTCACAAGCGAGAAGCCAGCCTTGGCCTGCTGCGTTTCACTGAACTCCGGATTGATCCAGATTTCACTGGTTTTTCTGTTCTGGGGTCCGATCCAGGAAACCACAGCTGATTTTTTGGTTTGTCTTTTACAGTGCACAGGCGGGCGCAACCCCTGTAACAGCCAACCCGAGGCCATGTCAGCTCCATCGTCTCGAGAAGAAAGCCTGGGACTGGTGCTGTGGTGCAGCGGGTTACCTGGCGTCCGGCTATCAGAGCGCCGCCGCTCCGCTTCTCATCCACCCCCCGCTAACCCGCCTGGGAGGCAGCAGCTGACGACCCGAACACTTGGGCCCCGTCACCCACATGGGAGAGCTGGGTGGAGTTCCCGGCTCCTGGCATCAGCCGGCCCAGCCCCAGTCATCGTGATGGATCGTGACCAGCAGTTGGAGGAACCACTACACCACCCCATCGTTCACCCGTGATTTAAAAACCCTTTATTATGGACCTGTCCCACGGTGCTGTGTCTTTAAAACGGCATGCACCTTGGGGCTGGCATTGTAGCCTAGCGGGTAAAGCCACCGCCTGCGACACCAGCGCCCCATATGGCCACAAGTTCAAGTCTTGGCTGCCCTATTTCCCATCCAGCTCCCTGCTAGTGTGTCTGGGAGAAGCAGCAGAAGATGGTCCAAGTGCTTGGGCCCCTGTACCCCCATGGCAGACCCAGAAGAAGCCCCTGGCTCCTGGCTTCGGATCAGCTCACCTCCAGCTGTTGTGGCCTTTTGGGGAGTGAACCAGCAAATGGAAGATTTCTCTCTCTGCCTTTCAAATAAATATTAAAAAAAAAAAAAAAACCAGCATGTGCACGGTGGTGGTGGCAGGGGGTGACGGCACCCCTTGCCCTCTGCCACAGACACAGGCGAGCGACATGGCATTTCTGGTCACTGCAGGAGCAGTGCAAATGTGCTGGGTGGGGCTGGGGCGCTATGGCTCCTGGGCTAGGAGAAACCCTCCTCCAGGAGTGAGCCTTTGGGAGGAAGCGCGCCCTCCTCCGTGCCCTCCCCGCGCTTCCTGGTGCGGAATCCAGCCTTTCCCGTCTCGCACAACCCCACATCCTCACCCCGATGCACCCCGTGGGCGTCTCAGACCCAGGAGGCATCGGCACAGCTGCAGACCCAGCCTACGGCATCCCCCGCCACCAGAGCCGAAAGGAACCCCTGCCCGGTGACGGTGACGCTGACGAGCCGGAGGGGCTCACCCACACCCTCACCCGGCCTCCTCGGGCCACCGCGGGGAGCTGTCCATGGTGCAGCCAGGTCGCAGCCGTCCCCGGGCCCTCGTCTGTGGGAGCTGCCGGCACCAGCGGCAGAGCGAGGCGGCCGCCGACTTTGTTTCCTGGACGTGAGGCTCAGGACAGCAAACAGTCACCTCACCGCAGCGGCGGCTCTGTGGCCCAGACGCAGGACCAGGGGCTGTCCCGGGCCCCTCTGTCCTGCTGGGCGGCGCCCTGCAGGGAGCTGTGCCCTCCCAGCCCCCAGAAGACCCCAGGAGAAGTACCTGGACCACCTCCTTCACCAGCGTCTTGTCCGTGCCCGTCTTGGCCCGCTGCAGCCCGCTGACGTTCTCGCCGATCCACGTGATGAGGGCAAACTTGGACCTCTTGCTCATGGCGTCCCCGGTGGTGAAGCGCACAAAGGCGAACAACCGCACGTCATCTGTGGCCAACAGCAGAGTGGAGCAGTGGTCAGTTCCAGCACCCAGGCCGCATGCCTGGGGAGAGGCACAGAGCCGCGCAGGCGCCCAGGTGCACGGAGCAGGGAGCAGGCTCGCACACCACCCCCGCCGGCACCTCCCTGCCCCGCTTCTGCCCTGACCACGGCTCTGGAGGCTTTGATGTGCACTCTACACTTGGGACGTGAAGGCTCAGACAGGCTGTGTGGGTGGACCCAGGTGTGGACGCGGCCTCTCTGGAGGCGACACCTCTGGCCCTTGCGACTCACGACTCTGGTCACTGAGCTCACGGAGCAGGCAGCAGTCACCCGGCTCCTGCCAACCTCAACCTGGGCGCCCCTTCCTGGAACATGGAAGCCACGTGGTGGGGACAGACAAGAGCCACACGGGGGCCACAGAGGGATGGAGGAGCCCAAGGCACAGGGGCCCTCTTGCGGGCGGGGTTTCACGGTGCTTCCACTGGCTGTGTTACACCTGCTACCCCTCAGACACTCACTTCCACGAAAGCCACTCGGAGGCTGCTTCGCTGAGTTCATCCAACTTCAGTACTGTTCGCTCACCACAATAGTCCCTTCAGAACCTCCCCCAGATCTCCTGCTAACGTTCCCCCAGACTCCACCGGGATGCGTTAACCACAGCGGTACCCTTGCCTTTTTAAAGTGATGTGTGTGCAAGCCTGGCATGGCCTGTGTGGACACGTATGCATGTGGGCATGTGTGTGCATGTGTGGGTGTTACATGTGCGTGTGTACACGTGTCCCACTAGCACAGTCCAGGACTCCCCAGCCTCGGCCCTCCTGACTCTCACCCTGGGCTGGGACTTCTCTGAGTGGGTGCCCCGGGCGCTGCAGGGTGCTGACAGGTGCACCAGGACTTGGAGAAGCAAGCAGCACCCCCAAGGCGACGCTCAAAACTCCCCCCAGGCTTTGCCAGATGTCCGGGGACTCGGCCTGGCTGGAAACCTGGCGTGGACACTGTGTCCGCTTCATGCAGGACCCCCTCTGTGTCTCCCAGCAAAGCTCCGTGCTTCGGCGAGGAACTCAGATCCACGCTCGGCTTACTGAACGAGGTGTCCACCTTCTAGCTGCCACGGCCAGATCTCACTGCAGTGCCCAACTGGCGAGTGCCTGGTCTACGGCTGCCTGTCCCGTGTCCACGCAGTGAAACGCGTCCATCCTTGCTGGCTGAGAGGGTCCCTCGGGCTCGCAGTGACCACTGAGCCCAGTGCACCTGCCTCTCACACTTCACACGGACTCGGGTCACTGCAGCACTTTTCTCTCTTTAAAATTATTTTAGAAGGCCGGTACCGCGGCTCACTTGGCTAGTCCTCCACCTGCGGCGCCGGCACCCAGGGTTCTAGTCCCGGTAGGCGCACCAGACTCTGTCCCGGTTGCTCCTCTTCCAGGCCAGCTCTCTGCTGTGGCCCGGGAGGGCAGTGGAGGATGGCCCAGGTGCTTGGGCCCTGCACCCCATGGGAGACCAGGAGAAGCACCTGGCTCCTGGCTTTGGATCAGCGTAGCTCCAGCCATAGCGGCCTTTAGGGGAGTGAACCAGCGGAAGGAAGACCTTTCTCTCTGTCTCTCTCTTTCACTGTCTAACTCTGCCTGTCAAAAAAAAAAAGTAAAAATTATTTTAGATCTGTTTTTGTTTCGTTTGAAAGGAAGAGAGACAGCAGAGACCCTCCATCTGCCGGCTTGCTCCCCGGATCCACACGACAGCCAGGGCTGCGCTGGGCCAGGACAGGAACCGGAACTCAACCAGGTCTCCCACGTGGGCAGCAGGGACCCAGGCCCGAGAGCCACCTGCTGCCTCCCAGGGTGCGCAGGAGCCGGAACTCAGACTCCGATGTGGGGCCTCCCAAGCAGATCCGGGGGCAGGTGTTCAGCTCGGGGGCACCCGCAGGCCACATCACAGTGTCAGGGTTCGAATTCCAGTCCACTCCCAGCTACCGCACACCGCGGGGGCAGCCGTGACGCCCCGAGCACTCAGGCCCCGCACAGATGTGGCCTGACTTCCTGACTGGGGTCTCACGCAGGCCCTGCCCTGAGGAATGGAAAACCACAGATCGCCCTTCTCTCCTTCAAGCAAAATGACGACACATTGTAAACTTTTCTTAAATCAGGTTCGGATGCAGCAGGTGTGGGGTGGCGACCGGGTCTGCTGTCTAACGTGGCGACCGGGTCTGCTGTCTAAGACGCTCTCAGCTGAAGCCAAGGCTGCCTGGCAAAGGACCACACTCGGAGATTTGAAAAAGAAAACTCCAGACACCTCTCCTCCCCGAATCTCTGCAGGCTGGCCACGCTGACTCCCACAGCACGTACGTGAGAGCCCGTGACCCAGCCACCACCCTCTGTCAACAGGAGACGAAGCCTTGAGCTGATAAAGCCCACTTCCTGGCCACAATCTCAAGCCCCGGGAGGGAGTTATCGGCGGCACACCTTCCGGGAGGAGCGCTCTGTGTAATGGGTAACCCCTCGGACCCTCCCCCGGGGAGCTGCGATGCAAACCTCGGTTCAGGGTCCAGGGAGCAAACGGATCCCCAGCAGCGCTCCTGCCAGCCCAGCACTTGTCAGCACTTGCTTGTTTTTAAGGCTTTATATACACGTAACATTTATGTATTTATTTATTTATTTAACAGGCAGAGCAACGAGAGAGAGGCAGAGACAGAAGAGATCTTCCATCTGCTGATTCACTCCTCAAACAGCCTCAACAGACAGGTCTGGGCCAGGCCAAAGTCAGTAGCCAGGAAGCCCATCCTGGCCTCCCACATGAGTGGGAGGGCTCTGCAGGATACTGACAGGTGCACCCACGTGGGAGACCTGGAAGAAGCTCCTGGCTCCTGGCTTCAGCCTGGCCCAGCCCCGGCCATTGCAGCCACATGGGGAGTGAACCAGCAGGTGGACGATCTCTTGGGCACACGCTTGGATGCCTCCTTCAGGGAGCTGCCCCAACACGGCCCTGAGAATCTGGAGGCACGTGCCACGGGGCCTGCCCGTGGGGGTCAGCGTGAGGGGGGCCGGGTGGTCTCAGAGCCGCTTCACAGGGGAGTGATGGGGCTTGGAAACCAGCCGCACAGGAGAGGAAAGGGGTAGTGTGGGGCCACAGGGGGCCTGCAGGGCAGGAGCTCAGCTCTCTCTCGCTCTCTCTCGCTCTCGCGCTCGCTCTCTCTCTCTCTCTCTCTCTCCAGGGATGCTGACTTCCTGAAAAATGGGGCACTCGTTCTTCTCCTGCCAACTGGTTTTTTTCTTTATCAAGATAAAAGTCAAATAAGACAAATTTCCCAGGTTAACCGTTTCAAAGTCCCCGGCTCAGCGGCACGCAATCCACGAAGCCAACCATGCTGTGCAGCGTCTCCACCGCCGGACTCCTGGGCGTGCCACATCCCCAGAAGGGACTCTGCCCCAGAGAAGTCCTGCACACCCCACCCCTCCCAGCCCTGCCACCAGCGACCCACTTTCTGTCCCTGTGGAGCCACCTGTTCTGGGTACATCATGGGAATGGCTGGGCACTTCCACAGCTCCCCAGGTGCCTCTGTGCCGAGGCACAGGCCTCATTCCTTGTCCCACAGCATGGACGGACCTTGTTTTGTTATTCAGCGCTCGAAAAATATTCAGGGCCAATGTGACAACTGCCATCACTGGCCGACTACTGCGACTCAGCATGAAATGTCAACATGTAGTAGGTAAAGCCTCCGCCTGCGGCACCGGCATCCCATACAGGCACCGCCGGAGCCCCGGCTGCTGCACCTGGGAAAGCTGAGGATGACCCACGTGCACGGGCCCCTGCACCCACAGAGACCCAGAGGAAGCTCCTGGCTTCAGATTGGCCCAGCTCCAGCCATTGTGGCCATCTGGGGAGTGAACCAGTGGAAGGAAGACTTCTCTCTCCTCTCTTTTTAAAAATGCCCCTGGCACGACATGGTGGACGGTTCTACCTGGCGCCACTTCCACAGGACAGAGCTGTGCACTAGAAACACACCTGGGGAAACTGAGGCAGGGAGCTTTCAAGGGACAAGGGGCACAGTCCCGTGCTGCTGGTGGGGACACGGAGCACAGAAAAGGCCTTCAGATGGCCAGCGGCCTGTCCCAGGTGTTAGAGACCCGGCACCAGGGTGTTCAACTAACCTGCAGCCTTGACCTGGGTGGGGGAGCCACATCTGCCAAGCACCCCCCCCACTGGACTTCACTGGCCAGAGGGCGTGGGGAGCATGCGTCCATGGCACCCACTCCCCTGTCCCCACATCCCCCGGCTCAGCGTGGACTTCCCGGCTCCCAGGATCGCATCTGGCCACGCCAATCCCTGGCCATGTGGGGAAGCTGCCGGTGCTACTCCGCAGACCCTGCACACGGGTTGACCAAGCGAGAGCCTCCTGGTGGACTCGGCTCCCCCAGCCCCCCTCTGTCCCTTCCCTCGCTCTGGCCAGTGGCTCTGTGACACAATACCGTCCCCAAGGCTCCCCATGGCCTCCACACAGCCCCCCACCATGCGCCTCCCACCCTCCACGCCCAGCCCATGCCTCTTCAGGCCTCCCCAGCTGACCCTGGATGGCACTGTCCCCTCTATGGTCCCCAATTCTTGTTGAGAGGCCTTGATCATTTGCCCAGTGGGAGCCCCAGTACCAGCCCCATCGCTGGCACAAGACAGACCCCAGCCAGTCAGTCACACCCCACCCCCAAGGACACTGGGACCTTCCAGAACCACAAGCTGATGTCATTCAAATCCTCGTGGTGGGGTGGGGAGGGGCCCAGGCTCCAGGGCGGCTGGGCGTGCTTATCTGACAATGGCTCGGTCACCAAGACTGCTGACTGACGTGGTTTTGAAAATCCAACGGTCACGTTATGCTTACTAATGTTTGCCGCTAGCAATCTGGCGAGACAGGGAAAAGCCAGCCGAGGCTGGTGACGGAAATCCAGCGAGAGCCCCAGCAGTGCCACATCACCACCCGGCAGACCTGCGGCCTCTCGCCCCGCACCCCCCCCCCACGCTGGTCCTCTGCCCGTGTGAGCCTCGCACCAGCAGCACCGTGGCTGGGCCCCGCACCCTCACGGCCCCCTGCCAACGTCCCTACACACAGGCAGAGGCTCGCACAGCTAAACTTTACCGTGTGTGTGCTCAGAGAGGTGAGCTCGTACCAGACAACCCTTCCGCTTATACGGAGAGCAGCCCTTCTGCCCCAGCACCCATGAGCTACCCAGACAGGGAAATGCCCAGGGGCCACTCCCCAGCCAAGCGCTGGGGGCAGGGGGCAGGCCCCGCCCCTTCCTCCCCCCCTCGCCCACCTGCGCCTGAAGGCAGTGAGGCAGCAGAGAATCTCCCTGCCAGCTCGGTGCTTTCCCCACCGCCGCAGCAGGGTGAGCTCCTGGGCAGCCCACCCGAGACCCAGGCCCACCCCAGCCGCTCGCCCTCACCCTGCTCCCGGCAAAGGGCAAACCACCGTTAGGAAGAGAGCCGCAGAGTGGCACGCCTGGGCACGGCGGTCACCTGTGCCACGGGTTCCTGCTTGTGTCACGCAAGGGGCTGTCACAGTGACACAGGATGCTCGGCTATCAGCCAACCATCTCCCGGCCGGCGCTGGGCACCCAAAGCCCGGGCTGCTGCCACCCCATGTCCCCAGCTCATGGTCTGTGGACCCCTCCCTTCCTGCCCAGGCAGAGTCCTGTTTGTGCAAAGTCAGAGATGCTAAAACTCCACTCTCGAAGAAGCACGACCCCTCAATCACGGGCCAAGAGGGCCTCACCCGTGTGAAACAGCTCTGGGACCACCCCCTCCCCTAAATGCAAGGATCCCCCAGGGCAGAAGCCCCAGGCGAGCCCAGGAGGAGCTAAAGGGGACAGTCAAGGTTCGCTTCCTTCATTTACTAAACAAATAACTTCACACACAAGGGTACTTCAGGAAGTTCATAGAGAGGCCAGCGCTGTGGCGCAGTAGGTTAATACTCCACCTGTGGTGCCGGCATCCCATGGGGGCGCCAGTTCCAGTCCCAGCTGCTCCACTTCCCATCCAGCTCTCTGCTGTGGCCTGGGAAAGCAGTGGAGGGTGGCCCAAGTCCTTGGGTCCCTGAACCCATGTGGGAGACCCGGAAGAAACTCCTGGCTCCTGGCTTCAGCCTGGCCCAGCTTAGGTTTTGCAGTCATTTGGGGAGTGAACCAGAGGACAGAAGATTCTCTCTCTCTGTAACTCTGCCTTTCCAATAAGTAAATAAATCTTAAAAGGTTTTGGAAAATATTACTAAAAACAAGTTTAATTTGATACCAGTTCATAATGTGCATTTCCTGCCAGCTCCCCGAGTGCGCTCATCCCCCAGTGTGTCCCTCCCCCAGTGTGCTCCTCCCTGAGTGTGCCCCCTCCCCTAGTGCCTCCTCCTGAGTGTGCCCCCTCCCCCAGTGTGCCTCCTCCCCCAGTGTGCCTCCTCCAAAGTGTGCCTCCTCCCGAGTGTGCCTCCTCCCGAGTGTGCCTCCTCCTGAGTGTGCCTCCTCCCCCAGTGTGCCTCCTCCCTAGTGTGCTCCTCCTTCCGTTTCTTCCCTCATGCAGACCTCTCTGGCCAGCACTGGAACAAAGTGAGGGAATCAGGAGGAGAGAGAGGTTCGCAGGGAGGAGTCCCAGGACGAGCACAGGGCAGAAGTGACAAAGCAGAGGGGTGAGTGGGGACCACGCAGGGGCATTGAGTGGCGGGAGAAAACAGAATGACAACAAAAATGCGGGTGGGAGAAGGAACACAGCAAAAAGGGGGAGCCAGGGTTCTCCGGAATCAGCAAGCCGTCCGCATGAGCTCTCCAGTCAGTTCCCAAAACTACGAAGGGCACATAAACCTCCCACGCCCCTCCCACCACGCCCACGCCATCTGCGATCTCAGAGCATCACTGCTGACCTCACCCAGTGTTCTCACCAGGGACCCCGGGCCCCTGCCTCCTGCCTTGGGGGATCCCAGTCTCCTCTGCTGTCCCCAGAGCCCACCCTGCCCAGGTGCAGCCCCCGCGGGTGAAGGAGCAGCGCCCCACTTGCTAACACTCCGCAACTGCTCTGAACAACCGCTCTCTACACACGGGACACACAGGCAGTGTGGGACAGGGAGAAACGCAAAGCGACAGAACCACTGCTCTCACCCCCTAGGGAGCCCCTAGAAAGTGGACGACACAAGTGCTCCTGGGCTTTCCGGTGTCTCCCGGGGGGCCCATCTTTGTCGCACCCCACACTGATCGCAGCATCTGCGGGCCAGCACTCAACTTCAGAGCGAGACAGAAGAAAGGAGGAAGCCGCTGCTCTGATGACCTTACCTTATATAGACTTGAGCAGCTATGCAAACAAGGCTCAGCCAGGGGGGAAAAACAACCCACACGCCAAAGAGCTGAGTCGTCAGCTCCCAGAGGAAGTGGGCGGGAGGGCTGAGACCCGCTGCCCAGGGCAGGCCCCGGCTGCCAGGAGCTCCCAGCAGGGGGGCGTCAGGCAGAGGGGGGGAGGCCTGAGCTGGGCAAGCGGCCTCCGGGCAACCAAGAGAAAGGCCGGCTCGGCTGCCGAGGCTGGACGGAGCCCGGACCCCCGCTGACCCTGCAGGGAGAGCTGTGGTTCCCCGAGGGCCCTCATCGCCCACTCTCGTCTCAAAGTCACTTTGAGAGTTTCCCCTGATTGCAAAAACCTTAAACAGAACAAAACCCAAAAGCTTCCAGTCCCACGAAAAACAAATTCTGCAGGGGCAGGCCTCGGGCCCGGCAGGGGCGGCGCCAGCCAGGACACCCGTTTTCGGGGTGCCTGCTGTGGTTCCTGCTAATACACACCCTGGGTGCCAGCAGGCGATGCCTTGGGTCCCTGGGCGCCACGTGGGTGACCTGGAGGGAGGGCCCACCTCCTGTCTTTGGCCTGGCCCAGTCTGGGTCCCTGTGGGACTTTGGGGCATGAACCCAAGGACATTCATTATCTCTGTCTCTTTAAAACCCTCCAAGTAAATTTTTCAATCGCAGACGCCGAGGGAGATGCTGTTTCCTGCGTGGCCCCCCTGTGGCTGTGGTCCCACCCGCTCCCCCGAGCAGCGGCTGCTCCAGCAATCCCCAACTAAGCAAGTCAGCGTTCAGTGCGAATGACCCAGCTCTGCCGGTGAGCCAGAGAGCAGGAGAAAGTGGAGCCGGGACAGCCAGAGGCAAAGAAAGGCTATGACTCTGCCGATCCCCGGGGGCCATGCCCTGGATACCCACACTGAGCAGCGAGCGGCCAGCAGCGGCCCTGCACACCCACGCTGACACCACGCGCGGGCGCGGGAACGGGGTGTGCAGGACGGCGGCGGCGGTGGCGGGCCCTGCGCAGCTCTGCGTCCTGGCCTCCGCTTCCCAGCCTCGACGCCATGTCTCCGCTGCTGTCACTCAGCCGCCTGACCGGCAGTCGGTGACGCGCCGGCCTTGCTGAACGAGACAGCCTTGCTAACCACGCAGCCAGCAGAGCAAAAGGACAAAGGCAGAGCGGGAGGACGGGGAGGTTTCTGGCCAGCAACGAGCTGCAGAGAAAGGAGCAAACTACCTCTGGCCACACCGGAGCGGGCTTCACGAGGAGGGCACGTGTGGTCTGGGTCGACAGACGGCATCGCCGCAGGGCAGGCAGGGAGGGGCTCGGCCTCGCTGCAGAGGGAGGGGTCTGCCCCCCCCCCCCCGGCCACCAGCCCCTCTCTCTGTTTCTGCCATGGGCCAGAGGGCCTAGGAGGCCCTTCCAGCTGGGCACATGCAGTGCGTTCCCTTCCCGGTCCAGGCGAGCTGGCTCCCTGCTGTGTCGCAGGTGCCTGGGGGGCGGGGTCTGACACCCTGTGCCTGGGGGGCGGGGTCTGACACCCGTGCCAGGCTCCATAAACACTTCTGGAACAATCGAAGTTCTGGAGTAAGTGAAAGACACCCACACATCCTCACCGACTCCACAGAGGTGTCCTCACCCAGTGCTCGGCAGAGTTTCGTTCGGGGGTAGGGGGTGGGGGTGGCATGTTATGGGAATAAAACCAACCCTGCTCTTGGGATGTTCAAGGCGCCACTTCGGGGCTGGGCTGCGGTGCGGCTGCCTGAGCCAGCATCTCTCATGGGCACCAGTTCTCTGCTTCCAGCTCCCCAGAAAGCAATGGAACACGGCCCAAGGCTTGGGCACCTGCCGCCCACGGGGGAGACCTGGATGCCCCTGGGCTCAGCCCTGACTGTCACAGGCATTGGGGAAAGAGCTGGCAGATGGCAGATGGCTCTCTCTCTCTCTCTCTCTCTCTCTCTCTCTCTCTCGTGCTCTCTCCGCCCCCCGCCCCTCACACTCCCTTGCTGCTCTGCCTTTCAGATCAATCAGTCTTTAAAGTGCAGTCTCTGCGAGAGTGGGAACGGCCGGACGGGCAGGGCTGACCCCTGCAGACACAGCGGAGGCCGAGGTCAGCCATGGCCGCGAGCGCGGCTCCAGCTCCCTCCATGCGGCCACTGTGGAGAGTGCGTGAAAACAGAATCCAAAGGTAAGTTGATTTGGGGTCTCAAAATTTTAAAACCCACGCACCTGCGTCCCCACCGCCACAGGGGGGCCTCCTCCCTTGTGTTCAGAAGCTGAGGAATCACAACATAAAACGTCCCTCGGTCTAGCCACAGGGCACGTGCTGCGACGCACCCCACTGAGTTCTCCAGGAGCCGCGCCCAGCACACAGTGGGCCCTCAGTGCACAGGCGCACGGCCGGCCGGCCGGACAGACAAGGAAACGGAAACCAGTGGGACAGACAGGAAGGACGCAGCCAGGATAGGCCAGGGCGGGAACACAGGCTGAGTGGCGTCCCAGGCCCGGACGCGGTGAACACAGACCGGCTGTCCTCTGCCGCGGGCCCCCAGGGTAGGCACCTCCCGGCATCTGCAGCCAGGGTCTTTGCAGCCCTCCCCCGCCTCCAGCTGACCCCAGCCTGCCCCGGGCTGCCGCTCTTCCACCCGCAGACCCGAACAATACGGCACATTCTAGACCCAAGAAAGGGGACCCAATGGCTCCGGGGCAGAGGCGATGACCTCCAGGGCCGTCCCCCACCTCCCTGGGAAGCAAAGAGCCTGCGAGGGAGCCAGGGTCACTCCCAGAAGCCCCCACAAGGTTTTTCACTCCAGCCACAAAGGCAGGAAAATCGCCCAGGGCAGCGGCAGCACATTCCCAGGCAGCTGGCCAGAGGACATGCTTCACCCCAAGCTGCGAGAGGAGCATCCCGGCCCCCTCCAGCGTCCCCTCTCCCGTCCCCTCCAGCGTCCCCTCTCCTGTCGCCCTCCAGCGTCCCCTCTCCTGTCCCCCTCCAGCGTCCCCTCTCCTGTCCTCCAGCGTCCCCTCTCCCGTCCCCCTCCAGCGTCCCCTCTCCTGGCCCCCTCCAGCATCCCCTCTCCTGTCCCCCTCCAGCGTCCCCTCTCCCGTCCCCCTCCAGCGTCCCCTCTCCTGTCCCCCTCCAGCGTCCCCTCTCCCGTCCTCCAGCGTCCCCTCTCCTGTCCTCCAGCGTCCCCTCTCCTGTCCCCCTCCAGCGTCCCCTCTCCTGTCCTCTAGCGTCCCCTCTCCTGTCCTCCAGCGTCCCCTCTCCCGGCCCCCTCCAGCGTCCCCTCTCCTGTCCTCCAGCGTCCCCTCTCCTGTCCTCCAGCGTCCCCTCTCCTGTCCTCCAGCGTCCCCTCTCCCGGCCCCCTCCAGCGTCCCCTCTCCTGTGCCCCACCAGCGTCCCCTCTCCCATCCCCTCCAGCATCCCCTCTCCTGTCCTCCAGCGTCCCCTCTCCTGTCCTCCAGCATCCCCTCTTCTGTCCTCCAGCGTCCCCTCTCCCGTCCCCTCTCCCGTCCCCCTCCAGCGTCCCCTCTCCTGGCCCCCTCCAGCATCCCCTCTCCTGTCCTCCAGCGTCCCCTCTCCTGTGCCCCACCAGCGTCCCCTCTCCTGTCCTCCAGCGTCCCCTCTCCTGTCCTCCAGCATCCCCTCTCCCGTCCCCTCCAGCATCCCCTCTCCTGTCCTCCAGCGTCCCCTCTCCCGTCCCCTCCAGCGTCCCCTCTCCTGTCCTCCAGCGTCCCCTCTCCTGGCCCCCTCCAGCGTCCCCTCTCCTGTCCCCCTCCAGCGTCCCCTCTCCTGTCCTCCAGCGTCCCCTCTCCTGTCCTCCAGCGTCCCCTCTCCCGTCCCCCTCCAGCGACCCCTCTCCGCGTTCCTCCAACACTAGGCTGCGGGTGTTGGGGGCCAGGCAAGGGCCACAGCTCAGCCTCGGGATGACGCAGGGAGGTGCTTTCCTTTCTCTGGGCTTCAGTTCCTCATCTGCAAAATGGGACTAACAACAGTGCCGCCGCCGCTGAGTCACGGTGCGGATGAACCGAAACTATGAGGCACGGTGGCAGCAGGCAGGATTTCAGCTGCCAAAGATGTGCAGAGCTGTGCACACGTGACCTCCCGTGGCAAAAGGGGCTGTGCAGGTGGAAGCTAAGGCTCTCAAACGGAGAGAGCATGGCGGGGGGTGGGGTGTGTGACAAACAGCCCAAAGTTATCACAGGAAGGAGGAGGCGGGAGGGTCTGAGCCAGACAGACAGACGGCATCACGAGACAGACCACGGAGGAACGGGCCAGGAGGCAAGGACTGCAGAGCGGCCAGTCCCGCCCACAGGCGCCTGGGAGCCCAGGGAGCCTGGGGAGCCCTGTGCGGGGCTCTGGCCTCCAGGGCTGCGAGCCGCCATGGTCACGCTGCTCCGGGTCGGTCACGCTGCTCCGGGTCGCTGGGTCGGCTGTCAGAATTCGCACACGGCCGGCCCACTGGTCCCCAAGCCCGTCACCGACTACTATCAGCACGGAAGCTTACATAAAGGCACGATCGATAAAATAAGTGAGGAAAAGGGAGGGGACCACAGAGCCGTCATGGGACTCAGAACCAGGCAGACGAATTTCTGAACATGGCAACAGAGGACACGGGGAGACGCCCAGGGGAGAGCCCTGCCTCCAGAAACAGACCCCAGGGACCGCCTGCTGAGGCCCCAGGCTGAACCTGACACGCTGAGCCACACAATCGGGGATCCCAGCCCTGCAGGCAGACCCAGACCCAACCATGCTAACAGGGGCTCACTGGGGCTGGCGTGGCTCCTGGGGGCGGCCGCGGGCCTCACTCCTGCAGACCCTCTGGAAGGGCCACTGGGCTGCTACTATGGCAGAGGGACAGCTCAGCACTCCCAGGGGGCTGTCACTCTGCAGGCACTGGGGATGCAGCTGACAGGAGCAAAGCAGACTTTGGCTCCGACTCCAGCAGGAGGGTCCCCGCGACCAACCGGGCAGGCAGAAAGAGGCTGTGACCTGCGGGCCTGCTAAGTGCTGGCCGGAGCCCCTTCTTGGTCTGTGTCACCTTTCCTTCCGTGTGACAGCGGCCAGGTGGGCGCACCAGGGCTCTGCTCTGTCGCCGGGCCCTCTCTCTGAGCCTGGGAAGCGGCTCGGTGCCACAGAGGCGAAGCTTCAAGTGCAAGGCCCCTCAAGCCCCCTGGTGAGCCCTTGGCCCCTGGGGAGCGAGACTGAGGCTGTGAGCCCTGCCTCCATGGGGTCCTCCCAGGAGCCAGGCCTTGGGGTTCCAGAGGCCCAGGGCAGTCACAGCGGGGCAAGGAGCCCTTTGAGATGGGGGCCCAGGTGGCTTTGAAGGCTGTTCTGGAAGCAAGAGACAAAGGCAGGAAGACCCAGTACTCAGCGAGAAAACTGCTCACCCGGGCTACGGCCTGTGGCTCGGGCCTGCTCCAGGAAGACCAGCACCCGAGACAGCCCGCTCTCCGGGCCCTCAACATGGAATTGAAGCAGACATGCGTGAGGCAGCCACAGTGTGAATGGGGGGGACACGTGCACGGGCCTTGACGGCTGTGTGGGAGTCCCCGGTGCAGGCCGACAGAAGGCTGTCCACAAGGTACGGGGAAGGCGCGCGGGGGGGGCGGGGGGAGCCAGGTCCCGCTCCATCTCAAGCCAACAACTTTGGGTCAGCTCCTCATCAGAGACGGGGACACGTCCCACTCACAGGTGCCAGTGCACTCCCTATGCCCTCATGGGAAAAGCAGACTAGCAAACACAGGCAAAGCACCGCGTGGTGAACGTGGTCAGAGTCCCCACACGCCGGGCGCAGAGAGCACGGGACCCTGACGGGTGGATGCTACAAGCGCTCTGGGGCAGGGGGTGCCACCGACCTGAAGCTTCGAAAACCATGTCTGGCGTGGCCCCCAGCAGGTTCAGCAAGTGTCCCAGAGGGGACAAGGCCATGCCCGGGGTGGGGCCCCGGGGAACACCCACGCTTGGGGCAGAAAGCGGAAGGGGAGGCTGCAGAAGGAAGTGAGAACAAGACAAGACAGACACAAAAGGGGAACTCGCGCGGGGCGAGCGGAAGGGGGGGGTGTCACTGATGAACGCTGGAGGGGGAGAAAGCACAACTGAGACCAGGAAAGGCCACTGGGCCTGGGCACTGCGTGGCTCCAGGCCGCGACGGGGAGAGGGAAGGAGGGGAGCTGGGCGGCGGCTGCCCCTCCAAAACCCACAAGCCGCGCTCCCCAAACCTGCACGCCGACTCTGCGGACCCCCAGGGAGCACACGCTCCTGCCAGGACACCCACGCTTCCCACCACGCCCCTCAGCCTGCACCCCGGGAGACCGGCCACAGACACAAAAGCAAACACAGAGATTACCGAGCCGGAGGACAAAGGCGCTGTGACAGGCCCACGCACCTCTGCCACAGAACACCCGGGGATGGGCCCCAGGCCTCCCCCAGCAGAGGTACGGGGCAGGCAGCGGACAGAGCACACGGGCCCCAGGCCTCCCCCAGCAGAGGTGCAGGGCAGGCAATGGACAGAGCACACGGGCCCCAGGCCTCCCCCAGCAGAGGCGCGGGGCAGGCAGCGGACAGAGCACACGGGCCCCAGGCCTCCCCCAGCAGAGGTGCGGGGCAGGCAGCGGACAGAGCACACGGGCCCCAGGCCTCCCCCAGCAGAGGTGCGGGGCAGGCAGCGGACAGAGCACACGGGCCCCAGGCCTCCCCCAGCAGAGGTGCGGGACAGGCAGTGGACAGAGCACACGGGCCCCAGGCCTCCCCCAGCAGAGGTACGGGGCAGGCAGCGGACAGAGCACACGGGCCCCAGGCCTCCCCCAGCAGAGGCGCGGGACAGGCAGTGGACAGAGCACACGGGCCCTGAGTCAGCAGCCTTCCCAGCATCCGGCGGGCACCCGGCGATCTCTGCCGATCGTGAGCCCGACAGACCGCCGTCCTGGCACCATCACAGAGGCCACGCTCTCCTGGGTGTCACATTCCTGGGGCCCGGCGGGCAGCCTCTCTCCTGCCCTTCCTTCCTGGACACCTGAAATCCCTGCACATGCGCAGCTGGGGGGAGACACTGCCAACTGCACCTGTGCCGTGCCGGGAGCTGTCCGGAGGCTCTGCATGGCCAGCACCTCCTGCCTCCCAGGTCTCTCCTTTGGTTTCTTCAGGAGCCACCGCTCACCCTCAGTGCCCGTCATCCAAGTAGGGCTGACCCCGCCTCAGAGGGCCATCACCCAGGCCTCTGCTGAAGCCGCTTGTCACCCCCCCACCGCAGGGAGGGTGGTAAGAGAGGACCGTGCTCGGCCAAGGACAGCCTCTCCCAGCGGCTTTAACAACCTTGCCAGGCAGTGTGTCCGTTTCTCCTGACATACCTCCCGTGACGGGGATCTCACTACCTCCTGTGGCATCAACCCAAAATCTACGAGACGTCTACCGTTCAGCTCCCTCTGCCACATGGGGTTAGAGTGGGAAGAGGAACACTGATTACGCCCACCCCTCCCGGTGAGGGTCCCCCACACTGCCTTCCCCAGGGGGTCTGCTCTCCAGCTCACCCCAAGGCTTTCAAGTCGCTGCCCAGCCTGGATTCAGCACCGCTCAGTGTCCTCAGGGAGGGGGGCCTTCGTTATTCTCCCAGTTTTAATCCCAGACAAAAAATAAAGGAACCCTTTTCCCAACGACTCTGTCCAAAGTCTCAGAGACAGAGGTGATTGGCTGGAGCCACATGAGCCCAACCTGCACAATTGGTTGGCAGGGGACACAGCTTCCTCTGATTGGCCAGGCCGGGTCACATGCCCATCCAATGGGGAGGAGCAAGCTCAGTCCCACTGGAATGGCACTGACTGGGCAGGATTCTATAAACGGAAGGGAGAGAGTCCCCCAAAGCAGAAGATGCAGCAAGGAGAAACCTCAACGCCTACATCTTTCTCCGTGAGCCACGCTTTGGGCTGAACACTACAGGCAGCCCAGAGCATCATGGGAATATCACCTGTACCAACGTCCCGGCAACATCACAGGGCACCTACCCTAAGTCAGGCTTCTCAGCCAACACCACCCCCACGAGTGAACCTTCTCTGGGCATCGCCCACACGTCAAGCTAATGCCGACCTATCCACTGGAGTGCGCTGGCGAACGGCACATTCACCGGGCACTACTGCACCCCAGGCAGCGCCCTGCCACGTCTCCCTGGCTACACACCTGAGGGCTGCATGCAACCTGCACCCCACCGGGCAGAGGGGGAAACTGGGAGCCCGGGCAGGAGGCCACAGTTCAGGGTGAGACACGGCCTCACCGCGGGTGCTCTGAAATCCGCGCCAGCCCAAAACTGGATTCATTCCCGGATGCCCGGATTCCCTCCAAAATAAAACTGCCAGCTGCGGGGCCCTCTGGGGGCCCTACCCTAGGTGGTATTTCCAGGGAGAACACCCTGGAGGATTTCAGGGGGCATCGGGGGCCACAGTCGGGGGAGGGGCCTCCTGTAGGATCCCTTTCTCTAGTGGAAAATACACGCGGGGAAACATTTCAGGAACACAGATGAACATGAGCGCTCCATCCTGGGTGCTGAGAGCAGAGCTCCGTGGGCACACGCTCCGTCCTGGGTGCTGAGAGCAGAGCTCCGTGGGCACGGGGGCCTCCCCTGCCCTCAGTGCCCAGCAAAGGGCCCCTGTGGCAGCCGCCCACTTACACTGAACGAATGAACAAAGTTCCCAGGGGCAAAACTGCCTCTGAACCCTAGCTGGGCCGCACTCATCTTGGGCTTTGCTGCAGTGATCCACAGGGAACGTGCATCATCGCTAGGACTCCGGAACGGAGCGGGTTTCTCAGACAGACCAGGCCACCGTCTCACCACCCACCGTGACCTGCAGGCCCCTACGCTGCGGCCAGCGGCCACATGCCCCGTCTGGCTGAGGGCCCTTTCCCTTGGCCTCTGCCGCCTGGGGCCCTGGTTCTTCCCACCTGCCTGTAGCTCTGCTGGTGACCCAGAGACCGGCCCACCCGCCGCGGCGCGGCACCCACCCCTCCCCGCCCCACCCTCCTTGCCGCGTGCTCTACTTTGGCCGCACTTAAGCCCTACAAACAAAAGGACAATCGCGGCAGTTTAACCTGAGCAGCACTTACTGTGTCCTGGGTACCACGGCTTCTTGGTGCCCACACCATGCAGGAGGCACACCAGGGTTACAGGAGTGCACCGGCCCCAGTCACGTGACTAGCAAGTTCTTAAACCCTAGCCACTGTGCTAAACACCTCACCAAGGACTGGCAGCTCGTGCGGGCACACCCGTATGCATGCCACACTAGCCAAACGCCCACCACGTGGTAGCCTGGGGCAGGCACCTTCTGTGTACCGAGCTGGGCGTGCACAGGAAACCTGTGAACGGGCAAAGCCCACGGTCAGCCCAGCTCCCGCTGCAGAGCAGTGACGAGGACAGCCGCACACCAGGGGCCCAGGCTCTCACCTTGGAAGACAGCTCAGTTAACCCGCCTAGGCACTGGCGGGAGCCCCGTCCCAGATCGGAAGCCTACGCCACAAAGGCAGGGGTGCAGCTGTGCAGGGCCACACGGCGAGTGCGAGGCGGAGCTGGGATGTGAGCCCGGAACTTTCTGACAGCACTGTACCCCAGCAGTTGAAGGGATCACACGGGGCTGAGTGAGTGGCGGAGTCTGGGACGAGACGGGAAGGAGGAGTTCCCTGTCGGGGGCGTGTCACCCAGTGCCGGGCTGCAGGTGCTCAGAAGTCCCTGCACAGCTACTGGGCAGGAGACCGGGAAGCCGATCCCACAGCCTGCGCTCAGTTCAGTGGGCAGCAGGCAGCCATAGAAGGTTAACGAGCAGAGCGACTCAGGTAAAAGCTTGCTTTGGGGAGAGTTATTCAGGCAATGAGCAGCAGGAACACAGGGCAGGGAAGACGGCGGCCCCGAGACCAGGATGGCTGAGGGGCAGAGGGCGCACCTGCTCCTGGTTTGCCCCCTCGGGAATCAGCACCCACCCTCCCCTCAGGAAGCCCCCAGCCCTCACTCAGCATCGTGGTCTGGGTGGCACTGCCCCCTCCCCCACTCCAGCAGGCGGCATGTGACCCAGGCCTGTTGCCCAGAGGTTGGGAGATGGGCACAGGACCCCTGGCAGAGGCTCCACCTGGATAGCCCTGCCCACAGACCGAGGCTGGAGGCCCCACCCAAGCCAGCGTCCCCCGCCCTCCCCGGGGCTGGCAGGTGGAGGAGCAGCACCCTAGCTGGGGCCCAGGCAGCCTTCCCGGCCGCTGTCTACCAACACTGCATCTTCATCAGGAGCTGCACGGGGGGGTCTGGCTTCAACAAGTGTGCACTGGGCTTCCCCCACTGTGCCACAAGCATCTCGCGGAGCCAGGCTGGTGCCGGGGAAGACACCGGGCGGGGCCCACAGAAAGAACCTGGAAGTAGAGGGAGCCCAGCAGCAGCTCCAGGGAGAGGCCGGGCCGAGGGCTGGGTGGGCGGGCAGCACCTAGAACAGCTGGGGGGAGGGGGAGGAGAGACAGCAGGCCTGGGGGGGAGGGAGAGAAAGCCCCTGAGGAAGCCCCCCACACACACACACACACTGAATGGAGGAAGAAGCCACAGTCCCTGAAACCTTGCAAAGTACATGGAACCAGAGGCCCAAGGGTGGGGGCATCTCTCCTCTGAAACCCCCCAGGACACCTGGCAGGACTCAGGGCCACCAAGGAGCCCACCCTGCAGCAGACGGTGCCACAGAGGTGAGCACCCAACCACTGCCTTGGCAACAGCCCGAGGCCCCAGCTCAGCGCCACCTCTCCCCAGCCGTGTGATCCCAGCCAAGCCACTTAACCCCTTGGGGCCTTCCTGTAGGGCAGACGGGTCTCTGGACTGGTGGCACAGAGCTCTTCGGAGACACCCGAGGTAAGGTGTGGCAGGTGCAGGGACCACAGGCAGCAAGCGACAGGCACAGGGACCAGGTAAGGACACGACAGCGGGAAGAGACACGTTCTCAGAGAGGAACAAAAGCAGACCCACGAGCAGAACTCGCCTACGTTACGTGCGGTCCGACAGATGGCTGCGGAGCACAGGCACACTCCGGCTGCAGCAGCCCGGCTCTGGGACCAACAAGCAGCAGGGAGAGCGTTTTTAGCTCCCCCGCCAGACTCCCCATTCCCACCGCCGTGTGGGGAGCAGGGGTCCTGAACACCAGCCACGGAGCCACGGGGGAACACGTGTGCCCCGCGCCCGGGCACCGGCTGGGACCACAGAGACAGGACAACAGGACAGTGTCTTTCCCCATCACCTGAGGGCGGGGGGGGGGGGGGGAGCCCAGGAGGGAGTGGCAGCCAGGAGAGAAAGCCCCTGGGGAAGCCCCCCCCCGCCCCCACCCCACCCCCACACACACTGAATGGAGGAAGAAGCCACAGTCCCTGAAACCTTGCAAGGTGCGTGGAACCAGAGGCCACGTCCCTTCCCCCGCTTCAGGGAGAGCAGTGCAGGTGAGCAGCGGGCGGAGCTGCAGTTTGCTCGCTGCCCAGCGGGCTGGGAGCCAGGGCTCCAGAGGCAGAGCCTGAGGTTCCGATCCTGACACCGCGTGGCCCTGCACACCTTCCAGAGTGCACTCCTGCCACCGTGACCGAGAATGCGCAGGCGGCTGTCGGGGGGAAATTCACACACACACACACACACACACACACGTGCAATCTGCGTGTGAGCAGGAGTGTGCTCGGGGTGGGGGCCTCCTCAGGGACTTCCTCTCTCCCCCTCTCTGAAACCTCTCCTTCCCCTCCCCCCAAGCTGTCCTCTTCCTCCTTCCTCCCTCCCTCCCTCTCTCTTTCTCTCTCTCCCTCTGTCTCTCTCTCACACACACAAACACTCACACACGTCTTACACCCAGCCCACAGCAGATACTTGGTAAATATGCTTGGAATCGACCTAAATAGGAAATATCATTCAGCTAAGGACAGAGGCGCCCACGCCACGGCTGGCACAATTCTGGGCTTATTCACTTCACAAAGGGCTGGGCGGCCGGACCAGCACCGCCCTGGCCACTACACACGCACACCGCACGCTACAGCCAGGCCTCCCCCGGGGAGGGGGGGTGGGGTTAGGCGAAGCCACAGGCCCCAGGGAAGTGGCCCTGGGGACCCAGGTGGCCCGGCCCTCACCTCCCTCACCTCCCGGCTATGCCGCCTTTGTCTGGAGTCAGGCTCCCAACCTGAGGCTGGGGGCAGGGCCAGGGCCTCCTGCGGTCTCTTACGGTCCTCTGGCCTCCCTCTGTGCCTTGGGATTTCCGGCTGCACCCGGTCCCGCCCGCCCTCCGTGGTCCAGGGCGCCAGGAAGCACAGACAGCATCGTGCGCGGTACCTGCACCGGGAACCTTTCCACCTAAGCGTACACCTGCGGGCCCCTCCCAGAATAAAACCAGAGACATCCCCAGCTCCCGGAGCATCCCGCGTGCCCTCCCGCCCAGGGCCACGCACCCCCGCGGTTCCCACTTCTCACTGACAGAGCCGGATTTCCGACAGACTCACGGAGAGCGCTCCTTTGTATCTGGCTCTGTGGTCTCCAAATTAAAAAAAAAAAAAAAAAAAGGCTCCCTCCTCGCTAACCGGGTTACTTCTCCCAGGGGCTGGGGGCGGGGGCGCAGGAGGGGGCGCGGAGGGCTCCAGCCTCCGGGGAGCAGCCGCGGGCCGCGCGGGCAGAGCCCTCGGCGGGGCCCGCCGCACCTGCGCGCGAGGCCGGGCGCGCCTACCTGTGCACTGCTGGACGAAGCGCTCGTACTCGGCCCCCTGCTCGCCGGGGACGATGGTGCAGCCGTCGTACCTGAACGTCACCCTGCGGCGGGAAGCAAGAGACACGCGCGTGAGCCGGCCGAGCGCCGCGCGGCCCCGGGGGCGCGGCGCGCGGACCGGGAGGGCGCCTCACCAGATGACCGCCGAGCCGTCGTCGCGCACCAGGTTGTACGCGGCGCGGCAAGCCTCCTTGTCGATCTTGGTGGCCATGGCTGCGGCGCCGCGGCGCGGGTCCTGCCGGAGCCACCGAGCGCGCCCCGCGCGGCCTCAGGAGTCCGAGCGCGGCGGGCACGCGCCGAGGCGGGCAGGCGGGCGGCGACGCGGGGATGCGGGCTCCGAGCGCGGCGACCGCTCCGACTGCGGACCGGGAGCGCGCGGGGACCTGGGCCGCGGCCGCCCCGCCCCCTCCGGCCATTGGCCGTGCTGGCGGCGGACGCCCCGCCTCCTGGCTGTCATTGGCAGCCCAGCCTCGGGGGCGGGGCGTGCTCACTCCCCGACGGCCAATCCCAGCACGCTCGGGTTGCGCAACACTGCGCCGGTGGGGGCGGAGGCGGGGCTCTTCCCCGGTCCCTCTCGCGCTCCCTCCCCGCGCGCCGCCCCGCAGCTTCCTCCGCACCGCGCCGCTCCTGCCCGTCGTCCCCAAGGCCTCCACGTCTCATTTCCTTCAACTCCTTTCTCCCGACACCCTCCTTCTCCTTCCCCTCCCCCCACTCTAGGCTTCCCCCCACAGGCTCACTGCTCCTCCCACTTCCCTAACCCCCTGCACCCCCTCCCGTGCCCCTCCCCCCTACTTTGTGCCCTCTTCTCTCTGTTCCCTCCCTCTGCTTGCTGAGCCTCCCCTTCTGCCCAGGTTCCCTCCTCCCTCTCCCTCTCCCCTTCCCTCCCCCCCCACTGCATCCCCTTCCACTCCTCCTCCCTTACCCCTCACCCCCCTTCCCCTTCCTCCCCCTGATCCTCACCCCACCCCCTCCCCTGCCACCGCTCCCTCCTCACCTCCCTTCCCCCTTTCCTCTCCCCCCCCCAGGCTTCAGGCCCCTCCCAATGGCTGACCTCCTGCTTGACCGCTGGCCACCGCCCCCAGTCCAGCCCTGGGCTTTGGGACTCTGGGTGGGGAAGGCTTGGAAAGCAAGGGGGCAGGGAACACGCGGCCTCCGGGGATGGTGGGACCGCTGTGTTAGTGTTTAGCTGCCCCCCCCCCAGCTGCTCCGGGCTGCTAGGGGTGCAAGAGCTGACTCATGCTGTCCCTCCCCCAGGTCGCTGAGTCAGGTGCGAAGGCCAGCCCCTGGAGAGCTGCCTCTCTCTCTCACTGCTGGCCGCAGGCCAGGGCAGCCCTGAGGTCGCCCCTCAATCCCAAGAGGCCGGCTTAGGTTCCTGTGTAACTGACCTGTTGTTGGTGATTAATGAGTTAAATCCTAAATCCACACCCCACAGTCAGTGACAGTTTCCAATTATTGTTAGAATTCTCAGTCAGCAGAAACAAAACCAGAAACAAGTGAATGAAGACCCGGTGGCTGGGTGGATGGGCGGGCGGGGGCTCGGCCAGTGGAGCAGATGTGCCATAAAGAAGACAAAGCGATTCCTGTTTGGTGCAGCCCGAGTGGTTCCTTCCTCACTCCTCAATAAAGGGGACGGACAATGGGCTGTTGGGAGGGGACAAAGGATAGGCCCCTCCTCCCGGACGATCCAGTGCGTTCAAAGATGGAAACAGGAATTGGCCGGAGCAGAACGCGGGTCGCTTCCTCCGGAAGCCTGGAGTGGGAAAGGTCTCTCTGACCAGCACTGGAAACCAGGAGCCATCGCGCGGATTGATCCGTCCAACGTGCAAAGGCTGCCTCTAGGGAGCAGGTTCCGCCCCGTGCACCTGCGAGACAAAGCGGGGAAAAGCCCAGGAGCACAGATCTCCATCCTGCTGACCTGCAGGGGTCGACCTGCAAAAAACAAAACTGGGCCAAAGAGGTGACTGAGCACATCCTACAACCCTTAAACACAGAGGAAGATCCTCGGCCTCAGCCCCTAGGAAGGGGAACGGAGTTAGAGCGAGACCGAGACACCTTGGGAAAAACGCCGGCAGCTTGGCAACAAATCTGCTTTGCTGCTGACGCTGTGAAGACCCAGGCTCTCCCGTGTCTTGCTGGCAGGAGAGGGAGTCGACACAACCCTGGACGGAGGCCACGTGGCCATGTCGAGCAGAGTCCCAGAGCTGCGTGCGCACCTGCGCACCTGCCACACAGCCCTGGCTGCACACCGCAGTCACAGCCTCTGGTCCCCCGCTCAGAGACGCTGGTGGGGGTGGCCTGCCACGTGCCTGGGATGTGCCTGGGGCTGCGGGAGCCTTGCCCTGCGCAGGAGCTTTGTTTCTAAGAGAGCAGGCCAGGAATGAGCCTCTCGCCTGTCCACTGGGGACCGGGCAAGTGGACGGTGACGCAGGCATGCCAGGGAGGAGGAGGAGGCTGTGAAAGGAAAAAGGAGACCTTGTCTGTGTAAGAGCACAGCCTGGGGTTCATGGGAAAACGGAACTAAACGATGAGTTTGTTTGGACGCAAAAAAAACTTTTAAACCCATGGGTAGCTTTGCCATGATACGCATTTTCCAAGAGTGTTTTGAGACCCCTTGTGTGCATGGATTTCAGCTTTTTTTACACCAAAGAAACATATCTTTTAAATTCTGCTTCCAGTGAATGTCTGTGAGGCGCCCTTGGGTTCTGACTGGGGCAGTGGACGAGATCCATGGTACACAGTGCTGGGTACAGAGCAAGGTACACGGAACCATGCTGCCCTCGGGGTGGAAGGGATGAGTGTGACTGTGGAGCCTGGCCTGTGTGTGCACGGGAGCCCCGGGGAGGGCAGAGGAGAAGCCTGCCTGGGAGCAGGCCAAGCAGAGAGCTGGGGGCAAGGGGGCTGCAGGGGAGGGGTCACCGCCGACTTGCGTTGGAGTTATTTTGCTTTTGAACCTTGTGAACGCCAGATCCATCCAGCTTGTTAAGTTACCAGAAACCCAAGTGGCCCTCCTTCCACGTGTGACCCTGGGCATGATCGGTGTCTCAGGGTGCGGCGTGCCAGGATGAACTCTGAGTGTATGGCGGCTGGGACACCCTACCGCCCATCCTTCAATTGTTCTCTTTCTCTGCATTGTTGCGGGCGCCCCCTACTGGGATGAAAGTGTAATAGGGTTGGGGTTTTTTGTTTTTCAAGATTTAGTCGTTTATTCGAAAGGCAGTTACAGAGACACAGAAGTCTTCCATTTGCGAGTTCACTCCCCAGATGGCCTCAGACAAGAAGTCGGGAGCTTCTTCTGGGTCTCCCACGTGGATAGCAGGCACCCAAAGCACTTGGGCATCCTCCACTGCCCTCCCAGGTGCATTAGCAGGGAGCTTAAGTGGAAGTGGAACAGCCAGGACTGAAACCTGCACAAAACAGTCGGCTTTAAAGATAATTGTGGGGCCGGTGCAGCGGGTTAAAGCCCTATCCTGTAGTACCGGCATCCCGTATGAGCACTGGTTCAAGTCCCAGCTGAATCGGACACTCAAAATATGTTCATTTCAAGTCCCGGCTGTTCCACTTCCGATCCAGCACTCTGCTATGGCCTGGCAAAGCAGTGGAGGATGGCCCAAGTCCTTGGGCCCCTGCACCTGCATGGGAGACCCAGAAGAAGCTCCTGGCTCCTGGCGTCAGATTGGCACAGGTCTGTTGCGGTCATCTGGGGAATGAACCAGCAGATGCAAGACCTCTCTCTCTCTGCCTTTCCTTCTCTCTCTATGTAACTTTGACTTTAAAGTAAATAAGTGAATCTTAAAAAAAAAAAAAAATAGTTGTGGGGCCGGTGCTGTAGTGCAGCGGGTTAAAGCCCTGGCCTGTAGCGCTGGCATCCCATATCAGCACTGGTTCGAGTCCCAGCTGAATCGGACACTCAAAATATGTTTGGGGGCTAAAAATAAAAAGAAGCAAGGCAGGCCCTCAGGGCGTGGCCTGAGCACGTGGGTGGAAGACAGATTGAGAATGTGCAGCAGACGTGTCTGGTTTGGGGTCCGCGGCTCTGGAGCACTGGTGTGACGTCTAGGGACCTGCAGGTGAGGGGTGCGGGGCAGACGCTGGGTGGGAGCTGTGGGGGGGTGACTGGGATGTGGGCAAAGAGGTGACTGAGCACGTCCTACAACTGGTCCCTCTCCTGTGATGTGGCCAAGGAAGGGCACTTACCTGGACAGAGTTCGGACGCAGGGAACCCAGGAGCCCAGCACGGAGGGACAGAAATGCTGCATAGGGAGCTGAGGTGGACTTCCAGAGAGGGAGGGAGGAGAGGAGAGGGTGACGCTGTGGTCAGGACGTGGGGAGCCCCTGAACTCAGGCTGAAATCTCAGTGCCAGCGGGGGCTCTAAGGCGTGGCTGTGTGCTAGGAGGGACTCAGGCCTTTCTCTCAGGACAGGCTGAGTCCAGGGGACTGGATTAGTTATCACTCTTTCTGGGCACCTTCTGCTTTTTTTTTTTTTTTTAATATATTTATTTATTTGAAAGGCAGAGAGAGAGAGGAATCTTCCATCTACTGGTTCACTCCCCAAATGGCCGCAACGGCCAGAGCTGGGCCGACCTGAAGCCAGGAGCTTCTTCCAGGTCTCCCATGCGGGTGCAGGGGCCCAAGGACTTGGCCATCTTCTACTGCCATACCCCATATGGGATGCCAGCAATGCAGGTGGTGACTTTACCTGCTATGCCACAGGCCGGCCCCACAGCCTCTGCTTTCCCGCCTGCGACACGAGGTGCTCACCAGAAGCTGGGAAGGGGCCCTACCACACTCTTGATTGCCCCAGCCTCAGAGCCACGAGCCGAGATGAACTTGTCACCGGTCTCGGGCTCTGTCACAGCAACAGAAGAGGAACTCAGACAGGAGGCGTTTCAGGCAATGGGGGCTCCCAACATTGGAAAAGAGAGGACCCCGGCTGGGGACGTCAGGCAGAGCGGAAGGGGCGGGCCAGCAAGTGGGCAGGGCAGCGGGACGGGCACAAGGGATTCTTAAACCTGCTGTTGACCAGGAAACGGACAATGGCCTCGGAGGTCTCAGTGTGGCCGGTGGCAACTACATTGTGTCTCACACTGTCAGGTAGCAACTGTGTCCTGTGGGAGTGAGCCTAGTGGGTCTTCCTCCAGGGCGCCTGGCACCACGCCCAGGGCTCCACGATCCACAAGCTCTCAGCCCCTCAACCAGAGGCTCCGCCCCCAGTGTTGAGTCAATGGTTGACCTCAGGGGTCTTAGCGCCTACAGCAAAGAAGCAGAAGAAATGGACAAAGCAGGCAAACTGGCGCTGCCCGTGAGGAGCATCAGGAGGTGAGGAGGTCTGCTTCTCTCCCTGTGGAGACGCGCACGGTCAGTGGCCAGCCTTTCACGTTCTCAGGGCTACAAGTGAAAACCCCAAAATTCCCACCTCCGCTGTGGTCAGAGACCCGGAAGCAGTTGCAATCCTGCAGCTGCCTGGCGGCATGGCTGTCACTGCACAGCGGGCGCCCTGGGCGGAGCGGGTATTTATAGAACACAGTATTGACGGGCCGGCCGTGCCAGATCTCAGCGGTTGTCGGATCGCAGCAAAGAGGCATCAGGAAGCTTTGCAAGGCGGTCTTTCCCGGAGCCCGCGGCCCGTGGCCGGGGTCTAACTGCCAGGGAGAAGGGCAGAGGGCCCAGGCGCTGCCGGGGCAGTGTGGCCTAGTGGTTAAAGGCCCGGCAGCACTCACTCGGACCCTGTCAGTTTCCTCTTCCACGCAAAGGAGCCCCTCCCACAGAGGGACTGCTGAAGGCGCTGCATGGAGCACCCGTGTACAGGAACACGACGCCCCCGATAGGTGTGGGGGCACTAGGAACAGCAGGGGGCTGAACTCCACACTGGAAAACAGAAATCATCTCACACATGCACACACATGCTAGCACAGGTACACACACAGACAGACAATCCATGTTCCTTGAACTTTAAAAACTATATGTATTTCTATTTGAGAAGCTCAATGACAGAGACAGAGGGAGAGACGTGGAGAGAGAGAGAGAGAGAGAGAGAGAGAGAGAGAGAGAGAGAGAGAGAGAGAGAGAATCATCCATCCACTGGGTCACTCCCCAAATGTCAGCAACAGCCAGGGCTGGGCCGAGCCAAAGCCAGGAGCTCGGTCCAGGTCTCCCACGTGGGTGCAGGGGCCCAAGCACTTGAGCGCCCTCTGCTGCTTTCCCAGGTGCACCGGCGGAGAGCTGGATCGGAAGTGGAGCCGCTGGGACTGAATGAGTTGTGACACCAACAAACAGCTTTACCCACTGCGCCACCGCGCCAGCCCTGCCGTGGACCTCTGAAGACCCCACACGTGTCCTGTCTGTGCACACCAAGCCTCCAGGCCTTCTGCTCTGCCCCCGCGGGTCTTCCCGGCCCCACCGGAAGTGAGGGCAGGTGTTCCCCAGCGCTCCTGCCTTCCAGTGTTCCGCAGCCTCGGTGGACACAGCGCCTCCTTTCCTTACACTCGTGCTCCCCTACGTCGTTACGGCCTGTACAGCAGTGAGGACGGTAACGGCCGTGGCCGCCCTGGAGCCTGCGCAGCCGCCTCCAGGCACACAGGCAGTGCGAACCAGGGAACCGGGGCACACCTCCCCAGGACCAGGGCTCTGCACCCTGCGGGCACCTGTTAGTGTGCGTCACCCACAAAGAGGACGAGCCTGCTAACACGGCGAGTCACTTACGTGGAAGTTATTTAAAAAAAAAAAAAAGATTTTATTTTATTATTTGAAAGGCAGAGTCACAGAGAGAGAGAAATGGCGAGAGAGAGAGATCTTCCATCTGGGGCCGGCACTGTGGTGCAGGGGGTTAACGCTCTGGCCTGAAGCGCCAGCATCCCATACAGGTGCCAGTTTGAGACCCAGCTGCTCCACTTCCCATCCAGCTCTCTGCTGTGGCCTGGGAAAGCAGTAGAAGATGCCCAAGTCCTGGGGCCCCTGCACCCACGTGGGAGACCCAGAAGAAGCTCCTGGCTCCTGGCTTCGGATCAGCATAGCTCCAGCCGTTGCAGCCAACTGGGGAGTGAACCATCAGATGGAAGATCTCTCTCTCTCTGCACCTCTCCTCTCTCTGTGTAACTCTGACTTTCAAATAAAAATAAATAAATCTTAAAATAAAAAAATCTTCCATCTGCTGGCTCACTCCCCAGATGGCCGCAATGGCACAGGCCGGGCCAGACAGAAGCCAGGCCCTTCCTGCAGGTCTCCCACGTGGGAGGGACCTAAGCACTTGGGCCATCTTCCACTGCTTTCCCAGGCCGTTAGCAGGGGCCTGGATGGGAAGTGGAGCAGCCGGGACTCCAACTGGTGCCCACATGGGATGTCCGCCCAGCCAGCAACTTTACCTACTACACCACAGCGGCGGCCCCAAGAGGGCATCTTAGAAACCTAAGTGGCTAAGATGAAGGCGTGGTTACGTATTAGGTGTCTTTCCTACACCAGCTCATCTCACCCAGTCTTTCAGGCTTTCATCCGACAGACATCCCCCTGGTGACCCTAACACTGGACACAGTGTGACACTGGACACACTGTGACCCCCCAACACTGGACACAGCACACACTGCAGGCTCTCCGTCAGGGCCAGTGTTATTGTGCCCATTTCATTGCTGGGGAGACTGAGGCTCTGCCATTTGACCATGGTCCCACACACAGTAAGTGACAGTGCCTGGCCTGTGTGGACAGCTATGGTCTCTTCCCCTGTGGCAGACGGGGTCGGGTTCTGCAAGTGGACAGCTCAGGGTGGCCACAGCCAACTCGCGAAGCCAGCTGGAAAGGACAGATGAGGGGATTGGAAGTCAGAGTGGCCTGGTGCCCGGAGGCAGGGGGCCAGCAGGCAGGTGGGTTCCAGAGAGAATTCCAGTGCGAATGAGAAGAACCAACGAGGCAGCGGAGGCAACTGGGGGCGGGCAGAGGCTGGGGTCCGGACATGGATGCCCTCCTGGGCTGAACGGCAGGCAGGCTCCCTGACCTCTGTCTGACCTTGCCCCACCCCCACCCCCAGTCTTTGGCAGAGAACTCTGTGAAGCCTGTTTAGGGAGAACTTCCCCACCCGATACCCGATCAGTGCCACCCCCGCCCACCCCGATGTTGGAGTCCTTGGCCCACCTTTAGCCAGAGTCCTGGTCTGTGCACTTGGCAAGCACCCTTGACCTTGACGGCTTGTCTTAGGGATTTCACGCCCGCCCAGCCCTGGCTCTGCTGGCCAGTTGGCAACCCCCGGCCCGCCTTTGCTGTCCTGGGAGCGGAGCTCAGCCTCATTCCACTACTGCAACAATCTTGCAGAAAGTATCAGAATCACTCCAGAGTCCAGGGAAGGTCTGCTGGGAGCCGGGAACAAGCAGGACGCTGCACAGGAGGCCTGGGCCTGGAGCAGTGAGAGGGACCGGAAACGCGCTGGCCCCTTCCCCCCACCCCCGACTCTGAGCCCCTCCAATGCCTCCTGTTGGCCAAACCCAACAGGAGGTCACGGGGGAAGGAGGCGGCGGTACTGTCCATCTAGCCGAGTGCTCCAGGACGCGGGCAGAGGACAGAGAGGAGCCGGAGGACAGTGGAGGAGCCACCAGCCCACCCTACTTTCTGTGGTGTGAGGATGAGAATCCTGTTTCTTTAGATGTTAGTATTTCTCTGAGACTGACCCATGAGGGTGCAACAGCACAGGGAGAGGACCCACCCTCCAGGCAGCACTGGTGCCAGCCCGCCAAGCCGTCAGGGGGCGGCCAGGGTCACGGGGCCAGGGCTCTCCACGGCCCCTTCACAGCCTCTCTCCCCGCCTCTCACTCCTGCCCCCTTCTCACCCTCCGATCCCCTCTGCCCCTTGCAGCGTAGCCGGCTGCTCCGCCCAGGCCTTGATGCAGGAGCCGGAGACCAGTGTGTGGCTTTTTGTGCTTCCCTGGGAAGGCCCGCGGAGCTGGCCGCGCAGTCCCGGGAACCCAGGATGGCGTGACATTCCCAGGCCAGCTCCCCTCGTCTGCTCCACGCCCCCGTGCCACATTCCTGTTTCCTGGGATCGCACGCGTTACGTAACTTGGAAAAGAAAGGCATGAAGCTCGCCAGTTGCACACAGGCTTCCGGAAGCTCCTACACAAGAATGGCCTGTCCTGGAGCACGCAGTCCCGGAAGCCAAGGCCCTCGGCCAGCAGGTCCATCCTCATCCCCGAGGCACGGCTGCTCCCGAGTTGAGCGACTGAACCGTCACTAGAACCTGCAGTAGTCAGGACTCGGTGCCACCAGCTTAGGGCAAGCTCGGGGTGGGCAGAGATGGGGAACCCACTGTGCGTGTCACCACCCCGCAGGAAGTAGAGGCACAGCGGAACCCGGGGATGCCACGGTTGTCCATCTGTCTCTCCCTGTGACTACAGGGGTTACGTCCACTTCTGGCGCCCATGAGCTACTTGCACGCACAGCACTATGAGCTGACATCATTCCCAGCAACTGTATAAAATCTCAGGGAAGGAACCCGATTGGCTCTGTCGACCCCAGCAGATGGAAGAAGCTCCCGGGCTTGGTGAGCGCTGGGCTGTGCCTGTATTCTGCGCAGAGCTCTGTGGAGTTGTGAAATGGGCGGCTTCAGCAGGGACAGTGGTGTCAGCAGAGTCCCGGGGCGGTGCTGCTCCTGCTCGATCCAAATCCCTAGAGACTCACCCACCCCTCGGCTCCGGGATCTGCACCTCTGGGCCTGAGGGCTTTTCTCCAAATTCGCAGACTGGCTGGAATGCAGGCTAATAAAGAGGCAACACTGGATGGGATCCCTGTGTCTGCCCCCACTCCCCTCCTGGGTGGGTCGGCACCAAGGAGTGGGTCCCACCCTGGCCAGGAGCTGTCTCCGGCACGAGGCCCCAGGCACCCTGACTTGGGCCTTGGCCGCTTCCGCTCCCTGTCTCACCCCCCTCCCCGGTTTCTGCGCTTTCCAAATGAACCATTGAGCCTGAATCCTAACCCCAGCACCTGCTTTGGGGGAAACCTGGACCAAGAGAAGATGTCTTGGCAGGAATAAGAGAGATGCAGCCGTGGGGGGCCACAGCCCTGCTCCTGCACACACCCACGCCCGCGGCTCCTGGGTCAGGTTTCTGAGACGCAGGCGCACGGGGTCGGTGCTGTGGCGCAGGGGCCTTAAGCCTCGGCTTATGATACCAGTAACCCATATGGAGCACCGGCGGCTCTGCCGCAGGTCCGGTGCTCTGCTAATGCACCTGGAAACACGGGGGGGGGGGGGGCAAGTGTCTGGGTCCCCGCCACCCACGTGGCAGACCTGAAGAGAGTTCCTGGCTCCTGGCCTGGTGCAGCCTGGCTGTGGCAGCCGTTTGGAGGCAGGGCTCTCTGGGCTGGGGGAGAGGAGGACCCGGCTGCAGGTGGGAGGCTGCGGTCAGGAAGGGCACCCCCCTGCGAAGCAGACTCCCCGGAACCCCGCGTTCCTCGCTCCCGTGGTTCCCACAGCCGAGGGCCAGCTCTGCCTGCCCTTGGCTCACTATGTTGCAATTATGTGAGCACGTGTCTGGCTCTCCCGCTTTAAAAGCAAGGGTCAGGACTCGCAGAGCCCTCTGTGGCCAGGACTGTTTGCCCAGCCTAGAAGCAACCCTTCTCTCTGGAAGAAGAGGAACAGGGCTAAGGGCTGCAGAACTCCTGGTTGGAATTCAACCAGACTCCACGGCTGAGGCAGCCAAGCAGGACGCCCGCTTCCGGCTCCGCTCAGAGCAGGAGCAGCCGCCCAGCTCACAGGTACTGACTTTGCACTTGGCTGTTTCCCCTAGGGGAAGGCAGGAGCCTGAACTTGAACCTGCAGGGGTCCAGCCTGTGGGGTTGTGCAGGGCAGGCAGTTTGTCAGGAAATGCAAGAGATGTTTGGTTGCAGAGCGTGACTGTGAGTTCTGGGAAGCTGCATTGGTTAGTGCTGCCTGTTGGCCTGCTCTCAGAGTCCCAGAGGGAAGATGTGCTGCAATCAATTAGTAATGTCTGCCATGGGCATGAGATGAAAAGTGGAGGCATGCATGCTACTTGTTACCATCCCCAGCAGCAGAGCCATGGAAAAGGGCGCTGGGCAGATTACAAGGAATGATAGTGGCTAATATTTATCCTGCACTCAGACTATGTCAGGCATGTTAAATGCTCTGCTCTGTCTCATGTAATCATCAAGCTAACCCTCAGATAAATGCTATTATTGTCCCTCCTCTACAAGCTCAGCCTCATGAGGGCCATGAATATTTAAATCTGTGCTGTTTAATGCTGCCTCCTCTGCACCTGCGTTCCTGGCACACAGCAGGTGCTCACCTAAGTGTTTCCTGGTGAGTCCATTAAGCCCATTTTGCAGGTGGTGACCCTGAGGCTCAGAGTGGCATCTTGGTCAAGGGCACAGCCACCAAGTGCCGGCCCGGGGCTGGGACTCCAGTATCCCCTGGAGCTTTCTGTGACTGTGATGTTTTCTGAGCTGTGCTGTCCAACACGACACCCCCGAGCCGCCTGTGGCTGCTCAGACTGGAAAAGTGGCTCTGTGACCGAGCAACTGTATTTTAACTGAAATTAAAGTTGAGGTTGAGACAGCTGCATGTGGCTGGCGGCCACGGTTCTGCAGAGGTTGAGGCCGTGGTTGAATCCCGTGACGTGGAAAGCACACGGCCAAGGTGAGCCACAGACACAGAGGCCCACGGCGGCTTTTCGCGTGTCGGTTCCACCTGGGAGGCAGGGGAGCAGCCAGTGAGCCACCCTGTGAGACAGGGAGGCTGACACCTGTTTCCCTCCCCTTCTTCCCCATACCTCTCCCTGGGGGCCTGGTCTCTGCCTCCTCCCCCCACCCAAGCCTAGATGTGATCTCGAGGGAATGCCCGATGCTAAGCTCTGAGCGCGTGTTCCCCACGGTTTCTACGCACCAGCAGCCAGAGGCTCCGCCCAGAGAACCCGTGTTCCCACGAGCACCAGAGCTCACGGCCGGGGCCTGGTCCATGCGACCAGTTGTGTTCCTCCCCTGACCTTGCGCCACACCCCAGAGGGGAACAAGTGTGACCCCATGTGGAGCTGGGGCGACTGAGGCACAGCAAAGCCAACAGGTGTGGGGGTTCACAGAGCTGGGGGAAGCCAGGCCAGGGCTCAGATGCAGGCAGAGCTTAGTTCAGTCCCAGAGAGGAGGGGAGAGGGGAGAGGGAGGGAGGAGGCTCCTGAGGGGGCGTACCCTTCCTGCCCACTAAGGGATGGGCCCAGGCACCTGCTGCTGCTCTGCCCTGGGCTGCTCTGCCCCTGGTGGCTTCACTGCCTCCAGACCTCCAGGGGTTACAAACTTCCAGAATTCGGGGGCCAAGGACTCCGCAGGCGAATGTGGTCCCTGGGGCCTGCTCCTTTGTGCCAGGCTATGGCAGGGAAGCTAGGCAAGGACAAACCCCGAGAGGCTCCGTCTGCTCCTCCCTGCCTCTCTTCCTGGAGCTGGGACCTGGGACCTGGGGCAAGGAGGCCCCCAGGCCCCACCCCTCCAGACCCAGCTTTCCCAGGGAGCCAGCTTGGTGACACCCCTCCGAGCACCTGCCTTCAGGACGTACTGTGACCTGTGAGGGCAGCTTGCTGGCTGACGGCACGCTGCCCTAACCAGCCTGGCTCCTCGGCCCCCCCCCACGGTGTTTCACTGGGTGATGCTGGCCGCGTCGTCTCACTGCGTGGGGCCTCAGCTGCCCCATCTGGGAAGTGGGGATGATAACAGCGCGGGCCCTTCGGGCCACTGTGAGTACCGGCCAGGTGAGCCAGCAGAGCCGTGAGCACCGGCCAGTGGAGTCACCACGCGTGACGGGGCCTGACCCCGCCCCCTGCCCTTTGCTTTGCTGGGTGTGTAGATGAGGCACTTCCTTAGGCTGGGTCCTCCACTGTGACATTCTTTGCTTGAAAAGAAGAAAGGACTGGCCGGCGCCGTGGCTCAACAGGCTAATCCTCCCCCTTGCGGCGCTGGCACACCGGGTTCTAGTCCCGGTCGGGGCACCGGATTCTGTCCCGGTTGCCCCTCTTCCAGGCCAGCCCTCTGCTGTGGCCCGGGAGTGCAGTGGAGGATGGCCCAGGTGCTTGGGCCCTGCACCCCATGGGAGACCAGGAAAAGCACCTGGCTCCTGGCTCCTGCCATCGGACAAGCGCGGTGCGCCGGCCGCAGCGCACCGACCGTGGCGGCCATTGGAGGGTGAACCAACGGCAAAAGGAAGACCTTTCTCTCTGTCTCTCTCTCTCACTGTCCACTCTGCCTGTCAAAAAAAATAAAAAATAAAAAAAAAAGAAAAGAAGAAAGGACTCACGGGGCCAGCATTGTGGGACAGTGGGTGCTGCCACTTCCCGTCTCGGAGGGCCTGTTTGAGTCCCTGCTACCCCACTCTGATCCAGCTCGCTGCTAATGCACCTGGGGAGACAGCAGGTGATGGCCCGGGGTCTCAGGTCAGAGCCACCCACCTGGGAGACCGAAGGAGTTGCAGATTCATAGCTGCAGCCCGGCTCAGCTCTGGCTGTTGCGGCCGTTTTGGGTGTGAACCAGAGGGTGGACATTTCTCCTGGACTGGGCCAGGCTGAAGCCAGGAGCCAGGAACTCCATCCATCCAAGCCTCCCACATCAGGTGCATTCGCAGGGCTCAAACCGTCAGTCTGCTCTGGGGTGTGGCTATCTCACGTGGCGGCCCAATCGGCTGCCGCCCGCCCAACGCCTACCCTGCATTGTTCCTGAGTGAGGAGGCACCGAGGCTGGAAGGGAAGAAGCGTGGCGAGCTCCCGCTGTCCCAGCGAGGAAACCAGCCAGAGTCTGTGTGTGAAGCCGAGGCCATGCCGGAAAGTTCACACTCAGGGCCCAATACCCTGGGGTTGTTGTCTTGAAATTCTCAAGTTTTGTCTTTGACTTTGTGGGCCAGGGAGCATTGCCAGGGGCTTAGAACTTGGCTCATCCCCCTCCGGTCACCTCCCTGCCTCCCCAGGCGCCCTCAGCCCTGCACGATGATCACTGCCACCTGGTGGGGGCCTGGGCACAGGTGCAGGCAGGCCTGGGCTCGGTCTGTGCGCTGTGCACAGCGCCCAATAAATCACGGGGAGAGTGCCGTGCCGGGCGGACACAGCAACTGCAGGGGGGCGGAAGCGGCTTTCTCCCTGCTGGCTGAGCAAGGGCCCTGCGTTCTCCTTCCACACCGGGCCCTGCGGACGATGGAGCTGCTCCCACCTCCCTCGGATGCTGCCTGAATTTCAGAAATAGTGGTGTGTGGCCATCGCTGGGGACAGCCTTTGGGAGAGGGGAGTGGCTTAGAGCCTAACACACGTGCATTCCTTGTGACCCAGCACCCGCCCTTCAGCATCAGCCAGCCGCACGGGGGTACAGGCACCTCGGTGTCACCGATCCTAAGACACCAGCTGGGTACCCGCCATGCAGTCCAGGGCACAGTCCACACTGCGGGATGGCACGCAGCGGCTCCAATTCTATCACAGGGCAGAACTTACTGGTGGGCGAAAAACTCAGGATGTTTGCAGACAGGGGAAGCTCACAGGAGAGCTTGCGCCATGTGGCCTCATCGGCATGGAGTCGGGTGGGTTTGTCTGTGAACGCTGATTCTCCGTGGGAGGGTGTGTTCTCCTCTGGAGGGTGACTTTTCTTACCTGTACTTGTCTGCTCCTTTAGCTCTGTGCTGAACGGGGGTCACTTTCCATAGCACACGGGCCCCCAGCGGCAGAGGGCGGGGCAACGCCCGAGTTCAAGCCCAGCTCTGCTCCCTACAACCTCTGTGACCGTGGGCGAGAGATTTGATGACTCAGGTCTCTGCCAACAGGCAAAGGGACGATACGTCTGCCAAAGGGCCCAGGAGACCAGGTGAGCTCTCTGGCGCGGGGAGCATCGGACAACGGTGAGCTCACCGTAACCCCTGGCGCTAGTCCTGGCACTGTTGCGCAGGAATTCTGCGAGGGGGACTTGTCCACAGACAGCAGGGCTCCGCATTTCTTAGGGAGTTTACAAATGAGTGCTTCTGTTAGCGACTCTTGTGTGCGTTCCCGGTTAAGTGAGGCACCTGTTACTTTCGTGTTGGAGGGAGATGCAGCTTAAAGAGAAAGGTGTGGGGTGTGTGGTTTGCTCCTTGTTGTTGGGGGAAGAGGATGGCGCCAGGGTGCCTGAATCTCACCTTTCAGGTCAAGGTCGTGTGTGGATCTCGGAGCGTGTCCTAGATCCCTTTCCTATCTTCTCCTTCGTAAGGAGGCTAGCACGTGGACACTGATGGCAATGTGGAGTTAGGGCCTCTGAAAACCCCCACAGTGGAACTGCTTGATAGATTGAGTCCTATCCATGGGGGCTCCGAACAGTGGACAATTAAATCAAAAGATCAGCTTATCTTGGTGCAAAACATTTTTCTTTTTTTTTTAGCAGTTGATGAGGGAGAGGTTTTTTTTGTTTTTAAAGATTTATTTATTTGAAAGAGTTACACAGAGACAGAAGGAGAGGCAGAGAGAAAGAGAGAGTCTTTCATCCGATGGTTCACTCACCAATTGGCCACAATGGCCGGAGCTGCGCTGATCTGAAGCCAGGAGCCAGGAGCTTATTCTGGGTCTCCTATGAGGGTACAGGGGCCCAAGGACCTAGGCCACCTTCTACTGCTTTCCCAGACCACACAGAGAGCTGGATCTCGAACTGGCACTCATATGGGATGCCCGCACTTCAGGCCTGGGCGTTAACCCACTGTGCCACAGCGCCGACCCCAGATGAGGGGGCATTTTTAACAAAATTTAATTTATGTAAAATCATAGAGAGATCCTATCTGCTGGTTCACCCCTCAGTGTTTGCAGTAGCCAAAGGGGTTAAAAGTGGGAGCCAGGAACTCAGTCCCAGTTGCCCATGTGCGTGGCAGGGTCCCACCTGCTCGAGCCATCGCTGCTGCCCCTAGGGTGTTGCACCAGCAGGAAGATGGCATAGAAGCAGAGCCAGGGCTCAGGCATCCTGATACGAGATGCAGGCCTGCCAAGTGGCAGCTTAACGCTGCACTACACACCTGCCCCAATGGCTTAAAAAATCTATTGAGAGTCAGAGTTACAGACAAAGGGAGAGAGAGATCTTCCATCTGCTGGTTCACTCCCCAAATACCTGCAATGGCTGGAACCAGGTTGATCTGAAGCCAGGAGCTTCTTCTGGGTCTCCCATGCGGGTGCAGGGGCCCAAGCACTTGGGCCATCTTCTACTGCTTTTCCAGGCCATAGCAGAGAGCTGGATCAGAAGAGGAGCAGCCGGGACTGGAACTGCGCCCATATGGGTGCTCTAAATAAGAATATGTCCCAGTCACCAACAGAGCCTTGACCATAACCCCGCCACAGCACTGAGCACGGTGCGGTAACTGCTGACCCGCTTGCTGGCCTCTTCCTAATATCCCTGCGTTTCCTGCAGCCCTGGCAGGTGCTCTAAACCCTTCCTGGAGGAAGAGGGGAAAGCAAAACGGAAAAAGAAACAGGGAGAAAGAAACATTTTGTTATCTATTTATTTGAAAGTCAGAGTTACACAGAGAGAGACAGAGGTCTTCCATGCACTGGTTCACTCCCCAAGTGGCTGCGCCAGCCGGAGCTGCCCTGACCTGAAGCCAGGAGCTTCTTCCAGGTCTCCTACGCAGGTACTGGGGCCCAAGGACTTAGGCCACCTTCTACTGCTTTCCCAGGCCACAGCAGAGAGCTGGATCGGAAGTGCAACAGCCAGGTCACAAACTGGCACCATACGGGATGCCGGCACTGCGGGCAGCGGCTTTACCAGTTATGTCACAGCGCTGGCCCTTTTTGTTTGTTTCTAAACCAGCACTACAGAGACATATGCAAATAACATAAGATACCCTCCCTTTAAAAAAAAAAAGAGATTTATTTGAGAGACAGAATGAGCTCCCACCAACTGATTCACTCCCAAAAGGCCTGCTCTAGCTGGGGCTGGGCTGGGCTGAGGCCTGGCGCTAGGACCCCAACCCATGCCTCCCACATGGACCACCACTGCCTCCCAGGGCACGAGCAGGAAGTTGGAACCCAGGTATTCCCGTGGAACAGAGAAGGGGGGGAGGGAAGGGGATGTTGCTGGTGTTTGGAGAGTGAACCAGCAGATGGAAGATCTTCCTCTCTGTGTCGCTCCGGCTCTGAACTGGATGAAAATAAACATTAAAAAAAAAGTCCTTGGCTGATTCAAGAGTTGTGAGACCACTAAGTACCCTCCACTCCCTCGCCCCAGGAGGCACCCCCTCTCTCCGCACTCCCCGACCCGGCCACGCTCTGCCTCCCGCCTGTCCTGCGCATCCCACATCCCACGCAGGCACGGGCGCAGGCATGGGCGCGCACGGTGCGTGTCTGTTTGCGTGCGATGCGACTTCTTGGACTTGGAATCACCTCTCCGAGCTGCGTCCAGGCAGTAGCTCCACAAAAGCCCGGGAACAAAACCCAAAGTAAACCGTGCCGTGCAGCCTTCTCCCGGGACAGCCACAGGAAACCAAACCGAGGCGCAAACCGTGTGAAAACATCGGGCAGGGGTCCGCGCTCCCGCGCGGCTGGCGTGCAGCGCGCGGGCCGTGGCTCGGCGCAGGGCGGTCAGCGAAGGCCCCACCGCCGCGCGGGCGGGGGACGAGGCGACGTGGCCATCAGGACGCCCCCGGCCCGCGCTCAGGTCCCTGCCGCGGCAGCCGGCTCCTCGCCTGTCCCCTCCACGGCGCGTCGCAACGCCGGGGACGCGGGGACACCAGGGCGCCTGTCCGGATGCGAGGTTGCGGCCGCCTCGGAGGGTGCGTCGGGGGTCCCAGGCGGCGGCCGAGGGTGCGCGCCCAGCCCGCCCGCGCGCGCGCCGTCCGCCCCGGGCGCAGGCCCCGCCTCGCGCCGCCTGAGCCCACCTCCTCCCGGCCGCCGCCATTGGCCGCGCGCGCCGCCTCCGCCCTCGGCCTCGCACTTCCTGGCGGAGCCATGGCTGCGCACCCGGCCGGCCCAGGGGCTCCGGCGCCCGGGCCGCGCGGCGCCGCCAGCCCAGCCTCACCGCCGGGGCTGCCCGCAGCGCGTCCGTAGCGCGTCCTTCCAGGTGGGCCTCCGCGCGCGCCCACCCCTCCCCGCCCGGAGCCTCCGCGCGCGCCGCCCTGGGGTGCCGGGGCGGGGGTGGGCAGGGGTCGGGGACTCCCCAGCGCCCGAGAGCTGCGCTTCCCTCCACCACCACCAGCGTCCCTTTGTGCTTGGGTGGGTGCGACTGGGCGCGCGGGGTAGGCGGGCTGGGCGCCCACCCTTGCCCGCGGTCCGTCGGCCGCGCGCGGGGAACCGGAGAGGCCGCCCCTGCAGGTGAGACAGGTGCGGCCTCTGGGGCCGCCCCCCGCGAGGGCGTAGGTGAAGGATCCGTGTCCCGCCACGGGCTCTGGCCCCGGGCGCGACCCAGCTCCGCCTCCCTCCGCCTCCTCGCAGCCGGCTCGAGCCTGCCGGGCGGCGGTTGTGCGGGTGGCTCCGCCAGGGAGTTCGGGGTCCGAGCGGCGACTGCGGTGTCCCCAGAGACCCTGCCAGCGAGACCCGGGACGGGTGAGTGCCGCCGGCAGCCTTGCGGGTTTCAGCCGCTTTGGGTTCCGCCGCGCAGACACCCGGGATCAGGGTAGAGACCTGGAGGGAGCCGGGAGCAGAGACTCCCCCGGGACCCTCGTCCCGGACGTGGGCCCTGTCCCGAGGTTACTTCAAGACCTTATGCACCGGGGTCAGTGATCGCTGGGTGTGGGGATGGCCTTGACCCCATCCATCCTCACCTGCCTCTCCAGAGCACGGGAGGCAGCGGGCATCCAACACCTGGGTGGACGTCCCCCCAAACTCCTGGGGATCAAAGGGGCCCGTGCACTCTCTCTGGGGCACTCTCTCTGGTTGTCTTGACCTAGAACAAGCTTCTAGCGTTTGAGGGCAAAACAGCCTTGTCCAGGTGGCCAGGTTGGTGGGGGGTGCGGTGGGGGGCACCTGCCACTTTGGCCTGTGTGACCTTGGGGCAGCCCTTCAGCACCCGGAGCGTAGGTGTCTCACTGTGGAAGTCATGGTGGCACCGGTCTCAGAGGGTGAAGGTAAGCTAGGGAGGTCTGGTATGCAGTCGGCACTACACAAATGCTGGTGTTTGCCTCTCTGCCTCTCTCTCTCTTTCTCTCTCTCTCTCTCAGCAGCCTGGGGGCAGTTGGGAAGCCTGGGGGTGGGTACAGCTTGTTAAGATCACAAAGTGGCAAGTTTGTCCTGAGAAGTCTCCTTGTCCCTTGCTTCCCCCTCACCCCCAGGGAGCTGGACAGGATGGAACGTGCCCGGATTCGGTCCTCCCCGGGGACACTGGAGCCCCCTCCCTGTGTCCCGGATTATCTGAGCACAGTGCTGACTGTTGTCACGCTGTACTTTATGAGCGAAGGCTCTCTGCTTCGGAAGTAACAAGTTGCCTCTTTTCGTGAACTCAGATAGCAAACCCTCAGTCCAGGTTTGTGCCCTTGTCTGCGGGGTCCTCGCCGAGGTGGCCCCCATCCCCGGTTTCCCATGGTTCCTGCAGAGCCTGGCTCTGCTGTAAGGACTTGTTGGCATTTATACTCTGGCAGAAAGCTGAGCCAGGGGTGGGATTCAGAGAGCTTCATATACTTGCTCAAGCTCCAGGCAGGCCTGAGGTTCCGGTGTGTAAACTTCTGTCTGTCTAAGCAGTGTAGCCTAGGGGTTAGGAACATGGATGCCGGCATGGATTGGGATTGCAACCACCCAGTTATCTCAAGGCTGATGGAAGTCTGGTATGCAGTCGGCACTGCATGAATGCTGATTCCCCGCCCTCCCAGCCACAGTCAGGCTGGGGGTGGGTGCAGCTCTCTCTCCCCCCGGAAGGAAGGCTGATGATAGATTGTGCTGCTGGCTCTGGGCTGTGGTGGGGATTAGATGAGCGAGGGCAGTGTCTAGGGTGTACTGCACACGTGTTGGTCATCACACCACACGCGTAACCCCACAGTGTTTTCCAAGTGCAGCTCTCAGAGGCTGGGCCACCCTCAGCTGTCCATCACAGGGGAGGGCCTTGGTGTTAAAGCCGGGCAGCCCCACGCCTGGTTCTCGGCCGTTGACCAGCTTCATGGCTGTGATCTGTCCACCTTGAGGAGGTGGCGTGATGTCAGGGCCCTCGTCTGGGACGTCAGGGAGGTGTAGCAATAGCTGTCGTGACCGTAACCTTGAGCTGGTCCACAGGCCTCGGTTCGGCCAGGCATCCACAGGTAGGTCTTTGTAGAAGTGATGCTGTCACGTTGTAGGTGAACGGAGCAGGGGTTACGCACCCTAAACAGTTCTGACAACCTGATGGTTTGCCGCTCCCAGTGTCACCGAGGTCTTGGCCGCACCTCCTCTCTGCCTCTCCCCAGGTGCACCTGACCCCCCCCACTGTCCTCATCTGCCAGCCGTGCCCCGAGGACCCAGAGCTGCTGTTGCCTGCTCAAGATCCCGTTCTCGTTGCAGGGCCGCGCTCTCTTGTGCGATGGAGGGAAGCAGGCAGGCACGCGTGTCTCGGCCGTACAAGATCAGCGAGTCTTCCAAGGTCAGTGGTGCGCGCTCACCCCCGTGCTGTGCGGCCGACGAGGGTGCCGGGTTTTCTGCTGGCTGCCTCCCAGCTCATGCCCAGCCAACCGTGGTCGGGGCTGAGGTAGAAGTGGGCAGGGGCCAGAAGAGCGCAGAGTGGGCTGGCGTGCAGGGCCGTCGGGACCCCAGGGCCAGACGCTGTTATCTGCAAGGTGACATTCCAGAGCGTCCTCTGCGTCACAGCTTGACTCACACGTGGGAGAGGGGTGGGACGGGATGAGAACCAAGGGGCACTGCGGCCCCATGGCTAGGGCCAGGCGCTGCTTGCCTGGATGCTAAGGGCCTGGTCGTGACCCTCTGGGACCCTAGGAGCCAGCAAGGGTGGGGTCCTCCAGGGCCAGGCTGCCAGCTCGTGCCACGCTGGCCCTGCGGTCACCGTGGGAGTGGGAGGGGGACGTCTCATTAGAAGTACTCAGACCCGCACACCTGACACCCGCGGGAGCCGGGGAGCTGTCTTTCACCCCTCTCCAGGCCCTGTCCCACCACTTCAGATGGTGGGGGGGCAGCTGTGGTCTCGCTGGGAGCAGAAGGGCTGCCGCCCGGGGCAGGGGCCAGGATTGCCCCTCGGCGGTGAACCTTGGTTCTTGGGCGTATGGAGAGAATTCACACTTTCTATGAATAAAGCACATGCCCGCCTAGTGCGGGTTTCATGGAAAAATGGGTCGGAAAGAAAAGTTTCTGCGAGTCTGTCCCTAATCTGCGTTTCCGTGGGCGCTCCAGCAGGCATCGCATTTGGGCCGGGGGAGGGGCTGTTGGGAAAAATTAGTGGATGGTGTCTGGGGGGTGATGATGGCCAACGAGGGGGAGCCTGCTTTGGATCGAGAGGTCTACGAGCAGGATGGAAGGGCGCTCTGTGGAGACAGGACGGGGGAGCCCCTGTGGTGTGCCAGGGAGGTGGCCCTCTGAGACTGCATCTCCCACCCCCGCTCGGCTTCCTCCCGAGCAGGCTCCCGCCGTGCCGCGCTGGCTCTCACGGAGAGCCCAGAAAGCCCCGGCTGCTGTTTCCGCAGCTGGGCCGCACAGTCGCCCTCTGAGCCCAGGGAGCCGGTGACCCTTAGTGCCAGGATCTGGATCCTGGCCGGGTCTCGGGAGTTAGCTCTCTGCGCCTCCGTTGGTTACATTTCTAATGCTTGACTTATAGCACACCCATGTCAGAACCGTGCCCTTCCTGTGTGTAGACGTGAGACACCCACAGGTCAGCATCCGAATGGCAAAACAAGACCCTGCCCGACAGCCTCTCCCCCCACGGTTTCGCCTGCAGCCGAGCTGGCTCCTGTCTGTTAGGGTGGGGCAGGAAGCCTCTGGGGCGCTGCCGCGTGGTGCTGGCGGTCGCTCTGCACGGCTTGTCTGTGTGGCTGCCAGGTGCACGTGGTACCTGGAACGTGTGCGTCCACGCCGATGCTCAGTTCTGTGACCTCTCTGACGTCAGCCGCGGGCCTGGCCTTCAGTGATGGCCCTGAGATGGTGACTTACGCCGTGAATGGGCTTGGTGCCGTCCTAGAGTGGGGTTGGGGTTCCAGATTCCTGCTTAGCCGGCGCCCTGTCATTCCTCTGGGCCGGGTGACACTTGCTGTCCATGCAGCTGTGCCGAGACACCACACGCAGGCTGTGGCCGGGACAGGTGGCGCGTCCAGTGGGCCGGCAGTGTGGAGCCTGATGGCAAAACACAGCTGCTTTCGCCCTGGCCTGGCAGCTGATTGGGTTTCCCTGTCCCTGCCCTGAAGCCTGGGGCTACGGCAGAGCCTGCGGCTGTGTGGGGGCACCCAAGGCCCCACCTGGCCCCCCCGCTGACTTCTCACTCACCTGCGCTGTAGGACCTCTCCGTTTCCTGCCTTCAGTTCACACCCACCCCCGCCGGGGCCAGCGTCCACAGACCATCCCAGCCTAAGTGGAAGCCAAGACAAGACGAGGCCAGCCTGGCTGTCCCTGAGGGGCCTGCAGAACCGCCCTGCCGTGAGAGAGAGCCGTGGAGCCTCGCTCTCTGACCTGGGAGCCGCCACGTGGCAGCTGGCTGACGTCTGGTGCCGGCCTCTGCGGGCGTGGAAGGACCACGGGGAATAAGGGAGCTGAGTGACAAGCCCAGGAGGGCACGGGCCACGCGGCCGCAGGGCTCGTGTTCCGGGAGGCGGACGCCTGAGGCGCCCTCGGCCCCCGTCCTCCCCGGCAGGCTCAGTGCCAGCCGGCGGGGGCCCCGCACGGAGCAGCCGCCCGCTGGGCGTTCTCGAGTGCTTTGTTTGGAAGGCTGAGGTTTGTGAGTGAAGCCGCACGTGGCGCTTGCACGGTGACGCTAGCAACCCGCCAGGGCTGTGCGGCCCTCATCCCGGCCCTGACACAGGTCTGCGGACGCCAGCACGCCCGGCAGGGCCCGCACGCCGTGGGTGTCGGCCAACTTGGATTGACTCACCACGATAGCTGGCGTTGATTCTCGTGTTCCCTGCGGTCAGAGCAGGGCTACCTCGCAGCCTGGCCACTCAGGCCCTGACAGGCTCTGCTGAGCTCCTTAGTCTTCTCGGGCCTCAGTTTTCCTGCTGTGGAAAATGTGGGGTGATAGCCGACTTGCCCGCGGAGCTCGGCGTGGCTGAGTCCCTGGGGAGACCCTGTTCCCACACTCTGCGTGTGGTGTGCACGTGTGTGTGCGTGTTCCAAGGTGTTTTGCACCCAGACTTGCCTTTTCATTCCATTTCCCGTGAACGTTCTGGACCCTGCTGGTAACCGGGGAAGCGTGTTTCCCAGAGCGCCTTAGGATGGGAAAGTGGGGCTCAGGCCGAGCTGTAGAAACGGGGGTGCCCAGTGCTTTCTGAGACACAAGGGAAGGCGAGGATAGGCGTCGCCCTCCACAGCAGGGGACCTTTCTCGGGCTGCTCGCCAGGTCTTTCCATCAGCGCCCGAACCCCAGGCACATGCCGGTGTCCTCCACTGTGAGCAGGGAGGGGGAGCACGGAGCGCCCGGGGCTCCCCCACGGCCGGCCGGCTGGTGGGCGCAGAGCTGGGATTCCCACCACGACCGCGGCTGGATTCTGCCGCCGTGCCCGGAGCGGTTCCAGCCTGCTGGTCGGGACAGGAAAGGCGACACGGACTTTTGGCTTTTCAGGAATGCTGTTGTGGGAGCCGTATTTGAAAAATCGGAGGGAGAGGGAGAAACGGGCGGGCATCCCCATGCCAGGATAGGGCCAGTGCCGAGAGAGGCGTCGCTGGCCCATGTCACTGTCCATGGAAATGACTGCGACTTGGCGCAGCCACACAGTCCTCCAGGACCCCGATCATGTACACTGTGCATGGCTCACGGGGTCATGGTCACACAGCACGTGGCCATAGGAGCGACACGCGTGCACCCGGAAATGCCTTTCCTTGGGGTCTTTTATTCCCTGTTGTCTCTGCTTCCTGCCCTCCCTGACCTGCTGGTCACAAGCCCCCACGGGTGGCAGGACCTGCTGGTCACAAGCCCCATGGGTGGCAGGACCTGCTGGTCACGAGCCCCCACGGGTGGCAGGACCCGCTGGTCACGAGCCCCCACGGGTGGCAGGACCCGCTGGTCACGAGCCCCCATGGGTGGCAGGACCCGCTGGTCATGAGCCCCCACGGGTGGCAGGCCCTGCTGGTCACGAGCCCCCACAGGTGGCAGGACCCGCTGGTCACGAGCCCCCACGGGTGGCAGGCCCTGCTGGTCACGAGCCCCCACGGGTGGCAGGCCCTGCTGATCACGAGCCCCCACGGGTGGCAGGCCCCTGCCGGCTTCGCTCCGTGACCTGCTCCCTGTGTTGCAGGTGTACCGCTGGGCGGAGCACTCGACCACGGTGCTGCAGCGGCTGAACGAGCAGCGGCTCCGCGGCCTCTTCTGTGATGTGGTCCTGGTGGCGGACGAGCAGCGCGTGCCCGCCCACCGCAACCTGCTGGCCGTGTGCAGCGACTACTTCAACTCCATGTTCACCATCGGCATGCGGGAGGCCTTCCAGAAGGAGGTGGAGCTGATCGGCGCCTCGTACATCGGGCTCAAGGCCGTGGTGGACTTCCTGTACGGCGGGGAGCTGGCGCTGGACGGCGGCAACATCGACTACGTCCTGGAGACGGCGCACCTGCTGCAGATCTGGACGGTGGTGGACTTCTGCTGCGAGTACCTGGAGCAGGAGGTGAGCGAGGACAACTACCTGTACCTGCAGGAGCTGGCCTCCATCTACAGCCTCAAGCGCCTGGACGCCTTCATCGACGGCTTCATCCTGAGCCACTTCGGCACGCTCTCCTTCACGCCCGACTTCCTGCAGAACATCCCCCTGCAGAAGCTGTGCCTGTACCTGAGCAGCAGCCAGGTGCAGCGCGAGTGCGAGCACGACCTGCTGCAGGCGGCCCTGCAGTGGCTGACGCAGCAGCCGGAGCGCGAGGCGCACGCCTACCAGGTGCTGGAGCACATCCACTTCCCGCTCATCCCCAAGAACGACCTGCTGCACCGCGTCAAGCCGGCCGTGTGCTCGCTGCTGCCCAGGGAGACCAACTGCGAGGGCTTCATCGAGGAGGCCGTGCGGTACCACAACAGCCTGGCCGCCCAGCCCGTCATGCAGACGGCGCGCACGGCGCTGCGCACCAACGAGGAGCGCCTGCTGTTCGTGGGCGGCGAGGTGTCCGAGCGGTGTCTGGAGCTCAGCGACGACACCTGCTACCTGGACGCCAAGAGCGAGCAGTGGGTCAAGGAGACGCCCCTGCCGGCCCGGCGCAGCCACCACTGCGTCGCCGTGCTGGGGGGCTTCATCTTCATCGCGGGCGGCAGCTTCTCCCGGGACAACGGAGGGGATGCGGCCTCCAACCTCCTTTATAGGTATGACCCCCGCTGTAAACAGTGGATCAAGGTGAGATTAAAGCCGGATTCTTTCTTTACTCTTGCGGTTTCCCCGCCCTGGCCTTGGCTCGCCCTTCCTCCTCTCGGGCCTTGGCGACCCTGCTGCTTCTGCCCAAGGTGGGACGGTAGAGCGAGGAGCGCTGTCCCTCCCCCACGCCTGCCTGTGCCAGCGAGAGCGGGGCCTGAGCCGCCGCTCGTCCAGAGCTGGTCCCCCCCCCCCCCCGGAGCTCTCTGCTGTCCGACCATGGGCCGCTGCCAGCCCCACGAGGCAGGTGGAGAACGGACGGAGTTTTCGCTAATTTCCATTTGACGCACGTGGCCACTCGAGGCTCGTGGCTGCTGCATGGGACAGGCCCGTGGTTCAGTGTCCCTAGGTCTCAGGAGCTGGTTTGAGGGGGACACGGAGGCTTCCCCCCCGGCCCCACGGCAGGTGTCATGCTGTGCCTGGACAGCAGGCGTGAGACGGCATCCCGACCTGGCTGCGCCGTAGCAGGGGGAGTTCACATGGCTCTTTGCCCGAGCCACATCTCAGATTCCCCTGGTGGAAGTGCACGTGGAGACGCGGGCCTTCGAGGCCCGGGTGTGGACGCCTGTTCATTGATAAGCACCTGGACGCCTCTGCAGACCCCCGCCCTCACGGAAGTCTTTATACTCACTTCTCCGCGTTGTCGCTTGGTGTTGTCTGAGCTCCCACAACCCGAGAGCCTCCCTCTGAGGGCTGAGACTTGCCCCGGGCAGAGGGTGCAGCCCCAGAGCCCCAGAGCCCCGGCCCATGGCCTCCTGTGGCTGTGCCCACTTGTGTGCTCTGCTGGGATTGTTTTTTTATATATACATTTACATATTTATTTTGAAAGAGTTACAAAGAGGAGAGACCGAGAAAGCGATCATCTATCCACTGGTTCACTCCTCAGCTGGACGCCGTGGCCGGCTGTAGGCCAGGTCAAAGCCAGGAGCTTTGTCGGGGTCTCCCACATGGGTGGAGGGGTCCAAGCACTTGGGCCATCTTCTGCTGCTTTCCCAGGCCATAGCAGAGAGCTGGATCCAAAGTGGAGCAGCCGGGACTCAAACCTGCGCCCGTGTGGCATGCCGGCACTGCAGGCAGCAGCTTTACCTGCTACACCCCAGCGCTGGCCCCAGTCTGCTGGGATTGTTTAAAACACAGGCTGAGCGTCTGCTCTGTGGTCGCCTGTCCAGTTCCACTCTCTGCTCCGTTCACCTGGGCAGCTGTCCGCATTCAGCGTTCTTGCTTGGTGAAGGGGAGGAGAGCAAAGGGGGATTTTTATTTATGGAAACCCCTGATTAGCCCTCTGCACTGTGTGCTGTAGGACTCTAGTGCGCGAGGGCGCAGCGTGGCCAGGCGGGTCTGGGGACCCGTGCGTCCCTGTCCCAGCTCAGGGTCTCAGGGCGTCCTGAGCAGCCCTTTTTTCAAACTTAGCCCCTTTTCCCAAACCCTGCCTGCTGCCTCGCCCCCCGGCCCAGCATCCTGTGGGACATGGACGGAGAAAGTAGTGCTGGATGTTTTTCTTTAAACCTCTACTTCCTAGAGTTACAAGGATTGAAGAACTTTATATTTTTATTGTACTTTTTAAAAGACTTTATCTATTTCAAAGGTAGAAGAAGGGAGAGCGAGAGATGGGGGGGGGGTCTGCCATCCTTTGGTGCGCTCCCCAGGTGGCCACAATGGCTGGGGCTGGGCCAGGCTGAAGCCAAGAACCCCAGATTCTGTCTGGGTCTCCCACGTGGAAGCAGAGCCCCAAGCACCTGGCTGTATTCCCCTGCTTTCCCAGGTGCATCAGCAGGGAGCTGCATGGGAACTGGCGCCCATATGGGATGCCAGCATCATGGCCGTTGTCTTAACCTAAGGCTGTGCCACCACGCCGGGCCCAGTGCTGGGTGTCAGTGCTGTCCTGGGTGTGGGGAAGGGAAGGTACAGGTGTCTCACCTCCACAGGTGGCCTCCATGAACCAGCGCCGCGTGGATTTCTACCTGGCCTCCATCGCAGACAAGCTGGTGGCCGTGGGTGGCCGGAATGAAAACGGCGCGCTCTCTTCGGTGGAGATGTACAGTCCCAGGACCGACTCCTGGTCCTACGTGGCCGGCTTGCCGAGGTGATTGGGGGGGCCGCTGTCTGTGGGGTCCCGTCCAGGCCACTCGCTCTCTGGGTATTTTGGCCTCCAGTTCCAGGGGGAGCATTGTAAACAGCGGTGGAGGCGGGCCCGGGCTGTTGGACCGTCGAGAGCAGCGTCAGGTCTGTGGCCAGTGTGGCCCCCTTTGGTCCCTGAGTCTCGGCGAGGAGTGCCGGAGGTTCTCCCTGAACCCGGCAGGACGAGTTCGGAGGTGGAGGTGTGCATCCCAGGTGTCCGACAGGAGCAGCTGCCTTCAGCCCGCCCGCTCTCGGTCTTTGGTCCCCGTCGGGGGCGGGGACGATGGTGGCGACTGTGCCCCACGCTGCCATCAGGCCTGGCCGAGAGGCTGCTCATGAGGCCCAGAGCTCTCCGCGCTCCGCCCGGTCCTCCTGCCTCAGGGTGTGCGTCCGCCGAGTGCATCTGTCGCTGTTCGATTAGCAGAGGCTGCACCGGGCCCTCTCTGCATCAGCCTTGCGATACGACAGCCGCAGGGGTCCCCAGGAGCTGGAGGAGCGCCCGGCGTTAAGGTCTCCTTTGGGCGTGGCTCTGTGACCACCCGCATGGGAGGGCTCCATGAAGCCAAGGGGGTGGTGCCCAGACACCGCGGCTAAGATGATTTCACGGGCACCGTAGCTCCTGGCGGCCTGGTGATGGCTCCTGGAGAGAGGCGGAGGGAGGCGCCCTGTCCGCTGGGTCACGTGGACTAGGATGGCATTGAAGAGGCAGGTCACTGGGCCCCTCACCGGCCAGCCCTAGGCTGCCCTCCACGCGTTCGACATGGAGAAGGGAAGCCTGATGCGGATGGGGCATCGTGGCCCTTGCGTTCTCTGGCCGGGCGCTTGCTCTGTGTGCCTGCAGCCCGCAGGGGGTGCTGGGTCCACCGAGCTGGAATAAGCAGAGCCCATGTCACCTGCCTCATCTGTGTCTCCTCGCAGGAACTGACTTGTTTGCAACTCTGGGCCTTTAGGGCCCAGGCCGGAGCCAGGACCCGGCATGGAAGCCTGTCCGCCCCGGGACTGTGCTTCCGTGAATGTTGCCCCATAGCCGCTCCTCCCCACGCCGGCCCCAGCCAACTCACCGCGCTCCCGAGTTCCCACGCTGCCCTTCTGCGGCTTTTTTTAAACTTTGTTTATCTTTTTTCCCCTTTTTGGTGGACTTGAGCTTTTGGAGCAGTTTGATTTTTTTAGAAAGCAGAAGGGAAGGTGCCGCGGGCGCGGGCGTCAGCTGTGGTTACTGAGCCCGCGTGGGCGCAGTGTTGGTACCCAGAGTACGCCCGCTGTACACTAAGGTTCGCAAGGTTCCCATGGTGTTGCCTTCCTGGTGACATCATGACGACACGTACCCTCCCGTGTGGTCCCACTGCCCTAACCGCAGATCCCAGACGCACCTGCACGTCGCTGCTCCCCCGCCCTGGCAGCCGCTGGTCCGTGCTGTCTAGCTTTGTGTGTCCCAGCATGCATCATGCTGGAGCTGCATGACGCGTTCCGCATGGTGGAGACTCGGTCAGGTACACGTGTGCTGGGATTGCACGCCGTAGTCATTGCTTTCAGCTCCAAGAAGGGGCACGGCTCTGTTGCTGCCCCCACTTCCCAGCTGGGAGAGTGGACATGCAGAGAGGGGCAGAGCTGGGCTGGGCGTGGGCGGCTGACCGTAGGGCCCCTGGTGAGCCGCCCTGCTCTTCTCGTGGGAGCCGTGGCTATCAAGTGTGCACGGGCTGCCTGCTCCCTGCGCTACCTTAGATCCTCAGGACCTTGGCGGGGGCCCACTGTCCCCAGTCTGCAGTCGAAGACAGGCCCAGCCTCCGGAGGGCGAGCCTGGCACGGCACTGAGCTCCCTCCCCGTCCGTGTCTCTGCCGCAGGTTCACGTACGGCCACGCCGGCACCATCTACAAAGACTTCGTGTACATCTCCGGTGGCCACGACTACCAGATCGGCCCCTACCGCAAGAACCTGCTGTGCTACGACCACCGCACGGACGTGTGGGAGGAGCGGCGGCCCATGACCACGGCGCGCGGCTGGCACAGCATGTGCTGCCTGGGCGACACCATCTACTCCATCGGGGGCAGCGACGACAACATCGAGTCCATGGAGCGCTTCGACGTGCTGGGCGTGGAGGCCTACAGCCCGCAGTGCAACCAGTGGACGCGCGTGGCCCCGCTGCTGCACGCCAACAGCGAGTCGGGCGTGGCCGTGTGGCAGGGCCGCATCTACATCCTGGGCGGCTACAGCTGGGAGAACACGGCCTTCTCCAAGACGGTGCAGGTGTACGACCGCGAGGCCGACAAGTGGAGCAGAGGCACCGACCTGCCCAAGGCCATCGCCGGCGTGTCGGCCTGCGTGTGCGCCCTGAAGCCCCGGCTGGAGGACAAGAAGAAGAAGGGCAAGGGGAAGCGGCTCCAGGAGCGCGGCCAGTGAGCGCGCGGAGCGGGTGTAGACCCTAGGATCCGCGGAGCGGGTGTAGACCCTAGGATCCCCAAGACATTATGTACTACGCAGCAGCTTTTTTTACTTTTATGATTCTGGATATTTCTATGATATCATAGTAACCGATTAAATATTCTATATAACTTCACGTCTCATCCTGCTTCAATACTTAGATGCTTAACCCGGAGCCCAGGCAGGAAATACCCGCTCCCGTCTGCACGGGCCCTGTACCCTGGGTGACCCATCACCACCCCTGTGTGTGCCGGAGTTCCTGTAGCAAAACTCGGCGGCAGTGGGGGGTGGTCAGTGACTACTTCTGATGCCCTGGCCCGAGCGCTCCCGCTGCTGGCTAAGGTACAGGCACTGCAGATCCCTGGGCCCGGCCCCAGAACGCTCAGGCCCAGAGCTGCGGGGGTGGGGGTGCTTGGGGAGGAAGGGGCTGCCCAGAGGCCCCTGTGACCACGCCTGGAATCCTGAGCGGCAGCCGTATTTGGGAATCGCTGGCCAGGTCATAGGTGTTTGTCTCATCAGTGGGATGCAGGGACCCCATGGCAGGGGTGGAGCTAGGCCACCAGCTCCCTGGACCTGTTGCTAAGGAGCTGTTGCCACGGGAACCCCCTGTCACATGACTCAGACTGCTGCACGCTCCCCTGTTCTGGCCAGTGAGGTTCCTGAGCTCTAGAAGGTTCCAGGGAACCAAGAGAGGAAGAGACGCGGAGCTCTTGGGAAGCTAAATCTACTGCCTGCTCTGTCCCGGTTTCCGGTGAATCCGCTGTCTCGTGGATGCTCTGAGCGCTCCACACCTGCCTTTGCCTCTCAGGAAAGGGAACACCCTGGCATGGAAGCGTTTGGTGCGGTTCTAGCCCAGAGAAGCCACGGCAGGCCCCACCCCGCACACACGGGCTGATGCCCTGCAGGTCGCTGGGATCTGTGGGCCCCGCCCCAGCTACCACTGCTGAGCGGTGCGGCCACTGGGAAGCTGCTTCAGCAAGTCCTTGGGAGCTCCCAACGTAGATGACGTGATGAAAGATAGCAGGGAGGGAGGGGAGGAAACGCGAGGACCCTGGGCATTCTCGGACGCAGGCTGCCTTGTCCTCGGCACTCCACTGCATTTTCAACCCCTGTCTTCTCGGGCACACCCAGGCTTGGGGCACAGTCAGGTGTGTTTACTCCAGATGCCCCTCCCCGCCCCTTACTGATACGGTGACCTCCTGGTGACCTGCAGAGACACCAGGCTCACTCTAAGGCTCCTCACCCAAAGGGCTAAGCCCATCGCCCTGAGGCCCGCAGAGCCGGGAGTGAGCTCTGGGTGGTTTGCAGGGGTGTGGGGAGTGGAGGGCTCCCTGCCACACCTTGGAGATTGCCTGCCGCCCGCCTTCTCCAGACCTCGGTGCTCCATGGGGTGGGGCCTGGCTGGCACCTGCCCAAGGAGCACCCTCAGGGCTTCCGCCTGCACCCTCAGCCTGCTGGCCCCAACCCCGCAGGGGCAGCTGCAGCTGGGGTCTCTGGGCGGGGGGGAAAGGGAAGTGGCCTCCTGGCCTTGGGGATAAACCCTACAGGATAGGGTGGCCCCCACAGGCACCTGCAGACCCAGACCTGGGCCCTGCCAAGCCCTGCAGTTTTAGTTTTTTAAAAATTGGTTTTGATACTTTTTTGATACAATTTGCTACGTACCATTTTGTAGAATGCCTGCTAGGGTTTCTACCTCCTCCACCTCCAGGCCCTGGGCTTGTACGGAGGAATACAGATGTCCTGTGGTCAGCGCTAGGGTCTCTCCTGTCACACACAGCTTGTGGGTGTGACCGTCCTGGGCCCCCACCTGACCCCAGAGGGCACTGCCTGGCCGAGGACCCGCTCCCTCCCAAGCTTCTGCAGACCTGCAGACGGGGGAGATGCCCCAGGAGCACAGGTGTGGCTGGGGCCCTGGTCTACTCCCGCCCAGCCCCACGGTTTAAAGACTCCTTGACGTGAAATGCAAAAAAGCCAAAGCCGCTGATGGCGGCCGTCCTCAGCCAGAGACAGCGGTGTTTTCTCCCTGGGTTTTGTAACATGCATAGAACTTGTGGCTTTGGGGTCTCCTGAACTTGTCCTCAGGTTGCCTTAATTAGGAGCTGAAGGAATGTGCACATTCCCCTGCGTGGGAGTGGGGACCCTCCTTGCAGTTCCTTGGAGGAAAGGAATCAGCTTTCCCAAGGTGCACTGCGCGAGCCCTCAGGACAGGTTTGTTTGCGCTGGGAGAAGGGCTTGTGCCCTTTGGATTAGCCCAGGTTAACCAACAACCACCCGTCCTTTCCAAACTCAGCTACGGTGTCCGATGATTGGGTAACGTCGGTGTGTTCTGGCCACTAACCTTACTGCACACTGTCATTGGGTTTTAATTCATCGCTTTGTGCTGGTAATTTTACGGTTTTCGAAGTTTTTCTGTGTCTTACCTCTTTTTAATTTTCTGCACGTTGCCTTTTTTTTTTTTTTTTTTTCAAGAGCATTCAGTTCTTGAAACACATTAAAATAATTTGCCTGCTAGGGTCTGGCTTATTTTATAATCCCATCTCTAATCTTGTGTGGTTATTGTAATGTTCTTTATTTGTGTTTTCTCTGCCCATATGAAAAAGAACCCCTTGCTTGTTGAGCCTAAATATAATTTAGAAATTAACCACACTTCCTCTCCATGTGGCTGGAGGCCGGGACATATCCAGTCTGCTTCCATTGTATCTCTAATTACTGTGTTTATCCTGGAATTCCATTCAGTCCCTTGATTGCCACACTAAGTCCCTGTGACCTGAAATGAAACTGTTTGCCTGCAATTGTGTCAATTGGGGTAATTTGATTAGAAAAGAAAACAGAAGCCGGGGAACGTGGCCTCCGACAAGTGACGCATCAGGAAGACGCTGAGAACGCTGGCAAGGCCAGGGAGAGGACGGCCGCTGCCCAGGGCGGGGAGAGGGGGCCTTGGCACGGCCACCAGCAGCCAAGCCCCACTGTGGGCGGGCCCCTTCCCCGTGTCCCTCGGCCACTCAGCCCTGGGAAGGTGGAGGGGGGTACCTGGCTGGGGATCATTGCTCCTGGACGCTGCCTGGGAATCTGCCCTGAGCCACAGTGAAGTGTCCCCTTCCAGGACCGTGGTGTTGGACGCCAGGCTCCTCAGCTGGGCTGATTTCTGCTTCAGAACAGTGGTGGGGTGGAAGTGACCCTGCCCGCTTCCTAGCCTGGAGGGAAAGCCACGTTTCGTGACCTGCCTGTGGTTTCGGATCTCATAGACGAGTGGAGCCCTCGGAGGCTGGTGGCTCCTGTGAGGGGCGGAGGTGAGAGCAGGGAGGAGGAACAGGACGCCCTCAGCCCTCACACAGTGGCTGAAGACAATCGTGGTCCTTGAGGAGCCCACGATGGGGTGGAGCAGGGAGGAGGAACAGGACGCCCTCAGCCCTCACGCAGTGGCTGAAGACAATCGTGGTCCTTGAGGAGCCCACGATGGGGTGGAGCAGCGCTCACCTGCTGCTCTGGGCAGTGGTGGCCCCTGGGGGCTGGGCGGGCGGCAGGAGTAGCTGGACCCTCCAGCGTGTCCTGCTCCTCTCCCCCTCCTTCCCTCTTCTCCCCCCACCCTGGCCTCTCCCCTGCAGCTTACTCAGACCTCTCTCGGGCAACCAGAAGCTCGTAGGTCCCCAGTGTAATTAGCAGAAGCCACGTGGGAAGCTGGGGACTGTCACTTTGCTGCGTTGAGTTCCTGCGGCTGTCACAGGGGCTCCTCCAGGTTCAGGGCACAGGAGACGCCTCTTGCTGGCAGGGGTGTCCGTGGATTGGCTCAAGACCACAGCAGAAGGTGTGTTCAGGGGCTTGTGCTGTGCACGGAGCTTGCATACATGGTCTGGGGTTCGAGGGGCAGAGAAACGGGCAGTGTGTGACAAGGGGACACCGCCAGCATGCGGCCAGCCTGAGCCTGCACTGACCGCCCACTCCCACTGTGACTCAAGTCAGGGGCCTCTATGGGGACAATCAGAGATGCCTGGCGCAGCGGGGAGGTGAGATTTTAACCCAGCTCTGCAGCTCAGGTGACATTTGCTGTACTCTACAGTAGCCACTGCTTGAAGTCACCGATGGGGTTCAGCCCTGTGTGCCCCAGGGTCTACCAGAGGCAGACATGTTGGGGGGCAGAGAGCCCTAAGCAGAGGCCACAGAGAAGCAGGGACACGAGGCAGGGGTAGAGGAGGGTGGAGTGGACCCCACCCCACAGTGTCATCACTGTGTGTTGGCTGAGGCCATGCCCACAGCCTCACATCCTCGGATTGGAACCAACTCAAAACTGACCTCCTCCACGGAGCTGGACGGCTCCAAATGACCTCTGTGCCCACTCGTGTGTGATGGAGCTGCCAGGCCCCCACTGTGCGCCAGGCAAGGCCTGTCCCAGACATGAGGGATGCCATGCTGAGCCCAGCAGCGTGACACCTGCTCCTGGGAGCTTGTGCTCCCCTGGGGAGGAGAGGAGCAGTGAATGGGTGGGTCAGGTGGGAACCGGGGGTCCACAGGCACCAACACCCAGCCAGCTGGGCCCCTCCGTGGCAGGTGCTGTGGCCCAGGAGTCACAGCCCAGTGCAGGTCAGTTTGGGCAGGGGCAGGGTGGGGTTAGTGGAGTAGAAAGCACTGGAGAAGAAGGGGGAGGGGAGGAACGTGGATGACATCACCTGGACCAGTCATCCTGGATGAGTTTCTCGAGGGCTCCAATGCTGTGAAACAAACCAGCACCTAGCCTTGGGGGCCGAGAGCAACGACAACTCAGCCATATCTGAACTCTGGGGATGGGAATTCAGCCGGGGCTCAGCGGGGAGGTCCCTCACCATGGGTCTCCCCTCCCATGACCGATTAGGAGGAAGGTCGAGATCGGTTGGCCTCCTGAAAGCCACAGCTTGATCCAGCCTCTGCTAAAACGGGGCGACTGGAGGCAACTTCATTGCAAGCTGTGTGAGTGCCAACCTCAGGGCATCCTCCAGAGGGCGCACTGGAGCAGGGTGCTCCTGGGCCAGCAGCCCCAGAAGGTTCCCAGGAACCTGCCCAACGGAATCAGCCACTCTTGGGGTGGGCCCGGCAAGCTGCGTTTCTACAGCCCCTCCCCGGGGCTCCAGGGCATGCTCCAATCTGCTCTCCCGAGGCTGGCTACCTCCTTCCGCCAACCACAGGCCCTCCCTGGGCTGGGAGTCCTTGCCCAGCTGCCCGGAGCTGTGCCCTGGTGGCCAGACCACAGACCTCTAGGCCGAGTAGCGTGGCCTGGGGGAGCCGGAGCTTCCACCTAGGGAGGGCTGGGGAGGCCCCAGCACACTGCCTCTGCGTGCTTCCTGTTGACGGCAGCAGGAAGCACTGGGCTCGGTCCAGCCCCTGGAATTGGCTTCCAGCATCCGCCAGCCGGTGGCCCCAGTGGCCTCGTGCTCTCTTTGGCTGGGATCGGTTTACCAGGCCGGCCGCGATGGTGATTCATCCCTCCGGGGGCCCTGGTCCAGCGCTTTCCGACTTCCACAGGTGCTAAAAATACATCACTCCTATAAGCTCTCCTGGATTTCAGAGTGCACCAGGCGGGAATGCAAGATACCTGGAGCACAATGCGCCCCCCCCCCCCCCCCGCCACTGCCTGGCTGCGCTCAGTGACGCCTGTTTTCCGAACGGGCACGCGGACAGAGCCCGGGCTGTGAGTCATTGGCGGAGGTCTTGCCTTTGGTTCTGTCTCCTGGGCGAGAGCGTTGGTGTCTAGCTGCCAGTGCCTCCCCAGGCTCAACATACAAGGGGTTTTCCGTGGGCTGACGTGGATGAGGATCCGTGTCCTCAGGGTGTGGCCTGCAAAGCCCAGGGCGGCTAAGCAGCTGCCTAAAGGGGTTCAGGAGCGGCCACTGTCTGGGGAGCTCTGGAGGCGGACGCCTTGGGGACTTGTGTATTTCAGCCGTGACAGACGCTGTTTAACTCTGCTTCAGCTGGGTTTCCCCAAGCTGGCTTAGCCCTGGCTGCCACCACCTCCTGCCTCGCCTCTGTTAGTAGTGACGGAGTGTGCACGCTGCACACCTGCAAGGTTTCTTTTTGCTTGTTACAATTTAGCAATTCATTCATGTATTTGAAAGGCAGAGGGACAGAGCAGACCGAAGTACCACCCCCAGGTTGAGGGCCTCAGCAGCAGGTCTGTTTCAGGCCTGGGTCAGATCTGAAGCCAGGAGCTAGGATCTCCAGCCAGGTCTGCCACGCAGGTGGCAGGGGCCCAAGCATTCGGGCCACCTCCCGCTGCCTGCCCAGGCACATGAGCAGAGAGCGGGTGGCAAGTGGAGCAGCCGGGACTCCGCTACGGGATGCCGGCGCTGCAAGAGCGGCTTGCCCTGCCCCGGGTGGCACCTTACGCTGTGTCCGGTGCCCACCTCAGCAGACGGCCTCAGGCAGGCTCGAGCTGCAGCAGTGGCTCTTGCCGGGTCTGCCGACCGCTGGCGGCAGATGTGCAACCCTGCGGACGAGTCACTTAGCGCAAATATCTCTCTGTGCACATACATGTCTGAAGGGTCTGCTGGCCTGGAGCGCCCTGCCCGAAACAACGTCCCCAGAACAGACTGGGGCAGTGAGAGGACCTCCCTCGGAGAGACTGGCGCTGCCCCGTGCACCTGCCGTCTAGACGGGCTAACTGGCTTGTCGCGGGCATTGTTTCTTTCCAAAATACTGTTGGGACTCTCCATTTAATAGATCAATTGATAAGTTTTAAGTAACTTTTATTACAGTGTATTGTTGTTAGTTTTTCAGCTCACTGTGCCTGATTTATCACTGAATTCAACTTTACCAGAGCTGTGTGCGCATAGGGAAGAAAGCGCAGGCTCTGTGGGGTTCCGCTCTATCCACCGCTTCAGGCATTCACGGCGGGGGAGGGGTCTTGGAATGTCTCCCCCTCCCCAGTTAGGGGTTAGGACACAGTTATATACAATATTGCCTCAGTCAGCTTTTCGCTACTTTCACTAAAATCCCCAGAGGAGCTTCCTGGGCAGGAATCAAAGTTTCTTTCCGTTCACAGCAGGACGCTACAGCTCAGCCCCCTTAGTCTGGTCTCACAGTGGAGCCAGCTCAGGAAGAATCCCACATTGAGCCCGGAAGCAGAGAGAGGCGAGGCTGAGCTTGGCTTAACCTGCTGGGCCACCTAGCCTCAGGTGAGAGCCAGCTTCCAAGGACAAGCCCCTGGCTGCCCAAAGACCTTCCTGTGGCCCCACCTCCTAGCCACCATAACTAGGTCGGGTCTCAGAGGGGATCTGTCAACAGTTGCCGGGAGACTGGAAGGCCCAGGCGCCCGTGTGAATGTAGGGGGCCCCGTTCAGTTTGTAACACGCAGAGGGATTCACGGGCAGACGCCCAGGCCTGGAAGACTGGGAACGGGGAGGGCTGCAGCTCAGCCTCTGACCCGGGGCCCTGATGGATGTAGGGCACGGAGGTCCTGCCTGGGGCGTCCCACTCACACTGGACCCTTGCAGCAGGCAGAGCGTCCCTGTCCTCTGTCCCTGGTCCTTCATCCAGTTTGTTGGAGGTTGCGGCTCTATTGGGGGACGCTTGTGGCACACGGAAGGTACCCCTTTTCCTTCCTCTCCCGGGAGATGCCAGCCCCAGATTCGACCCACGACGCTGAATCAAAGTGTTTATAACCAATGCATCAGCAGTGCTAACCATGCGTTATCTCCTATGCAAATCGGTTTCAGGCAACCCTAGAGCAAGCACAGAATAGTAATTACCTATCAAATAGTAATTACATGTTTCCCAAACTTCCATTTAAAAAAGCACAGGACAAGCTGGTTAGTTGCCAAGCGTGTGGCTGTCTGGAAGTTCCAGAATGTTCCCTGCCACTCCTGATGACCTCGTCACCAAGCCGGCGTCGTGCAGGTGCCTCCTGCAATGCCACGCTGGGAGCGCCTGGAAACCCACACGCCTGCTGGGGGCCAGGGCTGGAATGCAAGCCTAGGAGCACTTACCAGAAGTCAGATTTTTTTTTTTTTTTTAAAGAAACAGAGAGGAAGCTCCCATCCTCTGATTCACTTGCTAAATGCCCATGACTGGGACTGTGTAGGCTGAAGCCAGGCGCTGGGAACTCAACCCAGGTCTCCCACATAGACCCACTCGAGCCCCCACTGCTGCCTGTCCGGGTGTGGACTGGCGAGCAGCTGGGGAGAGAGAAAGAGAGAGAGAGAGATTTTTCTCTGCTGGTTCACTCTTCAAATGGCTGCAACAGCAGGGCCTGGGGTAGGCTGAAGCCAGGGGCCTGGAACTCTGTCTGCATCTGCCGCGTGGGTGGCAGGATGTCCAAGCACTTGAGCCATCACCCAAAGCCTTCCAAGGTGCCTTAGCAGGGAGCTGGATCAGACCAGCCAGGACTTGAACTGGTGCTCCGATATGGGATCTGGTGCTCGGACCATGGCTTAACCAATGCTGGGCCCCCGGGAACCGAGTTCGGACCCCACAGATGCCAAAGTCCAGCCTGTCCATTCCTCCTCTGTCTGTGCTCCCATGCATTCAGGAAAGAGGCTCTCCCAGCTGCAGAGCTGGCGCTGGAGAGCGGGCACGTGGATCCCTTTCTCTTGATGATTTGGTTGTAAAATCTGCTCCTGTCACGCGGGAGAAGCAGACATACACTTCTGTAGGCTAGCGGCAAAGAAAAAACCTGCATCAGGTGCAAACCGATGAGAAGCCAGGTTCTTGGTGAATGGGAGAAGAAAAGGCTTTGTAAGCGCTTCCGCTCACCATGGGTGCCCTGTGCAGAGCCCTGCTGCCTCTGCGCCTCACTCCGCTGCCTTCCGGCTGCTCCCCCAGGAAGAAAGCCCAACCAGAGGCCATCAGTGATTTCTCCAGGGGCTGTGTGCACGCTGGGGACCGGGAAGGCTGGGGCTGGGACCCTCCCTTTAGCAGCTTTGTTCTGGCCACGGTCAAGGTGGTGAGACCTGAACGCCGGGCACTGTCAGGGGAGGGACAGAGATGGAGGTCAGGACACCGCCAGAGAGCCGACTTAGGGAGAGGCTTGCACCAAAAATAGGAGAGCGAGCAAACAAGCCAGCAAGAGTGTAAATAGAGTGGTGAGCTGGTCCCTTTGACAGGCGCTGGGTGGGGGGCTGGACCACAGAGAGGCGGGGACAGGTGCCCCCTCCTGGGGCTGCCTGCTGAGCTGGGGCCCCTCGGTGCTGACACAGGGCAGTTCCTGCAGGGCCTGAAGCGGGCAGCGTGAGATGTGAGATGAGACTTGGCCCTGGGCTGGAAGAACATCTTCCTGGTTTAAGTGACACAGAGCCAGAGCAGGGCAGGGACAGAGGCAGGTGACAGCAGAGGCACAGTGCGGGGGGGGGGGGGGGGGGGGGGATCAGGCTGGGACAGAGGCAGGTGGCGGCAGACAGAGGCACAGCATGGGGGGGCACCAGGCTGGGGATGGGCCTGCAGGGACCTCCCCCGGCCTTGCTGGGAATGCAGGACCTCAGGGCCCGCAGGCGGGGCTGTGGGGAGTAAGGTGGGTGAGGTCAGGTCAGGTGGGAGGAGGGAGCCCCTTGCTGACTGGTCTTGGGTGTCCTCCCCTGAGGTGCTGCCAGCAGCATGAGGCCCTCATCAGAAGCGTCCAGAACCTTGGGCCACAAGACCCTCCGCTCTTCTAGGAGCTGCTTCCAGCTCCCCGCGTGCTCGCCGGGGTCCACCCTGCGCCAGCACCTGCTCCTTGCCCCCGGCTCCTGGCTCCAAGTCCAAGTCCAAGGGCAGGGTGCGCAGAGTCAAGATTTCACTGCTGTGTCCCTCCTGTGTGTCCTCAGCTGTTTTACAGCGAACCTCATAACCACAGATTTCAATGGCCCTTGCTTCAAACAAGCGGGGAGCTGCCCCAGCCAGGCTGCCAGCGGTCCTGCAAGGCACAGCCCCGCCATGCTTGTCCCTGTAGCATCCCTGTGCGCCTCACCTGTGCTGCCAGGCTGTCTCAGGACCAGGCCATGGCGCAGGGTCTGGGCTCTGCCTCTGGCACATCTGTTCATCTCGGTATGCCGCTCTGCGTTCAGCCAGCCCCGCTGTGGGGAAACCTGCAGCGCGTGCCTTCCTGGGTGTTGAGAACTAAAGGTCATTCGCTCGTCCGTTATTCATCTGTTCACCACGCACTTTCTGACCAGCTTTCCCAACAACCAGAATGGCTCCAGGTCCCGGAAAAACCCGGGAACAAGAGCAGGCGGCTGACTTCCTGGGGCTTGGGTTCAGCGGAGGGGACAGACAGAGCCACAGAAAACAGATCCCAGAGTGAGGAAGCTCAGAGAAGCCCATGCAGGAGAGGAGGTGGAGGCGGAGGCGGGAGAGCGCAGAGATGGGGCCCAGGTGAGTGCAGGGCGGAGCCTCCTGTGGGCTGGAAAGTTCCAGGCCAGCAGAGGGCTGCTGGGGGCTGGAGGCGGCCTGAAACGGAGCCTGCTGGGACCCGCGAGCTGGAGCTCTCGCCGCTCTCTTTCCATTCTTAAAACTACTGCTGACTGCAGAAAAGCTTTGCCTTTGTGAGTTCTGCCGACTCTGCTCACCATGTCGCAAATGAAAACTGAAATACTTACAGCAAGTCATTTAATAAACAAACTCATCACCTATCAATGTCCATAACTTAAAAAAAAAGATTTATTTATTTGAAAGGCAGAGTTGCAGACAGGCAGAGAGAGAAGGAGAGAGAGAGAGAGCGAGAGAGCGAGGTCTTCCATCTACTGGTTCACTCCCCAGATGGCTGCAATGGCTGGAGCTGCACCAAATCTGAAACCAGGAGCTTCTTCCGGGTCTCCCACGTGGGTGCAGGGGCCCAAGGACTTGGGCCATCGTCCACTGCACACAGCTTTCCCAGACCACAGCATAGAGCTGGATCAGAAGAGGAGCAGCCGGGACTCGAACCGGCGCCCATATGGCACTGCAGGTGCAGCTTCACCTGCTACGTCACAGCCCCGGCTCCTGTCAATAACTTTTGGATGAAAAATAACTGTTTTCTAAAACCAAACGTTTTGGCAAGAAGACCGGTATGGTTTTGTTTCTAGGTCTCTTGCCTGCGTGAATCCGTGAGAAAAGAGCTGGGTGCCTATGAGCTGCTGCCTCTGACATGCGACGCTGCTGTGGTTGAAACCCATGAAGAAAACCCATCCTGGCACGCATCGAGCAGCTGAGCAAGGCAGCAAGGAGTATTTTCCTAAAAAGCACATTCCTAAAAGGAGTAGCCTTTTAGATAATTGTGGATATTTTTGTTGTTGTTGTTACGCCAAAAGCAGGCACATTTCTTAAAGGGAAATTACGCAGTGGAACGTGAAATCATGCCAGTGCACTTGTGTGTCTCCTGTTAGCTTAAAATCCACGGACCTGTCTTGCATTTGAATCGATCCTTTACTTGTGCATGTGTCCCCCCCCCCCCCCCCCCCCCCGCATTCTGCACCAGTCATTTGGGAAACACTGATTCACGCCGATCTTTCAAATGCTGAACACTCCATTATCCATTATTTTTAACAAACATTTCATTTGTTCCCGTCACCCCCAGTCTAGGGAGAAAAGTCTGCAGGCACTGGGAACCTGACCGGGTACCCCGTGGAGCTGTTTACTCGAATTCCAATTTGCATCTGAAAGCTTGACTTTGGCGTCCTGGGCAATACCCGCTGTGAAATTCACCAGGCCCTCCGGTTCCCGGACCACCGTCCTTCCTCAGCACGCAGTGGGTAACTGCTGGTTTCCACATCTGGGAAGCTCTGGTTGCTGGAGTCTTGCTAAGCAGCTGACAAGCCGCGCCCAGATCACCCGTGGGTGCTGTTCTCCCATTTTACAGAGGAGGAAACTGACCTCCAGAGAGCTTGGGTACCTGCCCGAGGTGGCACAACTCCTGGCGCTCCTCTGAATGATCAGACTTTAGGAGACACTTTTTCCCAGTAGGAGAGACTAAATTGAAATCTTCTGTCCGGGATTAACTCCTGTTTGTCAGTATCCGCTGGGTTTATCTGGGGAACATAGTCCCTGTGACAAACACTCCTGAGGACTTAGTTCAAAGGTCACCTCCTCGGGCAAGGCTCACGCAGTTCTTGGATAGTAATGAAAAACCCCTTACGCTGTGGAGTGGCTGGTGAGGCTTCCGCTGCACCCTGGCTGGCTCGTGGCTTCATTTTCTCCTTACAAGGTGCCTGTCCACGCCCTGCACACCTTAGGGTTTCTCACTGCTGCTGCTGCGACAAACCACCCAGAACCAGCACCAATCATTTCCTTGAAAGCCGCCCAGGTCAGAGACTCACTGGGCTGAAATCTAGGCGTGGCAGGGCCTTGCTCCATGGCTCTGGGAGAGAACCTGTTTTCCTACTTTTTACAGCTTCCCAGGCACCTGCATGGCTTGGCTCCAGTCCCTGTTCTGTCTTGGAGCAGCCAGCTCAGCATCTCCGAATCTCTTTCTTTTCTTCACTGTTCCAGTGGCCCGTCTTCTGCCTCCCTTGGCTCTTTCCTCTTTCCCTGTAATGGATCCTTGTGCACCTGGATGACCCCCGATCACTTCCCACTGCAAAGTGATAACTGTCACACCTGCCAAATCCCCTTTGCCGTGATGGGAGCCTGGCCTAGTATGGGGCCTGCTGGGTCCTGAGGCCCACAGGACTTGGTTGGGTCCTCCTCAACACGCATTTCCTCCTTTTGCTGTCATGTGTTAATTGCTTCATAAATTACTCGAAAATGATGAGTGGTGGGGCCAGCTCTTCGGCAGAGTCCTGGGTGCTTCACTTCTGATCCAGCTCCCTGCTCATGGCCTGGGGAAGCAGTGGAAGATGGTCCAAGTGCTTGGGCCCCTGCACCCATGTGGGAGACCTGGATGAAGCTCTTGGATCCGGGCTTTGGCCCCGCCCAGCCCTGGTTGTTGTGGCCACCTGGAGAGTGAGCCAGCAGATGAAGATCTTTCTCTGCCTCTCCCCCTCTCTAACATCTCTGCCTTTCAAATAAAGAAATAAATCTTTAAAAAAAAAAGAAAATTAAGAGTGGTCTTATTTAATTCTTAAACTTATCTTTTTAAAAAATTATGTGTGTGAGAGAGAGACTGACTATGCTGGTTCACTTCCCAAGCGCCCACAGCAGCAAGGGCTGGGCCTCGGCTGCAGCCAGGAGCGGGAACTGAACCCGGGACCTCCATACGGGGGCAGGAACCCAAGGACTTGCTGCCTCCCGAGGTCTGCATTAACAGGAAGCCGGAGTCAGGAGCCGGAGCTAGGACTTGAACTCAGGTCCTCTGATGTGGGACGTGGACATAGAAATCTAGGCGAAATGCCTGCCTCATTATCATAATAAAAAAATCTTTTTGCTCAAGCAACATTACTATAAAAACATGGACTACTATAAATTGCCAGTGGATTTCCTGTCCCTTCCAGAGTCTATCCATATGCACTTGTAATCATAGCATAGACATAATGATAGATCCTATTTCCCCCGCGTTTTGTTAAAAACATTTTCAAACAGAGAAAGTTGAAAAATAACAACTCTTACCTCCATATTTTGCCATATTTGCTTTCTCTATATATGGTTGTGTTTATGTGGATTCTATTTTTTTTTTTGCTGAACTATTAAAAATTTGCAAGCATTATGATATTCACAACTAAATTTAGAACAAATCTAACAATGAGGGTGTTCTTCATTTATTTATTTGAGATTCATTTGTCTGTTTGAAAGTCAGAGTTACAGAGAGAGAGGCAGGGACAGAGAGAATCTTCCATCTGGTTCGCTCCCCAGATGACCCCAACAGCTAGGGCTGGGCCAGGCTGAAGCCAGGAGCCTGGAGCTTCTTCAGATCTCCCACTTGGGTGGCAGGGGCCCAAGCACTTGGGCCATCCTCTGCCGCTCTTCCCAGGTCATTAGTGGGGAGCTGGATCTGAAGTAGAGCAGCCGGGACAGGAGCCATAGGAGATGCTGGTCTTGAAGATGGTGGCTTCGCCAGCTTTGCCACAACGCTGGCCCGGGGGCATTCTCTTACAAGCAGGATATCATCATCACGTGGTGAAAGTCAGCAGTAACTCACTCATCATCTGTATGTAACCCGAATTCTGATCTATCAAAAAACAAGCCGCAGGGGCCAGCAGCGGGCATCCCACAGGGACTCAGGTTCAAGTCCCGGCTGCTCCACTTCCAGACCAGCTCCCTGCTAATGCACCTGGGAAAGCAGCGGAAGACGGCCCAGGCGCTTGGGCCCTGCACCTATGTCGGAGACCCGGATCCAGCTCCTGGCTCCGGCCTGGCCCAGTCCTGGACGCTTGGGTCATCGGGGGAGCGAACCAGCGGACGGAAGATTTCTCTCTCTCTCTCTAACTCTGACAACCAACCCTGAAAACAAACAGTAACACCAGCTTGCAACACTGGGGATTCCACAGAGACCCAATGTATCTGACTGCGGGGTCTTTGTAGCGCTTCCTCCGCACGCGGCCCGGCCTCTGGGGCTGCGCTGGCGGCCGGCTGCATCACCCGGGGGCTGCTCGACCCGGGCTCCCCGTGGGCGCGTGACAGCCGGACACACGGTGGCACCCCGCGCTCTGGGGGCTCCCTGGACCTAGCAGGGTGGCCAGGCCTCACGGCAGGCGCCTCACCTGTGCGCCCGGCTTCGGTGGTTCTGGCTTTGGGTTTGCAATGCCCGCGTAAGGCGTGGCTCGGAGCCAGGGCCCCGGCAGAACCCCGAGAACGCACGGGAAGGCGACTCCGCAAACCTGGAGGCGCCCTCCTCGGGGGTCTGATCAGCCAAGGGAGACCCTCCCGGAGCAGCGGGGGCCCCGGGGGCTGGGGGCACTAGCTCCCGTCTGCACCGCACGCCCTCTCCCCGTCAGGCCCGCCCCCGCCCGACACCGGCGGGGCTCAGAGTCCAGCGGCCCGGCGCCCGCGGCTGCCGGCCCGGCCGGAGGCGCCCGCGCACGCCCACCTGCCGGCCGCGCACGCGCAGCAGCGCCCCGGCCGCCCGCGCCCCGCGGCGCGCCGCCAGTGCGCAGGCGCGGCGGCCGATGCGAGTGTGTATGTGCGGGCGAGAAGATGGCGGCGGCGGGGGAAGCAGCGTGAGCCGCCGGGCCGCGCCGAGTCCCATTCAAACGGGCCGCCATGGCCCTCCGCAGCCCGCAGGTAGCCGGCGGCCCGCGCCCCCGGCCGGAAGGGGCCCGAGCCTGGGGGGGCGCGCGCGGGCGCGGGCGGCCGGGAGCGAGCGTGTGGGGTGGGGGAGGGCGCGGGACCCGCCGCCCGGGCCTAGGCCCCGGGGCCGCCGCCGCCGCCCGGCCCCCGGCCCCCATCCCCGGCCCCGCGGCTTCCCGGGGCGGGCGCGGCGCGGCGCGGCCCCGGGGTCCCTGGCGGCGGCGGCGGCGCGGCCCGGGCCTGCCGCCCGCGCCCCGCGCCCCCGGGCCGCCCCCAGCGCCGTGGACCCCGCGGGACCCGCCGGCGCGGGTGGGCCGGGGTCCGGGGCCCTGAGGACAGCGGCGCGGGTGGGCCGGGGGCCGGGGCCGCGGAGGACGGCGGCGCGGGCGTGCGGGCGCCGCCGGGCCCGGGGCGGCGCGGGCGGGGGGCGCGGCGGCGGGGGTCCCCTGTCGCGCACGGGAAGGAGGTTCGTGGGGCGCGGGCTGGGGGTCGCGCCGGCCGTGGACCCCGCGCTGGCCGCCGGCTGAGCCCCGGGCCCCGCCGCGCGCCTCTGAATGAGAGGGGGGAGAGCGACACAAAGTAGGTGCGGGCCGGCGGCGGGGCCGCTCCCGCCTTGCCGCGCCGCTTTGTTGGCGGCTCCTCGGGCGGGCCGCGGCCTTGCCTAATGTATACATACACGCCCGCACAGACGGCGCCTCTCGGGGGCTCGGGTCTTGGGGCGCCCGCTCCAGTGTGCCGTCGGAACTGCCCCGTGCGTCGGGCTTTTCCCCTGGGAGGCCTGGCGTGCACGGAGGCTCCCGCACGGGCTGTGCTCAGTGCCCGGGCTCGTTCGCGGAGGCCACGCGTGCCTCCTGGCGATGGCCCTGGCGTTCGTGGCCCGGGACTCGTGCCTCTGGCCAGCGCGAGAGTGGCCTGCGCCTGGGGGCCGAGCGCACTTGGACCCCTCTTCCTCTCCTGTCTAGAAGCAGAGTGGTGGAGTCCTGAGCAGGGTCTGGCTGTTGGACCGGCCCGGTCTCAGGCACGCCGACCGCCTGGGTGACCCGTCATTCATTCAGCAGTGATCCCCGAGCCCGGAGCCAGGCAGGCTGACCCGAGAGTCGGGGCGCCTGGGTGACCCGTCATTCATTCAGCAGTGGTCACCGAGCCCGGAGCCAGGCAGGCTGACCCGAGAGTCGGGGCGCCTGGGTGACCCCAGTTAGCCTTTACAACCGACTTGTTAAGGCTACAGTTTTACACTTTTGTGTAGATTGTAGCCTGTTTCCGTCATACTGGGAAGTGTTGGTTGAGCCCTTTCCCTGCGCTGAAGTGGAGCAGTGGAAAAGTTGGAAACATTTTGAGCGCTGCTGGCTTGGGAGGGTTGAACAGTGTTGAGGAGTAAGTGTATCTGCTCTGTGAGTGTCTGTGGTCCCGAGGGACCTGCGAATGCCCGGCTGACGCCTCGGAGCCACACAGACGGAACCTCACAGCCTCACAGCGCCGAGCAGCCCCCCCCTTCATCCCCTGGGGGCTGTGGGGACCCGCCGGGTGTGCTGACATTCCTGGAGCGTGCTGGGGTACTGACTGTATGCAGAGGGCGCATCCGGAGACAGATGTGATGCCACAGGTGTGTGGTTCCTCTCCAGAGCAGACGCGGTCAGGGGAAGGGACGCGGCCCTGAGGCTGGATGCCGGCGTTCAGCCCAGACCCAGGGGCACGGGCACTTGCCGCGCTCAGAACACATCCTAGGGGTGGGAAACCGGGGTCATCTCCCCTGAATTAGTTACAGTGAAGTTGTTTCGTTTTGCCTTCTTTTTTTTTTTTTTAAATTTATTTATTTGTTTGGAAGAGTTACAGAGAGCAAAGGGAAGATGTATATATATAGAGACCTTCTGTCTGTTGGACACTCCCCAGATGGCCGCAGTGGCTTCTTCTGGGTCTCACAGGGGTAAAGGGGCCTAAGCCTTGGGCCACCTTCTGCCGCTTTCCCAGGCCGTTAGCAGGGAGCTTGGATCACAAGAGGAGCAGCCAGGACTCGAACTGGTGCCCGTACTGGAAGTTGGCATTACACACGATGGCTTTACCCGCTGCGCCGTGACACTGGCCCCTTGCTCTTTTATTTTTTGTATATCTTTAACACGGATTGCAGACCTGTAGGTGACTGTCGCTAGGTCTGCTCTCACGGTAAGCCTGGCTGCTGAGGGCGCCGTTCCCGATGGCGTGCCGTGCTGAGAGTGAAGGGCTCGAAGTGCTTGCTCTTGAATGCGCAGTGAGGCTGCTCCGGTCCTATTCACTGCCACACACGCAAGAATCACTGTGGCACAAAACAGATCAATCTGTCTGCAGTGGAGTGTGCTGGCCCGGGGCCCCTGGATTACTGTCATTTGTCACTTTAGTGCCACTTCAGCATGTAGGTGTCGTTTCCAAAGACTTGCATGTGCTTGGCCTGCACTTTTCCTGGTGATCGGTGTGGTCACGCAGAGGTCTTTCCGGGACCGTTTCTGTCAGTGCTGGCTGGGTTGAGAGCCGGGGGAGGGGGAGCAGCGCTGTGGCGTAGCGGGTAAAGCTGCTGCCTCCAGTGCCAGCACCCCGTAAGGGTGCCTGTTTGAGTCCTGGCTGCTCCACTTCTGATCCAGCTCTCTGCTATGGCCTGGGAAAGCAGTGGAAGATGGCCGTGTGGGAAACCCAAAAGAAGCTCCTGGCTCCTGGCTTTGAATTGGCGCAGCTCTGGCCATTGTGGCCAATTGGAGAGTGACCCGGCGGGTGGAAGACCCATCTCTCTCTGCCTCTCCTCTCTCTGTGTAACTCCTACTTTCAAATAAATAAATAAACATTAACAACAACAAAAAAGAGCTTGTGTGGGAACATAATCACCTCACAGCTGGGGAATGCATACAAGGTTTTTTTTTTTAAAGATTTTTATTTATTTATTTGACAGGTAGAATTATAGACAGAGAGAGAGAGAAAGGTCTTCCTTCCATTGGTTCACTCTCCAAATGGCCACAACAACTGGAACTGCGCCGATCCGAAGCCAGGAGTCAGGTGCTTCTTCCTGGTCTCCCATGCAGGTGCAGGTCCCAAGCACTTGGGCCATCCTCCACTGTCCTCCTGGGCCACAGCAGAGAGCTGGACTGGAAGAGGAGCAACCAGGACTAGAAACGGCACTCATACCAGATGCTAGCGCTGCACGCGGAGGATTAACCTAGGGCACCATGGCGCCAGCCCGTCCCCCCCCCCCCCCTTTTAAGATTTATTTATTTGAAAGAGTTACACAGAGAGAGAAGGAGAGGCAGAGACACAGATAGAGAGAGGTCTTCCAACTGCTGGTCCACTCCCCAGATGACTGCAACCACTGTAGCTGCTCTGATTTGGAGCCAGGAGCTTCTTCCAGGTCTCCCACATGGGTGCAGGGGCCCAAGGACTTGGGCCACCCTCCACTGCTTTCCCAGGCCACTGCAGAGTGGATCAGAAGTGGAGCAGTGGGACTCGAACCCGCACCTGTATGGGATGCGGGCACTGCAGGCGGCAGCTTTACCTGCCGTGCCACAGCCCCGGCCCCCGTACAGGGTTTGTTTACTGAAAATGTAGAGTTTATGAGACGTCTCCAGATGGGAGACTGTTCAAGGGCTGCGTGTTTTCTGACTGGTTAACGCTTCTCCGCCATGACCCCATTTCCACCTGAGGCCTGAGAGACTGAGCTGCCTGCCTGTCCATTGCACCCCCTGTGCCGTCTCCCGGGATGGGGTGGCTGAGGTGCGGCAGGGGCTGGGGAGGGTCGGAGTTTGTTCTCAAGCTAGGCAAGCCCGTCAGAAGCTGAGTGTGGAGTGCCTGCCTCCCAGTGTCTGCACAGGAAGTGACGGCTTCTCTTCCTAGGGTCTCGTAACCGTACACCAGGCTCTGAAGTGCCTTGAATAGGCAGGTAGGCCCACTCTTGTGCCTGCAGTCTCTGGTGTTCATGGCTGACTGCCGAACGTTGCCTTTCTTTAACTTCGCTGGTGATAGATTTTTGTTTCCTGTTTGTCCATGTTTTTATGAAGAAATGTACACCTACTATGTATATTGGGTATAGACGCAGGTAGGCTCTGCTTTTCTCTGGCAAAGTATTTTTTTTTCAAATGATTTTATTTATTGGGGTTGGTGCTGTCACCTGCTGGGTAAAAGCTGATGCCTGTGGCGCTAGCATCCCTTATGGGCTCTGGTTCAAGTCCCGGCTGCTCTACCTCTGATGCAGCTCTCTGCTATGGCCTGGGAAAGCAGCAGAAGATGGCCCAAGTGCTTGGGCCCTGCACCCGCGTGGGAGCCCCGGAGAAAGCGCCTGGCTCCTGGTTTCAGAATGGCCCAGCTCCAGCCGTTGCAGCCATTGGGGAATGAACCAGCAGATGGAAGACTTTTCTCTCTCTCTGCAACTCTGCCTCTCAAATAAGTAAATGAAACTTAAAAATAATGAGAGGTAGAGTTACACTCAGAGGGTTCACCTCCCAAATGGCCACAACGGCTGGAAGTGAGCCGATCTGAAGCCAGGAGCCAGGAGCTTCTTCTGGGTCTCACACACGGATGCAGGGGCCCAAGGACTTGGGCCATCATCCACTGCTTTCCCAGGCCATAGCAGAGAGCTGGATCAGAAGAGGAGCAGCCGGCCGGCGCCGTGGCTCAACAGGCTAATCCTCCGCCTTGCGGCGCCGGCACACCGGGTTCTAGTCCCGGTCGGGGCGCCGGATTCTGTCCCGGTTGCCCCTCTTCCAGGCCAGCCCTCTGCTGTGGCCCGGGAGTGCAGTGGAGGATGGCCCGGGTGCTTGGGCCCTGCACCCCATGGGAGACCAGGAAAAAGCACCTGGCACCTGGCTCCTGCCATCGGATGAGCGCGGTGCGCCGGTCGCAGCGCGCAGTCCGTGGCAGCCATTGGAGGGTGAACCAACGGCAAAAGGAAGACCTTTCTCTCTGTCTCTCTCTCTCACTGTCCACTCTGCCTGTCAAAAAAAAAAAAAGAAGAGGAGCAGCCGGGACTAGAACCAGTGCCCATATGGGATGCCGGCACTGCAGGCAGAAGCTTAGCCTACTGTGCCCACGGTGCTGGCCCTAGCAAAGTAGTCTTAAAACTGAAGCTCAAAAGATATACTAAGATAGCTCCAGACTACGGTTCTCATTGACACCACCATGAGAAAATGTGTGTGTGTAAATGTTAATGAGCATTAGGTGTATCCCACATGCCCTGCTGTCAGAACTACATATAGAAAAAAATAAGCATTGAAACTGCACAAAACAGAGAGCTTGTGTTGCAGGCTTGTTCCTGTGGACCAGTTGGCTGGGGTGAGAAGGTAACAGTAGGGTCCCCCCTGCCCACTCCCAGATGGCCGCAATGGCCGGAGCTGTGCCGATCCGAAGCCAGGAGCCAGGAGCTTCTTCTGGTCTCCACGTGGGTACAGGGGCCCCAGCACTTGGGCCATCTTCTGCTGCTATCCCAGGCCACAGCAGAGAGCTGGATCTGAAGCAGAGCAGCCAGGTCTCGAACCGGCGCCCATATGGGATGCCGGCGCTTCAGGCCAGGGTGCTAACCTGCTGAGCCACAGCGCTGGCCCCGCCAGGAGCACTTAATAGATGATGCGGTGTAGGAAGTCCCCGTTTGCTTTAAGCCAAGGAGTTGGAGTGTGCGTTGTTCATGCGGACGTGTGCTTGCTGTGGATGTCAGCAGTTCAGTTTATCAATTCATTCAAACTTAGTCGCTACCAGCTAGCTTGGGACTTCATTTGGTATTCCATGGCTACAGGTTTTGTAATGTTCTTGTTTGCTTTCTCCTGTTAATTTGTATGTACTTGAACGGTGAAGAGAGAGCAGGAGCTTCCACCTGCCGATTCACTCCTCGGATGCCTGCAACAGCCGGGCTGGACCAGGCCGACGCGAGGAGCCTGGCGCGCCGTCTGGGCCTCCCTGGTGACTGCCGGCCGCCTGCTGCCTTCCCAGTGCATTAGCGGAAGCTGTCTCTGAACAGCGGCCAGGACTGGGGCTGCCGCATGTGGTGACTTAACCTGCTGCACCCGCGCCGTCCCTGTCCTCCGGGTGCTTTAAGTAATCATTTCCCTTAGGTGGCTGTCGAGACCAAGCGGTTTGTTGGAGACCTCAAGTTAGGCTTCTGGTCTCTGAGCGTGGAGCTGCAGGAGCAGATGTACGGTAACCACTGTGGTCAGACTGCTGGGCCCGTTCCCAGTGTAGGATGGTGGGCCCCTGCCGAGTGCACCGTGGGGAACTGATAGCCAACGGGAAGTTTTTCCCATCTCCTCAAAGTCACGTTCTCTTCGCACTGTTAATGTGCAGGCAAAGAGGAACACCTCCCCCCTTTCCCAGCGTGGTCTGCCCCTGCTGTTAGCCAGTCTGGACTCTGATAACCACACAGTCGGGCCTTCTAGGGGAGCGTTTTGTTCTGCTTGGAGTTACTGTGTGGGAGATGACTACTTTGACGCAGAAGCACATGCAAAGGAGAGGATTAGAGAGCAGTAAGGAGGGTTCCTGCGCTTTGGGCTGCCCAGGGCAGTGGGCGCCACCAGGCTGACTGGTAGGAGGATCTAGGCTAGTGTGGGGAGCAGCCTGCAGGAGCACGTGCGCTCATCCGGTGGGTCACTTGTTCGTTCAGAGATAGGCAGATGGTGGCTGTGGTGTACAGGCGCGGAGAAGCGAGCCGTGAGCGAGGCGTTGTCTCCCATACGGCAGCGTCACTGCACTGCCTGTGTCAGTCCAGAGAAATACGTCCCCAGGAAGGGGGGATGTGGCCTGCAGAAGGTGAACCCAGTGACACGTTGGCTAAGATGCGCAGCGTGGCCTGGTGGGAAGTGTGCACTGGGAGGGGTCTGGAGCAGTTAGGAGGAGGCAGGGAGCCTGTGCAAGGGGCAGCCGGGCAGCTCCTGCTTGTGGCTTTGCTGGCACTTGCAGCGTCTGTCCTGACTGCAGGGGGCCTCAGGCCATGGAACCCCCGGAGAGCGGCCTTGACTCACACCCTGCCCAATGTGGAGAGCTGCATGCCGAGAGGAGGGTGCCTGGGCCTCTCACGGGGCCAGGCAGTGCGGGTGGTGTGGCCCAACCCAGGAGCTGGCTGCCTGGAAGATGGGCTGAGCGGGGAAGAGAGTGTGGTTCAGTGTCAGGGGAGCTGGGAGGCCTTTTCTGAGAAGGTCCTTTGTGCTGGAGTTCCCGGGCTGAGCAGCACAGAGACGCAGGTGTGTGGGGAAGAATCCACAGAGCAGCAGTCTCACAGCCTGGTTCTTGCTGGGGCCACGCGGAGGTTTGTGGTGGAATGGATGTGTGGGGTGAAGTGGTCAGGCAGGAGAGGCACAGAGCGCTGTAGCCAGCGGCTGGATCAGGGGAAGCTCAGGTCCTGTCCTGGTGCTGCTGGCGCAGTGAGTGTGCCGGGGTCTCGGGATCCTTTCTGCTTGTGAGGGTTTGGTTCTCTACATCTGGGGGTCTGCAAACCCTGTAAAATGGAGAGAGGAGGTGGACATTTCTTTTGGGAACATGTCAGGCAGACTAGCCCTGGATATCGTCGGTGATAGCTACATAGTTAGGGAGGGTGTTTAGGGACGTTGTACTATTACGAACATTTGTCCCCTGATAGTACACCTAGAAAATACTGAGAGAAGTGCATCCCACGTAAAATCCCAGGACTCTGCGATGAGGGCTGTTAATGTTTTCACATTTCCTTTACTGCTTTCGATTAGGTTTTAGAACTGTGGAGTCACTGTGTGTTTCGTAATTTGGACTCTATTCTGACATCAGCATTGCCCTGAGCCTTGAGTGCCACGCAGACATGCTAAGCCAGGACGCCTGTACACGGCCGCCAGGTGTTGGAAAGTACTTCCCCCGGGGTCTCTGCCAGGCCCCAGCCCCAGAGGCTCTGTGTGGGTCAGTGTGCAGCTTGCTGGTTTCACCAGACACAGGAATATTAGGTTGTAGAGAGCTTGCCCCTCTCTGGTCTAGCTCAGGTGTGGACAAGACCAGAAATGCAGGTGCGCATCTCTCTGAGGCTGACAGCACCCAGCTTTGCTGCCGAGTGGAGTTGTGGGGCCACGGTGAGGCGGCGCAGCCGGTGAAGAGCTGCGCTTTGCCTCGGAGAGAGGCTCTGGCTTTGTGCAGTTTGTTCCATAGCCGACTCAGTGATTGGTGTCAACTATGCGACACTTGCTTGTGCAGGAGACTTAGGTGGGGGTTATAGGTTGCAAAACACATTTACACATTTTAAAAGTTATTTGTTTATTTGAGAGGCAGAGAGGGAGAAGAATCTGCCACCCATTGGTTCACTCCCTGAAAGCCTACAGTGGCAGAGGCTGAGTCAGGCTAAAGCCAGGAGCCTGGACCTCAGTCTAGATCTCTCCTGTGGTGGGTGGTTGGGACCCAACTCACTTGTGCCATCATCTGGGCCTCTCGGGGCACACAGTACCAGGAAGCTAGGACTGGTACTGGAGCTGGGACTCCAACCAGCACACTCCAGTCATGGTGCAGGCAACCCCAGCAGCATATTGACTGTTACCCCAATGCCTACCCCAAAACACACTTTGTCTTTTTTAAGATTTTATTTGTTTCTTTGACAGAGAGAGAGGGAGAGACACAAGAGAGAGGTCTTGAATCCTCTGGTTCACTCCCTAAAAATGGCTGCAACAGCCAGAGCTGTGTCGATCCAAAGCCAGGTGCCAGGAGCTTCTTCCCAGTCTCCCACGAGGGTGCAGGGACCCAAGGACTTGGGCCATCCTCGGCTGCTCTTCCAGGCCGTAGCGGAGAGCTGCATCGGAAGTGGAGCAACTGGGGTCTTGAACCGGCACCCATGTGGGATGCAGTGCCACAGGCAGAGGCTCAGCCTACACCACAGCGCGGCCCCCACACACTTTTTCAAATCTAAGAACAAGTGAGTTCTCTAAACCTGCAGGAGTGTCCCTGACTTCGTGAGTGCCGTGCTCACATGTTGAGATAGAACCTTGTGGTCAGCGCGGGACAGCAGACCCCACCCCTCTTGGAATGCAGGACTGTCAGCCACCCTGGGTCCTTGGAGCTGGCTGACTGCTGCTGCAGCCTGGTGGGCAGGGTGGGACTTGCACGAGCACTCACAGCTGTCCTCAGCAGTTCTGCTCTCTCTGGTTGCAGGCTCCAGGTTTGTCAGCTACGGCGATTCTGTCTGCACTTTTCACTCACTGGGGCTAGAGTATTTACTCCTGGCTCTTTCTCGCTTCTTGCCTAACTCTTGACTCTTGTGCCCCAGCAGCATCATTTCAAGTAAGTACTGGAGCGTGAACTTTCTTCTTGATCTGGGATTGTAGTTTAGTTAGTGATAAATGCCCTTAAAAACACAAACCCACTTAAAAAGCCTTCCTTGGCTGGAAGCTTGGAGAGTTAACCTGAACTTCGCACGTGGTGATGGGGGCTGGTTCCCAGCAGGGACTCGCTTGGACACGGGCAGAGTTGTGTTTGGAAAGACCTGGCTTCTCCCGTTGCGTGTGGTAAACGGGCAGCTGCTCCAGGTGGGCGGGGAGTAAAGGTTTCCTGGCTGTGCTCTGTCTGCGGGGCCGCAGTGCAGAGTCCTCACTAGTGTCTGTGGGGGGAAAGGAAGCCTGCATATGGTGTGTGCGAGTCAGACTTGGGTTCCCTTTGGATGCTGGTTCTTAGATGAGCTCTCTTTCCTCCCGTTGGCAGCTGGCCCGCCATGCAAATAGGGCAGGAAGAGGGCCCTGCACAGCAGGATTGTGTGTGGGCCAAGATGAGCCCAAGCAGCTGAGCCCTGGGGGAGGGGGGGGTCTGGACGGTCTTCTTGAGTCTTCCAGTGGCACCACTGTGAAGCACAGCAGGCTCAGGGCTTGTCCAAGGGACGAGTTAATTGACAGAAGGACCAGTTAAAGAAAATAGTAGCAGACTCCTGATTGTCAGTCGTGTCTTGAGGCCTCCTTCTGTTTCTTGGGGGAGTTTCTAGTAGAGAGGAAGATACAACTTGGGAAACATTGGGGGACAGCTTTGCCTTCTGTACAAGTGACTGTGGGAATGAGCTGAGAAGAGATGGCTGGGGCCGGCACTGTGGCACAGTGAGCAGCGCTGGCATCCCATGTGGGCAGCCAGTTCGAGTCCCGGCTGCTGCACTTCTGATCCAGCTCCCTGCTAATGTGCCTGGGAAAGCAGTAGAAAATGGCCCAAGTGCTTGGGCCCTGCACCCATGTGGGAGACCAGGAAGAAGCTCCTGGCTTCAGGTTATATCAGCTGCAGCCATTGCAGCCATCTGGATAGTGAGCCAGCTGGTGGAAGATCTCTCTCTGTAACTCTTTCAGATAAATAAAAGAAAAAACCCAATAGACCAGATGAAAACTGACTAACAATGAAGAAGAAGAGCTGGCTGCTTCCTGGGTATTTCGGGATAGGTCGGCACTTCTGGGATGAGAATGCACGGGGAGAGGGACAGATGTGGGGCAAGCTGTTGCTTAAGGTGCCTGCGTGACAGATTGGAGTGCCAGTTCAGTCTCCGCGGCGGTGCCTCAGACCCAGCTCCCTGCTGGTGTGCTCGGGAAGCAGCAGCGTGCCCGCCACCAGGTGGGAGACCAAGATGAAGTGGCTGGGTCCTAGCTTTGGCCTGGCCTGGCCCTGGCTGGCGCAGCATTTCAGTGGGGGTGGGGGTGAACCAAGGGGCTGGGAGATCTGAATCTCTTTCAAATAAATAGTAAAAGAAAGAAAACAGAATACGTGAGGACAGACGTTTGGCGTAGTGGCTAAGACAGCTGTGTCTCACGGTGGAGTACATGGATTCCATACCCATTGTGGCTCACAACTCCAGCCTCTGGCTAGTGCACACCATGCGAAGTGGCAGGTGATGGCCCACGTAGTTGGGTCCCTGCCGCCCAGTGGGACAACTGAATTGGGCTTCTGGCTCCAGCCCCCAACCTCTGCTGTTGTAGATGTTTGGGGAATGAATCAGCAGATAGGAGCTATCGCTGCCAAAAAAACAAAACAAAACAAAACAAAACCTGCTCAAGTGATTTTTAAGCCTTCTTTAAGGTTTTACAGTGCTTTTCTTATTTTTTTCTTATTTCTCTTTTGTGGTGCTCTGTTTTGTTTTTGTGAATGATGTATTTGAAAGGCAGACCAGGTGCTCTGACATGGGGTGTGTGTGTCCTAACCAGGAGGGCAAGCACCTGCCTTTCTGGTCTAGTTGGGTTTGTTTTAAATTAGTTTAGGGGGCTGGTGTCCCTAAAATACAGTGTCTCAGTTTTGTTTGTTATCTGCACAGTTTCTCAACAAATGTAGGCCTGAGTTCAGACAGCAATAGCTGATGCAAATGCCGTTGCGGGAGTGGGCCGGGTGTGCGTGTTGTGAAGGCTCCGTGTGCGGAAGCTGCTCTCTGCCTGGGCGGTGAACCCGGCAGCCGGCTGCTGACCTGCACAGCGCTGCCTTCCAGCTCCAGGCTCCCCAGAGCGTTGTAATCCTGGGGAGAGCGGTGCCTGTGCATGCCATGAGCCTTAGCGTCCGCCTCAGTTAGTGCAGTTTTTATTTCTTCCATCTTTGTCATCAAAATCGTTGTTCACCCTATGGTTAGCTGCTGAGCTTGGCTATGTCCCAGGCAGGCCATGTGGCACAAACTGGAGGGAGAACAAGTCGCTTCTGGGAGCCTCTGCTCAGGTTCCCCCGCCCCCCAGCTTGCTGCCTCTGTGCCATGGCCATGCCCTCCGACTCACAGCCCAGCGCTGCTTCCCCAGAGGAAGTGCAGTGAGGGGAAGGAATCTTGCTGCTGTGTTGCCAGGGCCTGGAACATGCTAAGTGCGTGGTGAATATTTGATGAATGAATTAGTGGAAGTCACGCCCCAGTCAAGCATGAGAAAGGCTTGACCCATCAGCTCTCCTGCCCCAAGTGTGGGACATTGTCCTGGAGAGTCCTGGGGGCTGTCATTCAGAATTTGTGAGGGACTCAGTTTGCAGGCGCTGAGCTATGGGGGCCCCAGTGCTCAGCCTGGAGGGGAGGCGGGGGCGAGGCAGTGGCGAGGGGCAGTCCTGCCAGAGCCTTTTAGCCTGGGAGGTCCTGGGAGACTTGGAAAGCTTTGCACAGGCACCACTGTGGCGGCCACGTGCAGCATGAGGGTCGTTGCAGGGCTGCAGGACGGAGCCTCTGGGTGCTGGTGCAGCACAGGGCAGGGGGCTGCCAGCCTGCAACATGGGGCCCTTTTTAGTCACCTGGTTGCACCGAGCATGTTGTTAAATGCTGTGGAGTATTCACAGATGGTATTTTATGCGTCCTAAAAGCAGCGATCAGGCCTAGTGGTGGCAATGGTGCTTGGGGTACCTGCATCCCACACTGGAGTCCCTGCTCTGCTCCAGCCTCCTGCTGACGTGCACCCTGGGAAGCAGTGGTGATGGCTCAAGTGGCTGGGTCCCTCCCTCACACACAGAGACCTGGATTGAGTTCCTGGCTCCTGGCTTCATCCTGGCCCAGTTCCAGCTGTTGCTGTCATTTGTGGAGTAAACTAGCAGATGCGAGAGCTGTCCAAAACGTTGAGTTGTTTGGCATTTTTAAAATCAGTTGTGTAGTTATCTGGTTGTGAATCACCACATCATTGTATGCTGAAGAGTTTTGGGGTGAAGGGGAGGGATGTTTTGCTAAGTGATGTAGGACAATTGTCAGTGGCTATTTAAAGCAAGGTCTTTTGTTTTTGTATTTAAAAACTAATTTCAGGAGTAAGTTTTACATATGAAGCACTTGGACAATACTGGGAAAGGTCTGTCTGTAAACCATTTGCTGGTGGTTTTGGTGATGGCAGGTAGTTCTACTCCTGCTGCCAATATTCAGGACGGCAGCCGCAGGGTTCTTACCCTGTGTAGGTCCTAGGTGAGGCACGCACAGAGCAGGCAGCACATTGCGAGCTGTGTGAGTGAGTCCTGAGATAGCTGGTGCACCTGGGGATTTGTGTAGTAGTAATAATTCGGAGCCTGAGGTGGGTAAGCAGATGAGCCTTGGTTAGGAGTGGGCTTGTGCATTCTAGGTGACTAGACAGTGAGTAACTCCTGGAGTTGAGAGTAGCTGAATCCTCCAGTTGCTGCTACTGAATATTGTTTTATCTGTTTTTGCTTATCCTACTCCTGTATTGGTTAAGATGCTTTTAAATAACAAGAAAGCTCAGCCTTCTCGCTGGCTTACGCAGTGAGCTGGAGACTTGACTGCCCATGCAGTTAGAAATTCCAGAGACTGTTGGTGTGATTCAGACTTCACACGTTTACCTCTTCACTCCTGTTGTCTGTGCAGTCCTGGGGCGGCATGGCCCCTGCAGGTGCAGGCCTGGTGTTGGAGGGCAGCCTCCATGGCAGCCCTGGACCTGAGAGTGAATGTCTGCCCAGAGTTCTAGGTGGAGCCTGAGCGTGGGGCCCCGGGTCACCCTGAACCAAGCACTGTGGCTGGGAGGCTGGCATGCCCTGGGCTTCCTCTGGATTTGCATGGCTGTGTTGATCACTGTCCAGTAGGGGTAGGGGAGTGATGGCTGCCCGCTTCTTACAGACCCCAGCCAATAATACCCCATCTCTTTTTCTAGATTTCACTTCCTCCTCGGGGATTCTGGCTGTTAATGTCTGTATCTTTCATTTATCCTTAAATGTTACTATTGCTTAAATCCCCCTGTCTGCCTTGAGCTCAGCCCCAGTCTGGTCTGGGGCTCCAGATTGGGCAGGTGTCTCTGAACCTCGAGTTTTTTCATCATCATCACTCATCCAGCAGATACTGTGCTTTTGTAGGCTGGATCTAGAACAGAAAGACAGGAGACGATCAGGTGAGTGAAAAGTCCCAGGAGCCCCGAGCAGTGCTTTCGCAGAGGTGGCTGGGAGCACTTCCTGTGACGTCTGTCCTGAGCCGGGGAGGGCCAGGAGGGTTTGGTGGGTGCAGTGGGGAAGAGGGAGCTGCCTTTGGGAGAAAGTGCAGGCAGTGCCTGGGAAGTGAGGTCACACGTGGGGAGGCAGAGATGACCTGTGCACTGTACACTCACAGTGATGGGTGGTTGGTGCAGAACCAGGGGGACGTGTGCACTGTACACTCAGGGTGATGGGTGGTTGATGCAGAACCAGGGGACCTGTGCACTGTACACTCACAGTGATGGGTGGTTGATGCAGTACCAGGGGGATCCTGCTGATTGATTGCACATTCGCTTTTTAATTCATTGATCTCCTGCTGTTTCTAGATTGTATACGCCTTTATTATGGATTAATTAATTGTGGTCCTTATTTTAGTTCCTTTAGTTGCTTTTGTTCTTGCTAAATATTTTCTGAACATTTGGATATTCCGTTGAGCTTGTCCTAGAAATGTGGAATTTCTGATCGTCTTAGAATGTATAATTTGAGGTGTTTCTCACCTAAGAGATCAGGAGAACAGTGAGGTATCTTATTGAGACAGATGTGGAAGCTAGTTTCTGAGGTGCCCTTTGCATTTAAGGTCACACTGGAACAGAGAAGTGGAAGAGGTTGCGGCTGTGAGTTTGTGACTTGCCCACACAGTTGAAGCTGTGAGAACGGCTTGTGTCCCTGTGGAGTATCTCTGAGCTGCCTGCTGGGAAGAGGGAGGGCTGGGCTGGTCCTGGAGTCCGGGGGAGGCTATTGGAAGGGTGTTGGTGAGGGGATCCTGGTGATACCCGGTGGAGACGTGGGACAGCTGGAGGGGGGGGCTTTGCACTGGAGCCGACCCTTGTTTTTGAGGCGGTGGAGTGTTGAAGGTGAAAGTGGGATTTCAGCACATTTAAAGGAGGAGAAAGTAGTTCATTTACAAAAGACTTTCCTGCAAAAGACATTTCTGAATGGTTGCTTTGGAGTTTGTCGTTTCTGTTTAGTTGCTTTATAGTTTTTTTTTTTTAAAGAACAGAGTGAATGGGGATGGTCAGTCTTTTTTTTTTTTTTTAAGGTTTGTTTATTTTGCTTGAAAGTCAGAGTTTCAGAGAGGAAGAGACAGAGATCTTCCATCCTCTGGTTCATTCCTCGAATGGCTGCAATGGCTGGGGCTAGGGCACCCTGAAGCCAGGAGTCTAGAACTCCATCTGAGTCTCCTACATGGGTGCAGGGACCCAAGTCCTTGGGCTGTCTTCCAACTGTGTTCCCAAGTGCATTAACAGGAAGCTGGGTCAGAAATGGAGCAGCCAGGTTAACCCCTTGCCCCACAGTGCTGGCCCCCGGGATTTTCATTTTGAAGACATCCGTTGTGGATGTTGTCCATCAGCATATAAAGCGCATCTCAAATTATTTCATAATTTATTTTTTAAAGATTTATTTATTTATTTATTTGAAAGCGTTACATAGAGAAGGGAGAGGGGGAGGGAGAGGGAAATGGGAATGGGAGGAGGGGATTGGGAGGGGTCTTCTGCTGGTTCACTCCCCAGTTGGCCGCAACAGCCAGAGCTGTGCCGATCTGAAGCCAGGAGCCAGGAGTTTCTTCCGGGTCTCCCACGTGGGTGCAGGGCCCAAGGACTTGGGCCATCCTCCTGCTTTCCCAGGCCATAGCAGAGAGCTGAATCGGAATGCAGCAGCTAGACTAGAACCAGCGACCATATGGGATGGCGGCACTGCAGGTGGCGGCTTTACCCGCTATGCCACAGCGCCGGCCCCTCCTCATTTCTTGTGGAATCCAGCAGCTCTGTTCTGCACAGGTTTCTCTCCCTCTGTCGTCTGCCTGGAGTGGAGGGAGCTCTTCCTTGGGTCCTTGCCGTGCTCTTGAACAGTGGCGCTGACCCTGATGCAGGTGAGACTCAGGGAGCCCCTGAGGTGCTGGGGAGACTGTCCTCCCCACTCAGCTGACCCTGGGCTGCTGCAAGGCCTTGCTGAGGCCTCAGTCCTGGAGACAGGTCCTGTTGGACGGCCCGCTGGGCACCTTGGCAGTTGGCTGGCTTCTCAGGCAGTTCTTCTCACTGATGAGGTGAAAAATCTCTCTCCCAGGGCTCTCAGACCTCGGCTCTGCATATTTACCAGAAGAGCTTGTTTTTGAAGTCTTGAGTTACATTTTTCTAATGAGGGATTTGTCAGTTACAACAGTGAACTTACAGCTTTGGCGTATACACTGCGCTTGCATAACCGGCGTCCTTGGAGGGTGTTTGCAGATCATCAGGTGGAGTGAAGAGCAGGCCGAGTCTGGCTGTTGCTTCCGTGGTGTTCTTGGTCAGCACCCACAGCTGTTGGCACCGCGCTTGTGTTCCTTGATTTTCAGCGGCCTGTCGTTCTGCAGCCAGGCCTTCCAGGGGACTCTGTTTTGCACTGACAACCAGAGCTGTTCATTGAGGGGAAAATTCTGTATGTCCTTGTTAAATTGGGTAGGTGCTCACATAGCGGCTTCTCATTAGCAGTTCTCGATTTTTCAGGATATTTAAAGAGACTCTTGGCAGACAGAGGGCAGCTCCGTGGAAGAAAGTCACTTCTGGCCGGCGCTGTGGCTCAACAGGCTAATCCTCTGCCTTGCGGCGCTGGCACACCGGGTTCTAGTCCCGGTCAGGGCGCCGGATTCTGTCCCGGTTGCCCCTCTTCCAGGCCAGCCCTCTGCTGTGGCCCAGGAGTGCAGTGGAGGATGGCCCAAGTGCTTGGGCTCTGCACCCCATGGGAGACCAGGAGAAGCACCTGGCACCTGGCTCCTGCCATCGGATGAGCTGGTGCGCCGGCCGCAGCACGCCATCCGCGGCAGCCATTGGAGGGTGAACCAACGGCAATGGAAGACCTTTCTCTCTGTCTGTCTCTCTCTCACTGTCCACTCTGCCTGTCAAAAAAAAAAAAAAAAAAAAAAAAAAAACGAAAGTCACTTCTGTCAGGCCTCGTTTTCCATGGGGTCCTCTAAAAGGCAGCGCTGGTTTAGGATACCTTTCTTTCCTGGCAGGCACCTTGAGCAGCCGGCTTTTGTTGGTTGTGGTTCCAGCATATTCTATTAAGTGAAAGACCCTGCAGAACACTTGGCATTGTTCCTGCGCCTGGAGTGGCTGCCTGACTGGACGGCAGCTTTGCTTCAGTGTTGATGACTGTGTGTGTGTGTGGGGGGGGTGGAGTAGCTGTGTAGCTTGAGCTGTGGTCGGAGGATGTTAGTGGCCGTAGTGACCAAACCGGACAGAACAAACTGGAGGTGACCAAGAGACAGGACAGAGGCCTAAAGGAGGCTGGACACTGAACCAGGCAGCAGTGTGGGTGCTCCTGTGTGCAGTAGGAGTCTTTGGACCAGAGAAGGGGAAGTTGTATTTTTTTTTTTTTAAGATTTATTTGAAAGTCACAGTTTTACACACTCACACACACACACACAGAGAGAGAGAGAGACAGAGAGAGAGGTCTTCCATCCACTGGTTCGCTCCCCAGTTGGCTGCAATGGCCGGAGCTGCGCCGATCCGAAGCCAGGAGCTTTTTCCGTGTCTTCCACGTGGGTGCAGGGGCCCAAGGACTTGGGCCATCTTCTACTGCTTTCCCAGGCCACAGCAGAGAGCTGGATCGGAAGAGGAGCAGCCAGGACTAGAACTGGGGTGCCAGCACTGAGGGTGCCGGCTTTACCCGCTGTGCCACAGCGCTGGCCCCTGGGAACATCTTGTTTTCAGACATCTGTGTGTGGATGTTTGCAGATGCAGAGCAGGAGCGAAGGGTGAAACTTGTCCTCTTTTTTTTTTTTTTGACAGGCAGAGTGGACAGTGAGAGAGAGAGAGACAGAGAGAAAGGTCTTTGCCGTTGATTCACCCTCCAATGGCTGCCGCGGATGGCGCGCTGCGGCTGGCGCACCGCGCTGATCCAATGGCAGGAGCCAGGTGCTAGGTGCTTTTTCCTGGTCTCCCATGGGGTGCAGGGCCCAAGCACTTGGGCCATCCTCCACTGCACTCCCGGGTCACAGCAGAGAGCTGGCCTGGAAGAGGGGCAACCGGGACAGAATCCGGTGCCCCGACCGGGACTAGAACCCAGTGTGCCGGCGCCTCAAGGCGGAGGATTAGCCTGTTGAGCCACGGCGCCGGCTCTTTGTCCTCTGTCTTGATGAGCTGATTTTTATGGAGCAGACAGCTGCCTGTTCTACCCGGTCTTTAACGAGATCTGTGTTCCTGAGGTGTGACTCCGAGCATGCAGCATGGCCTCTCCGCCCTCGAGAAGGGGATGTTTCCATTGCCTCCAAGGTCCTGCTCCTGTCCCGGCGGGCGCTGCCTTGCTGTGTTGTGACTGACGGGGTGGACGTAGGCAGCACGTGCTGCTCTGGCAGCTCCTTGTAGCTGGCGTCACTGTTGAGGTTCCGTGCGCTGTGGGCGGGCTCCTTGCCCTCACTGCTGAGTACTGCTCCCTTTATGCGACTTGCAACTTCTGCAGTTTGCTGACCCCCGCTCCCTTTTTTTAAAGATTCAGTTATTTATAGGAAAGGCAGAGGTAGAGGGAGAGACACAGAAAGAGGGATCCTCCATCCATTGGTTCACTCCCCATCTGGCTGCAACAGCTGAGGCTGGGCCAGGCCAAAGCCAGGAGAATTAAACTCCATTGTGATCTCCCACGTGGGTGCAGGGGCCATATACTTGGGCTGATGCCTTCCCAGGTGCACTAGCAGGGAGCTGGGTGGCACGTGGAGCAGCCGGGACTCTGGTCCCTAGTGATGGTTAGAAATGAAGCTGCTGCCTGCATTCATGTACAAGTGTTGTGTAGGCCTGGGTTCCTGTTTCTTGTGGATGGAGGTGTTGGGTCATGGGTTATGCTGTTGTATAAGAAACCGCCAAGAGTGCTCAGAGTGGCTGTAACCACGTTACTCCCGTGCCAGCAGCGTGTGAGAGTTCTGCTTCTGCACCCTCACTGACAAGGGACGCGGTCAGTCATCTCGGTTTTATTGTGCCTCAAGAAGCAAGTGTTTTTTGTCCGTGGGAACCTGGTGTCCTGTCTTTGACAGAAAAGTCTATCTGAGACCAGATTGGCAGTTTTCAGTGAAAATGTCCAAAAGCACAGTGTGAGGGAAGGTGGAGGGAGGCAGGAGGGGTGAGGCAAATGAATGCCTTCTTCCCAGAGGCATGGGTGGAGGTGAGGATCAAAAACGGACTTAAAAAACGTGTTTTAGGGGCTGGCGTTGTGGCGCGGTGGGTCAGTTAGCTGCTTCTGGTGCTGCCGGCCCCCCATGTGGGTGACTGTTCAAGCCCAGCTGTGGAAGATGGCCTGGGTGTGTGGGCCCCTGGTACCCCGTGAGAGACCAGGTGGAGTTCTGGGCTCCTGGTTTGTCCTGATCCAGTCTTGGCCATTGTAGAGTGACCCAGAGGATGGGAGAGCTCACTCCCTCTATCTCTGTAACCCTGCCTTTCAAATAAACAAATACATATTTGAAAAACTGTTTCTCATGGTGACCTGGGCCACTTTCTTCATGATTTTGACGGGACACAGCCGCGTTGGTATGTGCCTGGGCAGTGATTCCCACACCAGCGAACGTGCGACATCACCATCGTTCCATGCAAGAAGCTCTAAAGCCAGGTAGCCGGCTGTGCCACGCACCTGCTGGAGTGGAGCCAGAGAAGCCTGGTGAGAGGCATCGCCCTCGAGCTGCAGGAGGGGAGAGAGAGGTGTTCCTGAGGGCTCAGCCAAGAGGCGGAGTCAGTGGATCTGGACACACAGGAGATGGGGACGCTTTTGGCCATTGGCCTCTGCGCAGCTGCCGGTCACTCAGCCTGCATGGCGTGAATCTCAGAGTGCTTTTGGAGCCGTTTGAGTCGTTCTGCTGTGATTTCATGTTTTTCAATAAACTTGGGACAGCAGCCAGAAAATTATATATTTAATAGAAAGGCCAACGTGGAGAAGAGAGAGGGAGGGAGGGGGTATCTCTTCACCTAAGTTACTCCCCAGATGCCTGCAACCATGGTCCGGAACTCCACCTGGGTCTCCAGCATGGGTGGGAGAACCCAAGTGCTTGCATCATCACCACTGCCTCCCAGGGTGTGCATTAGTGGGAAGCTGAAATCAGGAGTGGGCTGGGGCTTGAGCCCAAGCCTCTGGTAAGGGCTGAGGGTGTGCCAAGTGGCATCTTAACAGCCGGGCCAATGCCTGCCCCTAGAAGTGCTGTTCGGAAGGCTCGACCTGCCTGATGCTTTCTGGAAACGTTCATGGCTTGTTTTGCCCTTGTTTTCTTGTAGATTAAGCCCTCTTGGGGCCAGTAGGCATCCTCTATGGTTATTGGTTTGTGTTGTGGCTGCTCCACCTCTGATCCAGCTCACTGTTCATGCACCTGGGAAAGCAGTGGAAGATGGCCCAAGTGCTTGGGACCCTGCACCTGCATGGGTGACTCGGATGAAGCTCCTGGCTTCAGCTAGGCCCAGCGCTGGCTGTTGCAGCCATCTGAAAAGTGAACCAGTGGGTGAAGATCTCTCTCTCTCTGTCTTGCCTTCTCTCACTGTGCATTTCAAATAAATAAATAAATAAAAACAATCTTAAAAAAATGTCAAGATGGGTTTTCTTCAGCGTGGGAGGTGGATTGAGTGTAATTGTGTTACTTTCCTTGAGGGTAAAGTAGGTGTGTCCTTAGTTTCCTGTAAAGCTTAAGTCTTGGTGATGTTTGAATGTCATATTTTTAAAAATGTTATTCAAAAAACTATTTTACGATGAGCGCATCTCTGGTGATAATTTAAGCAGGTGTGAGGCAGGTGTTGGGTGCCGGGGTTGATAAGACCCAGTGTGTCTGCTCGAATCCTGCCTCAGTTTCCTGTTCCAGCCCAAGCACTTGAGTCCCTGTCACTCGCATGGGACCTGATGCAGCTCAGCCTCCTAGCTTTGCTCCCTGTCCTGGTCTTTCTGCCTGTTTAAGAGTTAGAGTAAATAAAATAAAACAAGCCAGCTGGAGTTGTCAAGGTGGACCTGGTCAGCCTGCAGCCTCTGGAAGTGGACTCTGGGCTGTGTGGCGTGGAGGCTGTCCTTGCCCCTGAAGTGTGTGCCTCTGGCGGTAGTGGCGGGGTTCATCCTCTTCCGTGCAGCGCTTACTGTGTGCAGGAACTGTGGTAACTAACCACTGCGGGTGAAACACAGATTCACTTCACGCGGTTCCTCTACGAGCTTTTAGAATGAACTTTGTGGAGCTTGATGGATGTGGACTGACTTTGGAGTGTGGAGAGCACCCAGCAGGATGAGTTCAAACAAGGGTACGCACCTGTGGTGGCCCGCAGTGCACGTGCGCGCCTCCCGCTTCCCCTGCAGCCTGTACTCTTGTTCACCACACTCCTAGCAAAGGCAGCACAGTTTGACATTCTTCATTATTGGTTTTCTGCTGCTTTCTCGCATGTTTTTCCTCTCAGGATTGACACCATTGTGGTTTGTAATGGATGTGAAGTGGGGGGATCTTGAACTTCTGGGGCTGTCCTACGTAGCATTTGCTGAACTCACTCCCTGGTCTGTCAGCTCTGTTCCATGCGATAGCATTTTAACAGCACATCACGAATGGTGGGAGCTATGGATGTTATCTTGCTGTTTGGTACTGGTTTTGATTGAGCAAAGCAAGGTAAAACCTAACCGCTATCACAGGACAGGAGAGTTGGGCAGAATGTGTAAAAGCAAATCCTAGAATCTCAATGAAGCCACTTAAAAATATACAGGTGGTCTTTTCAAAACTATACTGTGAAAGGTGAGGGGCTGCATTTTGGGAGGACTTCAGTAGAACAGAGTATGCAGACACATGAATGTGGACAGCGTTCGTGGTACTTCTCAGATTTATTTGAGAGGCAGAATGACACACATGCACACACACACACATGAACACACAGATCTTCTGTCTGTTGGTTCACTTCCCAGATGCTCACAACACTGTCTGAAACCAGAACCTCCGTCCAGGTCTCCCACCTCAGGTGGCAGGGACCCTAGTACTTGGGTCATCATATGTTGCCTCCCAGGTACTGTAGCAGGAAGCTGGATCCAAAGTGGAAGAACTGGAGCTGGCACTGTGGCATAGTGGGAAACACCACCGCCTGCAGTGCCAGCATCCCATATGGGCACCGGTTCAAGTCCCAGCTGCTCCACTTCCGATCCAGCTCTCTGCTATGGTCTGGGAAAACAATGGAAGATGGCTTAAGTCCTTGGGCCTATCCACCTGCGTGGGAGACGTGGAGGAAGCTCCTGCCTCCTGGCTTTGGATCGGTGCAGCTTCAACTGTTGCAGTCATCTGAGGAGTGAACCAGTGGATGGAAGACCTCTCCATCTCTGCCTCTTCTCTTCTCTCTGTGTAACTCTGACTTTCAAATAAGTAAATAAATCAATCTTTAAAAAAATAAATAAGAACACAGAGTGGAGGAGCTAGGACTCACCCAGACACTGCAGTGTGGGCTCCGGGTGTCCCCGGTGGGGTTTAACCGGCAGTGCCACGAAGCCTGCGCTCTGTTTGACGCGTCTCCGCTGCGGGAGGGTGCTGTCTGCAGCTGGCATCCTGGCGGTCTGCTTTGTTCCCTTGTCCTCGGGACCCACTGTTCCAGGAAAGGAAAACCAAATCCTGGTGGAGGCCAGCTGCCTTGCTCTCCTTTCTCCCTCTTTCTGCATTTGTCATTTGTATCAGTCACTGAAGCTTGTCGTTTGCTTGACCTGGAACAAAACTGTGCGTGTCCTGATATCCTGAGCCCTCTGCTTGTCTACTTAGACTTGACTTTCATAATCTGGTGCACAATGAGTATTGTTAAATCAACAAAATGCCTGTTGTGTGGTGACTGAACAGTGTTGTCTCCAGGTGTCCCCAGAAGCCCATGCCACTTCCAGGGGGTGGAGCCACTGGGTGCATCCAGTAGTAGATGCGAGTTGGCTTCTCCCTTCCCCCCCTGCGGAACTTGGGAGAGCTCAGTAAGGAGCGCTGTTCTTTGGATGACCTGGTTTCTCACTCAGTGGTTTTACTGGGATGTAATTCACATGCCCTGCTCTTTACTCCAGCGTATGCCTCTCAGTGGCTTTGAATGCGCTCAGGGGTGGCGCCCATTTCCATAGTCACGTTTAGAATGTTTCACCACCCACTCAAGTAGGGCTGGGAACCTTTTATCTGCCAAGGGCCATTTGACTATTTATAACATGGTTTGTGGGCCATACAAAATAATTAATTTAAAAATTAGCCTGCTGTAGATGCACTGAGTTTTGAGTCTCACCTGCCGTTGCCTTGGCAGGGTCAGACCAAATGGTTTTGCCTTCTGCAGCCTGTGGGCGGAGGCTCCCCACCCTGCAAAGCTGCCGTCCATCCGTTAGCAGTTGCTTCCTCTGCCCCCAGCCCCCGGCACCCATGCTCTGCTTTCTGTTTCTGTGGGGTTGCCTGATTTGAACATTTCACATGGCCAGAACCACACATTGAGAGTCTGGCTGCTTTTGATTGGATGTTTTCGGGGTCATCCTTGTACAGCATGTCGCTAGCTTGATGACATTTTCAAACCTGTGTTTCTTTTAAAATTTATTTATTTATTTGAAAGGCAGAGTTACACAGAGACCGGGTGAGAGACATTTTCCATCTGCTGATTTACTCCCTGAATGGCTGCAACAGCCAGGGCTGGGGCAGGCCAAAGCCAGGAGGTGGGAGCTTCATCTGGGTCTCCCACGTGGGTGGTGGTGTTCCAAGTGCTGAGCCACCCTCCACTGCTTTCCCAGGCGTATCAGCAGGGAGCTGGATCGGAAGTGGAAGTGGAGCAGCCGGCGCCCATATGGGATGCTATCGAGGGCAACCTGCATCCTATTTGGGTTTTCAGAGAAAACTGCTTTGGCTAGTGAACAGTTCAGCATGCTGGGCTTGGGCGCCCCCTAGTGCTACATCTGGGCTGCTGCGAAGGGAGCTGCTGCCGCCGGCACTCAGCTCTGAGCTGAGACCCTGCACGAGCAGCCTTGGCTGTCCTTCGGCCTTCCCTAGGCTTTGGTCAAGGAATTTACGCGCTTTCTGATGGTCACGTCTTTGCTGCTCCTTTACCGTGAGCACTGGCATTTCTAGCCTTGCCCAGCCCCTTCCCTGGGGAGGTGATCCTAGGCCCTCCAGTGCCGAGGTAGCCCCAGCCTCCTCCTGAAGTGGCCTGGCTGGCTGCCTGCGCCTCGGGGAGGCTACAGGGCTCTGTCCAGCCACGCTGTGGGCTTGCCGTCTTTCCCAAGCATCCGTGTTTTCTCCCGTGGATTTTCTGGAGAGATGGGGCTGTGCGTGCCGGAGGTGGGCGTTGAGCTGGCTACAAAGGGTCGCGCAGCTCCCATGCGCCCCAGCGTCTGAGGTGTGGCCCGCGGGGAGGCAGTGTCTTCTCATCCTCTCCTGGTGGGGTTGCTGCTGAGCCAGGAGCACCAGTGCTGGAGAGAGCTTGCAGGGGAGTCCCCGCGGGCGCCTCCTGGTGCCTGCTCTGAGCCTCAAGCAGCCGGCGTGGGCTCCCCCTGCAGCAGCGCTGTCCTGTGTGTGACCTCCCTCTGTTCTTCAAGGCAGAGCTAATGCATGTGGCCTGTCGCACTTCCTTCTCCACTAACTTAGGAGCCTGTGAAGTCAGGCACAGGATTATTTTTCTTTATTTTACCTAAAAGCGAGATCCATCCCCACCCCAGTGTTTAGCAGGCCTGACGCGTGTTGTGGCTCTCCAGGGGAAGGAGGGTGCGTGCATCTAAGGTGACGGTGCTTTTCAGCTTTAGCAGCTTTCTGTAAAGATTTATTTTATTTATTTGAAAGGTAGAGTTACAGAGAGAGATCTCTTCCTCTGCTGGTTCACTCCCTAGATGGCCGCGATTGCCAGAGCTGCGCTGATCCGAAGCCAGGAGCTTCTTCCGGGTCTCTCACATGGGAGCAGAGGCCCAGGAATTTGGACTATGTTCTGTTGGTTTCCCAGGCCATAGCAGAGAGCTGGATCAGAAGTGGAGCAGCCGGGACTCGTAGGGGATGCCGGCGCCGCAGACTGGGGTTTTAACCAGTACCACACCGCTGTCCCCCAGCTCATCTTTATTTTATTTTGTTTTCATTTTTTTAAAAAGACTCTTTATTTGGATATGATTTCAGACTTACAGAAATAATGAAGCATAAATGGTACACGAAACTCCCAAGTACTCCTTTCCCCAGGCTGGCCTGGTGTTCGGATTTAACCCTGTTTGCTTAATCATTTCTGTGTGCTAGAAATTTCTCTCTACGCTGTGTAAACACACAGGTATACCCAGACACTGACTCACAGACACACAATTGCTTATGACCCTTTGAGGTCGAGGGTGGGCGCCGTGTGCCCTGGCCCTCCCCCTGAGCACTGACCGTGTATTTCCCAGGTGCTCAGGTGCTTCCTAACAAGCAGTGGTGCCGTTGTCGCATTCCTGTTCATACCAGCGCCGTACTAACCTGCTGCCCACCTCCATCCTCGGCAGCTGACCTCCCAGGGTGCTGTGTGGACTCGCACCTCTGGCCCAGGACACAGTCCAGGTCAGGCCACGCTAGAACTTTGCGCCAGGCTGTGTTTCCCTTGGTGATAGCCCCCTTTCTGCAAACACCCAAACTTGTGTTTGAAGACTGGAGAGCGGCTTCTAGAGGAGGAGGCCAGCAGTGCGCTGTTCTGGCTGCCCCGGCCAGCTTGTCACTGTCACCACACAGGCCTGTCTGCAGCCGCCGGGCAGAACCATTCCCGGTGAGTCCTTGTCGCTGAAATGGCAGGTCCACTCACTGGAATTGGCTGTGGAATAAATATTTGGCCTTTGTTTTGCGTTTGCAGGTTATCAGCGTATTTAAAAATACCACTCCCACCCCCTAGCAAATTTATGTAAGCTGTACTTTAACTTAAAAGTGCCACTTGTGTTTGCCACGTTGAAACAGTGCTGATTACAAATGCCTCTTGACAATACTGCTTCCTGGCTCGGTCTTGGAATGTGTGTGGTTTTGCCAATCCTGAAGTGGCAACTCGCAGCCTTGTGTGGGATGTTTTATTGTATCATTCCATGGGAGTGTTTGAATGGTTACTCTAGGTGCTGGTTACTTTGCCTAGAAAGAAAGTTACCATTTGTAAAACATTCACTGCAGGTGGAAGGACTGTGTTTTAGAGTCTCAGTGGCTTGGCCTTTGCTGAATCCTTCCTGTGCAGTTCTCAGAGCCTTGGGAGGAGACTGTGGAGCTTCTGCTGCCCCAGGAGTAGAAATCCCAGCTCCTGGCCTCAGAGAGGGCCATAGCCAGGGCTCAGATGAGATCAGTGTGTCACTGCTGTCGCCTCCCCCTGTTTTTTTTTTTTTTTTTTTTGCATTTACTAGTTTATTTGAAAGGAGGAGTTACAGGGCCCGTGCTGTGTAGCAGGTTAAGCCTCGCCTGTGACACCAACATCCCACAGCTAGTGTGCAGGTTTTTTTGGCTGCTGCAGTTCCAATCCAGCTCCCTGCTGATGGCCTGGGAAAGCAGCAGAAGACGGCCCAGTGCTTGGACAGTCTGGATGAGATTCCCAGCTCCTGGGTTCAGCCTGGCCCAGTCCAGGGAGTGAAGCAGCAAGTGGAAGGGTACACTCACTGTCTCCCTCTGTGATGCTGCCTTTCAAATAAGTAACTAAATCCTTGGGAAAAAATTACATATGTGTATGTGTGTGTGGACAGCGAGAGCGTGAGGGGCTGCTTTCATTCTCGGGTTCGCTCCTCAGAAGACCACAGAGACCAGGACTGGGCCACCCCAAATCCAGGAGCCTGGATCTCCTGAGTCTGCGTGTGGTCTGGCCTTCCCAGGCTGCATGAGCAGTGAGCTGAATCGGAAGCGGAGCAGCTGGGCTGTGAGCCAATGCTCACGTTAGATGCCGACACCCCGGGCAGCTGGTGACCTGCTCCGCTGCAGGCCCCTCCTGGATTCATTTTCTAGAAAGTTTAAATGGCCCCCCAAGAAGAAGGTTTGTGGGTATCAGAATGGTGTTTTCCTTTTACACTTGAGTGTAGAACAGAATTCTGTAAAGGAACGTGCTCTATAGTTGTAGGAACAAACCGTTTTCTCTTGGAACCTGGAACCTGGAGAGGATCACCCTTGCTCTCTGCTGAGCGTCCCGTCGAGCCCTGCTGAGGAGTTCTCCAGCTTAGTCTCCTGCCCTCGTTCCTGGATAGCCCCTCACGGCTGTCTGGTGGCTGGGTGTGCCGGGCTGAGACCCGTGGACTTTCCCCCTGCTGGTGACAGGACGGTGGGTCTGAGCCTACAGTGAGGGCGTGAGAAGTCCTCGTAAACTGGTGGAGACGGCTTGTTTGCACTGCTACTGTGAAGGCGGAGTTTCTTGCGTAAAAGTTTGTTTGCAGGGCCCCCAGCTCTGTGGTGTGGTAGGTTAAGCCTGCACTTGTGCCGGCATCCCATGTGGGCGCCAGTTTGTGTACTGGCTGCTGCACTTCTGATTCAGCTCCTTGCTAATGTGTATGGGAGAGCAGTGGAAGATGCCTATGTACTTGGGCCCTGCCTCCAGGTAAGAGACCCCAAAGAAGCTCCTGGCTCCTGGCTTTGGGTTGGCCCAGCACCAGCTGTTGCTGTTGTGGCCATCTGGGGAGTAAACCAGATGGACGGAAGACCTCTGTCTCTCCCTGTCCCTGGCTGTAACTCTGCCTTTCAGATTAATAAATAAACTTTAAAAAATTCATTTGCTGATTTGAAAGGCAGAGTGACAGAGAGAGTGAGCGAGGGAGCCTGAGTGAACTTCCATGTGCTGGTTGCTCCTCCAATGGCTGCAGCAGTTAGGTCTGAGCCAGGCGGTAACCAGAAGCAGGGGCGCCATCCTAGTCTCCCACGTGGGCAGCAGGGCCGCAGGCGCCTGAGCCACCGTCTGCGGCCTTCCAGGCACATTAGCAGGAAGCAGAGTAGCTGGGACTTGAGCTGGTGCTCCGGAGGGGAGGCTGGTGTCACAGCTGGCAGATTAGCCCGTTATGCCATGGCGCTGGCCCAGCATATGGTATCTTTGTGGACTTGAGCAGGTGTGTGTAGGCACCATGTGAAGATGGTTTCGGTTTTGCTGTGTGTTCACGCTTTGGGTGAATGTTGACTTGAGCCTTGTAGAAATGGTTCCCCTGGATGGGACTCTTGCTGCGGGTTCGCGTTTTCAGTGAAAATGAGTGTTATCCCTGCATGGTCACTCGCGGTTTCTGAGTCACGTGCTTGTCGGGTCCTTCGCCAGGCAGCAGGCTCTGAGCTGTGCAGGAGCGGAGGCGCCACGGCTGTCCTCTTAGCTCCCAGTTCCACGCTGCCCTGGGTGCCATTCAGCAGATTCTGAATAATGAATGAATGAGCCAGCGCCTCGACTGTGGGAATCTAATCATACGGATCCTCTTGAAGCTCTGGGGGGACAGGAGCTGTTCGGAGCTTGCCAAGCTCACATCCGTGTGTGAAACCGGAAAGTCAGAGTTGTGTGAGATCTGAGGGTTTCACAGGGCTGTGTCTGTGCAGTCACGTGGGTGTGCATCGTGTTCAAACACGTTTTTAAAATTAGAAATCACAGACTCGTAAAGGCTGCTGGTCAGGTCGCTGGCTGTCCGTTTTTGGGATTTCCCCGTCTTGCTGTTGTGACCTGTGCCCTCTGCAGGAAGAGTCGGGCGAGGCGGCGTGTGCGAGCGAAGCCGCCTGCCTCACGCCTGCCTCAGAACATGCTTGCTCAGGCTGGCAGCGTGTAGAAGACTGCAGTGGTGCTTCCCTTTTGTATGGGAAGACACTGTCTCGGGACGTGGGTTTGTTGAGTTGAGAGGGTGCGGGGTGTCCTGCATCGGATGCTTCATAGGTAGTGTCAGGAGACGCAGTGTGTTTTCCTGAGCCTGTGTAACTCGTGTATTTTATCTGACCAGCAATGCCCTTTTTTGTTTTTCAGTATATTTTTGGAGACTTTAGTCCTGATGAATTCAATCAGTTCTTTGTGACTCCTCGCTCTTCCGTTGAGGTAAGATAAAGCTGTTGCAGTGAGTGAAGTGTGCAGGTGTGAAGTGGTGGTTACGTGTTCTTTTACTTTTAAGAGCATGATTCCCCTGTACTGAAAAAGAGACGCTAATAGGCACTTCCTAGGCCCATCGGCTAGACGTGACTGATGGTAACATTTCACCATTTGCCCTGACGTCTTCAATAAAGAGATCGCTGCCACGGGCGTCTCCTTCCCGGAGACGCGGACTCTGCCAGCCTTGCAGTGTGGCTCCTGGCTGCTCTACTCTGCTACCTGTGTGTACCACCGCACAGTGAACCCTGTCCTGTGATCGCTCTGCTGATTTTATCCTTTGGTTGTTTAATTTTTTTAAAAAGATTTATTTTTTTACTTTAGAGTCAGAGTAACACAGAGGGAGGAGAGACCCAGAAAGAGAGAGTGGTCCTTCATCCGATGGTTTACTCCCCAATTTGCCGCAACTGCTGGAACTGCTCCGATCCGAAGCCAGGGGCCCAAAGACTTGGGCCATCTTCTACTGCTTTCCCAGACCATAGCAGAGAGCTAGATTGGAAGTGGAGCAGCCGGGACTAGAACTGGCGCCCATATGGGATACCGGCACTTCAGGCCAGGGCGTTAACCCGCTGTGCCACAGTGCTGGCTCCTGTTGTTTAATTTAAGCTAACATTCTTCACATTTGTTTATGCCACTACATTTGTCCTGTGATCTAATTGCTCTGTGCCATTGATTGAATGCGCATTCACTTGCCTTTGGGGCACTGTTAGGTGCTGGAGTGTGTGTCTCCCTGTGCGGCGCTGGGGTGTGTGTCTCCCGTGTGCAGTGCTGGGGTGCGTGTCTCCCTGTGTGGTGCTGGAGTGCGTGTCTCCCTGTGTGGCGCTGGGGTGCGTGTCTCCCGTGTGCAGTGCTGGGGTGCGTGTCTCCCTGTGCGGCGTTCCTGTGTGGGCTTCTGCAGGATCTGTGTGTGGGCTCTGTGGAAGGTGAGCACCGTAGCTCTCCTGAGGCTCTGGGTAGTCTGCCCTCAGCAGCACCTCAGGAGAGGTTTCTAGCTTGGATTTTTAAAAATCCCTGCTGATGTTGCAAGTTGGCATCTGTACACCTGTCGACAATGTGCTGTGTGAGTGGGTCCTCAGTGTTCTGCCTCTCGTGTCCCAAGTCACACCCAGGTGAGTGCGTCTCAATGGCCTCACCCCGTCCACAGCCGTATTTTAAAATCATGTGGCTTGTCTTTTTTGTTTTTCTTTTCTTTTTAAAAGATTTATTCATTTATTTGAAAGGCAGAGTTATAGAGAGGCAGAGAGAGAGAGAGGGAGGGAGGGAGGGAGGGAGGTCTTACTTCCACTGATCCACTCCCCAGATGGTCGCTGATCTGAAGCCAGGAGCGGGGAACTTCCTCCAGGTCTCCCAGGTGGGTGCTGGGGCCCAGCAGGGATCTAGATCGAAAGTAGAGTGGCCTGGACTCAAACCAGTGCTCATACGGGATGTGGGCACTGCACACGGCAGCTTTACCTGCTGCAGCACAGTGCTGGCCCTGTCTTTTTTTTGTTTGGTGGGTTTGTGGGATTCGTGATGGTTGGTTTTGCATGTCACAGTCGGGTCTTCCTGGCATAAGGGCCATCTGCTTCACATCTGATGGACGTCTTGTGTAACAGGAGTTAATTTTTAACTTCAGTGTCAAGTATATTGGTTTTTTTTTTTTCCCTCATGGCTCGTGAACTTTAGTTTTAAAAAATATCTTTAGGAAATCCTTCCCTTCCCTGTTGTAATGAAGCATTCGTTCTGCCTTTCCTGTTTGGGGATGCATCCGAGTCTGCAGAAGGGGGACCAGTGTGGATGCCCTAATCCTAGGACCAGCCCGAGGACCAGAGCTGTGGCTCTGTATCAGTTACAGTTCAGGAGCCTGCATGGTGGCTCGCTAATCCCAGGACACTGGGTGTTTCCCATCCCCAGCAAGTGCTCGGTGTGAAGGGACAGAGAGCGTGAGGAGTGCTGGCCTCCCGCCGTCACCACTGAGGCCCCCCTTTGGCCTCCTGATTGCAGGTGAGATCATGGCTGCCGTCTGCGCACACCCGCTGTGGTGTGGCTGCAGAGTGGACCAGTCTCGCTGTGCTCTTGGCGCTTGATGGGCTGTTAGAACCTCGATGGAGCGTTGCTCCCTTAGCTGGGGCAGTGTGTAGATGGAATGCCACAGGCAAGAGGAGGTGGCCAGGAGCTTGATCAGAATCAGGTTACTTTGTGTGTGACCGTACATACTAATGCTTTTTTTTTTTTTTTAAAGTAACTGATGTATTTTCTAGAACTGTGCTATAGTGAATGAACAAGTGTGGGTTCAAAATAAATGCCTACAGTGGAAGAAAGATAGTAAGCCTTTTCAGTGAGCACGTGTGAAGCCGTCACAGACATGTTGCTGTGTTCAGAAACAGGGACCAAGCGCTCCTTCCACGACAGTATGAGGGCTCCCCGCTCTGCCTCTGGACGGAGCGAGCTGGTTTGTGGTGACACAGCACAGTCTGTGGGCGTGCCTGGGCTGCTGGTTTTCAGTTCAGACAGTTATTCTCAATTTGGGATCATAATGTGATTTCAAAAGAGGGTCTTTTGGATCGAGACGAGGAGACATGGTGAAAGCACCATGAGGGAACTTTATTTTTATTTGAAAAGCAGAGAGACAGAGAGGGATCAGTATTCCTTTTTTTTTTTTTTTTAAAGATTTATTTTATTTGAAAGAGTTACACAGAGAGAGAGGTGTCTTCCATCTGCTGGTTCATTCCCCAAATGACCACAATGGCCAGAGCTGAGCTAAACCGAAGCCAGGAGCCAGGAGCTTCTTCCTGGTCCCCCACACAGGTACAGGGGTCCAAGGACTTTGGCCATCTTCCACTGCTTTCCCAGGCCATAGCAGAACCAGTGGATAGAAGGTAGCATGCCTGCCTGCCCTTCCCGCCCCTTCCTCTCTCCATTCTTCACTACCCCCCCGCACCACTCTGGCTTTCAAGTAAATAAATAAATCTTAAAAAAAAATTTCTTGATGGTGCAATGATTCTACTTTTTTGCTCCCCAAATAATAGTTTCTGCCACTGGGAGGGGACATGCTAGTATCATTTGCAAAACAAACAAAGCAAGTTATTCTTTTTATTCCAAATTTTTAAAAATTATTTATTTGAGAGGTAGAGTTACAGACAGAGAGAGGGAGAGACAGAGAGAGGTCTTCCATCTGCTGGTTCACTCCCCAGATGGCTGCAACAACTGGAGCTGAGCCGGCCTGGAGCCAGAACCAGCAGCTTCTTCCGGGTCTCCCACGCGGGTGCAGGGGCCCAAGCACTTGGGCATCGTCCACTGCTTCCCAGGCCACAGCAGAGAGCTGGATCGGAGAGGAGCAGCCGGGACACGGACTGTTGCCCATGTGGGGTGCCAGCTGCACAGATAGAAGTTGAGCCCAGCCCCTATTCCAAATATGTTAACTTCTTACATGTATTTTTATTTGAGAGGCAGAGAGACAGATAGGGAGAGCACTGCTGTCCACTGATTCACTCCCCAGATGCCCCGCACAGCGAAGGCAGGCTCTTGGAACTCAGTCTGAATTCCGTGAGTGGCGGGGACCTGCTGCTTCCCCGGGTGTGCGTTTGCAGGCAGGAAGGGGCACAGCCGGACTCACTGTGATGCAGGACGTGGGTTTCTAGTGGCATCCTTTTTTTTTTTTTTAAAAAAGATTCATTTTTTAAAAAGATTCATTTATTTATTTGAAAGAGTTACACAGAGAGAGAAGAGGCAGAGAGAGAGAGGTCTTCCATCCATGGTTCAACAGCCAATTGGCTTCAACAGCCGGAGCTGCACCAATCTGAAGCTAGGAGCCAGGAGCTTCTTCCAGGTCTCCATGCCGGTGTAGGGCATGGTGTAGGACTTGGCCCATCTTCTATTCTCTCCCAGGCCATAGCAGAGAGCTGGATCAGAAGTGGAGCAGCCAGGTCTTGAACTGGCACCCATATGGGATGCTGGCGCTTCAGGCCAGGGCATTAACCTGCTGCGCCACAGTGTTGGCCCCTTTAGTGGGATGTTAACCTCTGCACCACCCCCTCCTTGCGATGTCTACAGTCGTCTGGCACTGGGGGTGCACTGCCCTCCGCAGACTGTGCACCTGATGGCTGGCTACAGATGAGGCGTGGGTGGCCACCATCGTCAGTGCAGTGCTTCTACCAGGTCCCAGGGTCACTGGAACGTGTGCAGCCCTCCAGTCCTGACAGTGGTGGGCACCTGTGTTTCCTGTTTGTTACTTGTCTTTGCGGTCATGGACTTGGCAGCACAGAGGCCATTGTAGAGATCCGCAGGGGAGGCCACTTGACTGGCTGGTGGTCTGCAGACGGTGGGGGTTTGAGAACCTCCTAGGAGTGCTTGACCACTGCAGCTGCCTGTGGGCTGCACTGAGCATCCGAAACCAGTCCATCTAATTGTTTCTAGAGTAATAAGTCATTTGTATTTTATTTATTGATAAACATAGAGTGAGATCTGCGCTTGTTGGTTCACTCCTGAAATGCCTGGAACAGCCAGCACTGGGCCTGGCCGGAGCTGAGGGCTGGGGTCTCAGTCTGGGTCCTCCATGTGGGTGGCAGGGACCCAAGTACTTGAACCATCACCTCCTTGGGTGTGTGCAGTGACTGTTCTTCGCCACCGCCAGAGAATTAGGCAGGCTGCCGCAGCCTGCCTTGACCGAGGAGGGGAAGTGCGCCACCCGCCACTCACCTTCCCCAAACCCAGGGGACAATCAGGCGCGGTGTGGAGCCCAGTCGAAGCAGGGTCTCACTATTGTAAAAGGGAGGTGTACATATAGCTGAGGTACAGAGCAGATGAGCGGATGCGGGCAAGGGGTGGGGTGTTGTGATGCAGAAGGGTCCCAGCCACTCCTATGATACCACCTTGATGGTCCTTAGGAAAAGCGCCCTGGGGCAGGGTGTTTGCCACCAGGGATTTGAAACTTCAAGTCAGGTTTTCAGATTCGAGGCCGGCTCAGGAAGTTCTCTAGGCCTCTCCGGATGCAGCCTCCCCCACAGGTGTGCCTTAACGGAAAGCTCGACTCTGCAGCCAGACCAGGCCTTCACCCAGCGCTCCAGGATGGGAGTGGTGTCCCATGCAGCATCTGCACTATGGGGAGACACCTGGCCTGGGGTTTCCAGCTCTTGAGTTTACACCATGGAGCAGCTAGGAAGAAGAAAAATCAGCGATGCTGTTGATGCATGCCGTCTCTTCCCAGCCAGGAACATGGCGTCCAGCTGTCAGTGTGTGGCTGGGTTGAAGGGAGTCGTGATTCCTCACGGGCCTCTCTGCTCTCTGGTCACACACCTGGCCCTGCCCTGCCAGCTGTGCTGGAGCAGGTGTGGACCCACAGGAAGTGTCTGTCCGTCCTCTGAGGAGCTGGTCGACGTGTCTGTTGGAGTGCATTTGTATTAGGACCTCGCTTGTTAATCTGTTACTAGATAAATAGGACTGCATTCTGTGATTTGTATTTTCCATTCATGTTATTCTGATATAAGAAATGTCTTAGAATGACGCGGCCAGCATCAAGAACTGTAAAGAAATGTCACCGTGTCAAATAGCGTGTGTTGGATGTTAACATTAAAATGCCTTCTCTGATCCCTCGTGCAGCTTCCTCCCTACGGTGGAGCAGTGCTGTGTGACGGCCGGGCAGCAGAGGAACCTCCCGATGGTAAGCTGCTCCTCCCCAGGCTCCCCTGCCCTGAGTCCTGGCCATGTGAGCGGGATGGGCTGGCCCAGACTTCGCTACGCTTTCCTCATAGCTCGAAGCTTGAGTTGCTGAGTCGCTGTGCCTGCTGACTGTGTTAAAGTTGGCGCCGGAGGTGCGCCGTGCCGTGGAGGGAAGGGTTCTTCTTTTCTAGAGCGGCTCTCGCGCTGCAGCCGTGAGACTCCTGGCAGCCTCACGCCGGAGCTGTGCTCTGGGTATTTCTGTCGCGCTCCTGGGGCCAGAGCTGCCCTCCAGGCAGGGTCTGAGGCCGGCTGGGAGCTGTTGGCCCTGCAGCGTCCATTCGTGCCAGCCTGTCCTGCTCAGTGTTGGGCGTTCAGGTAACCTCTGTCCTGGGCGGCTGCTCTGGTGGTCTATGTCACGGGCACTGAGCTGAGCAGGAGACAGTGCTTACTGGGGCCCAGGGCCCTGTGACCGTGCAGCTACTGTCGCACAGTCGAGCCTGTCTGGGACGTTATCCAGTCTGGATCACTCCCACGGCCCTCGCTGGCCTCTGAGTGTTTGCTTTGGGAGCCAGGGATTTGGATCCCCTGTTGGGTTAGGGTGGTCAGACCTGCGGAGGGATTTCCATTATTGAGCCTTGCAAAGATGAACCATGCTCCTTCTCTCAGTCACATTAGCAGCTTTGTGAGTAACCGATGGTATATCACGAGAAAGAAACAGCGAGTAATAGCTCAGGCCACCGGCCCGGTGCCTGCGCCCTGCTGCGTGCTCGGCGTCTGGGCGTCTGGGCTGGCCCCGTGTGCTCTCAGGGGAGCAGGCTTGCTGTGGTGCTTCCTCCTGCTGCCGAGTCGCAGCCTCGCTCCCCGGGTGTCGCCACCCTCTTCAGAGACTGTAGCTGAGCCCTCTCCCTCTGTTCTGGGCACTCTTCCCTCCAGGCCCGTCTTGTGTTCCGCAGAAGCCAGCGGGCCCCTTTGCCGCCTGCCTGCGTGTCGGCGCCAGGCCCCTTGTCTCAGAAGCCCCTTTGTTCTCTAGTGCCTGTGCTGAGCTGGGCGGCTGGGCGTGCTTGTGTCTGTCCGTCTGTCTGTCTGTGGTGCAGCGGGGTCTGGGATGTCGGAGCCCTCAGTCCACTTGCTGGATGCGTTTCCAGATGCCTCGAAGCCCTGCAGGAGGCCGCTTCCCAGCATGCACTTGTCCTCCTTTCCTGAGACGGTTCCTAGTGGCCGGAATGCCCTGTGCCTCACCCACCCCACGCTCCAGATCAGTTAACACGAAGTTCCACTGACCTTTCTCTAGCTTCTGTCTGGACCGCGTACTCTGCTGTGTCCAGAGTGCTCATTTTATAAAGCTTCACTGCGCCCTTGTCTGCAGTCAACTCCCTGGCGGGGCCTTGCCCTGCTAATCACCCTGCACCCCTCCACCCCCCCACCCTGCCTGCACCAGGCCACGGTGCCGCGTTTCCTGCAGTGAGCGGGCTTTGAGAAAGGCTGCATTAGGATGTCCTTGTTTTGTTGAGCTGGTTCTCCTCCCCCCGGTAAACCAGCTGCCGCAGGACCAGTGTGTGCAGTTCATCTACCCCGTGTACTGAGTGGATGTGAAGCTGTTTGCAGGCCTTCCCCTCCCCCATCCGATGGATGAGCTGTGGCTGCGCCTCCCCAGCCTGTCGAACGCTCTGTTGTGTAAATGTTGGGCACAGTTGGGCATATCAAAGCGGCTCTAGAATGTTTGTGATCTGGTGAGATTGTGAATTGAGGTGTGGAAGGCACCGTGCTGCAGACTGTTCTGCGTAAGCTTCACAAGGCTCCCATGCGTCTTCTTCCCTGTGTTTCCCACAGGGGCACCTCCTGGGTGACTCCCTGGCAGGCTGTTTGAGGCCGCGTAGCACTGCAGCCTCGGAACATGCTGGAATAAGTGACACCTGAATGTGAAATGGACAGCCGGCCCTGGGTGCAACAATAAACTCATCTCTCTTTGGTGACTGTGTTCCAAGCAATCAAACATGAAATGCTCAGTGGCCAGAGGAACCAGAGCGTTCTGTGGTGGCTTTCGATGCAAACTTGCTCTTGGGGGGCCGTCACCAGGGATCTTTCCCAGGAACTGTGTTGTCTGGAGCAGGAGCCTCGATGTCGGAACCAGTGAAGACTCCGCCCAGGAAGCTGAGCTGCCTCTGCCCCACTACGGCCCCTGGATCTGTACTCTGTTCTGAGTACTGAGTACTCTGATTCTTCTCTCGAAATGTGTCCTTGACGGCGCCTTGGCCCCTCGCTTTAGGCGGGATGGAATCGTGAGCTGAGGGTCATGCGCACACTTTTCCATCAGGTGTGAGACCCTGCTGACGCCGCTAATGGCAGCGCCCGCCCTGGTTTCCAGACGGGAGTCAGGGCGTGACCGGAGTGTGGAGTGTGTGGCTCGTGGGAGGAAGTCTTAGAGTCACCAGAAACTCCCGGCCCGCCTTTATCTCGTGGTGCTTTGGGAAGTATTTTCACTGCCCTGGAGCTGATCCAGGAGGGATTCATGGGTGGACGTGATGACGCGTCCACGCTGGCGCTGTTTGCGGCCATCAGTTGAGGCCGTCTTGGAGGCCCCGTTGGGAGGGCCCCTGGCAGATCCTGCACGCGGGGCTCTTTGCGTGGAGAGGCCCGTGTGGCAGGGTGTCAAGTCCCAGCACTCGTCCTCAGGAGTGTTTCTCTTTAACTTCTCCAGAACGCACATTCCCTCGTCAGAGGCGTGGAGAAAGCTTGGTGAGGTCATTTCATGTTGAGGGAGTTTTCAAACAGCCACAGCACTGTTTGCTTTTTATTTATTTTTTATATTATTTATTTGAGAGGCAGAGAGAGGTTTTCCGTGCACTGGTTCATTCCCAAAATGTCCATAGTGCCTAGAAATGGGCCACTCTGAAGCCAGGAGCTTCTTCCAGGTCCCCTATGTGGGTGCAGGGCTCCAAGGACTTGGGCCATTTCTACTGCTTTCCCAGGCCACAGCAGAGAGCTGGGTGGGAAGTGGAGCAGCCAGGACTCAAACTGGTGTCCCTATGGATGCCCTTAGCTGGCTTCACCCGATAACGCCAAGGCCCTGTCCCTGCTGTTGGCTTTCTTTCTTTCTTTTTTTTTTTTTTTGACAGGCAGAGTGGACAGTGAGAGAGAGAGACAGAGAGAAAGGTCTTCCTTTTGCCATTGGTTCATCCTCCAATGGCCGCTGCGGCCAGCACACCGCGCTCATCCGATGGCAGGAGCCAGGTGCCAGGTGCTTTTCCTGGTCTCCCATGGGGTGCAGGGCCCAAGCACCTGGGCCATCCTCACTGCACTCCCGGGCCACAGCAGAGAGCTGGCCTGGAAGAGGGCAACCAGGACAGAATCCGGCGCCCCAACAGAACCCGGTGTGCTGGCGCCGGCTGTTGGCTTTCTATTATGGATTCATTTTGACTTTACCTTCTGAAAGTCGTGTTGAGCTACCCAGAGAGCTAAGATATGTCAGGCTTCTGTTTTTTCTGTTGCTCGCATAAGTAAAACTTTGTAGTTATTATTTTCAGTAAAGAAATAGCCCTGTTAATTAGGAGAAGGATAATGGTTTTCATTTTCAAAAAGGAGATGAGTGGTTAGGAGTGCTTCTGTGGGTTGTGTTCTTCACTAACGGGAAGTTTATGAATCCTCTCGTTGGCAGGACAAGACTATCAGAGAATTGAATTTGGAGTCGATGAGGTCATCGAGCCCGGTGCCGCTCTGCCGAGAGCCCCCAGCTGCAGTATTTCCAGCACACTGAACCCTCAGGCTCCCGAGTTCATTCTTGGTTGTCCGGCTTCCAGCAAGACCCTTGATGGCACAGACAAAGAAGCCAGCTACAGCACGGTCGACTGCCAGCACCCAGGCCCTGCCCCAGCCTTGGGTCACGGTTCTCACGTGGAGGCAGACACTTCAGAGAACGATGGTGTCCCAGGCGGTCTTGGACAGAGGGAGCGGAAAAAGAAGAAAAAGCGGCCCCCTGGGTATTACAGTTACTTGAAAGACGGAGGCGATGACAGTATTTCCACGGGAGCCCTGCTCAATGGCCATGCCAACTCCACGCTCCCGAACAGTGTGGGCACGGAGGACGCGGAGTTCCTGGACGACATGCTCCCGTGCGTCCCGTCCAGGACTTGTCACAGCCCGCGGGACTCCACAGACTCTGTCAGTGACACTGTGCTGGACGGCGAGCCCAGGACTGCAGGGCAGCCCGAGGGGGTCCAGGGGACTGAGGTGGAGCAGTCTTGTCTCCCGGTGGAGACTGGCCGAGATGGCCTGTTAAGGACAGCGGTGGTTCAGCCCCACGTTGGTACCGATACTACTGAAAACCTTGGAGTTGCTAATGGACAAATACTTGAATCCTCGGGGGAGGTCCCAGCTGCCAACGGGGTGGAGGTGCACACTGTGGGGGACACAGACTCGGACACAGCCAAACCCGAGAGCGCCTCCCTCCCTGCCGACTGCGCCGTGTCTGCGGCGGGCGCCACTGCTGTCAGCCGGCCCGCCAAGTCCTGGGCCAGCCTCTTTCACGACTCTAAGCCCTCGCCCTCCTCGCCCGTGGCCTATGTGGAAACCAAGTATTCCCCTCCTGCCACGGCCCCCCTGGTGTCCGAAACGCAGGTGGAAGTCAAAGAAGGGGTGGTCCCGGTGTCCGAGGACCCCGCAGCCATGAAGATCGCAGGTACGGTAGAGCAGGCGCTCGGAGCACAGGGCAGCCATCTCATCACGGCTGGGCCTGGTGTCAGGGCTTAGCCGTCAGCTGACAGTGAATCAGAACGGGGGCGGCGCGGGTGCCTGACCTTTGCGTTGAGGGGAACCCGTGCCCGTGCCCAGCCCCTTCGTGGTCTTCTCACCTGGGAGTTGTGCTCTGTGCTGTGCCCGTGTGACGCTCTCAGGCGCTGTTGACGAGACAATCCTGTACTGTTTCTTCTTTTTTTTTTTTTTTTTTTTGACAGGCAGAGTGGACAGTGAGAGAGAGAGACAGAGAGAAAGGTCTTCCTTTTGCCGTTGGTTCACCCTCCAATGGCCGCCGCGGCCAGCGCGCTGCGGCCGGCGCACCACGCTCGTCCGATGGCAGGAGCCAGGAGCCAGGTGCTTTTCCTTGTCTCCCATGGGGTGCAGGGCCCAAGCACCTGGGCCATCCTCCACTGCACTCCCGGGCCACAGCAGAGGGCTGGCCTGGAAGAGGGGCAACCGGGACAGAATCCGGCGCCCCGACCGGGACTAGAACCTGGTGTGCCGGCGCCGCAAGGCGGAGGATTAGCCTGTTGAGCCACGGCGCCGGCCCGTACTGTTTCTTTTTTATACTAAGATAAGTTAGTTTGTGAATAACGTAGGGTTTTTCCTTTTTTCAAAGCTTATTTTGTTTTGTATTTGTATTGAGTAAATAGATTGTATTCAGAGTTTTATCACACAGAAGTCAGCTCTTGACAGGAAAAGAGAAATTATGAATTTAGCCCAAAGTTAGCATTTAATTTTTATTTTTTAAATAAGCATGTCTTTAATTCCATTTTCCATGAACTTTTTAAAAAGTTTTTATTTTTTAAAGATTTATTTATTTCTTTGAGAGACAGAGGAAGAGAGAGAAAGAGAGGTCTTCCATCCACTGGATCACTCCCCAGATGGCCGCAACGGCGGGAGCTCGGCCTGTCTGGAGCCAGGAGCCTCTTCCTGGTCTCCCACGCCGGTGCAGGGCCCGAGGACTTGGGCCTCTTGTGCTGCTTTCCCAGGCCACAGCAGAGCTGGATCAGAAGTGGAAACGGAGCAGGCGGGACTGAGTGTTTTATTTTCAAGTGCTAAGGCTCTAAAGTCGGAGCAGTTCCCAGTACAGACAGAGTCGTGTAATTCACAGGTTGCTTTTAAGGTAAAGAAGGAGTTGGAAGTGTGAGGAGTGTGCCTGATGGGGCGCAGCCCAGAAGATAGGAGACTTGGGGCCGTGCAGTGGGCGGTTGGCGATGAAGTGCAGCCGACTCCCACGTCCAGAGCTCTGTGCAGTTGTGCGCACCCAGGAGGCAGCGGCTCTCGCTCCGGGTTTGAGTTTCCCAGGAATTTTCTCCATGACTCTTGAGACTTCCTGCCCGGTTTGCCAGCAGTGAACTCCCAGTTAGGCTTCCCCAGGGTTTTCTCCTGGATCGTCCCGTGGGTCAGGATGAACAGGGAGCTGCAGAGAGCGTGCCCTGTTGTGGAAGGTGGAATCCCTCCAGAGATGGTGCACCTGTGATCACAGTGCGATGACAGCTGGCGACTTACTCAAAAAAGTGCTTTATTCCTATACAAAATGCAGTGCTCAGGAGTGCTCCTAACAGGAGAAAGTAGTCAGTAGGCCAGGCAGCACTGTTTGGGCTTCATAAGCCTGTTAAAGAGCTGTGTGGTTTCTGTATCAGAGCTTATACAAGGTGCTCGTTGCAAGGGTGTACTGTTCGCAGCCAGGAGAGGACCATGTCGGTCTGGGTATCAGTGAAGACGTTGGACTCTTTTTTTTTTTTTTTAAGATTTATTTATTTATTTGAAAATCAGAGTTAACACAGAGAGAGAAGGAGAGACAGAGAGGGAGGTTTTCTAACCGCTGGTTCATTCCCCACATGGCCGCAACGGCCAGAGCTGCACTGATCCGAAGCCAGGAGCCACGTGGGTACAGGGGCCCAAGCACTTGGGCCATCTTCTTCTGCTTTCCCAGGCCATAGCAGAGAGCTGGATCAGAAGTGGAGCAGCCGGGTCTCAAACCGGCTCCCATATGTGATGCTGGCGCTTCAGGCTGGGGCCTTAACCCGCTGCACCACAGTGCCGGCCCCTGGACGTTTATTTTTAACCTAAAATGAGAAATGTGTGCTTTTTAAAATATGTTTTTAAGTCATAGGAGCATTATAATTATACTTTACTTGCTAAATATTACTTAAATAAAAACTTCCCATCCCTGGGACATTTTCTGTGTGTACCTAAGGTAAGAAAGAACTTCATTTTCAATGTTTTAGAAACATTTTGCTGTGTCGTGTGACCTAAAATGTGATGTGATGCAGCTTACCACGCTCTGCACGTGTTGGAACCTCTCTGTCTGCTTTGTGAAACACAATGAAAGTAGGGTGGCAGCAGTGTGGCTGCCGTGCCCAGTGTCTGTGGCTGAACCCGTCCCAGCTGCTCCATTTTCTCAGTCCAGTGTTGAGTAGGCCTGTTAGGAAGGTGTACTAGGCCTGCGCTGCGGCTCAACAGGCTAATCCTCCGCCTGCGGCGCTGGCATCCCGGGTTCTAGTCCCTGTCGGGGCGCCGGATTCTGTCCCTGTTGCCCCTCTTCCAGGCCAGCCCTCTGCTGTGGCCTGGGAGTGCAGTGGAGGATGGCCCAAGTGCTTGGGCCCTGCACCCCATGGGAGACCAGGAGAAGCACCTGGCTCCTGGCTACGGATCAGCACAGCGTGCCGGCCGCAACACACCGGCTGTAGCAGCCACTTGGGGTGAACCAACGGAAAAAGGAACACCTTTCTCTCTTTCTCTCTCTCTCACTGTCTAACTCTGCCTGTCAAAAAAAAAAAAAAAAGTGTGGTTCTTTTCACAGTATTTCATTGTAAGTCTTTTTATTGAGCCCTGGAGACATAGCATAAAACTGCTGACAACTTGATACTACCTTTTTAAAAAAAGATATATTTATTTGAAAGGCAGAGTTACAGAGAGGCAGAGGCAGAGAGAGACAGAGAGAGAGAGAGAGAGAGAGAGGTCTTCCATCCGCTGGTTCACTCCCCAAATGGCTGTAATGGCCAGAGCTGTGCAGATCCAAAGCCAGGATCCAAGAGCTTCTTCCATGTCTCCCACGTGGGTGCAGGGGCCCAAGGACTTGGGCCATCTTCTACTGCTTTCCCATTAGCAGAGAGCTGGATTAGAAGTGGAGCAGCTGGGACTCGAACCAGTGCCCATATGGGATGCTGGCCCTGCAGGCAGCGGCTTTACCCCCTGCACCACAGCATTTAACTGGGTGAAAATCCCGTTCTGTTGAGGGGTCTGTTGTGGCTGTAGTGAATCTTGACAGCCATTAGGATCTGCTGCTTCTCCCGAGTGTTTAACATTGTGTGTGTTACCTTTGAGGAGAGAGGGAGATAGAACCATTCAGACACTAAGCCTATTCTTTTTTTTTTTTTTTAAAGATTTATTTATTTTATTATTTGAAAGTCACAGTTACAGAGAGGCAGAGAGAAGTCTTCCATCCGCTGGTTCACTCCCCAGATGGCCGCAATGGCTGGAGCTGCGCCGATCCGAAGCCAGGGGCTTCCTCTGGGTTGCTGGACTTGGGCCATTTTCCACTGCTTTCCCAGGCCATAGGAGGGAGCTGGATCAGAAGTGGAGCAGCCGGGACTTGAACTGGTGCCCGTATCTGATGCCGGCACTAGGTGTGGTTTGTTACTCCGGTTAGCTCCAGATGTTGTTCCTGGAAGAAGGTCTGTGGGGTAACGAGCAGCAGATGTGGGGTTCGTTCTGCTTGAGAACGGCCGTGCCATCCCCTCTGTGCTCTGGGAGTCGGGTTCAGTCAGTCCCACCGCACAGCAGAGCCGCCCTTCCTCCCCTGGGTTCTGGCGACCTCCCATTGCAGTGTTGGTTGTGCGTCAGACGGTGGTGGTGTTGACAGGGGGACTTGAAATACCACCAGGAGTGGCGCTGGTGGAAGTGGCATTGAAGCGCTCTTCACACAGGCTCCGTGCAGGTCACCCTGCCTGCTGGTCCTAGACCGGGAGTTTGGGTCGTCTCTGGGCCCGTGCCAGGTTGCTGCTGGCTCATTGATGCACTTTGTGCCCGTTGGCGTCCAGTTTATTTTATGGTTACTGAAGTTCTTTAGGTGGGAACTGCTCTCTGCATGCAACATGCTACAAAACTAGACTACACATTGTTTGAATATTGGGAATTTGAGAGAAAAGCTCAGGCAATGAAATTTCATTTTTAAGAATATGTTTCTAGTGGAATGTCATTAGTTTATACAGAATGCTCGTAACTTCCATTTTCAGGGAATTGAGGCTCACGTCTCTCCTGGGGACTCTGGAAGCAGTTGGTTTTCTCCAACTCCTGCCTCAGCTGGCCCCTTCTGCCAGCTCCATCTCATGACGAAGATGATGGCGTGTGTGGGGAGAGGGCCGGCGGTGCCCACGGCCCTTGCTCTGGCCGCGCACCAGTGCAGCCCGCTCTCCCGCAGGGAGGAGTCTGGGCTCTGCTCCAGAGTGGGTGCAGCAGAGAGCCAGGCCGCTCGCCAGGCCTGGGCTCCTTGCCGGCGCTCACGGGCTCTCCCAGCCACCGGATAAAACAGCCTTGGAGTCTCTTGGGCCTTTCCTAGCGAGCTGGAGTGGAGCCATTTCCATAACTAGTGCTTTCGTCTCCAGATGTCTTGGCCGTCTTGGTGACTGTTTAGTGAATTCTCACTGAGTGCCGTCTGGGGCAGTTGCTGGGAGGTAGGCTAGGGCCCAGGAGCAGAAAGCAGCAGAGGGATGTGGGGGGATTCCAGGCTGGGAGACCGCCATGCAGCCCACAGGTAGCAGAAACAGCTGGGGGCCCAAGAAGGGTGAGGGGTGGGAGGCGTGGGAGGCGTGCTGCTGCACAGAGAGCGCGTGGGCTCCACGGTGGAGCTTCCTGTCCAGCAGACAGACCTCGCAGGCAAGGCCACAGGAGAGGCTGCTCCTGCAGGTGCGCTGTGGGCGAGCTTGGGAGGGGCTGTTGGAGTTGGCCAGGCCTGCTTGGGACCGCGAGAAGATGCTGATGACACAGAGGACTGTATTTTGGTTTATGGAAGACTTGTTTCTAGAGAAAAATTCTCTAGAATAACAGTAATTGTCAAGTGAAATTTGGACCGTTCAGTCTATTTTTTCTGTTTTCTGAGTATGTAAAGATTTATTCTGCGCTTAAGAATGTTGTACCAGTGGCCGGCGCTGTGGCATAGCAGGTAAAGCTGCCGCCTGCAGTGCCAACATCCCATGTGGGTGCCAGTTCGAGTCTCGGCTGCTCCTCTTCCGATCCAGCTCTCTGCTGTGGCCTGGGAAAGCAGTAGAAGATGGCCCAAGTCCTTAGGCCTCTCACCCGTGTGGGAGACCTGGAAGAAGCTCCTGGCTCCTGGCTTCAGATCTGCACAGCTCTGGCTGTTGCAGCCAGTTGGGGAGTGAGCCAGCAGATGGAAGACCCCTCTCTCTCTGCCTCTTCTTTCTGTCTCTGTGTAACTCTTTCAAATAAATAAATCTTAAAGAAAAAGGTTGTGCCAGAAAGCTCTTTCCGTGGCTCCTGAAGACCTGGCACGAGCCCGGCTGATGTGTTCCCTCTGAGGTGCTGCTCTGTGTAGCTCCAGGGCGCTCGCGCTGTGCTGGGGCTGTGACCGTGTGCAGTGTTGTCATTTGGACAGACTACTAGGTGATACTCAAAGCCTTGACCTTAACACCGCGGAGAGAAGCAACAGAATTGCTCTTTGTGGCTGCCTCGCCTCTACCTGGAGCTGGCGTTGATCTGAGGCAGGGGCTGGTGTGCAGGCTGGGGTGCTGTCCCATCTGGTGATTCTGCATTGGCTCCCAGGGGCTGGCATGGGGTGTTCTGTGTGCTGCTCGGCTGAGAACGTGAAAGGGGCTGTGTCCAGGGCTGCTCTCCCAGCCGACTTCACTGCTTCATAGCTGATTCCAAGTTAGTTTTCAAAACTTAACACTATGAATTCAAAGTGCTCTTTGTAAAAAATTTTTGATGACACAGCATTTCTTTCTTTCTTTCTTTCTTTCTTTCTTTTTTTTTTTTTTTGACAGGCAGAGTAGACAGTGAGAGAGAGAGAAAGGTCTTCCTTTGCCGTTGGTTCACCCTCCAATGGCTGCCGCGGTCGGCGCGCTGCGGCCAGCGCACCGCGCTCATCCGATGGCAGGAGCCAGGTGCTAGGTGCATATCCTGGTCTCCCATGGGGTGCAGGGCCCAAGGACCTGGGCCATCCTCCACTGCACTCCCGGGCCACAGCAGAGAGCTGGCCTGGAAGAGGGGCAACTGGGACAGAATCTGGCGCCCCGACCGGGACTAGAACCTGGTGTGCCGGTGCTGCAAGTGGAGGATTAGCCTGTTGAGCCACGGCGCCGGCTCTCTTTTGTTGTTTTTAAAAATATTTATTTATTTGAGAGGCAGAGAGAAAGAGGTCTTCCATCTGCTGGTTCACTCCCCAGTTGGCTGAAACAGCCAGAGCTGGGCCAATCTGAAGCCAGGAGCCAGGAGCTTCTTCTGGCACTCCCACGCCGGTGCAGGGGCCCAAGCACTTGGGCCATCTTCCACTACTTCTCCGGGCCATAGCAGAGAACTGGATGGGAAGTGGAGCAGCTGGATCTTGAACTGGCACTGCAGGTGGCGACTTTACCCACTACACCACAGCGCCGGCCTCTGACAGTGCTATTAACCATCCTGTGTTTTTTTTTTTTTTTTTTACTAATTTTGTCCGAGAGAGATCTTCTGTTTGCTATTTTGCTCCCCAGAACTGGGCCAGGCTGAAGCCAGGAGCCCAAAACACGATCTGTGTCTCTCCACATGGGTGACAGGGACCCAAGGACCTGAGCCATCACCTGCTGCCTCCCAGGGTGTGCGTCAGCAGGAAGCTGGACTGGAAGTGGGAGAGTGAGAACTCGGAGAAGGCACTCTGAACTGGCGTGCCGGGGCCTGGCGCTGCGACATAGTGGGTAAGGCTGCCACCTGCAGTGCTGGCATCCCGTACAGGCGCTGGTTCAGGATCCGACTGCTCCGCCTTCCGTCCAGCTGCCTGCTAATGGCCTGGAAAAATCAACGGGATGTGGCCCAGGTGCTTGGGCCCCTGCCACCCACATGGGAGATCCAGAAGAAGCTCTTGGTTTGTCTGGCCCAGCCCTGACCATTGCTGTCTTCCAAGGAGTGAGCCAGTGGGGGGAAGATCTCTCTCCCTTTCTCTCTCTGTAACTCTGACTTTTGAATAACTAAATATTTTTAAAAATAGATGAGAAGGCAGGTGTCTCCAGCAGCAGCTTAGCTGCTCCACGTGCCGGCTCCTCGGTGTGTTTGGTTCTGTAGTCTCAGGATAGTTGGCGTGGAAGAAAGCTCCAGGTGTTCTGTGACGCCTGGCTTCGGCTGGCTCCTCCGCGTTCCCCAGCAGCATCTGCTGATCAGGAGTGACCGCCTCAGACACCCCCGCCCGTCCTGTCCTGGAAGGTTCTGCCTCCCACACCACGAAGAAAGTGAGGGGTGCTGTTTCCTTCTTCTCCCACCTAGGAACCGCACTGCCCCGTCCTGCAGGTTCCGTGCCACTTGGCTGATGTCACACTTGCGGGTGTCTGCTCACTGCTGTGCATGGCCCCTCTCCTGTTTGTCACGGCGTCCGCTTCCAGCCCTGTGCTGGCGTTTGTGCAGTGTAAATACGTCGCGTGCTGGTCTGAGTGTGAGGTCCTCTTTGGTGGTGTCGGCCTGTTCTCACCGGTCTCCGAAGCTGTCTCATCGCTTCCTGAACAAGCGCCCTGTCCGTTTGCTGTGTCCCGGCCAGTGAGCCTCTCCTGGTCTCTGTTGGCACCTCGGCCCCTGCGGCCCGCTGTTGTGCCCTCCTAGGACCAGGCTAAGCGTTGGTCCCCGACCCTGCAGCGTGGCCTGCTCTGTGTTGTGCGTAGCCGGCAGAGCTCGGTCCCTCCAGGCTCTGGCCTGCATGCTCGCCTGCAGCAGGGGTCCAGGGAGGGCAGCCTGTCCCCGGACCAAGGCCCCTGTGTCAGGAAGGCAGCTCCTGGGTGTTGGCTGCTCACACACTTCACTGTAGCTGTCGTGCTGGCATTCTGCTGTGGCAACGCTGTGTGACCTGTTGAACACTGTTGGTCACCCTACTGTGATGCGCCTGGAGTGGTGGGCGCTTGTGAGAGCAGACAGGTTAGTCAGAACCCCTGGAGGTGGACGTTCTTACGCCTGGGGGAACAGGAAGCACTGGAGCCTTCACGTCACAGAGATGTTAACGGAAGCACATTAGCCAGTGGGCAAGGGCCCTGCCTCTGGGCATCGCAGGTCCTGGGCCTGGTCCCCTCCGTCTCCTCACCTGTGGTGCCACCTCGACAGGTCTGTTCCCATGGTGACGAGCAGCGTAGATGGTCTCTGCTGGGTGTTGTCACACGAGGTCTCTAGACTCAGGTGTGTGCCTGACCTGTCACTCACTGTAGGCCCTGGTCTGCCTCCCTGTGAGAGAGCAGCCGCGAGCTGTCTGTGGACACTGCGTGGGCTCTACAGCCTGCAGGAAGGGGGGAGAGAGAGAGAGAGAGAGAGAGTGTGAGTGTGTGTGTGTTTGCGCGCATCTGGATTTTCCAGAGAACTTTCTTTGACTTGTGCTTGAGTCTGGGACCTGGGAGCACAGCTGTGTTCTAGAAGAGGTCAGGTCCTAGGTGGATGCCAACCCCAGATGTGTCCTCAGTTGGGCTTTCTGTCTGTGCACCGTTTACAAGGAAAGGCAGCGGTGTGCTGTGGCCATGGACTGGAGTTCAGGCCCTGGCTGCCCTGGCTCCCGCGTGGTCAGGGCCAGTTGCCACCGTATTGGTGGGGGAGGGTGGTGGTAGCTCTCCTGCGTTACACTAAGGATTGAGTCTGCCAGTTAACCGCTGTGGATTGGAGAGAAGACGCTGCGTGTGTCCTGGGATTCACAGCGGGAGCTCGGAACTCCAGAGTTCATCTGCCCTGACGCAGAGAGGTGCTGCAGCCTGCGTCCCAGGGGGCGGAGCTTGTTTGCAGATGGGACTTGCTGCGTGGGTTTTAGAGTGGACAGGTGGTGCCCTTCATAGCAGTCAGCTGTCCCCAAAGGAACGTCTGTGCCTCTGGGCCACCACCGGGCGCCTCTCGGGGGGCTCCGGCAGAGCCTCGGCGCTGAGGGTGAAGAGGCGAGGCCATGCGGGGTCTGCTCTGAGCCCCGTTGTCTCGCACCTGTGGGGCCTTGGCGTCCGTGAGGCATCCCACCTGTTCCCTGGTATTGACGGCGCTGCTCGGCTTCCTCCTGTGTTTGGGGAAATGTTCATTTGAAAAGGAAGTTCAGTCATGAATATCATACGTGACAGGGCGTGAAGAACACGCATTTCTGTGCTTTCCTGAAGGGTTTCAGCACTCCAGGGAGGGGCTGCGAACGGCAGTGCTGTTCACTCTATCACCAACGTCTCACACACGCCTCTTTGCTCTGTTGCAGAGTTACTGGAGAATGTAACGCTGATCCATAAGCCAGTGTCGCTGCAGCCTCGCGGGCTGATCAATAAAGGAAACTGGTGCTACATTAATGCTGTATCCTTCCTGGACGCCGTGCCCAAGGCGGCCACCGGCGCGGCTCTTCTCCGGGTGCAATTCGCTTGCTGTTACTGGTCCACCTCCCTTGTTTGTAAACAGGGTTACTCCTGAGCCCAGCTTTCCACCCACTAAAAAGAGGTGTGTTACCTGCACGTGACGGCGCCAGGCAGGCTTTATTCTCACGGCAACCATGCCGAGTCGTAGAGCAGTGGCCCCTTCCAGCTGGAAGCCTGCGTGGAATCAAGTTCTTGACTTGATTCATCAGCCTGACTGCGTGGTCCATCCTTCCTCGGACGACACAGGGCAGTTATCTGAGTGAACACTGGGCTCGCTCCCTCCGGTGTGCGCGTCCGAGTCGTGTTCGGGTTTTCTGTGCTCTGTTGTGGGCCTCGAGGCCGCTCGCTGTGTCGGTTCCGTCTCCTTCACGCTTCCTTACGCCCGTGCGCAGACGCTGCAAGCCCTGGTGGCGTGCCCGCCCATGTATCACCTGATGAAGTTCCTCCCTGTGTACTCGAGGGCGCAGAGGCCTTGCACGTCCACACCCATGATAGACAGCTTGTAAGTGGCGCTTGAGGACGGGCCCGGGCTGGGGTGCTTCCTCTTTGATAACTACTGTTGAAATCGTGTAGAGGTTCTTGGTTTTCTACAAAGGAGTCCTGTCGGTTTTTTTATGTGCCATTCACGATTTTGTGTGGAAGTTCATTGGAAACAGTTGGAGCGTTGTTTATCTGTGTTGCTTAGGTTGAGTAGAGCTTACAGTGTACCAGAAGTCACACAGAGGACGTTCAGAGTTCACTAGCTGCTCCAGCACGGTTGCCCGAGCCTGCTGTGGTCACACTAGTAACACTCTGCTGAGCCAGCAGGGCTCCGTAGGAGGGGTGTCTGTAGAAAACGCACTGCTTAACATTCTCCCCCCGTGTTTAGTGTCCGGCTGATGAACGAGTTTACCAATATGCCGGTGCCTCCAAAACCCCGACAAGGTGAGTGCGGCTGAGGTGAGGACGCACGACGCCGTTGCATGCTGGGAGGGTGCTACTGAGAGAGAGCAGGCTGGGTCAGACAGCCGCGGGAGGGGAGCAGGGTTGGATGGTTTGGCTTTCGTCCTAGTTAAGGCAGTCTGTGTCTGGTTTGCTTTCTAGCTCTTGGGGATAAAATCGTGAGGGACATCCGCCCTGGAGCTGCCTTTGAACCCACGTACATCTATCGACTCCTCACTGTCATCAAGTCCAGCCTGTCGGAAAAGGTTTGAGCTGTTGGCTGCCGTTGTCCTCTCACTGTTGCTGGGTCCGTGCCTGCCCTCTGCCGCCAGAGGGCACACTTCCTGGGAGTGCCAGAGTAGATCTGGGTTTGAGTCAGCTGCTAGCAAGTCTAGAGTGTGATGATGGCGCTCAAAACCGGGACCGGCTGATGGAGCCTCTACCGTGTGCCAAGTGCCGGGGCGGGCGCTGTACGGAGGGACTGCGTCCTCACGGCGAGTGTCAGACGGCGTTGTCTGCTTGTCACAGGAGCCTGGCTCTTGGAAGGCCCCTGACCATTGTGGAGTGTGGGCCCCGGGAGGATGGGGATGGTCACGAGAGCTCCGTCTTCCTTGAGCCCAGGCCTCTGGGGCGCGCCGGTGTCCTTTACCCAAATTCCTTACCATTGTGTTTGGGAGCAGGGAGCGAGCAGGCCTGGGAGCATGCTGACGCAGTTCCTGGAAGCATTTCCCTGCATTTCCCTTGCACTCGGTGGGGCTCCCTGGCCTCCCCGGCTCTGGAGGCGTGTCCCGGGCCGCGTCGCGGGTGGCCACCGGGGGCAGCGGAGAGTTGCAAGCGCGTCCAGTGCCGCGTGCAGCTTTCGGCCCTGGGAAGTGTGCAGTGTTCTGGGGATGCAGAGATGGAATCCAGAGCCGGCTGGGGGGAGCCGGCTGTGTCGTCTAAGTGGACAGATGAGAGAAGCACGAGGTGGACGACACCCAGGTGCTTTAAAAGCCAGAGGAGGCCTGCCCAGCGCGGGGCGGGGCTTCCTGACGCGGCACCCGGCTCTGTGCTCGTGTCGAGTTCACTGAGGCACGGGGGCTCTCGGGACTGCAGCCGGTGCGGTGGGCACGCTGCAGTGCCGCAGTAGAGCGTGAAGCAGACCAGAAGCCAGAGGACGCAGGGTGAGGGCTGGCGGGCACTCTGGACCTTCTGCCAGGGCGGCCCCACAGGTCCACCTTGATGCCGTGTGTTGTCTTGTTTTTCTCTCTCTCTCTTTCTTTCTTTCTTTCTTTCTTTCTTTCTTTCTTTCTTTCTTTCTTTCTTTCTTTCTTTCTTTCTTTCTTTCTTTCTTTCTTTTTGACATGCATAGTGGACAGAGAGAGAGAGACAAAGAGAAAGGTCTTCCTTTGCCGTTGGTTCACCCTCTAATGACCGCTGTGGCCAACGCACCGTGCTGATCCGAAGGCAGGAGCCAGGTGCTTCTCCTGGTCTCCCATGGGGTGCAGGGCCCAAGCACTTGGACATCTTGTTTTTCTTTTTGCAGATTTACTACTTGTTTGAATGGGTTACTGAGACAGTAGGGAGAGACAGGGATCTTCCATCTGCTGGTTCACTCTATGTAGCTGCACCAGCCAGGGCGGAGCTGGGCTGAAGCCAGGAGCTTCTTCTGGGTGCAGGGGCCTGAGCACTTGGGCCTTCTTAGGCTGCTTTTCCCAGGCCATTAGCAGGGAGCTGGATTGGAAGTCGAGCAGCTGGGACACAAGTGGCACCCGTATGGGATGCCTCACAAAGCGACGGCTTCCCCCGCCGGGCCTCAGCGGGAGTTCTGCACGTGGTGCGCCAGGCAAGCCAGTCGGAGACTTGGCACCCTGGGTTTTCTCGGGAGTGGAGTCCCACAAGCGCCCCCTCCCTGCTGGCAGCAGGGCTCCACGGTGGTGGGAGGGAGTGCGAGCACACTGCCTGCACGCACAGGGTGGGCGCAGTCTCGGAGTGGCAGGGACGCTGCTGAACTGCATGTTCTCAGACCGAGGCCTTTCCAGAGAGGGCAGCCCCGGGCCGGAGCGCGGCCGTGTGGGCTGTGCCCGTGTTCCCTATCGGAGAGTGCAGATAAACCCCTGCGCAGCTCCCCGGAGCCCGGCAGCAGGGAATGTGCCGACCCAGGAGTGTGTGGTCTGCGCTGATAAACTGCAGAGTCAGACACGGCAGTGGGATGGGGAGCTGGCGCGACTCCTGTGGGAGCCTGCTGCCCTCTGCCTCTGTACAGAACAGCTCAGCCTTTTTATTTATTTATTTATTTGTTTGTTTGTTTATTTTAAGATTTCTTTATTTGGGGCCGGTGCTGTGGCTCACTAGGCTAATCCTCCACCTGCGGTGCCGGCACCCCGGGTTCTAGTCCCGGTCGGGGCACCGGATTCTGTCCCGGTTGCCCCTCTTCCAGGCCAGCTCTCTGCTGTGGCCCGGGAGTGCAGTGGAGGATGGCCCAAGTGCTTGGGCCTTGCACCCCATGGGAGACCAGGAGAAGCACCTGGCTCCTGGCTTTGGATCAGCACGGTGTGCCAGCCACAGCGGCCATTGGAGGGTGAACCAACGGCAAAAGGAAGACCTTTCTCTCTGTCTCTCTCTCTCTCACTATCCACTCTGCCTGTCAACAACAACAACAAAATTTCTTTATTTGAAAGGCAGAGAGACAGAGGCATAGAGAGAGAGTCTTCATCCAGTGGTTCACTCCCAGATGGCTGCAGTCGATGGAATGGGCCGATCAGGAGCCGGGAGCTCCTTCCTGGTCTCTGATATGGGCGCAGGCCCAGCCCGCGAGCATCTGCTGCTTTCTTAGACCACTGCAGGGAGCTGGAGAAGTGGAACAGTCAGGACTGGAACCCTTGCCCACGGGATGCCGGCCCCGCGGGCGGCGCGTTACCTGCTGCACCACAGCGCCGGCCCCCGAATCTTGGTTTATTCGTTTGAAGGCAGAGTGACAAGAGGAGGAGGGCACAGAAACCTTCGTGTGCTGGTTCACTCCTCACCTGGCCGCGATGGCCGGAGCTGGGCCAGACCAAAAACAAGAGCCTAGAACTCCATGTCTCCCACGTGGGTCGCAGGGGTTCAGAGACTTGCACCATTAGCAAGGAGCTGGATTGGAAATGGAGCCGCTGGGACTCGAACCAGCACTCTATGGGGTGCTGGCTTAACCTGCTGCGCCACAGCGCCGGCCCTAGCAGCTGGATGTTTCTCACATACGTTATTGAGTCCTTTCTCTCGTAGGAGCCTGTCAGAGACCGGAGAGGAAGTACAGGCTGCTGACGTCATAGCTCCTTGTGAACACCCATCTCAGGGGTGTATGGGAGGTGGCACCAGGCATCTAGTTCCTAGTCTTCAATGACATTTAAGCCAAAAAGAAACTATTTATTTTAAAAGATCTATTTATTTGAAAGAGATTGGTCCGCCATCCTCTGGCTCACTCCACCCTGCTCGCTCCCCAAATGGCACAGCAGTCCCCCAGGTGGCTGGCGCGGCCCAAGCACTTGAGCCGTCCCCTGCTGCCTTCCTCAGCTGGCCGGGCAGGCTGAGTTGGGAGCACGGTAACTGGGCTCCGACTCCCACTGTGACGGGGCGCCAGCGTCCCTGCAGCAGCCTAACCTGCCCCGCTCCAGCCTTTTAATTGTTTTCATCATTTAAATGCCATTTTTGCTATAAGGTATAAATATTGTGGAAAATTTTGAAACTATGGTAAAGCAAAAAACAAGAAGCTAAAGGTGGCGTCGCTTGCCCCAGAGTTCAGTGTGCCTCGTGTCCCCAGGCTCACAGCTCTGCAGAGGAAAACTCAGGCCAGTTTTCAGAAGCACTTTACGTGTAGGCTTAAAGATCTCGGTGGAGGCGTGGTTCACGGGGGGGGGGGGGGCGTGTCCTGCAGGCCGTGGGCGTGCGGCGACACGAGGTGCTCGTCTGTCCCAGGGCCGGCAGGAGGACGCGGAGGAGTACCTGGGCTTCATCCTGAACGGGCTGCACGAGGAGATGCTGGGCCTCAAGAAGTTCCTGGCGGCGCACGGCGAGAGTGAGTCCTGCTCTGCTGGCTCCCGCGTGGAGCCAGGCCCTTTCCCGAGAAGTGCTGTTTACACGCACGTCCCATGCTTGTGTGTGAGGCCCCTCCCCCCACAGTCAGAATTCACGGGCTCACTCACTGGTGGGGCTCTGGCTATCTGTGCATCACCTGTCACACGCACGCGGCATGTGTACTTCTCCTTGGCTGATTGGGAATTGAGTCCCATGGTGCTGAGGCGTGCGTCCTGGGAAAACCAGAGGTGGCCGCACAGCACAGCCTGGTTTCCAGACCTGCCCTGGTGCGGGCTCGGTCGCTGCCCTGCGGGTGGTGGCTCTGCCTGGGCAGCACCCTGGCCTCCTTCTGAAGCCACGCAGGCTCTGGCTTGCTTGTTCCATGTGGTTTTTGCTGCAACCAGTCGCCTAAGCAGACTCTCCTTTCAGAGCTGGCCATTCCCAATGGGCCCAGAAGCCGCCCCGGGACCCAGGAGCAGGAGGAAGAAGGCGAAGGCAGCGAGGAGGAGTGGGAGCAGGTGGGCCCCAGGAACAAGACCTCGGTCACCCGGCAGGCCGACTTCGTGCAGACGCCCATCACCTGCATCTTCGGTGGACACATCAGGTTTGTGCTTTTCGGGGACAGCGGGTCGGGCGAGGCTTTTTTTTTTTTTTTTTTGACAGGCAGAGTGGACAGTGAGAGAGAGAGAGAGAAAGGTCTTCCTTTGCCGTTGGTTTGCCCTCCAATGGCCGCCGTGGCCAGTGCACTGCGGCCAGCGCACCGCGTTCATCCGATGGCAGGAGCCAGGTGCTTTTCCTGGTCTCCCCATGGGGTGCAGGGCCCAAGCACTTGGGCCATCCTCCACTGCACTCCCTGGCCACAGCAGAGAGCTGGCCTGGAAGAGGGGCAACCGGGACAGAATCCGGAGCCCTGACCGGGACTAGAACCTGGTGTGCCGGCCCCGCAAGGCGGAGGATTAGTGAACCGCGGCGCCGGCTTGGGCGTTGCTCTTTGCCAGGGCATGAACGGGCCTGAGCCCTGGGTGGATCTCTGCTCCTGTGCTCCACTCCTGGGCTGTTTCAGAGACCAGATGGAAGGTGTCAGCGTCCACTCGCTTGCCTTGAGGGCTCTGTCATGGCCGCCAGCCTCAGCCTCTGTGTTGTCTTTGTGGTCATGGTTGTTAGTATTTCTTTTTGAAAAATGGTGAAGTGGGGGCCGTTGCTGTGGTACAGCCAGTAAAGCCGAAGCATGCAGTGCCGGCATCCGATATGAGAGCCCGTGCCTGTCCCGACTGCCCTACTTCCATCAGTGCTCTAGAATGCGTCTGGGAAAGCAGAGGAAGGGGCCCCGCGTGCTTGAGTCCTGCACCCACGTGGGAGGCCCAGGACAAGCTCCTGGCTTCGGATCGGCCCAGCTCTGGCTGTTGCTGCCATTTGCGGAGTAAACCAGTGGATGGAAGACCTCTCTCCTTTTCTCTGTCTCTCCTGTGTCACTCTGCCCTTCAAAGAAATAAATGAGTCGTTTAAGACGTGGTGAAGCACAGAGAAGGAAACCTTATAGGTCCCCAGCTCTTTGGGTGTCAGCCACAGTTCTTTATTCAGACCAGTTGAAAGGCTTTCCTCCAAGACTCGGCTTTCTGGTTTTTCTGGTTTGTTGTGTTTTGAGAAAACACGGGGGCTCGGAGACCAGAGCCCGCTTGTCAGTGTCTTCGCTGGCTCTCACTGCTGGTTCCCCACTCTGCCTTTCTGAAGCTCCTGGACCTGCCACACTCAGATCTTTGCATTCCAGAGGCAAAGATTTGCTCTGCTGACCCTGGGTCCGGGAGCTGGCCGCATGGTCTTCGCAGCCTCTGTTGGGCGGAGCCCAGGCACCTGGCCATACCTGACACCTGCTGGTCCCTCACTGCAGACTGCCGAGCACTTGTCGAGCTCCCGCAGAGACAGGGACACGCTGTTGTCACCTGGAAAAGCTTGGATAAAACGAGACGAAGGCTGTACGCCTTTTCTCCGGGAATGCTAACTTGTTTTATCTTACACATCCTACTCCCCACTGTCTGTAAATCACTTTTTATAGGGGCAAAATGCCATTAAAAATCGGCAGCTCACGCTGGAGTTTCCTCTGTGCTGGAGTAGCTGAGACTTGAAAGGAGCCGCCGGGAGGCCGTGTGGGGGCTCACGCGTGTTACCTGTGCAGGAGGGGCGCGCACGGAGCACTTGAGCTGGGAAGGTTTTCCAGGGTAGCTGTAGTCACTAGAAATGTGTAGGCAGTGGAGTGTAGCGGGATTGTTTTTAAATCATGATTTGTTGCTTTTCTGTCCTCTGGTCTTCTGAGAGTAAAACTGAATACTCTGATCTCCACGTGTATTCCTCTTCTGGTTCATCCTAAGGGAAGGTGGTAGGCAGTGTCTCCTGAGTTTTCTGTTTTGCTTTCCATTCTCAGGTCTGTGGTTTACCAGCAGAGTTCGAAAGAATCGGCCACTCTGCAGCCCTTCTTCACGCTGCAGCTGGACATCCAGTCCGACAAGATACGCACAGTCCAGGACGCCCTGGAGAGCCTGGTGGCCAGGGAGTCTGTCCAAGGGTACACCACGAAAACTAAGCAAGAGGTACACTCACCGTGGACCTTGAACCCCATGTGCCGAACACTGTGGCGTGGGAATCGGCGGTGGCATTGAGCTCTGCTGAGCTCCGGACGGAACGTCTCCACGGTTCCAGAATGAGCCCAGCAGTGCTCCCGGCCCCTCCGCCCTCGCTGGCCCTGAGCTGCCGTCTGACCGTCTCAGGACTCAGTACTGCCCGTCCCGGAGGCCGGGGCACTTACTCCAGTTTGTGGTCTGGAGTACAGTTGTTAGTAGATGGGTTAGGATAAGAGGAGTTCCAAGCACGTGTTCTGTGTTTATGATGGATCTTTAAGGGCACTGAGAGACAGAAAAGTGTGCCGACAGCGGGGTTCTCCGATTTCTGTGACAAAGAGGACGCCTGGAGGCTCCGTCCTCAGTGGTGGGGGGGCAGAGGACAGCCGTGCGTCCTTGTCAGCACAGCCAGGCTCCGCCCTGTGTGGCTCCGGCAGGGAGCGCTCAGAGGTCTGCTGGGGAAGGGGCAGGCGTGCAGCTGTGGGCAGTGTGTGCTGGCCCCGCCAGAGACGCAGTGGCCCGGCTCAGACTGCGCTGTGCCCCTGGCGTGCGAAAGCGGAGCCGGCCACAGAGGGCTCCACTGCGTCCCATGAGGCCCGGCTCGCGGGGATCTGTAGGAGTTGGCCCAGTCTCCGCGCTGTCTCCTGACTTGCTTCTCACGGGTGGTTTTGTTTGAAAAATAAACATGGTAGAAGCCAAACACAGACATGTGGCTGCTGGCATAAGGGAGGACACTGAGAAGGGCCTGGCGCTGGGACCACAGTGGGGCAGGGCAGGGCTTGTGTCGGGGCGGCCGTGTCTGGCTGCGGGTTGCTGGCCGTGGGCTCCCTGCTGCGGCAGCTGTGACTCCCTGAGGAGGACTCCCTGCCCTCCTGCAGTGCGTGTGCGTCTCTGCTGGCCTTTGCTGGTCACATCGGGACTGCAGGGGTGGAGCGGGCAGGCCTGAGGCGGCCGCAGTGAGTGTGCCAGGCCAGGCCAGGGCAGTTCTCCCGGACAGCCTGTGTGCCAGAGGCCGCTGCAGGCGCCCGTAGCACTGGACGTGGTGGTGTGTGTGCACCAGGGGACCATGAGCCTTGGAAGGCAGGGGTGAGGAGAGACTGGACAGCTTGGATGGATGTGCATAGAAAAAGCAAATAGCATGAGATTTTTCTGAAATTTATCTTTTAAATCCTGGGTTTAATTTTACTGGATTTTTAGGTCAAACACTTTTTCCTGTGGGAACATGTGAAGGAGGGCTTGTGACAAAATGCGGCCTCGCAGAGTGTCTGCTGTGTAAGAGCCTGATTGTGCCGGGCCGTCAGAAGGCACGCCTCAGTTTGTTTGGAAACCCAGAATGCATGCTTAGGGATGTGGGGTCAGGCGTTCCAGGAGCGCCAGGGGGTGGTGAAGCTTTAGATCCCGAGGCCCACGAAGCGTCCCAGAGGTGACGTGATCCAGCCTCTCAGGTTGAGAGGTGGCTGGAGGATGTGGGCGGTGAGTGCGTGCAGCCAGTGCGGGGCATGGTGCCGTCTCCCAGAGGCTTGATGCCCTGGGACACACTTGCAGCCAGACCCCTCTAGAGTCCCCGATACTGTTTCTGTGTCCCGTGTGCTGCTTTCTTACTGTCACTTTAAAGTATCTGTCCCCCAAATACGAGCCCTGTGAGAGTTCCTGCAGAGCAGGTGGACACATGAGTAATCGAGGTGTTGCTGGGCTCTCACTCAGGCCCCAGAGTGAAGTCCTGCCGTGAACTCCCTGCTGGCTTGGGGTGGCGCCTTCTAGGGAGAGCCGTGGCAGGAGCTTGGGAGCTTCTGGCTGCAGGGAAGGGTGGGAGGCACCCGCCGTGGGGCTCGGGTGGGGCGTCTGCTGCTCCCGGAAGTGCAGCCCGTGTGTCCTGGTGTGCTCTGTGCCTCAGGTGGAGATAAGTCGGAGGGTGACTCTGGAGAAGCTCCCCCCTGTGCTCGTGCTGCACCTGAAACGATTTGTGTACGAGAAGACGGGTGGCTGTCAGAAGCTGATCAAAAATATTGATTATCCTGTGGACTTGGAGATCAGTAAAGGTAATGGCTCGGGAGCTGCGCCCCTGCGGGTCAGTAAGCTCAGCTCTGCACCGGCGCTGTGCAGCTGCGCGTTAGGAAACTGGCTAATCCTTTTGTAAAAAGTCTTTTCTTGTTTTAATAGAACTTTACATTAAAATTCTCATTAAAAGCTAGATAAAAGGAAGGCAAAAATGAAAAGATAGGTGAACGATAGACAAAATTCAAACAACCCTGTAATCTCTGTCGATAAAGACAGGCTTTGTGCATCAAAAGAGCATTTTTCTATAAACATTTTTGAAAGGTTTTTCAGAACCGTGTGTGTAATTTTTCAGCAAAGATTGACTTGTGAAGGCAGCAGGATAGAGAGAGAGAGAGCCATTGGTGCACGGCCCGGATGCCTGCACCCACTCGGGCTAAGCTACCCTAAAGCCAGGAGCCAGAAACTCCAGCCCGTTCTCGCCCTCGGCCTCACCTGCTGCCTACCCAGATGACTCAGCAGGAAGCAGGGTCCATGGCAGAGCGGCCGGAACTCGCCGAAGCCGGCTCCCGGTTCCACGGGGCAGCCTGACCAGCACGTCCCAGCACCTGCCCTGTCGTAAACATTTTGTGAGTTAATAGTATGTGATAATTTCCCTCGTCCTGCATGACAGGCCTGGTTAAATGGACACTGGTGCATTTGGACGCTTTCGGTAGACTGGCAGTTCCTTCTGACCTCTGGCTGCAGTCACACGTGTCCGCAAGCAGTCAGGCCTCCGCAGGTCGACACATTTTCAAGTTCCCTGGATAACAGCACAGCTTGAGGGAAAACTGGAAAGCCTCAGAGCTGTGGGACGTGTGTGGGGCTGCCTGGAGCTTGCCTGGGAACGTGACTCCCAGACTAGCAGGGGACCTGGGCAGCAGACGGGGACACCAGCATCCCTGTGCATCTGGGAGGAGCAAGCCGCAGTGTGGAGGCCTCCCTCCCCCGCACAGCACCCGCACCTGTTCCCCGGACTTCCCAGTGCAGGTGGCTGAGTTGCTGCCGGCTTCTGTGTGTGCTCAGCTTCCTTGTACCCTAGGGACCCTGCCCAGAGGCACTTGGGAAGGGGTGTGTGGTTGGCCTGCTGGCTCCCGCATCCTACGTGGGAGTGCCTGGGTTTCATTCCCGGCTCCGGCCTCCAGCATCCTGTTAACCCAGAGCTCAAAGCAGGCAGCTGTGGCTCACGTGATTGGGTTCCTGCCAGCCATGGGGGAACCTGGGTGTTTCTGGTTCCTGGCTTCATCCCAGCCCCGTCCTGGCTGTTGGGGCATTGAGCTCTCTCTGCCTCTCAAGTAAATACATGAAAATTGAAGAAAGTTCAGGAGACCGTACCTGATTTGTTGATACACGTTTCCTGTGAACTTCCAGAAGCCCCCTCGAGCTGCCGTCAGTTTCAGATTTGGGCAGTGTCTTCCAGGCCTGCTCGCGGAACCCCGACTCGGCCAGCAGGCGCTGCTGCTGGGCCGGTTTTCCCGTGTGGCCTCTTGGATCTGCAGCTGGGGCCTCGCCCTCGGCAGCAGGCCTTCTGATCCCATTTGAAGACCAGGGAAGGAAGGAAGGAGGCCGGGGGCGTCGGCTTGTGCTGGATCATCCTTCCCGCCTGTTCTGTCTCTCGGGAAACCTGGGGTCAGCCTCGCCAGAGAAGGCCTCCCCGGCCGCAGCCCGCCCCTGCCCCTTGCCCCTGCCCACTGGGGGCTTGGGAAGGGTATTTTTGTATCAGCTGCCTTCCGAGAAACTGCATCGGAGAAGGGACGTGGGGACATAGTGCACAGCCCCTTGGGTTTTCTGAGACAGGTTGGTTTGGTTGCTGTGTTTCTCCATGTTTGGCACCTCTGTGCTCAGGGATTTTCTGAGGAAGCCGCGCGGGGACTGTGCACTGCTCACTTCCTCCCCGAGCCGCTGGCTTGTTCGCTGGGCGCTTGGCCTCGTGGATCAGTGTTTATGCCTCCAGGGGGTGGAGTTCTGGTTTGTTCCTGGTCTGCTGGGTGGTTTACTTGTTTGGGTGTGTGTTAGCCGTGTGTTTGGGCTGTCCTGAGCCATTCTGTAAGTGCTTCTATGGATTGGAGCTGTTACTATTTTGTTTTTCAGAACTGCTTTCTCCAGGGGTTAAAAATAAGAATTTTAAATGCCACAGAACCTATAGGCTGTTTGCAGGTAAGTGACGTGTGGGCTCCTCCTTGTCACAGCACTGATAAGGTGTCCCCAGCCACTGGAGCCGCGATGCCGCCTCATGGGAGGGCTGTGAGGGCAGAGTCACTTGAGAGCATTTCTCTCATCTGAAATTCAGTGCTTAGGATTGGACCAGTGTCACCGCGGCCCTGAGCTGAGCCAGCGTCCGCACCCTCGCCAAGTGAGCGAGCGTTCTCTAACCAGAGGCGGTCTTGCTGGTCTCTGCCGTGGCCACTGCCGTGGCGTTTGCACCCGGCCCGGTGAGGTGAGTGCCGCCCGAGCTGCGGTTCCCTGCTCTCGTCCACTGGCACCGGCAGTGGTGCTTAGCAGGCGGCCTGGACCTCACAGGGCCCTGGCTGCCAGACACCCCCCACTGAGACACGGGCAGCCCTCGAGGGCACATGTGCCCCTGCCGAGAGCGGGGCCCCAGCCAGCCCACCTCCTGGCTTCTGCAGTGCCACGTCGTCGTCCCTGCATTCTGCCCTTCTTCTGTCTTCCCTGCTGTCCATCTTTCTCTCTTTTTAAAATTAATTTACTTGAAAGAGTTACACACAGTGAGGAGAGTCAGAAAGAGAGGTCTTCCATCCGCTGGTTCACTTCCCAGATGGCCACAATGGCCAGAGCTGAACCAATCTGAAGCCAGGAGCTTCTTCCAGGTCTCCCACGCGGGTGCAGGGGCCCAAGGACTTGGGCCATCTTCCACTGCTTTCCCAGGCCATAGCAGAGAGCTGGATCGGAAGTGGAGCAGCCGGGACTCGAACCGACCCATCTCTTTTATAATCTTACTTTTGAATGCCCTTGAGTCCTGTTTTAAACATTTATTTTTATTTATTTGATAGGCAGAGAGAGCAGGAGAGGGCTGTCTTCCTGGTTCATTCTCCAAATCCACTTGACAGCTGAGACCAGGCTGAGGCTGACCGCGGGAGCTGGGGATCTGGGTCTCCCACGGCACTGGCAGGGCCCAGTTTCTTGAGCCGTCACTGCTGCCCCTGTGCCTTAGCAGGAAGCTGGAGTCAGGAGCCAGAGGCGGGTGTTGGCCCCAGGCCCTGCAGGGTGGGGCGCGGCGTTCACCACGGCCCCAATGCCTGCCCGAGACTTTTCTGTTGTTGCCGTTTGTGGCAGCGTTGGCTTTTTGGCTATTTTTGTGGCATTTATTGAACTTGTGTACTAGAGACCTTTTGTATATCAGCTCTTTATTCCTTAGAACTATGCTGAGACATCCTCATTTTATAAAAAAATAAAACCAAAACTCTAGGAGTCACCACTCGGACCTGGAGGGCCAGGGGACGGCGTCCGGCTCCTGCGTGCCCCAGGCCCTGTTAGCATGTGAGGAAATCGGGCCCCTGGCCTGTGGCTGAGGGCCCTGGGCCACACTGGAAGGTGTGTCTTCTCTTTCCTCCCCAGCAGTTACTCTGTGACTGTCTTATGCCCACGCAGCTGGTCCCGTCTTCCCTTGAGGCCTTGGCTGATGCTCAGGCTTCGCCCCAGCCAGAGTCCAGCCTGGCTTCCGGCAGTCTGGCATGGAGTCCCAGGAGCACTTCTTTGCCCTCTCCCTGCCTCAGCTCCCCTGGGGCCTGCGTGGAAGGTTGGTAGTCAGGGGTGGCCTTGGGAGTTCTTGTCTTGTGGGCAAGGGCCCAGTGTGAGCGCACACCCTGTCTGCCAGCCTCCTTTCTAACCTCAGAAGTAAGGTCATTGCATGGTTAGAACTCTGTAAAATGCCAGAGGGGAGGTAAAGCTGTCACTTGCAGTGCCAGCATCCCATACGGGTGCCGGTTCAAGTCCCAGTTGTTCCACTTCTGATCCAGCTCTCTGCTGTGGCTTGGGAAAGCAGTAGAGGATGACCCAAGTGCTTGGGCCCTGCGCTCACATGGGAGACCCGGAAGAAGCTCCTGGCTCTGGATCGAAGAAGCTCCGGCCATTGTGGCCATCTGGGGAATGAACCAGCAGATGGAAGACATCTCCCTCGTTCCCTCCCTCCTTCCCTCCCTTTCTCTCTCTCTGCCTTTGTAATTCTGCCTTTCAAATAAATAATTTTTTAAAAAATGCCAATAAAGGAATACTTTCTTTTTAAAATATTTATTTGAAAGGCAGAGTTAGAGAGAGATCTTCCATCTGTTAGTTTCATCTGCTAGTTCATTCCCCAAATAGCCACAGTGACCAGGACTGGACTGGACCAAAGCCAGGAGCCTGGAATTCCATCTGGGTCTCCCACATGGGTGGCAGGGGCCCCAGCACCTGGGTCATCTAACCTGCTACACCCCAACATCGTTCCTGAGAAGCACTTTTAAACTGACTGTTTCTGGGACCAAGGAGATCGAGTGCCGTCAGTGTGTTTTGAGAACCTGAAGCCTCTCAGGAAACCCGGGCCGCGCTCCCGCCAGGCGGCCTCCACACTGCAGGCCCTGGCCTGCGGTCCCCTGGCCTGCTGCTTCAGCAGGTGGTGTGTGCAGAGTGCAGTTCCCTTGTGAGGGTGTGCACTGCAGCCGTCTCACAAGAACTACAGATGATTGAGACCCTTGGGTGTTTCAGATTCTACTTAGTGTCCAGGGCAAGTCCTCAAGGTGGGTCTGGGACCCAGAGGGGTGCTGGTGTCGAGCATGTCCCTGTGCCCTGCGGCGGCGCCCTGGGTCACTTCTGCTGTGACCTGGAGCTGACCCCATCCCGCCGTCATCCTCACAGTCTGCTGTCCCTTGTGATGTTTGCGCGCGTGGGCCTGGCCAGACTGGCGCTGCCCTGCTGTGGAAGTGCTGTCGTCCGCCATGGGAGGCCCTGGCCAGAGTGGCTCTGGGGGCCTGTGCGAGGGCTCAGCGCAGGGTTGTGCTAGTGCTGGTGGGACAAGCTGCTGGGCCACGCTGCCTTCCCCAGAATTGTGCCCGCTGCCCTGTGTCACACGGGGCTGCGCCTCACAGCTGCTTCCACCCCGGCACCTCCTGCAGTTGTGTGTGCTTGAGGCCTTCGCTGGATCTTTTTGGCTGACTTATAGAATTTTTTTATTAAGGTAAAATAGCAAGTGTTTTCCTTTTTCCATTAAAACATTGTTATAGAAAAATGGGTAATTTTTTAAAAGGAAAAAAGTAATTCCTAATACCATTTCTGCAGTGCCCCTGCTGGTGCGTGGGCGCATGTGTGTGTGTGTGTGTGTGTGTGTGTGTGGAGGGGGTCCCCTGCCGTGGATCTGGGGCCACGATACGCACGGGACCCCAGCACCAGTCTTCCTCTCCTGTGAGAAAGCCATGACATAACAAAATTGACTTTTCCGTCTTCCTTCTTCTAGTGGGTCTTTAAGTCTTCCCATCTTTTTTCTGATTCAAATGCTGTTTGTATTGGCTCCGAGTGTTCATCCCAGACTCCCACGGTCTCCAAGGCCTGGAAGTGGGGCTGGCACCAGGTGCTCAGCTGTGTGGTCCGCAGAGCTGGTGTGGACGTTTGGAGTGTGTTCTGAATGGAGGTCTCTTACCCTTTCCTGAGAGCTCCACGTGCCTCTTGACTGGGGGCTGTTGACGTGGTTGCAGTGTGAACAGTCGCATGGGGAAGCTGTGACGGCAGGTGGATCTAGGGGTCCTGTGCACTGTTGAGCAGTCTGTGTGCTCTCTTCCAGTGGTCTACCATCATGGCAACAGCGCGACGGGTGGTCATTACACCACTGATGTCTTCCAGATTGGGCTGAACGGCTGGCTGCGCATCGATGACCAGTCGGTCAGGGTGATTAACCAGTACCAGGTGGTGAAGCCAGCCGCCGAGCGCACGGCCTACCTCCTATACTACCGCCGTGTGGACCTGCTGTAACCCTGCGTTTGCTGTGTGTGCCCAACGCCCGCTTTGTAGAACACCAGTTCTCACCAACTGCCTGCCTCTCTTTAGTGGCTCTTTAAAAGAAAAAACCTCGCTCCCTTTTGCAGAAATGGGCTGGGAAAAAGAGGAGACGCCTCGGGGTTTTGTGCAACATAGTTTATGTCGACTTCTAACTTCCAAATCAAAATCATTTGGTCGAAAGAGACTGTTGCTGGTTAAGACCACACTCACAGGTCTGTGCTTGTGAAGTAGCGCTGGTTCCTGCGATGGGAAAGGGGAACTCGCTGTGCTCGCCAGTCCGCGCACCAGCAGCAACACTTGTAAATTTGTGAAAATGAATTTTATCTTTCCTGAAAAAAATAAATTTTTTAATCCATCACACTTTCCTTCCTCACCCTTTAGTTTTTGATAAATGATAAAAATGAGCCAGCTATCAGAGAAGAAATAGTTCTTACTTCAAAAGATGAATAAACAGAAAAAAGCAGTTGCTGGTTCCTGACGGGAAAAGTACACGTAACAGCTGGGCGACGAGAACTGCTCCCGTAACACTGCAGCCCACACGCGTGGGGTCCGGTGTTGGTCTTCGTAGATGGGTGACTGTAACTTTATTGCCATTAACAGATTTCCAGTTGCATTCTTCTGTGTACACATGATGAACAGTGGGCAAAGTAACGAAGGTGGACATCTCCCCGGGTCTGCTGTGTTCGTTCTGCTGTCTCCATATGCCGCGTCCCTACCTGTACACAGTTCAGTGATATCTGCCAGTACCAAGTTGTCGCCCATCAATAAAAAATCACAATGGTGGTTTAAAGTCGCTGTGTCTCTGTGACTGCAGGTGCCTTTCCCTGTGGCGGAGTCCAGGGGGCTGGACTTGGCCTGCAGAGGGAGCGTGCCGATGGCCTTGGTGTGTCTGTGCTGTGCAGTGTGTCCAGAGTTGTTAGCTGTGTGGAGCGGGGCCAGCTGAGGCTCCGAGTCCTAAGGTATCAGCTCGGGCGGTCTCTCCTATTTCTTGTCTTCCCGCCTCACGTGTCCTAGCGTTTTTCACCACGTTGGTCGGTTCAGATGAGGACTGGGCATCCTGTCAGTCACTGCCACTAGGGCGGTGTAGTCCCCTCAGGTGGCCGTGAGGCGGCCTTCCCAGTCGTGTGCTGCAGTTGACGAACTGGTCTGAGTGTGGTTGGGCCGCCTTCCCACGCTCCTCCCCGCAGCATCTGGTGTTGCCACTCTGAGGCTCCAAGGTGACTGCTTACAGTCTGGGTGCTGAGGTCACCCCTCAGCCTCTTGGCCTGCTGTGGCCCTGTTCTGCTCGGCTCACAAGCATCGTGTGCAGTGCTGTGGAGCATGAGGAGTCAGGACAGCAAACTGGGTCTGGGGGAAGCCATCTACCCCAGCCATGACGCAGCCCGAGGTGAAACGAACCTGCCGTGACCTGCAGCCAGACCATGTCTGCAGGACTTGACGGCTTGTCTTCTGTCACCGGCATGAAGCGGGAACAGGGCCCCCTGGTCTGGTCTGGGAGTGCCTTTTCCCAGGAAGCTAGACGGAGGGGCTGGAAGGACGTGGGTTCTGGGGTATGCAGTCTGCTTCCATGTGGGAAACACACGCTGTGTATTTAATAGTGAGAAAACCCTCAGCTGTCTTAAGTGGCTAAGCTATGTATTTTGTTAAGCCTCTAAGATGTTGGAGATGCTGAGAAACTGCCTTGGAAAGATCCTTGAGAGTCTCCCAAGGCCCCTGGGACATGGGGGTGCCTTGCCCAGCCTGTGGGGTGTGGTGCTGCTGCATCCCGCCGAGCCCGCTGCCCCTGGGGAAGTAGGCTGCTTCATGCTGCCCCCTGGTGGTCAGCTGAGGATTCTCCTCTTGCCTTGCGTGTGGCCGTGTTGTCAGAAAGGTGGAAGTTTGCCCTGGCAAGACTGCATGGGGAGTTCCTGTCTCCGGGCCAGCACGGCAGGAAGCCCAGAGGCCAGGTGGCTGACACAGCAGTGTTTCCTTCTCAGAGTTAACGGGGCTGGATTACCAGGACCATGGAGCAAGCAGAGCTGGTGTCCCACGAGGGCCCACTCCTGGCTCGCGGACAGCTGCCGCCTCCCTGCGCTCCTCGCGCTGCAGGGCCCACCTCTGGGCCCGCTGTGAGGGCTGCACCCTCCTGACCTCATCAAGTCTAAGGATTCCCCAAGGCCTCATCTGACAGCACCCTTCTGCAGATTCGGGGAATCTGAGGACCCCGTGCCACCCAGCACTGGAGATGCGTCTGTGATCCAGACACAGCTCCTCAGCTCCTTCAGTTGTTGCTGAAGCAGAACCTGCACACAAGCAGCTGTGGACAGGAGGGGACACCGGGAAGGGACAGGAAGCTCGGGGGGAGGGGAATGCCAGCTGGAAAGTAAGCATGTGATGCTTGAAGTGAATGGCCAGGGATAGAGAACGTGGTAACCCAGCAAATCTGGGTATTCCCCAGGGTCCCCAGTTTTGGGCCGCCCACGTTCTTGTTGAGGTTCTGCACCCAACATCGCTGTCTTGTGCTCCCTCGGTCTGTGTAAGTCCCTCAGGGTGTTCACACTGAGCTTCACAGCATTCATACTCTGAACTTGGCCCATGAACTTGGAGTTTTTCCTTCATTAGCATTTCTTCCAGCTTTGTAGGTGGCTTTTAAATCAGAGTGACGCTTAAAGATCAGCAGTTCCATGGCTGGAGGCCTTCCTTTCCTGTGTAACTTTGCAAGACTTGGATGTTGACATTTGGGCAGGGGCAGGACAGGATGCAGTGCAGTTTGTCTGACGTCAGAGTGAGCGAGTGGCTGACACTGCTTTGCTTTCTCAGTGTGACTGTCATCGCAGGAACCCTGTGCAACCATCCTCCTCTGTGGCACGTGTAGTTACTGCTGCCTCCAACCAGCTGAGTGTACTCTCAGCCAGTGGCTTTTGGGTTGTCTGAATTCATTGATTAAACTGGTGGGTTTGGTATTGCATAGCTACCAACTCGTGTGTGCCAGCCCGTGACTGATTCCCGCGCTGTGCCAGCACGGCTGGTGAGCCCAGTGTCCCACTTCCCTCTGCAAGTGTTCAGTCTGAGCAAAACAGAGCAGCAGACACGAGCCCTGAGACTCCCTGTTCCCTAGCTTGAGAGAAAAGACCTTCTTGTCCATGGCTGCTGAGGCCAGCAGCCTCCGTGCACGTTGCGGCGTCGGTGGGCTTACCACACGCGGCCAGGTGCTGGTGCCGCAGGAGGACCCGGCAGTTCACCAGGCTTCTGGTGAAATGTCCAGTTATCTCCCTTAACTTGCTTGGAAGAGGACCCTGGCCTGCTCGCATCTGCTGACTCAGCCGTGAGGCGATTCAGGGGTGAACGCCAGGCGTGGCCTTGCCCTCTGCTCCAACAGTGGCGCTACCGTGCTTGGATTAGCGGGTGCGGGTTTCTATGGAAGCCCATATTTTGCAAATTGGCTCTTCAGTTGTGCCTGTGTTTTGCCCCACACACTCGGTGCTTTGTCTCACTGTGCACTGTGGCCATCATGAGGGGTCATTTGCCTGCACAGTAGCAGTTTGTCAGACGTCCCGTCCTCGCAGCAGCCAGGGCAAGCCAGAGTTTGAGTCACTGTTTGCGCTGAAGGAAACTGACGCTCTCTTGGCCGCTCTGGCATTTACGTGACAGAGTGCTTTGGGCTCGAGTTTCACGCTGAGTGCTTTTGTTCAAGATGCTCCAGTTCCCTGTAGACTCCACTGAAGGGCTTGTTGGGTCTTGCTGGGTCTTACTGGGCCTGTCCAGGGGCGTCCTTTACCGCATCTCTATGACACCAGCACCGCTGAGCCTGTTTGTGTGGGAAGCACTGCCCGATGCACACTTCCCAAGGAACGTGTGGCTGCCCTCGGCCTGTCTGGGGACTCGGTAGCGGGACCAGCAGTTCTGTCTCTGCAGACTCTTGCCCTGCCTGCCGCGTGTTTAGGTTGAAGGTGCTGTGCCGCCTGCAGTTTCCCCACCATTCCCCTGTGCTCACGGAGGAAGGCTAGTTCTGCTCAGCTCTCCAGCAGAATCCACACCTCGGACATCCACACGTGAGGCCAAAGAGGCTGTCTTTAGTGACATACAAGTTTTTTTAAAGGCAGAGTGACAGAAATGGAGAGACAGATCTTCCATGCGCTGGTTCGCTCCCCAGATGGCTAAAACAGCTGAACTCCAGGTCTCCCACGTGAGTTCAGGATTTCCAGGGCCCAAGCGCTCAGGCTATCTGCTGCTTTGCCTTCCCAGGTAGGTGCATTAGCAGGGAGCTAGAACGGAAGTAGAGCAGCTGGGCCTCAAATCAAGGCTCCAGATTTCCTTATTTATTTGTTTGAAAGGCAGACAGGTCTTTCATCCACTACTTCACTTCCCCAATACCCACAACAGGAGCCAGGGCTGGGCCAGACTGGAACTAGGAGCCCGAACTCCATCCAGGTCTCTCGGGTGGGTGGCAGGGGGCCAGGCACACTTGGGCCATCTTCATAGCTTTCGGAGGTGCATTAGCAGCTAGCCAGACTGGAGGCCAAGTGTCCAGAACACACACTAGTGCTCTAATGTGGGACACGGGCACCGTCGCAGCGGCTTAACCAGCTGCACCACGATGCCAGCCCGAAAATGCGTCACATTTTGAAAAAACATACTTCATCTACTCGAACAGCAGAGCAATGGAAAGAAAAGAGACTCTTCCATGCCTTGGTTCATTCCCCAAACGTTCACAGTAGCCAGAGCTAGGTGGGGCTGAGGCCGGGAGCTCCCATGTTGAGTGGCAGAAGCCCAAATACTGAAGGCATCGTGTGCCTCACAGGATGCACGAGCGGGAAGCAGGATCAGAAGTGGAGCAGCGTTCCAGCCAGCACTCCAGTATGCGTGCAGGCATCCTGACTTGTGGCAGGTCTGTGCCATGAGACCTGCGCCAAACTTTGTCCTGCTTTTGAACAGATGTAAATCAGCTCTGCAGTGGGTAAAGTTCACTTGTGGCTTCAGGTGGTCGCACTGGGTAGATGGGTAGGGGTATGCACACCTCCCAATGCAACACTACGCCCCATGCAGCCCAGCCTGCTAGGCCGTGAGGTCTGATCCGAGCCCCTCCCGGGTCTTGTACCCTGAGCCACAGGGACCCCCAGCCTCCACTGCAGTGCCTTTGGCCTGCTCTGGTGACTCCAAATCAGCCACTTCACAGACTGGCTCCCTGAGGTGATGCAGGGTGTGTTAGGGCCCAAACCACACGACTCCTGAGGCCATGTCTTCTACGCAGAGAACAGAGAAGGCCCAGTCTTCATACGGGCCATCTCAAGGCTCTCCCCCACAGGAACCCCAGGCCCTGAGTGAGCAGCGTAGCAGCCACTTGCACGTAGCTTCCAGTCTGCCTGCAGCCCACTGTGCCACCTCAGAAATGCCAGAACACAGTGGCTGGCCTGTCAGTGATGAAAGCGGAACCGGAGCCCTGGACCACCAGAGACTGCATGAGCCGACCACACCCCCTCGGCAGTGAAGCAGCCGCTGTCTCTGCACCTTGCTCTCTAGGAAGATAAGCGCCTTCTTCCACCACCCCAGGCGTCAGCGATGCACCTGCGGTGCTGGCATCTCATGGGTGTACCAGTTTGAGTCCCGGCTGCTCTACTTCTGATCCAGCTCCCTGCTAATGTGCCTGAGAAAGCGGTGGAAAATGGCCCGGGTCCTTGGGGCCCTGCACCCACGTAGGAAACCTAGAAACTCCTGGCTCTTGGCTTCAGATCAGCTCAGCTCTGGCTGTTGCAGCCATTTGGGGAGTGAACCAGCGAGTGGAAGATCTCTGCCTCTGCCTCACTATAACTGCCTTTAAGATAAATAAATCTTTAAAAAATTGTTAGTTTTTAGTTTAGCAGACAGCTAAAGAGAGGGCGAGATCCTCCACTGTGCCAGACTGCTCCCCAGGAGCTCAGGACAGAGCTTGGGCCAGCAGGAGCCAGGAGCCTAGAACTACATCTAAGTGTCCCATGGGAGTGCAGGGACCCAAGTGCTTGAGCCGTCCGTCATCTGCTGCTTCCCAGGCTGCACCTCCGAGGAAGCCATTTGACACCCGCCCCACTTCACCCCACCGTGGCTCCGCCGCCGTCCAAGGCTGACCCACTGGCCCAGTGGGGCTTGCACAGTGACCTGCAGTGGACGCGCCGGCAGGGTGGGTGGGGCTGGCGCCCTTCCTGGGGAAAGGCCAGGGCGGGAGAATGAGGGGAGCTGGGAGCCGGGAACGCGCTGCCTGGTGCTCACTGCGACACAGCGGTTTGGGAGATGTGAGAGCGCGAAGCGGCTACCATGAGTCGGCGTTCATATGGTTTGTATTTGCCTTGGAATAGCCAGGAGCCAAACCCTGTCATTTCTCTGTAATAAAGTGATCCACTGACTCACACATTCTGGCCTACTTAAGTGAGGGCTGGCAGAGCAAGGCTGAGGGCGGGGCCCAGGCCTGTGAGCGCTGCCTGGCTGAGATAGAGCATTGAGCAAAGCTCGTACCGTGCGCAGCTCTCTGGCTGGCTTTTGACCCACTGCCACACCTGTGTGAATGCAGCATGTGTCTGGTTCCTGCCTTGGTCCCCACCCCAGCAGCAACCACTCCCCTACCCCTGGTACCACAGCACCAGCACTGCCAGCGTGGGGCCCTGTGGCGGGGCCGTCCCAGGCACTGCAGGTTTCCCGGCCCCCCGGGCCTCCCTCCACTGGAGCCGGCAGCACACCCTGCTGCGGCTGCAGTAACCGAGGATGTCTCCAGATGCTGCCGCCTCCTGTGGGCACAGGCAGCCCTAGTGGGAAGCACAGCCAGAGGACCGATGAGAAAGAACTCAGCGCCACGCAGCCCATCACGACTGTGGTCCACCTGCGTGGTCACAGGTGAGCAGCTGTTCCTTCTCCCGTGTGCTGTCCCAGCCCTGTGGTGGGCAGCCCCTGGGATCTAGCTGGGGCTCCCTGAGCCTCAGATACGCTTGGTGTCCCGTGTCCTGTTTCTCCTGTGCGGGAGTAGAACTGCGGGCCTGGGGCAGATGTGTGCTTGGTGGGAGCAGAGGGTGTTGGTGCTCCCAGAAAAAGACACTTGCCAGTTGTGGTAAACTCGTATCCACGGGTAAGTCACGGACAAAGGCACACCAATGATTCTGGACCAAGTGCTCCTCCCTGGTTAGTAGGTGCTGAACTCAAAGGCTGACCTAAGCCTTTGCAAACAATCTTCTCATCACTAAAATCTTAAGGGGGTGGGATTACCCCCGGGTGAATGAGGCCTTGGGGCTCAGCTGTGATTCCCAGGTACCATGAGATGCAGGACTCACAGACTCCATTCCCAGGATGGGTCTACAGCCAGTGCAGGAATCTGATTGCTGGGGGGGACCCTGCCCCATGGCTGCACCAGAAGCCTAGCAGGGGGGCCCTGGCCAGGCCACCGCACAGCCTGCCTTCACCTCAGCCCCACGGGAGGCAGGAGGAATGGAAACGCCCCAGTGGAGACCCTGACTGGGACCTGTGCCTGTCGGGGCCGGGGCTGTGCCCAGTTGTCCGGTTTGTTTTCCAGGAAGTTCTGCACAATGGGCGTTTCCCCTTCTTTTCCTATGTGGCTGTGCCTAGGTGCTGTGAGTGCCGGGGCGCTGGTGTAGCCCCCTGCCTGCACCCACCTCTCTCAGACTGAGGGCTGTGGGTTCTGAGGCCTGCGGTCTGGCCCTGTTACAACCCAGAGACTTATCTCAATTCCAATAATGGAGGAATACACTTGCCAAGTTTATGCCCTCTTGAAACTCAAGTGCTGGGTTGAGGACTGACAGGAGGCTCAGTGGCAGGCATCCCGAAAGCAAGCGTCTCATTCCACGTTTATTACAGGGAGCCCAGACGGCTGGGGGCCTGCTGCCATTCCATCCAGATGAGTTCAGCACAAACAAACCTAACCCTAAGGATTAAATTCTCCTTTAAAAACTACGGGTTTTAACTTCAGGGGAAACTATGTCTGGGAAATATGTCTTGGGTTTCATCAGACACTTGGAAAATAATGTGAAAACAGTTTCCAAGGCCTCCATGGTGCGGCCTGAATCCTAATTGGTACTTAATAACCGTCTCCAGGGCGCACTCAGGCCGGCCGTGCTGTACACAGCCAGGAGGCATTAACTTGAGGTCCTGAGCAAGCTGGCTGTGGGAGCACCAGGGACCCCATCTGGCCAAGCTTTCCCCTCCACACAGCAGACTTCGCTTTCCACAGCTCCATGCCCAAGCGCACTGTCCACCGGTACAGATTCAGAATCTAGCACACTTGTTCACTCATTCATCAGGCATTTACTGGGCGCCGACTGGACCTGGTTTTCGCTTGTAGTTGCAGGGAGATCAGCAGCTCAACAGCTCCTTCCTGGAAAGGTTTGCTGGCAGTGGGAGGAAGCGCGAGCCAGCAACTGAGGCACAATGCAGGAATGCCTGGAGGCACGGACTCTGAGTCCCGGGCCAGGTGAGCCCACAGCAGGGCGGGGGGCTGGGCAGGACGCCTCCCAATTTCTTCAAATTTTTTTAACCAATTCCAGGCCCTTTGCCTTTGCACACTGAGTTTACACAGGCTGGAGCCTCGAGGGAACTGCCAGCCCTGCCCACCCACCTGGGCGGACGGACGCTCGGGAACACCGCGCCTCCTGTTCAGTTGGCCTTAGGTGATTCTACCAGACTTGAATCTGACCACGTCGATGGTCTTTTAGGTTTTGTCGTCTGTTACAACTGTTCACACGTGGAAATGTGATAGGCTGTGCGCTTCTACCAGTGCCCGGATCAGGCCCTCGACAACCTGCACAGGCAGCCCAGCCGTGGCCAGTGGGGAGCTGTCTTCCGTTTGCAGTCTGCGTGACTCTGGGGTCACCGTCTCCTAACGCCCTGGCTTGACTTCCCATCTGTCCCCTGAGGCCCTTTACCCATGGGACGCCGGAAATGCCCATCTCCTGCTTCCTGGGAGTCTTGATCATGACTGGATATTAACTTTGCCTGTTTTTTTTTTTTTTTCCTGTTTATAATCTTATGGTTTTCTTCATCTTTGAGAAAAGGATGGGTAATGCTGATTTAAAAATATCCCAGCAGCCTTGCTCTTGATAAACCAGCTTGGGCATGAGGTTTCATTAATTTTTTTAGTATATTATAGATTTATTTTACTACTGTTTTCATTTAATATTTTGTTGTAGATATTCACGTCTTTGTTCCTGACGGACATGGTCTGTGTCAGCCTCATAAAATGAACTGTTGTGTTTAGTGACAGTAGCACGTGGGAGCTGGTGGCAGCTCAGTGCACCCTGTGCCACAGGGGCCCAGAAGTCAATCAGCTCCTCCCAGGTAGGTATCACGCCTAGTGGTGAGGACACGCTTGGAGGAACGGAGTTGTTGCCTCAGGATAAGTCGCCGCCTGTGCTGCGAGCATTGTGAGCATCCCACATGGGCGCTGGTTCAAGTCCCGGCTGTTCCGCTTCCCATCCACTTCCCTGCTAATGCACCTGGGAAAGCAGTGGCAGATGGCCCAAGTCCTGGATGAAGTTTCTGGCTTTAGCCTGGCCCAGCCCCAACTGTTGGGGCCATTTGGGGAGCAAAGAAGCAAACGGAAACTCTAATTCTTTCAAATAAATACTTAAAAAAGACACTGCTTGGGACACCTACATCCCATATAACAATGCCTGGCTTTGTCCCAGCTCTGCTCCTGTCTCTAGCCTCCTGTTAATATGCACCCTGGGAGGCAGTGAGTCCTGGCCTGGGTCCCTGCCACTCATGTGGGAGACCTGGATGGAGCTCTTGGCTCTCCTGGGCTCCTGGCTATTGTGGGCAATTGAGGAGTGAACTAGCCAATGGGAGCTTTCTATCTCTTTTCCTTGCACACACACACACACACACACACACACACACGCTACCCTCCCCCACAGTGCTGAGAGGTCTGCCATGAGACACTGCTTCCTGGGCCAGGCACACTGCTCAACTCCAGTCCACATCTGCATGTAGAACTGAATTTTATTTTATTTTTTTAAAAGATTTGTTTGAAAGGCAGAATGACAGGGAGATAAAGAGTAAAAGAAACCTTCCATCCATTGGTTCACTCCTCAAATGGCTGCAACAAATAGGACTGGGCCAACCTGGAGCCAGGAGCCAAGAACCCCATCTGGGTCTCCCACATGGGTGGCAAAGGCCCAAGCACTCGGCCGCCTCCCACTGCTTTTTCCAGGTGCACTGACAGGGAGCTGGTGGGAAATGGAGCAGATGGACCTCAAACCAGAACTCTGATACAGGATGCCCTACCTACTGCACACCACCTGCCCCAGCTGCTCTGACTATTTGAGATTCCTTGGATTCCCCTATGTATTTTAGACTCCAATTAGTTTCTGCAAAAGAAAAAAAGCTTGTTGGGATTTTGGCTGGAATTGCCCTCTGTATCGATTGTTTGGGGAGATCCCCAACTTCCAGCTGAGGGACAGTGTGCTTGCACACCCACTAGGTTTTCAGTTCCACTCAGTGCCTTTGTAGTGGTCACACTCAGGCCTTGTATATCACTAGTCTGATGTAAGCCTAAGAATTCTGTGTGTGCGTGTGTGTGTTGAAAGATTTATATATGGAGGATGGCCCAAGTCCTTGGGCCCCTGCACCAACGTGGAAGGCCAGAAGGAAGCTTCTGGCTCCTGGCTTCGGATTGGCGTAGCTCCAGCCATAGCGGCCATTTGGGGGTGAACCAACGGAAGGAAGACCTTTCTGTCTGTCTGTCTCTCTCACTAACTCTATCTGTCAAATAAATAAGAGATATTTATTTTTATCTATTTGAAAGAGTTACAGAGAGAGAGAGAGACAGAGAGATAGAGAGAGGTCTTCCGTCCACTGGTTCACTCCCCAGATGGCCTCAACGCCCAGAACTGAGCCTATCCCAAGCCAGGAGTCAGGAGCTTCTTCCAAGTCTCCCACACGGGTGCAGGGGCCCCAGGGACTTGGGCCATCTTCTACTGCTTTCCCAGGTCATAGCAGAGAGCTGGATCAGAAGTGGAGCAGCCGGGACTAGAACTGGCGCCCATATGGGATGCCGGTGCTTGAGGCCAGGGCTTTAACCCACTGCACCACAGCGCCGGCCCCCCATTTGTATCTTTTTTAAGAATATTTTACTCAAAAGGCAGAGTTGAGAGAGGGAGAGACAAAGATCTTCCGTCCTCTGGGTCACTCTCTGATGGAGACATCCGCTGAGGCGGGGGCAGGCCGGAGCCGAGAGCTTCATCTGGGTCTCCCACGTGGGCAACGGCCCTGGGCCGTTGTTCACTGCCTTCCTGGGTCAATGGCCAGGAGCTGGGGCCGGAGCCAGAGCCGGGAGCTTCATCCGGGTCTCCACGTGGGCAGCAGGCCCCGAGGCCCTGGGTCGTTCTCCACAGCCTTCCCGGGTGCACTGGCCGGGAGCTGGGCCGGAAGTGGAGCGGCCGGGGCCGGAGCCAGAGCCGGGAGCTTCATCCGGGTCTCCACGTGGGCAGCAGGCCCCGAGGCCCTGGGCCGTCCTCCACAGCCTTCCCGGGTGCACTGGCCGGGAGCTGGGCCGGAAGTGGAGCGGCCGGGGCCGAGACAGAAGCTTCATCCGGGTCTCCACGTGGGCAGCAGGCCCCAAGGCCCTGGGCCGTTCTCCACAGCCTTCCCGGGTGCACTGGCCGGGAGCTGGGCCAGAAGTGGAGCTGCCAGGGCCAGAGCCGGGAGCTTCATCCAGGTCTCCACGTGAGCAGCAGGCCCCGAGGCCCTGGGCCGTTCTCCACAGCCTTCCCGGGTGCACTGGCCGGGAGCTGGGCCAGAAGTGGAGCGGCCGGAGCCGGGGCCGGGAGCTTCATCCGGGTCTCCACGTGGGCAGCAGGCCCCGAGGCCCTGGGCCGTTCTCCACAGCCTTCCCGGGTGCACTGGCCGGGAGCTGGGCCGGAAGTGGAGCGGCCGGAGCCGGGGCCGGGAGCTTCATCCGGGTCTCCACGTGGGCAGCAGGCCCCGAGGCCCTGGGCCGTTCTCCACAGCCTTCCCAGATGCACTGGCCGGGAGCTGGGCCGGAAGTGGAGCGGCAGGGGCCAGAGCCGGGAGCTTCATCCGGGTCTCCACGTGGGCAGCAGGCCCCGAGGCCCTGAGCCGTTCCCCACAGCCTTCCCGGGTGCACTGGCCGGGAGCTGGGCCGGAAGTGGAGCGGCCGGGGCCGAGACAGAAGCTTCATCCGGGTCTCCACGTGGGCAGCAGGCCCCGAGGCCCTGGGCCGTTCTCCACAGCCTTCCCGGGTGCACTGGTCGGGAGCTGGGCCGGAAGTGGAGCAGCGGGGGCCGGGGCCAGAGCCGGGGCCGGGGCCGAGACAGAAGCTTCATCCGGGTCTCCACGTGGGCAGCAGGCCCCGAGGCCCTGGGCCGTTCCCCACAGCCTTCCCGGGTGCACTGGCCGGGAGCTGGGCCGGAAGTGGAGCGGCCTGGGCCGGAGCCAGAGCCGGGAGCTTCATCCGGGTCTCCACGTGGGCAGCAGGCCCCGAGGCCCTGGGCCGTCCTCCACAGCCTTCCCGGTGCACTGGCCGGGAGCTGGGCCGGAAGTGGAGCGGCCGGGGCCGAGACAGAAGCTTCATCCGGGTCTCCACGTGGGCAGCAGGCCCCGAGGCCCTGGGCCGTCCTCCACAGCCTTCCCGGGTGCACTGGCCGGGAGCTGGGCCGGGTGGAGCGGCCGGGGCCAGAGCCGGGAGCTTCATCCGGGTCTCCGCGTGGGCAGCAGGCCCCGAGGCCCTGGGTCGTCCTCCACAGCCTTCCCGGTGCACTGGCCGGGAGCTGGGCCGGAAGTGGAGCGGCCGGGGCCGGAGCCGGGAGCTTCATCCGGGTCTCCGCGTGGGCAGCAGGCCCCGAGGCCCTGGGCCGTCCTCCACAGCCTTCCCGGGTGCACTGGCCGGGAGCTGGGCCGGAAGTGGAGCGGCCGGGGCCGAGACAGAAGCTTCATCCGGGTCTCCACGTGGGCAGCAGGCCCCGAGGCCCTGGGCCGTCCTCCACAGCCTTCCCGGGTGCACTGGCCGGGAGCTGGGCCGGAAGTGGAGCGGCCGGGGCCCTGTCTGTGTCCCGCCGTCGGGCTGGCAGGTTCTGAACTTCGCTGCAGACCCCGGGCCGCCCTGCGCACCCCGCATCTCGCCCGCAGTGTCCGGGGCGGCTTCCTCCCGGCCCTCGGCACAGGCACACGCCGCCCCAGCGCGGGCTGAGCTGGACACGACCGAGGGCGAGCGGCGTCACTCGGCCAGCTGGCGCGGACGGGCCGCGGCCTCGGGCCCTTCCTGTCACGCGCGCGGCGTGTGTCCATCGCCCACCCGCGCACGGCCAGGAACACGGCGCGGAGAAACCCACGGAGCCGCCTCGCACCGGACAGCTCGAGGCGGCACCTGAGGGCCGCGCGTCCCTCACAGCGAGGCCCGAGGCAGAGGGAGAAAATGGCGGCGCCCGCGGCCCCGGAGCCCGGATGTAACAGGTGCCTTATGGGAAGGCAGGGCCTTGACTGACAAGTAGGCGGGGCGGGGCCGCCCTGTGTAGCCCACGTGGGTGTCATGGAGCGTGTTGATTGGCTAAGTCAGCATCGAGAGGCGGAACAACTTTCAGATTTCGCGGGAAAGTTGCAAAGGTACTGCAGAGTTCCTGTCTGCTCCGCGTCTTACAGTCCAGGCCCCTGTCGCCCCGCCCTGGCCATCGGTGTCCCCGCCTCTCTGGTGGGGGATTGAGAGATGCCCCCTACTTCATTGGTGGGGGTCCTGGGACTCGCCCCTAAGTTGCTGGTTGGGAACTGGGACACGCCCCCATTTCTAGGGGGGGGTCCTGGGACACGCCCCCGCCTCTCTGCTGGGGGATCTCAGATGTCTCCCATCGGTGTGGGATAGGGACACGCCCCCATCTCTACTGGGGGTCCTGGGACTCGCCCCCGAGTAGTTGGTTGGTCCTGGAACATGCCTCCATCTCTAGGGGGGTCCTGGGACACGCCCCCCCCTCTGGTCGGGGGCCTGATAGGTGGGGTCGTGGCTGTGCTAGCCTTGGATGCGCCCTTGCTTTCCGGTGCTGCCAGGAGGTCTAGGCACAGCAGAGCCCGCATCTCTCTGGGAAGCCCTGGCCCCTTTGCAGGCGGGCGTTGGGGTGGAGCAGGGTGGGGTGCGGGGCCGGCTGCTGCTCTGCACCCTTGCACTGGGTATGCTGCGTTTTGCTGGGGACCCTGCCATCTATTCCTACACAGGATACCGGGCTGAGGTTCGCTTCCCTTTCTGATGTGTCTGGGTTTGGTAGCAGGTGGCAGGATTATCTTCACAGAATTTCATTTCTTTTTATTAAAATTTATTTACTTGAAAGTCAGAGTTACATAGAGAGAGAAAGAGAGGCAGAGAGAGAGAGAGAGAGAGAGAGAGAGAGAGAGAGAGAGAGAGGTCTTCCATCTGCTGGTTCACTCCCCAGATGGCCACAGTGGCCAGAGCTGTGCAGATCCAAAGCCAGGAGCCAGGAGCTTCTTCTGGGTCTCCCACGTGGGTGCAGGGGCCCAAGGACTTGGACCATCCTCTGCTGCTTTCCCAGGCCATAGCAGAGAGCTGGATCAGAGTGGAGCAGCTGGGACTTGAACCAGCACCTGTATGGGATGCCGGCACTGCAGATGGTGGCTTTACCCTCTGCGCCACAGTGCTGGCCTCTATTTATTTTCATCTACTTAAAATGCAGAGCAACTGAGAGAGCGAGAGAGACAGGACAAGACAACATCATCCATCCCTGCTTCACTCCCCAAATGCCCACAACAGCCAAGGCTGGGAGCCTGGAACTGGATCTCCCACGTGGGTGGCAGGGGTCCAAGCACTCGGGCCATCACCTGTTGCCTCCCAGGGTGCATTAGCAGAAAGCTGGCTCAGAAATGGAGGAGCCAAGACTCAAACCACCACTCTGATATGGAACTTGCATCCCAGGCGGCTTAACCCGCGACAACAGAACACTTGGCCGGACGCGGTGTGGTTTCTTCCTGGAGAGCCTGGCTGAATTCACCAGTGATTCATGGGGTTTCCTTACGGGGAGGGTTTTAACTACAAAGTCAATTGCTTTAATTTATAAGGGGCTTTTTTTTTTCAAATTATTTTTTCAATATTTATTTACTTATTTGACAGAGTGAAATAGGAAGAGACAGAGAGAGCATGAGTGAGCTGGTTTTCATCCACTAGTTCGCCCCCCAAATGGCCACAGCAGGCGGAGCTGGGCCAGACTGTCCAGAGCCAGAAACTCTAGGTTTCCCACATGGGTGGCAGATGCCAAGCACTTGGGCCATCACCCACTGCTCTCCCAGGCACAATAGCAGGGAGCTGGACCAGAAGTACAGCAGCCGGGACTTGAACTGGTGCCCATGTGGGATGCTGGTGTCGCAGGTTCATCCCAGTGGGCGACGACACCAGCCTGGAGATTTGGTTTAAAGAACAAGTTTTTGGGTTTGTTGATTTCTCCCATTAGTCTGCTTTCAGCCTCATGAATTTCTCTGTTTAAATTTGTCCTTTCCTGGGGCTGGCGTTCTCGTGTGGCATAGCAGGGAAAAGTGCCACCTATGATGCCAGCATCCTGTGTGGGCGCCAGTTCAAGGCCCAGCTGCTCCACTTCCAATCCAGCTCCCTGCTATGGCCTGGGAAAGCGGCAGAAGATGGCCCAAGTCCTTGGTCCCTGCACTCATGTGTGAGACTCTGGATAGAGTTCCAGGTTCCTGGCTTTGGTCTGGCCCTGCCCTGGCCATTGTAGTCATTTGGGAAGTGAACCAGTGGATGGAAGATCTTCCTCTCTCTCTCTCTCTCTCTCTCTCTCTCTCTCTCTCTGTCTCTCTCTTTCTCTCTCTTTCTCTCTCTCTGTGTTTGTGTGTGTAAGTCTGAATTTCAAATAAATGCAATGAATCTTGAAAAAAAAGTGTTGTTTCTTGTAGACAGCATGTAGCTGGGCCTTGCTTCTTGGCAGTCTAACAAAGTCTCTGCCTTTTACTTGGTGTTTAGAACGTTCACGTTTAATGCAAGTCCCCAGTACAGCTGGGTTCAAACCTGCCAACTTGCTATTTGTTTTCAACTTGTCTTTTCTTCGTTCCTCCTTGCATGTTTCTTGGCCTCTTGTAGATGAATTGCATAGCTTATCTCATTTCCATTAATCTGTGTTACTTCCTTGTAGATTCTTTAAAAGTTGAAGCTTCATTAGGGATGTAGAGAAAATCGTGAGAGCAGTCATGAGGCAGCTGGTTCAGGAACAGCTGAATAGTAACAGCGCACCTTCTGGTTAGTCCCTGATGACCACTGGGAAAGGCTGACTCCTGGGCCAGAAGCAGAGCGCACTTCCTTCTCTGAGCTCACCATGGCGGTATCTGATGAGCTCACCAAAGGAGATCTGAGGCAGGCAGCTGGGAAAGGCGGGGCCCTAAGCTATCCCAGGCCTGCACTTCCTGTGTCTGGATTTCCTTCTCCTTCAACATCAGCCCTGTGCTGGGGCTGGGGGTGGCCAGGCAGACAGGGTCTCTGCCTTGTACGTGCTGGTAGCGAGACAGATGGAACCACGGGCCAGTTAGCTGTCGCCACGGTGACACCCAGTAACAAACCCGTCTGTGGCCTCATTCTTGCTCGGCCTGCAGTGCTCTGGGGGGAGAGCGTGGGGCCCCCTGGGCTCTGCTGGGCCTGGCCTGGCCTCCAGGCTGCAGATCTGCGGCTGCTGGGTTACCTGCCGTGCGTTCCCCTTGTGACCTTGGCAGAGCCCATTGGTCAGAACGAGTCATATGACCAAGCTGCAAGTCAGGAGGTCGGAGGCCACCGCCTGCCTGCCTTGAGGCCGTGGGACACAGGGCTGGGAACACACGTCTCCCCGCAGAGCAGAGCACTGGAACTGGTCGTTCATCTGTGACGTGTGAGCATCAGAATCTGCGTGATCCGTGATCCACGTGGAAAGAGAGGGAGAAAGCAGCTGCGGCCATGGCGGAGGGCAGACGGCACCGAGCACCTGCCTGGCTCGCCAGCCTCACGCCTGCACAGAGGCGGTGCGGCTGCCTGGGCGGAGCGGAAGGACGGTGCCAAGGCCCAGAGGATGTCCGGTAAGAATGGAGCGTGGGCGGGACAGGGCGGGGCAGGGAGTTGGGTGCTGGCTGGGAGAAGACCCCAGGGAGCAGAGGGCTGCCTGGCTGGGATTGGCTGCAGAGGGAAGGCTGAAGGGGAGGCACAGGGACAGTCAGGGCCCGTCCCCATCTCTGGAGACCTGCATTCGCACCTCGCGGCAGTGTGGTGGGGCAGCTGCGGTGCGCTCCCCACAGGGGGCGGTTCCTCCCTAAAGGGGCTGGTTCTGGTAGTCCCGCGCTCCGGAGGAGAACAGCTGAGCCACATGGCCAGAGTCTTGTGGGCTGGGATCCGGTCCTGGAGCTGCAGCCGCCCGGTGCCACTCTGTGTCCCCCTAGGGTGCGGCAGATGGAGCACAGGGAGGGGAGCAGCTGGTGTCCTCTCCCGCGTGGGGGGGGGCAGGACTTGGCGCCATCTTGGGGGTGGTGCAGGGGGAAAGAAAGGAACTGAGTGCCCCCTGAATGTGCCGTGTGGTTTCATCTACCGAACAGGGGGCAGTGCAGCCAAACAGGTGGGCGGGAATCCCCAGGGTGGTGGGGGCAGGGCAGGGCAGAGGGGCTGGAGTATAGCGTGTGGCCACGGAGCTGGTGGTCATGGGTGCACAGGCCGCTGGGAGAGCCCCTGGAGCTGTGCACTCAGCCTGGTGCTGCCCAGGAATCCCCCCACCAGGGAGGCCCGGGTCGGTGGCAGGGGCCGTGGTGTTTAGGCCCAGAGACCTGCTCTCTTCCTGCGTGTCTGAGGGAGCTGACCCGCTGAGGGCCCGCGCGGCTGGAGCTGGGGTGGGAGGGAAGCGAGGTGTGCAGCCCGCGAGCTGGGAGGCAGAGAGGGGGCTGCCCCAGTGTCCTGTAGTCCTGCCTTCCTCATGGAGAATCAGCCGATTGAACTTGACCTTCCGACTTACTGCCAGCCAGGCAGTAAAGCCCAGTGACCGCGGGAGGGGGCAAGGTCCTACCCCGCCCCGGCTCCAGCAGTGTTGGGGGTGTTGAGTGGGCGCCCCTGGGTCTGCTCCCTGGGTCGGGGGCCGGGAGGCGCCCCTCACATGCACGTCACCGGGAGCACGGGCAGCCCCAGCTCCTGGCGTGACCTGGGGGACACCTGGCCAGAGGCAGAGCCCCTGCCATCTGAATGGCCATCTGGACTGTGTCCTCCTCACATTTCCCATGTTGGGGTCCCAAGCCCAGACCAGAGTGTGCCTGTGACACAAAAGCAGGAGGCTGGCGCTGCCTCCGCCGTCATCCCACACGGCCGCCGGTTCGAGTCCCGGCTGCTCCACTTCCAATACAGCTCTCTGCTATGGCCTGGGAAAGCAGTGGAAGATGCCCAAGTCCTTGGGTCCCTGCACCCGCGTGGGAGACCCGGAAGAAGCTCCTGGCTCCTGGGTTCAGATCGGCCCAGCTCTGGCCATTGCAGCCAACTGGGGAGTGAACCAGTGATGGAAGACCTCTCTCTCTTTGCCTCTGCCTCTCTGTAACTTCCTTTCAAATAAATGAATAAAATTAAAAAAAAAAAAAAAGTGCAGGAGGCCGGGCTGCACGCGGCCCAGAGGGAGGGCGGGGGCCCGGGCGCGGGGATGAGCCGCTGGGCCTCGCCTGCAGCCGGGAGGGCCGTGTTCCCAGTGCTCCGGCAGCTCTGACTGCCAGGACTTTCAGCCCCCAGCTACACCCCGGCCAGCGCCTCTGTGCCCTCGCGTCCCAGCTTGACCTTAACCTCCGGGCAGGGAGCGGCTTCCTTCCTTCCCAGCTGCCCCTCACCACACCTGCAGACCCTGTGCCTGATGAGCTCACCTCCAGAGGCTGCGGGAGAGTGTCTGGTGACGGAGGCATCGCCCCGGGCTGGGGAGAGGAGGCAGAGCCGAGCCGCGCAGCCCCTTACGCGGGAGCGGAGGCTGAGTCAGGAGGTGGCGTGAGCACGGGAGATGGAGGAGGGGCCACCAGCCACAGCGCACAGGCCACCCTAGGGGCTGGGAAAGCGGGGACAGGGGACCGCCGGAGCCACGGAGGGACCAGCGAGACTCATCTCAGGCTTCTTTGTATTTTATGATTTGTTTTATTATTTGAAAGGCAGAAAGAGAGAATGAGAAAACATTCCACTCTCTGGCTCACTCCCCAAATGGCCACAACAGCCAGACTTGGGCCAGCAGCTCCGTCCGGGTCTCCCACGTGGGTGGCAGGGGCCCAGGCAGTCGGGCCACCTCTGCTGCCTCCCAGGCAGGTTAACAGGACGCTGAATCAGAAGTGCAGTGTCTGGGACGGGACTCGGCGCTCCAATGAGGGATGCTGGCTGCCAAGGCTGCGGCTTAACCAGCGGCTCCACGGCTAGCCCACCCTCTGACCTCTGACCCCTGCAGGACAGCGCATTCGTGTGATTGTCTTTAAAAGATTATTTGAAAGACAGAGTTACAGAGAAGCAGAGGTGGGGGGGCTTCCATGCGCAGGTTCACTCCTCAGATGGCTGCAACGGCCGGAGCTGGGCCAATCCCAAGCCAGGAGCCAGGAGCTTCTTCCGGGTCTCCCATGTGGGTGCAGGGCCCAAGGACTTGGGCCATCTTCTACTGCTTTCCCAGGCCATAGCAGAGAGCTGGATGGGAAGTGGAGCAGCCAGGTCTCGAACCGGCGCCCGTGTGGGAGGATGGCGGAGGCAGCGCCAGGCCCCCAGCCTCCTGCTTTTGTGTCACAGGCACACTCTGGTCTGGGCTTGGGACCCCAACATGGGAAATGTGAGGAGGACACAGTCCAGCCCGTGGAGGAAATCCCAGTGGACGGTCACAGGGGAAAGGTGTGGCTTCCAGAACCTTCTGCCATTGATAAGTTTTGTCATCACACGACGTGATGTCAGTCCCTGCCGTGCAACAAAGACCCCAGACGTGGGTGATGCTCTGTCGTCGCCTTCTGAGGGTGCCACTCTGTTCCCTCTGCCACTCTCAGTACCCTCGCACCTGCTTGCCCCTCCTCTAGGTGGCGCTGCCACTGTCTCAGGGCTCCACCTCCAGGGCCAACTTCGGTGCCAGGGGCTGGAGACCGGGCCGAGGGGCTCAGCCACGCCGCACAGGCCAGTACACGGAGGCAGATGGTGGGGGTGGGGGGTGGGGGAGGTCCCTGGTCACCACGCGGTCTCTGCGGTTGGAGACACGTCTCTGGCTTTGGCCAAAGCAAGACCAGGTGAGTGACAGATGGTGGTGACTCGGATGATGCCCATGACTGGAGCACGAGAGAGCAGAACGAGGTCACTCTCGCAGCTGTGCCCAGGTCACAGCACCCACAGGCATGTGCATTGTGGAGGCCTCGCACCGCCTTGTTCCCCCCAAGAGCCTACCTGGGCCCCAGGGGTCTGTCTCCCATTGCGGTCAGCACCGCCCAGCCAGTGGGGACACGGGAGCTGCTCCGTCGCTGGGAAGAGAGACCTCGGCTTGTCCTGGTGCAGGCTCCGCCCCATCCTGTCTGATGGGCACGCGTGTTTGCGCCTTCCCAGGACTCAGTCCCAGGCAGCAAACGTTTAGGGAGCGCCTACTGGATGCCCAGGTCCGTGTTGGGGCAGCAGGGAGCTGATGGCTCCTTCCCGGTCCTGGGCCCCAGAACGAGGCCGCTGTGGGTCCCGGCAGGTGTCTGGGGTGCAGGCAGCCCCGACTGGGAGGGCCCAGCAACCTCTGGGGGAGCACCCTGCCTCGGGGCCGCCCAGGGAGAGCAGGAGTCCCCTGCTGCGGCAGAGAGGTGGTGGCGGGGCACCAGTGCACCTCCCTGGAGACCAAGGTCAGACTCCTGGGGCTGCTCCTCAAGGCTGGGCAGGCAGCGGAGGGCGGGCCCTGGGTGCCTGCCCCTCCTCCCCCACGGGGCACCCTAGGGCCCCACTCTGGGCCTCTTCCTTTGATGGGGTGGCCGCGCTCCCCTCCCAGCCCTGGCCCAGCTCTTCTGTGAGTGGGGGAGGGGCTCCTGCTCCCCCTCCCCCTCCCTCTCGCCCTGGCTCTGTGGTAATGGTCACGCTGCTGCGTTTACCGCGAAGCGCTCTGCCTGAGCACCCCAGCTGTGTCCCCCACGTCCATGTCCCCTGGCCGGGGTGCACCGCCGGCTCAGGTCCTGGCTGGGGGCTGGAGCCTCCGTGTGCACACGCGGAAGCCCCGTCTTTGTAGAGGGGAGCTGTGAGAGGAGGCTGGGTGGGTCCTGGTGAGAGGAGAGAACCTGGGTCCTGGGGGCGCATAGGTGCGGGGTGCAGAGCCTGTGTTTGTGGGACAGTCCTGCGCACCTGCACCTGCGCCTGCCCACGAGCCAGGCTCCCCCGGTGTGCGGCAGGGTCAGGGCGTCCCCTGCACGGAGGACAAGGTGGGAGGGGAGACGCTCACAGCTGAGAACTCCCAGGGGCCTCCTCCCTTCACACCCACATGGTGAACAGACCGAGGGACCAGTCAGAGTCTCCAGCCGGGAAGGGGTGCAGCTGAGATTTGAGGCCCAGCAGGGACCTGGGAACTGCGTGGGGGGCACTGCTGGAGGCTGGGGGGGCATTCACAGGGAAGTAAGCGGTACCTGGAGGCCTAGAACCTTCCAGAGGGGCTGGCGCTGTGGCGCAGTGGGTTAACGCCCTGCAGTGCCGGCATCCCATATGGGCACCAGTTCGAGACCCGGCTGCTCCACTTCTGATCCAGCTCTGCTTGGCCTGGGAGAGCAGAAGAAGATGCCCAAGTCCCTGGGCCCCTGCAGCCACGTGGGAGACCTGAAGAAGCTCCTGGCTTCTGAATAGCGTGGCTCCGGCGTGGCGGCCAGTTGGGGAGTGAACCAGCAGATGGAAGACTCTCTCTCTCTCTTTCTCTCTGCCTCTCCTGTCTCTCTGTAGCTCTTTCAAATAAATAAATAAATCTTAAAAAAGAAATTGGCATCTTGGACTTACATCCAGCTTTATTAAAAAAAAAAAGAACCTTCCAGGAACACCACATGCTGGGCGTGTGTCACGGCCCGCCTTCGGGAACGCCTGTGGCTCCACCCCACGGGCGCGGCCGCGGTGCCCAGCGGGGCCTTCTGCCTGGCGCCCCGAGTCCCAGCCTGTGGCGCGGCCTGGTGCGCGTGTGCTGTTCCGGGCGGTGGTGACAACAGCGGGAGCGGGAGGCTCTGAGGCGCTTGTGCAATGCTGCCCCCCCCCCCCCGGTGCAGATGTGCCCGAGCTGCCCCCCCCTCGGTGCAGATGTGCCTGAGCTGCCCCCCCAGTGCAGATGTGCCCGAGCTGCCCCCCCATGCAGATGTGCCCGAGCTGCCCCCCCCGGTGCAGATGTGCCCGAGCTGCCCCCCCCGTGCAGATGTGCCCGAGCTGCCCCCCCCGGTGCAGATGTGCCCGAGCTGCCCCCCCCCCCCGGTGCAGATGTGCCCGAGCTGCCCCCCCCCGGTGCAGATGTGCCCGAGCTGCCCCCCCCGGTACAGATGTGCCCGAGCTGCCCCCCCCGGTGCAGATGTGCCCGAGCTGCCCCCCCCCGGTGCAGATGTGCCCGAGCTGCCCCCCCCTCGGTGCAGATGTGCCCGAGCTGCCCCCCCCCGGTGCAGATGTGCCCGAGCTGCCCCCCCCCGGTGCAGATGTGCCCGAGCTGCCCCCCCCCCCCCGGTGCAGATGTGACCGAGGAACAGATAGGGACCCCAGAGCAGAAGGAAGAAACAACAACACAGGCTCTGTCTCCACTTGTAACCCGAGGTGGGTCTGGATTAGCCGAGGACAAAGCCACGCCTTCCCTGCCTAAACAGGCGTCAACCTGTACTTCTCCAGGACAGCCGGCAGTTAGACACCTGGTGCCAGGGATCCGCCTTTCTGGCTTCTGTTCCCAAGGCAGCTCATGGTCCCAGATGGCTGCCCGACCCCAGCCATCACATGCACATCCCAGGAAAGGAGTCAGAACAAGGGGCCCATGTCCTCCTCCCTCTAAGGAGACATTCCCATTCTCTTTGCCTAAAAGTTCTGCGGACAGAAGCCAAGAGGCGGGAGCACACCTCTGACGGTGACGGCGCTGTCACGGGCCATGAGGAGCCATCCCAGCAGTCTGGAGGAAAAGGCAGACGGGGAAGCAGTAGGGTCCCCGGGTGCCCCCGGCGGGGAGACGCCCGAGTGCGCCAGGACCACCGGGCCGGTGTCCCCGTGGGGTGCTGCGGGCACCTGAGGCCAGGCCCCGCTCCCTCCGTGTCCGCGCCGGGATGCGGACACGCGCAAGGCCCCCGCTCAGGACCCCGGCTGGCAGCGTGCTGGGGGCGGCCACGCCGGCTGCACCCCGGCCTCCCGCACTCAGGGCGACTGTCCGCGCAGCGCCCGGGAGGAAGCTGCGGACCACCCGCTTCGGGCCAGGAGCCGCCGCCCAGAAGGCAGGTCCGGCCTTGTGGGGCCCCGGGCCCTGAGCCCGAGTCACAGCTGCCCGAGGGCCTGCGCTCGGCGACGTAACAGGCGTTGCCCTCTGCCCTCACTGCCCCGCCAGTCTCCCGGGCCAGGTCCTTCCCAGCCGCGCCTCCTTCTGTCATGTGACCAGCGCAGCCAATCACAGACTCTCACTGGGAGCACGTGGCTTGTGCCAGCCAATCAGGTGGTTCCACCCCCTGGTCTGGCTGGTCGGTGGTCTTTGTGTGGGGGCGGCCCGCCCTCTGATCATGTGACCGGCACAGCCAATCACAGATTATCATGCCAGGAGCACGTGGCTTGTGCCAGCCAATCAGGTGGTTCCACCCCCTGGCCTGGCTGGCTGGCGGCCTTTGGTTTCCTCGCTGAAGGCGCGTGAGGAGGGAGCCAGGGAACGAGAACCCCGAGGCCTGGAGCCCCCGTGTGCCTTGAGTTGTTGCTGGCTGGCGCGTTGGCACGATGCGTGGGGGAATGGCGGAAGCGCTGGGACCAGAGACATTGGGGGACAAGCGCTCGCGTCACGCGTCGCCTGCTGGAGAGGGCGCGTGACCTGAGCCTTCGGGGCCTCTCGCTGGGATTTTCTTTTTACATTTTATTTGGAGGAATTACACAGAGAGGGAGAGGACAGAGGTCTTCCATCAGCTGGTTCACCCCTCAGATGGCCACAACCACGCGGGCCGCGCCAGACCCGAGCCAGGAGCTGCTTCCGGGTCTCCCACGTGGGTGCAGGGACCACGCACTCGGGCCGTCCTCCACTGCGTTCCGGGAAGTGGAGCAGCCGGGACTCGAACCGACGCCCCTACGGGACGCTGGCGTTGCCGGCCGCGGCTTAAGGCGCTGCGCCGCGGCGCCCGCGCCTCCCTGGGATTTTGTTCTTCCGTAGGCAGCAAGGGGGCAGAGCACCGCGCTGGAGGGGTCGCGCGGAGGCTGCTGGTGGCCGGCGGGGGGCTGGGCAGAGCCCCGGGCGGCAGGGGCGGGCCGCCGTGCTGGACGTGCCGGACCGAGCCGGGAGTGAGGCCCTGCCGCCTTCTGGAACCTTCTGTCGTTGCCTTCCGCGCAGCACCGCGCCAGCAAACGCTTCTCCAGGGCCTCGGTGAGTGGCACCAGAGCTAGACGCGCGCTCCGCTTCCCAGACCCTGGCATTCATTTGCTGGCAAACGGCGGCTGTGGCCTCCCGCCTCTGTGCCTTGCTGGGTACACGGCCTCTTCGCGGTGGGCTAACGGCGCGCCCCCGCTCGGCCGCGCGCGAAGCCGGTGCGGGTTCCCTCCGCGAGTCCCGGTGTCTCGGTGGCTCAGCCGCTGGCGCGGGCTCTCCCCCCGCACGGCGGGTCCGCGCCTGCCTGCGTCTCCCCTCGGGGGTCTCCGGGCCTGTCTGCATCTGCTTCCGCCCGGGGCTGGGCTCGCGGGGCGGCCAACAGCAGAGACGGGTTTGTGAGCCGGGAAGGGAAGCGTTACTGCAGCCAGCTCGCGCCTGGCCGGCCCGAGTCCCTCTGGGAAGCAGAGGGAGCGAACTGCGTCATTCCAGCCGAGGATGACGGGTCTGGGGTACTCACACCTCCTGCCCTGTCCCGAGGGGGTGCTAAATCCTAGGCCCTCTGGGCCACCAGGCTCACGGGCTTAGTCATTTGTGCTGCTGTAACATAAATGCCTGACAGTGGGGAATTTGAGCATGACGAGACTTCCTTACTCCCAGTCCTGGGGGCTGGGAAGTTCACGGTGCCGGCCGGCCTCGGCTCCCGGGAGGGGCTGCCACCTGCAGAGGGGACCAGCAGGGGTCCTCACCCTGGCTCCATCGCCTCCCGAAAGCCTCCCTCGTCCATGTCCGAGTTGTGGGGAGCGCGTTTAGACCCTAGCGTGGGCTCAGCGCAGTGCGCGGGCTCTGGGCTGTGGGTGTCGCCCGGGATCTGGCCTGGGCCAGCGTGGGTGCTGCCCGTCAACGTCTCCTTGTTCTCCCAGGGCTGTGCTCCCAGCAGGGCCACGTGGATTCTGTCTCCCGCAGGTTGGGACTGGGAGGTGGTGAGGCACAGCCTGCACTGGCCCCTAGGACCCCGGGGGATGCGGGCGCCCACAGGCAGGGGCGGGACAGGAAGCGGTCTGCAGGGTGCCAGCTGCCTTGCTTTGCCTCATAACCCGGGGTCCCCTTTTCTGCTGGGGCTCAGGTGGGTGGGTGTTGTCAGTTGCAGCGTCAGAGCATTGGGATCTTGCCCCAGGTCCACTCACTGACCGGGGCCCCAAGAGCTGCCTGGCAGTGTAAGGTGTGCCCGGCCCAGGTCCCCTGCCCCCAGCAGGCGGCACACGGTTGGCACCTGTCAATCCACGGCTGTTGCCACCGTCCCCGCTCCTCCGTCTTCCTTCTAAAATGCGTGCCCAGCAGCCTGGTACCCCCGGTCTCTGTGACCCAGCTGTTCGTGGTCTTTGATGCCGGGCTGAGGCCTGGTGACCCCTCCAGCGCAGTGCCCTGCCTGGCGCTGCCCCCTTGCTGCCTACGGTGGGCATGGTGGGAATGAGCGAGAACCTGGCGCCCTCCGCCGCGGCTCTTCAGATCCAGTTCAGGGGCTTTCGGTGGAAATACCTGGTAAGCGAGGGAGGGGTGTGAGGATGAGGGCCATCAGCCCTGCAGAGACACCCGGAGGGAGGAGGGGGAGGCTGGAGGTGACGCACCTGGGACCTGGAGCAGAGGCGGGTGGTTCCTCCATCAGCCAGGGAGAGTGGCCGGGGCCCGGGCTCCTCACTGTGACCGGAGAGTTTTTCTTTTTGTCTCGAAGTCCCCACGACTGCAGTCCCCCCCTGCGTGGTGACAGGTCCTGGGCTGGGACTTCCCGGGCTGCTGGGGACTGCCCCCTTCCCCGGGGGACACCGAGGAGCCTCCTGGTCCTTTCCCGCCCGGGACTGCCCGGAGCTCTGCATGGCCCATGACACCGTCTCATCCAAATTCAAAGGATATTTTTTGGGGAAATTACATTCTGAGATTGCAAAATGATGGAAAAGCTGATCAAACTAACCTTCCTCTCTGTTTGCATTCTGGCCCTAATAACAAAGATTAACTAGCGCAGGCGCGCGCTGGCCTTGTTCTCATTAGCCTCCATGTGTTAGCGTTTAAAGCTCGGCGGGCAGGGGGGCCGTTTTGTCGCCCTCCTTCTATGGAAGAGACACTGAACACAGAGCAGCTGACCGCTCAAGACGGACAGCGTGGAAGAGGGGGCGGTGGCGTTTGAACCCAGCCTAACTGGCGCCCGCGAGCAGGCCAAGGACTCCGCCTGCCCTGTGGGTGATCCAGCCCGGCCAGCAGCTGCAGCTCAGAGTTCAGGTGACGTGAGTGGGGACATGCGGCTGGGGCCTGGGTGGGGGTCAGGATGCAAACTCTCGGCTGCTGAGATGCAAAGACGGCGCCTAGCCCAGCCCCGTGAGGAGGGGTGCGGTGGGAGGTGCTCTCACAGCCTGTCGGAAGTTCCTGGCTCGCTGCCTGCACAGAGGTGTGCCCGTGTCTCCCCTCCTGGGCGCTGGGCAGGCGTGGTGACTCAGCCCACCCGCGGGGCTGGCACGGGTCACACATCTTCCACCTGCTTCTCTGGAGGCTTGTGCCGGGGAGTCAGCCACACATAAAAACTCTGACTACCCCGAGACTGCCACGCAGGGAAGGCCAGCGCAGCCGTGCGCTCCACAGCGCCGCTGCGACCCCGCAGACAGCCCGCACCGCCTGCCCGCCCTGGGGTGCCCCGGCCAGTACTGACCGCAGCCCCCTGAGGGGCCCATGAAGGAGAGCGTGGCCTGGGTCCCTGACGACGAGCAGAGAGCTGGGTGAGGGCTAGCGTGTTAGTCACCAGGGCTCACACAGCGTCCACTGAGGAGTTTATGAGTGAGCTGCTCTGACGCGCGTATGAGAAAGGTACCGGCTTCCGGGGTGCTCTCTGTCTGGTTTTCTTTCTTATTTTTGAGGATTTTTATTTATTTATTTCAGAGGTAGAGTTACAGACAGGGAGAGGGAGAGAGAGAAAGGTCTTCCATCCACTGGTTCACTTCCCAGATGGCCACAATGGCCAGAGCTGAGCCAATCTGAAGCCAGGAGCTTCTTCCAGGTCTCCCACGCGGGTGCAGGGGCCCAAGGACTTGGCCATCTTCCACTGCTTTCCCAGGCTATAAGCAGGGAGCTGGATCTGAAGTGGAGCAGCCGGGACTCGAACCGGCGCCCATGTGGGATGCAGGCACTGCAGGCAGGGGCCCCACCCCCTTCCCACAGTGTGGGCCAGGTCATTGTGTTTGTTTGTTTGTTTATTTATTTTTGACAGGCAGAGTTAGATACAGAGAGAAAGGTCTTCCTTTCATGTTGGTTCACCCCCCAAATGGCGCTGTGCCGATCGGAAGCCAGGAGCCAGGTGCTTCCTCCTGGTCTCCCATGGGGTGCAGGAGCCCAAGCACTTGGGCCATCCTCCACTGTCCTCCTGGGCCACAGCAGAGAGCTGGACTGGAAGAGGAGCAACCGGGATTAGAACCCGGTGCCCCAACTGGGACTAGAACCCTGGGTGTCGGCGCCGCAGGCGGAGGATAAGCCTAGTGAGCCGCGGCACCAGCATTGTGTTTTGACTGCAATGCAGTCTTGGGCAAGAGCACCTGGCTGGAACTGGTGTGTCACACAGGTGGTCTTTGTCCTCACATCCTCCCCTCCTGTGCCCTCTGACCCACCTGGGTGCAGCCCGGGGCCTGGCTCCCAGGGACACTGCCGGGAGTGTGTAGGAGGGACTTGTGACGACCAGCCGCCGCAGGGGCTTCTGCACGGATCAGCGGCGTGGACCCAGGGCTGCACACGGTGGCCCACGTCAGGACGCCAGGGCCCTGGGCTCTTCCAGGGGATATGATCTGCATCACGCCTCTGGCTCTGCACTGATTCCCGACTGTACCTGCCCAGGGTGAGGGTGCTAGATGCCAGTGGCAGAAAGCTAAGGTTTGGACATGGTCTGTGGCTCCCTGACTATAGGAGCGGGTCGGGAGTGGGGGGCAGCTTTGCCCCAAGCCTGTGGAGCAATCCCCCTCTCCTCCCATCGCCTGGCGGGGAATGGCGCGCGCGTGTGTGAACCCTGCAAGCGCTAGGCTTCGCCCCAGTTTCCAAGCTCGGGAGGTCGCCTTCCTACTCCGGTTTTCCAGGTCAGCCTCAGAGAGCTGGGATTTGGGCAGTTTGCTAACCCCTGGTGGAAAGCGCTTGGCACCGCCCTGGGCCCATATCAAGCACTCAATACAGCCGAGGGGCGAGGAACGCGCCCGCCTTGGAGGCGAGCCCTCGGCGCCAGCGGCCAGGCCACCGGAGCCCCGCCGGCCGCCCGAGCCTCCGCCCGCCCGGGGGGCCCTGCGGTGGGCGGGGAGAGAGGGCCGGGCCAATCAGCGCCCCCGGCCCCTGGGGGGCGTGGCCTCCGGGTCCAGGGCGGATTACAAGAGGCGGCGAGCGGGGCTCGGGACTCCACTCGGCGTCGGTCGGCGCCCCCGGTCTCCCGCGTGTCGTCGGCTCTTCCCGCCGAACTTGGCCCGCTAGGTACCGGTGAGGCGGCGACCGGAACCCCGCGGAGGTAAGCGTGACTCGAACCCTCCAGCCTCGGAGAGCTCCGTGTGCCACCGCTGCGCCCAGGGCTCGCCCCGCACCTCGGAGCCCTGCCTGGGGCGCGCCCTATTGCAGATGAACACACTGAGGCCCGGGGAGGCCCGGTCGTTCGTCCAGGCCCGGGAGGTGGAGGAGCCGGGACGGGGAGCCGGCGTGAGCGCAGACGCGCGCCCCGGAGGCTGTGCGCTCCTCGGCGTGCGCTGCGGGATTTACTGGCGTTGGCGGCGCTCCCCCTTGGCGGTGGGTGTCTGTAGGTGGACGCCAGTGGCAGGGGTGACAAAATCTTCCCCTCTAAATGTTAACTTTTGGTATTGGACAGCGTTCCGGTGGGTTCTACCCACGTGTGGCCGGCTGGTGACCAGGGCAGGCGCGCATGCTGCTCCGTGGGGGGCCACGCCCCTTTGGGGGTTCCTTTAGCTGCACACCTGCAAGGTCAGAGAGCTGGGGTGCGTGGGCCGGGCAGAGCTCCGTCTGCTTCCAGCGCTTCGGATGGCTGTGTGCGAGCTGGGGCACCGCAGCTCTGCTCTTCCGGGGAACTTCTTCCCGAGTCTCTGTAGCCAGAGTGGGCGTCAGTGTAACCCCCCGCCTGGGGAGGACTGTGCTGGCAGCTGAGGGTCTTGGGCGATCGGCTGCTGCCCCAGCCGGAGACAGCCAGTGCCAGCTGCCCAGGTGGTACCGTCCAGAGCCGCCTTTTGCCAAGGTTGGGCTGGTGGACAAGCGGGGAGGGAGTCCCCCGATGCCTGCTCATGGCCGTGCTGCTTGAGGGAGGGCGGCCCCGGCTGAGGGAAGCGGCCGGAACCTGTTCAAGTGCCCAGTGCCCCTTGCGGACGAGAGCGGGTCCGTGTGCTGAGGGTGCCTTGCTCCGGCAGGACCGAGGGAACTCGCCTTCCTCAACTGGGGTGTGCAGCCTGCTGGGTGAGGCAGCGGGACATTGGGGGGCCTCCAGCACACAGGCTGAGGGTGCTGGGCCCCTGGTATCGGTTTTGGCCTCTGGTCTGGCCGTGTCCACGCGGGGGAAGGAGCTGTTTGGCTGGTGAGCCCGTGTGGGGCCGGGCAAGGCCCTGCAACACCCCTGGGCACCAGGCGCGCAGGTCCCGTTTCCCAGCTGAGGAAGCTGGGGCTGAGCGAGGCGAGGGGATTGCCCGGGAGCCCCAGCTGGCGTGCGCCGCCGTCTCCCCTCCCCCAGCTCGCTCTGGCTCCAGCCCCGCACTCCGGGCCTCCTTCCCCAGCCTTCTCTGCCCTGCCCGGCTGCACCTGACCCTCACCCAGGGCTGGACGAGGCGCCAAGGAGGGGATGCGCCGGCGGTGAGTGCCGGTTCGTGAGCCCTTTAGGAGCCGAGAGTAGACGCAGTGGAGCGCGTGCGGCAGCGCCGCAGCTGGCGTTCATCTGCTGATTGCCATGGGCGGGATCTTCCCCAGGCATTCGCGGCTGACCTGGCGGGCTGCCCGGTGAGGTGGGCACTTTTTACAAGGGGGAAGCTGAGGCTCAGGGACAAGGAGGTCGTGCACTCCACCCTGATGCAGCCAGGGGCAGGGAGAGTAGCCCTCCTGGCTGGGCCCTGCTCCAGTCCTGGAGGGAGGGCTTCACCGAGTTTCTCCAGCCAGGTGGGTGATTCAATTATATTCCTGTCCTTTTTTTTTTTTTTTTCCTTTGAGACAGAGACAGGGAAATCTCCCCTCTGCTGATTCACTCCCCAAATGCCCAAAATGGCTCCCTGGCCAGGACCAAGCAGGGAGCCAGTCCAGGTGTCCCCTGTGGCCTGCGCCATCGCCACTGCCTCCTGGGGTCTGCCTTAACAGGAGGCTGCAGTCAGGAGCCGGAGCTGGGGCTTGAACCCAGGCACTCGGGGATGCTGGCATCACCCTCTCGAGCAGACATATGCCCAGCGTGGGCACTTTGCCAGGGACGCAGGTGCCCCAGGGTGCGGCTCTGCTGGCAGGTCCCGGGACGGGCACTGAGCTCTTGGCTGGCTCCCGGGGCCCTGCCTCTGGGATGGAGACAGGACAATGGGCGGGGGTGGGGGCGTGGTAAGAGGAGCGTCAGGTCCCTAAAAGCCCCCAGCCTTCATCCCCTGAAGACTCCTGAGGATCTCAGGCCCCTGTAGGGCACGTTTGACGGTGTCTGGGAGGGGAACCCCAAGCACTGACCCTCGGCCTGTGGGAGCTGCACCATCTCCCTCCTGTCACCAGTGCGGTTAGCTGTGGGGGGAGGGGCCTCTGCATCCGCCGCTCCACTCTGGATGATTTTTTTTTTTTTTTTGCAAACTCACTCGTTTTTGATCAGTCCCAGATGTTACACCCGGCATCACTCAGGAGCCGATGGCTTGTTGAGAAGGGAAAATGCTACGCAGGCATACTTGGATTTCACTCCATGAGCCGGAGAGATGGGCTGGGACCTGGGGACCTGTGGGGCCCTGCAGGGGGTGTGCCCTGGTATGGTTTTCCGAGTACACGCGCCAGGGCGGTGGGTGCATGCGCGGTGTCGTCTGACCGTCCGTACGCACAAGCGGCGACTCCCTCCCCTCTGCCCCCAGCACCACTGATCTCCCTGCCCCGGGGACTGGCTCATGCTGGTCACTACTGTCCGACACGAGGCCTTCTGTGCTGGCCGCTCGGCACCAGGTCTGAGGTTCAGCACTGGGTGATGTGGCTCAGTTCCTTCACGTGGCTGACGAGTGCTCCCCTGCGTGGAGGGGCCGCCTTTGGCCTGCCTGCTGTTCGCTCGCTGGGTGTTGGGGCTGTCTCTGCACTTGGCTGCGTGAGCAGTTCCGCTCTGAGCGTGTGCAGGGTTTGCAGGTGCGTGGGTTCGTTCCTCTCGGGTGTATGCTTAGGAGCAGAGCTGTGAGGCATCAGTCCCCTCCTCTTGGGGCGTCTCCTCCCGAGATGTTCGAGGTCCTTTGCCGTGGCTGCGGGAACCCTTGCCCCTGGGCGCACTGTGGAGCGCCCCGCCTGGGGTCACGGTGCCCTGGCCGTGCAGCTGGAGTTCTGCTGGACAGAGGCCCCTTTCCAGGCTCCGAGGACATCGTGGTCCAGCCCGGGGAGATTTATCTTCTGTTGTCTCGAGGGCTGTATCAGCTTAGAGCAAAACCACAGGGTCAGAGGGAAAATAAAAAGTCCTAATGAGGATTATGCAACCTCCGGACTTCCATTTAGAAAGAACATTTTAAATGATGAAATCCCACATTTTCAGTCCCCGTCTCTGGGGCTTATCCCGCTCTCGGTGCAGAGTGGCTGCGCTCCAGTGGGAAGAACCACGCCTCCCCGCTGCCTGCAGACCAGCCATCCTGGAACGAACGCTGCCCCAGCCCTCGCACAAAGGAAAAACCCCACTGGGTTGTGTCCAGGCCTGAGCGCGAGCACGGGGCTGGCATCTTGGGCTGCAGGCTGGACAAGAGCCTGAGAACTTGCAGAGCACCAGTCAGCGTCTTGTGGGCAGGATGAGCTGGTGGTGGCAGGTGGGGAGCTGGCCGGGGCGCACGGGGCAGAGGCACCGCCTGCCCACCAAGGCCCGGAGGTGGCCGAGGGCCAGGGGCCTTTGGAGAGCCGGCCGGACATGGCGAGCACCTGGATCCCGAGGGTCGGGCTTGGGGAGCGAGGACCTGCCAGCAGGTGTGTGGGCTGTGCCCCTCAGTGCACTGCGCGGGAAGAACACAGCGGCTTTTGTGTAGCGGCTCCTCTGGCGTGAGCTGTGTTCCCCAGGTGACGGAGAACACGCAGAGACGCAGCAAGAAGGGTACCGACTCTGAGAGCTGACTTTTCCCCTCTTGGTCTGTCCTGCTGCCATGGCGTCGCTGTCCCTTACACCTCTTCCCCCGACCACACTTTGCAGCTAAGGGCAAGAGCCCCCTGCAGCCACGCCCCTGGCCGGCATCGGCCAGCACCTGACGGCGATGCCTTCCGTCCCTGGCGGCAGTGATGGTCATGACCTGCTGGAAAAAAGTGCTTGGAACCCTGGGGGCAGTAAAAATCCCAAAGTGTTCAGGTCGTTGGTAGGAAGTTGGGCAAGCTTGGGGGGAGGGGAGCTGTGAGAGGCTGGGGCGAGCGAGAGCAGCGGCTCTCAGAGCGGCTTCCCTTGGCCGGCAGCGGCAGCCGCTCCTGGGAACTGGACAGAAAGGCGTTTCCAGGCCACCCGGCCCTCCAGAATCAGGCTGTGGGGGCGGGGCTGGCTCCGTCTGGACCAAGCTTCCAGCGCTGTGACCCCGGGGAGGCTCGAGCTGACCGAGGCGTTCCCCGGGGCCCTGGCTTGAAGCTGGGACGTGCAGGCGAAGCTGCGTGGAAGGTCATGGAAGAGAATGGAGCAAGTTGCTTGGACGCCCTGAGACCACCCCCCTCGGGGGCCTTGAAGCCCCTCCGGAGCCACCGGGTGGCAGCTGAGTCCCGGGGAGTGCAGCACCTGCCACGCTGGTGCCCTGGGTGCCCCGGTATTGACAGCTCCTCGGGACCACCACCCCTGCGAGAATGAGCCGGTGCCTCCCGGTGTCGGAGGTGCACCTGGGCGCATGCTCCGTCCCGGCCGCCCCAACACAGCCCCTCTGTTCTCACCCCAGGGAGGCAGCGCCGCTGAAACCATGGCTCCCTCCCAGGACCTGCGAGGCCTGGCTGGCTGGGGACGGAGCGGGTATTTCCCATGGGGCTTTGGCTTGGCTGCTCAAAGTGCCTTCTTGGACGTCAGATGAACCGGGCGCTGTCTGGGATGTCACGGGCTCTGCTGGTTCCAGCGGCAGGCCCCTGCCGGCCACGGAGCCTTAGCTGGGCTCCGACAGGACACGTTCAAGGTCACCTGGAGGGCTCTCTGACCTCTGGGGCTCTGCAGGGAGCGCCCTGGGGGTCTCCCTCGCCCCATGGTGATGATCTTGCTGCTCCTGCTCGTGTTTAACCCCTTCTTCACACAGAGGTCTTAAGGGGACTTCAGACTCCATGAGAGCAGTGCATGGTCATTCGTGTCCTGCGTGGATTTCCACAGCCAGACCAGCTCCTGGGCCCCTTCGGCCCCTCGGCTGCATGCACCCCGCCCTGGGCCGCCGTTTCCAGAGGGCTCGTGGCATGGACGGGCTTTGCGTAGCTTTGAACTTCCCATAAATGGAACGGTGCACGTTTGGTCTCTGGCATCTGGCTGCGTTTGCTCAGCGCTGACTCCGTGAGGTCTGTGTTGGTGCAGCCGGAAGGGGTTGCAAAACGTGAATGAGACTCAGCGCGGCCGCACTTGGTTTGCCTCTGCTCTGTGGGTGACCTCGGGACTCCTCGGCATGTCCTTCGAGGCCCTGCCACCGGGCTTTGGCCACCTCTGGGGCCCCACTCGGCTCCCCTCCCCCACCCCCAGTCATGCCTGGATCACGCGAGCCACTGAAGTTCTGTCTTAGGGCTTCCTGCCCTCTGCGATTCCCCTTCCTGGTGGGCACGGCGGCCTTGCTGTCCCCCTGAGCGGTGCGCTCCTCCCCCGCTTGCTGCCCAGAACTTGCCGGCACCCGACGCCTTTCGGGCTTACCCCAGCCTGTGCATCTGCCTGCTGCTGCCTCGTGCGGTGCTCACCTGCACACCCCCAGGGTCTTCCCTGGGGCGGTTACCTGCACAGCAGCATGGGGACTCCATGGCCTGGCTCCTACCTCCTCCCTGCTGGTGCCACGCTGTCCTGGGGAATCGGGCATTTGGGGCAGGGAGACTGGTCCACGCAGCCAGCCCGGCAGCCTGGAGCAGGGGTGAGCAGAACCCGAATTCACCCGGGAGGAGAAGCGGAAGAAGGTTCTGGCTCCGCGCCATGGAGGAAACCCAGGGCTCACACGGAGGTCAGGAAACAGAGGCGCAGAGGGGCCAGGGGCCTGTCCACAGCTCCTCCGGTGGAGGTGGGATCAGAACCCATGTTCTGTCCCCTCAGCTGCCCGCAGTGCCATCGGGGGTGGTCACTCTGCTCCTTTGGGGGCAGAGTCCCCGCTGGCCCGCTGTCCGCAGGGAAGCCCCATGCATGTATGGGAAGGGAGAGCAGACCCGGGGCGCGGGATCTCCGGTCACTTCATGTATGGGAAGGGAGAGCAGACCCGGGGCGCGGGATCTCCGGTCACTTCATGTATGGGAAGGGAGAGCAGACCCGGGGCGCGGGATCTCCGGTCACTTCATGTATGGGAAGGGAGAGCAGACCCGGGGCGCGGGATCTCCGGTCACTTCATGTATGGGAAGGGAGAGCAGACCCGGGGCGCGGGATCTCCGGTCACTTCTGGCCTGCCCTGACTTGCAGAGAGCGTCTGGCTTGCAGTTTGCGCAAAGTGGACGAGGACGGGTTTGCTGAGCGACTGTTCTCTTCCCGTCCAGGACGCTGGGTACGCGCCCCCACAGCTGCTGCGGTGGCCTGGGCTCAGTGGGCAGGTGCACCGTGCCTTGCATCCCGTGCGCTTGGTGTCTGCTGAGCGGACAGAGGTTCCAGGGTGTCTGGGTCTGCTGCTGTCGCTGTCAGGTCGAGGGCACTGTGGCCGCCCCCCACCCCCGCTCAGGGAACCCCACACAACGTGGAGCTGCAAGTGGAGAACAGCTGTGCCCCCGCCCCCCAGGCCTGGCCCTGCTCCTGGGAGGGGTTGGAGGTGAGAGCCGGTGTGGGAGGGGCGCCACACGGCGTCCTGCCCCGCTCCCGGATGGGCTGGGGGTGTCCCTCCCGCCGGCCGTGGCCTCATTCCTGGAATTACTGCGTGGTTTGTGGGGATGGCTCATGTGTGGTTGGCCTCTTGCTCCGAGTTCCAGTTTGTTTTTGTGAGTTCTGGGGAGCAGCAGAGCCTAGGGAACCCCTGGCCTGGGGGTCAGCTGCTGTCCGTGGACTGTGTGCCTCCGCCGAGGGAGTGGCTGTGACGTGGGGCAGTAGGTCAGAGACGGCCTGGTGTTGTGGACAGTGGCTGCCAGCCCAGCCAGGACTGCTCAGCGGCTGGAGCACAGTGAGTGAGCCAGCGTTGTCCTCGGGCGTCAGTGTGACCGTGAGCAAGTTGCTAGTCTTTCTCGAGCCTCAATCTTCTCATCTGTAAAATGGGTCTAATAATGACAATGACCCCCATCAGCTTAGGAGGAGGAGAAAATGGGAGGAGTCGCCTGCATTGGCTGGTTTCTCGTTTTTTGTTTACTATTTATTCCTTTATTTGAAAGGCAGAGTGGCGGAAACAGAGCGAGAGGTCTTCCAGCCACTGGCTCACCCCCCAAAAGGCCACAACAGCCAGGGCTGGGCCAGGCGGAAGCCAGGAGCCCACCAGTCATGCCTGGATCACGCGAGCCACTGAAGTTCTGTCTTCAGTGCCCCTGCGTGGCAGGGACCCAAGTACTGGAGCTGCCACCTGCTGCTCCCAGGGTGCACGTCGGCAGGCAGCGAAGCCAGGAGCCCACCAGGTCTCCCGGGGTGGCGGGGCCTGTGCTCGGGCAGGGCTCTAACCCCCAGAGCCGCAGCCGTGGGGGCAGGAGGGTGGACATCGGGTCCGTGGGAGGGGTGGTCCCGTGGCAGCTGGTTGGGTTGCTGGGGCCGCGCCCTCCAGGACCGGTGCTGGGAGAGGGCCGTGTGGCAGCCTGAGCCGGGCGCAGCCGCTCGCCCTCCCTGGCCGCGCGGCCTCCGCTCTGCCTGACCTGCTGTTGCCCTCCAGCGCCCTCAGCACGTGCTTGCTCTCGGACTTGAGCCTCCAGAAGTGGACAGGACACCCTTCTCTATATGGCCTCGGGTGTTTCACTATAGTAACAAAAAACCCTGACACAACAGGGTTTTATTTTGTTGTTTTTTTGAAAATGTTATTTTTTAAAAAGTTTTTTAAAAATGTGTGAATTTTATTTATTTGAAAGAGGCAGAGAGCGCTCTCTTGCAGTGCTTCACTCCAGTAGGCAGGACTGGGCCAGGCGGGAACCAGGAGCCGTCACCTGCTGCCCCCCGGGTGAGCACCGGCAGGGAGCTGGGGCAGAAGCAGAGCCGGGGCCTGAGCCCAGGGCCTGTGGTACAGGACGCTGGTGTCTGAACTGCTACACCCAGGATTTTTAAGTTTTTTTTTTTTTTAATCTGAAAGGCAGAATTACAGAAAGATACACAGCGAGTGAGATGCTCCATCCGCTGGTTCACTCCCCAAATGGCCACAACAGCAGAACCAAAGTCAGGAGCAGGCGCTTCCTCTAGGTCTCCCCTGCAGGTGCAGGGTCCAAGGACTTGGGCCATCCTCCACTGCTTTCCCAGGGCACAGCAGAGAGCTGGATCGGAAGTGGAACAGCCGGGACTTGAACCAGTGACCGTATGAGATGCAGGTGCCACAGGCTGTGGCTTTACCTGCTGCACCACAGCGCCAACCCCGACCCCAGGGCTTTTGGATGCTTCGCAGGGAAAACCGCTCCCCTCCTGCGTCTTCTCTCAGCTCTAGACTGCAGCCGGCGCATCTGTGGCCCGGCTGGTGTTGGCATCGTTACCCGAGCACGCATGTCCGTGACCCCGGTCACTCCTTCCAGCCTCAGGGCCTGCCTTTCACCCCCTCTTACCTTAGAGACGTAAGGACCGGGGCCCAGAGGAGCTAAGTGCCGAGGCCACGCGGCAGGCAGGGGGCAGGGTCAGGGCCGGACGCACCCGGCTCTCTGGGCTGCGCTCACTCAGCCCTTATACGGCTCCCTGGCCTGGCCTGGGGGCAGGGGGCGCACACTCATTCCACGGATATTTGCTGACCGCGGGCTTGTCAGTCGTGAATCACGCCAGCAGGTCTGCGGCTGGAAGAGGCTTCCAGGAAGCGGCAACCCCTGCGCTGTTCTCGGGAGCGGGGACGAATGTGCAGCGTGGGCAGGGCTGGGGCAGGCCAGGGTCACGGGACGGGCGCTGGGAACAGCATGTGCGGAAGCCGAGAGCTCAGCCCAGACACGGAGCTGACGCCCGCCAGGCTGAGCCTGAGATCCGTGTTTCTGGCAGACTTGGCTAAACACCCTTGAGAGCGGCTGGACGAGGTGATGCAACTGACCCAACTGCGAGCCGGGGCGTGGAGACCCTGCTGGGAACGGGGCAGGGGTCTGCTTGTCCCTTGGCTGGGGTGGCGGGGGCGGTCGGAGGGCTAATACAGTCTCCCAGAGTGAGACTGCATGCGAGGGGAAGCTTGGGTTCCGGTGCCCTCCTGCATCAGCCACGCCACCTCTCATCTGCCAGTTAGTGCCTTCTGGACTCAGTGTCAGGGGCTGTAAAATGGGCATGCGGACAGCTCCCTCCCGGCAGGTGCAGACGTGTGTGAGCTCTGCACCAGCCGCGGAACTGTGTCCCCGTGGCTGTGCCGTGCCAGGCGTGGGCCTGGCCGTGCACCCCGGGCTCGAGAGCTTTCTTTGGTCGCCTGCCAGCCTCAGTCACGCCCCGGCGTCTGGAGTGTTTGCAAGAGGTCCTGCAGCCTTATCTTGCGTGTGGGCTTAGGGCGTGGTTTTGCAACTCGGGCCAAAGAGAGCAGAAGCTTCCAGGAAGCCTCTGTGTCTGTCCTGCAGCCGCTGGAGGCCGCCTCGGGTGAGCTGGGAGCCAGGAGAGCGAGCAGGGGGCCTCCCTAAGGGGCGCTCGCAGCTGGCGACCCCTGGGCGAATCGGGGAGCCGAAGTGCTGTGCGGGGGTGGGTGTGGGGCACGGGAGCATCCCTCGTGCCGGGGTCGGAGTTCAGCTGATGGTCTCACAGTCAGGAGGTGTGGTGGTCGATCAAGGTGAGGGCAGGCTGGTTTCTTGGGGCCTCTGCCCCAGCTTGTGGACGCCGACTTCTCCCCCGGGGGCCTGCATCCTCACCTGCTCGCCGTGTCAACCCCATCATGCTGGGCTAGGGCCCAGCCCCAGGACACCTGAACCCCGTGACCTCTTAAAGGTCACCGTGTGAGGGGCCGGGGCCTGTGCTGGTTCTGAGTGTGGCGCTGCTTCTCGGCTTAAAGTCATCCGTGTGCTCCGCAGGGGCTGTGCAGCTGGGGCCTTGTCACCTCGCCCCGCCCCTACTCCCACTGCCAGGCCCCTGGGCTCCCGCCAGGCCAGACCACTTTGAGACCCAATCCCTGGCGTGCTGCCCGGCTCCGTGCTGTGCGAGGTTGGCCACGGGCGGGTGTGCGTCGGCCTGGCCAGCGACTGTGGCAGGTGCAGAAAGGCCCTGGAGAAGCCACTCACCTCCTGCTTGTGGCCACGCCCATGGTGGAGCTCCCTTCGAGTCCCTGCTCCTCCTGGCTCCACGGCCCACTCGAGAGACCGTGCGTTATCCTTGTGGGCCAGTTCTGGCCGCGAGCGTCCCCTTAATGCCTGATGCTGAAGGGAGCGCAGGGGCCTGGGAGCACCCGGGGACGAGTACGTGTTCCGGAGGATGCAGCCGAGCCAGCCATCATCTATCTTGAATGTTTCTAAAGATGTATGTTTCTTTATTTAAAAGGCAGAGCGACAGAGAAGGAGAGATGCAGAAAGAGATCTGCCACCTGCTGGTTCACTCCCCAGATGGCTGTGATAGCTGGGGCTGAGTCAGAGCTTCATCCGGGTCTCCCACGTGGGTGCAGGGCCCAGGCACTTGGGCCGTCCTCTGCTGCTTTCCCAGGTGCATTAGCAGGGAGCTGGATCAGAAGTGGAGCCACCGGGGCTTGAACCGGTGCCCACATGGCGGGCTTTCCCAAACGCACCACAACACCAGCCAGCACTGTGTGTGCACGTGCCGGCCTTTTGTTCAATTTCACCCAGCAGATTTGAAGACAATAGAAATGGCCAGGGGCTGCCCCTGCGGACGGCCCCCGGGTCACAGTGTACAGTTCCGGCCCCTGGGCCTGGCCCCTCGGTGAGCACGCGTCCGCCTGCCCTCTTACTGGCTTGAGATTTGCAGCTGGAAATAAGCTCTTAGAGGCAAAGACTCCCGGATTCTCCTCCCCACTTCTGTTCCTCCCCCACGCCGTGAACTTGGTCTGAATTTAGTCCTGGTTCAATCACAGCCCCCGTCTACACAGGTGTACACAGACACACAGAACATACACCCGTGTCTGTGTGGCGTAGACAAAAGTCTCCACGAATGAGAAATAGGGTCCCGTGTCTCTGTCGTCGTTGTCGGCGTGACATCATGCCTGCTTCCTGGCACACGGGGGTTTGCATCTTCCGGGCTGCAGTGGAGTCACGGAGCCGTTTCTGCTTCGTGGGCTTGGGGCAGATTGAGCCTTCGCCTGACGCCAGGAGGGACACCCAGTGATGTCAGCGCCTGTCCTCCGATCTCAGCCTGACGTCCTGCTCCTCGGGCTGGCCCTCCGCACTGGGAATGTGCATATATGGCCGTGAGCCTGGCCTGCAGCGGGTGTGGCCCTGGGAACGTGTGTGTTCCTGCTATGAGGCCCTGGTGGAGAGGGGCCCACAGGTCCTCCCCCCGGAGCCGGGCTGTGCCCTGGAGGCCGCCTTCTGAGGAGGGAGCTGCGTCCAGCTCGCCGCGGAGGGCCGAGGGGGGCCGTTGTTCTCGGGCGCAGAGGGGCCTGGAGCATTGCCAGGGTGCGGGTGGGAACTGCGGCGTTCCCATAGCTGCCTGGCTGGGGCTGGCCCGCTGCCCGGGATGCCCATCTTGACGTCTGTCCACGTCTGGTCCCCGAGGACGGCCTCCTGCAGCCAGAGCCAGCTTGGCAAGTGAAGCCATGTGGGCAAAGACCCAGGGATGTCTCCCCGAGGACCTAGCCCCTCGAAGCTCCAGGAGGGGCAGTTTTGTGGCAGGGCTGCAGCCCTCCCCGTGCAGACTGAGGGCCCTCACTGTGGCCCCTGGGCCCCCTGCACTGTGTCAGCCCCGCCCTGCTGTGTGGGGACTGTAGGTTTCCTCCACTGTCCACCCACCCAGTGCCAGCTCCCCGAGGTGGCGGGGGACAGCGTCTTCTCCGTCTTGGATCCAGAGCAAAATGGATACTCCATGCCAAGCATGTTGGGTAAACTGAGTCTCACTTCGCAGGACCTGGGAGGTTTGCTCTTAACCTTGGTCCATGTCATGCCCCTCGGGGATGTGAGTGACTTCAGCAGTGCCTTTGGGGGTGGATGTAGAAGTCAATTAGGCCACAGACCCAGCTGAGCCCCGAGTTGGGGAAAGGCCCACCCAGTGAGAAGTTGGGTGCTGAAGGCATGAGGCGAGGGAGACCACTCCAGGAGAGCCCATTGGAATCCAGTTGGAAGCCCCTGGCCCGACTCGTGCTCCACTTCATGTCCGTGGGCCCTGACCCCTGATCCACTTTGTGTCGTGGGCCCTGACCCCCTGATCCACTTTGTGTCCGTGGGCCCTGACCCCCTGATCCACTTCATGTCCGTGGGCCCTGACCCCTGATCTGCTTTGTGTCCGTGGTCCCTGACCCCCTGATCCACTTTGTGTCCGTGGGCCCTGACCCCCTGATCCACTTCATGTCCGTGGTCCCTGACCCCCTGATCTGCTTTGTGTCCATGGGCCCTGACTCCCTGATCTGCTTTGTGTCCGTGGGCCCTGACCCCCTGATCCACTTCATGTCCGTGGGCCCTGACCCCTGATCCACTTTGTGTCCGTGGGCCCTGACCCCCTGATCCACTTTGTGTCTGTGGGCCCTGACCCCCTGATCTGCTTTGTGTCCGTGGGCCCTGACCCCCTGATCCACTTCATGTCCGTGGGCCCTGACCCCTGATCCACTTTGTGTCCGTGGGCCCTGACCCCCTGATCCACTTTGTGTCCGTGGTCCCTGACCCCTGATCTGCTTTGTGTCCGTGGGCCCTGACCCCCTGATCTGCTTTGTGTCCGTGGTCCCTGACCCCCTGATCCACTTCATGTCCGTGGGCCCTGACCCCCTGATCCACTTTGTGTCCGTGGGCCCTGACCCCCTGATCTGCTTTGTGTCCGTGGTCCCTGACCCCCTGATCTGCTTTGTGTCCATGGGCCCTGACTCCCTGATCTGCTTTGTGTCCGTGGGCCCTGACCCCCTGATCCACTTCATGTCCGTGGGCCCTGACCCCTGATCCACTTTGTGTCCGTGGGCCCTGACCCCCTGATCCACTTTGTGTCTGTGGGCCCTGACCCCCTGATCTGCTTTGTGTCTGTGGGCCCTGACCCCCTGATCTGCTTTGTGTCCGTGGTCCCTGACCCCCTGATCCACTTCATGTCCGTGGGCCCTGACCCCTGATCCACTTTGTGTCCGTGGGCCCTGACCCCCTGATCCACTTTGTGTCCGTGGTCCCTGACCCCTGATCTGCTTTGTGTCCGTGGGCCCTGACCCCCTGATCTGCTTTGTGTCCGTGGTCCCTGACCCCCTGATCCACTTCATGTCCGTGGGCCCTGACCCCCTGATCCACTTTGTGTCCGTGGGCCCTGACCCCCTGATCTGCTTTGTGTCCGTGGTCCCTGACCCCCTGATCCACTTCATGTCCGTGGGCCCTGACCCCTGATCCACTTTGTGTCCGTGGGCCCTGACCCCCTGATCCACTTTGTGTCTGTGGGCCCTGACCCCCTGATCTGCTTTGTGTCCGTGGGCCCTGACCCCCTGATCCACTTCATGTCCGTGGGCCCTGACCCCTGATCCACTTTGTGTCCGTGGGCCCTGACCCCCTGATCCACTTTGTGTCCGTGGTCCCTGACCCCTGATCTGCTTTGTGTCCGTGGGCCCTGACCCCCTGATCTGCTTTGTGTCCGTGGTCCCTGACCCCCTGATCCACTTCATGTCCGTGGGCCCTGACCCCCTGATCCACTTTGTGTCCGTGGGCCCTGACCCCCTGATCTGCTTTGTGTCCGTGGTCCCTGACCCCCTGATCCACTTCATGTCCGTGGGCCCTGACCCCTGATCTGCTTTGTGTCCGTGGGCCCTGACCCCTGATCTGCTTTGTGTCCGTGGGCCCTGACCCCCTGATCCACTTTGTGTCCGTGGTCCCTGACCCCCTGATCCACTTCATGTCCGTGGGCCCTGACCCCTGATCTGCTTTGTGTCCGTGGGCCCTGACCCCTGATCCGCTTCCTGTCGTGGGCCCTGACCCCAGCTCCGCTTCCCACCTCTGTCCTGACGTTGGGTGTCTGAGCGCCGCAGTGTCGGTGTCCACGTCCCCGAAAGGGGGGGGGTTGCCTGCCCCTTCCCGGCTGTGGCCGAGGCCATGGTGGTCACACACTCACTCTCCTCCTCCCACCGCCTCTCTCCCTTCCAGGGCTCTTGCACCCACCTCTGCTTCAGGAGCCCGGAAACCCGGTGTTGCTACAGGGAGCCATGCGTCGCGTCCCGCCCGGCGTCCTGCCCTTGGGGCTGGTGTTGCTGGCCTGGGGGGCCCAAGGCCTTTTCCTGCCCAACGCCACCCACTGGGAGCAGCTGCTCGCCAAGTACCGGCAGGACACGCCGCACACCCGCTCCCGCAGGGCCATCTCCAGGGCTGACCGCGAGGAGATCCTGATGCTGCACAACCAGCTCCGTGGCCAGGTGCACCCGCCGGCCTCCAACATGGAGTACATGGTGAGCGGCCGGGCAGGCGGCGAGGGCTGCCGTCGGGCCGGGGGGCCGGGCCCCTGGCTGCATGTGGGACAGTCGGAGGGGCTAGACAGGCAGCACTTGCCCCCGATTGGTCTCCCCTCTGTCCCAGGTCCTGTTCTCCTCGCCCCCTGAAGCACGGATGCTGTGTCTCCCACCCAGGAACTAGCACCCTGGAGCCGGTGCTCACAGCCGGCCGGCAGCAGAGCTGGCACCGAGACTCCCCAGTGCTGTCCTGCGGCGCTCCCTCCTGGCTTTCCCACCGCCCTGCCCTCCTTGTTCCCGTCACGCCTCGATGGCAGGGGCCTCGGCCATGTCAGGAGGGGCTGCCCCCCCTTCCTTGAGGCCCTTCTGCCCTGGGGCTTCTGTCACCCTTGTGCAGGGCAGCAGCCAGAGTCTAGAAGGAAGCTGCCTGACTCGCTCACTTAGCTTGGGGCAGAGAGGTCCCGGGTGTCCCCTGGGGCGCCCCGCCCCTGCCCTGGAGCCCCTCCTCTCCTCCCTGGCTTTGGGAGACTCTGGGACATTGGCAGCCCAGGCCACTGCCTGCTCCTCCCTCTGCACTTGGCAGTGAACTCGCCGTGGTCCAGGGCGCCCTGTGTGCCCGCGAGCCCCTTGCGTCAGACTGCTTGGCTCCCGCGTCACTGCGGCCGGGTCGCTGGGCGGCGTCCCCTGCGTGAGGCTGTCCCTTCGGGAATGTGTTACGAAGCCCAGTCCTTCTGCCCCTCGGGAACTTTGCCCCGGCCCCTATCCCAAGGGAGTGTGCTGATTCTGGGGGGAAATACAGGCTCCTTTCAAAAAAACCCAGTGCCCAGGCAGCTGGGGCGGCTTTTCTTAGGGTTAGAAATACAGGAAATGGAGTGGAGTTTGTGGGGTTCAGTGTGGACTCCCCCCCCAAAGCCCCATTCCCCTGGGAGTGCGGCTGGGGGCAGCGTGGGAGCTGGCCTGCCTGGGTCCACCCCAGCTCTGCTCCTCCCGCTGCAGGCAGGTGCCCTGGGGTCTCTGAAGACCCTTCCTCTTCTCGTGGTCTCCTCAGATCCCCGGACTCTCCAGCTGGGGAAGGAGGGACGGTGTAAGGGGAGGGGGTTGGCCAAGGTCAACCCTGGGGCCCTGGCCTGGGTTTTCCAAGGGTGGATGCCCCAGGCTCCCATGTGGAACTCTGTGGCTGGGTGGCAGGTGGGCTGGCCTCCCTTCCCCATGTCTCTGCCGTCCGCACACCTGAGGTTCAGTTAAAGGGTTAATTCTGCGCTGACTCTGCGCCTCCCGCGTGCCTGGCACACCTCGATTCTTGCTGGAGGGAGCTGTGGAGAGGAGTGGGGCTCCGTCCTCGGGGCGCCCTCTCTGTGCCAGGCCGCTCTAGATCCTGGCAGGGCACAACTCAGAGTTTCCCTGCTGGGAGATGCCGCAGGAAACATGGAGAGAAAATGGCCAGGAAACTCGCGTGTGGCGAGTTTTGGCACTGGAGCTGCGCCTCGCCTGTTGCTCCCCACACCCGTGTTTGAGATGAGGGTTCTGGGGTGTGGAGAGGGTAAAGGGTGCACTCGGCTGTTCCGGGGCTGGCACCCGGGACCACGCCCTGTGCCACATGGGAGACCGAGTCGTTCTGCCGTGGTCATGCCTGCCGTGGCCAGCACAGAATAGCGCTCACCCGCAGGGACAGCCCACCAGGTCCCTGAAGACCGGGTTTGGCGCTGGCCGATGGTGTTGCGTCTCAGAGCCCGGCTTCCTGCTCTGTAAAGCGGAGCGGGGGTGCCCGGCCGCAGAGGCTCGCGGCTGAGCGCGATGGAAGGATTCGGGTGAGGTCTGAGGCCAGGCGCACCCAGGGCACAGGTGACACCCGGGGGCCACGGCCGTCAGCAGCAGCTCCCGGGCCTGCCGAGGATTGGTTGTCGCTCGCCTGCCGTTCCGCATGGTGTGTGGTGTTTGCTCTGTGGGTCCTTTGGTTCAGTCTCTGGGGCCGGCAGAGGTGGGACTGGCTGGGGTCATCAGTGGCGTGGGGGCCGGCCTGGGAGCCTTCAGAGCTTGGCCCTCACTCATTGCGGGGCAGTGTCGCGTGCTGCACGCCGGCCACAGGCTCTGCCTCTGACATCCGTCTCTCCTCCCCCACAGACCTGGGATGAAGATCTGGAGCGGTCGGCGGCGTCCTGGGCCCAGCAGTGCCTCTGGGAGCACGGGCCCTCCAACCTGCTGGTGTTCATCGGGCAGAACCTGGCTGTGCACTGGGGCAGGTGAGAGCGCCGGGCTCCCCACGAGCGGCCGCCGGGGCCCCTGGAGAGCCGGCTGCCACTGCTGGGCACCTGCACGTGCTCACGGCCTCCTCGTGCCTCAGGGGACTTCACCTGAGAGAGGCAGGCAGGCAGGCAGACAGGCTGAGCACCTGCCCCTGGGCGTGTGGGGAAACTGAGGCTCAGCACCGGGCACCTTTCTGAGTACCTGGCAAAGCAGGCTGGAGCCTGGGTGGTCAGACCAGGGCTCCGGTCCCCATTGCTGCTGGCCAGCAGCTGGGGGCGCAGGGGCACAGGGACTCGCTGCCTCCTCTCAGCCCCCACGAGCCTGGCTCTGTCGTACCCCGTGAGACCGAGCCAGGCTCCCCCTCAAGGGGAAAGTGCCCCTCGCCCCTCCTTCCGCTGACCCCTCCCAGCCTCCGGGCCCCTTGGCCTGGTGGCACCTGTGTCCCCTGGAAGGAGCTGGCGGCTGCCGGCGCTGTGAAGCCAGCTGCCCCCCGAGCCACGCGCCCCTGCCCCCAGGGAAGCTGGAAGCCGCCCCCTGGGGACAGAGTGCTGCACGGGGGGTGTGACCACAGCCAGCAGCACGCCCGCTGCCCGGGAAGACTTGGGACCCCTGGGGGCGCCCAGGGCCCCGGCCCGGAGCAGCCACGTTCGCCTTTAGGTTGGCGGCATGCCGGGCAGGGAGTGACTCGGTGGAAGGAAATCCACACGGGGAATTTTGCTTTTTACACACTGCGAGGCAGTGTCTAGGGTGGGGTGGGGGGCAGGGCTGCAGCTCCCTCGTGCGGGCGGGCCGTTTTCCCGGCCTGACCCTGACCACTGCGGGTCCCTGCCTGCCTCCCTGGGCATGTGGCCCACACAGGTGGCCGCTCCCGCGTGACGCTGGGTCTCCCCTTGCTGGTGACGGCTGTGAGCACGGGTCGGCATCAGTTGCTCTTTCCTGCTTAACAGATGGTGCCGGCCTGGCGGGCGGGGCTCTGGGGAGTGGTGCCCTCGCGGGGTTCAGGCTGGTGGCCCCCCAGGAGCTCTCGATGCGGGGGCTCTGGGTGCTGACGTCCTGAGACTGTGCCCCTGGCCGCGTGGCCCTGAGGGGCCCGGGGAGCTTCCCTCGGATGAGTTTCCTGGTTTGGGCCTCAGTCTTGGGGTACCTAGGATCCAGGAGGGGGATGTGACGGGGACCCCGCTGCTCTGCCCCCGTAGCTTGGTGTTCCCAGCTTGCAGGACCCCCCCCCCCCCACGTGACTGCCACAGAGGCGGCGTCTGTGTCGCCTCCTTAACGCTCCTCCTCTGGGCTTGGCGTGGACTCAGGTCTTCAGTCTGGTTTAGCAACATCTTGGAGATGTGGGGTCCGGGGCTCGTGGACGTCCCCATGGGCGTGACAACAAAAGCATCGGAGGACTCGAGCGAGAGCGCCCTGTGCCCACGGGGGTGGGTGGGCGCCCCACGGGGACCCCAGGGACGAGCCCCGGGCCAGCTGCTCTCCCGTCCTGGCTTTCGGCACCTTTCGAAGGGGCCAGTGGAGGTTGGGCTGCTCCTCCGGACGGTAGCACGGGGCGCTCCGTGCCCGCGGGGACTGTGCCGCGGCCGGGAGTGACGGGCGCTGTGCCCTGCAGGTACCGCTCCCCAGCGATGCACGTGCAGGCCTGGTACGACGAGGTGAAGGACTTCATCTTCCCCCAGCCCCACGAGTGCACCCCATGGTGTCCGGAGAGGTGCCTGGGGCCCACGTGCGCCCACTACACGCAGGTAACCAGAGCGGAGCGGCCGCGACCTCAGCCCTGCTCCCCTGCCCTGCCCCTCGCTGGGGGGGCGGCCTCCGCGCTCTCACTGTCTCCGTCTCCAGTGCTGTCCCTGCGCACAGCAAGGTCAGAGACCCAGTGAGACCCGGGACTTCGTGGCCAGGTGGCACCGCCAGGGGCGTCTTCGTGTGTGTGTGCGCGTGTGTGTCTGTGTCTCTGTGACTGTGTGTGTGTATCTGTGTCTCTCTGTGTGTGTATGTATGTGTATGTGTGTCTCTGTGTGTGTCTGTGACTGTGTGTGTGTGTCTGACTGTGTCTCTGTGTGTGTGTATGTATGTGTATGTGTGTCTCTGTGACTGTGTGTGTGTATGTGTATGTGTGTCTCTGTGTGTGACTGTGTGTGTGTGTATCTGTGTCTGTGTGTCTCTGTGACTGTGTGTGTGTATGTATGTGTATGTGTGTCTCTGTGTGTGTCTGTGACTGTGTGTGTGTGTGTATGTGTCTCTGTGTGTGTGTCTGACTGTGTCTCTGTGTGTGTGTATGTATGTGTATGTGTGTCTCTGTGTGTGTCTGTGACTGTGTGTGTGTATGTATGTGTATGTGTGTCTGTGTGTGACTGTGTGTGTGTATGTGTCTCTGTGTGTGTGACTGTGTGTGTGTGTATCTGTGTGTCTCTGTGACTGTGTGTGTGTGTATGTGTCTCTGTGTGTGTATGTATGTGTATGTGTGTCTCTGTGTGTGTCTGTGACTGTGTGTATGTATGTGTATGTGTGTCTGTGTGTGACTGTGTGTGTGTATGTGTCTCTGTGTGTGTGACTGTGTGTGTGTATCTGTGTCTGTGTGTCTCTGTGACTGTGTGTGTGTATGTATGTGTATGTGTGTCTCTGTGTGTGACTGTGTGTGTGTGTATCTGTGTCTGTGTGTCTCTGTGACTGTGTGTGTGTATGTATGTGTATGTGTGTCTCTGTGTGTGTCTGTGACTGTGTGGTTTTTTTCTTAGGGGGAGTTCAGTTGTTTATTATTTTGCTTCCTGAAGGAACTGTTTGGCTCTCGGGAGGGTTGGGGGGAAGTGGTCACCCCTTGGCGCCCCAGCCCCGCTCCACGCGCGCGCTTGGCTGCTGTCTTTGCAGGTGGTCTGGGCCACCACCAACAAGATAGGCTGTGCCGTGAACACCTGCAGCCGCATGGACGTGTGGGGGAGCATCTGGGAGAACGCCGTGTACCTCGTCTGCAACTACTCTCCCAAGTAAGCACGGGCTGTGGGCCTGGTCCGTGGGGCTCCTGCCCAGAGAGCTGGCGGCCGGGGCCTCTGGGGGGGTGTGGCACCCGTTTTTCCGCCGGGGCCATTTTCGTGTCTGCGATGTGGGCCACACGAAACGTTTGTTGTACAGCCTGGGTTTGTTGTAGAGTCACTGAATTTCCAGTTCTTCCTGCGGTTGCCACGGCAGGGCCGAAGCAGGAATCTGCCAGCCATCTACCGCCGCGGGCCGGGCGCTCCCTGCCCCAGATGGCGCGGCGGTGTCAGCGAATCCCTGGGCTCGGTCTGTCTTCCTGCTCTGCCTACCGTGCCTCTTGGTGCCAGGATGGCTGCAGAGCCCCTGCACCTGTCTTCCCAGCAGAAGGGACCGGGATGGCAGGGGAGGGGCACTCTCCTTTGACCTCCTCACCCCTGCGTCGCTCTCTTTGGGCCATTGGCCAGAGCTCGCCCAGTCACAGATGCCGTAGCAGGATGGCCCCCGCTGGTTTTGGGAGGCAGCGCCTTGGGTGGCCAGCTGGGCCTTCCACAGCGGAATCACTTGTGTGGCCCCTGCGTCTCAGCTTGGCTGCCGTCCTAGACGGGGCCCTGTTGGCCGCCCCTCCCCGTAGCGTGTCCTGGTCGGCAGGCGTCACTCGCCTGGCCTGCTCGGTGGACAGGTGCCTGGTGGCTCCTGCCTCATTTCTTTGATCCGGGCCAGGAGAGGCCATGAGGCCGTGAGGTGCCAGGGAATCGCAAGCTCCCCGAGCCGCACGGCACGCCTGTGGCCACGGTTGGGGCCCCTGGGTGAGCCGGGCAGAGGAGTGGCCGCCCCTGCTGAGGGTGTCCCTGGTCCGTTTGCAGGGGAAACTGGATCGGAGAAGCCCCCTACAAAGCCGGCCCGCCCTGCTCCGCGTGCCCGCCCAGCTACGGAGGCGGCTGCTGGAACAACCTGTGTTACAAAGGTAGGCCAGCGGGCGGGGCGCCCTTGGGGAACGCCACGGGGAGCGCCGCCAGGTGGAGCCGGCGGGATGGGGTGCCCTCGGCGTGTCACTGCGGGGAATGCCGCCCGGGCTCCAGACAGTCGCGTCACCCCACCCCGTCCTGCTGCAGTTCCCCTGGGAGTGGCCGTAGCCCCCCAGCCTGGCTCCGCCCCAGTCTGCCTCCTGGAGACCCCTGGTGCCCCCTCATGGGCACCTGCTGTGCCGAACGCTGGAGGTGGCCTCTCATCCTCCTGGGTGCCTGGGGTCTGGCACAAAGCGGACAAGGGAAGGGGACGTGGAAGGCAGGCAGGGGCTTCTCCTGCCGCCCCCAGGGTGCGCCCCTCGTGGGCTCTCCCAGGCCAGGGGCTCGCTCTCCCTGCTTCGCCCGTGTGGTGACGGCCGGCGGGTGTTCCCTGTGCCCGGAGTTTTCCTGGAGGGTCCCAGCGTGGCCCAGGGCTGCTGGCTTGTGGGGCTGAGCCTGGGGACGTGGCTCCATCGGCAGGCCCTGCAGCACCTGGGAGGCCGGGCGAGAGGTGGAGGGGCCTGCAGGGGGTCTCGAGGTCAGACCCTGTGTGGAGCAGAGGTCGCAGGCCCTGTGAAGATCACTCTGCCCGCTGCGGGGCTTCCCGGGGCTAAAGGCCCAGCAGCAAGGCCTGCACACCCTCCCAGCGAACCTGGGCATGCCTCATCCAGCTCTGATGTCGCCCCCTCCTCCAGGAAGCTTCCCTGGATTTGGCCGACAGACGCTGCATCTGCCCAAGTGCGCCCATCGACCCTATGTCCCTCGTCGACTTTTCCCATCCCACGGTCACGACTGCGGGCCGCTCCAGGGCCAGGTGACAGGTGTGTCCCGCGGGGCCTCTGAGTCCACAGAGTGCCGTTTTCTGAGCGCAGACGCCCGCCGAGTCCTTAGCCCCCGACGAAACCCCAGGTACTCTCGCCTCTGTTGGGGGAGGAACATGCCCGGCTCCCCCGGCTGGCGCCCCGCCCTCCCGGCTGGCTGTGCCGGGTCTCCAGTTAAGCATCTTATCAGTGTAAGCTCCTTAATAAGCGCAAATTGAGGGTGGCTGGCGAGGCCGCGACCTGTAGCGGAGACGCGGGGATAAGCGTGACTTCCTTCTCTCTAGCTGCTCCCGGCCTGGGGACAGGGGGTGGAGCCCTGGCCCGGCCCCATCCCAGCTGTGGGAGCGTGGGTGATCATTTGGGCTCCTTGAGGCTCGGTTTTGCCATCTGTGAAATGGGCCCTCTGCTGCTTCCTGAGGCGGAGGCACTGGCCCGGCTGGCAGTGGAGACCCCAGGCCTGCAGCCGGCCGGTCATAGAGCGAGCACGCGGTGACCTTGTCCGGGCTTTTCGCGGCCTGCGTGGTGCGCACGGGGACGGTCATTGGTCAGCAGGCCGGGCTCAGCCCAGCCGCCCCCGGCGAGCAAGTGTGGTTTCCTCGTGTGCGTCTGGGGCGAGGGCTGTCCACCCGTCTTCTCGCGCAGGGCGCCCTCGGAGGCCTTTGCCCGCGTTCCCGGACTGTGGCGATGTAAAGGCGCGATTCTGAGGCTGGTGGCAGAAAGCCGGCTGCTTGCACACAGTGGGGGCTTCAGTCCCGGGCGGCATGTGTGGCCGTGTGCATGCGCAGGGTGCGCTGCTCTCATCCGGGTCTTCCAGCAGCTTCTGCCGATGGTGCGGCTGCGTGGGCGCTGGCGGAGCCCCAGCTGCTGGGCGTGTGCTTTGTCTTCCGTGGCAGTCTGGTCATTCGTGTCGTGTCGGGAGCCGAGTGCGGTGCATGGTGGTGGGGGAGGGGAGGGAAGCTGGCAGCAGCCGGTCTCGGGAGTTCATGGCTGCCAGGGCGCCGTTGTGGAGCTGTGAGCCCAACCAGGAGTGGGTTGGGGCTCGGAGTGGCTGCCTACGTCCGGTTTTCCCCAACTCTGTTCTCGGGACAGTATCGGCCCTGGCCGGCGGTGGGGAGTGAATCGGCCAGGAGACGGCCCAGCCGGATGGGCATGGGGTGAGGGGTCACACACCCTTCACGTGGGCAGTTGATGGCTGCAAGCGGAGGCAGTGCACAGCTGTTGGGGTGCGTGGAGGTGGGCCTTGGAGATGGGTGACCCCCGGACGACGCCAGGGCTCTCCTGAGAACCGCACGGTGCCCTAGTGGGCTGCCACCTCCCTGAGAGCGTCCTCGCCCAGCACCCCGCAGACGGCCCCCGGCCCGCGTCGGCTCCACTTCCGACGTCGTGGCGGCAGAGCGGTGCGAGAGGCCAGCATGTTCGGCACAAGTTGCGCCTTAGATGTGGGGTTTGGATCTTCTTGGGGTCTCTGGATCGCAGCAGCTGTGTGAGTGTGTCGCATGGCGGGAGGGTGCCGGGCACGGTGAAGGCGGAAATGGCTACACTACAGTGTTTGGGTCCACCAAATACGGTTTTCAAAAAGATAAGTATAGTTTCTTGTTTGAAAGGCAGAGACATGGAGGCGGGGCGGAGAGAGATCTTCCACCTGCTGGTTCACTCTCCAGGCGGCTATAACAGTCAGGGCTGGGTCAGACCAAAGCCCGGAACCAGGAAATCCACCCGGGTTTCCCAACGGGCGCCAGGGACCCCAGGACTTGGGTCGTTGTCCGCTGCCCTCCCAGGTGCATCAGCAGGGAGCCGCGCCGGAGAGAGCAGCCGGGACTCGAAGCGGCACTGCCTGGGATGCCGGGGTCTCCAGTGGGCTTAGCCTGCTTCCCTGCAGCACCGGTCCCTGGTGGTGTTCCACCGGGAGGTGGGCTCCCGGACGTGTGTGCTTTCACACTTGGAGCGTGGAAGGCGAGGGGTCTGCAGCTCTGGCGCAAGGACCTCTGTGTGGTGGGGTGCCGGCTGTGTGCGAAGCGGTCCCCGGTGGAGACGCCCGGGGTTGTCCCTGGCGAGGCCACTCGGGCGACTGGGAAGAGCGGTCGGCTTCCTGCCCTTCCGGGATTTGCGGCTGGGCGTCCTGGGGGTCTGTTCACCGGCTCGGGTGAGAGGTCGTCGCCGTCTTCCCCGGTGAAGACCTGGCCACGGCAGTGAGCAGTTGCTGCGTAAGTGCACCGTGCTCCAGGAGGATGTTTGTGAACGTGCAGTCGTGGTCCAGAGGGAGGGGTCGCGAGACGCAGTGTCCGGGAGGGGCAGACGTGGGGGCCGTGAACGCGTGGACTCTCTGCCTGGCGTGATTGGGTTCCGGGAGCCGCGGTGAGGTCCTTGCGTGCCCTGGCCCTGTGAAAGCCTCAGGGCAGCAGGACTGGGGGGACCCGCGGGGGCCGCCTGCAGCCCTGGGGCAGAGGGCAGAGGGCCGTGTGCCGAGGGCGCGGGACCAGGTGCGCTCCCGGCTGCAAGTTCCGCCTGGCCGGGTGTGCCTGCCGCGCCGCTCGCCGCTGCGTCTGGTGAACCCAAACCTGCAAGTTCAGCGCCCAGTGGCTCTCCTCCCCGGGAAGCCGCCCCGCTGAGTCCCGCGTGTTGTTTCTCTCGCTCGCCACCACTAAGAAGAGACCCAGGACCGACAGCCTGAGACGGACGAGACGAACGAGGTGGAGACGGCGTCCATTCCTGGAGAAAGATACGTGTGGGAGCAGCCGCGCGTGACCAGGCCCATGAAGCCGGAGCGCGAGGCCGCGGGCAGCTACATGAGTGAGTCGGGCGGGGCGGGGAGTGGGCGGGGCAGGGCGGGCTTGCGGAAGCACAGCCCGAAACATTTATTATAAAAATGTTGGTTTTGTTGTTTGTTTTTTAGGATTTATTTACTTACTAGAAAGCCAGAGTGACAGAAACAGGGCGGGACAGGGGAGAGGTCTTCTGTTTGCTGGTTCACTCCCCAAATGGCCACAGTGGCCGGGTCTGGTAGAGGCACAAGCTGGGAGCTCTGAGCTCCATCTGGGTCTCCCACATGGGTAGCAGGGCCCCGCCGCTCTCCCGGGGCATTAGCAGAGCGCGATCAGAAGCGGAGTAGCCGGGAATCCGCCTTGCACTCCGATGTGGGCGGCCGTGGTTGTGGGCGGCGGCTTACCCACTGTGCCCCAGCACCGGCCCCTGAAATGGTGTTTTTAAGCCATGTCCACAGCGAGCCTTGGAGGAGTGGAGTGGGCGGTGTTTCTCCACGGGCAGGGTGAGAGCTGAGACTTCCCTGTCCCATCTGGGCTCCTCGCCGGAGCACCCGCCCCTGGGGGACAGCGCCAACACATCGGCTCCAGCTGAGACTCTGCCCTTTGCCCGTCCGTGATGCGGGGGTGACCAGCCTGTGCTGGGATGCCGTGGGGGTGCTTTGCACTCAGTGGTCCCCAGCGGCAGCTGAGGTCTCCCCAACCTGAGGTGATCTGGGGTGGGTGCAGCAGCCCTGTGGGATGGGAAGTCGAGCACTTTGCCCAGGAGCTGCCTGGAGCTCGGTGTCTCCAAAGCCTCCGTGTGCCCTGGGGTCCCCTGGCACCTCACCGGCACGCATGGGTCCAGCCCCGTCCGTGGCCCCCAGGCGCCTCACCGGCGCGCGTGGGCCCAGCCCCGTCTGTGGCCCCCAGGCGCCTCACCTGCACGCGTGGGCCCAGCCCCGTCGGTGGCCCCCAGGGCTGCGTCTGCTCACAGACGTGGCTGGAAGCTGCACGCCCCAGTGCAGTCTCCCCAGCTGAGCCTCACGGCATGGTGAGGACTGGCCTGGGGGAGCGGCCTGTGCTCAGCTCCTCAGAAACCCTCCCGGTCTGTTACCAGCCCCTTTGGTCTTCCTGTGCCCTTGGCAGTTACTCACTGTGCACCTGTGTCTGCAGGTCTCTGGGGCCCTATCGTGTCCTCAAGTCCAAGGCGGCACCGCTGTGCCTTCTGATAGTGTCCAGTAGCCGTGCAGGCTGCCATGTTCCCATGGACACGCTGCTCTGAGACCCCGCCCCATCCCTGGCATGCAATGAAACAGGACAGCTTAGCAGAGGTCACCGCGGCTGGGGGGAGGTGACCCTGCGGGAATGGCCGGGTCCCCAGCCCAGGGGCTCGGGTGAAGAACCCCGTGGGGCTGTGCACAGGCCATGTCGATGTCCTCCCTGGAACACACGTGCACTCTGGCACACGGACACCGTCCCCATTTCCTGCAGGCAGGAACGGACCCCCGCACGGCAGCTCTGGTCCAGGGCCCTGCTGCCACTAGAACACGAGTGCCCGTGGTGCCGTGTCCCCGGGGAAGCGGCAGCTGTGAGACACCGCCTTTGCCCTTGCCACGGCATGGGTTCTAGAATCTTCCGGAAGGTCCCTTGGAGTGGGCAGGGGTCTTTTAACCTGAACTCGCTCTGTGGTGACGTGTGTGCCTGCGTTTCTCTCCTAGCGCAAGTCATCCAGTGCGACACCAAGATGAAGGACAGGTGCCAAGGGTCCACGTGTAACAGGTGAGGTCTGGCTGGGTCCCCTTTGTGCTGTGGGTCAGAGGTCGCGTCCTGACCGGCTCCTGGGGAAATGGAGCTCACGGAAGCCGTGCCTGGTCCCGGCTTGCACAGGACTTTCCCGCGAGTCCTGGGAGACCCCGCGGTCCTGGGTACCCCAGCTGGGAGTGCAGTTCAGCCCAGGTTGCCCGGCGGAACCTTGGCCTTGGCAGGTCCCCGGTCTGCTGCAGGGGGGGTGGGGCTGCCCCAGAGCAGCTGCAGCTGGGCTGCGGTGAGCCGACTCTGGATGGAGTGACTAACGGCGCCCGTGTGCTCGGGAGAGCGTCTGCCGCGGGGCACGAGCAGGGTTTGCGATGGGAAAGCGTGTCTCCTTGTCCTGATCCTGGCCTCGGTTCTTCCCGGGCCGACTTGGGCTCCGTAGAGCACTCGGTAGACGACGGCTCCCGTTTTGTAGCCCGGGATTTGCGCTTGGCACACACCTGGGCAGGAGCGTCGGGAAGGAGACTGGGCGGCCCAGCCTTGCTCCTGCCGTAGCCACACCCAGCGCCCTGCACAGCCGGCGGGGGGCAGCGATGACCACGTTGGTGATGGGACAGGGGCACAGTGGTTGGTGTGGGGAGAGCTGCGCCCAGGCCGTGCTGGGTGCTTTACCCTGGAGACTCGGGAGGCAGTGGCTGTGGGCTTCTGAGGTGTCCTGCGGGGTTAGGGTATTACTTCTTCCACGACTGGCACATCTTCCCTGGGTTTTACTCTGTTAAAAAAAAATCCGTGCGATTTGATCCCTAGGAGGTGGCTGTTCCTCTGTACTCAGCCTTGTGGCGTGATGGGCTTGGGGTGTGTCTGAGGCCCCCCGTCCTTGCTCCGAGTCGCCTGTGGCCTCACGTGCCCTCCAGTTAGGCAGGTGAAGACAGTGGGTGGGCACTGTGTTGCGGCCATGAGCTTCGGCGTGGGCCTGGCTCGGTCGTGGCTTGCTCGGGAACCGAGCCGAGGAAGCGCCGCCGTTGACCTTGCCCGTGTGCGGTGACCTGGAAGCCGCCGGGAGGCGCCAGCGCTGGGTCCCCTGACCACTGTGCTGTCTGCTCCCTGCAGGTACCACTGCCCAGCCGGCTGCCTGCACGACAAGACCAAGATCTTCGGGTCCCTGTTCTATGAAAGTGTAAGTGGGGCTCTGTGCTGAAGGAGGCAGGTGTTTTGGGGGACAAGGTTTACCCGTCTCACCCGGCGAGGCCGGTGCCGCTCCCTGCACGCACGCGCCGGCTTGCCAGCTGGTGCCGTCGCCGTGGGGAGCTGGGCCCGGGCTGGGCCCCTGGCCGCACGGCCGGCTGCGTGGGCAGAAAGGGCTGTTTGTCCCCCGCCTACTTCCTAAAGCGCCTCTGATGGGGTTTTCGAGATAAACAACCCAGGGAACAAAGAGGCGGTTATGGGCCGGTGTGTGTGTGTGTGTGTGTGTGTGTACACGTACACGTACACGTATGTGCATGCATGCACCCACCCACCGGGGCCTGGCGTGTGTGGGCTGAGCGCAGACGCCTGGGGCTTTCCTGATAAGGACTCAGAGGATGTGGGGCCTCCCCTCCCCCGCAGTCGTCCAGCATATGCCGGGCCGCCCTCCACCACGGGGTCCTCAACGACACGGGCGGGCTGGTGGACGTGACCAGGAACGGGAGGAAGCCCTTCTTCGTGAAGTCGCAGAAGCACGGCGTGGAGTCTCTGAGGTAATGAGGTCCCGGCTCGCGCCGGCGCCAAGGCTGCTGGGGAGTGAGGAGCCGGGCAGAGACGGGGGAGCAGAGGGGTACGGAGGCCGCCCCGGGCCGCTGAGCCGGTGTCGCTGGGACAGAGGCGTGGTCCCTCCCCATCGGCCCCTCCAGGCGTTTGGGGTTTGGGGTCCTGGGAGTGGAGGTGCTCAGCCAGTCGGGATCCTGGGAGTGGAGGTGCTCAGCCAGTCGGGTCTGTGCCAAATCCAGATGCCGGTCCCAACCCGTATTTGCTGATCTCCAAGATGACCTCTCCTTCCATGACGAATGCCGGCCTCGGACCGGGCTAGTGGGGCTGGTGCCCTCGCTGGAACCCTGCGGCCTGTGCCGTGGTTTCGGGGGTGGGGTGGTGAGGGACCCCTGTCTGGTCCCGCTGGGGAAGCTAGGTGATTCCTAGCCGCAACTCTGACATAAATTTGTTTGACTGTTTTATAGTGGCTGATTTCCTTTGCGACATCTTAAAATGAACTTATGTTGTTGTTTTTTGTATTACAATTGATTGGCATAGCTTTTGAGAATTTTTTAATTTATACATTTCCATTTCCAACCTTTTCTTTTGCAGTTTTTTAAAAAATTATTTATTTGAAAGTCAGAGTTACACACACACACACACACACACACAGAGAGAGAGAGAGAGAGAGGTCTTGCATTGCTGGTTCACTCCCCCGTTGGCTGCAACGCCCTGAGCTGTGCCCATCCGAAGCCAGGAGCTTCCTCTGGGTCTTCCATGTGGGTCAGGGCCCAAGCACTTGGGCCATCCTCCACTGGTTTCCCAGGCCACAGCAGAGAGCTGGATGGGAAGAGGAGCAGCCGGGACCTGAACCAGCGCCCATGTGGGATGCCGGCGCTGCAGGTGCCGCTACCCACTGTGCCACAGCTCCGGCCCTGATTGTATTGTTTTTAAAATCTTTATTCTGAGAAGGGCCCTTGGTACCAACAAGGTTAAGCTCTGCTCTAGAACATTCTAAGAGATTTGGGGTGAGATGGCAGACAACAGGAAGTGTCGCGTGCGGGCGGCCCTGGAGCATGTGTGCCCTTCACCCGGCTGGTTGGCATTTACCTGGCGTTTTCTCTTCCAGCAAGTACAAGCCTTCCGGCTCCTTCTTGGTGTCCAAAGTGAAAGGTCAGTGGCCCACCTCCTCGGGACCCTAACCCTCGGGCGTGCACGCACTCTCATGCCCCATAGCATCGTTGTTTGCAGAATTGTGATTCCTGAGGGGGTCATTTCTTTATCTCCTCTCTGAAGACGCCTGCAATTGGCCCCAGTAGGTGGACCAAAGACACGGACCTGGGGTTGCCGCGTGATGTCTCAGAATACTGCCGCCCAGGGCTGGGTGGCTGGGAGGCCTCCCTGGGAGTGTGGAGGAGGGTTCTGAGGCCCGAGTCTGGGCTCGGCAAAGCAGAGCTGGGTGGCTGAGTGGTTAGTGCCAGGGACCAGAGAAGGGTGGGGGACGTCCGCCCAGCAGGTGCACACGCGGGGCGGGGGGGAGTGGGAGCAGGAGTGGGTGGCTGACGGTTGCCCAAGCTGAGCTGCTATCTGCCATGACCACAGGCAAGCCGTGGGGAAAGGCCCTGCCCCCACATCCTCCCTCCATCGACCCCCACTGTGGGACCCTTGTCACCCCGCTGCGGCGCAGGTCTCGGGTTAGGTCACTGGAGTGAGTAGTGGCCTTGTCTTTGCACACCACAAAATAGTGCCTGCGTGTTCCAGCCGGCTTTAAACACAGACACACGTTTTAAAGAACGACTTGGCGGGAGTTCTGCCAGCCGGGGGAGCTGCCGGGTACCTGGGGGGACACCCTGCTTGCTTTCTCCCGTGTGATACACGGCACGCACCAGCCAGTGACGCTCCCGGTGGGGAGCCGCGTGGCATTTGGGGGCCGAGTCGGTCTTGAAGCATCGTGTGCCTCTCTGCCCTCCAGTGATCTTCCAAGCCCGGTCGTTTTTGTTTTTTTTAAGGATTTATTTATTTATTTGAGAGGCAGAGTTTACAGAGAGAGAGGTCTACCACCTGCTGGGTCACTCCCCAGCCAGGGCTGGAGCCAGGAGCTGCTTCCCTGTCTCCCTGTGGGGGCAGGGGCCGTCCTCCGCTGCTTTTCCCAGGCCGTTGGTAGGGAGCTGCGTAGGCAGTGGAGCAGCTGGGACTCGAACCTGTGGCCTATCCTTACGTGTTGTGTTTACATCCAACAAACAACCTTGCGCAAGAGTCACCCTCGATCCAGACACACACAGGCCTTGGGGGGGGGGTCTCACTCCAGGGTGGCCCTCAGTGGGTTGTGGGGTGTCTGGTGGGTTCAAGGCCCCCCCACCAGCCCCAAGTCCAGCAGCCCATTTCACTGACTGGTAGCCTGAGGCCTAGGCTTGCTGGGGACCTGACCCTTGCCCGCCGCTGTGTTCTCTTCACAGTGCAGGACCTGGACTGCCACACCACAGTTGCTCAGCTCTGCCCATTTGAAAAGCCCATGTCCCACTGCCCGAGGTGAGTGGGGAGAAGCCGCTGGCTGGGGCCGGGGTCCCGGCTCTCGAGAGCCTTGCCGACGTCTGGTGTTCGAGCCTGGGGCTGGGAGAAGCAGCTGCCGCGTCCTAGGTGGCACCCGGAAATGAAAGACTTTGAGCGCTAGGCCTGGGCGTCTCGGACCCCTTCCCTAGACAGCTGGTGCTCGGTCTCGGTCATGGCTGTTGGCTGGGGTTACCGAGCGGGAATAGCGTCAAGACCGTCCCCAGCGCCCGTGCCTGCACCACCAAAAGCCCCAGTGCGTGAGCCCTGTGTGCCCTGGCCCACATGACGGAGAAAGTGGCTGGAGGCTGGGCTGACTCTGCCGAGACGAATGACCTTGAGCGCATGCCTGTCTGAGGTCATCGTCGAACACCCAGGAAGCAGCTGTCCTCGGCCCCCTCTCAATGAGCCCGTTGTCTCCTGTACTCGCTGTGATCTTGTCTCTGATCGCGTTAGAGGCAGCTGTTTTAAAAAATCGGCTTTATCCAGGCACTCGATGGGACTGGCCCAGCGTGAGGCCACAGTTCTGTGTGTTGCGACCAACGCCACTGCCATAGTCGAGATGCATCTCCCACCCTCACCCTGCCTACCATGGGGTCTCATTGTTGCCGGGCAGGGTGGGCTCCTGCCCTCGAGACCCGCCCAGGTATGCAGGGTGTCCTGGGCTCATCTTCGAGCGGGGCGTGGCGGTTGGTGTCCCGGGGTGCCACCGTCACCGAGCCTTGATGCATCACAATGGAGGACAAACGGTGCCCAGTGTCTCCGTAGCGCCCTGGACCCAAGGTCCATCATAAAGCAAAGCTGCCACGGCCCACGGTGGCTGAGGCTCGGCTCTGTTGCAGATTTATAAATGCGGTGGGGGTCCCCCGGCCCCCCAGGGTGCCGCGTGCAGAGGGCAGCATAGCTCTGTGCAGGCTGGTGCCGTAGCACACATGGTCCCTCTCCTGGGCCTCGGGACTCACAGGCTCTCGGGAGACGGTAGGCGGAGACCCCCAAGATCGGGGCGAGGAGAAGCCCCCGAGGGAGCCTGGGTAGGGAGAGGGGGCTGGAAGGGGCCGGCTCCTTCCCTGTGGTCCTCCCTGGTGCCGCTGCCCCCTGCACAAGTGGCCGCGGCTTTTCTCAAACGTTGAAGAGGAGCAGAAAACAATTCCAGTGACCCCAGCAGCAGGAGAAACTGGCGGTGTTCGTGGGGTGAAGCGACTGCGCCCAAGGAGAGGGACGGAGGGCGTCCTCGCAGGCCCAGGCTCCCGCCCTCCGGGCTCTGCTTGCCCGGCCTTCGGCTCCCGGCCGCCATGTTGGTTTTCTGGTCCCTGGGCGCTGGCTCTCCGTGTTCAGTTCCAGATCAACACAAAAGCCCTTTTCTTTCCTTTCAAAGGTTTGTTTATGTACTTGAAAGGCAGAGTTACAGGGAGAGAGGTCTTCCATCGCGCATTCCCTCCCCAGATGGCCGCAGCGGCCGGGGCTGGGCCAGGCTGGAGCCGGGAGCCAGGAGCGCCTGCTCCACCCTCTGCTGCTTTTCCCAGGCCATGAGTGGGGGGCGAGACCCGAAGTGCAGCGGCCGGGACTCACGCCTGTGCCCGTGTGGGACGCCTGTGTCGCGTGCTCGGCTTGACCCGCTGCACCACAGCGCCGCCCGGGAGACCCTTTCCTACGGGTCTTCCCTGGCTTGATTCTCGGACCCCCAGGCCCACGCGTTCCAGGCTGAGGCCTTCTCGGCCCCGTGCACGCAGGGACCCCTCCTGGAGTGGTCGGGGACTCTCCGAGAGCAGACCCTGCCCCCCCCCCATGGTGCAGCGGTGGCAATCTCCAGGGTGCACCTCTGCGAGCAGTCTGGGGGTGCCAGGCCCGCTCTGCTCCGCCTTGTCTCACCTGGCTCCGCCCCTGTCCCACTCGGCTCCGCCCTCTCGGCTCCGCCCCCTCTAGGCTCCGCCCCTCGCCCCACGTGCCCCTCTGTGCATGGTGTGAGGCAGTGCCCTGGCGGGGGAGGCGTGACCGGCACTGTAGGGAGCGAGGTCCGGTGTGGCCGGCTGGGGCGGCCCGTCACAGCCCTTCTGTCTCGCAGAGTGCGGTGTCCGGCGCGCTGTAGAGACGAGCCGTCCTCCTCGGCACGCGTCGTCGGGACCAACATCTATGCAGACGTGAGTATGCGGTCCCTGGTGCCCACCGTCACAGCCCGTGCAGACCCCAGACCCCGAGGACCCCGGTCTGTGCCCTGAACCAAGGCCGCGCCGGTCCGCCGCCGCCCCGTCCGCAGGGGTGGCGGCACCGCTGCCCAGCCGGGTGCTGCTGTTCCCCAGGCGTTGTCGGGGGGCGAGGCCTTGGGGCCGCACCTCCTCGGCTTGGCCAGGTGCTCCACAGTCGGACGCACTGCGCAAAGCCGGGGACCAGCCATGCTTCTGACCGCGCATGCGCAGAGATGGCTGGAGCGGCGCACAAGGCCCCGCGTTGGCAGCTTGGCCACAGCACCCGCTGCTGCTGCGGCCCCCTCTTCCGCCTCCCCCAGCCCCCCGCCCCGTGACTCTGGCAGGGAGCCTGCCTTTGTGAAGCGCCTGCGTGTCCTCACCTGTCCAGGACCTACCTGGGGAGGCAGTGACCCTCACAGGTGCACGTGGCCCCGCCGTCTGGCCAACCTGCTGGCCTCTGTGCCGAGGCTCAGGGCTGGGGTTCCGTGCTGCAGGGACCACCCGCCTCTCAGCCTGCGAGGGGCGGAGCCTCGCTCCTCTGCGGGTGATGTCTTACTCCCTCCCCCCACCGACGTGGCAGAGGTCCCCTATCCTAGAAGGTCCAAGCAACCTTGGTGACAGCTCTCCCCAGCCCGTGTCTCTTCTCGGAACGAGTGCTTTTCCTTCTTGGAAGCTGTTCGGCTGAGACCGGGTTCTGAAAGCCAGCCGGGGTCTGTACGCAGGAGTTGTCCCTTGTGAGGCTGCGTGCTGGACCCGAGCTCCTCTGTGCGATCGAAACAAAAGGGTGGGCAAAACTATGCAGACGAGCTGGAGCGGACGCCGCAGACGGCGTTCCTGGCTGAGAAATGGGGATTGACTGTGGCCAACGGGGCGGAGCAGCCCACGAGGCTCGGTGTCTGAAGAAGGTAGGGAAGTCCTGGCGTCCGTGCCCCACCACAGACGTGAAGCAGACAGAGAAGGTGGCTCGGGGCGCAAGGAGAGCGAGACGGGCGCTTGGTGAGGACGCAGAGCGGCCTTTACAACTCGCCCCCTCGAGGAGGGATCCGTTTCCCTGAGGAAGGAAGCCCGGCCTAGCTGGGCCCACCCCTGGCTGTGCGGGGCAGGGGCAGGAGAGGGGCAGGAGAGGATGGGGAGGAGGCAAGGAGGAGCTGCCTCCACCCTACGCTGGTTTCTAGGTCACTCTGTGTTCTGGGAAATGCTGCTGGCTTTTGGAAAATGTCTGTGCAGCCGAGAGATTTATTTTGGGAGCGCCGTCTCCAGACCTCCGAGGGCCGTTGCTGCGATTCTTGGCAGGCCCCCCTCCCTTTGTGGGGAGCTGGGCCGGAGCCACAGGGCGGGGCCCACAGGGCAGCGCCTGGGGCAGGAGCCCCCAGCCTCAGCCCTGGCCCCGACGGTTGCTGGCTGCAGGGTACGAGGCTTCCCTCTCTGAGCCTCGGGCTCCCTGCCCCCGGCGGTGCTGGGCACCGCTCTCACACCTGTGCCCCTGCTGGCTGCTGCCAGGCCCACCCCCAGCGTTTCTGGCTGGGGTGGAGCCAGAGAACCTGCACTGCTCACCAGGACCAGGTGCGGGGGGCACTGCTGGTCTGGGACTTTGTGTTGAGGACCCTGGGCTGGGGGTCCCCTGGGGGCCTTGTCCTTGCCCACAGTGGGGGCAGTGGCGCTTGCCTTCTTAGCTGTAAGCTGGCACCTGCCGCGCCCTTGGTCCTCCCTGCTGCTGCCCCGTACAGAGCCGTGGGCGGGAGGCTGAGCGTGGCCGGAGGCCTGGCTCTGCTGTTTATTTCCCCACGGAGGGACTTGGGGCGTCTGGCCTCCCTGACCTCGGTGGCCTGTCCACTGATAACACTGCCCTGGAGGCTGGGCAGCACCTGCCCAGGTGGAATCGTGACCTGCTTCTCAGACAGAAGCCAGGCTCTGAGGGCTGGCTCGGGTCCCACAGGCAGCGAGCGTGGGCATCAGTCATCAGTAAATGTTGAGGTGTTCGCATCCCGTGAAAGAAAGTGGACATTGGAGGCTTTCCCGCGTGTGTGGGGCGGGGCGGGGTGTGTGTGTGTGGAAGGAAAGCAGGCAGAGCCGGGGAACACTCACTGGGCATCAGTGGTCAGAGAGGTGGGTGTGGCTCGGCGGTCACCCAGGGTGGGAGCTGTGCACGCCCCCGCCAGCGGCTTGATGTCTGTGTCGCTGGTCCCCAGGGGTCCTGCAAAGATGGGAACCCACGGATGTCATCGGTGTCGGCCGTGGCAAGTTGGCGACACCACAGGGACGGGTCCCCCTGGCAGCCCGGGGCCTCCCTTCTGGTCACGCAGTCACAGTGCTCGGGGAGGTAGCAGTGACGCCAGCCCCGCCTGCCAGCTGGGACAGCCAGCGGCGCACCGCTCACGGCCAGGTCACTTCTGAACCAACCTCCCAACCACGCGGCTCCCTGCTTCTCTCGAGGTTGGAGGCAGAGTTAGGGCGGGAGGGAGGGAGCCGGAGAGCGAGCTTCCGTCCGCTGGCTCACTCCCCAGATGGCTGCAGCAGTCGGGGCTGGGTCAGGCTGAAGCCAGGAGCCCAGAACTCCATCGGGATCTCCCACTCGGCCCATCCGCTCGCTGCATTCCTAGGCGTGTTAGCAGGGAGCGGGCTCAGAAGTGGAGCAGCCGGGGCTCAGCTGGGACGCCAGCGATGCCGACTGTGGCTTTACTCACTGCACCACAACAGCGGCTCCCCGTAGTGCTTTTTTTTTTTTTTTAAGATTTATTTATTTATTTGAAAGTCAGAGTTACACAGAGAGAGGAGAGGCAGAGAGAGAGAGGGGGGTCCCCCATCTGCTAGTTGACTCCCCAATTGGCCGCAACGGCTGGAGCTGTGCTGATCAGGAGCCAGGAGCTTCTTCCGGGTCTCCCACGAGGGTGCAGGGACCCAAGGACTTGGGCCATCTTCCACTGCTTTCCCAGGCCATAGCAGAGAGCAGGATGGAAAGTGGAGCAGCCGGGACTTGAACCAGCGCCCATGTGGGATGCCAGCACCGCAGGCAGCGGCTTTACCTGCTATACCACAGCGCCAGCCCCAGTATTGCTTTTTAACCTTTGAATTGGAAACTTGCGGCTCTTCCTCTGGGAAGGACCCCCTGCCCGATGTGCTCTCAGACAGCAGGGCCTGGGGGCCTGGGGAGCCGTGTCCTTGGCGCTGCTCCGCTGAAGAGCATGCATGTGTTGGTGCAGGGCAGAAACGCTGGCTCGCAGCTCCGCCGGGAGTCGGCAGTCCTTGCTCGGGCCTGGGGTTGGAGTGGCTCGGGCCTGGGGTCGGGACGTGTGTGGATTCCAGCACATTCCAGGGGACAGCAGCCATGTTCCCCTCTCAGGGGAAAGTGGATTGCCCGTGCCCCGGCAGCGGCCCCTGCTCGGAAAGACGTGGGTTTTGAAGGGCAGGGCAGGGCAGGGCAGGCCAGGCCAGGCGGCAGGAGGCAGTGGCTCGGGGGCTGTTCTGCGCAGCCTAGGCTCGGACACCGCCGCGGGCAGGTCCCAGGAGCCCACGCGGCCCCGGATCCCACGTGGGTGTGGCTTGTCCCATCCGAAGGCTGGTTCGGAGTTCATGGAGAAGGGGATTAAAGGGTAGGTCTGTGGGGCTCCGTTTGGCCTAGAAGTCAGGTGCTGGGTAGGATGCCCATGTCCTTCCCCCAGATCCCAGGCTTCGGCGTTAGCGCCCGCTCCCGACTGCAGCTCCCGGCTGCTGCCAACTCCAGGAGGCAGCATCGGTGATGCCGGGTAGCTGGGTCCCTGCCGCCCACGCGGGAGACCTGGATCGAGTCCCGGCTCCCAGTTTCGGCCTGGACCGGCCCCAGCTGTGGTGGGCATTTGGGGAGTGAACCGGGGATGGGGACTCTCTCTCTCTCAGGTGAAAAACTTACCTTTTTATAAAAAGTTAATCTTGATGCACAAAATTTTGGGATTCATGCCTAGCATAGGAGGGGAAAGCACGTGTTATGTAAAAACTATGCGTGAATTTCGGGATGTTTCCCACCGGAATCGTCTTTTAATTCCACCTCCGTGAACGTGCTGCACACAAGGCATTTTATTTGCTGTGGGTCCTGAGACCCTCCTGTCTGCAACCTCGGAAACCCTCAGGGCCCCCAGATGGCTGAGGGCGGCACTAGGGGGCGCTGCCGAGCAGTCGGTCCTGGGCCCTGGGGCAGCCCCTCTGTGTCGGGGGTACATTCACCTAGTGGGGAGCTGGGTCTCCATCACGTTCTTGTCACGCAAATCTGCACCCCTGTCCCCTCTGAACCCCGGCCCAGTTGCCCCGCCCCAGGCTCGGCAGCCCCATCCCCCAGCCCGCGTCCAGGGCGTCACTTCTCTTCCCAGCCCGGGGGAACCTCCCAGGATTCTCTGTGGCTCCGTCTTGCTTGTTCCAGGAAGGGGGCCCCGGCGTGGCTGAGAGGTGGCCTCCGTGGCTGCAGGTGGATCAATGCTGTAGCTCCCCGGCTCGCCCAGCCCCGCCCCCCCCCCCAAGACTCCCGCCTCAGTGAGGTTTATGGTTTTTTTTTTCCCCCAAAGAAACCTTTTATTTAAAGAATACAAATTTCCTAAGTACAATGTTAGGAATACAGTGATTTTTTTTCCCACCATCCCCGCCCTCCCACCCGCACTCCCGCCCCTCCTCCTCCTCCCTCTCCCCTCCCCGGTCCCATTCTCTGTTAAGATTCATTTTCAGTTAACTTTGTACCCAGAAGACCAACGCTATGCTAAGCAGAGATTTGAACAGTTTGCACACATTCACACACACAGATCTGAGAAGTTTTACAGTTAATCCTCATAGTACAGCTCACTGAGGGCAGAGGTGCTGCGTGGGGGTCCGTGCACAGTGACTCCTGTTGTTGATCTAACAACTGACACTCTCATGTATGACGTCAGTGGCCACCCGAGGCTATGGAAGCCTTTTGTGACCACAAACTCCGGCGGGGCCGTGAGCAAGGTGGAAGTTCTCTCCTCCCTTCGGAGAAAAGCACCTCCTCCTTTGACGGCCCTTCTTTCCACTGGGCACTTTCTCACAAGGCCGTCCGGGGGCGCTGTCTCCTCGGCTCCACGCCGCGCAGGGCGACAGGAAGGCCCTCCCCGGGCGCCCACCCTGACCGCGGCCCCTGTGTTTCCAGAGTTCAAGCATCTGCAGGGCGGCCGTGCACGCGGGGGTCGTCGTGGACGAGCTCGGGGGCTACGTGGACGTGATGCCGGTGGACAGGAAGAAGAGCTACGCGGGCTCGCTCAGGAACGGGGTTCAGTCGGAAAGGTAGGGCGCGTCTCGGGCTGCTCACGCGGGGGCTTGAAGATCCCTCGCTGGCCCGGGCGCTGGGCCCAGGCTGGGTTCTTCTCTCTTCCTTTGTTTTTCACAATCGGAGTCTGGTTTTCCTGCTGTGGATGCCTGTTGTTGTAGGAAACTCAGCATCTGTCGGAGCATCCGAAGAGAAAGCCGCCTGTGGCCGCTGCCCGGGGCGCCACTGTCAGGTGTCGGGGGGCGGGCGCCCGAGAAACGCGTGGGGCGAGATCGTGGCTCTGTTGCCGTGACGCTCGGCAGGCAGGGGAGTCCGAGCAGCTTCGGGGGCTGGAGCTGGGCTCTGAGCGCCGCGTGCTCATCTGGGGAATGGGGACAGTTGTCGCGCCTGCCCTCGGGCTGCTGTGGGTGGGCCGGCGTCCAGTACTGAGTGGCGTCACTGCAGAGCGCACGGAGGTCGCCCCTGCTGGCCGTGTGTCCCTGGGATTGGCCACGTGGGGCTCTAGCACAGAGATGCGCAGGCTTCTCCCGCTGGGGGTGGGGGCAGAGCTTCCTGGGGGTGTCTGTACACACCGCAGCTGTTTCCCAGAAACACTGTGAAGTGAGCCTGTGCGCGCATCCAAGGCTTTGGGTATGCCTTTCTAGAATGTTCCTCAGAAAGGGCCCAGGCCTAGTCGGGGCCTAGCCTGTTTTCCGGCACGCACGCTCACGCTCACGGACGTCACAGGCCTCGGAGTCCAGGGACCCGCGTTGCAGTGCTGCGTTGCCTCTTGGGAGCGTCACAGGCTCTGAGCAGGCGCCGGCCCTTCCCGAGGCCCGGCCCATCTGTCTGTCGGGGGCACATCTGGGTCTGCTCGGCGACCCCAACAGGTGCTGCAGCCGGCGGCTCAGACAGCAGAACGGCGTCCTCCCAGGGGTGGGCAGGCGGCCACTCCCGTGACTTCTCCCCTCTCGTGTGTCGTCCCTCTCACGTCCTCCTCGCATCCAGACCCCCGCAGGCTGCACGAGGGCCCCCTTGCAGGACGTGTCTCCCGGGGGCAGGTGGCCTGGCCCTGCCCTGCGCCGAGAGGTCGCAGTAATCTCACTGCACCCCATGGCAGTGCTGCCCCTTGGTCGCCGTAGGGGGCGCTCACAGCATCCGTTACCTGGTGGGCAGTAGGTCCACAGGCCCCATGGCCTGGGCAGCTCGCTGGGGTCGCCCTTTCCCGGGCACCACGCCCGCCCTGCAGGGTTGGAACCCCTAAGAGTGGCTCAGCGACTCAGGAGTGACGGCCGCTGTTGGGAGCCCAGGGTGCAGGTGCTGAGTGGCGGGCACGGGGCCCACAGCCCAGGTGACTGATGCGGCTGGCAGGGCCTGAGCACTGTGTGTTCATCGTGGGCCTTCCGAGACCACCCAGGAGGCCGCGAGCCCTCGAGCCCCACACGCAGGCAGGGCCGGGTGGCATCAGGACCCTGCTCCCCTGCTCCTGGGTGGGTCACCGGGCACGGGCCTGGGCCCCTCCTCTGACACAGGGGCCTGCGTGAGGCTCCGATGGATCCATGTGTGACAGGGCGGGTGTAGGGACAGTGGGTGGCCTTTGTGGCCGTGGCTCCTGAGCTCTGTCCCAACTCCCAACCCTCCAGCCACGTGGCTCCTTCTACGTGCACTCGTCATGGGCTAGGTGCCAGGACCCACGGCGATCACTTCCTCAGGGTCTCTGCCTGGTGGGACTCGCCTTCTAGCAAGTTCTGAGACTTTGTTCCCTAGAAAATACTGCGTATTTCACAAAATGAAGTGAGGAGAGTTGGGGCCCCTGGGGTGGGCTCGGGGGAGGGGACCCTAGTGTTGCTGCTGCTTCCCGGGCGTGCCAGGCCCTCCTCGCCGTGTTGGGGCCGCGAGCTGGGACCAGCAGGGCTGGGGTGTGCAAGGCCCCGGCTGAGGAGCACCTGCCAGTCACTGGCCCTCCTCCCCGGGGTCTGGCTGCCTCTCCACAGCGTCCCTGAGTGGGGATGGATGACGCGGCACCAGGACTGGGGTGGGCGGCATCATGGAGGGCAGTGCGGGAGCTGGGAGCGTCTGGTCTGACGTGGTCACAGCCCCTGCTCCTCTGTCCCACGGGACCTCAGCGCTTACTGTGCAAAGCAGGGCGCTGAGAAGTTTCTCCTGTTGGGACTGCGGGAACCAGGCATGCACACAGAGGCCGCCCTGTGCCCGGCGGAGGCCGGGTCCCTGCAGTGTCAGAGACAGCCCCATGGGAGATGTGAGAGCTGACTGCCCGTGGACAGCTCCAGCCCCTTGGTCAGACATGCACCACGCAGCCTCCTGACAGCCCCACAGTGGGGGGGGGGGGGCTGGCGCATTCCCCCACCCCCACCTGACGGACAGCGAAGGAGGCTGAAGGTTGTCTGTGCGCTCTCGGATGAGCTGGGAAGTGGATGAGTGTCAGCTCGGGTGTTGTCTGACGCAGGGACGGGGTTTTGTGCTTGTTTTGTGTGTGTGCTAAGATTTGTCCATCTATTTGAAGGGCAGAGTTAGAGAGAGGGAGAGGGCTTTCATCCGCTGGTTCACTCCTCAAATGGCTGCGCAGTCAGGGCTGGGTCAGGCAAACCCAGGAGCCAGGAGCTCCGTGTGGGTCTCCCACGTGGTGCAGGGGCCAAGCACTTGAGCCACCCTCTGCTGCTGTCCCTGGTGCATCAGCAGGAGCCGGATCGGAAGTGGAGCAGCCGGGACTGGAACCGGAGCCCGTGTGGGACGCTGGTGTCACAGGCGGCGGCGTGACCTGCCGCACCACGACACCGGTGCCAGGACTGGTTTTAGAGGCTTCCAGGAAGCTGGGACACACGCCATGTGACAGCTCCTGGACCTCCTGGTGTCCGCACGTGGCCGTGTGCAGAGCTGTGTGGGGGCGCACGGCTGTCCCAGGGTGAGCTCACGCGTCGCTTCCGGGCGGCTCCTTCGAGAGGCACCACCGCGGGGCTGTGGACGTGGCCGGGGAGGAGGTGGGCGGGGAGCCAGCAGGTGTATCCCGTGTGCCACACGCAGCCTTCGCGAGTTGCTGGTGCCGAGGTGAAGAGAGACAGCAGGGAGGCTTAGAATTCGTGTTCTGGAACCCGACACATCCCTGATGTCATCATCTGAAACAGAGAAGCAGTTAGTGAGACTTCCACGCCCTTTCTTGGTTTGTTCGGGACGAACTCTCAGAGATTCGGTCTGTGTTTTCCTCGGACAAGCCCCTCCTGGGTGCTTGGTGGCTAATCGTGGCAGAGGCCACTCTGGGAGTCTGAAGGCGTGTGTGACTGGACGTCTCTGTGCGTGTGCAGAAATGCTGGGAGGCGGGAAGTGTGGGGCAGTGGGCTCCGCACCGCCTGCCATGCCAGGCTGCTCCTGGGCTCCGGGGTCGTGCCCATAACAAGCGTTTCTCAGCCCCTCTGCACGCTCGCCCAGCTAGCCCCGGCCCCAGCCCAGCAGCCCCGCTTTGTCCATTAGGAGGGGGCCGCACAGAGAGGTTGGGTCCCTTGTGCAGTCACCCAGGCGATAGGGGAACAGCCGGGACATGAACCCAGGCCCCGTGTCCCAAGATCGGCTCCTTGAAGCAGCACCCCGACTCCTTCTACCCGGACAAGCCACTGCCGCGGGGCGCAGACCTCCCGAGGAGGGGCCGGGGAGGCCTGCATGCTTAGCGCCGGTTCCTAGCTTTAGACGTTTCCAGAGTGGAGAACCAGAGCCCCGCACAGTGCCTGCTCTCACAGCCGCTCTGCCGCCCCCAGGGGCTCGCAGCACGTGCAGGCACCGGCACAGGCGTGTGGCACCATCCTCTGAAACTGCACTACTGTCAGGTGCCGTGGGCTTCACAGTCAGCTGAGGAGTCCCAGCAGCCCCTGGGGCTGGGCTCCGGGCAGGACGACCCTCGTGCCGCCCATGCAGCCCGCGTGGGCCACCCTGGGACCCAGGAGGGACCAGCAGGCTGCCTTGGCTGGGGAGCACCTGCCAATCACTGCTCCCGGCCCCGGGCGGGCTCGCTGCCTCTCCGGGGCACCCAAGGGAGGGCTCCTGTAGGAACGCAGCAGACAGATGTGTGGACTGGGCCCGGAGGCGTGGACTTTCCAGCCGGGCTCCTGCTGCTGAGACTGACCTGTGTCCACCTGGCCTTGAGTCTCCTGGAAGATGGGTGGAGTGGGAGATGCTGGGGCGGGGTTGAGTCCTTAAAAAAAAACAGCCTCATGCACACACACACACACACATAGATACAGTCACACAGACACATGCACACACACAGATACACATGCACACAGAGACAGATAATATACATGTGCACACAGACACAGGTGCACACAGATACACACAGGTACAGGCACACACGTGCATACACAGATGCACACACAAGTATAGGCACACACACAGACACACAGATACTAGACGTGCACACACACAGGTATCGGCACACACATGAACACACAGATGCACACAGATACACAGGTACAGGCACACACATGCACACACACAGGTACAGGCACACACGTGCACACACGCCCACAGAGAAGCAGAGGTTCTTCAGAAAGTTCATGGGAGAGGACTGAAAACCTGTGCAGTCTCGGGAATGCGCCGGCTCAGGGCCGTTCTGTCCTCGCAAGTCTTGTCCGTGGCCGCCTGGTGAGCCGCAGCGTGTAGCCACTGCCGTCTGCTGACTGTGGCTGTTGGCGTTGCCCGTTTCCCACTCCTTTGCGTGATGGATAAACCACGTTGGGGAGGAACCCCGCCCGTTCCTGGCCGTCTCCTCTAGCCCCTCGCTGTCACCAGCCCTGGCCACCAGAGCGCCCTCTGTAGTTCATGCTCGGTATGTCCCTGGAGGGGAGCCCACCCTCTGCCCACCTCTGCCCACCGGACCTCCGCCTTGCAGGCCTTTACAAGCTCATCCTCGCCCCAGGGCCTTTGCACCGACAGAGCGTCATCCAATCTGGGACTCTGAATTCCTGCGCCAGTGGTGGTGGTAGCCCCATGGCCCAGCACCGGGCCCAGCGCCCGGCACTTGGTGGGTGCTCTCTCCGTAAATGCAGGCTGGCCGGCCCACGGTCTGCCTAAGCCCTTGCTGAAACCTTTGTCAAAGTTGCTGAGACAGGGAGGGCGGGGCCTGGGAAGAGGCGGGGAGGTCATTTTGTGATCTGTCCAAGCAGGCGGGCTTGCTGTTGGACGTGTCTGGCTGGGACCTGATGACCGTTCAGCCGTGAGCTGATGGGGTCCCCTGAAGGGGCCTGGGGGTTCCCTGTCCGAGGCTGTGGCCCAGGCCCCAACTCCGGTGCGTTGATGCGGGAGCCTGCTTTGCTCCAGGGCGGCTCACGGGGGTGCCTGGTCTATCCAGGCAAGATGTCCGGTCTGGCCGACAGCCCCAGTGGCTCCCTTGTCCCCTGGCTGCAGGGGGCGTGAGTGTGAGGACCCACTGCCCACCCGCAGGGTCTCCAGCCCAGGGTGAGTCCAGCTGTGAGTCCCCGAGACCTTGCAGACACGGGGCCTGCCCGCTGTGCAGAGAGCTGGGGGCCGCAGAAGCCTGGGGCTCCTGCCGCTCTGAGGACGGGGCAGGGCCCTGGGGTGTGAGCTGTGCAGTGAGCAGCAGGCCAGCCAGGTCGTCCCAGCCCCTGGCAGCCACTGTCCGCCGCCTCCTGGCCCGCCGGCAGCCGCTGGCCCGCGTCTGGCCGCCTGCTGGCCCTTGGCTTCTCTTCACAGCCGCTCTCTGGGAGTGCTCCCATCTGATACACGCTTCGAAAGTTCAACCTCGGGGTAGCCAAGTGCACGGAGCTGCCGTGGGGGAGGCCGACAACCAACCAGGGATCCCACACGGCCGAGGCTTGTGCGTGTGCCTGGGCTGCCTGCCTAGGGCGGGAGCCTTCAATTCGGGGTCTCAGACCCCAGCCCTAGAGGGGGTCGTGGTGTCAAGTCCCGCCAGGGCTATGCTCCTCCGCCGCGCTGTGCAGCCGACGCACTGCCCAGAAACAGGGTCAGCCTGCGTCTCTGGATGCCATTGCCCGGGGCCGGATGGAGCCTGGACCCCGAGTCCCGGAGTGCTCCCTGGGCGTCGGCTCTGCGACGTGCCGTCTGGCCGCCGCCGTCTGGCCGTGGGGCCAGCAATCCCACTGCTGAGCTTTTCTGCGGGCCGCCTGTGCTCAGATGGGAAGTTTTGGTGGAGAAGGAGAGGCAGAGAGAGAGGGTGGAGGTCTTCCGTCTGCTGGTTCACTCCCCAGATGGCTGCAGTGGCTGGAGCTGTGCTGATCTGAAGCCAGGAGTGTCCTCCAGGTCTCCCACGTGGGTACAGGGGCCCAAGAACTTGGGCCATCTTCCACTGCTTTCCCAGGCCACAGCAGAGAGCTGGATGGGAAGTGGAGCAGCCGGGACTTGAACCAGCGCCCATATGGGATGCCGGCACTGCAGGTGGCAGCCTTACCTGCTACACCCCAGCACCGGCCCCCAGAGCCCCTTCGCACTACGCACCTGGCACAAATGCAGAGCGTCACTGGCATTCGGCAGGCGGTGCACGTGGGTTTCCCAGCTCCAAATGCCGCACCGCGGCAGCCAGGACCGGTGGTGCTGGCTTGGGCATAGACACGTGGGTCAGGAAAGCACCCGTCACGCTGACAGCCGGGGGTTTCAGCCGGAGTCCATGGTCAGCGGGCAGAGTAGCATCCCCACAGTGGCACCGGGACAGCCAGACGTGGGCAAGCAGAACTTGGAGCCAGGGCCTCTGCTCACGGTGGGTGCAAGCGTGGACTCCACGTGGACTGTAGGCCTGTGTGTGAGAGCCGGACACGCCAGCCCAGCAGCGAAGACACGCGTGTGCCCTGTTGGAGTCCAGCCGCCCGTCCGCGCAGGCCCTGGGAGGCAGCGGGAGTGGCTGCAGGTCCGGGTCCCCGCCACCCACGTGGGGGGCCTGGGGTGAGCTCCCAGCCGGGGGCCAGCCCAGTCTTGGCCAGTGTGGGCTTTTGGGGAGTGACCGAGCGGATGGAAGCCCTGTTGGTCTGTCTTGACCAACAATGAGTAAAAAAAAAAAAAAAAACCTCACAGGACAGCAAACTTAAATACTCGCGGCCTTGAGTCAGGCAATGGTTTTCAGATGCGATGCCAGAGTGTAATTCAAGTGGGAAAAAAAAAGGAGAAACTGGGTTCAATCACAACTTAGAACGTTTATGCCGTAGCAGTGAGCGTTAGGAAAACAGAGGTGGGTCCCGGCTGGGAGAGCGCCCCGCGGGCTGTGTGGGGGAAGGGTGTGCGCCCTGTGTCCTCAGGTGTGCTCCCAGCCCCCTGCAGCCCAGCGTTAAGGCGGAGAGCCCAGCTCGAAGCCAGTGGGGACCCAAGGGCGCTGGGTACCGTGAGTTGCTGGCAGAAGGGAGATCCCAGCCACGGCAGACTCGTGAGGGGCGGGCGGGTCCCACATGGGCCGTCCCTGTGCCACGACCTCACCGAGCCGCACGAAGGAGGTGGCACAGGCACACGGCTCTCCGTGAAGTTTCCAGCACGGACAGCAGGGGGACGGGGGACACCCTGCGGGTGACCGAAATCCTCTCGGCCTGGATGGCAGAGGCGGTTGTCCAGTCCCACGGAGGCTTTAGAACCGGGGGTCGTGCTAGTGAGGGGGGCGGCCCTGGGGCGCTGCCCTTGGCCGGCTGCAGCGCCTGCTGCCTGTCCCCAGCAGTGGGTCACCCGCTGCATGCTGCCTCTCGCTGCTCACCTGTACCCCGAGGAAGGTGAGAGGCAGAGCGCACAGCCGGCCGGCGCTGCGCCCTGACACTCAGCCTGTTGAGTGAGCCGCGTTGGTGTGGAACGAGCCGGGTGGCGCACAGCGGGCTGGCTGAAGCCTCAGATGGTGAGCCCGACTCTGATGGGCCAGGGCCGGTGCTGCGGTGAGATGTAGCCTCACCACCCTGACCTGCCCCGCCGAGGCTCGCCAGCCAACGGCCCCCTGCCGTGGGAGGACCCTGGGCCTTGGCTGTGCTCCTGACCCCCCGGCCCGATCTCTCGGTAACACACTGTCCCTTCTCTTTCAGCCTGAGCGCGCCTGGGGACGGCAAGGCCTTCCGGATCTTTGCGGTCAGGCAGTGAAGTCCAGCACCAGGGGCTGGGGCGCGTCCTGCACAGGACTTCGGGGTTTTGCTTGTTACTTTACAGCGCTGGGTGGGTGTGGGTGGGAGTCCGGACGGTCAGGAGCCCTGTGAGTGGCGTCCGACGTCTCGTCCCTCTGTGGTCCCTGGCGAGGTGTCGTCTCGGGCCTCGGGTCTTGGCTGCAGGAGTGGTGCCCCGTCCCGCCAGGGCCGGGGGTCTCCCTCAGGGGCCCCGACCCGTCTCTCAGAGCTCGCTGCCAAGTGCTCTCTCGGTGGTGGACGGAGGGGGAGGCCCGCACAGCCCCCCCAGCGAGGCGTCCAGGGCCGCAGGGGCAGCAGGAGGAGACAGAGCGAGCTTCAGGAATGGAGCGAACGGACTTATTTAAAAACAAAAGCCGCGGTCCTTCCCTGCCCCGGGGAAAACTGGGCTCGATGTTTGCTGGTCAAACGGCGGGGCTGGGAGAGGCCCAAGTGCCCTGGCAGGCGCTGGCGCGGTGCCCCAAGCAGGCTGGTCCTGCACCCGGCAGTGCTGGCTCAGCGGAGCCCCCGGGACCCCACACTCTGTGTGGCCACGACGTTTGGTCCCATCGAGGACCGAGGATCGGGATCCTCTCTGTTCCCTCTGCAGCTCGCGCCCTGCCCAGCTGCTGTCTGTGTCACTCCCACCCGTGGCCGCCGTGCAAGCGCCGGGCTTTGCAGCCCACGTTCTCGGGGCTCCCGGTCTCCCCCGGGTCCGCTGAGCCAGCCTAGAACAGCAGAAAAGCCTGCTCTGTGGCTGGTCTTTGAGAAGCCGACCGAGCGCGCAGCCTCCCCGGGCGGCGGGCAGGCGCTGGGTGACCTATTTTCCAGGGGTGGGAGGACCGGATTCCTGGGCGCATTCCTCGCTGAGGTTCGCGGCTCCGTCTGTGGTTGTGAAACCCACGGCGGCGCCTGGGCAGCGTGAGAGGGGGACCCTGGCAGGACTGCACTTCCTGTTTGTGTGGCCGGCTCCTGCCCGCGGCTCCCCTCCCCACGGCTCCGGGAGCGCCGTGTCTCTGGCTTCTATCACTTCGTGAAAGCTCTGCCGGAGCCTGGAGTCTGCCTGGTGACGTGAACGTCCCGGCTGTAGATCGCTCTGCTCTGCAGGAGCTACAGGTCGGCCGGCATCCCCCTCCCGGGCTGGCCCGCCTGTCCCTCTCTCCCCGTGCGAGCTCCCTGACAAAGCACTTTCAAGGTCAAAGACGCGCCTGGAGCAGCTCTGCCTGGAGGCCTCTTCGCTTCATTGCGTCCCTGACTCTGGCTCCGGTGGGATGGCCGGCGTCTGTGACGAGGCGTGATGAGCAGGTGGCGCTCTGTAGGTCCTGATTGTTGAGTGCCGAATGTCCGCGTGCAGCCCCACCCTTCCTGCGACTTGCCGCGTCGAGGTCGCCATGGGGTCTTCAGGATTCCTGAGCCGCCAGAGCTGGGTCCCGGGGGGGCTCGTTTCTGGAACTCCCAGGGTTTGCCCGGGGCTGGCATGGTGCAGTGAGCTAAGCTCCCGCCTATGACACCTGTACCCCGAGTCGGGGTGCCAGTTCGAGTCCCGGCTGCCCGCTTCGCAGCTGGCTCCCTGCTGAGGCGCCCAGGCAGCAGCAGGAGGTGGCCCGAGAGCTTGGGTCCCTGCCACCCTTGTGGGAGACCCAGCGGGAGTTGCGGGCCCTGGCCGTGGCAGCCACTGGGGAGAGTGAGTCCCTGGAAGGAAGCCCTCGTTCCTGCCCCGTCTCTCCCTCCCTCTCTGTCACGCCGCCTTTCAAATAAATTGAAAAATAAGTTACAGCCCCCACGCTCCTCAGAGCCCATCACCCAGGCCCGGGAGCAGGAGGGGCGGCCCGCCCATAGCAGGCCTGGCCATTTCCGTCTGCACGAACGGTTCGCAGTCGGAGCCGTTTTTCTCTGGAAGACAGAAACAAGACTACAAAGGAGAAGCCCCTCTGCCCGCGGTCCTTGCGGCCTTAGCCCCCTCCCCCCCCTCCCCTGCCCTGCGTTTACAGCAAGGTGGGGGCGCGAGGCCGAAGGGCAGCTCACAGAGGGTGGGCGGAGAGCACCTGCCGGGCCTTTGGGCCGGGCTCGCTCAGCCCGTCGTCTGCCTGCCTTTTTTTCTATGAAAAATGCCGTCTTCCCGCTTGCTGTGGACCAGAGTCGGCTGTACGTGCGCGTGTGCTCGGCGTGAGCAGGGGCCCCGCTGGCGCGGTGCAGCCGGGCGCGTTTCTGCCGTGTCTCTAACGCGTCTGTGAGGAACAAGTCCCAACCGTTTGTGAAATAAAGCCTCTGAAACCTACTGCAGACTCTGCTCTCTGTGTCCGGCGGTCCGGGGACCAGGACAGCTGCCCGCGGGGGTGTACCAGTGCAGGCAGAGGCCGGCTGCTGGGGGCCGGGGCAGGGCCTGACCCCGCGCGTCTCAGGAGCCCCTGGGCCGCGGGTGCTGCTGGCCCCCAGGTCACACTGCGTGCGGATGGGTCAAGGTCCTCCTCCCCCTGTTGTAACCTGCTCGGTTCCTATAACAAACGCCAGCCGTCTACGGCCCAGGTCCGGGCTCCAGCAGCGATGGTGTCCTCGGAGGCCTCTCTCCCCATCTGCAGGCGGCCGTCGCGTGTCCTCACCTGGGCTGTTCTCTGGGCATGGGCAGCCCTGGGGTCTCTCTCCTTTTAAGGGCACAGGTGGTGGCGGCTTCAGACCCACCCTTAGAGCCCATTTAGCTGTAATCGCCTCCTTCACAGTGACGTCCAAGGGCATCCACGGTGGAGGCCAGGGGTGGGCAGGGGCGGGAGTCAGCTGACAGGCTCCCTCCCCCTCCGTGGTCACGTGGTCTCCTGATCCGGCGCACGGGGCTCCCTCCTCCCAGGCCCACCGTGTTGGTCGGCTTTTTGCCACTGCAGTGAATCAGCCCAGATGAGCCGCCCACAGAGGAAGGAGACTGGCTTGGCTCATGGTTCTGGAGCTCCAGTTGCGAGATGGGGCAGCTGCGTGGCTGGGCTTCTGAGGCGGGTGGTGGGCGTCGGGGCTGGGCGCTTGTGGCGGCAAGCCAGGCAGGAGCGAGCGCACACGGGGCCCAACCCGGCTGTTAGAACCGCTCAGCTCGCCAGTTACCGGCTCACGCACGCCCCGTGGCTGTCGGCCTCCCACACGGCTCTGCCTGTGAGCGCTGTGCTTGGGTTATTGTTCTCCTCTCAGTACTATCAGCTTAAAAAGGTTTACTCCGGGGTCCGTGCTGTGGCACAGTGGTTAGGCCACTGCCTGCGGTGCCACCATCCCATATGGGCTCTGGTTCAAGTCCGGGCTGCTCCACTTCTGATCCAGTTCCCTGCTGTGGCCTGGGAAGGCAGCAGGGTGGGGGTGGGGATGTTGGTCCTAGTGCTTGGGCCCCTGCACCCTTGTGGGCAAACTGGCTTTGGCCTGGCCCAGCCCCGGCTGATGCAGCCTTTTGGGGGGTGAGCCAGTGGATGGAAGACCTCTCTTCCCTCCCTCCCTTTCAAATAAAATTAAAAACTTTCTAAGTTTACTTAATCTTTTCTTTGTTTACTTGGGACACAGTCCCATCCACTGGTTCACTGCCCCAGAAGCCGGAGCCGGCCGGGCTGGGCTGGGCTGGGCTGGGCTGGGCCAGGCTAGGCTGGGCCGGGCCGGGCCAGGCCGCCTCTGGTGCTGGGAACAGCCTGGGTCTCCCTTGTGAGTGGCGGGGACCCAGCTGCTGAGCCCTCACTGCTGCCCCCCAGTGTCTACACTGAGAAGCTGCAGCCGGGAGCCGGAGCCTGAGCTGCGGGATGCAGGGGTCTTAGCTGCTGGGGAGAGGGCCGTGCCGGTGACATCAGCCGGTGATCGGTGATGGGGGCACACAGCCCACTGTGGTGGGACGGTCTTCCGCTGCAGTAAACATAACACAGAGGTGCTAAGGCTGTGCAAGTGAACTGCAGGAATCACCAGGATTGGGTGACAATGACCGATGCTTCGTGTGTCGTGTCCGCGGGACGGGGCGTGGGGGGGCTCCCCTCCTGCCTTCCGCCCTCGGCATCTCGCCATCCCCGCCTGCTTCTCACCCCCCAGGGCCCCACCATCCCGCGCCCCTGCCTGCCCTGGGACTGCGGCCTTGAAGTTGCCATGGCAGCCAGGGAGGTGGAGATGGGGCGTGAATGGGCGGGGATCTGCCAGCCCTGTGTTAATTTAGGGCCAAGGACCCGCTGAGCACAGGGCGCCCCCAAGGGGCCACGGACAGGCAGCGCGGCCTTCCCTCCTCCCAGCCCTGGTACCTGGGACAGCGCCGCGTGGAGCTGCGTCACAGCCCCCCCACCCCAGCTGGCGCCTGACCAGGAGGGGAGGGGGGCTGGGCCGTGCTGGCTGTGGGCAGCTCTAAAGCAGGGGGTTCTCAGAGCGTGGCCCCCAGACCTGCAGCATCCCGATCCCGCGGGGCCCTTGTTAGGAATGCAGACCCCCTGCCCCACCCCCTCAGTGCCACTGAGCCCAGGCCCCCAGGGTTCCTGGTGCGCTCTGTCGGACGCTGTCCACCCTGAGGACAGCGGGCGGGCGTGACTCCAGGGCAGGAGCTCGGCGAGTCGGGGCTGCCTGGCCCAAGTCTCCGCCAGCTCTGGTCCTGTCTTCCTGTGCACAGGACAGCGCCATGCCGCTCGCTGTCCCCGGCTGGGGGCAGGAAGAGGGGTGGGAGCAGAGGGGACCTCCTTACACTTTCTCGCGCATGAGAAAAGCTTCGCCAGTGTCACCCAGCAGCCTGCCCTGTGTCCCTGGCACCCAAATGGACCACGTGCCCGTTCCTCGATCCCACACAGAAAGAACCAGAACGTTGACGAGGGAGAAAGGAAGACGGGACAGGGTGGTGACAGCTGTCAGTGAAGATTCCCCTGGCAGGAGCCGGCGTGGCGCCGTGGGTGTTCAGAGCCGGGACTCGGACTTCCTGAGCTGTGCCACGCTGGGCACGTGGCTGCCTCTCAGCTCTGTCACCCGTCTTGTAAGGGCACAGGGAAGGTGTCTGCGTTCTAACGCTGCTTGCAGACTAAATGCAGGCAGACTCGTGCGTGCACAGAGCGCGTGCCGCGTGCCGCGTGGTTGCTGTCTGTTTCCCAGGGCTGAAGCCCCTGCTCGCGTGCCGGCGTCTCAGAGCACCTGTTCGATTCCTGGCTTCTCCACTCCAAGTCCAGCTCCTTCCTAAGGTGCCTGGGGTGGCAGCTGATGGTGGCCGGAGTGCTCAGGCCCTTGTCACCCATGTAGGAGACCAGGATGGAGCTCCTGGCTCCTGGATGTGGCCTGGCCCACACCTGGCTGTGTGGCCATCTGGGGAGTGAACCAGCAGATGGAAGACATCTCTCTCTCTCTCTCTCTCTCTCTCTCTCTCTCTCTCTCCTTTTCAAATAAGTAAATGGATCTTATAAATAAATAAATAAAACTGAATTCCGATGAGTGCAAGTCACAGGGAGACAGATTCCTACCAAGTGGAACAAAGAACATTCTAATGGGCAGCAGTGCTCGGAGAGGACCCCCCCCCCATTGAGAGGGAATGCGTTCCCCCTCCCTGGAAGAGGGCGCGTCCCCTTGCTGTATCGGACCCTCCTCTTCCCGCTGCACCCCTCTCCCGGCCCCTGGGCGCCATGGAGGATGGCGTCCAGGCCCTCCACCCTGGCCACTGCAGGAGCCGGCACATGCAGCCTGGGTGGCCCTGTGGGTGGCCGGGCAGCGGGGGGTCCCCGGGATGGATGTGTCTGCAAATCCACCTTCCTCCACAAGTTTCGCTGCGAACCCAGACCTGCCCTAGACGCCAGCGGGGCTTAAGTCTTCCAGGCCCTTCAACAAATCTGGTGCTGACGGCACGGTTTTGAAAGCCTGGCAAATTCCTTTTCCTCTTTCGTCTCAGCCAAGTGGGCTGGCACCGGCCTCTGTCCAGGAACCAAGACAGGCCCCAAAGCAACCCCTCCTTTGGCCCCTGGTCTGGCCCGGAGGTGGGCAGCAGGCTGGCCAGGGATGGGCGCCCAGCTGACCCGCTTTTTTTTTTTTTTTAAGATTTATTTATTTGAAAGAGTTGCAGAGAGAGGTAGACACACACACACACACACACACACACACACACAGAAGTCTTCCATCTGCTGGTTCACTTCCCAATGACCACAATGGCCAGAGCTGCATCAATCCAAAGCCAGGAGCCAGGAGCTTCTTCCAGGTCTCCCACGCGGGTGCAGGGGCCCAAGGACTTGGGCCGTCTTCTACTGCTCTCCCGGGCCACAGCAGGGAGCTGGCCTGGAAGAGGAGCAGCCAGGAGATGAACTGGCGCCCGTGTGGGGTGCCGGCTTACACACAGCCATCCGGGGGCCACAGTCTCCTGACCCTTCTGTCAAGCGGTGGCCGCGTGTCCTGCCTTCCTCGGGCGTCTGGTCATCTCCGGCTGTGATCCAGACACTGCAGGGACCGGGTAGCTGCTGGTCTCAGCAGGCAGTAACTGGCCCAGCCCAATCAGAGGTCCAGTCCACCGCGGAGGGCCGGGGCTGCCCCGGTGTCCAGGGCCCTGAGCCCTGCTGGCAGCCTGGTGGCCGCCCTGCGCACGTTGTGGGCAGAGCTCAGCGCAGGACTGAGTGTCCCCTCCGAGAGTCCCCTTCGCTCCCAGCGGCTCCGTCCTCTGCTCCTGAGCAGAGCTCAGCCCAGGTGGGTGGACCCCAGGCACTGCGGTGTGGGGTGCGGGCGCCCCAGCGGCGTGTGAACTGCAGCCGGCGCCTGCACCCTTGGGTGCTCTTGGTCACCCGGGAGGCCATGTTGGTCGGAGATCACGGCTCTGCCCGTGCTGGAGGCAGGAGCTCCGGTCTCTGCATATTTATCAGGGAGCCAAGGCAACAATAATTTTCATGAAACTTAGTTTCCACTTCCTCTCTGTTCGTCTGATCTGGGTCCCAGCCGCTGCCACTGTGCAAGGCCGTGAAAGGGTGGGAGTTCCTCCCGTGCACAAGCGCGTCCCACCCGAGGGGGCAAGAAGCAGAAGCGGGTGCACAGGCCGGGCGTTGGTGCTCACCTGGGCCAGCGCGCTGGCATGGCGGGTGAAGCCGCTGCCTGCAGTACTGGCATCCCCCATGGGCTCCTGTTGGAGTCCCAGCCGCTCCGGCTGTAGCCTGGGAAAGCAGCAGAGGGTGGCCCGAGTGCTTGGGCCCCCTGCACCCGCGTGGGAGACCTGGAAGAAGCTCCTGGCTTTAATCTGGTCAGCCCTGCTGGTTGTGGTCATTTGGGGAGTGAACCAGTGGATGGATGGTTCTCTCTCTCTCTCTCTCTCTCTCTCTCTCTCTCTTTCTCTCTCTCTCTCTCCTCTGTCTGTTCCTGTCTCTGTCTGTCTCTGCAACTCTACCTTTCAAATGAATAAGTCTTTAGAAAGAAGTGGGCAGTTGACCTGTGAGCCTATGTAACAATGACACACGTGCGCCCCGTAGGTTCGAGGCCACCAGTCCCGCAGCACGGTGGCGCTCCCTCTGAAGGCGCCCTGCCCGCTGCCCGGGCCCCCGGCCTTCTGGGCTCTGGCTGCGTCCCGCGCGTCCCCGCTCTGTCCTCCCAGGGCCCACTGGCCGCACGTGGCTGGCTGTGCTCTCTCCTCCCCTTACAAGGACGTCGGGCACTGCATGTGGGGCCATTCCTAGTCCCGGAGGGCTTCCTCTTGAGATCCGTCACGAATCCCCTCTGCAAAGACCCTCTTTTCAAAGGTGCGGAGCAGCACGCTGAGGTCTGGGAAGAATGTGCATTCTGGGGGAGCCCCGGTGGGGGCAGACTCGAGGCACCTCCCCCTCCGCATCCATCGCTGACCCTTCCCAAGATGGCCACTCTGCGGACGGAGGGAGAGCGTTCTCTTTCCTACACACGTGAGTCGTTGGTGCCAGGAGTTGCCTGATTGCCCTGGTCCCATCCCGCTCTCCTGGTGTCTGGTTCCCCGGGGCTCCTGGCCCATGCGCCGTTGGCTCAGCCTCAAGATGACGGCGTGAGCGCTGGCGACCGCCTCGCCTGGTCAGGTGCCGTTGCGTCTTCGTTCTTAGACTCGGGCATGCGTTTCAGGTCCCGGACCACAGAGGAGGCGGGGTGTCCCCTCCAGGCACCGCTGCTGCAGGCGCCAGTCCTGACCACGCAGGGGATTCGTCTCCAGGCGTCTGTGCCGTGGACTTCCTATTTTTAAACAAGCCATTAGCTCGTGGAAGGACACAGTGAGACCACGCACACATCCTGGTCCCCATAAAGCCTCCTCCCACGGCTCTCAGCCTCCACTGCTGCTTTTTCCTAAAACAAGTGTTTTACGATGCTGGTCACAGGCGATTTTTCTGGTTCCCCAATTCCTTCCAGACTGCCTGGCTGGCGTCGGCCGCTCGGGAAAAGCTTCCCTCTGCTTGTTGGTTTATGCACACGTACATAGGTGTGTCCGTAGGTGTGTGTGTCTCCTGCTGCGGGAGGGTGGCTCCTGGGCTGGGCCGGGTGGATTGCTTGATTGACGTGGGTGGTTCGCAGGTGGATGATGGAGACGCACAGACGCAGGCGCACAGATGCGCACGCACTCACGCGGGCGTGGGCGCCCTGGGGTCACGGTGCCTGCTCACCGGGCCTCTGCTGACCGGCTGTCCTGGCGTTGGCAGGGAGGCTGCGTCCGGCTGGCGCTGGCCCCGGCCGTCGTGGCCATCACCTCTTAGCACTTCCTGCCTTTCTGGCTCAGCAGACGTCCCGGCTCGGCGCGTTCTCTCCTCGCCCGGCCCTGGACTCGGCCGTCCTGCCAAGCAGGCCCAGTTCCTTCCAGAGCGGGACGGGGTGTCGGCAGACACCGGAGACTCTGGCCGAGCACGCGGGCCTCACGAGGCGCCGCTCCATGGCAGACAGCGGGCCTGACGCCAGCCGCCCATGGTGTCCGAGGGTCTCCCGGGCCCTACGCGGCACAGCCCCTCCCTGCACAGAAGCCAAGCGTGCGACGCTCACTCTCCCAGACTCCCTTGCAGCTGGCCGGCACCTGCAACTCTGCATCGGGAGCCCCCGATGCAACCGGGGGGGTCCAGCACTGGGCACTTCAGGGCCAGCGGGCAGGGACATAGGCGAGACCAGGTAATGACAATAACAGAACGTCCCGTGGCCCAAGCTCACCCTGAAAACCTGCTCCTGGCTCCTCTGCATTCACGTGGCCTCCTGGGGGTCATCTGGCGGCTCCAGGACTAACTTCTGCCCCGGGGGCCGCGTGGAGCAAAGCACGCTGTGTGGGGCTCTGCCGCCCGGCCGGGGAGACCCCAGAGCCACCCCGTGGAGTGTCGTTTCTGGCAGCAGAGCCACCATGCCTGGTCCCCGCTCCCGCATCACCGGGTGGGGGTCCTGGGGTCCTTAGGCCCACCATGCCAGGTCCCCGTCCCGCATCACCGGGTGGGGGGTCCTGGGGTCCTTAGGCCCACCATGCCTGGTCCCCGTCCCGCATCACCGGGTGGGGGGTCCTGGGGTCCTTAGGCCCACCATGCCTGGTCCCCGTCCCGCATCACCGGGTGGGGGGTCCTGGGGTCCTTAGGCCCACCATGCCAGGTCCCCGTCCCGCATCACCGGGTGGGGGGTCCTGGGGTCCTTAGGCCCACCATGCCTGGTCCCCGTCCCGCATCACCGGGTGGGGGGTCCTGGGGTCCTTAGGCCCACCATGCCTGGTCCCCGCTCCTGCATCACCGGGTGGGGGGTCCTGGGGTCCTTAGGCCCACCATGCCTGGTCCCCGTCCCGCATCACCGGGTGGGGGGTCCTGGGGTCCTTAGGCCCACCATGCCTGGTCCCCGTCCCGCATCACCGGGTGGGGGGTCCTGGGGTCCTTAGGCCCACCATGCCTGGTCCCCGCTCCTGCATCACCGGGTGGGGGGTCCTGGGGTCCTTAGGCCCACCATGCCTGGTCCCCGTCCCGCATCACCGGGTGGGGGTCCTGGGGTCCTTAGGCCCACCATGCCTGGTCCCCATCCCGCATCACCGGGTGGGGGTCCTGGGGTCTTTAGGCTGTCTCAGTTTCTGCCTTGATGAGGAAGGGCCACCTGTGGCCACCTCCCACTGAGCTGAACCCTGGCGGGGGGGGGGGGGAGGGTGGAGAATGAGGCCCAGGTCAGTTCTGGAAAATCTGAGCGCGGAGGGGACTCGCTCCCCACTTCCATCCCGGACGTGCGCAGGCACTTGGGGGAGGGAGACGCCTGGGAGTCAGCAAGTCCTCGACGGCTGTGCCTTCGAAGGGCTGGCAGCGGCTCCCATGTCCCTGAGACCATGACGAGGGGCACCTGCTCCCCACAGGGACAGGGCCTGGGGGAGCCCTGGCGTCTCAGCTGAGGCTGGGTGGTGCCGTCCCGAACGCATGGTCCCCACTGCCTGATGTCTCCCTGAAAATCAGAATGACACGTACACCGTGACCTGCCCACCCATCCATCTACCCACCCATCCACCCACCCACCATCCACCCACCCACCTGTCTACTCACCCACCATCCACACACCCACCCTCTGTGCACTCACACATCCACCCACCCACCCACTCACCATCCACACACCGTCCACCCGTATTCTCACCCACCCACCATCCACCCACCCACCTGTCCACTCACCCACCATCCAAACACCCACCCACCATCCACCCACCCATCTGTCCACCCACCCACCATCCACACACCCACCCTCTGTGCACTCACCCATCCACCCACCCTCTGTGCACTCACCCATCCATCCACCACCCACCACGCCTCCACTTGATATTTATTGATCACTTACCGTGTTCTGGGCACTGTTCTAAGTTCTAGAGGTACCACACGCGCACGCGCGCACACACACACACACACACACACACACCCACACACGTGTTTGCTCACGGGTGGAGCGTATGTGTGCAGAGGAGGCCGGCAATGAGCCAGAGCACAGGTGACGTGTCTCACGGCTCAGGAGCAGGCGCCGGGTGTTGGGCAGGGTGTTGGTGTTGGTGTCGGCGAGGACGGCCGAGGAAGCCTCTGGGAAGTGGGCGTTTGAAGAGGGGTGAGGTGGAAGGGAAGGAGGAGGCAGGGACGAGGACAGCTTCGGGGTACTGAGTCGGGACCCGTCCATGCATCCTCACGGCAGCGGGGGGAGGGCCGGGGGCAGGACCGCCGTCAAGCTGTGGGCTCAGGGAAGTGGGGAGCCATGCAGGCTCCTGCTCGAGACCTCCCCACGGAGAAGGGACGCAGGGGAGCATCTGGAGGAACGGACTTGAACTTGGAATAACGGGGAAAAACGGCCTTTTCCAGACGGCTAGAGAAAGCTCTGTCTCCAGGTTTGTCGGAGGTGGGGAGGGGCAAGGGGCTCCGTGTCTAAAGGTCAAGTTGTGCTATGCAAAATGAAGCTGCCGGGGTGGGCGTTTGGCCACGTGGTTCGGACACTGGCATCCCATATGGCTCCCGTCCCGCCGACGCAGGCTGAAGGAGACGGGCCCCTGCCCCCGGGGGAGGAGGCCTGGATGGAGCGCCCTGCTTTCTGCTTTGGCCCTAGCCAGCCCCGGCCGGTGTGGGCGTTTAGGGAGTGAACCAGTGACGGGGCGCTTTCTCTGTGTCTCTGAAACCACGTGATCACAGAGTCTCACGTGGCGCAGGTCCCACCGATGCGGTGTGAGGAGACAGTTCAGGGGAGGGGAGCTGGAAGTCACAACGCGGCCGCCCCGTGTCTCGCCCGGGGCCAGGACCCACGCTGACACCCACGCTGTGTGTTTCTCTGATTCAGGTACCACCCCCTGCCGCACCTCTCCCGCAGGGTCTCCCCTCGCTCTCGGGGCAGCCCCCAGCCCACGCGTGACAGCTGGCTCCACTCGGGCAGCAGTCCCTGCTCATTCTCTCTCTCGGGCGACGTGGATGGACACCCCCGCCTCGAATCCTCCCTCTGAGGAGGCGGGGACGCGGGACAGAGTCGAAGCTCCCAGACCCGTATCAGCGCCGTTGCTTGCACACCCAGGTTGGGCTTGCAGAGTCACGGAGCCCCCGGAGCCCGTGCCTTCACCCCCATTTTGCAGATGAGAGAAGTGAGGCTTGGCACGGCTAAGCCTCCCGCCCTGAGCTCTCAGCCCGGACTTCCCGGGGTGGGGGGTCCTCTCCAGCTTCCTTCCAGCTGAGTCACTGTGATTGCACCATCGCAGTCCAGAGCGTGTGGAAAGCCCGAGAGAAACCCCACGGCCCTGGCTGTGCTCTGTCCGCCCACATCCCCACCCTTTCCGTTCACGCCGGCCCGGAGGCTCCTGCTCTGGCCAAACGGGCCACCGAGATGGAGCCATTTGGGCCATGGACATGAGTGAGCTTTTTTTTTTTTAAACATTGATTTATTTATTTAAAGCCAGAGTTACACACGGAGAGGTCTTCCATCTGCTGATTCACTTCCCAGATGGCCGACATGGCCAGTGTTTGGCCAGGCCAATGCCAAGAGCTTCGTCCGGGTCTCCCAGGCCGTTAGCAGGGAGCTGGGTCGGACATGGAGCAGCCGGCCAGCTGGTGGCCATATGGGAGGCCGGCGTCGCAGCTGCGGCCTCACCCGCCACGCCACAGCGCCAGCCCCACGCGAGCTCACTTGACCTTCCACTGGGGCAAGATGGCCCTCGGCGCGGGGTGTGGACACAAGTGCAGCTCGAATGTCCCGTGGGGACCAGCCAGCGTCCTGCGGGCACACTGGGCAGGCCAGCCCAGGGGAGGGGGCTCTCAGGAGAGGGGAGTTAAGGAGCAAGGGGCAAGGCCAAGGGGGCGAGGGCGGCCCGGCTGAGTGCCTCGACCACTTAGCGCATCTTCATGACATCCCGCGATGTGAGAGCTGCTGTGTGCCCACTTGTCAGATGAGAAAACTGAGGCTGGTGTCGAGTCCTTTGGCTGAGGTCCTGCAGCTCGAGGCAGAGCCAGGACCCCTGCCCAGCTTCCCACAGGCCCAGCTGCCCTTCGGTGGAGCCCAGAGCCCGGCCCCACCCCTGCCTTCTGGTACAGCCCAGCCATTAAGTTCCCTGCCCAAGGCCCGGTGGGACCGAGGTCCCAGGGCTGAGGGGTGCCTCTCGGACGCTCTGCCGGGCTGCTCACCACTCAGATCGCCTGGGAGGCCCCTCCTGCCGGCCCCATGGGCACCAGGCACCTGCTGAGCCTCGCGGCCCAGGAGCCAGTGAAACAGACGCCAGCGCTGCCCCGGGGACCACCAGGCAGAGAACCGCGGCTGCCGCCAGGATGCGGCTGCTCGGGCGCCCTCCTGCCTGGGCCGGGTGTTCATGCCAGGGCTCCGAGGAGACGGGCCCGGCCCAGGGAAAAGGAGGGCAGGCACAATGGTGGTCAGCAAATCCGTGGTTTAGGGACTGTTTGTTGGCCCTTTTCGCAGGTGGGCAAACTGAGGATCCCAGTGTGTGACAAATTTGCGCGTGGTCTTCTGGCCAGGAGGGGGGTGCTGGCATTGCCGCTGAGCACTGCTGCACAAGGGGGTGTGACACGTAGGGAACCCCTGGGGCGTGTGGATAGGGATGGGGTTGAGTTGAGTCCCGGGGTCCTGCTCTCAGCTCCTACCCTCTGGTGTCTTTGGCACAGACTCTCCCAGGAGACCAGTCACTGGTGGTGGCAGTGTTGGCCACGAGACACCCTGTGAGCCCCTCATCCAAGCCGGTGGGTCTCAGCCCCGCCCATCGGGGGGTCTGGGGCTGGGGGGTGGGGCCGGGTTTGTTTTGCTCATTGACCCCTCCCCCAGGTCAGGCTGGTGCTCCCACCCTAGTGCTCCTAAGCTTCTAGCAGGTTCCATGCTGCCGCCGCCGGCCCGGGGGCCCCACGTTGCGAGCCAGGGTCCCTCCTCTTCTGCCCCTGGCCCCTGCGGGATCCGCATTCTCGGGACCCGCCCCCAGCCCGTGTGCGGAACGCTCTGTTCTGGTCTGGCTCCTGAGCTAACCCAGCGTCCAAACTAGCCCCCAGTTACATAAGTGTTGCCTGAGGCCCAGAAGAAACTAGCTGGCGCTGCCCCCCCCAGCACCCCCCGCCAGCTGCTCCCGGGATGTCAGCGCTGGCCGTTTCCCTGGCCCCGGAATTCCCGGAGCAGCTGCCGAAGCCTCAGGCAGGCCCAGGGCGAGCCCCAGCCCCGGCAACACCCCTCCTCCCCGGGGGGCGGAGCCGTCCCCGTGACCCTGAACATCTGGGTTGCAGCAGCTGCCCAGTGGCCTCAGGGGTCAGTGGGGGGGCGGCCGCTCCCTCAGGCTGAACCTGTGCCCTTCCACCACCCGGTCCCTGTGACGCAGCCCCTCCCCGGCTCAGGCCCGCCTCACAGCAGGTCCAAGTGCCCCGAACCCCAAATCCCTTGCTCGCCCGCCCTCCTGCGAGGCCGCAGGTCCTTAACCACAGCCGCAGAGAGCCTTCTCCAGGTGGGGCAGCTGCCCGGCTCCCGCGGCCCACCCCTCACAGCCCCCGCCCAAACCGCGTGACACTACCCAGCAGCCCCAGCAGGGCACGTGGGGGTGCTGGCCTGCGGATCAGCTCACAAGCAAAACGAACGGGGCCAGCGGGCTGGGGTTCAAGCCCGCCCCCGCAGGGGCTGCAGGCTGTTCCCGGCGCTGTGCCAGGGGCCGGCTCTGCTCTGCAGCCAGGCTCAGCGCCGGAGCCGTGGGGAGTTTCCAACGGCCGCAAGCTGTCCGGGTTCTGTGCCTGTCGGCACCGGGCCGTCCTCGCACGGCTACCCACCCAGGCCCACCTCCGCCCCAGTCTTCAACCCTCGCACCTCCTGAGTCGCCGTCTATGGAGCCAACTGGCCGCCTGGGCTGCAGGAACCTGCCTCTTGCCTGCCCGAGTTGCCTTTGCTGTGGCCCTGCAGTGAGGGTGGGGTGGCTGTGACCTTGGGAGGCCATGAGGTGGGCACTCAGAGGCGGAGAGCAGCCGGGAGGCAGAATGCCCGCTGTGCTGCGCTCCCCTCTGGGCAGGGGCGCCCAGGACTGGGAGGCAGGGCCGAGGCCGGCTGGCCCAGGCTGGGGGTCCCAGGCTCTTACGAGGACCCTCCCTTATCTTCTTGGTCCGTGCAGATGCAAGGCAAGGCCGTGAGCTGCGCGGTTTCTTTGTAAATCTCCCCAGGAGAGGAGACGCTGGGCGGTGAGCACTGGGCATGGGGAGCACTTGTTCAGGGGCTCCGGGCCTGTTCCACCAGCGGCGCAGAATTGCCCACCACTAGGGGGCGGCAGAGCACTGGGGACCGAGGCGTGGAGGGCAACAAGGGGGTCAGAACAAAGGCCGCCTCCCATCCGTGGGCAGTCCCTCCTCTTCCTGCCGGGGGCCTGGCTGCCCCCTGGATGGGACATCTGCGGGGAGGCAGAGACCCTAGTGGGGACCCTCCGGAGCGTGAGGTCAGGCCACACACAGGGTCAAGGTTTGGGAAGGAAGGCGTGGCGTGGAGGGGCGTGTGCTGTGCAGGCCATGAGCTGAGCCAGGCAGCCACGGGGTACGGGGTGGTGGTGGGGAGACAGTCGGCCGTCACCTCCCAGGAAAACGGCCTTGGGGCTCCAGATCGCTGCTGCGGGCTTCCCCGTTGCTTCTCGGAAGTTTCTGGACGCCAGGGTGAGGCTGCCCGCGGGGAGGGGCGTCCACGGCCTGGATTCACACCTGGTTGAGCTCGGCTGCCAGCAGACAAATCAGACACGCAGCCTGCCGGGGCCACACGGGCTCTGACCTCCCCAGACCAGGGCTTCTGGCATGGCCACACCGACACAAGAGCAGGGCACACTGGAGAGAGCGCAGGACAGGGGACAGCCTGTGGACAGGCCACTGTGTGTGTGCTCGCTCGCCCTGCCTGGGGGCTGGGGGCTGTCCGTGGGCACTCGCTCTCAGGGGCACCCACCTGCTCTGCTCTGTGCATTGAGAATCCCAGCCCCCGGCAAACTTTGGTCACCCAGAGGCGCCGGCGGCCCCCGGTGCAGAGATCCCTGTGGGGCGCCCCCTCACGTGCCCTTGAATATCTGCCCCCAGATCCTGGCCACAGGCTCTGCCCCCGGGGACCCGACCTAAAACACAAGACAGAAGGGCCCAGGAGAACGCGGGACCAGGCCACCTCTCCGAGCTTTCCCTGGCTTGTCAACAGGTGTGGGAATTTTCGGGGCGGGGGTCCTCTCCTGAAGCCCCTCCAGGCCTGTGCTAAGTCCTGACCCTGAGTCAGAGCCGAGGCGCGGGGGCCCAGGGGCCTCCCCAAGGGCCTCGTTCGTCCAGCCACTCTGCCACGGCCCCCCAGCGGGAGGGGTCAGGTGACAGGCCAGGGCGCGCAGAGTGTGCCCTCGGGTGCCCTTGGAGCAGTGCCGGCCCAGCGCCAAGTCCTTCGGAGGCCCGGTCAGCATCCAGTGCTGCCTCTGGCCCGCCCGCCTGGCCCCGGCTCGGGCCTGCGCTGGCTCCATGGCCTCAGCCTGGCGGGGCCAGTGCTGACCCCGGGTTGCTGGCTTGGCCGCCAGCCCCTGCCCTCCGTCTCGATGCTGACACAGGGCTCCTGGCTGAGCTGATGGACTTAGCAGGGCGGCGCGGTGCCTGTGCTGAGCTCTGCGGGACCAGGGCCAGGATGGACTTCTGGGGCTGCTCCCGGGGCACCGCTCACCTCCCACGCCCAGCAAGGCCAGCCTCCGCAGCCAAGTGCAGTCCCCCCCCCCCCCCCCCGCCCAGGCCGGGCCCTCCAGGAGCGGCGGGGAGGCGGGGTGGTGCGTGTGCCAGCACCTGAACCCCCTCGCGCCTGGATCTCTGCCCGGGAAGTCGCTGGTTCCCGTGGCCTGCCTCCCGGAGCCGGCCGGAAAAGGATGACTCGATGGATCCTCCGGTTTGCAAACCGTGTCCCCCAGGGCCATTCCGATGGAGACTCTGGTAGACCCCAAACAAGACGTGGCCTCCAGCTGCCTGTGGGCCCGGGGCTGGGGCTGGGGGGCAGCAGCCTCTGCTTCCTCCTTGGTCCGCCCCGGTCCCCGCCCGCCAGGTGCAGGCTCAAGACGCCCCCGTGAGGCGAGCCGACCCTGGCCCACTTCGCTCCGTGGATGAGGTCGTCCACCCTGCCGTGGGTGCTGGTGATCCCTGTGGGGGTCAGCACCTCTTTGCCTTCTCGCCGGCTGGGGCTTGTTTTTCCAAATCAGAACCAGTTACTGCTTGCGACTCCACAGGACCTGCCCAGAGCCCGTCGGGATGGACGGGGACCAGTTGTGCCCCGGCTGCCGCAGGTGCTGGCGGGCCGGGAGACGCGTGGGCCGCCGGGTCGGCCCCGGGGTCGCTCCAGCCCTCTCAGCCGCGTCCGCCCTCTTTTTCGTGTTTGTTTGTTTCGGGGTCTTTTTTTTTTCCCCTTGCTCACATTTTCCATCCTGGCTTTTGGAAAGGGCGCGAATGACTCAGAAATCCTGCAAACAGAGCAGCACGAGGGCCACGCACTTGACCGGATGTCTCGTCGCTCCTGGGTCTGCGTGTGGGGACCGCCCCCGAGACCCCCTGCCAAGGCCCCCTTCCCAGCCAGGCTCCAGGATCTGCGTGCTGTAGAATCTGCGTGTCCCGTGCAGATCCCCCGCTCTCTTAAAGAAACCCAGGCTACGGGGTCACACAGCACAGCTCCGGGATGGCGTGAGGACCCTGGCAGCCCCTCCCCCAGGCCCACCAAGTGCCTAGCCCAGGTGTGGACTTCTGGGTGGAGGCAGGGGCTACAGCTGCCACTGCCTGGCCTTCGCTTATGTCTGTTCCCCGTCCCCCAAACTACAGAAGTGCGGTGACAGTGACACAGGCCCGGAGCCCTGCGGTCACGGCCTCTCGCCACAGTTCCTGCAGCAGAAACTGCGGGTGTAGACGAAAGCCCGGCTCAGGCTTAGCCAGCGATCCACAGGTGGATTGCAGAGCCGTGCCCAGGTTCCACCACTCCCGGCATAGGGACACACACGCCCTGTCCCCGCAGGGCGCACAGGACTGCAGACCAGGGACCACTGCTGGACAGGGGTGCAGGTACAAAACCGGGTGTTGCCGAGCCCCGTTGTACAGGGAACCGAGACCTGGGTGGCGCCCAGGGCTCACTCCTGACTGTGGCAAGACAAGGCGGGGTCTGGCCGAGAGGCAGGCCAGGGACAGGGGAGCCAACATGGCCTCGGTCATGGTTGGCGTTTCCGCCAGACCCACCCGACTGCACCTGGACGAGGCAGGCGGGGAAGCAGGGCCCGGGGCTGCCTGTGGGTTGGTCGAGGACAGCGGCTCCGCCATGCATGCCATTTAAGTGGGGGCTCGGGGGTGGGGGTGGCGCGGCGAGCTCTGACCAGCTCGGGAAGACCAGGATGCGTGTGGGAGGCCAGAGGGCCGGGGAGAGAATTCCAGACGATGGAAGGAGCGCACTGGGGTCTGGCCAGATGGCCTGAGATGGAAGCTTCCAGAACAGCCTGTCCAAGTGAAGCCTCTGCCATCCCATCGGGATCCCGCCTGTCAGACTGGGCCTGAGTGACAGCTGAATCCTCACAGGTCCCGCCCATCACACCACGGGTTGGGGGCCGCCCCTCTCCCCGAGTCTGGATCCGAGGCGCCCAGTGCTGGCTTCCCACAGTCTCTCCAGCTGTGCCTCGCAAAGCCAGGCCTGCTTTGTGAAGTTGGCAGCCAGCGGGATGAGGGTGCTGTCGCGACAGGAGGTCACGTGGAGGGTGTGGGGCGGCTGCTGTCCTCCTGGCACGCCCCCCCGCCCAGTCTCTTCCAGGGCCCCGCTGCCCCCCCCAGGTCTGCTCAGGCTCCCTTCTGTGGGAGGGGCCGGGAGGAGCTGGAGGGAGCTAGGTGGGGGTGGGTGGGTTTCAGTCCCCCAGGTCCCTCCCTGCCGGTCTGTGTCTGTGTTCTGACAGGCGGCCCCTCCCCCACACCTCCTCTGCTCACTGGCAACCCCTCCCCCATCCTCATGTCTCAGTGCTGACTGCCCTCTGCTGTGGCCAGCCTCCATCTACCCAGCCCCGCCCCGCCCCGCCCCGTGCCCCCGGCCCCGCCCTGCCCTGTGCCCCCCAGCCCCGCCCCGCCCCGTGCCCCCGGCCCCGCCCTGCCCTGTGCCCCCCAGCCCACCCTGTGCCCCCCCAGCCCCGCCCCACCCTGTGCCCCCCCGGCCCCGCCCTGCTCCAGACAAAGGCAGCAGGTATAGGACGGGCAGGCTTGGGACTGGGCAGGTGCAGGGCCGGGTAGGCCCCAGGTGATGGTCAGGCCGACCCCCGGCCCCTCCCCCAGCCTGGCCTGGTGGCCGCGGGGCGGCACTGTCCTGAGCTCTGCTGTCGGGCAGGTGCGGTCACCAGCTTTTGCAGAAGGGGAAACTGAGGCACAGCGGGCTCAGGGGACTTGATGAGAGACTGTGGGCGAGTGGCATGGCAGCCTGGACCCCAGACCCGTGCGACCTCGGGCCCAAGTTCAGCATTTTGTCCCGAAACCACCACAGGGCGCAAGGTGAATGACACACGTGGCGTGGCAGCCAGGGGCTCATGTCCACCCGTGGGGCCTCTCTGCAGGGACGGCTCTGTCTCCAGTCAGGTGGCGAGGAGTGGGTGGCTGGACCCCAGTGGACGGGGACGGATCCCACAGCTGGGCGGTGGCTGCGGGTGACCTGGGCAGCGAGGTCCCGGCTCATCTGTCTTTGATGTGAGCGCCCCACCCCCACCAGCAGCTGTGCCACCCACTCGTCCAGCAGGCTGAGCCATGGCGTCAGCAGGACCGGGACGTGCAGCCGAGGCTGGGGGTGCGGGGCGGGATTTCCTGGTGGGCGTTGAGTGACTTTCCGGTCTGACTCACCTGGGGAAGCCGCCCCCCCCCAGCAGCTCCCCGGGAGGCCCACGGGCACCACAAACCCCACTCAGAACAGCTCAGCTCCTTCCAGGAGCTCCTGGGGGCCTCTCTGCTGCTGGCCCCCCAGAGCCCCACTACCCACACAGGCGCCCAGAGCTGCCGCCCACACCCCCTCCTCCTCGCTGACCCACACGCCAAGTCTGCGGGAGCTGGGCCAGGCCAGAGCCGGGAGCCTCTTCTGGGTCTCCCCCCAGGCGCAGGGCCCAAGCCCTTGGGCCGTCTTCCGCTGCCTTCCCAGGGGCATTAGCAGGGAGCGGGATCAGAAGCGGAGCAGCCGGGACTTGAATCAGAGGCTGGCGTCACCGGCGGCGTCAGGCATGGCGGGGGTGCTCTCCGGTAGGGCTGGAATGGGGGGACAGAAACCGGAAACAAACTGGACACGGGCGGCCAGGGCGAGCGTCCAGGGGAGCCGGCTTGACTCCCTGCGCTGCTCCAGCACAGGCCACTCCCACCCAGGGTCTTTGCGCTGGCTCCGCCCTCCGCACCCCTGACCCCCCCCCCAGTTTGCTTGTCCCTGTAGCCCCTTTGAGGGAGCTCCTCTCCTGTCTGCTGGGGGTCTCCCTCGCCGCCAGGGCCCCCCCCCCCCCCCGGCTGGGTTTCCTGTTTCCCTGCGAGGCCGACTCCCCTAGGCGCACCTGCCCCAGCAGATATTTGGAGAAAGGGAAAATGGGAAGAGAGAGATCCAGGAATCTTGCTGCCCCCTCCGAGGCCTGGCCCAGGGCCCCCCGCTTCTCCTGCCCACGCGGGGCCCCCCGCAGCCCCCGACTTCCTGAGCCACAGAGCTGGCCTGCCTGTGCCTGCCGCGGGGGCCAGGCCAGGCGCGGCCCAAGGCGGATGGCCCGGGAGCGCCCTGGCTCTCTCCAGCCGCTGTGGCTCCGGTTCGGGCTTCTCACCCTGGGCCCCCGCTCTGTCCTACGCGCCTGTTTTCCAGGGCTGTGGGAGGGGCCCAGGGCGGGGCTTGGCCGTGGCTGCACCCTTTGTCTTGAACAGACTCTCATTCCGCCGCCTCCCCCTGGGTGGAGAGAAGCGAGGCTCACTGTGGACCGGCCCCAGAGCCGGCCGGCGAGCAGCTGCCCAGTGTGGGAGCCGCGGGGGCCGGGGCTGCACCCGGAACCCCAGCCAGTGACAGTGACGCTGTGTGGCCCTTCGGGGGCTGAACAGCCCTCATGGGCCAGGCCCCTGCGTCTCCACACAGCTACAAGGGGGGAAACTGAGGCTCCTGGGCCCTGCCTGGGCCCCATACAGGTGAGCCACCCCCGCACAGGTGAGTCAGTCCCCCCCGCACAGGTGAGCCACCCCCCCTACACACAGGTGAGTCACCCCCCCTACACACAGGTGAGCCACCCCCGCACAGGTGAGTCAGCCCCCCCGCACAGGGGAGCCACCCCCACACAGGTGAGTCAGCCCCCCGCACAGGGGAGCCACCCCCGCACAGGTGAGTCAGCCCCCCGCACAGGGGAGCCACCCCCGCACAGGGGAGCCACCCCCGCACAGGTGAGTCAGCCCCCCGCACAGGGGAGCCACCCCCGCACAGGTGAGTCAGCCCCCCCGCACAGGGGAGCCACCCCCCCTACACACAGGTGAGCCACACGCTGCCTCTGGCGGGAAGCGTGCCCGTGGCTCATGTTCCCAGAGGCCACGGCCCCAGCTCTGGCCTCCTCGGCACTAGAAACCCACCGCGGCCCAGACGATGTCCCACTCTCGGACGCACGCACAGAGCGAACCTACGTGAAACACTACGCGACCTCGGCTTTTCCCAGCTGCGTGGCCTCGCCGCGGTGCAGCCTGGGAGTCGGGCCACGGCAGGGCCTCCTGATGGACTGTCTCAGCCCCGCACAGCCGAGCGGCACCCCGGTTCCAGAGATGCGCGAGGGGCCGGTGGGTTTCCTACATTTGGTGAGAAAGAGCAGCTGGACTGCCTTTGTCATTTATTTTTTCCGAATGTGTTTGAAAGGCGGAGAGACACAGATGGAGAGGGAGGGAGGGGGAGAAAGGGAGAGCATCTTCCATCTGCTGGTTCACTCCCCAAATGCCTGCAACGGCTGGGGCTGGGCCAGGCGGCAGCCAGGAGCCAGCAGCTCCGTCCAGGTCTCCGCACGGGTGGCGGGGGCCCTCGTCCTGGAGCCAGCGCCTGCTGCCCCCCGGGACGTGCATTCGCAGGAAGCTGGGATGGCGGCACCCTGTAGCTCGGACTCCTCAGGTGCTCTGCTGTGGGGTGTGGGAGACCCAGGAGCTGGCTTAGCCCGCTGCACAGTGCCCACCGCACTTCTTCCTCCCACGGAGGAAGCACGGCGGTGTGGGCCCTGTGCCGGGAACACGCAGGCCCTGTTGAAGCCCGGAGGCCCCGCAGGCTGGGCTGCTCTGGCCCGACTGGGCTGAACCCAGCCCTGCTGCTGTGGCCGTACCAACCTCCCCGCCGCCCCAGGCCTCCGCAGCCCGCGGGCTGCCCAGCACTGTTCCAGCACCTTGGCACCAGGCCAGCTCCGCCCCAGCTGGCTTGTGCTTCTCTGGCCTCTGGGCACACGGCTGCACATACATCAGACAGGACCTGTTGCTTGTGCCAGGGACAAGTGAAGCCAAGAGCCAGGGGCTGGGGCACTCGAGTTGTTCGCTGGCGGCACGCAGGGGAACGAGGGCCACATCCCCACCACCAGGGGCCCCGAAGAGAGAGCCAGAAATACTCGAAGCCAGCCCTGGTGCCTAGGACGGAGGGCCCAGTACACCTGCCCCAGCCAGGCGCACCCGGGGACCCACAGGGTGGCCGAGGACACAGCCGGTGGGCGGAGACGATGGACTCGATGGCTTTGTGGCATCTCTGGCCAGCGTTGCAGGGGAACAAGGTCCCTGGACGTCCGTGGAGCCGACGTGACTTCATCAGGGCCCCTTTGGGCCAGCATCTGCAATTGGAGTGGAGCAGCCCTCCAGGAGGGCAGCGCACATGCAAAAGCCCCGTGGACGCAGGCAACGTCCCCTTTTCTAGAAGCCGGGGGAAAGGCTCTGTTCTTGGAACGGCGCCTGGAGGAGAGTGAGGGAGAGGGAAAGGTTAGGGGCCAGGTCGACCCCCAGCCTTGTGAGCCAGATTGTGAATCCGGCCTTCACACTAAACCGTGGGAGGCTGGCACGGCGCCGCCTGGTGGCTGTGTGAGGAATGGCACCCTCCCTTGCCCACGGGCGGCGCCTGGACAGGTCCTGGGCTTACCCTAAGCCCTCCTTGCTCTGGTCCTGAGAGGGCCTGTCCTGCCACGGCCGGGTGGACACAGCTCTCAGAGGCCAGGCTCCCAGCAGAGGCAGCAAGGCGTGCAGAGTGCGGGAGACAGCCCACCCAGTGCGCACCGGGAGGTGCCCGACATAGGGAGTGGGGCGAGGGGAGAGGACAGGGTCCTCAGGACCCTCCCTGAGCCGTCTGGGGGTCCTGAATCTCTGGCCTGCAGACGGGTGTGGTTTGCTGTGCTGACGGCCAGACAATGAGCAGCGATGCAGCGACCACGCCGTCACCCTCCTCATCACAGAGGCCGGACAGCCCGCCAGCCCCCGCAGGACCTGCGGCTGCGCCACCTGCCCGGCCCAGTTCTGCTGGAGATGGATGGCGAGTGATGCCCCCGGTCCCAGGGCTGCCAGCGGCTCCCAGCCCCCAGTACATCCTTCCCAGCAGTTTTCCGTCCTCAGCCCAGACGGGGTGAGTGCAGCCAACTGGCCTTTGTGGAAAGGCAGAGGAGCGGATGGGGCTCTGGGCCAGTCTCCAGGGCCTCGAGTCCAGAAGGGAGGAGCCGGCAGGGCTGTGGGGCACCGGGGGAGGACCCTTCCCTGCCTCGCGGCATGTGGTGGCTGCTGGCATGCCCTGCTCACGGCTGCATCCCTGGATCTGCTTCTGTGTTCCCGTGGCCTCTCCCCTTTATGAGGTCATGGGCGACTGTGTGTGGGGCCGGGTACCATCCCCGTCACTCTGAAGATCCTCAGCTAATTTTTAAAAAAAATTATATTAAATAATTATATATATATATATATATATATATATATGTAGAGAGAGAGAGAGAGAGAGACAGACAGACAGACAGACAGAGATCTTCTATCCACTGTCCAAATGACTGCAGTGGCCAGAGCCAGAGCTGAGCTGATCCAGAGCCAGGAGCCAGGAGCCAGGAGCCTCCTCCAGGTCTCCCACGCAGGTGCAGGCGCCCAAGGACTTGAGCCATCTTCCATTACTTTTCCAGTAACACTAGCAGAGAGCTGGATCAGAAGTGGAGCAGCCGGGACTCAAACCAGTGCCCATAGGGGATGCCGGCACTGCAGGCGGCGGCTTTACCCGCTACGCCACAGCGCCGGCCCCCTCCTCAACCACATTTGCAAAGTTGCCACGAAAGGCCACGTTGGGGAGTTCTAGGGCGCTTATTCACCCTGCAGGCCTTATTTAAATATACCGTGGCTGGGGCCAGCGCTGTGGTGCCACGGGGGAAGCCTCCACTTGCAAGGCCGGCAGCTCGTATCAGAGCACGGGTTCGAGTCCCGGCTGCTCCTGTTCTGGTGCAGCGCCCCCTCGTGTGCCTGGGAAAGCAGCCGGTGTTTCCTGTTGAGCCAGAATCTCCCCACGCGGGGCTCCTGCCCCTCGTGCTCTGCTCCTCTGGGGGCAGCAGGGACCCCCTCTCCTGCCCATCACAGCCTCCCTAGCACAGGTTGGCTTAACGACTCCCAGCCACTGAAGGAAGCCCCGGCGTCTAACGGGCGGGGCCGCCCCTCGGCTGAGCGCCCGTGACCCTTCGCCTTCCCCGCCCCCTCTCCGCCTCGCAGAGCTGCTGGGAGAACCGAGGCAGGGCCTGTGCCTGGAGACCACGGAGAGGCAGGCGGCTGCACTGGCCTTGAGCCCGGTGCACACGGTGATCCTCGGGCCGAAGCGATGCTGAGTCCTGGGCTGGGGACGTTAGGCAGGGTGCGCGCAGGGCGGCGGCGGGGGGGGCTTTGCTGGGAGCCTCGGGAGTCCCGAGCCAGCCTCAGGGCGCCCCAGCCGTGTTGTGCTGACAGGGAAAGCAGGCAAAGATGAGACCCCCCCCACACCTGTTCTGGGATAGGGGGTGAGCGTGACGGGGGCGGGGAGGTCCTCGCGAGCAGGTTGGGGGCGGAGGGGAGCCAGGGCCCAGTCAGGAGAGGGAAACAGCTGCAGGCTGGGGGGGCCCCGTGGCATCCAGGGCCCGCCCCTCTCCCGCACGCCCTCCCTGATCCCGGAGCCTGGGCGCGCTCCTGGGTTATCCAGCAGGGCCCCGCGGCCCCAGCAGGTGGGAGGACTCAGCTGAGGGCCCGCACGGCCCAGGTGGGCCCACTCCAGCCTCGCGAGTGCGCCCGTGAATCCCAGCTCCACGCCCCGCTGCGTGGAGGAGGGGCGAGCGCGTCGGCCACGGAGGAAGCTGGTTACGTAGCGGGACGAGTGGACGCGTGGCACCTGTTACTTCCGCCTGGGGCACTCACTCCGCCCCTTCCGAGCGTCCTACCGCCCGCGGTGAGGCTGGGCCTGGGAGCTTCGCTGCCCGGCTGAAGACACCGCAGCCCGAGACCGGGTCCCCGGGGGTCCACGGGCCGGCACACTGACTGCAACCCGCGGGGGGCCTCTGCTCGCTCACAGGTGAGACGGCTTACCGTGGCCGCCCCGCGGAGGCCCGGTGCACAGGTGTGGGGGCTCTGGCTGTGCTCTGGTTCCGCGGGGGACCCCGTACCAAGGTGTAGACGGGTATACACCTGCGGGGGACCCCGTACCGAGGTGTAGACGGGTATACACCTGCGGGGGACCCCGTACCGAGGCGCTCGCGGGTCTACATCCGCGGGGACCCCATACCGAGGTGCACGCGGGTCTACATCCGCGGGGGACCCTGTACCGAGGTGTAGACCGGTATACGTATGTGTTACTCCCACCCACTGGCTCACACCCCTCCGCCGCACCAGGTGTCTGTAACGGTTCCCAGGCTGGGGAGGAGCCAGGACTCAGTCCAGGTCGTCCACCAAGAGGCAGGGACCCGACCTCTAGAGCCATCACCACCCCTCTGGGGTCTGTGTGAGCAGACCTGGGGCAGCTGGGACTCAAGCCCAGGCGCTCCGTGGTGGGGTGGGGGCGTCCCAGCCCCTAGCCCCACGCCAGGTGGGTGATGGCTTCCTGACACCGCCGGAAACCACCACGCTGTCGGGGTCCCCACCGGCCCCGCCTTAGTGGTCTGCGGCTGGGCTGCCGAGCGTGGATGCTGGTGCCGTGGTCAGCCCAGGGGTGACCGTGTGGACTCAGCTGGAAAGTGTGCGCCCTGGTCGGGTGCAGCGTCAGAGGTCGGAGCCCAGGCCAGGCCGCAGCTGTGTCCACACCCGGGCCTGGGGAGTGCCCGAGGGCCGCCCTCTCCTTCCAGAAGGCGAAGGAGCGGCTGTCTCTCCGTGCTGGGCTCTCGCGGCTGGCGCTCCGCGGGGAGAAGCTCTGCCTGGCCCTGCACGTGACCTGTCCCCTGCCCCTTGGAAGGCTCCCAGCGGCCAGGGAAGGGGAGGTGGCCCCGTCCGCCGGCTCCTCCTTTCTCGTGCTGTGCTGGCAGTGGGGGGACGGACGGGGGCCCGTGGTGCTGGCCGGCTCTACCAGGTGGGACTTGTCCCTTAAGAAGCTCCACTCAAACCCGCAGCCCCAGGATCTGTGCCACAGTCTGCCGATGGAGCAGAGGCAGGGTGAGGGCGTGGACGGGTGCGGGTCTGGGCCAGCCACTGGTGTCAGACGAGACAGACGGGGGAGTCTCGTGCTGACGGGGGCAGAGGCTGCAGTGAGTGGCCACAGCAGGTGGAGGACCCAGCACTGCCCGCACCGGGAGCCCAGCGTGGCCCCCGACTGCGAGACACGAACCTCCACCGAGTGAGACGTTGCTGTGGCGGCCACAGGACCTTGGCTCGTCCCCACGTGCCCTGACGGGAGCCGGCGCCCCGGCCCGGCCTTCGGTCACAGAGGGCAGCAGCCGAGCTGCCCTTCCCCAGGGCAGAGGCTCAGAGGCGGCTGCGGGTCTGGAGCTCTGGTCCCCTCTCAGTTCTCCGAGGAGTCTGGGTTTTTCAGAATTCTGGGTCAGGTGCTGTGGCGCGTGACGGTGGCGGGGAAGCCGTGGGGTCTCCCTGAGGTCTGGAGGGAGCAGCTGCTGGCAGCTGGCCAATCTCAGAGCCTGGGGCAGCTGTTTCAGGGAAGGACTTTGATTGGCTAGGCTTGGTCATGTGCTTACCCCTTGGCCCTATCACAGTGGCCGGGGCAGGTGGGAGTCCTATGATTGGCTAGGCCTGTGTCACGTGTTCACTCTGGGGTGGGACACTTCTGTGATTGGCAGGTCTGACGGCATCACATGAGTGAAATGAGGCTGATGGGGAGGGGGCGGAGCCTGTCCCCTCCTGGTGCTCTCTGTCCTCAGATCGCGGGCGGGCCTGAGTCCGTGGGTTTGGGGAGATGACTGTGTTGATCCGGCGGAAGCAGGAAGCTTTGGGGAGGGGTGGCGTGGTCAGGGCCCTCCCACCCTCATCCAGACTCGCCCAGGGCGCAGTCCCAGAGGCACGTGGGAGTGACTGTCCATTGCACAGATGGGAAAATGGAGGCTTCGAGAGCCCAGGCCCCAGCAGGGAGGGAACCAGCCCCGTTCCCAGCCCTGGCTCCGTGGGAGCAGGCCGGCCTCCGTTGCACCCACTGCACCAAGTCCTCTGAATTCTGGCAGAGGGGGGAGGCCCACGAGGGAGGCCGTCAGAGCTCAGGTTAGGGCAGCTCACCCTGGCCCGGGGGGGCGAGGCCGTCCCGCGGGCTGGCGAGTGACTTGGGCCCAGGCAACACGGCTCCGGGCTGAGGCTGTGCCCATGGGGCAGCCCGGCCCTGGATGTGCCCAGCCACGCCTCCTGCCCTGCACACTGGGAAGGGGTCACCCAGGCACGGCCACCCCGTTTCTCCCTGGAGCACCCCAGGCACACAGCAGTGGGACTGTGAGTGTGCGCGCGCGTGTGTGTAGGGCCGGCGTCTGCAGAGCTGCCGGGGCTGGGAGGCACCTGCCCACCGTGACCGAGGTTCCCCGAAGCTACCGTCCATACTGGCCAGGGGGCGGGGCGATGACCGCGTGGGAGGGGCTGAGGAGTGTCAGAAGGGTTTGTGGTCGGTGTGGGGACTGGAGCTGTCCCCAGGGAACACGGTGGCGCTGTGTTTAGATCCCATCTGGCTGCCGGTTCGCTCTGGCCGCCTGCGGTGCCGCCACCATCCCGTTTCTTGGAATGGGAGCTTCATGGCTACCTACGAGGCCTCTTGTCCCGTCTGTCCAGAGGCTGGGGCTGCCTGTGGTTCCCTGCCCCCGTCCAAATCCAGGTCACCTGGGTGGCTGCAGGCGCCTCCGTCACACCTGTCCCAACGCCCGGAGGGGGGGGCCTGGAACCCTGGGGGCGTGGGCTGCCTCCCGTGCCTGTCCTGCCCAGGTGCTGCCGGTGCCTGTCCGTCCTGGGCTGAACGGACTCCCCCAGGATTCACGTCCACCAGGCGCCGTGGGCGGGACCTTGGCGGGAGCAGGTCCTCTCGGTGTGATCCAGGGGCTGTGAGGCCGAGATTCCCCCAAGGGAGGGAGGAGGGCAGAGACACAGGCAGACCCGGGAGAGGGCCCCCCCCAGCCACCTGCAGCCCCGACAGGCAGGAAGACCCCGCCCCTTGAGCGGGAGGGGGCGGGGCCTTCCACACATTGATTTTGAGTGTCCGGCCTCCAGCCCGTGGCCATGGGCAGGGGCAGTCGGCGGCCCCTGCGGTTCCTTCTGCCCCTGCCCCTCACTCCCGGGCTTAGCCCTCTGGCTTCCTCACTGCGCCATGTCCCTGCCTGGGGTGTGCTCCCGGCTCCGCCGCCTCCCGCCTCACTCTGGCGCCCTCACCGGGGACCCTTGAAGCTGCCAGCTCCCGCTTCTTGGCCCCCTTGAGGCTTGTTCTCCCGACCCATCCAGCACCAACGGAGCTGATTTGCTGTTTTTCTTTCTTTCTTTTTTTAGAGGATTTATTTACTTGAAAAGCAGAGTTACAGAGAGGCGGGACGGGGGAGGGGGCTTCCATCTGCCTGTTTACTCCCTAGTTGGCCAAAACGGCCAGAGCTGGGCTGATGCAAAGCCAGGAGCCAGGAGCCTCTTCCAGGTCTCCCGTGCGAGTGCAGGGGCCCAAGGACTTGGGCCATCCTCCACTGCCTTCCCAGGCCACAGCAGAGAGCTGGATCGGAAGAGGAGCAGCCGGGACTCAAACCGGTGCCCATATGGATGGGATGCCGGTACTGCAGGCGGTGGCTTTACCCACCACGCCACAGCGCCGGCCCCTGATTGGTTTTTCGTATTAGTCTTGGACTCTGTCTCCTCCCTGCTGGACCCAGCCCAGAGCCGCACCCCCACCCAAGTGCACACTGGGCCTGAGTGCCCCCGCACCCCCACTCCACGCGTGTTCACTGCCACAGTGTAAACATGGATGTGACGGCGCTGCCTGCGTTTCCGCCCACCCGTGCCCAGGCAGTGTCTCCCCAGCCATCGGCGCCAAGCGTGGTGTCGCCCATGGCCAGGTGGCTGTGCCCAGGGTCAGCAGCAGGCCGGGCCCAAGAACTCAGTCTCAAAGAGAGACCGTTCTGTGGTCCAGTTCCCTCCCCAGCAAAGAGGTGAGGACCCGGGTCCAGTCCTGACGCGGCCCCCGGTCCTCTGTGGGACCTCAGGAGCTCCGGTGTCTCCAAGTAGGACGCCCGAGGGGTTCCCGCGTTGAGACTGGAGCCTGGCCCAGGCCAGTGGGAGCCGCAGACAGCCAGGGGGTGGAGCAGGGTCCGGGCTCGGCACTGACCTCCGTGAGGTCGACAGGGACCGGCTTCTTAGCCCGCAGTTAGGTTTCTCAAACCCTGCTGCATGTGGGCCCCGGCCCCTCCCCTGCCTGCCCCACGCCCCCGTGGTTTTCCTGTGTAGATGCTGCCCCTCCAGGGCTCAACTGACCTGCTCGTCCACAGCGGCTCGCCACGGAGAAGCCGGGAGTCCCAGCCTCCCCAGGTCCCGCCGGCTGGCCCCACAGAGCAGGAGCCCCTGGGAGAGCTGGGGAGGGAGGAGGCTGAGGGAGTGCGGGCTCCTGTCACCCAGCCCACGCCCGTCCTGCCCGTCCTCGGAGCCCCCCCACTGGGCGCCACGTCCCGTTCTGACCACTGGCTCCTCCGTGGCCGCCCGTGTCTCCAGTCCCTTATTCCTGTGTTCAATGCCCTCGGGTCCCCGACCTGGGCACATGTTCAGATACACCCCCAGAGGGTCACCTCCCTACCATCTCCCCTGTGCTGTGTCTTCACCCCAGCACCTGGGGGATGCCCTGCTCTGACCACGGTCGGGGTGACCTCAGCTGAGACGCTTGATCTCCCTGCACCTCAGTTTCCTCGTCTGTGGGATGGGTACAATTAGCGGCTGGGCCCCACCTCCCTGAGTGTTGGGTCGTTGTTAATGGTGACCTCAATTGTTCCTCCTGTCATTTTGTGCCTGGCATTCGTCCGATGTCCACTCGCTGTGTGCCGGTGTGGGTGTGGGCATGGGCTCCGGCTGTACCAGGAGCCAGTGTGGTGGCAGAGACCAGTCCCACATCTGCCAGTCATGCACAGGGGCGTCGGAGCTGTGACCAGGGGATAAGCAAGGGAGGCTCCCTGGAGGAGGTGCGGTCTGAGCTGTTTTGTCTTCGAGTGAGAAGTAGCCATTCATGTGTTCGCTTGCTGGGTCAGCTGCTCTGAGGTACAAAGTCCGGATGCGGCGTTCGGTGCTGAAGGGCTGGCCTGCGAGGCCTGCAGCCAGGATGGGGACGCAGCTCTGACCCCTCTTCCGGGCCAGTACTGGGCCCAGGGTGTGGCCAGGCCAGGTGTGGGCACGGGCAGGGCCCTGAGGGCCACACAGCCAGGGGTCTGGGGGGGTCTCGTCCCATCAGCCCAAGCGTGGCCACGTGGTGCAAGGGCCGGGCTCCCCACGGTGCAGCCGGTGAGAAGCAGCCAAGTGCAGCGCGTCTGTGCAGACACAGCACGCAGGCACAGAGCCTCCCGCCATCGTATCACACACACTGCACAGGAAGTGCCGGCCACAGTCCCGCCCACGACGCTGCCCCCAGCTGCCAGCCGATCACCACGGCGGCCCTGCCTGGCGTCCCGGCCCCTGGAGCTGCTCCCGGGCAGGCGCGGGCTCGGTGCGTGCTCACCCTCGTGGTTAAGGGGCCAGGTGAGGTGCCCCCGTCCCGCACGGGAGTGCCTGGTTCTATTCCCGGCTCCGGCCTCCGGGGGGGGGGGCAGTAACGGCTCACGTGGCTGCTTCCCCGCCGCCAGCCTCGGACAGAGTTCCTGGCCCCCAGCCTCAGCCATTGGAGTCGTTTGCAGAGTAAACCAGGAGACAGAAGCGCTCAAATAATCAACATCTTTATGATTGAAAATAACATGCAGGGCCCGTGCCCGGGGAGGCCCCCAGGAGCCCCGGGGACACGGCCGGCCAGGGTGGAGCTGTGCCTGGGTCGGTGCTGGGCCGCAGGGCTGTGTGGGTAATGCCAGAGTCCGTTACTGCCTGCGGAGGGCGGGCACCTGCCCTAAGGACCTCTGCCCCGGAGCCCAGGCAGCAGGGTTCAGAAAGGCAAAACCCCGAGGAGGGGCGGGCGCTGGTGTGTCACAACCTTGGCCGTGCCAGTTCCAGTCCTACCGTAGCAGGCGCCGACCTGAGTCACCTGTGGGACGGATGACAGCCTCGGCGGTGCCCAGCCCCCCACCCCCCGCCGAGTCTCTGACTCGGGTCTGGGTGAGGCCCGGCATCTTCGGCAGCGGCTGCAGTGCGGCGCCCGTGGGGAACACGCCTGGAGGAGTGCCAGTGGCTCTCACCAAGCTGTGGGTGACAGCAGCAGCTGGGGTCTCAGTGCCTCCCACCGCCGCTGCTGTGGGGCTGTGGGGGGAAGCTGGAGGATGGGGTGGGGAGGGAGGCCCCATGCCCGCCCCAGCCCCGGGCACCTGGAGGGAGGCCCCCATGTCCCCCCAGCCCCGGGCACCTGGAGGGAGGCCCCCATGTCCCCCCAGCCCCGGGAACCTGGAGGGAGGTCCCATGCCCCCGCAGCCCCGGGCACCTGGAGGGAGGCCCCATGTCCCCCCAGCCCCGGGCACCTGGAGGGAGGCCCCCATGCGCCCCCCCCGGCCCCGGGCACCTGGGGGAATCCCCCATGTCCCCCCAGCCCCGGGCACCTGGAGGGAGGCACCATGCCCCCGCAGCCCCGGGCACCTGGAGGGGCAGAGCAGGTGCAGGTGGGCCGGGCTGGCTGCTGTCTGGCGCGTGTGTGGCCCTGCGGGCGGCTCTGCCTGGCTGCAACAGAAGCCCCATCAGTGTGCTCCGTCCCCTGGGGGCCCAGTGCAGCTCCCAGCCGCCCGGTGCTGTGGATGAGTGGTTTGTCCCAGGAGCTGGGAGCGCTGCAGGCTGGGCCAGGGCCAGCCTTCGAGGCCACCATGGCTGCAGTCAGCTGGCTTTGCGCAGGCGGGGAAAGAGAAGCCACGCAGACCCCACCCCTGCTCCACCTACCCTGTGTTCCCGCCTGACAGCCACTTAGGACCCACCTGGAGGGAGCCGCCTTGAAGCCACTCACGGCGGCCTTTGTCTGGGCTTCCGGGGAGTCCTGGGAATGTTTGGGGCACCGGTTAAGAAACTGCTTAGGTCTCCTGTACCCCATGTCCAAGCGCCCGGGTTCTCGAGTTGGCTCCGCACTGGATGCCAGCTTCCTGCTAACACAGGCCCTGGGGGGGGGGGAGCAACGGATGGCTCAGGTCCTTGGGTCGCTGCTACCCATGTGGGAGACCCAGTTTGAGCTCCTGGCTTCAGCATTAGCACCTGGCTATTTGGGAAGTGAGCCAGCGATGGAAGATCTGTTTATATATCTGCTTCTCTCTCTGCCCTTCAAAATAAAATTTAATAAACAATTCTAAACATATGTGGACCAAATGGATGGTTGACCCAGCAGTGAGTGGATCTGGTTGTGTGTGCCGGTCTGGGCAGATCGGCTGTCCCCTGGCGCCCTCTGGTGGTGAGTATGCGCACTGAGGCTCCAACCCCGTGTTCCTGCAGGTGCCTCCCCAGCCCCGTGCACCTGCGCAAGCCCATGAAGCGGCAGCCCTGGGTCCTCGTGGAGTCCTGCGGATCACCAGGTGAGTTGGAGGCAGCCACCCGCCCACACAGCAGGTTCCTTGCACTATAAACAACACCCTCATCGCCTGCCACTGAGGGGTCCCACGGCAACCCCTCCAGCCCGCTTCCCCCCCGGAGATGGCGACAGCAGCGAGGGTTAGCAAAGGGCAGAGAGGGAGGAAGAGGGTTTCGGTCAGCAGTTGTGCCATTTGGGCGAGCGTGGGCTGCTGCACTGAGGAGGACTATGGTCAGCGGCCTGGCGCCTCCCTCTCCCCGCCGTGAAGTGGCCGGGACAGCGGCGCCGCCTCCCAGGGATGTGGGGAACCCGAGTGGTCCCGGGTGTGCGGCGGGCAGACTGGGAAGAGGCCTCTGGTGGTGGCAGCCACCAAGGTCCAGTTACACCCTCTGGATGTAAGGATACTGGCGCGGCTCGGGGCAGCGGGGATGTGCTGGCTGGAGCCAGGCGGAGGGGCCAGCAGGCCTCGGGGCCCTTCTGCGTCGGCTGGGCTGGTGGTCGGGGAGCCTCCTGCGGGCATCCAGGGTCTCCCTCAGGAAGGGCTGGCTCCCCACAGGGTCCTGACACGGGGCTCGTCCGTGTCTCACGGGGTCTGACACGGGGCTCATCCACGTCTCAGGGGGTCCCGACACGAGGTCCATGTCTCGCTCGCTCTGGGCCCCAGGAACGCCTCCACTGGGGAGACAGGGAGGTGGAATGAGCTGGGTGGGGCTGCTGGGAGAGAAGTTAAGGCGGGCCTCAGAGGAGAGCTGAAAATGAGGCCCAGCGTCCCGAGTGAGCTGGTTCCTCGAGAGGACGAAGGAACTGGACAAGGACGAAGGAACTGGACAAGGACGAAGGAACTGGACATTACCCCAGCGGGAGGCGGCAGGTGTTCCAGGCCCCACGTCCAGTCACGGTGTCCTAGGCCCCTCATCCAATCTGCAGGGGTTAGGAAAGGGGTACAGATGGCTCCTGCACAGACAGAGCGGGGCGGTCCGCAGGAGTGTGGACTGGCCCCCCACAAACGCAGAGTGAGGCGGTCCGCAGGGGCGTGGGATGGCTCCTGTACACAGAGGGGTGGTCCGCAGGGGTGCGCACTGGCTCCCACACACAGAGTGGGGCAGTCTGCAGGGGTGCGCACTGGCTCCCGCACACACAGAGCGGGGCGGTCTGCAGGGGTGTGCGTTGGCTCCCACATAGAGTGGGGCGGTCTGCAGGGGTGCGCACTGGCTCCTGCACACACAGAGCGGGGCGGTCCGCAGGGGTGTGAGCTGGCTCCCACACACACAGAGCGGGGCAGTCCGCAGGGGTGTGCGCTGGCTCCCGCACACACAGAGCGGGGCGGTCTGCAGGGGTGCGCACTGGCTCCCACACACAAGGAGCAGGGCAGTCCGCAGGGGTCCGGGCCGGCTCCTGCACACGCGGAGCAGGGTGGTCCGCAGGGTGTGGGATGGTCCCCACACATGCAGAGTGGGGCGGGCCGCAGGGGTGCGCACTGGCTCCCGCAGAGCGGGGTGGTCCGCAGGGGTGCGCACTGGCTCCCGCACAGAGCAGGGTGGTCCGCAGGGGTGCGCGCTGGCTCCGTCCGCAGGGGTGCGCGCTGGCTCCTGCACAGAGCGGGGCGGTCCGCAGGGGTGCGCGCTGGCTCCCGCACAGAGCGGGGCGGTCTGCAGGGGTGCGCGCTGGCTCCCGCACACACAGAGCGGGGCGGTCTGCAGGGGTGTGCGTTGGCTCCCACATAGAGTGGGGCGGTCTGCAGGGGTGCGCACTGGCTCCTGCACACACAGAGCGGGGCGGTCCGCAGGGGTGCGCGCTGGCTCCCGCACGGAGCAGGGTGGTCTGCAGCGGCCCCAGTGCAGCATGGTTGCCTTTGGGAAGCTGAGGGCTGCAGTGGATGTGAGAGGCTTCTTGGGCCAGAGGTGAAGGGCTCCTGCCAGGGGCTGTGCGGTGAGGGGACCCCGGGGGCATCCTTCTAAGCATGGAGTAAATGGACCCGGGAGGCCCACGCCCCAGCTGGGGGCCGGGACCTGAACTTGGACGCAGTGTTGCCCCTAACCTGGAGCCCCCCAGGGAGTGCGCAGGACCGCTTCAACAACCCAGAAGCAGTGGGCTGGGACGGTGGCTGAGGGACAGCTGAGGGGCCCTGGGAGACTCAAGGGTGGCTGCACACGCGGCAGCGTCACCTCTGGGCGGTGAGAACTCGTGGAGTCCCGGGGCCCTGCTGGCTCAGCTGCAGGATCTGACCAGCACAGACCACACGGGAGGGACAGGGAGAGCCTGGGGAGGCGAGTCCAGGTCACAGCGGCTCCAGGAAAACCATGTGCTCGCCAGGGCCCAGCGAGGCCCAGAACCTTCTCCTCAACTGCCAGGCCTCTGGGAGCTGGGCGTCCCTTTCCCACCGGGCCTCTCGGGGAGCTGGGCGGTCCCTTGTGGCTCGCTGGGCCAGCCGCAGGCCCGTGTTCGCTCTGTCCCCTCCATGTCTCCGGGCTGCGTCTGCCTGAGCCGTCGGGGAAGGATGGTCCCGGGTGGTGGTGGGGAGCCTCCCCTCTGAGGGCACCCGGCCCCTGCTCCCGGGGAGGCGCGCCCAGCGGCAAGGCACCCTCTCTGCTTTGGCTGCCAGACCACCCGGGCAGTAGCCCCACTGTCTCGGCACTCGTGTCAGATCCCCGTCACGAGGCAGCACAGCACTGTCCTGAGGGGGACAGGGACAGCACGGCCAGCTCGGAGTGGGGAGCCGCTGCTCGCCCGGCGCCCCGATTCAAATCCTTTGGACGGCACCCGCTCAGCCGGCTCACGCGTGCACACTCCTGCACGGTGCTCCCGGCCTGGTTCTCGGACAAACGTGCTGGCTGAACTTAAATCTCAGTACCTGACGTTCTGGGCCGTGGCAGGCGAGCTGTTATGATTTAAATGCGCACCAAGGACCAAGACCCGAATGTCGGGATGAGTGAGGTGAGAGGCCGTGTGTCAGCTGAAATGCTAAGCGCAGGGCGTGTGGGCGGGCCGCAGCTGTGAGCCCTTGAGGCCCGGACCAGCAGGAGGTTTTGGAAAGCGGCCGTGACCGCGGCAGGCGGCGCCCACACACAGATGGACCGCACGGCCTGGACAGATGTCCACAAAGAACTACGCCACCGGGAACTGTCATTGGTTACTTTATTTCATATAAAAGTTACGTTGCAAGAAGAGGTTGCAAACTCAAGTATCCTGGGTCTGCACAGACTCGCCAAGTCTCACAGGGCTCGGCCGCTTCGGGACTCCTAAAGAGGCCAGCCTCACGCCGAAGCCCAGGACACGTGAACAACCCAGGTGTGCAAATGAAGATGCAAACCATCTCCGGAAACGGATCTGGCCCCTGGACCCCCGGCTGTGTCCGTCCCCCTGCTCGCGCGGCCGGCCGTGCCTCCCTGGCAGTGGCATTAGCCCTGGCCAGGGCAGGGTGTGGCTAATTAAGACAAACAGCGCAGCTCCCGGCGGGGAGACCCAGCGGAAGCCCCGGACGGTCACACGCCACTGCTGGACGCGGCCGGCGAGTTAAGGCAAGTCCCCGAGGGGAGCTGTTTGCGTTCTGGCCAAGTCTGTCCCCCGCTGGCCGGGGGTCCCCTCACCGGCCCCGGCTTCTCCCACACCTGTGTCAGCACGGCGCTGCGCCCCCCGTCTCGCTGAGGTGCCTGTCCACACTGCTAACTTGGCTGGAACACGAAGGAAACCCAGCCGGTTCCAGGCCCTCAGCGCCATCTGGTGTTTAACCACGGGAGCGCAGGGCCCAGGGAAGCAGCACGTTCCCAGGGAGCCCGCCCCTTCCCTGCGGCCTCGGCGTCCGCAGGACAGCTTGTCTGCCGGACACGGCCGCTGGAGGCCTCGGCGCCTGAACACTGCTGTGGGACACATGCACACGCACACGCACTTCTGGAAGGGGCCCGGGGGCCTGCGCCGGGCAGCGGGCCCTGTGCCGGAAGCCGCCCTTCCGTGGTGAAGCGCCGGGGGACGCCCTGACACGCCCGCGTGCAGAATTCTCGTTCCCTGGATTGAGACTGAAGGAAGCTCAGTACACAGGACCTCAGTGACCCCTGTAATCGCCCAACCAGCTTCCTAGAAACGCAAGAACTCCTGACAGATCCAGCGCCCTCCGGTCAGCGGCACGGACAAGGCCTCGGCGTGCCCAGGGGTCACGGAGGCCAGGGAGCCGCGACCCCTGCAGACCCCAGTGAGTCACGGAACGCGGCTGAGCCCCAGCCCAGCGGGTGGCCTCACACGGAGAACTCGGCGCCTCCCTTCCTGGGTCTCGTCTGCAGCCGTCTCAGTCGGAAGCCAACAAAGGGGTTCATCCAGAGCAGCGAGGGGGGACCCCCAAAGACGGACTTCATCCCTTCCCACCGCAGCCTCCGCTCCCACGTGGGCTTCTCGCTTTTCAGCCTCTCGATCTCCTACAAGCAAAGGCAGGCGGGTGGGCGGCAGCTCTGGGACGCCCCTGGCAGCCGGGTCAGACCACACGGCCGTAACGGGGGCCGCCGCCCAGCGTCCGCCTCCCACACCATCGAGAGGGGGGGCTCTCCTTGCAGCCCGGCCCCGGCCCCACAGGCTGCAGGAGCACGGCCCGCCTCACTGCTGTGACTCCACACAGACCCCGAGCGCCTACTCCACCCGGGCGCACGGTGAATGCTGGTGCTGCCGGGGCCGGCCTGGCCCTCCCGAGACTGGAAGCTCGCGCACGCGTGCGTGACGACAGAGCAGCAGACGCAGGGAACCACGCCCCTCCTGCCTCCGCTGACGCGGCATGCCCCCTCGCATGGGGCAGGGGACACAGCCTACCGTCTCGTCATTGCATATCGAGTGGATCTGGGTGCCGAACATGACGGCCGTGAACGTGAAGAACAGGAGCCCCTCAAGGCACAGGAAGATCAACAGGATTACAGTTATCGGGGGAGAGAAGTCGCTGCACTCTGTGGACGAGAGAGCGTGGCTGGGACCGCGTGCACAGGAGCATGTCACGGGGCAGGGGAGGGGGCGTGGTCGCGGCTCGGAGAGGAGCCCCAGGGCCGCCGGGCCAGCTCCCGGCGAAGTCTCACGCTGCCAGCAGGCACGGCCGCGTGCCCGAGGAGCCGGGGAGGGCGCACACCCCACTTCCTGAGGCTGCCACGCCCACTGTGAGTGTCTGGGTAGGAAGTGCTTTTACAACGCAGCCAACGCCGGGCAGCACGTGTTCCCTGGGGTGGGAAGGAGCTGCACTTCGGCTGGACAGCCAAGAACTGGCGCTGGCAGCCCTGCCGCGGTCACCTGGTCAACGCTGAGGCTGCCCTCGGCAGGGGGCAGCCAGAAAACACGCACGAGGTCTGGCGAGAGAAACCTGCACTCCCCCGAGCCTCAAGCATCTGCAGACACGAATACACGCGCCGTCGGAGGTGACCACAATTACGTGACCTCAGTACCCCGGCAAAATGGCCGCGCTGAAGCCTAAGGAAATAACGATGACAGCCATGTGCCTCCTCCCGTACAGCTGCCCCCTGCACCCGTAACGTGACCACGGAGTCGGCTCACCAGTCCACTGCCCACGGACGCAGGAGATGAACTGCAGTCCACAGAGGATCAGAGCGTGGATGGACGACAGTGCTATGTACATCTACAAGGAAGGGGAGCCGGTTAGCAACACAGCCACACGATCTCCCAGGAGAAGCAGCGGAGACGCACGACACCACGCTGGCGCCTCCGCAGCGCGAGGGGAGGACCAGAGGCTGCCTGCCGCCTGCCCAGGACCGCAGTGGACCAAGCAAAGTCACCACACAGCAGCACACGGAAGACGCGGTCAGCAACAGCGGCGTGCGGCCCGACGGGGAACAAGGCCGGGCGAGCACCAGCAGTCAGGCGGCCCCGGTCTGCCCGTGGGGCCTCCTTCCACGTCTGGGGTCTGAATCACCCCCCTCCAGGGGGGCGTCTGGCTAACGGGCTTCACCCTCAGCGGGGTGGGCACAGCGGCGGCGGTACTTACGGTGAAGAGCACAAAGAACCTCTGGTTCTTCTCCCCCACGCAGTTGTTCACCCACGGGCAGTGGTGGTCCATCTTCCGAATACACCTTTTGCAAATACTGAAAAGCAGAGTGTGGTGTTCAGCACCCACGCCCGAGACACGCCAGGGCAACCTGACTGCGGGAAAGCCGGGGAGGGCGGACGGGGCGGACGCCACAGTGCAGCCTCGCCGCTGCTGGAAGGCTCGGAGCCGGGGCACGCAAGGTCTTCTGCTCCCCAGAGCCACGCGCCCTGGGGTCCCAGGCCCTCCAGACACAACCCGACCTGTCAAGGGCCCAGAGCTGCAAGCCTGCAAGTTACAAGTGCACTTCACTGGAACACACAGCTGACCGCTCACTGAGTGTGCTCCCGCCACGCCCAAGGGCCCCCTGACTGACGAAGCTGCTCGCGCCGTGTCACCACACTGAGCCCAACACCCGGGCAGCACGCCGCCTCACACCAGGGAGACGGCTGCACGGCGTCACCTTCTCCCCGTCTCAGCTTCTCTGCCTGACGTCCGTGCGGCCATCACTCCATAACCTGCCCAAAGTTCCCATTTCACCTTTTTATGCAGATTTATTGTGTTCTGCAAGCCATCAAAGTTCACCCACGGCACACACGAGCCAGTGACCCCCGCCCCCCAGTGTTGGGACACGGCTGTTGTCCCCCAAGCAGCCCCGTGCTCTGTGCCCCCCCCAGCACTAGGACACGCTGTTGTCCCCTGAAGCAACCCTGTGGCCCCCCCCCCCCCCAGTGCTAGGACACAGCTGTAGTCCCCCAAGCAGCCCCGTGCTCTGGGAGCCCCCCCCCCCAGCACTAGGACATGGTTATTGTCTCCTGAAGCAGTCCCATGCTTTATGGCCCCCCCCAGCTCTGGGACACGGCTGTCGTCCCCCAAGCAGCTCTATGCCCCCCCCCCCCCCAGCTCTGGGACACGGCTGTCGTCCCCGAAGCAGCCCCATGGCGCGGCCCCTGGCTCCACTGCAGTCCAGCCCCATGCTGCGTCATCTTTCCCTCCCCCCCAATCCCCCCCCCCCCCCGGATTACTGCTCCACTCTGACTACACCCCTTCCTCCGCTTTTACTTTCTGGCACTTGTGTGGGTGTGAATCTTCTAGAACTTTCTCCCGGTAGCCGTAAGGGAGGCAGAGCCCCCTGGACTCTGGTTTTGTCCTGCCAGCATCCATCAGACGGTCCCCAGCTCATGCTTGGACGTTCATCTCGGCATATCCGGCCCAGGAAGGGAAGGCACCCAGGTGTGGCCCCGCCCCGTGGTTGGGCCCTGTGACCATGACTCAGGAGTGCAGAGGCACCGCCCGTCAGCCTCCCCTGCAGGAGCACACAGGCTGCTAGGGCGAGGGAGAAACCAGAGGGCGACCACGCCAGCGGGAGCTGGGAGCAGGGTGAAGGCAGGTGCGCGGCCCCTCCCCGTGCCGGGGCTCCCACGGTACCTGCAGTGGTGGGCGCGCTCGGGCTTGATGCAGCAGCACTTGGGGCACTTGTAGATCACCTCCCCGGGCTTGAGCTGCAGGCTGTCCACGTGCTCCTTGGTGGCGTTTCCCTTGGGCACCGCCCCCTGCGGGCAAGGAGGCCGCTTTGACGTGGCGAGCAGCAGCTGAGCCCCAAGCCGCGAGTGTGCAGGGCCCGAGGCTTCCGTCAGCAAACCACGGGTGCCGTGGCTGCCGCTTACAGACGACTGAACACGAGGAAGGATGGCGACCCTGACCGGGCCGGGAGCTCTACGTTCCACCAAAAACCAGCATGAAAACACACACAACAACGAGTCCCCACTGCCTCCCCCGCACACCGAGAAACCGTCCGTGGGCTCTCCAACTTACCGCGGACAGGCCAGGACAAGGTGCAGGTGCCGCCCCCCCCCCCCCCCCCCGGTGCCCAGCCCGATGGGAGGGGGCTGTCCTATCAGCCGCGAGGGCAGCAGCAAACAAGATCTCCAAGTGGACCTATCTCGAGCTGTGGCGTCACCCCCACACCGGGCCTCGGCCGGGCTCACCGCGTGCCTCCACGCGCAAACCTGCCCACTGCGGCCCAAGTGCCAGGGGAGCCAGCCGCAGGCGGGTGAGGCGCCCTGAGGGCCAGGCGTCCCTCTGGAGCAGGACCACAGCTGGCGACCCAGGGAGGGGACGTCCGGTCGGCGGCAGAGCTGAGCCGTGAGCAAAGCGATACCAGACCCACGTCTAGGGTCCTGCTCCTCCCCACTCCTCCTCTGGAGAAGCAGCAACGCCACAGGGGTGGCGGGGCAGCTCGTGGGTCTGCTGCTGCTTCCCCGCTGGGCAGGGCCGCCTCGAAGGGTGGCCGTTAGCACGTCTGTCTGGCACAGCAGAGACCCTCTGAGGGGCACCCGTTCCGCAGCCGCTAGCGACATCACGTCAAACAGAAGCCCAGAAACGGTGTCGGTTCTAAACCTGTGCCGCCTGCAGCCTCCGCCGCCCTGGTCAGAGCTCAAGCCAAGCTCTTCTGTCCGCTTTCCCTCTGCCAACCCTCTGCCGAGCCTCAGGGACCCCCCCCCCCCCGTACCCCCATCCTTGAGGGAGGGATCCTGGACAGGGCTCATCTCCACGTGCCGCAGGTGGGGGTGTGCAAACGATTGCCTTGGGTGGTGGATGAGGTACAGAGGCCAGGGCGTGCAAGCAGTTAACAGTGAGAAAGAAGAGCCGGCTGCCTGCTTCTGTCACCTACGTGTGAAGGTTAAGGGGCGTGGCATCGCCCCACTCCGGGGTCCCCACCTATCTGTGTGAAGATTAAGGGGCGTGACATCTCCCCACTCCGGGGTCCTAGACAGGTTTTGGACACCTTCGCTCCTCCCAAGGCCCGGATGTCTTATAGGTGAGTGCTGGTGTGCAAAAAAATGGGAGGTGGGGTTTTGTGTGTTTGCACGAGTGTGTGAGGTTCAGGCCTTGGGAGCTGGCAAGAGGGAGGGAGGGAAGAGAGCACATCCTTTGGAAGGTGTTCCTTGTACCTGGGGAATCCTGCTCTGCATGTTCTTAGTCCTCCACGGTGAACTGGGGGTGGGGTGGGTGCCAGGGAATGAATCTTATAGGAGAACAACAACAAACAACACCAAAATCAAATGCAGGAAGGCTGCGTCCCAGGGCGGTGGGTGCCTGCGATGGCCTCGTGCTGGAAGCCGTGGCACTGGGGACTGTCTGATGGCACTGGGGGAGGCAGGCAGAATCACGTGGCAGTTCTTGGCGCTTCAAGGTAGGGAGGAGGCCTCCTAGCCAGGGCCTGGGCTCACAGGGAAATGACACCGCTGGAGAGCAGGACCCTGGGAGGGGTCAGGGACGGCAGTCCATGGAGGCAGCAGGAATGAAGAGAGGACGCCTGGACGCGTGGCAAGAGGAGCAGGGGCCGTGGGAGACCACGGAGCAGAGGTGGGTAGGAACCCCCACAGTAGCAGACACACCACAGGAAGGAGACGGGGGTGGGGGGAGGTAGGCGTCCCGACCCGCCTAACTGCAGCCGGCCTCCCCACAGGGCCGAGCAGTCCCGTCTCCCCACCGTGGGAGCGGTTCTGGTCAAGACCCCACGGCTTCCTAACACTCAAACTGTTCTTCAGAGAGGCTCAGAAGTTACGGGTGTCGGCTGGCGCCGCGGCTCACTAGGCTAATCCTCTGCCTGCAGCGCTGGCACCCTGGGTTCTACTCCCAGTCGGGGCGCCAGATTCTGTCCCGCAATACAGTGGAAAAAGGAAGACCTTTCTCTGTCTCTCTCACTGTCTAACTCTGTGTCAGAAAAATAAATAAATAAAAATAAAAATTAAGCGTGTCAACTCTGCTCCAGGCCACTTGGGTTTTACAGAGGCCTGGCAGCCCCGAGCCCGCGCGCACCTCCATCTCTGAGACACACGGGTGTCTTCCAGAACAAAAGGACAGGAGAGGAGTTGGCGTAACAGAAGAGCTGAGTGGAGACGGCTCTCGAGGCGCAGCCAGGGGCTCCCAGGGGGCCTGTTTGGAGGGGACGCTGGGCCAGAGCAGGAGCAGTCCCCTCACAGCTGCAGACCCCAGCCCATGGCCAACACGGTCACCCAGGCCCTGCAGGGCTGGCTGGCAGAAGCCAATGCTGTGCACCACGGGGTCCCCAGTGCCACTGCGGAGACTGACAGCACCTGCTGCAGTGGCCCGAGGGAGAGCGCCCATTTTCTCCATAGCAGCAGCGACCCCCACCCCTGGATCCCACCCACTCTCAGGTGAGAGAACACACAGGACAGTGTGGACACGGGGTCGGCTGGGCCTGGAATGAACAGGACAGTGTGGACGTGGAGTCAGCTGGGCCTGGTCTGTGCAACGGCCCTTCCGCCCTCTGTGCCAGGAGAGCCGGCGTGCTGAGTGCAGGGACCCCAGAGACCGCGCCCAAGGGCGTCCTCCAGTCTCTCCCTCCACGTCCTGGCATCCCACTCCACAGGCAGGGCCGAGGCACTCCCACCCAGGGGCTCCTCGGACACCCGTGACCCCGGCTGGCTGTACACGGACTCCCAGGGGCTTTTGCAGCATGTCCCTGGGTACAGGCAGCATGGCAGAAGGCGTGCCACCCAAATGGACGAAGGCCTCAGCTAAGCATTTAAGCTGACGTACACCTAGCCTGCAGGCCTGTGCAGAGATCGCAGTATCCCTCGTGGTTAGGGAAATGCAAATCAAAACCACAGCGCGCAGCAAGGGCTGGTGGAGCCAGCAGTGCAGCCGCTGAGCACGGCCTGGCTCGGCCGAACACTGCTGCCAAGGACCCCGCGAGTCCACTCAAGTCCCCACGAGCAGTGAAACAGCCACACAGAGGGCACAGCAGCACTACCCAGAACGGCCAAGGAGCGGAAAACCCCAGATGCCCACCGCCTGGTGGTGACGAGGGACAGGAACGCGTGGAGTGAGATGCCCACCGCCTGGTGGTGACGAGGGACAGGCACGCGTGGAGTGAGATGCCCACCGCCTGGTGGTGAGGAGGGGCAGGCACGCGTGGAGTGAGATGCCCACCGCCTGGTGGTGAGGAGGGACAGGCACGCGTGGAGTGAGATGCCCACCGCCTGGTGGTGAGGAGGGGCAGGCACGCGTGGAGTGAGATGCCCACCGCCTGGTGGTGAGGAGGGGCAGGCACGCGTGGAGTGAAGGCCCACACCTGCACACAGGGACTATGGAGGGAAGCGGACACGGCCACCCACGGTGTGACCACTGCTGCGACACGTCCAGGATGGCCAAGGCCAGAGACGAAAGCAGACAGGGCCAGGGAGGGGCTGCTCTATGGGGTGACAAAACGTCCACACGTGCTAGTGGTGAGGCCTGAGGGCCGCCGGGGCGTGTGGATGCTTTCAGCTCCGCCAGCCGCGCCTCACGCCCGGGCCTGACACGCGTGCACTCCATCTCAGCTCCGCCAGCCGCGCCTCACGCCTGGGCCTGACACGCGTGCACTCCATCTCAGCTCCGCCAGCTGCGCCTCACGCCCGGGCCTGACACGCGTGCACTCCATCTCAGCACAGCCAGCTGCGCCTCACGTCCGGGCCTGACACGCGTGCACTCCATCTCAGCACAGCCAGCCGCGCCTCACGTCTGGACCTGACACGCGTGCACTCCATCTCAGCTCCGCCAGCCGCGCCTCACGCCCGGGCCTGACACGCGTGCACTCCATCTCAGCACAGCCAGCCGCGCCTCACGTCTGGACCTGACACGCGTGCACTCCATCTCAGCACAGCCAGCTGCGCCTCACGTCTGGACCTGACACGCGTGCACTCCATCTCAGCTCCGCCAGCCGCGCCTCACGCCCGGGCCTGACACGCGTGCACTCCATCTCAGCTCCGCCAGCCGCGCCTCACGCCCGGGCCTGACACGCGTGCACTCCATCTCAGCACAGCCAGCCGCGCCTCACGCCCGGGCCTGACACGCGTGCACTCCATCTCAGCACAGCCAGCCGCGCCTCACGTCTGGACCTGACACGCGTGCACTCCATCTCAGCTCCGCCAGCCGCGCCTCACGTCTGGACCTGACACGCGTGCACTCCATCTCAGCACAGCCAGCTGCGCCTCACGCCCGGGCCTGACACGCGTGCACTCCATCTCAGCACAGCCAGCTGCGCCTCACGTCTGGACCTGACACGCGTGCACTCCATCTCAGCACAGCCAGCTGCGCCTCACGCCCGGGCCTGACACGCGTGCACTCCATCTCAGCACAGCCAGCTGCGCCTCACGTCTGGACCTGACACGCGTGCACTCCATCTCAGCACAGCCAGCTGCGCCTCACGTCTGGACCTGACACGCGTGCACTCCATCTCAGCACAGCCAGCTGCGCCTCACGCCCGGGCCTGACACGCGTGCACTCCATCTCAGCACAGCCAGCCGCGCCTCACGCCCGGGCCTGACACGCGTGCACTCCATCTCAGCACAGCCAGCTGCGCCTCACGCCCGGGCCTGACACGCGTGCACTCCATCTCAGCACAGCCAGCTGCGCCTCACGTCTGGACCTGACACGCGTGCACCTCGTCTCAGCTCTGTCTCCGCCACAGACCCCCGGCTCCTCCCCAACCTAGCGCCGGGCTGCGCTCCATGTTCTCGGCAGCGGCACACACGCAGCGTCCCGCACTCATCTGCTGCCCCCACCACCTTGCCCGCTCGACTCATGGGGCTTCTCACCAATGTTAAGACCCTCCCAGGGCCAGCGCTGTGGCTCAATAGGCTAATCCTCCGCCTTGCGGTGCTGGCACCCCAGGTTCTAGTCCTGGTTGCCCCTCTTCTAGGCCAGCCCTCTGCTGTGGCCAGGGAATGCAGTGGAGGATGGCCCAAGTGCTTGGGCCCTGCACCCTGTGGGAGATCAGGAGAAGTACCTGGCTCCTGCCTTCGGATCAGCGCAGCGCGCCGGCCACAGCGGCCATTGGAGGGTGAACCAACGGCAAAAGGAAAACCTTTCTCTCTCTCTCACTGTCCACTCTGCCTGTCAAAAAAAGAGACCCTCCCAGAGGGGAGGAGAGAGGGTGGACGGTCGGGATTGGGCTGCTGGGTGTCCGGCAGGTTTAGAGGAACCAGGGAGAAACGCACCTGTTAGCAGAGCTAGCGAGGCACTGAGCGACGTCTCCACTGAACGGGGCCTCCTGCACACACAGCAGGGAGCCTTGCAAATGCCCATGGGCAGGGACCCGGCCCGGGGGCACAGCCAGGGAGACGGTCACCTAGACAGAGGTCCTCCTCCAAGGAAACCTCCAAGGAGAAACCCTGATCGGACGCGCTCCACGGCCGAGCACCCGAGGGCAGCTCCAGGCAGCGGCGGGGTGTGGCGCCCGCGGGCATTCTGCCGGGAATGCGGAAATGAGCAGGACGCCATCAGACTCCGACGCCACGGGCCACTCAGCTCCCAGCTGCCGAAGCCACGACCACCCCCGTTCTCAGCTGACAGCGTCTCTGCCCTGGGGACCTCCACTCTGATTTCCTCCAAGTAGCAGCTGCGCCGCTGCTGCCCCTCCTCTCCGGAGCCCCCCTCTCGGCTGCGCAGCCTGAGCCCTGCCTGTGACCAGATAACCAAGGGCACCGTTTGCTCCCGGTCTTAGCACAGACCCAGCGGGGAGGGCAGCCCAGGCTGGAAGCGTCCTGGCTACCTCTGACCCTCAGCCTGAAGAATGGAAACCGGCCGCGAGCTGTCAGAAGACCAGGACGTCAGCAAAGATGAGCAAGGCGGCGGAACCGGACGAGCAGGCCTCAGCCCACAGCCGGAGGCAGCCTCAACGGGACCTGAAATTCAATAAAGCTACAGCAGGCTAATTGTTGGCTTAGTAATTCTGTATGGCTTATGAATAATGCTATAAATATATTTATGGCCCTTGGCAAAAAAAAAATGTTGCTCTTTTAGAGAGGATTAAACCAGAAGAGCTGTCAAGCACCCTCGTCTGGCACAATCTCTCCCCATGAGCAAGCAGCCGTGGACCACAGCGCCCACAGACCACAGCGCCCGCAGACCATAGCACCCGTGGACCACAGCGCCCATGGACCACAGCACCCGTGGACCACAGTGCCCACGGACCACAGCACCCACGGACCACAGCACCCGTGGACCACAGCGCCCACAGACCACAGCGCCCGCAGACCATAGCACCCGTGGACCACAGCGCCCATGGACCACAGCACCCACAGACCACAGTGCCCACGGACCATAGCGCCCACGGACCACAGCACCCGTGGACCACAGCGCCCATGGACCACAGCACCCACAGACTACAGTGCCCGTGAACCACAGCACCCACGGACCACAGCGCCCACGAACCACAGCGCCCACGGACCACAGCACCCACGGACCACAGCGCCCACGGACCATAGCACCCACGGACCACAGTGCCCGCAGACCACAGCACCCGTGGACCACAGCGCCCATGGACCACAGTGCCCGTGAACCACAGCACCCACGGACCATAGCGCCCACGGACCACAGCGCCCACGGACCATAGGACCCACAGACCACAGTGCCCGTGAACCACAGCGTCCACGGACCACAGTGCCCGTGGACCACAGCGCCCACGGACCATAGCGCCCACGGACCACAGCACCCGTGGACCACAGCGCCCATGGACCACAGCACCCGTGAACCACAGCACCCACGGGCCACAGTGCCCACGGACCACAGTGCCCGTGAACCACAGCGTCCACGGACCACAGTGCCCGTGGACCACAGCGTCCACGGACCACAGCGTCCACGGACCACAGCGCCCACGGACCATAGCACCCACGGACCACAGTGCCTGTGGACCACAGCGCCCATGGACCACAGCGCCCACGGACCACGACCTCACTCCTGGTTCAGCAAGCTTCCTCCCCAGCTAGCACAGAAAGAGGCGGCAGTCAACACCCCGCGGCCTCTGGGGCAGGAGCCCCGCCCCAGTGCGCACTCACGGGGTCGGTGAGCATGGTCCGCAGGTGTGAGGACAGGGCGAGCACCGCCAGGCAGTTGAAGACGACCCCGTTGACCACGGAGTACCAGAAGTCCTTGGAGGGCAGCAGCATGACGAAGGTCACCACGAAGTCCGCGTAGACGACCAGAAGCCACGTCATGACGGCGCAGACCATGCCGCAGCCGTCGCGGATGAACCACACCCGGTCCGCCAGGTCGGCCTCGGAGGACGAGGACTCGTAGTTGTCATTCTCAGTCAGCAGCGGGTGATGCTCAACATCCCGGAGTCGGTGTCCTGATGGCTGCATGGTTTCCCAGCACACCCTGCGGGGGCGACAAGCAGTGAGGCTCACAGGACACACACACCCCTGCGCATAAACACACCAGCTCACACACACCCCTGCGCATAAACACACCAGCTCACACACACCCCTGTGCATAAACACACCAGCTCACACACACCCCTGCGCATAAACACACCAGCTCACACACACCCCTGCGCATAAACACACCAGCTCACACATCTCTACACACACACAAGCTCGTACACACTCCTGCACACAGCTCACATACATACATCAGCTCGCACACACCCCTGCACACATACACACACCAGCACACACACATCCCTACACACACTCCTGCACAGCTAACCGATACACACACGAGCACACCCCTGCACACAGCTCATATACACATAAGCTCACACCCTGAACACACAAAGCTCGCAGATACACAAAACTCAAACACACCCCTGCACACACTCATATACACACACCCCTGCACACAGCTCATACACACACACACCTCTCTTAAACACACCACTCACACAAACACACATCCTCTCCTGCACACACCCACTCGAACACTCTCACAGGCCACTTCAATGTGATGTGTTTGTCTAAATGCATACAGCAGAGAAGAACAGAACCAGTTAAGATGTGAGTTTCCCAACCTTCCACATTCTTGTTTTACTGTCTAGACACACTAAACCGCACAGTACAGGTTCTGCCTACAACACAGAACTGTCACCTCCACGGCGACACAGCCACGCAGAGGTGATACGCAGGACAGGCCACGCAGGGTCAAGGGCCGGACTGTGCAACGTAGGACAGGAGCCTGCGCCCCAGAGTCCCACACGGGATGCACACAGCACCCCCAAAGAACATCCCCGACACCAACCAGCCGTGCCCGGGCACCCACTGTTTCACATGGGTGCCTGTTCGCTGAGCTCATGGTTCGCACCTGGCCTCTCTCTGTTCCCCGTTCATTCCCATTTCTCCCTCTTCTTTTCCTTTTTAAGATTATTTTTTTTAAAGATTTATTAATTTGAAAGAGTTGGAGAGAAGGAGGGAGAGCCAGACAGATCTTCCATCCACTGGTTCACTCCCCAAATGGCTGTAACGGCCAGGGCGGAGGGGCCACGTTCGGCTGCTTCCCCCGGCGCGGCAGCCAGGACTTGCGCCAGCACTCACGGGGGAAGCCAGCGTTGCCAGGATGCCGGCACCTCGCTCGCTCTGGCACCACGTGGCCATGTTTCTGTGGCAGGTTCCCAATTCCTCTGCACTGTCTTCACCCTTGAGCCCTGTTTCTAGAATGCCCCCCACGCGGTTTGAATCTCGTTCAAGGTTCCTCACGTATCGACTCCTCCTCCTCAGCCATTCCTGAGACCTTCCCTGTATGTTGTATACCCAGCATCTGGCTTCAGGAACTGCAAACGTACTTTTCCTAGTAACTCTGCTCCACACGCACGGCCTTCTCTCGTCGGGGTTCCCTGTAAGAGCGGCACTCGTGGCCAGTGTTGCTGGCGTCGACGCCGTCAGCTGCTCACGGGGGAGAGGGAACGCCTGCGTGCACTCTTACGTGGGAGCAGGGCTCTGCCCACGTCTGAGACAGGCAGGCTGCGAGACACAGCGGCCGGGCTGCCGTGCCAGTTCACGCCGGAGTTCAGGTCTGCTACCAGTGACTAACAGCACGGGCTTGTGAAAACCCAGCTGGAACACGATTCCGGCAGCACCCGGTGCCTTGCCGCGCTCACGTCCCAGGTGCTTTGTGGGATTCGCTAGAGACAGAAAAGCTGACCATGCAGGGGAGAGGGGACACGTTCTCCCGGAGCAGCAGAGCAAGCACTCTCTCGAGTCAGACGGGCACAGCTGGACACAGAGGAGACCAAAAGAACACGGAGGGGTGGGGGGCGGCATGGTGCCGTGGCACAGCGGGTAAAGCTGCCACCCGCAGTGCCAGCATCCCGTGTGGGCGCCGGTTCAAGTCCCGGCTGCTCCACTTCTAATCCAGCTCCCTGCTGTGGCCTGGGAAAGCAGAAGATGGCCCAAGTGTTTGGGCCTCTGCACCTGCGTGGAAGACCTGTAGGGAGCTCCTGGCTTTAGATTGGGCAGCTCTGGCCACTGGGGAGTGAACCATCGGATGGAAGACCTCTCTCTCTCTGCCTTTGCCTCTGCTCTCTGTAACTGTGCCTTTCAAATAAATAAATAAATCTTAAAAAAAAAATGGGGAGACCCCGCGGGCCGCTCTCTCCACAGCACTCGGTCAGCTCTGCAGAGGCTCTGGTAAGCCTGTTCCCTCCGCCTGCGTCAGGACCACCCCAGGTCTACTGCTGGAGACCCCCCCCCCTCCTCCACGCAGCTCGAGGGGTCTCAACACCAGAGGCGTGCAGGTGGCAGCTGGAAGCCCCAGCAAAGCCTGATTCTTGGGGGTTGGGGGCTGCGCCCTCTTCAGGGCTCCTCTCACTCACCTCTGTACCCAGGGCAGTCCTGCACACCTCTCCGCCCCGCCCGAGGTCTCCCTGCCGCCCACCAGTGGTCCCTCTGTGCACCTGCGCTGTCTGGCACAGCAAGGGCACGCTTGCTGAGGTCAGCTCAAGACCAGCACGCGGCCCTCAGACCCCACTGGCCTGGTGACTTCACTGTCAGTTTCTCAGGGCTCAGAGCACCAAGGTCTGGGCCAGAGCCACCCTGCTTCACGGTGCCATCCCAGGGCCACGCCCACAGGAAGGGGTGCTTGACTGGGCAGCAGGACAAGCCCCAGTTCCGCAGAGCACAACGCTGATGTCATCAAGTCCACGCAGAAAGCAGGGCCCGGGAGTCTGCCAGGCACGCAGGCCACATCTGAGCCGGTGCAGCACAGCCTCCGTGCAGGGCCTGAGAGAACAGGGCACAGGAGTCCCAACACCGGCTGTGACACCCAGACCCTGAGAGCCCCGTGCTCTGGAGGTCCACACTCCCACTGCAAGTCAGCGGCAGGATAACCTGAGAGCCCCGTGTCACTTTGTCTCAGGAGAGTGACTGCGGACCGCAGCAAGGTTAGGCTGGACGCGCCCCGGTGCCAAGGGCGCCGCGTCCGCTGAGTCACCGCAGCACCCTTCATTAGTGCAACAGGAAGGGAGGGGAGGAAACGGGGAAACCTCTCCTCCACACCCAGCCCGCTCCGAACCCTGGGAGCTCACTGCAACAGCCACACAACACCGGAATGCACAGGCTTCTGGGAGCCGGCCCCGCTCATGCCCCCTCGGCCCCTGTGGAAGTCCGTCTCCAAGAGAGGCAGGCACGGGCCTGCCACACTGTCTTTCTCCTTCGATGGTGACCTGATGGCATCCTGTCCACACCCCAAGCCTGTCTCTGCATCCACACGTGCCACAAAGCGCCGTCTCCCAGACGCTGAGGCCAGCGGCAGACCCCTCGTGTTCCTGGGACACCCACACATCCTGCTCCCTCCCACTCAATGCAGACTCCTTCTCCACAGACCAACCCCGACCAGCCCTGTGCCGCGAGGCCTCCGCCCACGCTCACCTCAGAGCCGGCTGCTGAGCATCACGGGGACGCTCGGCGCCTGGTGGTCAGGGTCTGGAGGCGCATGCTGCCGAGTGACAGGATCTGAAAGACAAGGACAGCTCGCTCCTTACCAAGTCCTTTCAGAGCATACAGAAGTAGCACCTATCTCCTCCCATGAAGTTCTGTCACTGGAACTTTGCTCAAGTGAGGAGTCACTGCTCATCCAAGTTGTGCCAGACGCGAGTGACTTAGCTGAATCTGTCCATGTTGGCCTCCTGCTTTTACTACAAGTCTGTGAGCCAGTACCCTCAGGGAGGACCCCAGGGGCCACCCAGACCCGATCTGGCTAGCCTTTATTTCAACCACCACCGCTGCACTGAAGGGGGGAGAGAAGTGAGACGCCCCAGCCAGTTCACTGGGAGGCGTGAGGGGAGACGGTGAAAGGGCTGGGGGCGGACCAAGAGGCGGGCGGGGCACCTCTCCCGCTCCTGCCATCATCACACACGCTCTAGTGCACCTCCCAAGACCCCAGAGCTCGCTCGGCTTCCTGGGTGCCACGCCCCCACCAGGGCCAGGCCCTGCCACAGTGGCCTCTGCCCGCTCCAGCCACTGCCAGATTCCTCGGGAAACGTCCCTCGGCAGGGTGTGCATGGCAGGCCCTTCCACGCCGGCTCAGGGCTGATCCTGAGCTGCTTAAAGAACGGAGGCAGCTTTAGAATAAGGTACCACCCAGCACATTTATTTAAGAACCTGTGCAATGGGCAACAACTTTGAATGCTTAATAGCATTTTTTTTTTATTTGACAGGTAGAGTTATAGACAGTGAGAGAGACAGAGAGAAAGGACTTCTTTCCATTGGTTCACTCCCTAATGGCCGCTGCGGCCGGTGCACTCAGCTGATCTGAAGCCAGGAGCCAGGTGCTTCCTCCTGGTCTCCCATGCAGGTGCAGGCCCCAAGCACTTGGGCCATCCTCCACTGCACTCCCGGGCCACAGCAGAGAGCTGGACTGGAAGAGGAACAACCGGGACTAGAACCCAGCACCCCAACCTGGACTAGAACCCGAGGTGCCAGCGCCGCAGGTGGAGGATTAGCCAAGTGAGCCAAGGCACCAGCCAATAGCATTTTGAATTGTTTTCCAATGAGCTCATGTGAACGACATTTAAAATCTGAAACCAGGGGCTGGTGTTCAGGTGTAGCGGGTTACGCTACCCCAAGACTCCCTGCTCTCGTACCAGAGTGCCCGGCTGCTCTGCTTCCCATCAGCTTCCTGGGAAAGCGGAAGATGGCCCACGTCCTTGGGCTCCTGCCACCCATGAGGGAGGCCAAGGGGAGCTCCTGGCTTTGGCCCCATCCAGGCCTAGCTGTTGCAGCCATTTGGGGAGTGAACCAGTGGATGGAAGATCTCTGGCTCCCCCCCCCCCCCGTCTTTCAATTAAATAAATCTTAAAATCTGAAACTGGCTTGCAAGCTATAGGACTGCCACTTGTAAGCATTAGGGATGCAGCAGGATTTCTGCAATGAGACAAAATACCCAATCCGACGTTAAAAAGTAATGGTAAATGCTGACCCCATGACTCAGCAGTTCTACTGCTAGGTGTTTACCCAAGAAAAATGAACGCAAAACTTGTACTAGATCCCTTCAGAGGGGACTGGCGCTGTGGCACAGTAGGTTAAGCCTCCGCTTGTGGCACCAGCATCCCATGTGGGCACCGGTTCGAGTCCCGGCTGCTTCACTTCCAATCCAGCTCTCTGCTACGGCCTGGGAAGCAACAGAAGATGGTCCAAGTCTATGGGCCCCTGTACCCACATGGGAGACCTGGAAGAAGCTGCTGGCTTCGGATCGGCCCAGCTCCGGCTCTTGCAGCCAAATGGGGAGATCTCTCTGTCTCTCCCTCCCTCTTGTCTGTGACTCTGCCTCGCAAATAAGTAAATCTTAAAAGAGAAAAACTGTTCACAGCAGCTTTATATCCCCAAACTAGAAACCCTGAGTGTTCATCCACAGGAGGTGACTTCTAATCACTGTGTGTATTCATAAGCTGACACACTCCTGAAAAGAAGGGAAACGTCACGTCTCTATGCTGCTGTGCTGAGCACAAGGAGCCAGAGGAGCGCGCAGTGTCTCCACCTGCAGCCAGGAAGACCACTCCATCTGTAAAGAACAGAGCAGGCGTCTGAGCACAAGGAGGGGCCCAAGGTCACGTTCAGCCGCCAGCTACACTAGATAGGGAGGCAGGTGACACGGCCATGTGTGTGTCTTTTTTAAAGATTTATTTATTTGAAAGGCAGAAGCAGAGAGAGAGGTCTTCCATTCGCTGGTTTACTCCGCAAATGGCTGCAACTGTCAGAGCTGGGCTGATCCGAAGCCAGGAGCTATGAGCTTCCTCTGGGTCTCCCATGGGAGTGCGGGGGCCCAAGCACTTGGGCCATCTCCCACTGCTTTCCCAGGCCACAGCAGAGAGCTGCGTCGGAAGAGGAGCAGCTGGGACGACAACTGGTGCCCACATGGGACGCCAGCACTGCAGGTGGCCACTTTACCCGCTGTGCCACAGCGCCCACCACACAATATGTGTTTGTAAGACGAAATTCAATGAGCTGTTAAAAAACACCAATGAGGGGCTGGCACTGTGGTATAGTGGGTAAAGCTGTTGCCTGCACTACCAGCATCCCATATGGGCACCGGTTCAAATCCTGGCTGCTCCTCTTCCAATCCAGCTCTCTGCTATGGCTTGGGAAAGCAGTAGAAGATGGTCCAGGTCCTTGGGCCCCTGCACCGGTGTGGGAGACTGGGAAGAAGCTCCTGGATCCTGGCTTTGGATCAGTGCAGCTCCAGCTGTTGCAGCCAATTGGGGAGTGAACCAGCGGATGGAAGACCACCCCCCCACCCCGCTTCTCTTCTCTCTGTGTAACTCTGACTTCCAAATAAAATAAATAAATCTTTAAAAACACACACACCAGTGAAGTACACACTTACCTTGTGCACTGCACGTTCCGTCACACAGCGCTCGTGCCCTGACCACCACGCTACTGGGAGGAGGGTAACCAGCACAGGCACTGTGGCAAAACGAAGGGGAGAGGGAACAGGCAGCCGCACGAACTGCTTCTCAGAGTCCAGAACCGCCTCGTGTTTATTTTTATCTACCTTCAAGCAAGTCTGAAACTCTTCCCTCACCATTTTCCCTGACTATGAGCAGAAACGTGTTTCTCATTAACACACTGAAAACAAGTAAGTAAACAGAAGCCAGCAGCATTCTCTGGTGATCAGTCACTACTAAAAAGCCAGAGTGTAATTACTTTACCGTTCCTGCCCTGCTATCGAGGTCTCCCCTCGGGTCTGGAACCCGTGTTTATATGAGCACTCAAGCTGTGCGGACTCATCTGCACGTCACTACTCACACACCCATGGTGCCCTACACAACACAGAAGGAAACAAGCCTGCCGCAGGCACGGAGCAGGCAGTGCACAGCGATGCTGCCACCAGGGATCCACCTGATTCCAACAGGCGTGGGTGGGGCCCGGAACCCAAGGCACAGGGGCAATGCACCAGCGCGGGGGAAACCAGCCTCGTAAGATACTGCGCCAGGTGCTGTTCCCCACACCAGCAGGGAGACCACGACGCTGATTCTGTCTAGAGAACAGAGAACATATCCACAATGACGACAGCCTGGGTGGGCCTGCAGAGGAGTCAGGCCTGCAAGGACAAGAGGCACAGCACGGGAGGTGCACAGAGGAACAAGGGACACGGCGCAAAGGAGGACGCGACTGAAGGCCTGGACTGTGGCTCGCTAGCCAAGCCCTCTGAGCGCCACGTAGCTGCAGCAGGCGGCACCAGAACTTAGGAACATGGATGATGTCTTCGAAAGATCACTGACGTTAAGGAGAGAGCACACCGGCAGGAGGAAGACTAGCAGCCAGCAGAGACCACGGAGGCAAAGGCGGGGGACAGGGCCTGGCGCGGCGGCCGATGGGGGAATGCCAGGGAGCAGTGCCGCCAGCGTGTCTGCCCCAGGGCCTCCAGCTTCTGGATCTTGGGGTTCATGGGAGCTGAGGCGCAGAGGAGGCTCACAGAGCTGACCCAGAACGAGAGGCCCCGGCACAGAGGCACTTCAGCCAGGGTGCAAGGCTGGGAGCCTGGGCAACACAGGCAGGAAAGGGAAGAAGCTGGGCAGGCCAGGGCGTCCTGGAGGGGGAGGGCTGGCGGGCCCCAAGTCCACAGCAGCTGACCACCCCAGCTGGGTCGCCGCAGGCCCTTCCTCGTGTTCAGTAACTAAGTGCTAAGACAGGAGACTGACTGGTGAGAAACACGCACGTGATGGTCATCTACAGCTAGAAGGAAAAGGGCTTGTTAAAACACCCCCTCGTGTGCCATCCGATGTTCGTGACGATCCTTAAGCAGCTCCTGGTTCCCCCACTTTTCAGGGAAACCCCCTTAGTTCCACAGGACTGAAGGACCCACCCAGTGACAGTGAGTGAGTGAAGTATCAGTCAACCCCAGGTCCCTGCTCCCCACCCCTCCCGTGCTGCACTCTGGGGTGACCACGCCACTTTCAAAACCTCGGACTGAAAGCATGAAGCTACGAGGCCCGCCACAGGGGCTCCCGTTCTTTTTTCTAATTTTGTACTCTGAACTTTTCTTGCAACTACAAAAGCAGCGTAGGTTCAAGGCAAGCTTCTATTTTTAAAGAATAAGGTAGGGGGCCAGCATTGTGGTAGGGCAGGTTGAGCCGCTGTCTGCTCCACTTCCGATCCAGCTCTCTGCTATGGCCTGGGAAAGCAGCGGAGGATGGCCCAAGTGCTTGGGCCCCTGCACCCAGGTGGGAGACCCGGAAGGAGCTCCTCCCTCCTGGCTTCGGCCTGGCCCAGCCCAGTGCAGATGCTGCAGCCATCTAGGGAATGAATCCACAAACGGAAGATGCCTCCCTCTGTCTCTCCCTCCTCTGCGTGACACTGCCTTTCAGATACATGACTAAATCTCTCGGGAAAAAAAATGAGGGTCCAAGTTTGACACCCAGGACAAGGAGCCCTAGAGAAGCAAAGGGTGAGAGAGAAAGACGCTGTGAGGAAACTGGAAGGACAAGGCAGGGACAGGCTGAGCCGATAAAGCACTCCGGGGATGCGGCGGGAGCAGCGGGTGCAGAGGGAGCAAGCCCCCGAGTCGGGGTGGCCGACCCAGGCCCCGTGTGCGGCAGCAGGCGCCTGTGACACAAGTGGCCTGCAGGGACTGAGGGAGACCCGGAGGAGGTGGACGGGCAGGACAGAGGCCGGGAGAAAGCCGAGTGTCACCGGTAACAGTAAAACCTTGTAGGTGGCCACGCCCACAGGCTGGTGCTCAGAGGCCGAGCACTCGGTCACCGGCACTGTGATACAGCGAACCCGAGTCGGGTGAGGGACTAGAGGGCGCCAGGCCCTGGTCACAGCACTCAGAGCGCCCCAGTCACGGCATCCCCAGCGCTCTCCCGTCAACGCCAAGCAGCAAACACGCGGTTTATGCTTTCAAACCAGCACCGTACGCCACAGCAACCTGGTATTCCTTCTCACGTTCCCGCATCCGAAGGACAGAGCATCAGCCCAACTAAAGCCGACTCTCAACCCCATCTGGCATCTCAGGCACACCGCACAGGAACTGCGTTTAACCCTCTTATAAAGGCCTTTTCTATTAAAATGCTCAATCACTCTAAATACAGAACAGCACTTGGACAGCCCAAATCAAAACTATGGCAAACGGAGAGAACACAGGAGGAAGGCGAAGTGTGGGCCCAGAGAGCCGGAGCCAACCCCGTGGTGGGCGGGGAGCGCAGCCCGCACAGCTTCCTGCTAGCCACACCCACTCTCTTACCAGACATTTCTCCACGGATCTCTACACACGGAGGCGCCAGGCTTGATCCCGGACTTCCCCCTTAACTACCAAATCTACATGCGGTCCAGAAATAATCCCAGGGGCCTCCGCCCCAGGCAGTGAAAAAAAGAACACTGCATCCGGAGAGTTCTGCACCGGGGGTCAGCGCGGAAGCATCACGCCCATCCTCAGAACCCACTCTTCCCCAGCAACACAGGGCCCAGGCCATCGAGCTGCTGACACCAGAAACAGACCCACCCCTCATGCATGGCTTCGTCCTACCGCCCCACGTCAGCTCGTGCTGTGGGTTCTGCCCGATCTGACCACCTCTTCCGTCTCCTCCCAACAAGGTACCGTGAACTCACGCGTGGCACGACTCACACCCCTCGCAGCCAGCCCCCTTTCTACACTCAACGCCTCTACCAACCCAGCAGCCAGGCCCCTCTCAGCACCCAGCGTGGCCCTTCACAGGAACCAATCAGATCACGCCAATCCCTGAAACCACTCCTGTCTCCCCGCTGGAACAAAACCCCACCCCATCTGCAGACTTCTCCTGGGCCCGGCAGCAGGTCCTCGGTCCGTTCCAGCCTCCAGGGAGCAGGGGCTACGCTGCGGGGAGACGAGGCAGAGTAGGGAGAAGCCAGACACGCAGGAAAGACGTATGTGAGGCCTGTCGCCAGGGCCACAGCCTAACTCTGAGAGGCAAAGGGAGCTACTTGCAAAAATCCCAGCAAGGTAACCACACCTTGAGACTCGACATCCAGAATGAACCCTGGCATTCCCAGGGACGGCTGAGCACGCGTGGCCCCACCTCCCCCACCCCTTCCTCAGCACAGCGCTGTTTAATAGGAATCGGACTCTTACAACGTCGACGCCAGATTCATCGAAATCCAAAATGCTGTAAGAAACTGACACACCAGCGAACCAGAATACTTCAGAAAGTTCCTGGACAATGTGTATTATATAACACTATGTGGATGTCAAAACTTTTTAAAATTTACTTACTTATTTGTTTGTTTGAAAGGCAGAGTTAGAGGGAGAGGCAGGACGGTAGCTATTCTGTCCACCTGTTCACTCCCCAAATGGCCACAACAGCCTGGGCTGGGTCAGGCCGAAGTCCGAGCTTTATCTGGGGCTCCCATGTGGGCAAGGGCCCAAGCACTTGGACCATCTTCTGCTGCTTTTCCAGGCACATTAGGAGGAAGGTGGATGGGAAGTAGGCAGGGACTAGAATTGGCACCCATATGGGATGCCACCACGGCAAGTGGTGGCTTAACCCACTATGCCACAGCACCGGCCCTTCAAAACTTTTTTTTAAAGATGTACTTATTTATTTGAAAGGCAGAGCTACAGAGAGGCAGAGGCAGAGAGAGAGAATCTTTCATCCACTGGTTCACTCCCCAGATGGCTGCAACGGCTGGAGCAGATGCAGGGGCCCAAGCACTTGGGCATCTTCCCCTGCTTTCCCAGGCCACAGCAGAGAGCTGGATTGGAAGAGGAGCAGCCGGGACTTGAACCGGTGCCCATTTGGGATGCCGGCAGCACAGGAGGTGGTGACTTTACCCACTACACCGCAGCACCGGCCTCACAACTCTTTGGCACTAAAACAAGTGCATCTTTTCATTTCAGTCTGCACAAACTTCTTGAAGCACCCTAACGTTTAGCTCTCGGTCACCAGGCAAGGACTGCGTGGACTGCAGCCAGTGGACAGAGGCTGTGTTCTGGGCACCTCCAGGGCTAGGCGCCCGGCACACACTCGGGCCTCACCCTACCACCATCCTGAAAGCGAGCCACTTGGACCCGCTCATCTTCAGGACAAGGAAACCGAGTCCTGGAAAGCAAGTGGGCAGCTCGTCACACACACAGGCTGTGAGGGTGCAGCCAGGACCCGCTGGGCCTCCCAGAGCAAGGGCTTTACCCTGTGCATTCCGGAAGGAGTAAATGGGTGTGGGACACGGAATTCTCAGGCTCAAGGCACGTCCACGACACCGCTGCTCGTCTCAAGAGACACTGGGGGCCTGTGCTGTGGCGCGGTAGGTTAATCCCCTGCCTGCAGTGCCGCCATCCCACATGGGCACCAGCTTGAGTCCCGGCTGCTCCTCCTCTGATCCAGCTCTCTGCTGTGGCCTGGGAAAGCAATGGAGGATGGCCCAAGTGCTTGGGGCCCTGCATCCATGTGGGAGACCCAGAAGAAGCTCCTGGCTTCACATCAGCCCAGCTCTGGCCTTTGCGGCCATTTGGGGATGAACCAGTGGACAGAAGACCTTTCTCTCTGTCTCTCCGTCTCACTATCTATAACTCTACCTTTAAAATAAATTTTAAAAATCTTTAAAAAAAATGAGAGACACACTGGAAGAGGCAGGAATGAGGTGCAGCAGGTGACACCACAGCTCCCTCCCAGCTGCACTTCTGACCAGTTTCTTGCTAATGCATCCTGAGGATGGCTCAGTGCACGGGCCCACGCCACCACACAGGAGATCTGGGTGGAGTTCTGGGCGCCTGGCTTCGGCCTGGCCCAGCCCCGGCTCTTGTGGCCACCGGAGAGTGAACCAACGGACAGGAGATCTCTGTCTCTTCCTCCCTCTCTGTATCTCTTTCAAATAAATCCTTAAAAAGAGCTATATGATACTGAAACAACAGAAGGCTTGATACTGGCCCCATAGGAACTCGGATCTATGAAAGGGTTTAAAGGATTCTAGCGAATGTTTTTCAAGAAGGGCTCGGAAGCTGGTGGCGCCCAGAGCTAAGAGCAGCACGGGTAGAACAGGTCTGTAGATGGAGGTAAGGAAGCAAGCGAAAGGGCAGACCATGTGGCGAGTGACAGTGAACAGAGCCCAAGGCACAGCACGACGACGCGGGGTTCTCCCTTCCTCGGCAGCTGGGCTGGGAGACCGACGGGCGCCGAGACTCAGAGGAAACCAAGGTCAGGACTCCCCCAGCTCCTTCCTCCTGCAGCACTAGGTCATCTGTCAAGGCCAAGGAAAGCAGGAGGGTGCCACGTGGTAAGGAATTTAACCCTGGGGCGGTGCTGTGGCCCAGTGGGGGAGGCTGCTGCCTGTGGCACCGCTGGAGTCCTGGCTGCTCCACTTCCAATCCAGCTCCTTGATAATGTGCCTGGGAAAGTAGCACCAGATGGCTGAGTGCCTGGGCCCCTGCACCCGCGTGGGAGACCTGGAGGAAGCTCCTGGCTCCCGGCTTCACAAAGGTCCAGCTCTGGTAGCTGTGGCCATTTGGAGAGTGAACCACCAGACAGAAGACCTTTCTCTCTCTCTCTGACTCTGCCTTTCAAATACATCAATCAAAAAATAATAATAATCTAAGGGTCAGCGCTATGGCATAGTAGGTCAAGCATCCACTTATAGCACTGGCACCCCCATAGGCTCCAGTTTAAGTCCCGGCTGCTGCACTTCTGATCCAGCTCCCTGCTGTGGCCTGGGAAAGCAGTGGAAGATGCCCAAGCGCTTGGGCCCCAGTACCCGCGTGGGAGACCTGGAGAAGCTCCTGGCTTCAAACTGGGCCAACTCCAGCCACTGCGGCCATTTGCAGTGACCCGGCACATGGCACTTCTCTCTCTCTCTCTCTCTCTCTCTCTCTCTCTCCCGGCACATGGCACTTCTCTCTCTCTCTCTCTCTCTCTCTAATTCTGCCTCACAAATAAATAAGTCTTTTTAAAAAGTAATTTTTTTAATCAACCATATCAGAAAAAGGACTGGCTTCTGTCCTTGGACAGCAATGATTTAGGGTGGGGTCTGGCCACATCCAAAAGACAAAAAATGTGATCTGTGGGGGAGCTGGGGGCCACACAGTGTCTACGTGGAAACGGATCAACCGCAACAGCAGTCCATCCATCAGTCAGGCTCACGTAATGGAGGCCTCGCAAAATGGGACAGCGGTGCTCAGGTGAGCGTCCCTGGGACGTGAACATTCACCACGGCCGCCCTGACGGCACAGGGGGAGCGACCAGGGCCCCGGGCACGCATCACAGCCGCCGTGATAGCACAGGGAGAGCGACCAGGGCCCTGGGCACACAGCATGGCCGCCCTGATGGCACGGGGGGCCGACCAGGTCCCCGGGCAAGCACCTCTGCCCTGATGGCATGGGGAGATGCCCTGATGCCCTGATGGCCAGGGCCCCCCTGAAGACACAGAGAGGGCGACCAGGGCTCTGGTCACATGCCACTTCCCTGACTCCGCCCCGCAGGCTTCTGCTCAGCACTGGTTTTAATTTGCCGCTTTTCCCTTAATAAACCCTAACGGTGACATATGCACCTCGAGTTCCGCGAGGCCTTCCTGTGGGACTGTTCCCCCTAAACTCTGCAGCTAGCTGAACGCTTCTCACAGGTCCCAGCTGAGGGCCAGGCCAGCTGTGAACACCCACCCTGAAGACTAATTTGGGAACAAGCATGCCCGGTGAGAACGCGCCTTGACCTTACACTTCATACTCTGCTCCAGCACTTGGACCCCAGTTAAAACTGTTTAATTAATGAGTGTATTTATTCTTACTCATCGAGAGGCAGACAGCAGCTCCCATTCGCGGTTCAGGAGCTGGGCGCCCAATCCAGGTCTCCCACGTGGGTGCAGAGACCCTGGTGCCCTAACCCACCGCCCGGAGGCTGGAATCAGGAGTGGAACGGGCTGTGAACCCAGGTACCCCACCCCGGGAGGGGCCGTCCAGAGCAGTGTCTCACTCACTCTGCCGAATGCCAGCTCCGAAGTGGCCTTTTTTAAAGAAACACAGCCCAGGACCGGCATCTTTGTGTAGCAGGTAAAGTCGCAGCCTGCAACGCGGACGTCCCACGTAGGCGCTGCCTGTGTCCCGGCTGCTCCATTTCCGATCCAACTCCTTGCTAATGAGAAAGGCAGCGGGAGATGGCTGGCGTGGTTGGGCCCCCACCATCCACTGGGAGACGCGGATGAAGCTCCTGGCTACAGCCTGGCCAGGCGCTGCCTGTTGTGGCCATCCAGGGCGTGAACCAGCAGGTGGAAGACCCACTGCCCAGATGCCGCAATGGCCGGCGCTGCAGGAGCCAGGAGCTTCCTCCAGGTCTCACGCGGGTGCAGGGGCCCAAGGACTTGGGCCATCTTCCCCTGCTTTCCCAGGCCATCAGCAGAGCGCTGGATCAGAAGAGGAGCAGCCGGGACTAGAACCGGCGTCCGTACGGGATGCTGGTGGTTTTACCCTGTCACAGCACCGCCTCCTCCTTTCTGAGCAGCACAGTGGGAACGCAGCTGCAGATCTGTGTGTGCAGTCACCCACCCAGGACACTGCTCAGCTCGGCCCCACACCGGCTGGGACGTGAGGTCTGCCCAGTGCTCTTTGCTCACATGAGCCATGACTGAACGACTTACATCATCGGAGAGTCCAGGAGGGCAGTCAGCAGTTCCAGCGAGAAGTTAAAAGTAGGTCTGCACCAAAGGTCACGGTCTGGGGCCGGCGTGGCGCAGCGGGTAAAGCCACCGCCTGCAGTGCCGGCCTCCCATACAGACCCTGGTTCGAGTCCCGGCTACTCCACTTCCGATCCAGCTCTCAGCTGTGGCCTGGGAAAGCAGCAGAAGATGGCCCAAGCGCTCGGGCCGCTGCCCCCGCGTGGGAGACCTGGAAGAAGCTCCTGGCTCCGGATCCGCGCAGCTCCAGCTGGGGAGTGAACCAGCTGCTTCTGTGTAACTCTTTCAAATAAATAAACAAATCTTTAAAAAGGCCAGGGCAGCCGGCGCTCCCTGCAGGAGGCTCTGTCTCGCAGCGCGGTAGCAGCAGGACTGCCAGGCTCCACGAGGCAGCTCTGGGCCACCGACAACGGACGGAGGAGCCCAGCCTGCTGTCCCCTGGTTTCCCACCCCGCAACCCCAGTCTGCCCCCCACCAGCAGGCAAAACCCAAACACCTCTGTCCGCGCCCACTTCCCGGTCGGCAGCCGGCCAGCCGCCCCGCGGGCGCACCCAACAAGGTGACTCTAGCGACTTCAGGTGAGGGACGCTCGCGGCCACCGCCCAGGGGCTGAGCGGCCCCGGGCGCAACGCAGCCGGACTTCCGAGTCCCGAGCAGAGCCGGCGGCCCGGACAGTGCAGCCGCGCAGGCGGCCATGCAGCCGTGCTCGCCGCCCGTCTCCACCGCCCGCAGGCCCCGGGAGCCCCCGAGGGCCGCCCTGACCACGGCCCGGCAGGGGGCACCGAGCGAAGGCCGCGCGAGGGGCAGGCACGGAGGCCACGTGCGGAAGCCCACTGTAGCCCGTGCCCGCAAACAGCTCTTCCCCGCGGGCGGCCGTAAGACCAGCCCGCCGTTAGCCGCGCGGGAGAGCGCCGCCCGGGGCCCGACCCCGACAGCCGCCCGGGGCCGCCCGGGGCCGCCGGGAGAGGCCGGGAGAGGCCGGGAGAGGCCGGGAGAGGCCCAGCGGCCCGCGGAGCTGCGGCGAGCGGCTGCGCCCGCGGGGGAGCCGCCGGCCCCGCGCGGCCCCGCACTCACCCGAGGCCCGGGCGGGGTCGCCCGGCGCTGCGGCTCCTCCCGGGCGGCGACTGCAGCAGCCGAGGCAGCGCCGCATCATGCGGCCGCGCTCATGGCCGGGCCGGCGGGAGAGGGCGGCAGGCGGGCGGACGCGCGAGCCCGCAGCCCTGGCTGCAGCGCCGGGCCTGGCGGCCGCCGGAAGTGAACCCTGCGGGGTCAGCGGCGCCGCGCCTGCGCAGTGGCGGCCGCGGCCGGGCGCGGGGTCCCCGAGGCGGTGTGCGGGGCCGGCCGGGCCCCCGCTGGGACCGGGGGGCTGAGGGCTGGCAGTTCTCGGAGGAAAGGCCGGTCTGAGTCAGGAGCCCGCCTCGGGGGGCCGGGGGTCTTTCCCAGGCGTGGCCTGAAGAGAAGGGTTGGGGGCTACGGGCTGCCGCGAGGGCCAAGCGGCGCCGTCCGCCAGCGCCGCCGCAGGTGCTCCCGGGCGCCTGCGGGACGCCCCGAAGCTGGTCGGAGGGGCGGCCCTGGGACCCCAACGCTGGGTCCACTCGCCCGGCTCAGCGAGCCAGGGCCGCGGGCAAGGTGGAGGAAGCGGGTATTCACCGCAAAGCGCGGGCCGGAGCGGGCGGCCCTGGCTGGGGTCTCCCGGTCCCTGTGATGCTGATGGCACACTGGGGCTGTGCGCCCCGCAGGTTAACTTGTTATCTTTGGACTATTGTTTTTCTTAATTTTTTTTTTTATTTGAAAGGTCTTCTGTCCACTGGTTCACTCCCCCAAACGGCCGTAGAAGCCCGGGACTGGGCGAGGGCAAAGCCAGGAGCTTCATGGGGGAGGCGGGTTTACCACGTGGGCGCAGGGGCCCGAGCACGTGGGCCGTCTTCCGCTGCTTTCCCAGGCACACAAGCAGAAGTGGGGCGGCGGGACTCAAACTGGCGCTGCAGGCAGCGGCTTAACCTGCCACACCAGTGCCCCGGGCCCTGGCGGTTACTTCTTGCCGGGGCCTGGGGTTGCAGGTTGTGTCCGGGGACCCTGCAGGGCCGGCTGCACCACCCCTGCCCCATGCAGGACCGCCTGGGCCCCCTGGAGCCTTAGGAGGATCCCTTAAGGTTTTTGAAGATATTTTATTTCTTTGGGTTCATATTATTGACAGAAATAAGCAGGTTCTGTTGTTACAGATTGATGGATCTGAAAGGCGGAGTCGCAGAGGGAGTCTTCATCGGCTGGTGCGCTCCCCAGGTGGCCACAGCGGCTGACGCCAGGAGCCTGGAACGCAACCGAGTCTTCCTCGTGGGTGCAGGGGCCCGAGCACGCTGGCTGTGGTCTGCTGCCCTCCCCTGCACGTTAGCAGGGAGCTGGATGGGAAGTGGAGCAGCCGGGACTTGAACCAGCGCCCGTATAGGATCTCAGCGCCACAGGAGGTCACTTAACCTGCTGTGCTACAACACTGGCCCTTACGCCTCTACCTTTTATCTTTTATTTTTTAATGTATTTATCTGGAAGGTAGAGTGATAGAGAGAGAGATTTTCAACCCACTGGTTCGTTCCCCAAATGGCCGTAACAGCAAGGTCTGGGCCAGGCCGAAGCCAGGAACAGGAACTCTATCCAGGCCTCCCACATGGGTGGCAGGGCCCAAGCACTTGGACCGTCCTCCACTGGTTTCCCAGGTGCATTCGCAGGGAGCTGGATCAGAAGTGGAGCAGCCAGGACTCTAACCAGCGCCCATATGGGATGCCGGCACTGCAGACAGAGGCTTAACCCACTGCACCACTGGCCCCATAGACTTGCTCTCTTAGGTTTCCTCCTGTGCTAAGACTGTGGTCCAACACGAGGGCTTTGCTTCTCCCTGACTTCAGAGAAGGCTGGGAGCAGAAAGCCTAAGCTTGGGTGCCTTGTCAGATGGAGAACACCCCGTCTCCAGGGTGAGTCTTGTGTGTCCCTCAGGGGGCGCTGGGTCTCAGGAGCTGGTTCCCAGCTGAGCAGCATCCCAGGAGACTCCCTTTGAGCGTGAGTGGACGCTCCCTTCACATTCACGGAAGGGTGCTTTGCTTCGTTAAGAGAGGGCTGGATGCACATTCGAAGTACAAGGCGGTACCTCTGCCGGCAAAGACGACGGGTTGGTGATTCCCCGTGCTGGCAAGGAAGACCAAATTGGTGCAGTTAAAATTCAGTCAGCTCGTTGCAAAGCATGATGGCAGCTGGGGCCAGCAGCTCTGCCCCGGGGAGTCGGTCCTGCAGGCAGACTCATGTGAGCACTGAGCTGTTTGCATCTGGCAGTGACCGGCAGCGTGTTTGCCGGGGCCAAAGCCGGGCATCGGCCCAGTCAGTGCCCTGGAGAGAGAGTTATGCCTAGACATGTGGCCCTGTGCTCTGCACTCGGAAAAGGGATGAGGCAGACTTTTCTGAATCAGTCGGATTGGTCCTGGGTCTAAGTCTACTATAAAACTGCTTTGTGGAGAAGGGATGAGTTGAGGGATTAAATGCATTTACGGGTACATGGACTATCCCTGGAAAAACACAGAAGAATTGGGTCTATATTGATTTTTTTCACCATAGGGATGTGTTAATTTTTTTAATAAAAACATTTATTTTATTTATTTGAAAGGCAGAGTTGCAGAGAGAGGGAAAGACAGATCTTCTACCTGCTGGTTCACTCCCCAAATGGCCACCATGGCCAGGGCTGGGCCAGGCTGAACCAAGAACCAGGAGCTCCATCCGGGTCTCCCGCTTGGTGCAGGGGCCCAAGGACTTGGGCTTTTCTCCACTGTTTTCCCAGGCTCTATAACAGGGAGCTGGATTAGAAGTGGAGTAGCTGGGACTTGAACTGGCTCCCATACGGGATAATGGCATCAAAGACTGTGGCTTAACCTGCTGCACCACCATGCTGGCGCCGGATGTGTTCATTTTAAGAACAAAAATTGTGATTTAAAATAAGTCAACAGAACACTTGGTAAAACACTGAAACAGGTATTTCAAAGGAGAGAATATCCAAATATGAGAAAGCGCTCATTTTCATTAGTCATCAGGGAAACAAACTTAAAACCACACCAATAGAAGGGCTGTGAAAAAACACCAGGTGTTGGCAGGCATGGGAAGAATCTAGAACTCCCCCACACGGCGGTGGGTGCACCTGTTCATCTGCCTCACACGTGGTGGGTGCACCTGTTCATCTCCCCCACATGGCGGTGGGTGTACCTGTTCATCTGCCTCACACGCGGTGGGTGCACCTGTTCATCTCCCCCGCACGGCAGTGGGTGCACCTGTTCATCTGCCTCACACGCGGTGGGTGTACCTGTTCATCTCCCCCACATGGCGGTGGGTGTACCTGTTCATCTGCCTCACACGCGGTGGGTGCACCTGTTCATCTCCCTCGCATGGCAGTGGGTGTACCTCTTCATCTCCCCCGCACGGCGGTGGGTGCACCTGTTCATCTCCCTCGCACGGCGGTGGGTGCACCTGTTCATCTCCCTCGCATGGCAGTGGGTGTACCTGTTCATCTCCCCCACACGGCAGTGGGTGCACCTGTTCATCTCCCTCACACGGCGGTGGGTGCACCTGTTCATCTGCCTCGCATGGCGCTGGGTGTACCTCTTCATCTCCCCTGCACGGCGGTGGGTGCACCTGTTCATCTCCCTCACACGGCGGTGGGTGCACCTGTTCATCTCCCCCACACGGCGGTGGGTGCACCTGTTCATCTCCCTCGTATGGAGGTGGGTGTACCTGTTCATCTCCCTCACACGTGGTGGGTGCACCTGTTCACCTCCCTCACACGGCGGTGGGTGTACCTCTTCATCTCCCCTGCACGGCGGTGGGTGCACCTGTTCATCTCCCTCACATGCGGTGGGAGCACCTGTTCATCTCCCTTGCATGGCGGTGGGTGTACCTGTTCATCTCCCCCGCACGGCGGTGGGTGCACCTGTTCATCTGCCTCACACGCGGTGGGTGTACCTGTTCATCTCCCTCGCATGGTGCTGGGTGTACCTGTTCATCTCCCCCACACGGTGGTGGGTGCACCTGTTCATCTCCCCCACACGGCGGTGGGTGCACCTGTTCATCTCCCCCACACGGTGGTGGGTGCACCTGTTCATCTCCCCCACACGGCGGTGGGTGCACCTGTTCATCTCCCTCACACGGCGGTGAGTGCACCTGTTCATCTCCCTTGCATGGCGGTGGGTGTACCTGTTCATCTGCCCCACACGGTGGTGAGTGCACCTGTTCATCTCCCTCACACGGCGGTGGGTGTACCTGTTCATCTCCCCCACACGGCAGTGGGTGCACCTGTTCATCTCCCTCACACGGCGGTGGGTGCACCTGTTCATCTGCCTCGCATGGCGCTGGGTGTACCTCTTCATCTCCCCTGCACGGCGGTGGGTGCACCTGTTCATCTCCCTCACACGGCGGTGGGTGCACCTGTTCATCTCCCCCACACGGCGGTGGGTGCACCTGTTCATCTCCCTCGTATGGAGGTGGGTGTACCTGTTCATCTCCCTCACACGTGGTGGGTGCACCTGTTCACCTCCCTCACACGGCGGTGGGTGTACCTCTTCATCTCCCCTGCACGGCGGTGGGTGCACCTGTTCATCTCCCTCACACGGCGGTGGGTGCACCTGTTCATCTCCCTTGTATGGCGATGGGTGTACCTGTTCATCTGCCCCACACGGCGGTGGGTGCACCTGTTCATCTCCCTCACACGTGGTGGGTGCACCTGTTCATCTCCCTCACATGCGGTGGGAGCACCTGTTCATCTCCCTTGCATGGCGGTGGGTGCACCTGTTCATCTCCCCTGCACGGCGATGGGTGCACCTGTTCATCTGCCTCACACGCAGTGGGTGCACCTGTTCATCTCCCCCACATGGCGGTGGGTGCACCTGTTCATCTCCCTCACACGCGGTGGGTGTACCTGTTCATCTCCCTCGCATGGCGCTGGGTGTACCTGTTCATCTCCCCCACACGGTGGTGGGTGCACCTGTTCATCTCCCCCACACGGCGGTGGGTGCACCTGTTCATCTCCCTCACACGGCGGTGAGTGCACCTGTTCATCTCCCTCGCATGGCGGTGGGTGTACCTGTTCATCTGCCCCACACGGTGGTGAGTGCACCTGTTCATCTCCCTCACACGGCGGTGGGTGTACCTGTTCATCTGCCTTGCACGACTGACCAGCGACCTGCTACAACTGAACGTACAGGGCGTGTGGAGGGTCAGTGGGTTTAGCTGCTGCTCGCCGTGTCCACATCTCATGTTGGAGGGTTCGTCTGAGTTCTGGCTGCTCTGCTTCCAGTCCAGCTCCTGCCAATGTTTCTGCGACAGCAGAGGATGATGGCCCAAGGACCTGGGCCTAACCACCCATGTGAGACCCAGATGCGATTCCTGGTTGCTGGCTTCAGCCTGATGCAGCCCTGGCTTTTGGGCTTTGGGAAGTGAGCCATGGGTGGTAGATCTCTCTCTGTCACTCTTCCTTTCAGGTAAGTAAACAAAGCTTTAACACAAAGACTGGATGGCCCAGGTCCTTGGGCCCCTGCACCTACGAAGACCTGGAGCAAGATCCTGGCTCCTGGCTTCGGATTGGCGCAGCTCTGGCCGTTGCGGCCAATGGGGGAGTGAACCATCGGATGGAAGACCTCTCTCTCTCTCTCTCTCCTCTCTCTCTGTAACTCTGACTTTCAAATAAATAAATAAATATTTAAAAAAAACCAACAACAACAAAGACTGAACTTCGGTTCACCAGAAGTCCAGACTTGGACCGACCTACAGCGTCCATCAGTGGGACAGATGGATTCACAAACTGGTGCACGTGTACAGTGCAATACTGTGCAGCCATGGGAATGAGAGTGTCGATGACGCTCAACAGGGGTCAGCCTGCTGAGTACCAGAAGCAGCATCCAACAGAGCACGAGCAGCGACTCTTAATTAAAGCGGTGGGTCAGGCGTATAGCCTAGTGGGTACGGTGCCGGCATCCCAGAGTGGACTCCCTGGGTCAGCACCCGGTTCTTGACTCCAGCTTCCTGCTCACGCACCCTGGCAGGCAGCAGTGGTGGCCCGAGGAGGGGTCCTTGCCGCTCACATGGAGGACCTGGATTGGGCCCAGGCTGTGCTGGGCATTTGGACCAGGCAATGAGAGTTCTCTGCCTCTCAAAAATCAGATTTTAAAATTTAAGTAAAAATGAAGACAGGCAAAAGTGGTCTTCGGCACAGGAGGACAGCAGGGCGCCGGCTCCCGTGGAAGGGAAGGAGCGTGGAGGCACCGTGCCAGTGACACTGCAGCTGGCGGCCTGGGCGCTGGCGCAACGGTGTCCGCTTGGTCCACACTCCCAGCTCTGTACATGTGGGTTGTACCCGCTGAGGGCAGTGAGGGGCGGTGGGGGGAGGGAGCGGCTCTCAGGGCAGTGAGGGGCGGTGGGGGCAGGGAGCGGCTCTCATGGGAAGTGAGGGGTCTTCCCACATGGGAGACCGAGATGGAGCTCCAGGCTCCTGGTTTCAGCTTGGCCCAGCCCTGGCTGCTGCAGCCATTTAGGGAGTGACCTAGCAGATGGACATGCTCGCCCTCTCTCTCCCTCCCTCCCTTCTCCCACCCTCTCTCTCTCTGAAACTCTGCCTTTCAAATAAATAAATGAAATAGAGAAGAAAACCCTCAACATTTTGCAAGCACCATAGCATTATCCATAAGGATGCTAAACAGCTGGGTGATTGTTCATTGGGATATAGGACATTTATTTTTTTTCTTCTTTTCAAAGATTTTATTTATTTATTTGAGAGGGAGAGTTACAGACAGTGAGAGGGAGAGACAGAGAGGTCTTCTGTCTGTTGGTTCACTCTCCAATGGCCACAATGGCTGGAGCCACACCAATCTGAAGCCAGGAGCCAGGAGCCTCTTCCCGGTCTCCCATGCGGGTGCAGGGACCCAAGCACTTGGGCCATCCTCCACTCATTTCCCAGGCCACAGCAGAGAGCTGGACTGGAAGAGGACTAGAACCAGTGTCCACACGGGATGCTGGCATTGCAGGCGGTGGATTAACCAGAGTGCCATGGCGCTGGCCCGGTTACATAGGACATTTAAACAGTCTCAAAGTATCTTTCCCACAAGTTACTGATTACAAAGTGGGGGGAACCCCTTTACTGAGAAGAACTACGTTACGTCACCGTTGTGTGAGTCAAACATCAACAGACCAACAAACTGACCCTGTGCACCCCCCACCGAGTGGGACTGTCGAAATGTCGCACCTGACTAACAAGGGAGAAATTAGAAAAGGCTAAATCGAGAGACAGACGAGAAAACAATCAGCTTGTGCTCTTAGTAATACCAGTGTCTCCAGGACAGAGGAACGGCTCTGCAGCGAGGGGATGCTCTGCAGCGAGGGGGCCGTGAGCTGGAAAGGGCTCACGAGGGCTCCTGCGGCTGGAAAGGGACGGGCCCGCGTTCTCCCCGGAGCTGCCGGGAGGCCCGCGGCCCTGCCGCCTCGGCGGCATCCGGAGCCGTGCGATGAGAAATCATGGGGGGGAGGGACAGAAACGGGGAGATGCGGTCACACGGCCCGCTTTATTTTTTTTTAAAGATTTATTTATTTATTCGAAAGTCAAAGTTACACAGAGAGAGAAGAGGCAGAGAGAGAGAGAGAGAGAGAGAGAGAGAGAGGTCTTCCATCCATTGGTCCACTCCCCAGTTGGCCACAATGGCCAGAGCTATGCCGATATGAAGCCGGGAGCCAGGAGCTTGCTCCAGGTCTTCGTAGGTGCAGGGGCCCAAGGACTTGGGCCATCTTCCACCGCCTTTCCAGGCCATAGCAGAGAGCTGGATTGGACGAGGAGCAGCCGGGTCCTGAACCGGCGCCCACATGGGATGCTGGTGCTTCAGGCCAGGGCGTTAACCTGCTGCCCCACAGTGCCTGCCCAGCCCACTTTATCTTGGTCGCGGCCTTCGGGGCTTCTCTGGGGTTCTAAGTACTGACTCAGCTGTCCTACCAATGCACTGTTTCTGTCACCTTCTCTTCTACAATATCTGAGATGTCCTGGCGCGTGTTTGTGCCGACGTCTGTTACTTCCCCCTCTCTGCCCAGAATCTGTCTGCCTTCTCCTGGCAAAAGCACCTCACTTTCGGGGGGGGGGGGCACCCTTCCTCGCCCTCCACTCAGACAGTACAGGCCAGTCTGACCCTCACTCCAGCCCAGTGCCTGTTTGGCCTCAGACGTTGGTCCGTTCAAACCAGGCCCTGGAAGTTTGGCTACTGAGAGATGATCCCTTTTCCCTGGCGCTGCAGAGCTGAGACAGCACAAGCCCGGAGCAGCCGGAGGCCACACCGCGCAGATCCACAGTGAAGCCGACACCAGGGAGGAGGAGGCAAGACCGGACTCTGAGGACATTTGTGCCCGGGGCCCCCTGGCCCTACCCCAGGACTTCTTACTTCTGTGAGCCAACACCCTCTTTTCTTTAACGCACTTGCATTGTGTTTCTGGCACTTAGAACTGACAGCAGCCAGGCACATACACCTGGGTCCTGAAACGCTGACTCCCTCATAGGCCTTCACTCAGCGGGTCTACCCCCAGCTGACCTGGTCTTCCTCACTGGTGCTTTGTCTTCTGAGGGGTCACAGACATCTTCCCTGAGCCCCCTGCCCTGATGTTGACCGGGTCAAGGTCAAGTCCGCTGGCTTGTGTTTTGCAGAACTCACTCCATTTCCCCGTTTCAACTTGGCCATATCATGTCGTCTCTCTCTCTCCTACCTCCCGGCAAAGTCAGAAGTCTTTCTGTGGGGTGGGGGACGGTCTGCAGGACCCCAGGAGGAGAAAGGAGACGTGTTTGCTGATCGGAATGGGATCCCGAATGAGCTCACGGCTCTGCAGTAGCTGGGGTCAGGCCTGGTCTGCAGGAGTCAGTGCCAGGCACCAGGTTCACGCGCTGACCAGGGCAGGGCTTCCTGTGGCCGCCATGCAGCCCCCCCATTCCTGCGAGTTGCGGGGTGGCACTTGGATTCCGGGGAACTCAGCACGCTGCCCACGTGTCAGTGTCCAACAGGAGGCTACCAGGACACTGTGGCGGACGCCTTCCCTTCCTGAGCCTTCACCGAGCCTGAAACCCTGTGAGATCCACTTTCTCACTCGTGACGACCACACCCAGCAAACCCGGGCTGGGTCAGAAGCAGCCGGGATGCAGAAGGCCCCGACCTTCTGGGAACTTCCGCTCTCCCAAGTTTTCTTCACTGGGCTCTCCCCCCCACTTTAAAATAATTATCTATTTATTATTTATTTATTTGCAAGGCAGTGTTAGAGAGAGGTAGAGACAGAGAGAGAGGTTTTCTATCCGCTGGTTCACTCCCCAAATGGCCACAACGACCAGGGCTAGGCGAGGCCAAAGCCAGGACCCAGGAGCTTCTTCCAGGCCTCCCACGTGGGTGCAGGGGCCCAAGCATTTGGACCATCTTCTACTGCTTTCCCAGGCCACAGCAGAGAGCTGGGTCGGAAGTGGCGCAGTCGGGACTTGAACCGGTGCCCATGTGGGATGCCAGCACTGTAGGTCGGGGCTTTAACCTGCTGTGCCACAGCGCCAGCCCCTCATTGCGTTCTCTTAAATTTTTCCGTCAGCCCAGGGTTGGGTGGGTCATCTTTGTAGGAACCCGCATCTCTGCTTGGGGCACAGCACTGGGCTCGCTCATCAGTCGCTCGTCAGAACTCCCAGTCCCGCCTAACTCCGCCTAACTCCGTGACTTCCAGCCCTGTTCCAGGAACCCCCGCGGTTCCTTTTTATGTAACAAACGGCTCATTTCTACCTTTTTACAACTTGGCTGAGAGGCAGAGATAGACACACACAGCCGTCTGATTCCTTGGTCCATTCCCCAAATGGCCACAATGGCCGGGGCCGGGGCTGAAGCCGGGAGCTGCGGGCCCCATCCCGGTCTCCACGGGGGAGGCAGGAACCCAGGGATGCCCTGGGCAGGGAGCCGGAGTCGGCATAGAACCAGGCGCTGAAGAGGGTGCAGGCGTCTTGACCGGCGCTCACGCCACCCCAGCCCCCTTTAGCTACAGGGTTTGTGAGTCCACAGAGCAGCGCTGCAGCTGAGCCTGGAGCCGGCGCTGGAGCCAGAGGCCGAGGTTTGCCGGGCGCTGGAGCCGTGCCACAACCCAGAACGACTGTCAGTTTCCTTTCTACACCGCTGCTTCCAGAACGAAGGAGCCTCGAAACAGGCATCCTAGTCTCACTGTTTCTTGATTAAAGGTTTGCGGAAGGAACCGCGCGGTTGGAATGTATGCACCGTACTGCAGTCGCTGAAGGAAAACCCTACAACTTTCGCAGCTTCATGAATCCGGCAGTGGGGCGGGTCGTGGTGCCGCGGGTGCCGCGCCTGCGCGGGACGCCCTCATCCCCGGTTCGAGTCCCGGAGGCTCCACTTCCGATCCGGCTCCCTGCCGACGCGCCTGCGAAAGCAGCGGCACCCGGCACCCGCGCGGGAGCGCACGACGCAGCTCCTGGCTGCAGCCTGGCCAGACGCGCGCTCTCAGCGCCGCGGCCTCACGCTGACGCCGGGACGCCGCGCAGGGCCAGGAAGCAACCCGGATCCGACCGAGCTTCCTGGCTCCCGCCCGCAGAGCCACCAAGGACCCACCCATCCGCGCAGGAAGGCCGGGGCACCGCGCTCTCCCCGGCCCGCGGCGCACCCTGCGCGTCCCCACCCGGCCGGGCCGGCCTCTCGCCGCGCAGGCGCCGCCCTGTCACGTGACGCCGCCGGGCCGCCCTCTCCGCGGGAGGCCGCGGCCGGCCGGCGCCTGCGCAGTCGGGCGGGGGCGGGGCGTTCCGCTGACTGACGGCTCGCGCCGCGGCGCCTCGGAAGGACCCGTCCGCTCGCGAGCGGCGCAGTCGCCGCAGCCGCCGAGCCCGGGCGCCCGCTCGTGCTCCGTCCGCCCGGAGCAGCCCGCCGCGGTGAGCGGGGCCCCGGGCGGCCCGGGGGAGGCGGACTCGGGACGGACGCGGGGACGCGGGCAAGGTCCGCGCGGCGCGGGGGCTGCGAGGTGACAGATGGGAGCGCCGCGCGTGGCAGACGGGGCTCTCCGTGGGGGGACGGCTGTGGGTTCTCGGGGGACAGACGGGGTTCCATGGGGGGACGTGGTCTCTGTGGGGGGACAGACGGGGTTCCATGGGGGGACGTGGTCTCTGGGGGGGGACAGACGGGGTTCCATGGGGGGACGTGGTCTCTGTGGGGGGACAGACGGGGTTCCCTGGGGGGACGTGGTCTCTGGGGGGGACAGACGGGGTTCCATGGGGGGACGTGGTCTCTGGGGGGGACAGACGGGGTTCCATGGGGGGACGTGGTCTCTGGGGGGGACAGACGGGGTTCCATGGGGGGACGTGGTCTCTGGGGGGGACAGACGGGGTTCCATGGGGGGACGTGGTCTCTGTGGGGGGACAGACGGGGTTCCATGGGGGGACGTGGTCTCTGTGGGGGGACAGACGGGGTTCCATGGGGGGACGTGGTCTCTGTGGGGGGACAGACGGGGTTCCATGGGGGGACGTGGTCTCTGTGGGGGGACAGACGGGGTTCCATGGGGGGACAGGGTCTCTGTGGGGGGACAGACGGGGTTCCATGGGGGGACAGGGTCTCTGTGGGGGGACAGACGGGGTTCCATGGGGGGACGTGGTCTCTGTGGGGGGACAGGTTCTCCGTGGGGGTGTCAGTGGTCTCCGTGGGGTGACAGGTTCTCCGTGGGGTGACAGGTTCTCCGTGGGGGTTACAGGTTCTCCGTGGGGGTGACAGCGTTCTCAGGGGGCGACAGACGGGGTTCCCTGGGGTGACAGGGTTCTCCATGGGGGTGACAGGTTTCCATGGGGGGACGTGGTCTCTGTGAGGTGACAGATGGGATTCCAAGGGGTGACAGTGGTCTCTGTGGGGTGACAGGTTCTCTATGGGGTGACAGGTCTCTGTGGGTGACAGGTTCTCCATGGGGGACAGGGTTATCTGTGGGGCAGAAGATGGAGTTCCATGGGGGTGACAGACAGGGTTCCACGGGGGTGACAGCGTTCTCCATGGTGGTGACAAATGGGACTCCTGGGAGTGACAGAGTTCTCTGTGGGGTGACAGACGGGGCTCTCCATGGGGTGACGGCTGTGGGTTCTCTGGGGGTGACAGCTGTGGGTTCTCTGTGGGGTGATGGATGTGGGTTCTCTGTGGGGTGACAGACAGGGCTCTCCATGGGGTGACGGCTGTGGGTTCTCTGGGGGTGACAGCTGTGGGTTCTCTGTGGGGTGATGGATGTGGGTTCTCTGGGGGTGACAGATGGGGTTCCCTGGGGATGACAGCTGTGGATTCTCTGGGGGTGACAGACGGGGCTCCCTGGGGGTGACAGGTTCTCCGTGGGGTGACAGCTGTGGGTTCTCTGGGGGTGATGGATGTGGATTCTCTGTGGGTGACAGACGGGGCTCCCTGGGGGTGACAGGTTCTCCGTGGGGTGACAGCTGTGGGTTCTCCATGGGGTGATGGATGTGGGTTCTCTGGGGGTGACAGATGGGGTTCCCTGGGGATGACAGCTGTGGATTCTCTGGGGGTGACAGACAAGGTTCTCCCTGGGGGTGACAGTGGTCTCCGTGGGGTGACAGCTGTGGGTTCTCTGTGGGGTGGCAGATGGGGTTCCATGGGGTGACAGCGTTCTCTGTGGGGTGACAGGGTTCTGTGTTAAGTGACAGCTGTGGATTCTCCGTGGGGTGACAGATGGGGTTCCCCTGGTTGACAGTGTTCTCTCTGGGGTGACAGGTTCTCCATGAGGGTGACAGCTTGTCAAGGGGTGAGGGCATAGGGAAGAGGCACAGGGTCCCCAGCACAGGGGCTGGTGTCCGGCGGAGGCGTCCCCGGGCTGATGTGGCCGTGGGTGGCTTTCCTGTCTCCTGGCAGGGCGCCGGGAGGGGTGTGAGGTCCTGGCTGTGTTGCTGTGGGGCTGGCGCGGTGGGGGTGAGGACGGGGACTCAGCCGTCAGCCCCGCCTGTCCTCCGTGGGCTCCCTGCTGCTCGTGATGGGCACAGAGGAAGTCCACAGAGGGGACAGCAAGGGACATTTGGTTTGGGAAGCTCAGGTCAGGACAGCTAGTTCCGGCTGGATTGAGCCAGTTTCCAGGATCTTTGAAAGTCTGCCTGGAGCCGGTGCACGTCCCCGCTCGTGCTGGGACCGCGCTCCTCCGGGAGGCAGATTGTGGCTTTGGGGAGAGGGGCTCAGGAGGAAGACCTTGCCGGGGGCACTGGCCCGCTCCCCTTCCTGCCTCGTTAGGTGCCAGCGCGGGTGCCAGCTCGCGGGATGAGCAGGACCTCGGCTCGGAGCTGGCACAGGGGAGCAGCCTGGCACGGAGGCTGTCCCCGTGGGGAGGCAGCCTGGCAGCTGGCAGGGCCACAGCCTGGGCCGGGCTGCACTCCAGGCCGTGTACCAACGCTGATTGCTCATCTGATTGGAGGCGACCCCTTCCCTAAACACCAAAGCAGGGCAGCCAAGACACGGTGGTTGTGTTGAGCGGAGGGCAAAGAGCGGTTGGGTTGTAGGAGGAAGGAGCGTCGCCTCCCGTGTGCGCGTTCTCTTGGCGAGCGTCCGTCCCCGCATCGCGCAGGGTCTCCCTTTGGCTGTTGGCTGTTTGATTCCACTTTGCTCAGAAACAGGGCTGCTCACGCCTGTGAAGCACAGGCGGTAGGCTGCTGAGGTCTGTTCACAGTGGAAAAGCACCCTCGAGGTTTTCCCCGGGGTGGGGGGTGGTGAACGGGCTCAGGACTCGCACAGGGACCCCCGGGCGAGGGGCAGGTTCCCCCAGCCCGGTGTTTCGCATGGATGGTGTGCGGCAGGCAGCGTGAGGATTGGTTCCCTTGGGAACGTCAGGACGGGAGCGTGAGGCGCCCGGTGATGTGAGTAAGTCACAGACCCCGTCGTTTGCTGCAGGATTCCAGAAAGTGGGGAAAGCCGCAGCTGCTCAGTGTGGCTCGCTATGCCAGGGAAATCGTGGCGCGGCGACCCCCAGGGGCGGCGAGGGGCTTGTTTTTGGAAAATCCATACGGAAGGCTTAGGGTGGGGGACGCCGCTCTCTCTTTCCCTCTCCCCTTTTCTTCCTTTCTCTCCCTCCTGCTTCATCTCTCAAAACAAAAATAATCAGGTTAAAAGCAACATCAAAAGCAGCCTGGAGAGACTAAACATAAGGGGGGGCGGTGGTGCGGTGTTGGCCCCTGTCGGCTCGGCAGGCGTGGTGCGGTGTTGGCCCCTGTCGGCTCGGCAGGCGGCAGAGGCTCCAGGGCTGCGGCTCCCGCCACCCGCGGGGAAACCCCGGGGGAGCTCCTGGCTCCTGGCTGCAGCCTGGCCCAGTCCTGGCTCTTCAGCCATGTGGGGAGTGAACCAGAGGATGAAAGGCACCCCCCCACCCCGTCTTTCACTCTGCCTTCCTAACTAACAAATCCTGCAGCATCAAAACAGCAAAAGCTTGGAAAGCCAACCAGGCACGGGAGCCGCACACAGCGGAGTAAAAGTCCTCCCCCCACTAATGACCCCTCCAACTCCACACACTCTATTAATTCACCTTCACCATAAACGTGGGCGCGGTATAGGGTGCCATCCCCATGTCACAGATGGGGAAGTTGAGGCCGAGTGCTTTGCCCGGACGGCTCAGCTGTGAGGGTGAAGGATGCAACTCAGCTGCCTGACGGTGGGGGCGAGCCCATCCCTGCTCGCGGAGCGCGATGTGCGAGGGGCCTGGGTGTCCGTGTGTCCTGCGGAGGGTCCTGAGGCTCCACCGGCAGTGTCCTCCTCCCCACGGACTGCAGCCCAAGCTCCAGGAAGCCTGTGTCGACTCAGATTTGTGTGCGGAACCCGGGAGGAAGTGTGGTTGCACAGTGCCTCTGGTTCGGGCGCTTGGTGTTTGCACATAGCCTCGCTTGCTCAGCTGTGTGGTGCAACAGTGCAAGGCCGTGCTGGGGCACTTGCTCTCATCGTGTTCCGTGTCCTCCACCCCAGAGAGAACTGTTGTGAAACCTAAGGTGACCCAGTAAGGTTGTTTATTTTAATCAGGATTTCATGTGTGACATTGTTTGGGTTATGATGACACATTTTTTTTGCAACAGGGCACAGCTGTTCTCGTTAGGGAAGAACAAGCGTTAGTCCTGTTTTCTAGATCTGGGCATCACCGAAAGGATTTAGGAGGAGGCTGCCTGATACATGTATGCTTTGGCAGTCCGTGGTACAAAGGCGGTCTTGGCACAGAATGAGAGAAGTGTAGATCTGGAAATAAAAAGGTGATGGAGGGCAGCTCTGTGATGTAGCAGGTAAAGCTGCTGCCTGCAGTGCCAGCATCCCCTATGGGCGCCGGTCCAAGTCCCGGCTGCTCCACTTCTGATCCAGCTCTCTGCTATGGCCTGGGAAAGCAGTGGAAGATGGCCCAAGTCCTTGGGCCCAAGTCCTTGGGCCCCTGCTCCTGCGTGGGAGACCTGAAGGAAACTCCTGGCTCCAGGCTTTGGATCTGCACAGCTCTGGCCATTGCAGCCAACTGGGGAGTGAACCAGCGAATGGAAGATCTCTCTCTGGCTCTACCTCTCTGTTTCTCTGTCTTTCAAATAAATAAATAAATAAGTCTTTTTTTAAAAGAAGAATTCACTTAAAAAAAAAAAAGGTGATCGTTCCAGTCTGCTCCCTGCTTAGAATGTTGTTCTTTCCCAGATGTCACATGCAATGAAGGAGGCAGAAACAAATCCAGTGTGCATTGGAGCTGCTGCCATGGTGAATGAATGTAGAGTCTCAGGAGCCAGGATTCTAGAAGACTCAGGGCTGTCATTGATGAAATGTATTCCAAAGAGGCCCGAGATCCCCAGGACCAAAGGAGATCCCCAGAACCAAAGGAGATCCCCAGAACCAAAGGAGATCCCCAGGACCAAAGGAGATCCTCAGAACCAAAGGAGATCCCCAGAACCAAAGGAGATCCCCAGGACCAAAGGAGATCCCCAGAACCAAAGGAGATCCCCAGGACCAAAGGAGATCCCCAGAACCAAAGGAGATCCCCAGGACCAAAGGAGATCCCCAGGACCAAAGGAGATCCTCAGAACCAAAGGAGATCCCCAGGACCAAAGGAGATCCCCAGAACCAAAGGAGATCCCCAGGACCAAAGGAGATCCCCAGAACCAAAGGACAGAGGTGGAAGTTAGGAAGCTTTAGCGCTAAGAACGTGGTTGAATCCAGCTGTCTTTTCAGAACCGTGGGTCAGGCTGTGTCTCCCCCCAGCAGCTTCTCGGCAGTCTTGGGGTCAGTTCAGACTTCTTACCTTGGCCCCTGGGCCTGCTGCGCTGGCCGTGCGGGAGCTGACCGACCTCCCCGTTCCTCTGGCTCCGTGGGTCTCTGTGCCTTGGGCTGCCTAGGTCGCCCTGCCCCAGTGCCTTTTCCCTGCCCGCTCCTCTTGCTAGCTTTTCCCACGGCCAGCTCCCCGTCACACCCAGCGTGAGACCGTCCTTAACTTTCCTTTCCCTCTGATGCCCAGCCTGCTCGCTCTGTGATATTATTGTTTTATTTGCTTTACAGCAATTTCAGAAATGATCTTGTTTATTTGAGAATAGCTTTTAAAAATATTTATTCGAAAGGCAGAGTGACAGAGAGGGAAGGAGAGAGAGAGAGAGAGAGAGAGAGAGAGAGAGAGATCTTCCATCTGCTGGTTCGCTCCCCAAATGACTAGGGCAGAGCTGGGCCAACACCAGGAGCCAGGAACTCCGCCTGGTCTCCCATGTGGCTGGCAAGGGCCCAGGTGCTTAGCGCATCCTCCAGGCACGCCAGCAGGAAGCTGGTTTGGAAGCAGAGGGCCTGGCGCACAAGCCAGCACTCTGACATGTACAGTGCCATGTACATGCCAGTGGCGGCGTAACCCACTGCGCCACAGCGCTGGCCCTGAGAGGGCTTCTTGCATCTCTTCCCCTTAGCCACTCTGTCAGCAGTGGCCAGAGAAGTGCCTGGCGTACAGTGGGTGCTCAGTCATCAGCCGCTGAGTGCAGGATCCTTAAGGCAGCCAGGTCTCGGTAGACGCTCAGTTGTGATTTTGTTTTGTCTTAGCCAAACAGAGGCTGACTTACTGACCTCTGGGCCAGAGAATCCAAGCCTTAGATAGGAAAATGGGTCACCTCCAGCTTCCGTTGCTAGGGCTGCTGTGACCAGGTACCACAAACGGGGTGTCGTGAAGCACCAGCGAGTTTCCTCCCTCAGTCCTGCAGAGCCGAAGTCCAAGGTCAAGGTGCTGCAGGGCTGTTTGCTTCTGAGGACGCCAGAGAGACCCTGCGCCTCCCCCGGCTGCTGGTGGTGCCGGCGGTCCTTGCCGGTGCATCGTCCAGCCCTGCTTCCAGTCCTCCCTTCCTCCTGCCCTTGCAAACCCCCTTCTGGCGTGACCTGGCAGGCTGCACGTTCCCGCGTGCTAAGAGCGGATGGCGGTACCCCTGCCAACGGGTTCTGTGTCGGGAAGGAGAGTGCTTCAAGGAGATGACGCGGAGATGGGAAAGCCCGAGGTGAGGGGAGGCGGAGTGCGTTTACTGATGGAGCGGTTTCCAGAGCCTTGCTGCTCGCATTTCATGTCGGTCTGACCAGGGAGGTGCGGAGGACGCACAGGGAAAAGGCAGGGCGACAGTGTCAGCTCCCAGGGGTGCACGGTTCTTACTGTTACCACTACTGATGGCTTTGCTCTGCGCCAGGCCCAGCCGTGCTCGGTGGGGTTCCCTTTAACCCCCATGAAAGCAGCGTGGGGTGACGTCTGTACCTTCCTGCATCGCAGGTGAGAAAACCGAGGCGTGGGGCGGCAGAGCGATTGCTCCCCTCACGCAGCCTGGGAGGGCAGAGCTGGCCTGCGGATCAGGGCCTGGGCCTCTCGGCCCTGCACACCGGGACAGATACTCAGGAGCGTGCTGGTGCCCGGGCAGCTCTGCCTCTCTCCTTCTGCCTCCTCCCGGGCCTCCATCTATATCTGTGTTCCACTCTCCAAGGCCAGGTGATCCCCCGAGCTGAACCCTATACACCGAGACATCCCCCCTGAGCCCCGGCCCGTGTCCCGGCGGAGCGCGGCCTGTGCTCGGCACCTTGCGCTGCTCTGCGCTTCCTGCTGTCCTCCGTCTCCTCTCACGCGCTCTCCGTTCCCCAGACGGAGGCACCGGGGACCTAGAAGGGGCTGGCCTGCGTCCTGGCCTTCCGCCAGCTGGTTGCCCGGTTCCACGGAGAACCCCTCCCGAGGCTTCTGTCTCCTGAGCTGTGGAGGAGAGCTGTGCCCTGAGGTCGCCCGCCTCCCAATCGTCCTCCTCCTGCTCCTTGAACAGCCTTCGTCACTCTTTGTTCTGTGTTTCTTAAAAAGTTCTTTTAACAGCTTATAAAGGTATTAGACACAAAGTAATATTTATATATAATTTTACATGTAAACCGCACCTGTTTCAAATGTTTAATTTAGTGATTTTTAGTAACTATGCTGAGCACTGTGACCATCACCAGGATCTAATTTTAGAGTGTTTGTCTCACCCCAAAAACAAACTCTGTCCCCATTAGCAGCCGCTCCGTTCCCCTTCACCCACAGCCTCTGATAGCCACGCATCTGCCTTCTGTCTGTGGAGCTGCCGCTTCTGGACGTGTGATATAAATGGCGTCATGCAACATGTGATATAAATGGCATCATACAACATGTGGTCCTTTGTGACTCAGTTCGTTTTTAGTTCATCCCTCTTGTCGCATGTAGCAGGACTTTGTTGCTTTTTATAGCGGGAGTTTTTAGTGATCCCTGAGAATGCCGGGCCTCTGGCATGTCTGTCTCTCTCGCTGCAGCTGCCCCTGGCCTTTGGCTGTGGGGGGCACGTGAGGGACAGCACTGCGCCCAGCTACAGACCGTGTTTCAGTTACGCAAGTGTTTCCACGACGTCCTCCGTCTGTGCCGGCACCCGGCCCAGGGCAGCAGCGCTCACGCGTCACACACACACACACACACTCGGCAGCTCCCGTGGACAACGGCCCCTGCACGTGGCCGAGGGGAACTTGAGGCAAGGCAGCCTGCGCGGAGGCCCATGCTGCACACGAGCAAAGCCCGCTTCCGTTGGCCGGGGCTTTCTGGTCATTCTCCTGCCTCCAGAGTCGGAAAGGAACGGGCAGGACTCAGGCACTCGGCTGGCAGCGAAGGCTGAGCGAGGGGGTGAACTGGAGAAGAGGAGAGAGAGGGGCGTGGGCTGCCCCTCGCCGACTCCCTGCAGCGTGTGTGGTGCAGGCCGCATCCGCGGTGACAGCGTTTCCTGACCAGGTGCTCTCCACGGCAGCGTCCTGGCCTCCGAGTCCCAGCCAAGCGTGACTCACAGCGATGACTCACCGTGGCAAGGATGACCGAGGAGCCAGGGGAAAACGAGAGTCTGGAAACAGTGAGAACAAAAATGCCAAATGGAAAATGCCAGACGGAAGGAGCTTGCGGGGCCGCTGTCAGGCTGACACCCTTGAGTGGGGGTGAATCTAGGGAGCGGGGCTTCAGACCTGGGCCCAGGAAAGGGTTAACACCAGGTGTCAAGAGTGAAGTGGAAGGGGGCTGGCGTGGTGGCACGGTGGCTAAGCTGCCACTGTCAGTGCCATTGCATCCCCTATCAGAGTGCTGCTCCGCCTCTGATCCAGCTCCCTGCTAATGCGCCTGGGGAAGCAGAAGATGGCTCAGTGCTTGGGCTGCTGTCACTCACGTGGGAGACCCAGACTGAGCTCCCGGCTCCTGGCTTCAGTCTGGCCCGGAGCCAGTTGCTACAGCCAGTCTTTCCCTCTCCGCCCTTTCCTCCCACGGTCTCTCCCTCTCTCTGTGATGTTCCGCCTTTCAAATAATCAATCTTTTTTTGCTTAGAAAAAAGAATGAAGTGAACATTAAATGAGATCAAAGCATTATTGAGTCTAACTGCCTCCCAAGTTTTTACAAATGTAGTCGGTGGGGGAAGAGGAGGACAGGAAGCGACAGAAAGTGAGTTAGTAAAGTAACACTAGTCCAGACCTACCCAGAACCCTGGAGCCCTTCACTCTGCTGGACTTCGCTGAGGAGCGAGACCCCTCCTAGAACCCCAAGGCCCCACTGAGACAGCAGAGGACTTCCTTTATGGTTCTTACGCAGAAGAGAGATACTCTCCCTCATCAAACATTTACTTACCGACTGCCAGCGTGCCTTCGGCTAGAGATCTACTGCATGCGTCCTTGGAGGAGGGGAAGAAGAAACATGAAGAGAAACGCTCGTTCAAAGTCCGAGTTCTCCTTTTGTGGATGGGAAGCGTCCAGGCTGCTGCAGGGTCAGCGGTTTTCAGCCGTGCTCACACGTGGTTCTCTGTGCAGGTCAGCAGGGGAAGGCCGAGTCGCAGGGGCCGAGCCTCTAGGGGACAGCAACCCTAGCGACGCGCTCGCTTCCCGAGTCGGTGTCGTCTCGCAGACAGCCTTATCGTAAGTGAATCTGCTAAGATAATGTAATTTTGTTTGATTTGATAAGGCATGCAACAGTTATCCCCTATTTTAATGTCAGTTTTTCAATAAAGTTTTGATTGTGGGCCAAAAACAAATTAAAGTTCTACGCTCTGGGCCAAAGCCGCACCTCTGGCTTCACCCCTGCTGTCCCAGGGACCTCTGCCTGCCAGGTGAGCTCGTGGCCACAGGCCAGGAGGGACCCACACCGCTGGTGCCCCCACCCAGTGGCCTGCTTCTGTTCCTGCTGGTGTGCTGGTCAGTAGACCGTGCTGTGACCAGCGTGTGGCATCTCCCCAGGATCAAAATCATACCGTGAGATTGCCTGTATTCAACCCCCAGGGTCCCCACTGCACTCCCCGGGCCCCAGCCCCCACAGCCTTCCAGCCCCCGCTCCTTCCTCCTGCCCTGAGCTTCAGCCTCTGGGCCCTATCACACAGTGAGTGGGTTGGATTCGTGCCCCAGCAGAGCACTGAATTCGCCACACCCGTAGGCTGGGTCCTGGGAGCCGTTGGCCTCCAGATTGTAGGGTGAGTCTCTTTCCTGCCTCCTCGGGCTGCAGGGCCTCTCTGCCTCCAGCCGGCTTCTCTGGCCGCACTGTGTTGAGAAATAAGGCAAAGCTGTGTGCGCTTTAAAGTTTCTAGCAGGTGAAGGAAATAGGCAAAGTTAATTTTGCTGATGGGTTTTATTTAACCCACTGTACCCTACACGTAATCATTACAGAAATTGTTGTCATTTTGCGTTCTCTCTTTGTAGGAAGTGTGAATTCCGGTGTGATCAGCACATCTCAGGTTGAACGGTCCATTTTCCATGGGCTCAAAAGCCACATGTGGCCAGCAGCTACCTTACCGGACAGCATGGGGCTGATCCGTTGTCTGCTTTAACTTTGTTCGTAGCATTTGTGATGGACTGTAATGGTCTCTGCCTCCACTTCCTTGCTCTCTAACTAGAATGTAAGCTCCCCGAGGGCCGGGCTTCTGTCCGGCACGTTCCCCCGGAAGCACACCTGGCACACCGTGGCGCACTGTGGGTGCTTGATGACATTTACTGAATGACTGGAGGAGCGTTTGGCCAGGCTGCCCCCGGGTGCCAGAGGAGCCAGTGCCATTGGAACCTGTTTTAACCAGAGCGATTGAAGGGACAAGGTTCCTGTTTGTTTTCATTCCTGTATTACCAAATACCCCTTTAGGGTTACTCTCTGTCGGGTTTAGATTTCTGAGTGGCAGTGACACTCAGAGAGGAGTTTCCATCAGGAGACAACTCAAAACTTGAGATTCTTTGGTGATGTTGTCGCTTGGAGTTAGTGTAGATCAGGACTCCTTTCTTATTTATTTTCATTTTAAAGATATTTATTTATTAGAGTCAGAGTTACAGAAAAGGAGAGCCAGAGGCAGAGAGAGAGAGAGAGAGGGAGAGGGAGAGGGAGAGGGAGAGGGAGAGGGAGAGGGAAAGAGAGAGAGACGGGGCGGGGGGGAGAGGTATCTTCCATCCGCTGGTTCATTTCCCAAATGGTCACAATGGGCAGGGCTAGGCCAGGCTGAGGCCAGGATCCAGGAGCTTCTTCTGGGTCTTCCATGTGGGTGCAGGGACCCAAGTACTCGGGCCATCTTCTGCAGCTTTCCCAGGCACATTAGCAGGAGCTGGATTAGAAGTAGAGCAGCTGGGACTTGAACCGATGCCTATTTGGGATGCCAGCATTGTAGGCGATGGCTTAACCTATGTCACAGTGTGGGCCCCAGGAATCCTCTGTTAAAACATTATTTCTTTTGGTTTCATTTGACTGGTGGAGAGACAGAGCCTGGCAGAGGTCTTCCACCCACTGGTTCACTCCCCCACTGCACACAGTAGCCAAAGCTGGCAGGTCAAAGCCAGGAGCTGGGAACTGCATCTGGGTCTTACTCGCAGGTGGCAGGGACCCAAGTACTTGGGCCGTCACCTGCTGCTTCCCGTGCACATTAGCAGGCAGCGGATCTGAAGTGGAGTAGCTGGGACTACTGGTATGGGATGTGGGCATCCTACGTGGCAGCTTCACCCCTGTGCCAAGTGCTCTTCCCTGTAGCAGGAATCTTCAGCTGGGGACAACGTCTGGAGACGTCTGTGGTCGTCACACCCAGGGGGTGCTCCTGGCAGCTAGCCGGCCGAGGCCAGGGATGCCCGACGCGTCCCGCAGCACCCCGTGCGGAGAGCGACGGCCCCAGATCTCAGTGGTAATGCTGTGCAGAAACCCGCTGTCGTTGCTGCCACCCCAGAGCTGCGCTGGCAGCAGTGGGGAGGTGCCCGTGTGCGGACACTTGGCGCCCGTGCAGGCCTCCTTTCATCGCCTGTCCCCCTTCAGGGGATGCCTGTCCCCACCTAGCATGTCCTCTCCTCAAAGGACAGGTCTGATGGGAGCTGCCTGCAGCTGATGCGTTTGAGATGAAAGGAGTGGGCCCCACGTGTAGACCGTGAGTTAGAATCCTGCGGAGGACGCCTGCGGAGAAGCCCAGGCCTTGAGGAGCGCGGTCGATACGCAGCCCTGGAAGCTCTCACAGTCCCTGCGCAGCCCCAGCCGCGGGAGCCTCTTTGTCCCAGGAAGCACCTGCCCACCCCCTGGTAGCTGAGAACTCCCCGCGGGCCAGGGCAGGGCGAGCGGGCAGGAGCGCAAGTGCTCTGGTTCTTGGTGTGCGTGGAGGCCCCCCAGGTAAGAGTCTGGGTCCCGTTTTACTATGCAGAGGAAAGACGATCGATTTCCATTTTAAGCTTCTGGAGAGTTTAAACTGAGATCGTTCTAGGCTAAACTATTTTTATTTTTATTTTCTATGGAGGCAGATGCAGAGAGTGAGTGAGCTCCCGACTGTATTTCCCAAGTCCCCACCACTGCTGGGGCTGGACCAGGCTGAAGCTGGGAGCCGGGGGCTCGGTCCAGGTCTGCCACGTGAGTGGCAGGAACACAATTATTGCTGTGTCACCACCAGCTCTCACTCTGTGGGCTGTGGGCATCTTAAACAGGGTCTTAACTGCTAGGCCAAATGCCAGTCCCAAGGTGAGATTTTGTGCCCCTCCAGCTAGGGCTGAGCACGTCTGAATTAGCTGTGTGGGGATGTCCAGCACCTGAGACCTGCAGCTCTGTGTCAGCGGTCCTCGGTCCAAAATACCTTCCTTTGTCTGACGGGCAGGCTCAGGCTCCCGCCAGATTTGGCCCCAAAACTGTTTTCGAATCTCTCCAGGCAGCCCTGAGGTTCTCTGCGTGCGCATCGCCGTGTGCGTCTGTCTGTGGAGTTCTAGTGCCTGCCACCTCGCTGCGGGCAGGTCTGTGTCTCCGTTTAAATCGTGTTGAGAACGGAGGGCCGTATCCTCCTCTGCAGCCCGGGACACAGCACAGTGCTGGTGTGCTGTGGGGCTCAGTCGGTGGTCGTCCAGTGAGTCACCTGAACGCGGCAGATAGCACCCTTATCTGTACTTGTGGGGAAGGGGCTCCCAGCTGGCGGAGTCCCTGGGGAAGGGTCGCTGTCTGTCTGCAGCCCCGGCTGGGGGAGTCCCAGGGCTGTGCTGAGCGCCCTCAGGCGAGCGCGGCCCACATGCCCCTGGTTCTGGGTTTTGCCAGTCGGGGACATGGTTGGTGGGCACTGGGGTTTCCAGATGCAGCCCTGTGTGAACTGCTCTGTGACTTTGTGCCGTGACCCCGCTGTCTCCTGCCGGGGGGTCTGTGTCCCACCTGGTACCTGTACCACGAGTCTGTGCCTCCCCCACCCCCTCCCCCACCGTACGTCCCCCTCTGCATCCCTTTCTGATTCCAGCTGCCGACCCTCTGCCCGTTTTCCGAAGTCTCAGCTAACCCTTCCATCTTGGATTTTTTGTCAAAGTCTAGAGTTAGTGGGTAACTGTTTGGGTCCCACTGCTGTGCAAGCGTTGTTTATTTATTCTCCTCTCACTATTGTGAAATCTTTTTATTTCTGTCTGTGGGCGCAGGGTAATTTCTAGCAACTTCTAGTAACCCAGCAGTTGTGGGGGAAGAGCGCGAAGCCCACCTCGTCTGCCAGTCTCTGCCGAAGTGGGAACTGGGAAACTGAGTGCTTCGGGTGAGATATTGAATTTCTGAGCCAAGTAATGCCCACGTCTCTTCCCAGAGACACTGGCATAGGGAGTGTTGGTTCACACCCGTCTCCTGCAGCTGTTTGGGAGGTTCTGATCCACACTCCTTCATTAGCAAACGGGGGGGGGGGCTCCTCGTCCAAACCCCAGTTCAGCAAGGCGGCAGTCAGACTGCTTGGACTGTCTGGACTGCTGTCCAGCTGTGTGGCCTGGGACGACTTTTCCAAGCCTGAAATGTCTTCATCCGCGGGATGGAGATGATAATAGACTTCGATGTTCCTGGAGAATTAGATCAGGTTATTAGTGTGAAGTGTTAGCTTCGTGCCAGGTGTGTAGTGAGCACACAATGAACTTTAGTTGTAATTACTACTTAATTACTAAGAAGTGCTAAATGCTTGTAATACTTAGCGTCACAGCCACTCTCAGCCTGGCTTTCTCGCACCATTGCCGTAAGTCAGGCAGTAGCAGGACAGAGTTGGCTGTGGCTTTCACGGGGCGTGAGGGACCAGGGTCCGAGCAGCTCAGAAGTGGGAGAGGTGGTGACTTTCGGAGATTTCTGGGAGCGCCATCCTTTTGTCAAATGCGAGTTTGCAAAGAGAAGAATTTTAGAGAAGTGTGTTTGTTTCAAACTTCTGTATTGGGTGGCATGAAAATCTTTAGAACGCGTGAAGAAGACCTCTTCTTTCACATCTCAGACCGTGTGTAGTGTCCCCGGTGCTGTCGTTAGGTCTGGCAGCGAGGCGTGTGCTCGCTACACACAGAGGTCGCTTCTTAAAGCTCCTGGGAAATAGGATTAGAAAATTATTTTTGTAAAAACATTTTTGAAATCCATGCTTATTTTTCATGGAATTTCCATGAAATTCCTGAGGCTTCTTCCCGGTACCTCTTTGTCTCCCTGTCTCTGTCCGTGTGTCTGTCTGTATCTGCTGTCTCTGTCTCTGTCCTTGTGTCTGTCTGTATCTGCTGTCTCTGTCTCTGTCCATGTGTCTGTCTGTATCTGCTGTCTCTTCTGTCTCTGTCTGTGTGTCTGTCTGTATCTGCTGTCTCCCTGTCTGTCTCTGTCCATGTGTCTGTCTGTCTGTATCTGCTGTCTCTGTCTGTCTCTGTCCGTGTGTCTGTCTGTATCTGCTGTCTCTGTCCGTGTGTCTGTCTGTATCTGCTGTCTCTGTCCGTGTGTCTGTCTGTATCTGCTGTCTCTGTCCGTGTGTCTGTCTGTCTGTATCTGCTGTCTCTGTCCGTGTGTCTGTCTGTATCTGCTGTCTCTGTCCATGTGTCTGTCTGTATCTGCTGTCTCTGTCCGTGTGTCTGTCTGTATCTGCTGTCTCTGTCCATGTGTCTGTCTGTATCTGCTGTCTCTGTCCGTGTGTCTGTCTGTCTGTATCTGCTGTCTCTGTCCGTGTGTCTGTATCTGCTGTCTCTGTCTGTCTCTGTCCGTGTGTCTGTCTGTATCTGCTGTCTCTGTCCGTGTGTCTGTCTGTATCTGCTGTCTCTGTCCATGTGTCTGTCTGTGTCTGCTGTCTCTGTTTGTCTCTGTCCGTGTGTCTGTCTGTATCTGCTGTCTCTGTCCGTGTGTCTGTCTGTATCTGCTGTCTCTTCTGTCTCTGTCTGTCTGTCTGTATCTGCTGTCTCCCTGTCTGTCTCTGTCCGTGTGTCTGTCTGTATCTGCTGTCTCTGTCTGTGTGTCTGTCTGTCTGTATCTGCTGTCTCTGTCTGTCTCTGTCTGTCTCTGTCCGTGTGTCTGTCTGTATCTGCTGTCTCTGTCTCTGTCCGTGTGTCTGTCTGTCTGTATCTGCTGTCTCTGTCTTCCTGTCCCCCTCCTCTGTCTCTTTCCCTTGCTCTTGAGCTCTGTCCCTCCCTCTCTGTTTCTCTGACACTGTCTCTGTGTGTCTCTGTCTCTCCCTCTCTTGCTCTCCCTCTCTCTCTTTCTGGCTCCCTCTTTGTCTTTCTCTCTTATTCTCTCCCCACTCTTTCCCTGTTGCTCTCCCTCTTTCTGTCTCACCAGTCACTGGAACGACCAGGAGGCAGAGTCTGGTCGGACGCACACGTGAGGCGAGGCCTTTCCCCACGTCGAGTTCTGGAGGATTCTGAGCCCATATGTTGTGTTTCATCTCTCACGTGAAAGCTGCAGTGTGGGGATAGAAGACACACGTTACTCAGAGGAGGTGGCAGGGGGAACCGGGGCAAAACCACTCCAGCAAGAACGCGGCAGGCAAGCCCCAGAGGCGTGGAGGCCTGGTGGTCAGGAGGCCCCCCAGGAGCCAGGACCGCTCCCCCCTGGCTCTCCTGAGCTGGGCCTGCCACTGGGCCACGGTGCTGACGCCGGCTCTCGGCTGGGTGATCTACAGCAGTTTCTGTCAGGCTGTGGAGAAGCAGGTGGCGTGTGACCCCTTTGTTCTCCGCAGGCAGCTGGCCTGCAAAGGCCCGGCCTGGCTCTGCCCGGCTGGCTGGGCCACTCTGTGGTGGCATGGCCCTGCCCTGTGCAGGGGGCTGACGTCATTGACCCGAACGCTTCGACGGGAGGGAGCGCTGCGCATCGTTGTTTCCAGGAGCCTCGCGGGTGGGAAAGAAGGGTGCCCTTCCCGTCCCCCTCTTGTCACCTCGGGAGTTCCCTGCGGTGCGGGCCCTGTCCACTCTCTGGCGTGGCCGTTGGGTCGGAAGCGTTGGTTCCCAAGGGAGGGAGGATAAGCCTGTGCGTGTGCGGAAAGGCTGGGTGTCAGTCTCTTGGGTCACCCAGGGCTGGCCGCAGTGTGCAGCAGGTGACTCAGAAACTGGACCCCTCCTCGTGCGCCCTCTGTCGCGGTGTCGAGCGAGACCCCTGCCGTCCCAGCAGCTCTGGACACAGAGCTCGTCTTGCCGCCAGACAGCGTGCTCCTCCTCCAACAAGAGGGCGTCTCGTCCTCATCGTGGTTGCAGCATCTGGGGGCACTCCACGGCAAGAAAGACGAGGGACGGCCGCTGGGCTGCCACGTCTGGCCAGCCTCCACGCCGTCAGGGTGTGTCGCCGTGGCAGTGGGCTTGCTGTTCTTGGGGAACAGTCATGTCTGTCGCCTAAGCAGAGGTGTGATGACTTTAAGAACGGAGTTCCTGCAATTAGGGTGCACCCAGCTCATCGTCGGCCTCCACTCAGGAGACCGAGTCGTGCCCTGCGCTCCTGGCCGGGGCAGGCTGCGTGGTGGCCTCTGCCTCCTCGGTCAGCAGGCCCTCCGGGAGCCTTCGGGGCTCCTCTGACGCACCTGACTCCATCCACAAATCTGGCTGGGGCTCTCTGCGCTGCCTTAGTCCACGGCCCCGCTCCCAGGGGCGAGGCAGGTGCAGGCCACGGATCTCATACATCCTGAAGCGCCAGCCGCTCAGAAGGGGGTCAGGAAGGGCACGCCGGCAGGCGGTGGGTTGTCGGGTCTCGGCCCCCTGGAAACGAGCCGAGGTGTTGCCGTGACACCAGGGCCCTCTGCTTTGCTGCTCCCCTCGTCCCTCCGTCTGGGGCCCTCTGGGAACCTGGCACGCGTCGTTCTGTGAGCTGGTCTCTCACGAGTCTTGCTCTCACACGTCTTTCTCTGCTGTGCAGCTGCACCGTTTACACCTGCTCATTTCCTCGGGCTTCCTGTCTTGCTGGCTTTAACAACAACACTTGATTCAGGCTGCTCTGGCTGTGGGTGTTTCCTCCGTGAAGACAAAGGCTCTGGGATTGTGGTTCCCTCCTTTCCCGCGGGGTGGGAGGCCAGCATGGAGGGACCTGCTCTGTTCATCCACAGAGTCCTTGATTGTATCCCGTCCACCCTGTGCCCTTTCCCCAGGAGCCACTGCTGCTGAGTCCGTGAGAGCAGCCTGCCCTCAGCAGTGACGGCAGAGCCTAGTGACTGGTCTTGTCCCCTCTCCTCCCGAGGGACTGGTCTTGTCCCCTCTCCTCCCGAGTGACTGATCTTGTCCCCTCTCCTCCCGAGGGACTGGTCTTGTCCCCTCTCCTCCCGAGTGACTGGTCTTGTCCCCTCTCCTCCCGAGGGACTGGTCTTGTCCCCTCTCCTCTCGGACAGGGTCAGGACCTGCTTGTCAGGAAAGGGGTGGAGCCCAGAGTGCTTCAGAGAAAGGTGGAGCCAGTGTTCAGTCCAGGCTGCACGCAGGGCCAGGTGCTGGGTGGAGTTGGGGGCTTCCAGGGCTGCTCCTAAGAAAGGGACCACCGTGTTCGCAGACCCTACTGTGCGTCTGGGCGCTCGGCTGCCCACAGCCAGATTGACCTTTGCTGGGGTACATTTTAAACTGTGGACAGGTTCCCTAAGACACTATTTCCCTTCCCCCACAGCAGCCGTGGACATCGTTTGCAGCCCCTGCCTGGCCCGCTGTCGGGTGGAATTGCGCCACAGGGTGATGTCCTGAGGTCCTCCAGGCTGTGCTCTCAGGCTTGCTGAGCGGTCGCTGCTCGTCCAGATCCCGGCTCACCTGCTGGAGGGCGTTTGGCTTGTCTGCAGGTTTTGGTGATTGTGAGAGATTTACTGTAGATCTGGTGCAGGGATGCTGTGTGGACTTGTGTTTTCATTTCTCGTGGATGCAGACGTACTGAGGGGTTGCTGTGTGGGGTGGTGAGCATCATTGTTTATTAAAAACTGCTGAAACCTCTCAGGGTCCCACACCTGTGCTCCTCAGATGTGGGTTGCCCGTAGTGAGCTCCTTCCAGAGGCCCAGTGTGGAAGGGGGGAGGTCAAGGGGAGAAGCCCGACAGACGCGCCCGGGCAGGTGTCAGTCGACATAACCCGTGAAGGCGACGTGCGGACCTGCGCCCTGGAAGTGTGTGACGGGAGTGACTGCCCCTCGCCACACGCCGCTTCTCTGCACCCCACAGCTTTGTTGTATTTCCGTTTTGACTTGGTCATGTGTTTTCCAGTTTTCCTCGAGTGGATTATGTAGAAGTGTTTGGTTTAGTTTCTGGGCACTTAGAGATTTCCCCGTTACGTTTCTGTTGCTGATTTCTCGTCCGAGTCGTCGTGATCAGAGAACGTACTTCGTATGATTTCAGCTGCTTTACGTGTGCTAAGACTTGTTTTACAGCCTGGGCTGTGGTGAACCTTGGTCAGTGCCGTGTGTGCCTGAAGAGGGGTTTGCTGTGTTGACGTGGATGGTATGTCTGTAAGCGTCAGTTAGACAGAACTGATCGATGGTGTCTATCAACTCCTCTGATGTCCTTGATGATGTTCTGCTTCCTGGTTCTCTCGATTACTAGGAAATGAGTTTTAAACTCTCCAACTATTTTTGGACTTGTCTCTTTTTCCTGTAAGTTTTGTCAGTTTGTGCTCTGTGTATTTTGAAACTTTTTTTAGGTCCATGCATATTTAGGATTGTTATATCTTCTTAATGAATTGACACTTTGATCATTATGTGATGTTACCCACTTTTTTAAAAGACTTATTTATGTTGACAGCATTGTGTCATAGTGGGTTAAGCCACCGCCTGCAATGCCAACATCCCATATGGACAACTGTTCTAGTCCCAGCTGCCCCCCTTCCAGTCCAGCTCCCTGCTAATGCACATGGGAAATCAGTGGAAGGTGGACAGTCTTTGGACCCCTGTATCCATGCGGGGGACCTGGCTGGAGCTTCTGGCTCCTGGCTTCAGCCTGACCCAGCCCCTTTGTTGTGGTCATGTGGGGAGTAGACCTGAGGGCGGAAATCTCGCTATCTTTCTGGATCTCCCTCTCTCTGTAACTCTGCCTTTCAAGTAAATAAAATAAATCTTTAAGAGAAAGAAATAGAATGTTATCATCCTTTAAAAAAAAGACATTTCTTTATTTGAAATAGTTACAGAGAGAGAGGGAAAGACAGAGAGAGAAAGATCTTTCATCCACTGGTTTTAGATGGCCACAATGGCCAAGGGTGAGCCAGGCCAAAGTCAGGAGCCAGGAGCCTCATCCGGGTCTCCCAGTGCCGGCATCCCCTATGAGCACCAGCTCGAGTTCTTGACGCCCTGCTGCTGACCGGCTCCCTGATAATGCACCTGGGAAAGCAGCAGCAGATGGCCCAGTGCTCGGGCCCCTGCATCCGTGTGGGAGACCTGGGTGGAATTCCAGGATCCTGACTTCAGCTGGCCCAGTCCCGGCTGTTGCCACCATGTGGGGAGTAAACCAGTGGATGGAAGATCTCTCTCTCTCTCTCTCATTCTCTTTGTGTGTGTGTCCAACTCTGACTTTCAAATAAATAAAAAATTCTCTTGAAAATACCTTAATTTTGTCTTCATTCCTAGAGGTTGTTTTTGTGTTGTGTTTTGTTTTTGCCGGGCATTGAATTCCGGGCTGACGGTTCTTTTCTTTCAGTACTTTAAAACGTCTCCCTTCCTTCTAGCTCCTGCGGGTTTTGTTGGGAACACCCTAGGCATCAGAGTCCTTCTTCCCGGATAAGTCAGGCATCGCTTGCCCCAGCTGTTCTCACGATTGTTCTTTGTCTTTAGTTTTCAGTAGTTTCATTGTGAGGTGTGTAGGTCTGGATTCCTCTGGGGTTATCCTGTTCGGGGGTCATTGAACGTCATGAATCTGTGGGTTTATGTCTCTGCCAGATTCCAGCCACGAGCACTGTAAGTGGATATATTTGTTTTCTCACTGCCCTCTCTCTGTTTGGGATTCTGTGATACGCGTGTTTGGTGCTTTAGAGTCGTCCCACAGGCCCCGAGGGCTCTGTTCGTTTCTTTACATCTTTTTTCCTCTGTTTTTCAGATTAGATCATTTTCGTTGGTCTCTCTTCATGTTCGCTGAGTCTCCGTAATCTTCATTCTCCTAGTGAGCCTATCCAGTGTGATTTTAAATTCAGTTACTGTGAGTTCTAAAATTTCCAGTTGATTCTCCTTTGTATCCCCTGTTTGCTTCTGAAGGCTTTTTATTTATTTTAAAGTTTTTTAAAAATTTATTTATTTAAGATCTAGAGAAAGAGACAGACAGACAGCAGACAGATGGCCAAAGACAGCGGCCACCCATCCTCTCTTTCACCGACCAAACATTCGTAATGACAAGAACTGGGCTGGGGCAAAGCCAGGTCTCCCGTGTGGCAGGCAGGACCCCGGTAACTTGAGCCATCACCGCTGCCTCCTAGGGTGCGCAGGTGTAGCAGGAAGCTACAGTCAGGAGCGCGAGCCAGGCATCAAGGCCGGGGCTCGAACGTGGAAATGGCCGTCCTAGCTGCTAGGCTGACCACGTGCCTCCCTGAGGCTTCGTGTCTTACCCTCATGTCAGGAGTGCTCTCTTACTTCTGGGACTTCTTCTTCTCCTTCTTTTTGACAGGCAGAGTGGACAGTGAGAGAGACAGAGAGAAAGGTCTTCCTTTGCCGTTGGTTCACCCCCTAATGGCTGCCGCGGCCGGCGCACCGCACTGATCCGAAGCCAGGAGCCAGGTGCTTCTCCTGGTCTCCCATGTGGGTGCAGGGCCCAAGCACTTGGGCCATCCTCCCCTGCACTCCCTGGCCACAGCAGAGAGCTGGCCTGGAAGAGGGGCAACCGGGACAGAATCCGGCGCCTCGACCGGGACTAGAACCTGGTGTGCCAGTGCCGCTAGGCAGAGGATTAGCCAAGTGAACCACGGCGCTGGCCCTCTTCTTCTTCTATTTTTTTTTTTTTTAAGTACGTGCTGCCTTGAAGTTTTGCAGCTAGTTCCAGCAGCTGTGCGTCTCAGTAGTCTGCTGTCCTCATGTGATGGGCGCCTGTTCCCTCCCATGGAGAGATGGGCGCCTGTTCCCTCCTGCAGAGAGATGGGCGCCTGTTCCCTCCCGTTGAAAGGTGGGCGCCTGTTCTCTCCTGTAAAGAGATGGGCGCCTGTTCCCTCTTGCAGAGAGATGGGCGCCTGTTCCCTCTTGCAGAGAGATGGGCGCCTGTTCCCTCCCGTTGAAAGGTGGGCGCCTGTTCTCTCCTGTAAAGACATGGGCACCTGTTCCCTCCCAGGGAGAGATGGACGCCTGTTCCCTCCTGCAGAGAGATGGGCGCCTGTTCCCTCCCGTTGAAAGGTGGGCGCCTGTTCTCTCCTGTAAAGACATGGGCACCTGTTCCCTCCCAGGGAGAGATGGACGCCTGTTCCCTCCCGCGGGGAGATGGACGCCTGTTCCCTCCTGCAGAGAGATGGGCGCCTGTTCCCTCCCTTGGAAAGATGGGCGCCTGTTCCCTCCCTTGGAAAGATGGGCGCCTGTGCCCTCCCGTGGAAAGATGGGTGCCTGTTCCCTCCCAGGGAGAGATGGGCGCCTGTTCCCTCCCATGGGGAGATGGGCGCCTGTTACCTCCTGTAAAGAGATGGGCGCCTGTTCCCTCCCGTGGAAAGATGGGCGCCTGTTCTCTCCTGTAAAGAGATGGGCTCCTGTTCCCTCCCTTGGAAAGATGGGCGCCTGTGCCCTCCCGTGGAAAGATGGGTGCCTGTTCCCTCCCGTGGAGAGATGGGCGCCTGTTCCCTCCCACGGGGAGATGGACGCCTGTTCCCTCCCGCGGGGAGATGGGCGCCTGTTCCCTCCTGCAGAGAGATGGGCGCCTGTTCCCTCCTGCAGAGAGATGGGCGCCTGTTCCCTCCCGTGGAGAGATGGGCGCCTGCTCCCTCCCGTGGAGAGATGGGCGCCTGTTCCCTCCCGTGGAGAGATGGGCGCCTGCTCCCTCCCGTGGAGAGATGGGCTCCTGTTCCCTCCCGCGGAGAGATGGGCGCCTGTTACCTCCTGTGGAGAGATGGGCTCCTGTTCCCTCCTGTGGAGAGATGGACGCCTGTTCCCTCCTGCAGGGAGATGGGCGCCTGTTCCTGGCACCATCATTTCCTTTGCTGCTTTGGAATTGCTTGGGCTTGAACCTCAGACAGCAGAGACAAGAAAAAAGGAAGCCCCATCCCCCACCCGGCTGTTTGGTCCACCGTCTGAGAGCTGGGCGTCTCATCCTGCTTCTCTAGCCGGGGCGAGAGAGCTGCCCCCCGAGCCCTGGCTGCACTGATGCCTGTGCCGGCTGTTGCGCTGTGCTCAGTCCAGCCTAGGGGCACGGGGTGGGGGAGAGATGGCGGACGCCCTCCACTCTGGTGGCACTTTAAGTCCTAGTCTTCTGCCCTCTCTCACAGGCTGTGATTTGATTTCCAGAGGCCTCTGTGCACCCTGTCCAGGGGTTTTCACCTCAGGTGGGGGCGGGGCTGGGTGCAGGCCTGCTTGCTCCATCACACAGAGCCACAGAGATGCCAGAAGAAGTGTGCTGTAGAGGCCTTAAGCAGAGTAGTGAGGAAGTCGGGTTGTATCTGGTCCAGAGAAGGCACGGTTTATATGGGCACAGGGAACAGAGGGTGAGTGATAAGGCGAGCGTTGGCATGAGCACCTGATACACAGGGCACGTCAGGGCTGGGCAGCGCTTCCTGGAGATGCCCTTGTCTTGTCTTGCTTTGCTTTGTTTGAAAGACAGAGTGACATAGAGCGTGAGGAAGAGAGAGAGAGAGAGAGAGAGAGAGAGAGATCGATCTTCCATCTACTGGTTCATCCCCCAGGGCAAGGCCAAAGCCAGGAGCCTAGAACTCCATCCGGGTCTCCCATGGGGGTGACAGGGTGCTTGGGCTGTCATCTGCGGCTTCCTCAGGTGCATTATCAGGGAGCTGGATTGGAAGAGCATTCAGAACTCAAACTGGTGCCCCCGTGTGGTTTAAGTGCTGCTCCCAGGAGCTGCCCGCCCGGTGTTCACATAGCGTTCCTATCTGAAATTCTGAAACCTCGGATTCTACTCCTGACCTCATGTGACACAGTCGAACGCAGTTACACTGAAAACATTACACAAAATTACCTTCAGGCTGCGTGTGTAAGGTGTGTATGTATATGAACCCAAAACAAGTTTCTTGTTTAGACTTGGATCCTATCCCCAATGTACCTCATTGTGTATATGCAAATATTCCAAAATCTGAAAAAATCTAAAATTCGTCACAAGCATTTCAGATAATGGGCAGGAATCTGTATTGGAAAAGGTATAGATGGAGAAGTAAAGTATTTTGGGGAGTAAAGTGTCTTTATCTAGGATGTCATGTGTTGCTGTCCAGGTCACTACCGGCGCACGTAACCTCATGCCAGAGTCCTGTCTAGGCTCCATGAAGTAGTTAGATCTCTCTCTCTCTCTCTCTCTCTCTCTCTCTCTTTGTCTCCCTCCCTCTCTCTCCCTCCCTCCCTCCCTCCCTCCCTCTCTTTCTCTCAAAGACAGTTTTAATTGCAGGTGCATTCTTGGTACCACTAACTCTCCATACTGAATTCCCCTGTGTGCGTGTTGGCATGGATGATGGCAGAGACAATCCAAGAATAGTGGACAGTTTCTCCTGGGATCTGCTGCTGATATGGTCATCGGAGAGAAGATACAGAGACAGAGAGACCTGCCACTCTCTGTTTCGCTCCTCAAATGGCTGCTACAGCTAGAGCTGAGCCGAGCTGAAGCCAGAAGCCAGGAACTCCATCCGGGTCTCCCATGTGGGTGGCAGGGGCCCAAGTACTCGGGCCATCTTCCTCTGCCTTCCCAGCCGCGTTGGCAGAGAGCTGGACTGACAGCAGAACAGCCGGGGCTGGACGTGGTGCCCTCATGGGATGCTGGCATTGCAGATGGCAGCTTAACCGCACGGGCCCCAGCGCCAGCCCCTCATTGCTTATTGATTACTACATTGAGCATTCTCCAGATACCTGCTATTGAGGACATTCAGAATCCATACAGTGCGTCGTCTCCTTGGCACTGTAGTTCATCTGATTCTCAAACCAGCAGTACAAGGAGCTAGATGGGGCCACCATCTAGCACCATTCCACATACAGAATAAATATTTCCATCTTGGTTTTTCATGTTTCATTTCACATAAACAGTTTTCCACGACGCCATTGTCATCGTTAATGTCTAATATGTCAATAATGTGCCAGAATTAGTATAGCAACATTTACAGAATTTTCTTTTTGCTCATTTAGGTTGTTTTCATTTTCCTTTTGTTCTCGTAACTACTATTACATATCGGCTCCCCCCAAAATCGGGCATGTTTGTGTTACTGCTGTAGCATAGATTAAATCGACTTCTAAAATATTGTTAAACATATTTCAGCAAGATTAGGAAGGATTTCAAAAGATCACAGATGTCCTGTAGAAAACACCAGCTTAATGACAATTTGCAGATTTCTCCATATTGAGGAGCAGGCTCTGAATTGGCCAAGGGATTTGGCCAGAGGGCGGCAGGCAGCGGGTGCAGGGAAATGCAGAAAACATTAGCCAAGGCACAGCTGCGAGAAGGAGGGAGCGGGACCAGCCTGGTTAGAGTGGAGTTCTCTCCGGACAAAACCAACAACCACGTGTTTCTGTGAAGTTGCTCTTGACCAGTGGCCGCGCCCCCCCCCCATCTGGCCACTGTTGATCCGTGTGGACAGCGTTGGGCAGCTCCAGATAGCAGACGCCCGGATCACCAGCCAGAGATGGCAGGTGTGCGGGGTGGGCGGTGACGGACGCTAGTGGCTTTTACACAGAGGGCTCCCTGAGGCCTGCCAGGGGCCCCCGCATCCGGGAGGATCTGCCCGGTCTGTTCTCCCACAGATACACAGATGTCTGCAGAAGACTGTGCTCTGGCCTTCCTGGGGGGCCTTCTCCGGCCAGCAGAGCCCACGCCCAGCGAGAATGGACATTCGTTCTTTTCCATCCTTGGTCTCCCTTAGGTTCTTGGGAGAAGGTCCAAGGTCCAGCTCTTTAGGGAACCTGTCCTGTTCCAGCTTGAGCTCTGTCTCCATATCAGAGGTTGGGGCAATACGCACTTGTTTTGCCACATCACCCGAAAGGTAGAGGACCAAGTCGGTCTCCGTCCAGATTGAGCCCGGCTGTCCCTGAATTGTCAGCCGGAGCCCTTGTTAGGGAAGCACAGCTGCCCACCAGGGAGGCATCCTCACAGAGAACTCTGACTTTGGTTAGAATGGAACCAACTCAGCCAGTGCCAAGTGGAAATCCATGGAAGACACCTGCCTCCACATTCCACCTCATTGTCTTACACTGGAGGGCTTGGCAGTGGATACAGGAATTACTGTGGTTGTTAAACATTAGTAAAGTGTGATAAGGCAAACGCTGGTAAAGCTGCTTGTGTGGGGTGACTTTTGGGTGGAGACTTGGGGCAACGTTTGAAAAAACGAGAAAGTTAACCCCCGAGACTCTGGAGGAGCAGCAGGTCTAAGATCCCACAGTCCCTTTCCCCTCCAGCCCACCCAGGGCTGTCAGAACTCCCAGTCTTTCTGTTCTTGTGCCGCGTAGTGCAGTGGGGTTTGTCCTGGAACCTTAGCATGGTAGCTGAGTCGAAGGAGGCAGGAATCTAGACTGTGTGCTCTGGGAGAAAGAGAATTTGTCTCTCCTAATGCTGTATTCCCAGCACTTAGCACAGAGCCTGGCCCATCAGAGTGGCTTAAACATTCATGCAGCGAAGCCACAGTTCTGTGAGGTAGTCTTTGTGGAGAACTTAACCCCCGGGCTGGGGACCAGCAGAGGGTGCCTTATCTCTCTGTTCTGTGAACTATGAACATTTTAGATGTTTCCTTCTTCCTGGATGCTCTAACAGTTGTGGTTGAGAAAAAAAATGCGTCAAGCTGTATAACACGTTAGCAGGGAAATGCAAGAAACCCTGGAGGCCCAGTCCCCTCTGGAGCCACCCAGGGCAACCCAGGTCCTAGGCGCGTGACTGGAGCCCCGCGGGTTAGAGACCTCCGTCTGTCTTGCCCACGTAAGTTTGCTTGACTTTCTGGCCGTACCTTGTGTTCCGTGATTATTGGATTCCTAACAGTCCTGGTGCAGGTTTGCTTTTGGTTCTTCTGGACGCTCTCCAGCTTCTCAATAGCTCTGTGTTCTCCGTTCGTCTTTTAAAAAGCATTTGCAAGCGTCTGCTGAGTTGAAACGCCTTTGCAAGTGGATTATATTTTCCAAAGCAGTGGATCTTAATGGATGGCTCTGAACTTAAGGACTGAGCTTGACGGGGAGTGTAGGTTCTTGGATGTGGTCACCTGCAGTATTGCTATGGAAAGGGTAGCTGGATATTCATTTTAATGGGTGACATTGAACAGAATGTTCTAGAAGTGTTCTGACCCCCGGAGGCAGTTGAATGAAGTCACTGCTCTGGTTTTGGCTCAGATAACATCAGTGAGCCTGAAGGTCAGGTTAGGATCTGTTGTTATGAAGCATCAAGAGTCCCATCAACTGATGAGCTGCTCATTAGTGTTGTAGTTGGATAACTTTTGTTTTTAAAGATTTTATTTATTTATTTGAGAAGTAGAGTTACAGACAGGGAGAGCGAAGGCGAGAGAGAGAGAAAGAGAGAAAGGTCTTCCTTCCCCTGGTTCACCCCCTCAAATGGCTGCAATGGCTGGAGCTGAGCTGATCCAAAGCCAGGAGCCAGGAGCTTCCTCTAGGTCTCCCACGTGGGTGCAGGGGCCCAAGGACTTGGGCATCTTCCGCTGCCTTCCGAGGCCACAGCAGAGAGCTGGATAGAAGAGGAGCAGCCGGGACTCAGGGGCCATATGGGATGCCAGCGCCGCAGGCAGAGGATTAGCCCACTGCACCACAGTGCTGGCCCCCGTGGATAACTTTGGACTGAAATGTCAGACTCCCTGACCAAGTTGTGTGAGGGTGGAAACCATTCTGTTTCTAATCATGCCTGGCACACAGAAGGCCCTCAGTAAACACCCAGTGCGTGAATTTCCTGTCAAGAGGCAGCTTTAGGTGGTTGCAGTCTGCCCCAGTATTTCCAGTTCCAACCACCCCTCTCTGCCTTCTGTGCCCTTGTTTGCATTCAAGGGCAAGTAATTGCTCCAGGTGTGGGACAGGGCCCACCCCTCAGGGCAGAGAGGTCTCCGCCCACGAGCTCGCTTCCGCTTCTCAGGAGATCTAGAATCAGTGGAGAGGTTTGCCGCTATTCTGTGTACACTGGGCAAGATGGGACGTCGCCGTTTGAACGGTCACACAGTTTTCTCATCACTTGGACTGTTTCTATCCTTATCGAAAGACTGTCCTTTAGAATTACTTAGATTAACATGGTGATCACTCTGGTCTGTATAAAGAGGTGAATACCAGCAAGATAAATCGCATCCAAAATAAAATCATGCAGAGCTTCTTCACTTTGTCTCAGTGCTGTTGGGGTCTGTGGACGCTCTGCAGGGCTGCGCCCCGTGCCGCCCACTGCCCTGTCTAGGGAGCTGCACCTGGCCACAGGGGAGGGAGGGCCACAGGGGACTGTGACGGGTGGTGGTTATGTGTGTGTGTGCACTCATTTTGCAGGTACACTGAGCAGTTTGATTATGACTTGTGTACTTTTTGTATTTATTATTTATTTTTAAATTTATTTGAGCCATAGAGAGAGAGTGCGAGCTCCCATCTACTGGTTTGCTCCCCAAATAACGGCAGTGACCAGCAGTGACTGGGCTGGGTTGAAGCCAGGAGCCAGGAGCTCAATTCAGGTCCCCTGTGTGGGTGACAGAACCAACCCCCCCTCCCCAGCCCTCGCTGCTGCCGCACAGGGTCTACACTAACAGGAAGCTGGAGTCAGGAGCCAGAGCCAGGCCTTGAAGCCAGGCTCCCTGATACGACATGCAGGTAAAGATTCGTTTATTTATTTGAAAGGAAGAGTGACAGAGAGGGAGAGACAGAGAATGAGATCTTCCATCTGCTGGTTTACTCCCCAAATGGCTGCAATGGCCAGGGCAGGGCCAGGCCAAAGCCAGGGGCCAAGAGCTTCATCTGGGTCTCCCACGCGGGTAGCAGGGGCCCGAGCACTTTCCCAGGCTCATTAGCAGTGTCTAGATCAGAAGCGGAGCGGCCAGGACTTGACCTGGTGCCACTGTGGGATGCCAGCAACCCAAGCTAACCTTCACCCACTGCACCACAGCGCCGAACCCCCTGGAGTTTATTTTTATTTATTTGAAAGACAGACAACAGAGAGGGAAATAGAGAGAGAGATCTTCTGTCGTGCTGGTTCAGTCCCCAAAGGCCCACAACGGGGCCTGCACGCGGGTGGAGCCAGGAGCCCGGAAGAAGTGCCGGCATCCTAGCTCGTCCCTAATTGCTTAACAAGAAGGAGGGGCGGTTGTTGTCTGAGAGCAGCAGCTAAGTCAGCACCGCCTGGTTAGGAGCAACAAAGGCGAACGCAGAGCTGACTGCAGTCAGCGATCTTGAAATGAAAAAAAGCAACAGTGCATTTTAGGTGATGAAGTACCGTATTTATAAATCCACTCAAGCACTCAGTGTTCAGGCCATGCTTTTCTGCCTTGTCCTCAAACTGGTGAGTTCATCGAGCCCCTTGCTGAACCCGGCGCACTGTTTGTGGTGTTCCCATTGTCTACGAGGCTGTGGCACACACACACACACACACACACACGGCTCCGGCTTGCTTTGGCCTCCTCGGTTGCTGCCCTCGGCCCTCACCACCTCCTACTCTGAGCACTCACAGAGCCTCTGCTTTGGGAACCTCTGTCTAGGTGTGCACCTGACGTGGACGCATCGCCCGTGATTTGTCGCACAGAACCTACCCTCTGCCCCTCGAAACCCGAGGCTCCCGTCTGTGTTCTCACGTCCTCCAGCTGTTATCTTGTTTTCTCCAAGATGCGAAGTTGAGATTCAGAGCCTTCCCCTGCGACAGCTCCGAGTTTTAGTTCGGCCGCAGCCAAGCGCCCAGTTCCGTCCCCTGCCTGCCTCGAAGCTGGTTCTGTGTTCAGGGCTACGGGGTGATCCTGTGTGCTTTCTGTGGGAACAGCGCCGGCCGCGCTGCCTGGCCTGCAGTCCCTTTCTCCAAAGGGCTCTAGCTCTGTGTCAGAATCGTTGCTTTGCCCTCTCTGTACTGTGTGGGTCTGTGCTCTGCGTGTTTTTGATTGATGGACCCCAAGCTCATTTGTAGCCCAGACCCATCTAGAAGCTGCAGCCTTCTCATCTTTTTAAAAATATTATTTATTTATTTATTTATTTGAGAGAAAGAGTAACAGAGAAAGAGATCTTCGATCCACTGGATCACTCCCCAAATGGCCACAACAGCCAGGGCTGGGGCTAGCAGAAGCCGGGAGCTTCCTCAGGGTCTCCCACGTGGCTGCAGGGACCCAAGCGCTCGGGCCGTCTTCCGCTGCTTTCCCAGGCCACAGCAGGGAGCTGGATGGAAATGGAGTGGCACCGCAGGTGGAGGCTTAGCCTGTTCCATGGCGCCCACTCCCATGCATCCATCACTTTACCTGTCCACCTGACAGGCGCATCGCAGCATGGACTCAAGGGAACTGGGAGTTGTATTGTGATGGACAAGTGGGTCTTGACTGTGGGCCCCGCATTGCCACAGGCACCCCCGCCATCCCCAACCCCCCACCGTCGCCCTCCGGTCAGTGGTGTGTTAGGAAAGCTCCTGTCTGCCCACCTTCCCCCATCCTCTTGCCCACCGAGTCTCTCAGACGCCTCAGACGCCGCGGCTTCCAGGTTCTGGACAAGGGAGCATTTCAGTTACTCGGCGGGGCCAGCGCTGTGGCACAGTGGTTAATCCACTTGTGACACTGGCATTCCATACAAGCGCTGGTTCAAGTCCCGGCTGCTCCTCTTCCGATCCAGCTCTCTGCTATGGCCTGGGAAAGCAGTGGAAGACGGACCAAGTGCTTGGGCCCCTGCACCCACGTGGGAGACCCAGAGGAAGCTCCTGGCTCCTGGCTTTGGATCTGCTCAGCTCTGGCTGTTGCGGCCATTTGAGGGGTGAACCAGTGGATGGAAGACCTCTCTCCCTGTCTCTCCCTCTCACCATCTGTAACTCTACCTCTCAAGTAAATAAATAATGTCTTTTAAAAAATAATATGGTACTTGCCAAAGCCACACTGCAGGGGCGGCTGGTCGTGCTGCATGAGCTCGCAGCCAGAGGGCGTCAAGGGCAGGTCACAGCCCACCGTGGACATGTGTGACTCCTCTGGTGCCCACCCCTCTCCGAAGGTGCCTCCCTCACATCTCTACTCGCCAGAAGCTCACCAAACCTGAGGGACACACTCCACCAAGTCTGCCCTGGGGCTCTCCCATCATCCTGGCCTCCCTGAGCCACCCTCTCCTGCAGCCCGTTGTCGCCTGCCCCGGTGCTGGCCCGTGCCCAGTGGCGCAGTCTTTAGATACTTTCCTTATTCCTCCTGTGAGGCGCGCGGCTGTGGAGACGGGGTCTATAACCACTGCCACGTGGTGCCCTGCGCAGGCTGGCTGCACCCAGGCGGGAGGCTCGTTGGTCTGTGAGTTACTCGGGCTATTGCGTGGGCTTCCCCTGACGTGTGGGTTTTACCGTGACCTCGCTGAGGCGGGGAGTGCGCTGTCTGCTCTCCTGTGGCCTTGCTGAGTGGCTTAGAGGCGAGGCCGGTACATTTCACCGGTGGACAAGACAGTGAGTGATCTGTGGCTTTTCTCTTTTCAGTTACAAAACAAAGTGGCCTGTGGCGTGTCCGACAGTCTTCCTTAGACTGCTGTTGTCCCTCGTCCAGCACGGCGCGCAGGGCAGCAGGAGGGAGCGTGGGAGTGAGTAGGGGTGGGTGGGCTGGCGCAGGGCTGACCCTGCAGACCCACTCAGGTGAAGGAAGCAGCGACTGGGCGGAGCTCGCCTTGGGACCCTGCGCTCTTCCCAGCCGCAACACTGCCTGAGCCTCGTCATGTGAGGCCCTGGGAATCCCCCGTGAGGCAGAGAGCGGCTCGTGACCCCCAGGGAACTGACATGCGTGAGGGGTCATGTGAGGGGCGGTCAGTGGGAGGGGAGGGCGGGCCGACTTGCTCGCGGGAGTCAGGGCTCTGCTGCCAAAGCCTGGCTGGAGGCCTCCCTGGTGGAGGCGGCCTCTTCCAGCCAGCTGCAGGAAGCAGTGTGTGCGACTGGTGAGCACACCTCCACTGCCCTCCTCACCTGAGACCTGGAAGTTTTTGTCTCCCTGGGCAGAACGCCTTGGGAGTGGGCCCTGCAAAGACCAGAGGCACTGCGCCCTGTGTCCGGGGAGATAAGCCGGGCTCCTAACTGCTCACTGCAGAAATACAGGCCTCCCTGCTTAGGGGCTGTGGCGTGGCTGCTGTTGCCGTTGTCACCGATTGCCGGCCCCTCAGGCCCCCTTCAAAGAAGTCAGGGTTCAACAGGCTGTGGTCCGTGCTCGTCAAACACCTTTGAGGCGTCTGGCCTTTGAGGACAAGGCCCCTTTTAGGGAGTGCTGCCTGCCGTGTGTCAGGACCGGAGAGACCTGTCTCCACCCAGCAGTAAGTGCCGCCCAGCCGAATCCCGGCCTCGTTGACCTGACGTGTCCCTCGGATGACTGGGGGTCATTTGTTCCAACACCTCTGTGTCTGTTACAGAACCGGACAGAGATTTGTCACTCCGGTGACCAGCATGGTTTGTGTAAGGACCTTCTGGACAGATGCGTTTCTTAATTCAGTGTCTGGAAGGGTTTATATGCAGAATTTGTCACAATCAAAAGAGTTCTATGATCTAGCATGTTTTCCCTTAAATTTTTAAAGGTGATTTATTTGTGTATTTATTTTAAAGGATAAAAGAGAGCGAGAGAGAGAGCGAGCGAGAGAGCTTTTATCCTCTGTTTCATCCTGCAAGTGGCCACATTGAAGGCACTGGGGCAGGCCAAAGCCAGGGTCCTGGAGCTCCGTCTGGGTCTCCATGTGGGTGCAGGGCCCAAGCACGTGGGCCGTCCTCTGCTGCTTTCCCAGGTGCATGGCAGGGACCTGGATCAGCGGCAGGGCAGCTGGCACTCCGGGGCTCAGTCTTTCCCATGTGGGACACCGGCCTCACAGACAGCAGCTTAGCCGACTGCACCGCGTCGCCTGTCGTCGCCCCTTACTGCTTGGCTGCCGGGAGGCTCCGTCCACTGCCCCACTGACGATGCTCCTGCCTGATTCCACTGACCTGCCTTAGATACATCAGCTGCCGGAACACCCTGGTGACAAAGGACACCAGTGACAGTCCTGGGACTTGGCACGTTCCATGGCTTCAGAGCCTCGCTCTTCAGAGGCCTCGCTGTGGACTTGCGGTCGGGAGAGGTTCTGCGCGCCCTGCGCCAGGGGCTGCGGTCTGGCTGGGCCCGGCACATCTGCACACAGCGGAGCCCAGGCTGCCCACAGGGCGTCTTATCTGGGGCCGGAAGGACGCGAGGGGTGGTTGAGTGTGCTTGACAAGGCTGAGGGACTGTGGGAGGAGCCACTGCTCCGCTGAGGCCCACTCCCAGCAGACGTGGGGAGCATGTGGCGTTGACTCCTGCCCCCAGCAGCACCCCGAGAGCCTGAGGTGCTGACCTGGGTGCTGGGGGACAGTGCCCCGCGTCCTGTGGAGCCTGGGTGACTCAGTCTGTCACCCATTGTGCCCACAGTGCTCTGCTCCCTTATCTCCACGTGCAGGCAAGCAGTCGCTCGTCCGCCTGGGGCTTCTGGTCTTTTCCTCCCCACTCTGTCGCTGTGTCGGGGAGGCAGCCGCTCGTCCGCCTGGGGCTTCTGGTCTTTTCCTCCCCCCTCCGTCGCTGTGTCGGGGAGGCGTGGTCTCCTGGAACACATCTTTGTGACTGTTTAGCAGCTGCACAGGAACAGGTGACAACCTTGTGATTGATCTGCCTCAGTCATCTCACGAACGCCAGGGGCACCAGCAATCTAAGCCAAGCGTCTGCTTCACGTGCCTGCTGCCTGCAGACCCAGCGCACATGGAGGCCGGAGTCTCGCAGAGCTGTTCTGGGTCCCAGAGAACTCTGATCAGCTGGGGCCACCTGCATGATCGTGAGCGCCACGGGAGAGGGGCCCTAGCTAGACGCAGGCTTCTTTTAGCAGTGAAATTGTAAACTGCATCATTTGCCCATTGACAAAGCACACACAAAGATGAGAAGGGGTACGTAGCATGAGACGGTGACCTTGTGGGCATGGAGGCTTCCCCCTCCTGCTCCCCAGCCTTGTCACCGTCCATCCCTGATAAAGGGGATAAAAACCAAACAGCCTGCACGAGCCAGCTGCTGCCTGCGTGCCGGGCCGCACAGTCTCAGGGTCAGTGTGGGTGGAGGGTCCACCTTGCCCTCTTCTGCCTCCCCTGCTGGGCGTCAGCCTTAGGACCATGTCCTGGCCGGAGACTCCCACACTCCACAGCCCTTCAGGCTCAGCCATTTCTTCCTGGCCCTTCCAGGCTGACTGCGCGCGTCACTAAGTCTGCCGGGCAGCATCCAGCTGGTGGAGGGCTCCCTCGTACACAGCAGGAGCTCACTGTCGCACAGTTCTGGAGGTCACGCGGCAGCAGTGAGGCCCCCTGCGTAGCTGGCGGAGCTTTGCCTCTGGAGGACACTGTCTCTTTGCTTTTCTGCTTCTGGGGACCATCCACCCCCGTTCCTTGGCTCATGGCCCCTTCTGTCTTCAAAGCCGTAACCCACATCACTCCTATGTCAGTTTCTGTCATCATGTCTCCTCTGGCCCCTTTCCTCCTCCCACGAAGATTTTAGAATGACATTGTCCCTCCTCTCCCTACTGCCCCAGCCTGGGATGACCCAGGATAAGCCACTCCCAGCGTGTGCCACAGCCAGTAGCATATTCCTAGGCTCTGTGGGTTCAGATGTGGACATCCTTGGGTACCAGTGTTCACCATACCACTCCATCTGAAAAGATAATTCAAAATAAAGTAAAAAATGTATATATTATTGTTAAACGGCCACATTTTTTTTTAAAGATTTGTTTATTTGAAAGTCAGAGTTGCATAGAGAGAGAAGGAGCGGCAGAGACAGGTCTTCCATCCACTGGTTCACTCCCCAAATGGCCACATCCAAAGCCAGGAGCCAGGAGCTTCTTCTGGGTCTCCCACACGGTGCAGGGGACCAAGGACTTGGTCCATCTTCTACTGCTTTCTCAGGCCATAGCAGAGAGCTGGATCAGAAGTGGAGCAGCTGAGACTTGAACGTGTGCCCATATGGGATGCCAGCACTGCAGGTGGCGGATCTACCCGCTACGCCACAGCACCGGCCCCTCGTTTCTGTTTAAAAGACAGGGAGATCGTCATTCTGCCGCTTCATTCCCCTAATGCCCTCGATAGCCAGGGCTGGGCCACGCTGAAGCCAGAAGCCCAGTGCACCATCCTGTCTCCCAGGGGGTGACAGGAACCTGAAGCCAGAAGCCCAGTGCACTATCCCATCTCCTAGGGGTGACAGGAACCTGAAGCCAGAAGCCCAGCGCACCATCCCGTCTCCCAGGGGGTGACAGGAACCTGAGAACTTGAGCCGCCACCTGCTACCTCCCAGGGGGTGCGTTAGCAGAAAGCTGGGTCAGAAGCAGGACAGCCAGGGCTTGGGCCAGGCAGTCCAACGTGGGATGCGGTTGTGCCAGGCGGCACCTTCGGTAGCTGTATCCATGCCCAGCCCTGTCTCTCTGTGTTTTGCTGCTTGAAAACCATGGAGGACCCGAGAGTGTCGGGGTCAGTTTCTCCTTGCAGCTGCCGCAGTAGGGGAGGGTGGGTGGGGTGGATCTCGAGAGCCCAGGGGCAGCAGCCTGTTTCTACACACTGTTGTACCTCTCTGATCTTGTATGACTAGGGAAATCAAAATGCACACTCATAGTTCTCAGAAACAGGAAACTGAGGTACACGCATTTACACGACTTCCCAGCCTGGGTCCCTGGTGGAGGAAGGGGAGGCTGACGTCGGGATGCAGCAGGTAGACCACCACACACGATGCCACCTCTCCTGTCCCGGCTGCACTTCCCATCCAGCTTCCTGCCGGTGTGCCCGGCAGCACAGCAGGAGGTGGCTCCAGTGCTTGGGCCCCTGCCATCCGTGTGGGTGACCTGGCCTTGGCCTGGACCCGTCCCTGCTGTTCCGCTGTTTAAAGGCGAATCAGTGGATGGAGAATCTCTGTCTGTTTCGTCCTCTCCCTCTCTCTTGTCACTCTGCCTTCCAAATAGATAAATTAAAAAAGAAGAAGAACAAGAAGAGGCCTGTTCCTTGTTTGGGACATCAGGCAGAGGGGGTAGGGAGGGCACAAAAGTACAGGCCCCCCCAGGGACACAGGTGCTCCCTCGGGGTCCCAGTTCCTCCCCCTGCACAAGACTCCTGCCCTTCCTAGGCTGCCATCAGGAGAGGGGAGCTGGTGCTGCCTCTGAGCTCGGAGCCGTAATGAAGGGTCAGATGCAAACCCGCGAGTGGGCACCGCCCAGGACACACTTTGCAGAAGGCCAGTCTGCCAGGACCTGCCCAGCTTCCGTAGCATGCACCCCTCTGGCCGGCAGTCTCACTCTGGAACAGCACCCGTGCCACGCAGGGCGAGGACAAGACGAGGGGAAGGCCGGCGTGTGGGTCTGTGCTCGTCACTTCTGCGCGGGTGAGGGCCCTGCCTCACTGTCTGGCCTGGTGGGAGACCAGTGAGCGGCGTCTGGATGTGACGCCTGTGTCCCACGTGTGCCGGGTGGTGAGGTGCTGCAGGCTCTCTGCTCTTGGCAGAGGGGCAGCATTTTTGGTGGTTCTTTCAGACACTGAAAAAGAGGGACTTGCCTGAGGCCGATGGGAAGGGGCAGGGTCACAGAACATTCCGGATTCTGCGCCAGGGAGCCCTGGTCTGATTGCTCAAGGCCGACCTCCTAGGGAAGTCACAGCCCCGGTTGCTCTGGGCGCTGGGGAAATCAGAGTTTGAGCAAAGGCCGGTGGGAAGTGGTCGGCAGCGAGGCCTGGCAATCTCGTGAGTTCCTCTTGCAGCCGGAGGCCGCGCGGTGGAGGAACGCTGGGGGAAGTAGGCTGGGACGGGGGCTGTGGCAGGAGGTTGGGAAATCTCCCTCCAGGTATAGGCTGCTGGTCCCCTCCTCGGCCCCCGTGGCCTGCCCCCCTGTTCTCCACGAAGCTGCTTGGCCTTGACTTCCGCCTAGGGCCCCCATCGCTTTGGAATTGCAGTCCAGGCTCCCTGCGGCCAGCAAGGCTCCTCCTGCGCCCTCGCGGCTCAGCACTGCTCTCCAGCCTTGAACCTCCCACAGCTGTGCGCACCTTCGTGACCGGCTCTCAGCCTGGTTCTGTCTGCCCTGGAGGCAGCACTTGGTGCCACCGGAGCTCCTCCCCTGGTGTTTTTGTTTTGTTTTTCAGATCTTATTAGCTGAACTTCCTCTCTCCTTGCCCCCTAGTTCACCCCACCCCGTCACACACACACACACACACACACACACACACACACACACACACGACCAGATGCTCATGCTGCGGTATTTTTAGCTCCTGTATAGTGGCTGGTTCATAGCAGGCGCGCAGTGACAGTTAACTTAGAATTCCCGCCTGATTTCCCTGGCCGGGATTCTGCATTGACCTAGGACGTGAATTGCCACACAGAGCTGCAAGGGGGCTTGTGCTGCTTCCCGTCTGTGGGTGGTGGGTTTAGGATCCGCACTCCGATGGCTGACAAGCCTCCTAATGGAAATTCCAGGACCTGCGGAGGGTCTTGGAGCCTCCTTGTGTGTAGGATGTTCTAATGGATTGGGGTGCAATCCTCAGGTGTGGATTTCTGATACCCAAAATGTTTGAAAATAAACTTAAGTTAGTTGCTGGTCTAGAAAAACCGAAAGTTTTGTACAGCAGATTTCAACATTCCTTGGAAAACTCTAGACTCTCTGGAACCACTGGGCCTGGCTCTGAGCGAGGACAGTGCGGGCCACCTCCAAGGGCCACCTCCTCCGTGTTCTCCAGCTGGCCCAGGAAGTCCCCTGAGCTTTGGTCCGGGAGTGGGAGAGTCACTGTCACCCCGTTCTGCCTGGAGGAGGGGTGGGTTCCTTCTCAGGCCCTTTCCAAACAGGGCATTGCGCCATGATGTCCTAGCTCCACGAGCAAGTGAGCCGTCTCCCCCTCCCGAGAGAGAGGAGATCCTGGCTGAAGGGTCCCAGGGCAGGGGCAGGCAGGTGGCCCAGAGCACTGCCCCTCCTGCCACTCTGCCTCCTCTCACTTTGTGCCGCCCCCTTGCCAAGTCCACTGAGGACACGCTCGGGACCAAAAGCGTGACTCAGGCTTACGTAGAGTCTCCAAGCTGGACGGGCCACGAGAGCATGGTACCAGCCTCAGAGCACGTCAGCCCGGGTCAGAAACAGCCGGGAGCGTCCGGCTTAACCCTGGGTGCCCACGCCTGGGGAGAGACATGGCCTCGGGCTCCGTGAGCGGGCTCCCATGCAGTCTCCCCTGAATCCCACTGTCTGCCAGCTGTGCTGTTGTGATAATGAGCATTGCCAGCCTCCCTGTTTCCCGTCCTTTGTCACGCCTCTCCGTGATCATCATTGGAGTCAACGGAGTAGTGCCCGCTTGGGCGGCACTTACATAAGTGAGCTGAGTGCCTTGGCTTCCGGTCCTGGGAGGGGAGGGGCAGCGGCGGGCAGGGAGCGCCGTGGCCCCAGGGTGCTCTGTGTTCTGAGCCCTTTCCTGCCTGCATCCCACCCTGGTTACCAGTGGTTACACTTCATTCTAGATTTCTCCCCTTAAGTTACCAGGATTTAAAACACTGTCTCTGTGAGCATTTTTCTCCATGTAAGTGTTTTTTAATGTTTTGAATTTGTTTTTAGGATAAATCCTACATGTTTGAATGCCTAAGTCAGAGAAGAGGAAAATAAGAATTAAAGAAATTGCTTTTTTTTTTTTAAAGATTTATTTATTTATTTATTTGAAAGGCAGTTATAGAGAGGAAGAGGCAGAGAGAGAGAGAGAGAAAGAGAATCTTCCACCCACTTGTTCATCTCCAAATGGTTGCAAAGGCCAGAGCTGGGCCAATCCGAAGCCAGGAGCCAGGAGCTTCCTCTGGGTCTCCCACACAGGTGCAGGGGCCCAAGGACTTGGGCCATCCTCCACTGCTTTCCCAGGCCATAGCAGAGAGCTGGATCAGAAGTGGAGCAGCCGGGACTCGAAACGGTCACCCACATGGGATGCTGGCACCGCAGGCCAGGGCGTTGGCCTGATGCACTATAGTGCAGGCTCCAAGAGATTGCTTTCTAAAGTCTTATTTATCTTTTTTGGCAGCTATGTTTGAGAATATTAGTTTGGCCTTAACTTTACCAGTATTTGGATTATAATTTTTAAAATTATAATAATTTAGTTGTTTAATATGGTACTTTCTTGTTTTAATTCACAGACTTCTACATGTGGTTATTCATATGAGTTGTAGAATTGGCTAAGGGCTTAATAACTGTATTTCTTCTGTGTGCATGTCCTGTGTGAATAGTTTGAATCTCTGTTAGAATATAGATTTTTAGAGATGGGTGAATATATAACACAGATAAGATTGACTCAATTTTTCCTAACATGTTCACTTCCCTCTCTCTCCCATCTCCTTTTTCGTTATGGTTCATTTTTAGTTTGATTTTATATACAAAGGGCAAACTCCACGCTAAGCATAGATTTCAACAGTTTGCACACACGCACACACATACAACATAGAGAGCACAGTTTAGGGACAAAATTTGCAGTCGATTCTCACAGTACAACTCAGTGAGGACGGAGGTGCTACATGGGGAGTGGTGCAGTGACTTCTGCTCCTTTAACACCTGACACTCTCAGTGATCACCCGAGGCTCTTGCCATGGCTGCCCTGTGGAAGCCTTTTGTGACCACGGACTCCGTCGGGATTTGGACACGGCCATGAGCAAAGTGGATGTTCTCTCCTCCCTTCAGGGAAGAGTACATCTCTCTTGATGACCCTTTCTTTCCACTGAGGTCTCACAGAGATCCTCCGTGTAGGATACTTTTTTTTTGCCACAGAGTCTTGGCTTTCCATGCCTGGAATGCTCTCACAGGCCTTTCAGCTAGACCGGGAAGCCTTAAGGGCTGATTCTGAGGTCAGAGTGTTACTTACAGTGAATGTCATTCTAGGAGTCTGCAGTGTGCACTGCTTCCCATATTGGACTTTCCTTCCTTTTTAATTCTATTATTATTACCAGGCACTTGATGCTATTTGTATGATCACTTTTACACTTAAACCCATCTGTATGTTGACTTTGACACTTAATATGATCATTCTAACAGTGAAGACAGCCTTGATACCACCAGTTTTTGTGGGTGTGGAGTCCCATTGCAAGTTGTAAGTCTGTAGGGCTGCAGGCAGAACTGTCTGCTTTATGGTTACAGACAACCTCCTCCCTCTCTTAATCTCCCTCTTATTTTTAACTGGCATCTTTTCCCAATGGACTTAAAATACATATGATTAACTCTGTGTCACATGAAGAGTTCAGCATATAAACATGTTTCTGGTGTAAATGGTTTTGCACTTTCATTGTCAGATGTGTGCATGTCCTATGTGACATGGTGGACTCTCTTCATAAGAGGAGAGTCTGGCGTGGCATGAGGTGGCCCCAGGACCTAGGGGTCTTAGTTGCAATCTCACAGAAGCTCCTGGGAGCTGCAGCTTGCTCTTTTCTCTTCTGGACTGAAGCAGGGTTTGTGGGGCTCCCTGACCCTGTGCATGGCCACCCTGATGACCGGGAGGCAGCAAATCCCTTTTCCCAGCTCAGGGTACTTAGAATGAATGCAGTTGGGGACTCTGGAGGGTCCATCATTGGTTTGTGAACAACAGGCTCGTTCGAGGCAGCAGGTGCTGCTTTGTTAGTGAATTGTCCGTGGAAGATGCACCCAGCTCAGTGCATCATGCGACCCCACCCTGGCAGGGTGGCCCTGGGCATTGGGTCTGATAGAGAACAGCTGAGCTGAGCATGTGCCCTCCTCTCGGGGGTCGAGCAGAAGGCGGCTTTCACCTCCTGCTTGGCTCTCTGCCCCCTGGTGCTGGCAAGGAAGCTTCCAGAACAGACGCAGCTCCTGGACGAGCGTTGGGAACCCAGCAGGTTCTAATCTCAGCTCCACCTTCCCCGTGAACCTTTAAACACGGGCACCGCCGCGTCTGTGCCTCTGTTCAGCAAGTGTTCAGGGCCTCGGCTGGGCACCAGGTGCTGCCGCACGGCCCCTCACGAGCCGTGTGCTCTCATGGACAGACAGAAAGACTGACATCCGTCCACGCGAGTCTGCCGAGGGTGGGGGCACGGAGGAGTGAATGCTGACCTCAGGCTGAAGGGAGTCCCAGGTGCGAACGGGGAGGAAGAAGAAGGAAGGGGGGCGCCCAGCCCGGGAAGCAGAAGGCACAGGCGCCGGAGGGTGGAGGTCCTTGTTCAGGCGGCTGCGGGGCAGGCAGAGGGCAGGGCCAGGTGGTGAGCGTGGTGCTAAGGAGCCCCCACAGTGCGGAGAAGCGTGCTGAGAGGGTGACCCAGCAGCCTGGGAGGGTCTCGAGCGGAAGGACCGAGGGGCTGACTGCTTAGCCGGGCAGTGCTTCCGTGGCCGAGGAGCCCAGGGAGAGTGCGCAGGTGGATCATCTGTGGCCACTTTCTGTGTCCTGTCCGCGACGAGGGGCCTGCTTGTATGTGGGCAAGGCTCAGGCTGAGAGCTGAGCTGGGAGGAGGCCCGCAGACGTGTTGCCTTGGAAGTCTGTTGGTGTAGCTTGGAGAGATCCCGCTTATTTGTCCATGTATTTAATAAATTGAGTGCTATGTTCATCAGCCTTTCTTTACTATGACCGAATGCCTGAGGCAACTCACCTTGTAAGGAGAGCTGCGCTGTTTAGCGCGTGGAGGTTCACGCCCATGATTGGATGAGCCCAGTGAGTAGCAGATGGCGAGGGTGGGAATGTGCGAGCCAGAAAGCAGAGAGAGGCTGGGCTGCCTTCCGAGGTGACCTAAGGACCTCCCTGTAGGCCCTCCTCCCAGTAGTGCGCCCCTGGGGCCCAGCCTTCAATGCGTGGTCTTCTCGGGGGACCCTCAGCACCCCGACCTCAGCAGCTGTCTCCCATGTAGCAGGTGTTTAGCAGCAAACGGAGCCGCAGGAAGAGGTTGGTGCCGAGGCTTCCTAAACTCTGGAATCGTGGGGGTGTGGCGTCTGCGTCGCTCACTGAAGTCTGAGTTCTGGTGCCTGAATTTCCCTAACGGCTGAATCTCTCCTGGTGATCCTGGCTGTCTGTTTCCGTCCCAGATGCCGTAGAGCCACGAGAGCTGCCCCAGTGGACTCTCCTGGGAAGCCAGAGCTCCCGAGTGATTCGTGTGCGCTGGTGGGCTCCACTGCCACGCCTGGGGAGTCATCCTCCGTGCCAGCCGCACCCCAGCCCCGAGCCATGGAGGCTGCGGAGGTCCCCGTGGGTTCCCTGATTGACTTTGGGACTGAGGCACCCACCTCCTGTTCCCTGGAGGCGCCGGCTCCAGCGCATCAGGACAGGGATGGGGACGGCTCCCTGGGCGACGGCGCGTCCGAGAGTGAGACCACTGAGTCGGCAGACAGCGAGAACGACATGGGCGAGTCACCCTCACACCCGTCCTGGGACCACGACCGCCGCTCCTCCTCCAACGAGTCCTTCTCCTCGGGCCAGAGCATGGAGTCGGCGCAGGACGAGGAGAGCCTGGCGCTCAGGGAGTTTATGCGCAACTACGTGGAGAAGATCTTCTCCGGAGGGTAAGTGGCCGCGGGCGGGGACCGGCACCGCGCCGGGCCGTCCTGCGTCGGGCGGGGACCGGCACCGCGCCGGGCCGTCCTGCGTCGGGCGGGGACCGGCACCGCGCCGGGCCGTCCTGCGTCGGGCTCTGCCTCTCACAGGGGCCACCCTGGGCCCAGGCTCCGTGTCCTCGTAGGTCAGCGAAGGGCCGCCGTTGGGGCTGTCTCCCCACCTCACTGCGTGCAGGGTTGTACAGGCACTGGATGCGAGTCCAGCCTCGGGTTTCCAGAATGGTTGGGCGCTCATCCAAATATGTGACTCCCCAATAATGCGTCTCTGCCTTTGAATGCATTTTGGGAGGAAGTGGGCATGGCTCCCTACTTTGGTTGTTTGACCAACACCAAGATCAGTCGCTTTCTCCAGTCATTCCATGGTTAATGAAAAGGGCAAAAAGCCCAGAGGTTTGCTGATTTGCTGGGAGGGCCCGTCTGTATTTGCACCGGGCCGTCAGCAGTGTGGAGTGTGGACAGCTGAGTCGACGCGTCTTGAAGAACATTCCAGAAACATAGCAGATGGCTGGCAGTGGAGCCTGTTTCATCTGGTGTTGGTATTTTGGGATAAATGAGACCAAGATGTTTTCTACAAAATCTCAAATAAATGAAAATTTTATAAGCCAACTGATCTCCAGCCTTCTGCTTCACTTTTGAGTCTTTAAATTTAGGAAAGAACAGTGGTCTCTCTCAGTAGAGGTCGGAAGTGACCTGAGATCATGTAAGCTGCGTGTCCACCCTGGAGGTGGTGACCCTGTGGCTGAGGGTCCCCTGGTCTCCGTCCCTCACCCACACAGGGGGACACGGTCAGTGTTGTGAGCTGGTTCACTTTCTGATAGGCACACGCGTTGATGGCCAGGCCCTGCTGATGAACTGGAGCTGGCCTCAGGCCTGTGGTGTTTCTTGGCTTCCTATGCCCTGCTGTGGCAGAGGGGATTCCACATGGACATCACCATCCAGAGGGGTGGGGGTCAGAGGACCAGGAGAACCAGAGCCTTGTAGGGTCCCTGCCCTGCCGCGGCTCCGACCTCACTAAGGGGGGGCAGGACAGGCTTTGGTCCGGGAAGCCCGGGGGGACTTGCATCATCGCCCTCGTGCCCTCTCTGGTCATCTGGACTTGACTCCTCATCTTTCTTTTCATTTTCTTTTTTTTGGGGGGAGGGGAGAGGTGTTACTGGTCAGCCTGAAGCCAGTCGCCAGGAGCTCCGTCCGGGTTTCCCTTGTGGGTGGCAGGAACCCAAACCCCTGGGCCATCAGCAGGATGTGTATGAGCAGGAAGCCGGGTGAGAAGCAGAGCTGGGGCGCAGTACCAGGTGCTCGGCTGGGGCCAGCAGCCCAAGCAGGAGCTCAGCTCTGCGCCGCCGCTCCCACTCCAGGCTCCTCGTCTTTGAAAGCAGGATGACGCTGCTTCACCCGGGGGCTGCCCGGGGCCGAGCTGGCCTTCGTGCGTCTGTTCGTGGCCGGGTGCCACGTGCGTTATTTCCTTCTCTTTGCTCTCCCCCCCACAGCCACCTTTGGTGTCCCTGAGAGTCGCAAGCTCTTTTGCTCATCTCTGTCCTCTCCTCTTTTGTCAGGGAGGACTTGGACCAGGAGGAGAAGGCCAAGTTTGGAGAGTACTGCAGCGGTGACAGTGGCCAAGGGCGGGAGTGGTTTGCTCGATACGTGAGCGCCCAGGTGAGGGCCAGCGGCCTGCTCCTCCGAAGGCAGCATCCGCGGTAGAGCCAGACTCCCGCATCCTGAATCCACCCTGCGGGAGGCAGTCGCAGGAGGTGGCGCGCAGAACAGCAGCACGGTGTGCCCCACGGTGTTGTGAGGGCCTGACCCCAGTGGTGGGCCACGCAGCAGGCTGGGCGGGCTCACCCCAGATGCCCCAGTGTGCGGCAACAAGAGAACCTGGTGTGGCCCCTCGGGTTATTCCAGAGGCCAGTACACGCCTGGGCTTCGTGCGTATGTGTTTTTATGACAACCTGCAGCATCCAGTCTGTAAAAGGTGATACCTCCCAGGCCTTGAAAGCCAGGCAAGCGAAATGTGCTCATCGGGCTCAGCCAGGAACTAGATGCCGTCGGCGCCCCGCAGATTCTGTTTGCCCCCAGAGAGTGGCTTATGTTCTTCAGTTTTGGGTATTTTTATCACGAGTAATTTATTCTTCATTGAAGAATTGGCAAGTTCTGATTAAGCTGCTTAGCCACCCACCCCCAACCCAGAGAGAGCGGGCATTGTCCTTGGGGCTGTGTCCGCGCACGTTTCCGTGCGTGGGTGGCCGTGTCCGAGGGAGGGCGTGGAGGAGCAGGTGCCTGCGCTCCGCCAGGCACAGGATGCCACAGAGACCCCACCCTGGGGGGCCCTGGAGGAGGGAGGGAGCCGCCCTGGGCCCCTCGTAGCTCTGTCTTGAAACACTCAGAGCAGGAAGCCCCTGGCGTCCCCGAGCCGCCCCCCAACGCCATGTCTGCCTCTTTCCGGACAGCGCTGCAACTCCAAGTGTGTCTCGGAGCCCACCTTCTACCGCCTCGTGCAGTCTTTCGCCGTGGTGCTGTTCGAGTAAGTCGTGCGGTCACTCACAGCCTTGTCCTCCCCGCGTCCTCCCCGCCCCTCCTGCCCTGTAGTAACCCCGTGCTGAGTAACACACACCCCATCATCAGCTTGCAGCCGCTCCCCTGACGCGCCCAGCATCAGCCGGGAGAAAGCGCGAGTTAGTGGTGCTTGCTGGGAGGAGACGTTAGAGAAAGCTGCAGCTGGGTGTGAGTCACGGCCCGGGGACCTGCCTGGCAGCTTCCCTCCCTCTGCGGAGCGCTCTTGACTTCCTGTTGCAGAGCACTTCAAGCCAGACAGCCGCCCAGCCCACCAGCAAACTGTGGATGAGGGGATTGGAGGAGTGCCCCCTGCCTGGGAGTGCTAATTAGGCCCTGCTGGAGCCCTTCCCGCGGGGGCTGATGGAGGCCCCTCCTTCCCCTGACTCGATAAGCTGTCAGCTGCACCACACCTGTGGGCTGCAGGCAGAGCAGGCGACAGGCCCTCCAGACGGTGAACGGGTGAACGGAGGGGGAGCCAGGCACCAAGCCCTGGCCGGGATGACCAGGAGCCATGTCCATAGCCGGGGAGAGAGGAGGGGTACGGGGGCGGGGGCGCCGCTCTGCGCCTCTGCCCGGGCCCTGTGCTCCCTCTGGCCCCTTGGCTGATCCCATGGCCACCCTGTGCCCATTCTGTCCTCCAGGCCTCCTCCCCTCCTAGGCTTCTCCTGCCCCTGCTCAGCAGAGCGGAGCTCTCTCCTGAGCCCTCCTTGCCATGCGTCTCCGTGCTCCGCCTGCCTCCTTGCCCTGGACGTGGGGTGTAGTCTGGAGGGGGAAGGCTGATAAAGAGGAGGAACCCTGTATCTCCCGCAGGGCCCGGCTCGCAGAGCGCCCGAGCCCCCTGGGGCCCTGTGCTGGCCCCACCAGTACCCTTCCCTGCAGTCAGCAGCTGTTTCCAGACGCCGGAGGCCATAGGGGGCTCCTGGAACCTTCCTCTGCGTGTTCCCATTCGTCTGTCTCTGACATAACTCAGTCTCAATTTTTATTTGAATTCTTCCTCAAACAAACGAAAGGGGGAAAATTAAATTCAGGTTCCAGCCCTGCCAAATAGATACGAATCTTCCCATCCTGTGCCCTGAGCACAAATATTTTTATTTGGTTGTAGAAGCAAAGCAAAAAAAAAGAAACTTTTTAATTTTATCCATTTATTTATTTTCATTTTATTTGAAAATAATGAGGGACAGAGAGATCTGCCATTCACAGACCACTCCCCCATGCCGGTGTCAGCCAGGGCTGAAAATGCCCATTCGTACGTTAGTTTCTGATGTTCGTGGCTTTTATAATTTTTAATTTATTAGTGTCTTTAATTTTTACTTTCATTTAACCTGGTATAGTTTTATGAATAGTCCATGTTGATTTTTCAAAGTATGTTAAAACACAAGATTTGAAAACACTCCTTAATCCCACGGCCAGGTCCTTTCTGCTGGCTTTGTAAGACATAGTGGCCCAAGGGCAAGACCAGACGGGAAGGAGAAGTGGGCAGGGGACCTGGCTGGGAGGGCAGAGAGGCCAGAGATGCGGGGGAGGCTGCCGCGTGCTCCCCTCTTATCCTGCCCCCCAGTGCTCGGGGTAGCACATACACTAGAGTAACTTCCCCCGGGGAGTCGGACGTGCCGACTGTGGGACACCACACAGCTGACTGGGAGTTTCTGAGCCGTAACAGGAATCCTCACAAAGTTCGTGGAAAATGTCTATTATGAAAAATTATTCATGGGTTTCAAGTGGTTTTTGCACCAAAATAAGCTTTATTTTTAATTTCATTTTTCCTCACACCTGAAAAACTTGTGGATTATTTTAACATATTTAAACAGTAGAGACAGAGACAGCCAGACAGGCAGGCAGAGACGTCCCATCCACTGTCCATTCCCCAGATGCCTGCACCACTGGGGCTGAAGCCAGGAGCCCAGGTCAGTTCTGGTTTCCCACGTGAGCGGCCGGCACCCGTGTGCCCCAGCCGCGACTGCTGCCTCCCGGGTGCACCTGACCTGGCAGCTGGGTGAGGGCAGAGCTGGGGCTCAGTCCCCGGCACCTGCGTCTGTCACCTGAGCTTTCCAAGTCTGCACAGCCGCCCCTTCCCCCGCAGCCTTTACGGTGCCCTCGGAGAGCGCCAGGGCCGTGCGCCTGGGCCCCAGGGTGTGAACGGAGACTCGACTTCTATGCTGGCTCCTGTGTGCTGAGCTGAGCTTCTTGGGCGGCAGCATTTGCCTTTAAAGTGGACCAGCCAGGCTGACGGCGCTGCCGGAGTCAGGCCAGGCCCCAGGCACTGGGCCGTGGGTGACTTCCCTGGGGGCACTGAGGGGATGGTCTTGTTGCTTCCGCTGCAGCAGCGCCATGGGAGGGAGGCGTTGCGGAGGCGTGACCGTGCAGTAGGTTCGTCTTGTTACTGGGTGCCGGTGAGGACCGGTGGTTCGGAGCTCTCGCCGGTCAGCCTGGCCTCTCGTTTCAGGTGCCATCAGATGGACGACTTCGGGCCGGCCAAGAACCTCATGACCATGTGCTTCACCTACTACCACCTTGGTGAGCGCGGGCGCCGCTCGGCGCTCAGGCTGGGAGACGCTCAGTGGCTGCGGCATGGCCTGAGGGGAGGGCTGCTCCTGACTGCGAGAGAGCTGTGGGCTGCTGGAGGGCACGGGCGGCGGTGTGCCAGGGAGATGCGCGAGCAGTGAGGCTCCTAGCGCGGGAGGGGAAGGCAGGGTCTGCGCCGTGGGTCAGGAGGTTGGTGTGCAGGGAGCGGGGACAGGGACACGCAGCGTCCACGGTGTGCAGGGAGAGGGACACGCAGCATCCACGGTGTGTGGGGACAGGGACACGCAGCGTCCATGGTGTGTGGGGACAGGGATACACAGCGTCCATGGTGTGTAGGGAGCGGGGACAGGGACACGCAGCGTCCACGGTGTGCGGGGAGAGGGACACGCAGAGTCCACGGTGTGTGGGGACAGGGACACGCAGCGTCCATGGTGTGTAGGGACAGGGATACACAGTGTCCATGGTGTGTAGGGAGCGGGGACAGGGACACGCAGTGTCCACGGTGTGCACGCAGCAGGGAGAGGGACACGCAGCGTCCACGGTGTATGGGGACAGGGACACGCAGCGTCCATGGTGTGTGGGGACAGGGACACGCAGCGTCCACGGTGTGCGCGCAGCAGGGAGAGGGACACGCAGCGTCCACAGTGTGTGGGGACAGGGACACGCAGCGTCCATGGTGTGTGGGGACAGGGACACGCAGCGTCCACGGTGTGCGCGCAGCAGGGAGAGGGACACGCAGCGTCCACGGTGTGTGGGGACAGGGACACGCAGCGCCCACGGTGTGTGCGCAGCAGGGACAGGGACACGCAGCGTCCATGGCGTCCATGGCGTACAGGAGAGGAGCTTGCAGCTCGTTTCGGGGAGGAGACAGGTGGCAGTCGTAGGTGCCAGCAAAACCTGATGGGGCTTGTCCTCGAAAGGAGGTGGTTAGCCGGCACCGTGGCTCACTAGGCCAATCCTCCACCTGCGGCGCCGGCACACCGGGTGTAGACCCAGTCCAGGTGCCGGATTCTGTCCTGGTTGCTCTTCCAGTCGAGCTCTCTGCTGTGGCCCGGGAGTGCAGTGGAGGATGGCCCAGGTGCTTGGGCCCTGCACCTGTATGGGAGACCAGAAGCACTGGCTCCTGGCTTCGGATCAGCGTAGCTCCAGCCGTGGTGGCCATTTGGGGGGTGAACCAACAGAAGGAAGACCTTTCTCTCTGTCTCTCTCACTGTCTAACTCTGCCTGTCAAAAAAAAGAAAGGAGGCGGTTGTGGGCAGTCTAGGGTGAGCTGGACTCGGCTCCCGGGTGTGAGCTGCAGGTACCTTGTGCAGAGTCCAGGTTTTTCTTGATGCAGAGGCTGTGACGTCTCTTCTGGAACTTTCTGGCAGCTTGGAGCTCACGGGCTCCTGGGAAGTCCCTAGGGTGCGATAGTAGACACGTACTGGGCCACTGCAAGTGGAAGCCTCTGTGTGGCGAGGGCCAGGCCGCCCTCACGCCCTCTCCCCTCACGCCTGCAACTCAGCTTCGTCGTCTCCTGCCCCCAGTAGCGCATCCCTTCCACGCGCTCTGTTCTGTGCCAGCAGCTGCTCCGAAGGCCTTCGGTCAAGGCTAGGCCGCCATCCGCCAGGCCCTTCATGCCGGGCCGCCGCTCGGCTGCCTTGACTGCCTTTGAGTGAGGTGGGAGCCCCTCGTGCAGCCGGGGGCTCCCCTTCTCAAGGAACAGCATGGCCTGCTTGCCCGAGACAGGCCGTGCACAGAGCAGCTCTCACGGGTAGAGGAGGGACACTGGGCCTTGGCCTGTAGAGGGCCCAGGGTAGGTGCTGGGTGGCCCCGGGACATGGAGCTCCTGTGTGGCCTTGGCTCGTGCCCCTCCTCCCTCAGGGTGCCCTCCTCCTCCATGTCCCCACATCCCTTGCCCGCCTGCCTGTGGACTGTCTGCACGGTGGCCCCGTCACAGGGAGAGCCGCCTTGTCCTGTCTCCTGCGCTTCGCCCACATTGCTGCAGCCCTGCCCTTCTGTTGGAAGCTCCCCAGCGTGCGCTTCCCTCGCCTCCCTGCGGCCTGGCTCCCTGCTGCTTTCTCTTCCAGCCTTCCCAGTTCCCGGCCCATCTTCCGTACACAGCAAGTCTAGGGCCAAACCCTCCGTCCCGTCCTGGGCACCCACTGAGCGACAGAGGATGGGGTTCCTGCCTCCCCGTCACTGACCTGCGGCCCCGGGCTTGTTCTAGGCCGGTCCATTCTCGTTCCGCTCAGTTTCTTCTGTCTCCTCCAAGGCAAGCCTCACCTGCTGCCCCCCGAGTCCAAGGAGAAGCCTGCAGGGAGCATCGACTCGTACCTGAGGTCGGCCAACAGCTGGCTGGCCGAGAAGAAGGACATCGCCGCGCGGCTGCTCAAGGACACCTCGGCCACCACCGAGAACGCGAGGGGCTTTTTCGGGGGCCTGGAGACCAAGCTGAGGGGACCCCTGGTCAAGAGAAATGAGTGAGTGTGGCTCAGGGGCGTCTCCCCGTGCTGTGGGGAGGGGCAGGCAGGCAGGGGGAGGAGAGAAGGGCTGGGCTGAGCAGGGAGTGTCAGAGGGCGCCAGGCGCCCTGCTGGGTGCATCTGTCCACCTTCTCGGCTTTAGAGGCTGAGCTGCCGCCCAGCTCGACCCCCCCCCCCCCCCCCCCCGAGAGCGCTGTCCTGTTCCTGCCCTGCAGCCGCAGGCCCGGGGTCTCTTCCCCTCCACTGACGAAGAGCCTATGGAGACTGTTCAGTTGACGGGAAGAAAACGACACCCACGCTGCACTGCGGCCGCCTCTTCCCCTCCTCCTCCCCCTCCTCCCCTTCCTCCTCCTCTTCCTCCTCCACCGCCGCTCCCCCCACCCCTCCCCTTCCTCCTCCTCCCCCTCCCCTTCCTCCTCCCCCTACTCTTCCTCCTCCCCCTCCTCCCCTTCCTCCTCCTCCCCCTCTACTTCCTCTTCCTCCCCTTCCTCCTCCTCTTCCCTTTCCTCCCCATCCCCTTCCTCCTCCTCCTCCCTTTCCTCCCCCTCCTCCCCTTCTTCCCCTTCCTCCTCCCTCTCCTCGCCTTCCTCCTCCTCCCCCTCCCCTTCCTCCCCTTCTCCTTCTCTTCCTCCTCTTTCCCCCACCTCCCTTCCCCCTCCTCCTCCCCCTCTTCTTCCTCCCCCACCTCTTCCTCTCTCTCTTCCTCTTCCTCCCACTCTTTCCCCTCCTCTTTTTCCTCTTTCCCCTCCTCCTCCCCCTTCCTCCTCTCCCCCCATCCCTCTTCCTCCCCCTCCTCCTCTCCTCCTCCTCCTCTTCCTCCACCCTCCCCCTCCTCCCCATCCCTTTTCCTCCCTTCTTCCCCCTCCTTCTCCCTCTCCTCCTCCTCCTCTAGCCGTGGTGAGAGTCCGTGCTAATGAAAAACAGGAAAGACCCAGGAGACCACCACCGTCTCTGAGGAGAGCAGTTCCGTTGGGGGCTGGGAACATTAGGCCCGGGGGCAGCGAAGCCGAGGCTTCTGGAAGAAGGGGCCACGTCCACGAGAGGGAGCCTTCAGTCCCCCGTGGTCCCCACCAGCACTGCCAAGCCCGGTCTCATCGGCGTGACTCGGCTCACTCTCCGCCAGCGCGTCCGGTTCTGTGCTTGGGGGACGACGGGCAGGGCCCCCTGCAGCGCGTCTCCTCTGGCGGGCAACAAACAGCACCCCTTTCATGAGATTCTCTGGAGAAAATGGCATCAGGACACACAGTCCCGTCTCAGAAACGTGAGGAGACTGTGGCGTGGGCACGTTTGTCCTTACTGTGGTCTCTCTCTCCAGGGAGGACGAGAACAAGGCCAAGCAGAAGCTGCCCAAGACGGGTGAGTAGCCTGTCCTGTAACCAGGCCCACCGCTGACCAGCATCCACAAACATGCCGGGGCCTTCCTCACCTCTGTGAGCATGCCAGTGTCGTCTCAGAGGATTCCTAGGCTGGCCTGTGTTGTCTGCCGAGTTCCCACGGAAGAGCTGCTTTTGCTAGTCAAGTGTTCCTGGGAAGGGCAGCCGCCCGAGGAACTGTCCCCTGGGAGCCGCCTGTCCCGTCGCTGGCGATGGCGGCAGGGCAGCTGCTGTGGAGTCAGCTCTGTGTCTCACTGAGCTCTGAGCAGTGGCTGCTGGGAGGTGGGGCGTGTGGTGTGCTGACACGCGAATGCACAGCCCCAGCCACCCCCAGCTTCTCGCTCTCCCCTGCAGTGACGGTGTGCAGTCCAGAGGACGAGAGGAAGGGGGAGAAGATCTACCTGTACACGCACCTCAAGCAGCAGCCCATCTGGTAAGGCCCCGCCGGCCCTGGAGGGCACTGCTGCCCAGAGATGGGGCCAGGAGAAGGCCCAGACCCAAAACACGAGTGCTGACAGGTGTTGCAAGGATGCGGGGACACTGGGGCTGTCCTGTGCCGCTGGGAGGCGCGTAGACGGGGGCCGGCGGTGGAGGACTGTCTGCCTGTTACTCCCACACAGAGCAGGTGGTCCAGCAGGTCCATGCTAGGTGCAGACCCCAGAGAGACGAGGACGCGTCCGCACACAAGCCTGAGCAGCAGTGTCACGGCGGCCAAAGGGCAAAGCCAGCCCAAGTGTCTGCTGGCAACAGAGAAGCAGAGCGCGGTCTGCCCGTGCCGCACGCCGTGTCACTCGGCCGTGCGGGCATGGAGTGCTGGCGCACGCTGAGGCTGGTGGCCCTCAGAAGCAGGGTGCCAAGGGGAGGAAGTCAGACGCAAAGGACCACCGGCCGTGTGATTCCGTCCTGTGGCGTGGCCAGCACGGGCAGAGCCCCAGGGACAGCGAGGGGGCGTTGCTGGGCAGCCGGCAACGGGCTGCTTCACGGGGTGATGGAACTGTTCCGGAAACAGTGCTGGTCCTGGCATGACTCTGAATGCGCTCGAGACCCCTGGGCCGTGTGCTTCCGAGGGTGGGCTTATGGGTATGAATTACATTCTCATAGAGCTCTTGGATGTACACGTTTGTACACACACACACACATGAATGAAGGCCATGTGGTGGTGGGCGGTCAGAGGTCAAGAGGATCCTTGTGCCCCACTGACTGTGGACAGCCGTCTGTGTCACTCTGATGCCTCCGAGGGCTCTCATCACCGTCACAAGGGCAGTGCTGCCCTGGCAGGCCCCTCCTCCGCAGTCACAGTCTTGCAGTGGTCAGAATAGCCCATCGCAAAGCCCAGGCCTTGTGACAGGCATGGCCACCTCAGGATGGAGCTCTGGGAGACATGTAAGTGGCCCAAGTGGCGAGTTCCCGTGGCAGTAGAGAGGGGAGGTGGATCCAGTCCCTGTGGCTCCTGTGCAGGGGTTAGCTCTCCCCCCCCTGGTCCCTGGCCTAGCCGTATCTCACCTCCTGTGGCTCATGTGCAGGGGTTAGCTCTGCCCCGGTCCCTGGCCTAGCTGTATCTCACCTCCTATGGCTCATGTGCAGGGGTTAGCCCCACCCCCACCCCCCGGTCCCCGGCCTAGCCATATCTCACCTCCTGTGGCTCGTGTGCAGGGGCTAGCTCCCCCCCCCCCCCCGTCCCTGGCCTAGCCGTATCTCACCTCCTGTGGCTCGTGTGCAGGGGGTTAGCTCCACCCCGGTCCCTGGCCTAGCCGTATCTTACCTCCTGTGGCTCGTGTGCAGGGGTTAGCTCCCCCGCCCCCCCGGTCCCTGGCCTAGCCATATCTCACCTCCTGTGGCTCGTGTGCAGGGGTTAGCTCCCCCCCCCCCCAGTCCCTGGCCTAGCCGTATCTCACCTCCTGGTGTAGGTTTGGGAAAGGTTTCCGGGAAGGGCCACGTGATGCCGTGGCAGGCTGCGGGGCCACACAGGCTCTGGTGCTGTTCTGTTGTAGTGCAAGAGCCACTGTAGCTAATTCCCCAATACCTGAGCGTGACTCATTCCAGCAAAACTTTATTTACAGAAATAGCAGCTGGGTTTGGGCCACATACCAGACCCCTGATCTTTTTTTTTCTAAAGATGTATTTATTTATTTGAAAGGCAGAGTTACAGAGAGGCAGAGACACACAGAGAGAGGTCCTCCATTCACTGGTTCACTCCTCAAATGGCTGCAATAGCTGGAGCTGTGATGATCCGAAGCCGGGAGCCAGGAGCTTCCTCTGGGTCTCTGAGGCAGGTGCAGGAGCCCAAGGACTTGAGTCCTCTGCTGCTCTCCCAGGCCATAGCAGAGAGCTGGATCCGAAGTGGAGCAGCTGGGTCTCGAACCGACGCCCATAGGGGATGCCGGCACTGCGGGCAGCAGCTTTACCCACTACAGCACAGCGCCGGCCCCAACCCCGATCTTTTTTTTTTTTAAGATTTATTTATTTATTTATTTGAAATTCAGGGTTATACACAGAGAGAAGGAGAGGCAGAGAGGGAGAGAGAGAGAGAGGGAGGGAGGGAGGGAGAGAGAGAGAGAGAGAGAGAGAGAGAGAGAGAGAGAGAGAGAGAGGTCTTCTATCTACTGGTTCATTCCCCACTTGGGGCCCACAATGGCCGGAGCTGCATCAATCCAAAGCCAGGAGCCAGGAGCTTCCTCTGGGTCTCCCATGCCGGTGCAGGGCCCAAGGACGTGGCAGTCTTCCACTGCTTTCCCAGGCCATGGCAGAGAGCTGGACTGGAGGTGGCGCAGCCGGGTCTGGAACTGACACCCACATGGGAGGCCGGCACTGCAGGCCACAGCTTTACCCGCTACTCCACAGCGCTGGCTCTAACCCCTGATCTTGAGGAAGCATTTTCCATACTCAGATTTCCCTGTGCATGTGTGTGTTCTCTGCACATGGCACATCCCTGCCCAGAACAGCAGGCCTTCCCACCCTTCCTCTTGGAGAAGGGGAACCAGCCCCCCGGGGCCGCCGCACCCAGGACATCCACGGGGAACCAGCCCCCCGGGGCCGCCGCACCCAGGACATCCACGGGGAACCAGCCCCCCGGGGCCGCCGCACCCAGGGCATCCACGGGGAACCAGCCCCCCGGGGCCGCCGCACCCAGGACATCCACGGGGAACCAGCCCCCCGGGGCCGCAGCACCCAGGACATCCACGGGGAACCAGCCCCCCGGGGCCGCCGCACCCAGGGCATCCACGGGGAACCAGCACCCCTGGGCCGCCGCACCCAGGACATCCACGGGGAACCAGCCCCCCGGGGCCGCCGCACCCAGGGCATCCACGGGGAACCAGCCCCCCGGGGCCGCCGCACCCAGGACATCCACGGGGAACCAGCCCCCCGGGGCCGCAGCACCCAGGACATCCTGGCTCCCTCTCGCCTCCATGGCGTCTTCCGTGCCCGGTTCTCCTCCCCTTCCTGCGCCGCCTCCTGAGAGCTGCGGACACTTGAGCCCAGGGAAGCCTGTTTAGGATCGAGTCACACGCGCGTTCGTTCTGCTCAGCCCTTCCTCTCCGAGGCTCTTGGAGGCTCAGGCGGATGTGGGGACTCCTGGTCTTTGTCCCTCACGCGGGCCCAGGGCCTGTGCTTCTGCCGCCCTCCCCTCACGTGTGTCTCTGTCCCGCAGGCACACACTGAGGTTCTGGAACGCAGCCTTTTTTGACGCCGTCCACTGCGAGAGGAGAAAGCGGTCCCCCACCACCAGGTAGGCGCCAGGAGCGGCCCCGTTTTGCTCAGGACGGAGGCCTGGGGAGAGGCTGTCCCCCCGGTGTCTGAAGAGCACAGAACGGCTGAGTTACGTGCACACGTTTCCCTTCAACCCTCCCGGCCCCGGCGCCCTGCAAGCTGCCTGAAGCCCGGACGCGCACAGCTTCGCGGGTGGGGGTGCATGAGTGCTGTCTGTCCCAGGGCTCCGGCATGAGTTGGCCTGACCCTCCTACAAATGCAAGTTCCCACTGAGTGAGACCACCAGGCCCGCCCACCCCCGGCCCCACCGCGGGACCACCCTCCACCCTGCTTGTCGCTGGGAGCCCTGTGACGGGGGGCTGGGCGGTGGGACGTGCCCCTCAGCTCACTGTGGGTGGTGCTGGCGCTGCAGAAGACCCCCTTCCGAGACCCTCTCCGTGGCAGCCTCAGGGAGTTGGCGGTGACACCCCGTGCAGCTCTGTCTGTCCAGAGCCGGGAAAGGTTGCCGCCCACCGTGTGCAGCGACTGGGCAGCCAAGGGGCGGCAACACCACCCCGTGCCCCTCCCAGGCCTGGGTCCCCTTCTTGGCCCCACGGTCATGTGGCTCTGAAGTCTCTAAGGTCTCAGAGCTCTGGTCTCAGCGTTAGTGACAAAAGCCTTCCTGGTCCTTAACGCCAGGCAGAGCCCAGCCTCGCTCCCTGGCAGGCGGGGCAGCTGGCTGCCAGGTGGACGCCACACGCTGGTGCCAGGGGCCAGCCGAGAGGCACTCCCTCCCTGTGGGGGCAGCAGAAACCTAGCGGGGTCCCAGGGGGCCTGCTTGAGGCCCACACAGTCTGCTGCGGCTGTGTTTCCCGGGAGACGGGGCTCCTGGAGCAGGGACCGATGGCGGTCTTCCTGGGGGTCTGCAGATCTGACCGTGCCGGGAGACAGGCGTGCGGCAGGTGCTTAGATGCTTCCGGGCAAACGGGCTGTGCTCTGGGTGAGCTCTCGAGCCTCTGGGAGAGACGCTGACTCGAATCCTCTCTGCCCTCTCTGTCCTGCCTGTGATAACCCCTCTGCGTGCTCTCTCCGCCCGTCACGTATCTTGCATGACCTGACATGTGCCTTTGTTTACCTGTTTCTGCTGCCGCTGCAGAGGGGATGCTGGAGAGGAGGAGGAGAAGAGGTGTGTGTGTCCCCGGGGCTCCGTTCCCTTCCACAGCACTGGGGGAGGGCGTCCCGGGGAGGCAGGCCCAGCGCTAGGACCGGACACGGGCTGGTGGGAGCGTGCCAAGGCCGGAGCTCCTTGAGACAGTCAGAAAGCCAGTGTGACACCCCGAGGCGCCCCCGCCCCGGGCAGGGTGGAGGGAGCTGCGGGTCCGAGCGACGCTCTCCCCCCAGTGGCTCCAGCCCCTCTGGAGCTGACCCCGGGACCTCACCCTCAGTGTCCCCCGTTTGCGCATTTTGCCCTGGCTCGGAGGGAGTTGAGCATGGGCGTGGAGAGACTTGCCGCGTGGTGCCCTCTGGGAGGTGCTGGGCTGGCAGGTTTGGGGAGTCGCGCAGGAAGGGCAGCTGCCGTCTCTTGTCCCACACTCTGGTGAGGCAGAAGCTGTGTCGTGTGGCGGGGGTTCCAGTGCCCACGCGGGGTCTGGCTCTTCCGGCTTCAGCTGTGTCCTTGTTAGAATACCCGGTGCCTATTTTAGAGCAAGAGACCTGCCTGGTCATAGCAGAATCCCTGACGTGACGCTCTTTGTGGCGAGCTCAGGGCGCTTCCTTAGACGGCGCTGCTCACGGCTGGAGAGAGCCCTGTGGCCTGGGCAGGAACTCGCGCGCAAAGCAGGCTCCTGGTTCATGAAAAGGCCCGGTGACGAGGCCTCTGGGTCCTGAAGCCCAGGCGCACAGCGGGCTGGGAGTGTCGCGCACAGCCTCCCCGAGCGGCACCGGGAGGGAAGTCCCGCCTGGAGCCGGCTGAGAGGGCCGCAGCCTCCTGGCCTCACGGGCAGATGAGGCCTGACCGGCACAGGCCACGCCCTCCACCCGCCCTGCCTTACCAGGAAGAGGGGCTGGCGTTGCTTCCGGTGTGAGTAGGTGGGGGCGGTGGCCCCGTCTCCAGGCAGCCTGGTGCCCGCAGCCTGACTTCTGTTTTCCCGTGAGCTCTGCTGGCAGCGAGACGCTGCCGACACCCATGTGCACCGAGCAGGTGTCTCCATCCCAGGTCTCCCTTGTGGCGAGGGCCTGGGCGCATCCAGGATCCCCCTGTGCAGGGCCGGCCCTCCGGTGGGACCGAGGATTGAGCCCAGTCCGAAGGAAGTACCTGCCGAGTGCCACAGACCTTTCCACCTCTCTCTAGCGGTCACTTTGAGGCCAGCCGCAGTGAGGGAGGCGTCACCTCGTCCGCACGGGGGCCGTGGGGCCAGGGCTGCTCTGCTGCGAGGCTCCGAGGGCGCTGTCCCTCCGTGGTCGGCACTGGGCAGCGTCCACTCCATGCGACTCTGCACACCAGGCCCGGGGTGGCGAGGGCACTGATGGATGTGCTGGGAAATCTGGAAGGAAGGACGAAGGGGGGTGGCTTGGCACAGTGCCTGAGGTGTGTTCTGGGCGCCTGTGGGATCCAGCCATCTGCACGGGGAAGCTGGAAGCGGCTTTCGTGGGCCTCGTGAGCCCCGTGGGCCCCGTGAGCCCCTGAGCTGTCTGGGGCCAGGAGGGTGGAGAGGGCTTACAAGTTCCCGCCCTTCCGTTTCCTTTCTCTTCCGTTAGCTTCTGCGTCACCGACGTCACTGCTGCACGCTCTCTCGTCTCCCTTCTCCTGATTCTTCTCGCAGCCTTATCTCAGTCAGGGTCGTCTGTCCAGAGCTCGCTTGGAGGGGACATGGGCTAGCGTGAACTCCTCTGTGTCAGTGTCCACTGCGCTCCTGCCGCTAGCTTCCCAGGCAGTCACACACAGGCCGGGGCCTGTCTCCGCCCCGGGGGCTGGAGGAGCCGTGCAGGGCTGGGGCGGGGAAGGGGCGGCCCGCAGGGAGCCCTGAGAGGAGGGCTTTGTTAGACCCTGCAGCCCTCCTCCTGCGGCAGCTCCTGGGCCTCTTGGTGTGGGGCCTGCAGACGCCCAAGCACAGACTCCCCACCCTGTGCAGACAAGGAGCCCGTGCGCCCCTCCACGCGCGGGCCACGGCAGACCAGGCCTGCCCCAGGCTTTCCAGTACTTTCTTCCAGGGCGTGCAGGCTTTGTGAGGGTCCCGCAGCCACAGGGCTACAGTTGGGAGGCTTGGCGGGAAGACTGTGTCTCTGGAGGCGGGCGGTGGAGAAGCAGCACCGAGGGGAGGAAGCCGTGGAGCGCGGGGCTGGCCCTCTGCACACACAGCCTCCCGCGGAAACTGCACTGGCCCATTGCGCTCGGACACTGGCGAGGCCCCTTCTCCTTGGGCATCCCCCCACTGTGAGGCGGGCCTGGACCCCGGTTTTTAACTGCAGAAAGGGCACGGGCCCTTCTTGTTCCTGCAGACGCTCGGGGCAGCCACTGCCCCGTGCCCCCAGGGCAGTAAAGCGCAGGAACAGTGATGTCAGCAGCTTCCGTCCGGGGGCCCTCGGGTGCAGTGTCAGGGTGGCGCGTGGCCCTGCAGTGCGGACGGCTCCCCTCTGGGTCAGGTGGCCGCGCCAGCCGAGCCTGCGGGTCAGAGCGGGGAGGGGCGAGTGGCAGGGGTGGACTGTGCTGCCTAAGCCTGCGCCCGCCCCTCCTGTGCCGCAGGGAGAAGTGGTGCCACATGACCCAGGAGGAGCGTGACGACAGCCTCCGCTTCAACGAGAACATCACCTTCGGGCAGCTGGGGTGAGCAGGGCGCCACGGGGAGGGCCCTGGGGGAGGGCCCTGGGGGAGGGCCCTGGGGGAGGGCCCTGGCAGCTGGGGTGAGCAGGGCGCCACGGGGGAGGGCCCTGGGGGAGGGCCCTGGGGGAGGGCCCTGGCAGCTGGGGTGAGCAGGGCGCCACGGGGAGGGCCCTGGGGGAGGGCCCTGGGGGAGGGCCCTGGCAGCTGGGGTGAGCAGGGCGCCACGGGGAGGGCCCTGGGGGAGGGCCCTGGGGGAGGGCCCTGGCAGCTGGGGTGAGCAGGGCGCCACGGGGAGGGCCCTGGGGGAGGGCCCTGGCAGCTGGGGTGAGCAGGGGCGCCACGGGGGAGGGCCCTGGCAGCTGGGGTGAGCACGGGGCGCCACGGGGGAGGGCCCTGGGGGAGGGCCCTGGGGGAGGGCCCTGGGGGAGGGCCCTGGCAGCTGGGTGAGCACGGGCGCCACGGGGGAGGGCCCTGGCACCGGCACAGCTGTGTCGGCCTGAGCTGAGCAGAAGCGCAGGTGGCCACACTCCGCCTGGATTCTGTTTCCTAATCAGCCCGCCCCTAACACGAGGGGGAAGGCAGGCCCCAGGTGCGCCTCCTGGGGGACCCGGCCGGCTGCCTGGCCCTGTGTCCGGGGTCCGACCATTGGCTGTCTCTGCAGCACCTTCACTCACAACATGCTGGCCTTCGGGCTCAACAAGAAGCTGTGCAATGACTTCCTCAAGAAGCAGGCTGTGATTGGCAACCTGGACGAAGGTGAGACCGGGCGCGGGGTTGTACTGCCGGGGGCTGGTGGGGGCGCCAGTGCGGGCACCCTGGAGCCCCTCCCTCCACCCCACCCCACCCCACGGCTGCAGAGAATGGTCTGGTTTAAATCAGAAGGGTGAGCTCGGCTGTCGCAGTGGCGTCCCTCCCCTTTCCCTAGGGGAGCGCGTGGGCTGCGTTTGGCATCTGTGTCTGCCAGGCGGCTTGCTGGGCGAGAGGCTGTCCAGGCCGACTGATGGCGAGGGCGGACGGTAACCGGGACAGGCTAACTCCGCGGCCGCTGCCTTGTCAGCCACGGTGGGGCTGGGGGAACCCATGGGGCCTGCTGCTGACGCCAGCACCCTGCCCGGCCGTGGAGCCAGCCCTTCTGTGTGGCCCCTGCTGCACTGTGTCTCCCCCATGGCCTCAGGACCCCGGCACCCGGACGCGTACAGGGTACCTCAGAAAGGTTACGGAGGAGTGCAGTTAAACGATGAGTTCATTTTGCTGCAAAATTTTATAAATCCGCGTAGAGTTTTTTTCATAACAGACGTTTTCCCCGCCTATTTGGAAGGACCAATGTTGGGGGCGGGGGCTGGGGGGAGTTCTGTCCTGGTCCAGAAGGGGGCTGCAGAGGCGTAGGCTCCGGAGGGGCAAGAGTTCCCAGTCCTGGACTGAATCAGTGTCGCCACAGCCCCGTGTCAGCAGCAAGGGCGAGGGGTCCCTGTCACCTCGCCCATCCCACGGTCCCCGTGGCACAGCCGTGCTCGGCGTGGCAGCGCACTCCCCGGGGAGGGGAGCCGGGGCGGCCTGTCGCGTCTTTCTCCCCGAGTGACTCAGCCTTCTCTTGTAGAGCAATACAAGCTGCTTAGCGACCACATTGAACAAATGGCGGCCGAGTAGAGGACGGGGTGCGCCCCATCTTCCTGGGCCAGCAACTGGCCGTCTCCCTCGATGACCCTGCATGACACCAGCAGTGCCCAGAGCCACTCCTCGCTGCCCTGCGGCTCGCAGTTAGAAGAACCTGGTGCCCGCGCTCCCGTCCGCCTGCATCTGCCCCCACCCACGTGCCAGAGTGATCGTACGGTCAAGTCCGAGGTGGCCGTCTGCACCCTGTGTGCCGGGCTCGTGAGATGAGACCTAGAGGGAGGAGGCGGAGGGAGGCCATGGCGGGGTGGGCACAGGGCAGCGTCTGCCTAGGCCTCTGAGGACCCTGGATAAGGGCAGGCGTGAGGTGCGGACATGGGGCCAGGCCCGGGGGTCTGCGGACAGCAGGGACCACTCCCCGCCGTGCCGTGCGGGCTGGGCTCACGGCTGTACTTGCCCTTCCTTTCTCCCTCCCCGACACGGGGGCTGGAGGCGACCCCTGCTTCCTGTAGGGAATGAACGCCTGTGTAGACGTCACTCTCCTGCTGTAGCAAGCCCCCCCCCCCACCCAGGGCTGGCCACGTCCTGCAGGCTCTGTGGGCTGCACAGTCTTGCTGGAATGTGTGCAGGCCGTCTGCAGCCCACAGCGTCCTGTGAAGCCGGGTCGCCTGGGTCCCAGCCGGGAGCCACGCGGCAGCCACGGAGAGCTGTCTTTCCTAAGACAGACACCTGCTGTTGGTTCAGGTCGCCGCCAGCGGGGAGGCAGCTGGGGCAGCAGCTGGGGGGCCGGCCAGCCCGGTGGACCTGGCTGCGTGTCCAAGCCCTGTGCGGCCCAGGCCTTCGTGTCTCTTTCCGACCCCCGCAGGCGTGCCCTTCATCTCGTCTCCGGTGCCGGAGACCACAGCTCCCCTCCTTGCGCTGGGCCAGGCACGGCAGGCCAGCTGTGGGCGCCGAGGTCTCACCCTCAGCACCCAGCGTGCGGGCCCAGAGCCTGCCCAGCCCCGAGCCCCCAGCCCATGAGCCCCCTGCACATGTCGCTGGCTAGCCTGGGCTCCCTCTGCCTCCTGCTGTAGCTGTCTGGGCACTGACCCTGACGCGGGGCCTGGGCTCTCCCTGTCTCCCCCGCCTTCCCTCACTACCTCCGCCAGCGTTCTGTCGGATTAAATTACTGTCTCATCTGTGAGCACAGAGATGCGCGCCTGGTCGTCACTTCCCATCAGTGCCTGCAAGGTCGTCCTGGGGACGCCTCCCCGCGTGGTCCAGGGAATGTGGATTGGCTGAGCCATAGAACGCATGTCTTGGGGGGAGGGGGGTGATAAGACAGAGGCAGCATAAAACATAGCATCCTCTAGACACACTCCTGCCAGCCGGGAGACAGGGCCAGGGCTCGGGGGCGATGGCGTGATACACGTGTGTGTGTGTGTGTGTGTGTGTGCGCGTGTGCACCTTGGATCCTGCCCAGCAGGGAAGCCCTCAGCATGACCACGTTGGCAGTTTGCTTGCTGTGTGTTAGGGCAGGTTGTGCAAGCTGGGGCACCCCCCCATCATCCGGCCCTAAGTAGCACAGGTCTCTGTGGGGTCCGTTCTAGAGAAATTCATGGTGCGCAGGCCCCTCCCTGCTCCGGTGCAACCCCAAAACGTGCCCCAGGGCCTCAGCGCGCCGCACTCCTGGCCCTTCAGCGTGACATGGATGCACTGAGACCAAGGACCCGCAGGCTTCCATCCTCCTACACGGGTGCCCAGGATTCTCGTGCAGAAATTCTGATTTCCGGAGGCAAAGAACTGGGTTCTGAGCTGCCCTCCAGGGGTGCGGGGCTTTGTTTCTGGCTTTTCCCAGCACATTAACTTCAGAAATGCACACAGCCACACACTCACACCCCTCCATCCCCACCGCCACAGGCCTCTTCAGAGAGCAGGAGGAATTTGGACGAGGTGTGTCTGCAGGCCTCACCCCCCACGGGACGGGGACGTGGGGGGGGGGCCTGCCCCTCCAGCTCCTGCTGAGCTGGTGACCATTTCACTGGGCGTGTGTCCCGGGGGAGGCAGGGTGCCCACTGAGGGTCCTCCTGGGTGCTGCTTCCTCCTTCCAGGGCCCGGCCTGGGGGGCTGCCACACCTGGGCGCGTACAGCGATGCTTCGGTGTAGGAGAGCCCTGGCCATCCTTCCAAGACTCGGGAAGCTTAGACTGGGTGCAGGCAGTGCCAGGGCGTTCCAGCAAGGGCGTCCGCAGTCCCGGCAGGCCGGGTGCCCAAAGCCAGCAGCCGCTCTGGGCTCTCTGTGTCTGACCAGCGGGGCGCGTGGGTCCCGGCGAGCACACAGCATTTTCTTAGGTGCCAAGATGCGCCTTTCTGTGTCTCTTAGCGTGCCCCACTAATACTGATGGGTGTGTGGGAGCGGCTGTGTCAGAACTCAGATGGCAGCCGCTGTGTGAGACCACGGTGGGAGGACCGAGCTCTGACACCGTAAGTTACGTCCACGATGAAATGGAGTCGGCTTTCATTTTCTTGTTGCTAAAAGAAAAAAAAAAAGTGGGCTGTGGAGGTTTGAAATTAGCAAAAGTGAACGAGAGGAGGGTGCAGGCGCTGAGCTCTGTTCACCCAGTTCCGTGTTCCAGCTGCGGCCCCGTGCAGGGCTGGGAGCCACCCCCACCCGCCTCTGGATTCCCCTTCTGTGGGTTGAACGTAAGTGGTCCCTGTGGTAGTCCCCTCCCCGAGGCCGGCCAGGCCAGAGTCCATTCACGCACACGGAGGATGCACCTTGGAGAGCACTTCCCGTGGCTGTCAAACACAGGCCACCCTGGCAGCACCTGCTGACCCAGCTCCTAGTGGGCAGACACAGAGTCCACACACACAGGAGTTTGTAAGAGGTTTCTGTCTAACTGGTCACCTTAACCCAGGGTGAGGGCCATAACCAGCAGTCCAGAGCTTCCTGGGCTTTGCAAACTCGTTGGCTTAATTAGGGAGGATCCACTTGGGCCCATGTGGCTGGATCAGCTTTATTTTCTAATTCCCTAAAACTTGGCCGGCGCCACGGCTCAATAGGCTAATCCTCCGCCTGTGGCGCCAGCACACCGGGTTCTAGTCCCCGTCAGGGCGTCGGATTCTGTCCTGGCTATTCCTCTTCCAGTCCAGCTCTCTGCTGTGGCCCGGGAGTGCAGTGGAGGATGGCCCAAGTGCTTGGGCCCTGCACCTGCATGGGAGACCAGGAGGAAGCACCTGGCTCCTGGCTTCAGATCAGCGCAGCGCACCGGCCACAGTGGCCATTGGAGGGTGAACCAACGGCAAAGGAAGACCTTTCTCTTTGTCTCTCTCACTGTCCACTCTGCCTGTCTGGGCTCAGAGGGGAGAAGGGGGGGCACTCTCGCAGGGGGAGGCAGTGGCCCCGCCCTGCCCTCAGGGAGGGGAGGGGGGAGGGTGAGCCCCCGGAGGCCCAGCCGGCAGAGGGCTGAGTGGTGTCTCTTCACCCTCTTCAAGGGCGAGGTGAAGCCGCTGGGCGGTGGCTCCGGGGCGCTCTCCCAGCCTCGAGTGCATTGAGCCATTCCGTTCTGCTGAACCGGTTCTCTCCAGCTCAGCCACCTCACCCAGTGTTCCCGATCGCCACACGTTCCTTGTCCTGAGCCCCGCGGACACGACTCCCTGGAACAGCTCTCTAGCCGAGCTCCGCAGTAACCGGGTCACGTCCCACCATGGGCGTGCAGCCGGGGTACCCGCGGCCGGGCCCCTCCTCCACGCTGGCTCTGCCCAGCCTTCATTCTGCACCTGGGCCCCCGTGCAGCCCTGGGCCCAGGTGTCACAGGCTCAACAGAGACCCACAGGAACGGCACCCCCACGGGGACCAGCCCCATTCATTCCTGGTGGACCAGATCCCGTGTCCTGGGCTGGCCTGGGGTGAGGCTCTCGCCATGTTCCCCAGCTGGCCGGTCTGCCAGTGAGAGGCGGGCGAGCTCAGTGGGCCCTGACCCTGGCTGCGTCTGGTGACTGGCGTGTCCACGGGAGGGAGTGGGGCGATGCTCTAGGGGGCAGGGTCTTGGGAAGCGGCAGCCGGGGGCAGGGAGAGACCGGCCTGGGTTCCCCCCTCACTCCCTTCTGTGCCCTGCTCTTTGGGGAGAACTCAGATCCAGGCTCACCCCACGGGCTCCGGACTCAAAGCAGAGTCAGTCCCGGAGCCTGCTGGGTCCGGAGCTCCTGTGAGCTGCCCTTGAACCAGAGCAGGGCTGCTTCTCCACAAATCCCTGGAGCTGGGGGCTGTGCCCCTTCCCTGCGTGGGGTGCACCGCAGGCACGCCCCTGGGGGGAGGTGAGGCACCAGCTAGGGGGCCTGCAGGTCTGTTTCCCGGCCCAGAACTACAAGGCTTAGGTCAGGGGTGGGGAGGGGCCCCCGAGGTCACCGAGAAAGGTGAAGCTGACTTCCGCTGGGAAATGCTGTGGGCTGAGCTGGCACGCGTGCCCCCCCCCCCCCCAAAGCTGGACTGTCAAGGCCTCACCTGCTCTTCGTAGCGCGTTTTTCCCCCACCCCCCGGGGGTGGGGGGCGACTGCGGCTCAACTCGCCACCGTCACGAGTCTCTCTGGCTCTCTGGTAGCCGCTCAGTGGAGTGTCACAGTGGCAGGCTCAGGCTCCCGCTCCGCCCAGTGCTGAAATCCGGGGAAGAAGTGTGTCACACCTTGGCTGGCCACAAGGGGGAGACAAACCCAACACCTTTCAGGAAAAAGCGCGCAGAATCCAGAACTTCTCAGTCCCCCTGGGCTCCGACAGCTGCTGGCCCGCCTAGGCCAGGCCTGGGGGTCTCTGGGAGGCATGAGGCCGTGGGAGGGGTCCTCTCAAGTTCTGCTTGCCCGCTGGGGGGCCTGCGGGGGCGACCCACCCCACCCTGGGCTGCCTCTCAGCCTGGGCGGCCCGGAGGCTCCGAGCCCCGGCCCAAGGACGCCCGTGGCCAGCCCAGTGAGAGAGGCCGCTGTTTGTGGGGGACGCAGAGGGGGCCCGTCTGCCCGCGGCAGGGCCGGCTGCACTCCAGGGCCCTCCAGGGGACAGGGCCAGTGGCTCCAGGACGGACCCCCGCCCCCCGCCCCCAGCCCGGCCCCGGGGAGGCACTGTCCGGTTTTGTTGCCACTTCCCGAGAGGACAGCGACACGGCCGGCTCTCGGCCACTGTCCCCCCCATGCTCAGGGACAGCTGGACTCAGGCAGCTCTGGTTTAGTGAGCACCTACTGTGTGCACCTACTGTGTGCCGGGGTCAGAGTCCCCCTGTTTGTCAGTGGAGGGAGGGGCTTCAAGACGCGCGCGGAGATTGAAACCCAAGTTTAGTTTGGTTCACAAACTTTCTGAAATCCACTCAGATTTTCAAAGCAGGCGCATTTCACAGACGTCTCAAAGACCCTCCACACCCAGGAGTCCCAGTATTTTTTTAAAATAAATTTGTGGCCGGCGCCGTGGCTCAACAGGCTAATCCTCCGCCTTGCGGCGCCGGCACACCGGGTTCTAGTCCCGGTCGGGGCGCCGGATTCTGTCCCGGTTGCTCCTCTTCCAGGCCAGCCCTCTGCTGTGGCCCGGGAGTGCAGTGGAGGATGGCCCAAGTGCTTGGGCCCTGCACCCCATGGGAGACCAGGGAAAAGCACCTGGCTCCTGGCTCCTGCCATCGGACGAGTGCGGTGCGCCGGCCGCAGTGCGCCGACCGCGGCGGCCATTGGAGGGTGAACCAACGGCAAAAGGAAGACCTTTCTCTCTGTCTCTCTCTCTCTCTCACTGTCCACTCTGCCTGTAAAATAAATAAATAAATAAATAAATAAATAAATAAAAAATAAAATAAATTTGTTTCAATTCCATTTTCCACAGTTCCTCATGGTGGGCTTGTGTGTGCAGGTGTGCACACGTGTGTGCAGTGACAGACACACGACAAAGCACACGACGTTACCGTGTGTGGAATGGAATAGGACCGGGCGTTCCTCTCTATTTTTAAAAGATTTATTTATTTACTTGAAAGGCAGAGTTACAAAGAGAGAGAGAGGCCCTGGTCGCTTCCGGCCGCCGGGATCCGGCACACACAGGACCTGGTGGTGGGGCAGCGCTGGCCCACCCCGCCCCACCCTGCCCGGGGTCAGCAGGAAGCAGAGGTGCGTCGTGGCGTTTATTGAACCCCCCCAGAGCCCCCTGAGAGGGCAGGGGCGTCGGCGCGCCCCCGGGGCCTGGGCCCAGTCTCCCGATGGACAGCCGAGGGATCCTCTTCTAGCCACGACCCTCCTGGGGGCTGTCCTCCGCCGAGTCCGCCTCGCCGGCCGCCGCCTCCTCCCTCTCGCTCCTCGTGCTGTCCTGAGGCCTCTGTGGAACGAGAGTCACGTGCGTCCGGGCAGGGCACGGGGAGGCCCGGGGCCTTTGCCAGGGTCCCGCAGCGAGGAGCCGAGGGTCTGACCTGAAAGCCCGAGGCGCCCCCAGGCTGTGCCCCACGGGGCTGGGCTCCGGGCTCCCTGCAGAGGAAGGGCCAGGCTGCACCCCTGCGGCCCTGCCCGTGCCTGAGAACTTCCGGACCCCGAAGCCCACCGGGCCATGGGCTGGGACGCCGGACAGCGCCTGGGCCTGGGCCCGGGCCTCCGTCTCGGAAGTGGAGACGCCTCCGGTCGCCTCCAGGGGGCGCTCGGGACCCGTGGTCTCCGCTCACGGGCTCTGTGCGCTCCAGGGCCGCCTCGGGGTGGCCAGCAGCCCTCGCCCTGGCCGCTGCACCTGGTCACAGTCTGTCTCACGGGGCCCTCGGCTCACCTGGCTGGCCCGGGACCATGGCAGAGACGGAGAGGGGGCGGTGCCGGGGAGTGGCCGGCCGTCGGAGTGCCCGTATGCTGCCCACATCTTGGCTCTGAAATCCTGCAGAGGAGAGGAGAGTGGGCGGGCCCAGCTGGAAGACACGGGGCGGGGGTGGTGGCACAAGAAGACGTGGACACTGGCAGCAGCGGAACCCTTCTGGAAGGTTCTGTCAGTCGCTGCGTGTCCGCTTCCACAGCCCGCCCCATTGTACAGGTGAGGAAGCTGAGCAGTGAGGGCCGCGTGAATGGCCTGAGGTGGCCGTGAGAACCCCGGCTGAGCCCCGCCTAGCCCGGTCAGGACCGGCAAACAAGGGGTGTGTGGGGGGTTAACAGCCCTGGGCCTGGGGCGGAACTCCACCAGACCTGCGGTGTCAGAACGGGAAATTGTCACCCGGCCAGAGGGGGAGGCGGGAAGGGATTCCCAGAGCTGGAGGAACCACAGCGTCGCGCCCAGAGCCGGCCGCCACCCACCTCCAGGTCTCGCTCCACGTCGTAGCTCTGCAGGGTGTAGACGGCGCCCGAGTACACCTCCACTGCCTTGGCGTGGAACACCATCTCCACCGTCACAAAGTCCAGGAGCATCTTCTACGGGGAGAGGAGCCCAGAGCCCGTCAGTGCCGCGGCCGGCCCGGGGCGGCCTCGGCTGGGAGTCGCACCTGGTCTTGTCTGAACCGGGCAGGGCCACGCATCGGCGGGCTCCGAACCAGGGCCGCGCCCTGCCCGCCGGCCCCTGCAGCCCCTTAGGCTGACTTCCAGAAGTTTCCGTGGTCTCTGCCCGCCCTCCCCGCTCAGCTCTGGGGCTCGGTTCTTCAGTCAGGATCGGCCCGCGGCCTGCCTGCCAGTTTCTGTCTGGCAGTGTCTCTGTGCGTGGCCGGGGGTTTTCCGCCGCTCCCCAGCCCTGGGACCCGCGATGGTTCTCAGGCCTCTGCTGACAGGGCAGCGTGGCCACGGAGACCCCGCATGGGTGTCCATCCCGGGAGCTGGCTGTGCCTTCGCTGCCGGGTGGAATCGCAGGGCCTGGGCTCAGGTGCCCTCGCGATCCGACCCTCTGCCTGCCCAGAGGTGCAGCAGGGATGCGTGAGGACGGCTCCCGGCCGCAGTCCCCTGGGCCCTGCTCACCGGAGCACAGGTGTCCACCGGGTGAGGGCGCCCAAGCGGGCAGGCGCCGCCCCCAGGAGGAGGGTGGAGGCCCCAGCCGGACCTGGGCCGGCTCAGCAAGACGGGATGAGTGTGCCGGGGATCAGACAACCAGGCTGAGCTGGGTCCCCAGAGCCCCACTGGGGCCCTACTGTGTGAGGGGGGCGTCCCGGGCCTGCCTCGAGTATCCGGCTTCGCTTCAGCCCCAGCATGGGGGTGGAGCCTGCAGTCTGGGCTGCAAGGCCGCTTCCCAGCAGGGAAGGTGCAGTGGTGTGGGGGGCGGACGGGGAGGGGCCCAGGCCCACCACCTCCCCTGTCCGAGCTGGAGGCAGCGCTGGGCCGGGGCAGAGTCGCCTGCTGCCCGTGGGGGGAGATGCCTGCCTCTGAGCCCCAGTTTCCTCCTCTGCACAGTGGGGCGAAGAGAAACCCTGGTCACAGGGCCTCCGCCGTCAGACTCCCGGGCGCCCCGACGGCGCCAGGACTCCGAGGCCCGCGCTGGAGCAGGTAAGAGCCCGCGGCCCTGCCCGGGACGTTCGCGGGACGCGGGCACCGTCGCGTTCACGTGCTCCTGCGTAGGCGGCACGGCTGGCATTCGTTCCCTCATCCGGCTTCCCTTGTGGGAGCCGGAGGCCCTCCTGGGGCGCTGTGGCTGCTGTCCCTCGTTAACCTAACCCCGAGTTTCCAGCACCTAATTAAACCGAGCGCTCCTGACGGCCCCAGCCCCGCACCTGGAGGCCGAGAGCTGTGCGTTTTGCGCGGATCGCACACGTTAGGCACTTAGTAACGGCCTGCGGGTTCCCCCAGGTGCGGCCGCTCTACTCATCACGTGCACACGCAGTGCACAGCACCTGGGGGGGGGGGGCAGAGCAGGGGGTGGGGCAGCCGGAAGCACTTCCCGGCAGAGAGCTCTGAGCTGAGCCGGGCCTGGTGCGCTTGAGCCTGGAGTGGCAGGGCCAGGACAAGGCTGGAGGGCCCGGATGGGGCTCCCGGAGCCCGGGGAAGGGCTTGGGCCTTTGTCTTGGGAACGGCCCTCCTGGCCGGGAGTGACAACGTGGAAAACGGCCGAGGGCCGGATTGCGAGTGGGGCTGGGGGTCCCTGTGATGGTCTGGTCTCCCGAGACCCCGATTCGCTGAAGCTTCCTCGTGAGAGCTGGGGCTCTGGGCCCGGGTCCGTGATGCGGGGGGAGGGGGAGGCCCTGGCTCCGTGCGTGCTGTTCCGGAGAGGGCCAGGGGGAAGTGACGGCCACCCTGCGGGGTGGGGGCCGGGGGGGCAGCCCGCCGAGGCGTCCCGCCTGGGAGCTGTGCCCGGGGCTGCTGACTGCTGGCTTCCAGGCGAGCCAGCTGTGCCGGGACAGCTGCCCTGAGCAGCCAGGATTAACTGTCCCGGGAGCCACGAGGCACGGCTCACACACACACACACGCATGCGCGCACAGAAACCCAGCCCCCAGGCCAGCCAGGGCTTCCCTGCGCAGGCCCAGCGCCCTGACCTGGAGGTCCCGTAGCTTCTGCCTCTGGAAGCCGTCCACTGCCTCCTGCAGCTGCTGCGTGGTGCGGCTGGCGTCCCCCGAGGCCCTCTGCACGCTGCTCTCGGCCTGGCCCGGGGACATGGGGGGGGGGGACACGTCACGGCCAGGCTTCCGGCCCTTGCCGCCATTCTAGAAGGCCGAGACCCCGCGTCCTGCTCTGGGGACACCTCTCCTGCCTCACAAGGCGGACACCCAGGGCGGCGCCCTTGCTGTGGGGGCAGGCACTGGACTGGACAGACCTGCTTGCCAGCCCGCAGACCAGGGCGGTAAGGTCACCGGCTCTGCTTGTGGCTGCGGGGATCATGGGTGCCCACGGGGTCGCCCCTTCCTCTGGGCCACGTCCGGTGCCACACCTGGAGCAGGGGGACTCCGGGAGTGCGACTCGGACGGCGCGGGAGCTGAGCGCGGGGCCTGCCCTCGGGCGGCTGTGGCGCTGTCTGTGTGTCAGTCTCAGGGCCCTCCTCAAGTGGGGACCTGGGCGCTGAGTGCCTGGGCTGAGGCAGGTGAGCGAGCTGGCGTCCGGCACGCCCCGGCAGAGGCCTAGACGTGTGCTCCACACCAGTCCGCCCTGACGCTCCGGGGGTCCCAGGCAGGAGCTCGGGCCAGGCTGCACGCCACGCGGCTCCGGGCTGGTGACCCCCACCCCGGGACTGTTGCGCTGTGAATTGTGAGGGTCTGGCGCTCCCCTGTCGTCCCCCCATGAAGGCCGTGTCCAGGCCGGGTGGTGGCCACTTCTGACCTCAGCTGTGTGCCCTGCCGCAGCCGGAGCCGGGAGGGGCCCCTGCTGCCTGGGGAACCGGCCAGGGGCTTCCCCGGCAGGAGCAGGGCGTCGGGGGTGGGGCCGTGACGACAGACGGGCACCGCCGCTGGCTCTGGGGTGGAGGCCGGGGCGCGAGCTGAGCCCAGTGGGCAGCCCCTGGGAGGGGCAGGGAAGCGCGTTCCTCCCCAGAGCTTGCAGATGCCGAGCCCTTGTGGAGCCCTGGGGCAGCGGGGGGAGGGGCGGCTCGTGTGGCAGCCCCAGGAAGCAGGGTCCAGCGCCCGCGGGGGGGGGCACTCGCGGAGCCTCCAGGCAGCTCCCGACGCCCAGGACTGCCCTGAAGAGAAGCGCCAAGGCGAGCCCTTCCCAGGCTCTGCACCCCCGGTATGGCAGAGGTGCTGGTTCTCGCCAGCCCTGCCCCCGCCCCAGCTCGCCGACACCGCCCCACTCAGCAAGACGGGAGAGTGTGCTGGGCCCCTGTACCTCCGTGTCCCGACAGCCGGGCTGTGGCTAGGGTGCCCACCTGGGAACGTGGGCTGTGAGCCGTGAGGGGTGAGCTGCCGGGTGGTGTGGTCCAGGGGGCAGAGCCCGGGTCTCCTGAGCCCAACGATGGCCTTCCCGCCTCTCCCATGCCGAGCCTGGGGCCTGGGCACACCTGCTTCTGCCCAGGGGGGCTCACCTGGCTGCTCGGTGGGGGCCTTCCTTACCTGCCCGGACCCGTGGCACTCACCTGGGACTGGGAGAGGCGCTGTTAAGGAACCGGGTTACGCCTTGGTGGCCCCGCGGGGGCGGCCCCAGCAGGCCTGAGACCCCAGCCCCGTAGCCCCAGGCCCGGCTCAGGGATGGATACGATCTTCTGCCGATCCGAGGGTGACTTCTGCCTCAGTTTCTCCAGCTTTTCCAGTTGTTTGATCTCATGATTCCGGACACGTTTGAATTTCTTGATCTCCGCCTAAAGAAAAGAACAGAGATGGTTCCTGAGGACCCCACCCCGAGAGACCCGCCCCCCCCCCCCCCCCCGCCCTGCGCTCACCCGGCTCTGCTTGATCTGCGCCCCGTAGAGCTTCAGGGGGTTGACAACCTTGGCCTCCAGCCTCTCCACCTGGGGGTGTGGGAGGGCAGAGTCAGCCGGAGGTGCCCGCCTGCGCCCCACAGCTGCAGTCAGGCCCCAGGAGGGGCGGGGGAGCAGAGCGGGCCTCCCCTCTGCCTGCAGGGTTGCGAGCACCCAGCCTGGCCCGGGGGCTGCCCGCCTCCCAGCACCGGGGTGCAGCCCTGAACCTGGCCGAGGCTCGCTCTCACCTGTGTAGCAGGAGCACCCCTGTACCCCCTCCCGCCTGGCACCGAGCACCGTGAGGGTCGTCTCCAGGGAGGGAGGAAGGGGTGGAGTGCGTGCCGAGCCCCTCCACAGGCCAGCCCTCACCCGGCCTCTCTGTGGCCCGCCGTGCATGCTGGGAAAACTGAGCCTCCTGGTGGGAACAGCACTGGGGCTGAGCGCACCCCACCCCCCAGCACCAAGGCCGTTCTCTGCCTCCACCGAGGTGTGAAGCTGGGAAGGGGGCACTGTGGCCCAGGAATCTGCGTTTCCGGTGAGCTGTCAGGTGTGGCCACCATGGGGCACCCAAGGTTAGCCAGTGTGTCCCAGGACCTTGAGGGCAGGGTCCCCTGAAAACTCTGCCAGCTGCCCCTGCTGCAGGGGCTGGGGTCCCCCCGACCAGAGTGCTCTCCTGGGGACCGCCCCCTCCCTCCCTGCAGAGGACCACGTAGGGGTCCTTTGTCCCTGGAGCAGGAGCAAGCCCTTTTTAAAAACCAGGAGCCACCTCTGGGGTGGAGAGGTCCAGGAAGGCAGCGCCCTCTGCTGGTGGGCCTTGGCGTTCCGTCTGCGGGCTGACTCCAGGGCTTTGCTCCTGGCTGCTCCCAGAGGCAGAGGAGGAAGAACTGGGACAGGAGGATGCCGGGTGGGGAGGGAGCTGCCCAGGTCTGCGTGGCCAGGGGAGCGGCAGCTGTGTCGCCCAGCAGCCACCCCGTGTGCCCAGACCGTCCCTGGAGTTCACAGAGGGTGGCGCGCATGCCGGGAGCCTTCTAACGATGCCCCTGACACCCAGCCGTCCCCAGGATCTCTGTCCCCTCTCTGGGCCCTGGTGCATGGGCCCGGGACGTGCCTCCTGCCAGGGGTCTCCTGAGTCCCTTTGCCCCACCCGCCCCCTGCCCGACCACAACCGTCGTCCTGTAGGTGGCGTGACCACAGGGGACCCTTCGGGGTGTCCCGCTGGCCGTGGCCACTGCTCACCTGGGCCTGCCGGTAATCCTGTATTTTGGCCAGGTCCTCGGCGAAGTCCCTCAGGGTGGCCCGCAGCTCGGGGCTCTCGGTGTTGGCGAAGCCGATGAGCCACTTGACCAGCTGGTCAGCTTTGTCGCGCAGCCGCGCTGTCTTGCGCGTGTAGGCGGCCAGCAGCGAGCAGAGCTGTCCCAGGTACTTGTCGGCGTTGGCCACCGTGGCTTCCATCACGCGGACCTGGCTGTCCCTGGGGAGGTGGGGCCGCGCTGGGCGGTGACGCCCCTGATGGGGGTGGGCACACAGGGGCCACTGCAGCTCGTGCCTGGTCCCTGGGGACAGCGCCAGGTACATGGGGACTGGCGAGCAGGAGCCACAGGCGGGCTTGGCTGCACACCTGGCCTTTGTCCTTGGAATCCACGAAGGGACTTTGGTGTCGCCGGTGGAGCGGCTCTGTGTGCCCGCCCACCCGGTCACACGCTCTCCCCTCTGCACTGCAGGGCTCTCTGACATGCGTGGCGGGGGAGGGTGGTGTTTCCCCCACAGCACCCCTGACCTCCCGTCTGGTGTGGCGGGTGGGGACAGCGGATGCTCCCTCCCCTCCCCAGGCACGGCCGCCGACCATGGTCCCCGTGCGCAGAGGCTGCTAGTGCCTGGGCTTGGTCCCACGTCGCCGACTACTTCCCCGTCAGACTGGGTCCCGCTTGCTACCAGTCCTGACGCTGGGGCTCCGCCGCCTCCTTGGCCTTTGGCGCTGTCCCTGCCTCTCTCTGTCCCCTGAGCAGCCCCCCTCACCCCCCTGAGGCCGGAATCTGCGGCTCAGCTTTGTCTTCCTCCTGCCGAACCCTGACTGGGTGCCACTTGTGGTCGCCGGCCTCACGTCTCGGCAGGGATGTGCCCCTGCCCCTTCAACTGAGTCCTCAGACCCCATGGCCCCGTCGCCAGCAAGGTGCAAACTCCAGCCCCCCCCCCCCCCCACCCCCGGCTTGTGAGCCTGAACCCGCGGGAGCAAGGCTGGTGGCTGCTTAGGACGCACACTGGGGGCTCCGGGGCCCCTGGAGTGCGCTCCCCTCCCAGTGAGCAGGGGCTGCGACCACCGGGACGGGTGGGGCGGGGCCGGGCGGCTGAGGTGGGAAGGGGATTAGCCAGGTGGAGGCCACGGGGCCAGAGGCTCCAACCCATGTGTGGGGCTACAGCGGGTAATGCCCCTCTGGACCTGAGCTGCTCTCCCTGGGCCTGGGGTGGGGCTGGAGTTGGGGGAGAGTCTGCTTCCCCCTGCCCCACCCCAGGCCCCGGAACCCCACCGCCACCTCCTTCCGTCCCAGCCACGCTGGCGCAGGCACTCACCTGGAGAGCACGAGGTTCATTGTGACGGCAGCGGCAGCTGGCCTGGTCGGGGGAGGGAGGACAGGGCCCCAGGGGTCCCCCGGGCCCAGGAGCAGCCTGGCTGGGCGTAGCTGTGGGGAGGGAGGACAGGGCCCCAGGGGTCCCCCGGGCCCAGGAGCAGCTTAGCAGGGCTGGGCGTAGCTGTGTGGCCTGGGCTCCGGGGACGCTGCCACCTGGTTGCCAGGTGACAGCCAGGTAAGGGCGGAGCTGCAGGGAGTCACCCAGGCAATGCCTCAGCGCCACCCTCCCAGGACAGGGAGGCCGCCCAGCCTCGGCCGGCTCAGGGGCTTCAGGCCGCCCAGGCAGGGGTCCCGGAGAGCCCTCCTCAGCCTGTGCAGGTGCGCGTTCTCGTGGGGCAGCAGGCTGGGGCTCCCTGGAATGTGGGGAGAGGGCAGGGCAGCCGCAGAGCGCACGGCGCCTCCACGCGGATTCTGCCCCCTCTTCTCCGGGACGCGGTTTTAGGCTCAGAGCCGTCAGGCCGCGAGCCCACCCAGGGTCAGGTCGCCTCCTGATTGAGCATGTGACGGGGCAGTCGGGGGCGTCCGTGTGTCTCTGGGAGGGAGTCAGCGTGCGCGTGGTCATGGTGGCAGCTTGTGCGTGATGGAGTGAGGCTCGGGAGCGTCGTGGGAAGGGCCGTGTGTTGGCCGAGACGGCTGCTCCGTTTCCGGTCCAGCTCCCTGCTCACGCGCCTGGGAAAGCAGCGGAGGACGGCGCAGGTGCTCGGGCCCTGCACCCGTGTGGGAGACCCGGATGGAGCTCCTGGCTCCTGGCCAGCCCTGACCATTGCCGTCCTTCGAGGAGTGAATCAGCGGTTGAAGATTCTCTCCCCGTCTTCCCTTCTCTTGTGTAATTCAGCCTTTCAATGAATAAGTGTATTAAAAGAGAAAGAGTTCAGGGGTGAGACAGAATGCAGTGAGCCTGTCAGCCAAGCTTGACCAAGAGCGCAGCTGACGGGCAGGTGGGCGGTCAGCGGGGCGGGAGCCGTCTGCCTTCAGCGTCTAAGTGGGGTCCCGCCGTGTCTCCTTCCCTCACCCTCTCCCGGACAAAGGACTTGCTGGGTGGGCAGCAGGTCAGAATCCTGCCAGGAGGCCGCTGCCCAGTGCCATCCGTCAGGGTAGCCCAGGCGGGGGCAGGAGGGTTCTCCTGGGAGCCCTCCCTGGGTGGGGGAAGGCCCTGGGAGTGGGCGGGACTTTGTAGTGTGAAACCCGGGCGGCTTCCAGGCCAGGCCCCCTGGCACACACAGGCGGATTTCTGTCTCCCTACCAGACAGGGGTGCTGAGCCTTCGCCGTGTGGGGCGGGGGAGGGGCGGGGGCGGGGCCACTGTGGGGTCCCAGGGCTGCTGGGCCGCTCCGCTCCTCCCTTCACCCACTGCTCCCTGCCAACCCTGAACAGTGGAGACCCTGGCCCTTGGCAGGTGCATGTCCAGGTGTGTGTGTGTGTGGGGGGGTCCTGCAGCCTGGCACGAGGTCGGGGATACGCAAGAAAAGAAAGCAAAACCAGATGACACAGGCACACGCAGGGGCGCTCACTGATCGGCTGTGCATCTGACCGCGGGCTGCACCGTACATGCGAGAGCAGACGTGACACGAGGTCAGCCGTGACAGGCCCGGGCCTCCGCCGCTCCCTCTGGGCGGGGTTGGGGGCTTTCACGGAGGAGACGCTTTCGTAAGTGTGTGTAAAAGCGAGGAGCCTGGGGTCAGCTGAACACACGTTCCAAGCCCGGACCCCAGCTCTGCTGTGCAACCTTTGCTGGGTCGCCTGACCTCTCTGGGCTCTGTCTTCTCCCACTGTAAAGTGGGATCCTGAGAGTCACGGGGCTGGGAAACTAGGTCTGGGTGGGTGAAGGGCCGAGCCCACCCCACCCCCACGGCCGTCGTGCTGTGCACTGTGGTTCTCCGGTGACCTCTGGCCGCCTGTCCCTTTGCACACTGTGTTTCCTGATGTCCTGCCCAGCGCGTACACAGAACCCAGTCTTTGTGGTGGGCGCTGTGCCCCCTCCCGGGAGGTGGCTCCCTGCATACCCACAGGCCCCCGTGGTGCCACATGGGGGCAGGCGCCAGCTGTCACGGGGCGGTCCCGTGCCCTCACCTTCTCAGGCCCTTCCCTGCTGAGTCGAGCGGTGCCCCCCACACTGCGTGTCCACGCAGGACCTTGGACTGTGACCGTATTTGGAAACAAGGTCACGGGCAGCTGTGATTGGCCGAGCTGAGTCACACCGGAGCCGGCTCCAGGGACTGCTGCTCTAATAAGAAGAGGAAGTGGAGACACACCCAGGGAGGGGGCAGAGCCGCGGCCACAGGGCCACCAGCCAAGGAGCCGAGGATCTGACCAGGCGGGGGCCCACCCTGCCGCCGGAGGGATCGCCCTGCCCACACCCGTCCCGTGCGGGCCTCTGCTAGGGGAGGTGAAGTGTGCCAGCTGACGCCTGCCACTTGGGGGATCTCACCAGGGCAGGCCCAGGCCACCAGCCTGGGGTCCAGGGAGAGCCCAGGGCCCCAAGAGCCGTGCTGGTGCGAGGCCACGAGGCCCTGCCTGGGGGGCATCCCCAGACCACGTGCCCTGGGCCCACTGCGGCTGCGGTCGGACTTCCCAGACGGGGCATGCACGAGGACTCCCCTCAGGCACAGCTGCACCTGTAACCCAAGCCTGGCGGCTTCTTGGAGACCCCATGCCTGCAAGCCCAGGAAGGGGGGGAGGTCACGGGACCACCAGCCCCCAGCCGGCCCCGGGAAACACGCCCAGCACGTGCAGAAAAACCCGGGAGGAAGCCAGGTGGCCACACGGAGACCCCTGGCGGTGCCGTCTCTGTAAGGGGGGCTGCAGGGGAGGGTGCCCGGGGCTGGGAGGGGACCCTCCTGGGGGCGGGGGGGTAAAGGCCCAGCGGCAGGAGAGGCGCCGGTGCCCGCAGAGCCCGGGCCGCCACGCGGGGTCTCCCTGCTGGGCCCCGACCCCGGCCGCTCATTTGGCGCGGTCAGCACGCATTTGCTTTTATTTATTTATTTATTTTTCATAAATATTAAGCTGAACAGCCTCAGGCATTAAACATCTCAGTTTTAAAAAAAGATCTAATTTATTTGAAGGCGTCACAGAGACAGACTTCTATCCGCGCTCTCGCTCCCCAGATGGCCGCAGTGGCCGGGCTGGGCCCCAGGAGCCTTTTCCGGTCTCTCAGTGGGCGCAGGGGCCCAAGGACTAGGACCGGCTTCCGCGGCCTTCCCGGGCGCATCAGCAGGGAGGGAGCTGGTTCAGATGTGGAGCAGCTGGGCTTCGAACCCATGCCGGCCGGCCTTGCAGGTGGCAGTTAGACCTGCCTCGCCACAACGCCGGCCCCTCTATTTGCTTTTTAAGCAGCCACACTGCGTGGAGCCAGCAGGAAGGGGGCCACGGTGGACCGCGGCAGACCCCACGGCCAGGGGCTCACAGCCATGCTGGGCCTCCGTGGCTTCCCTGATTCTGAGCCTGGGTTGGGGGTCGGAGTCAGGCAGAGGCTCTGTCCTGGGGGGCCCGGGCCTGTGCTGAGCACTAGGGGGCTGGTGCCCACCCCTCCCCTGAGTCAGGCCCAGCCAGCAGGGCCTGACCCCCAGCTCAACAAGGCTGTGCCCATTCCTGAGTGGGCAAGGCTCTGTGGAGGTGGGGAGCGGGCACGGCCACTGGCGCCAGGCTGGTGTGGCCCATGGGGTCCCGGGGGTCTGTGAGGTGCTGCGGCCATGTGGGCAGCGGGGGAGATGGCGTGCCTCGCGCTGTCACCTGTCAGCATGGTGAGATCCAACCATGGGTGGAGTACTACTCAGCCGTGAACAGGAGGCAGGTGCTGCCCAGTGTGCGCAATCCTGGAGGACGTGCTGGCGGAAGAAGCAGTCCACAGAGGACCCGTGGCTCCTGTGAGTGCAGTTGTGTGGCCTGGTAACCATGGGCCCGGCGACCGCAGGCAAGGCCCAGGCGGGCGCTGTGGTGCAGCCATACTGGAGCATGGGTTCGAGTCCCGGCTCCTCGGCTCCTGCCCCCCCAGCAGAGGCTGCTCACCACCCGGTCCCTTCCTCCCGCGGGGGAGGCCTGGACGACTCCCTGGCCCAGTCCTCAGCCCGACCCAGGCCAGGGTGCTGCGGCCGTTAGGGAGTGAGCGGCAGGGGAGTGATCTCTCGCTGCGTCACTGCTTTTCAAGGAAGTAAATAGATCTTTTGTTTTTTAAGAATAGGCAAATGCTGAGGCTGCGCTGTGCACAGTGGGTTAGAGCCCCAGCCTGCGGCGTGGCACCACATGCGTGCCAGTTTGAGTGCCGGTCTAGCTCCCTGCTAATGCACCTGGGAAAGCAGCGGAGGATGGCCCAGGTCCTGGGGCCCTGCACCCATGTGGGAGACCTGGAAGCTCCTGGCTCCTGGCTTCGGATGGGCTCTGCTGCAGCCATCACGGTCATCTGGGGAGTGAACCAGCAGATGGAAGCCTCTCCCCCTGCCTCTACCTCTCTAACTCTTTCAAATAAGTAAGTCTTTTTTTTTTTTTAAAGATTTATTTTATTTATTTGAAATACAGAGTTACAGAGAGAGGTAGAGGCAGAGAGAGAGGTCCTCCAACCACTGGTTCACATCCCAGATGGCCGCAACAGCCGGAGCTGCACCGATCTGAAGCCAGGAGCCAGGAGCTTCTTCCGGGTCTCCCAGTCGGGTGCAGGGGCCCAAGGACCTGGGCCATCCTCCACTGCTTTCCCAGGCCACAGCAGAGTGGATCAGAAGTGGAGCAGCCGGGACTAGAACTGGTGCCCATATGGGATGCCGGCACTGCAGGCCAGGGCTTTAACCCACTGCACCATAGCGCTGGCCCCTCCAATAAGTAAGTCTTTAAAAAAATAGGCAAATTCAGACATAAACTAGTTTAGTGGCGGCAAAGGGCTGGGAGGGGAGATTGGTGGTGACTGCTAAGGAGGGGGGGCTGGGGGGTCCTGAGAATGTCCTGGAATCGTGCCGGCTGTGCCCCATGACTGTGTGAGGAATCCCGGGGCCGCACACTCGGCGGTGGGGGTGGGCGCTCCGCCTGTGCTCACGACGCTGGCTACGGTGCCGTGCCCGCGCCGCACTCCTGGGTTCGATTCCTGGCTCCGGCTCCAGAGCCCGGGGCCCCCTGGGAGAACAGCACTGGGTGTCGGTTCCCCAGCTCCAGCCTGGCCCAGCTGCGGCCGCTGCAGGCACTGGTGGGAACTCCATCTCCCCTCTGTGTCTCTGACTCTCAGGTAAGTTTTACAAGGGTTTTAGCTGTAGGTTTTGTGACCGTGGTCAGTTAATTGAAACAGCAGGGAGGGGGGCAGGAGAGAGGGGCTCTCTGCTGGTCAGCGCCCCTCTGCCCCAAGCCTGGGGCCAGCCGAGCAGAATCGCGCTCCACGGGTTCCGCCATGGGGTGGAAGTGTCTAAAAAACCGCGCCTGTGCCGACATTTCTCTTGTCGCTGATCCGGCAGCGTGACCAGGGGGCCAGGATCCACGCTGGGTGGGGGGGCTCGGGGCTCTGCTAGGGACCTGAAGCCCAGCCCCGAGGGTGCCGGGGGCCGCCTGGGCCATTCCCAGTTCTCCTCGCCTTCCAGGCCCCTTCCTGGAGCTCCTGCCGAAGGCTGAGCCTGCGGCCCCGGGCTGCCGTTCTGGGGGTCTCCCTCGGAGCCAGCCCCTCTGCCCTCCAGCTGGCCCCGTCCCGACCCTCTGCTGAGCTGGGCGCTGTTCGCAGCCAGGAACGGGAAGGGCGCTGCCACGTGCCACTGGACAGCCTGTGCCAGGCAGATGCCGTGCGGAGCCGGGGATGTGCGGTGGGCCTGCGTGTCCTCCACTGGGGAGGGGGCGGGCCTGGACGTGGGGGTCCCCTGATTCCTATTGCTTTAAGGACCGCGAGGGGGTGCTGTGGCAGCAAGCAGGCGCCACCCCGCCAGCCCAGGCGCCCGCGGCCAGGCTGCGCAGAGGCTTCCCCGTGGGGGCTCCTGGGCGCTGTGTCCTGTGTGCGCTGCTTCCGCTCCCGGGGCCTTGGTTGTTCCTGTCTGTGAGATGGGCAGCTCTGATTTGTCCTCGAGCCACTGCAGGGGTCCAGTGTCGGACACGCGCCGCTGCTTTCCCCCCCAGGCCATGAGGGCAGGGGCGGGGGGGGGGGCTTCTGAACGAGAGTCGCAGAGGGGTCCTAGTGCGGGGCGGGGTGGGGGGGGGACTGCAAGATGCCTGGCTCCTGGGTGGTCAGCTCAGAGCCCAGGAGACAGGACAGAGGCGCCGGGGTGCGGGGCCGAGGCCGGGTGTCGCCTGCTGGGGCTCGGCCGCCGCCTTGACCTTCCGCACCTGGCCCCGTCCGTCTTGCCAGGCCGCCTGGGAGCCAGGCCCCCCCCCTGCCTGTCCTGGCCCGGGGTGGAGCAGCGAGGCCTCGGCTGCCCCTCTCAGGTTACATTCCATTCACAAAAGCATGGGGGCTGTGAGCCGCTGAGCCTGCAGCAAGGAACAAAGTGGGGTGGAAAAACGTGGCTGAGGCCAGGAAACCGCGGCCCCACCCTTCCCACCCTCCCACCCACACCCAGGCCCACACCGGCATCTGCTGTGCCGGCTTCCAGGCCGGGAGCCGCCTGCTCGGGGCCTCGGGGCAGGTGGAGGACGCCGAGCCGCTGAAGTCTCCCCAGGTCTCCCCTGTGGGCGGCAGGGACCTAAGGGCCTGAGCTGCACCGGCCGCCCCAGAGTGGGCGTCAGCAGGAGGCTGGAGCCAGAGCAGGGAGCGGAGCCCAGGCACCCTGACAGGGCGTGGCCCCCCAGCCGCTGGCTGAGCCACTAAGCCAGACGCCCGCCCCGCGCCTCACTTCTAATTCTGTCCACAGCAGGATTCGGCCACATGTGACCTCGCTCTGTGGCTCGCCGTGGCTCCCACTGACCTAGACAGTCACACCAGTGCTACCAGGAGCTCTCCCGGCGCCGCCACGGCTGCTGACCGTGCCGGTGATCCCGACCCGACTCTGCGTCCGCATGCTGGGGGCTTCGCAGACGATGGCCCCTCCCCTCCACGCGGACAGCTCTGTGTGCTGAAACACAAGTGCCCGGGAGGCGGCACAAGCCGTGCATGCATGGGGGGCTCCCCTCGTGCACCCCAAGGTCCTTCCCGGGCCTGCACTTGAACCACTGCCTGGCCCTGTGCACACAGCAGCAGGTGCCGAGTGCGTGCAGGCCGAGGGAGGGTTCCCGGTGCAGCAGGCCGTGCCCGCGGCTCCGCCCGCCTCTGTGGAGGAGCGCAGTGGGGGCCCCCACTTGCCAATCGCTTTGACGTCTGAGCCAGGTTTGGGGGGCTGTGGCCCCTCCCACTTACCTCCCTGACTTGGCTCCTGCCTGGAGCCGGCATTCCAAGTAGCAGGGCCGCCTTGCCACGACTCCTGGAGGAAACTCTGGCTGCTGTGGGCTCAGGGCCCCACCTGCACCCCCAGTGGGCGCCTCGGGTTTGCGCGTGGGTCACCGTGTGCGCTCTCCGCAGCGCGCCCGTGCATGGGTACTCGGTAAGTGCACAGTCACGGCTCTTTCTCGCCGTCTCGCCGTCAGGGGCGCAGACGGGTCCCAGCGGACTCGGGCTGCAGCTCACAACAACGCAGGCCCTGCTGTGTGCGCCCATGTGGCCCCCGGCTGCTCTGGCTCTCTCCCCGCCTCCAGCATCTGTCAGTGTTGTAAATACGTGAGGGGAGGGAGGGAGAGGCTTCGCCCAGACCCGACGTCAGCACAGACTGGCACTGGAGCCCCCGCCGCGCGGACCAAGGCAGCTGGGCGGCAGAGAGGGGACGGTGTTTCACCCGCAGGTTCACTGGAGCCCTGGTCTTCCCCTGGAAGTCGGCTCCAGCGCCTGGCCCGGGGCCCGTGCTCCGTGCGTGCTGAAATCTCACTTCTCGCTTTCCGAAGGAATGAATATTGAAATATTCCCGGGCTGGGGGCGAGAGGGATCAGGAGCACTCGTCTGCAGGCCCAGGCTGGGCCCAGCAGCTCACACACATACACACCCTGGGCACCTCTGCGGGTGGGCAGGCACCCCTGGGGGGCCTGGGGAGCTGCCTGCCTGTCTTCCGGGCTTCCTGGCATATTGTGTTTTGCTGGCAACAAGCACCAGAGGAGGGAGGGGAGGGGAGGGGAGGGGAGGGGAGACGCTAGCGAGCCTCTGGCTGAGGAGTGGCCAGCCCGGAGGGCAGGGCCTGGGCCGAGGAGGCCAGAACATGCTGCGAAGACGTGGAAGCCGAGACCTTCCAAAACGAACACTCTGCAGCTTCCAGCGCTAAGAGGGGCACGAGGATTTCCTCTTCGGGCGCTCCTGGGGGCTCCAGAGAGGCCCCCACCCCCTAGTGGAGCCCCTCCGCGGGCAGGATGGGGGCGGGGCAGGAAGCAGGGGCGAGACGCCCACACCAAATTTGGAGATGCTCGGGGCCAAGGGCTGCGACTCCCGGGAGGACGGGGCCCTGCCCGGCGCTAGGACTGCCCCCCGGGAGGACGGGGCCCTGCCTGGCACTGATCCTGGAATGGGGAGTGGGGGCGCTAGGACTGCCCCCTGGGGGCTGGGGGCGCTAGGACTGCCCCCCGGGAGGACGGGGCCCTGCCTGGTGCTGATCCTGGAATGGGGGCTGGGGGCACTAGGACTGCCCCCTGGGGGCTGGGGGCGCTAGGACTGCCCCCCGGGAGGACGGGGCCCTGCTTGGTGCTGATCCTGGAATGGGGGCTGGGGGCACTAGGACTGCCCCCTGGGGGCTGGGGGCGCTAGGACTGCCCCCCGGGAGGACGGGGCCCTGCCTGGTGCTGATCCTGGAATGGGGGCTGGGGGCACTAGGACTGCCCCCTGGGGGCTGGGGGCGCTAGGACTGCCCCCCGGGAGGACGGGGCCCTGCCTGGTGCTGATCCTGGAATGGGGGCTGGGGGCACTAGGACTGCCCCCTGGGGGCTGGGGGCGCTAGGACTGCCCCCTGGGGGCTGGGGGCTGGGGGCGCTAGGACTGCCCCCAGGAGAGCCACGCGCAGAGGGCGCGGATCTCAGCTGCGTGTTTCTGCTGCCCAAGGCCTCAGGGGCGGCCCCAGCCAGAGCCAGGCATCATCAGAGGCCACCTGCTGTCTAACCTGTGCCATTCGTGTCCCGACGGCGGCACCGAGACACACGGTCGCTGTCAGTTAACACAGAGTGACGGAACCCGAGGTTCCCAACAGCCGTCGGGGATCGCTGAGACAATCGCATCCCTTGGCTGCCGGCGGATGGAAACCCAACCTCCCCGACGGCAACTTCCAAGTCAGCAAAGCTGTAAAAATACAGACACGTCTTCCAGAGAAAACAGCTGTCCACGGTGTGGGCAGCGTCTCCTCGCGCGGTGTGCGGCCTGCACACCTGCACACACTAACCCCGAGGAGTAGCTGGGTGCCACCTGTGCCACCTGACCAGGCCCCACCCAGCCTCTAACAGCTGCTGACGAGGAGCGTGGAGGGGAGGGCTGCGGCCTCCCACTTGGTGAGCTTCCCGGGAGCCCCAGATCGGGGTTTTACAGAACACACTGTGGGGTGGGAGAGAGACGACAGAGGTCGGTTTCTGTGCCTGCCTGCAGGTGGATGGGTGGGGCCGGCTTTGGGTGGAGACCCCCAGCACGGGAGTTGGGGCCCTCGTGTGGCCGCTGCTTGTCAGAGGCACTGGGCACTGCCCGGAGCGCCTGCCTGCGAGTGTTGGTTGTGTCCCTGCTGTGTGTTCTGGGCACCTGGTGCCTCGCCCACAGTCTCACCTGGTTCTTGACAGGAGGGGGCTCAGGTCGGGCGCTCAGATTCCGGGCTGCACGCCCCTCCCTTTCCCAGGCAGGGCCACTACCCCGAGCATAGACTCCCCGGGCTTGTCCTGGGTCCCCTGTTTGGAGCGGAGGCAAGAGGGGCGTGGCCTGGAGACCCAGCCCACTGTGGCCATGCTCACCCCTTCTCTTTGGACTCACAAGAGCCCACAGTTCACCCGCGGCCCAGACTTGTGCCCTGTGCGCCTTGTCCTGCCTGGCCCATAAGTGACCCTCTTGTCCAGAGCCTGTGGCTTCACCCAGGTCTCCCACGTGGGTGCTGGGTCCCAAACACCTGCTCCATTTCCGCTGCTTTCCCAGGCCGTCAGTAGAGAGCTGGCTGGGAAGTGGAGCAGCCTGGACTTGAACCCTGCCCCCTGCTGCACCACGGTGCCAGCCCATCGGACTTCTGACCGCACAGCTGTCAGCCGAGCGGCCCAGGTGGTTCCTCAGCCCCTGCCCCTGACTTGCAGCTGAGCGGCCCCTGCCTGCCTCCTGCTCCCAGGCCTCCAGTGTCCAGGCTCAGGGCCTCTGCTTGGCGGCTCCCGCTGCCAGGACTGCCGTGGCTCTGCTGCCGCAGCCTGGCGACGCCTGCTGCCTGGCTTTCACCCTCTCACCCCCCTGGGGAAGCTTCCCGGCTCTGCCCTGCTCCCACGGGAGCCTGGGTTTATTTCGGGCCCCAGCCGGCTCACTCAGCCTGTGACTGCCCGCTGCTCCATCCCCACAGAGCTCCAGGGGTGGAGGTCGTGCACAGTTGGGGTCAGTGTCTCCCCGGGGCAGGGGCGGGGGGGTGTGCTGGGCCCTCGAGGGCACCCACGAGCGTGAGCGGAGTGTGCGCAGGGTGAGGCCGCCCCTTCCCCTCGCCAGCACCGACCTGCTGGTGCAGGGCCCCGGGGGAGCAGCCAGAGGTTCCCACAGGCCCCGCACACAATGAGGCCCGTGGGAGCCGCCGCCGGGGCCTCCTGTGGCGGGGACAATGCTTGGCACTCCGTCCGAAGAACATCCCAGGGTCTCCGAGCGCCCTGGCCCCCTGCCCGCCAGCCCCGCCTGGCAGGGCGGGCCCCACCTGGCGACTCCTTCCTCCCAGCTGCTGGCTCCGGGGTTCCGGCCACACCTTTCCTGTAGCCGGCCCCTCTCTTTCCGGCCCCCACCCTGCTGGCCCGGCTGCTCCGTCTTCTGCCATTCTCCCTCTCCTCCTGCCAGGGCTGCTCCCCTGGGGACACTGGCAGCCAGCGGGTGGGGGCCTCCGCCATCACTCTCCACTCCCCCAGGCTCCGCTCAGCCGGCCTGCTGGCCACGGCCATTATCCCCACTTCACAGATGGGAAAACCGAGGATCCCAGACGTTCAGTGGGCTGGCAAGGTCACATGACTACGTGCCCCCCAGGGAGAGGCAAGGTTGCAGCAAGGGCATGCCTGCCTCCAAACAGGTCTCTAACCACTGCGCCACACTGCCATGTTGGAGATGCTGCAAACTCCCAGGCCTGGGGGGAGGGGGCTGCGGTTACTCTGCACAGCCACTTGGGAGCCCCTGGCACATGTGGAGGTGTGGGCACCGGGCTGGGCTCAGAGAGGACGGCCCTTCCCCACGACTCCCGGCTGCAGAACCATCCAGTGAGGCGCCCGATGGGCTGGACAGCCAGGGCGGACTTTGCCTGAGCGGCGGCTCTCAATGAAGGCTGGAGAGGTTGGGTCCTTCCTGGGGCGTCCAGGGCAGACCAGGGCGCGCCTCACCCCTGCGCCTCCAGGGCCCGGGTCAGCTCTGGGCTCGGCTGTCGGAGAAGGTGGGAGGAACCAGGTGCAGCCTCAGGCCGCGTGGCATTTGCCAGCAAACTCAGGACCGTAGAGAGGGCAGCTCCTTGGGGTCCCTGGGGCCGGGGGGTGCCTGTCCCCCAGCAGTGGTGTGGCGAGGGAGCGGCAGGGCCGTCGCCAGGGCCCCCGAGTGCCCGGATGCAGTGGAAGTGCTTCTTGGTGCTCACAGGCACAAGGAGACAAGGGAGAGGATCCAGGCGACCCCAAGAGGTCAGGGGGAGGGGGAGGGAAGGAATCCTCCATTTCCTGCAGGGCCTGGCCTGGGCGTGGCCCCATTCCTGTCCCAGGCTGGCCAGCCGGGCGTGCCCTCGTGTAACCCCTGCCCATGGCCCTCTTGGCCACGGCGTCCTCAGCTGCTTTGCCAGCCGGACCTGCCCTGGTTGGTCTCACTGGCCTCTCCCTGCAGGCCCCACAGGGCAGCCCCCCCACACTGCTGCTCCCCGCCCAGCTGCTCCGATTTCATGGTGCTCAAATGCTCAAGGTCATGAGGTTGCCCAGTGAGGCTCCTCTGTGCCCCTCTTGGCTCAGGAGGCGGGGTTGCTCGGAGCCCCTCGGCCCTGGCCACCGAGAGCTCGCCAGGTCAACCCCACGCTGCACCCCGACTCCCGGTCTGTCCAGCAGTCTCAGGGAGCCTGCGCGACCTTCCAGGCTTGTCCTGCGCAAGCTCAGATACACAGGTGGAAAAGAATCTCAGGGAAGGGCTTCGATTGGCCTGGGTAGGTTACACGCCCACTTCTGCACCAATCGCAGTGGCTGGAGATGGGAGGCTGTGATTGGCCAGAACTAGGACACGTGTTTCCCTTGTTGCCAAGGGGCAAGAGCAGGGTAGTGATTGGCACCTGCCCCCAGAACCCCAGGGGCAGTCGGGGAGGCCCCAGGTCCGGGGTGCAGTTCCACAGGCAGGGAGTGGGGGTGGGGGCCTCAGCCCCGGCACTTGGCACTTAGCAAATCCTCCGTGTGGGGAGCCGGCTGGGCTGGGGCCTCCTGTGGTAGCGGGACCCCCACGCCTTCTGCCCCGTCTGCAGGAGCAGCGGGTGCGGCGACCCCTGTGCCATGGCTCCCGGCTGGCGGCGCACCCGTTGCCGACATCTGCCCCGCAGGCCGTTGGGGTCCCCCCCCACGAGTTCCCGCGGCCGCCAGGAGCCTGGGCGCCATTCCTGACCCGCCGCACATCTGGGAACGCTCGGCTGAGCCCACGGCCCAGAGCTGACTCCGCGCCAGGCCAGTGGGGGCCGCCTGGGGAAGCGCCAGCCCCGCCCCCTGCCGCCGCCCCCACGTGACAGCCGCTTTGGCCAGCGGCCCTGGGCCCTCCTGGGAGCAGCCTGGTCAGGAGGGAGGCAGGGCCTGGGCGTGGGTGGGGCCCCCAGGGAGCCCTTGCCAGGTCCGCTGCCCTGGGGGTGGGGACGTCCCCAGGAGGGGCCCAGGAGCGCCTCATTCTCCCCTCCCTCCCTTCCTCCCACCCCTCCCTCCTCCCTCCCACCTCTCCCTCCTCCCTCCTCTCCTTCTTCCCCTCCCCTCCCTCTCCTGTTCCCTTTCAGTCTCCCTGCTCTCTCCATCATCGCGCCTTCCTCGTTGCCCCCCACGCCCCTCCCCCAGGACCTGCCTGGACCACTGGGCGGGGAAGTGCCCACTGCCCCCCCCACACCCCTCCCCCAGGACCTGCCTGGACCACTGGGCGGGGAGGGGAAGTGCCCACTGCCCCCCACACCCCTCCCCCAGGACCTGCCTGGACCACTGGGTGGGGAGGGGAAGTGCCCACTGCCCCCCCACGCCCCTCCCCCAGGACCTGCCTGGACCACTGGGTGGGGGGCTGCCCCTTTTGCACACAAGCCCCGTGTCTGCTTCAGAAGAGGAGCTGGTGGAGGGGGCCTGGGGCTGCTGTGCCCCCCGCCCCTCCACCACCAGCCCCACCCCACAGCCTCTGACTGCTTGCTCCTAGCCAGGGAGCCAGGCTGGTGGTCTCAGCCACGCTCCTGCCCAGCTGGCTGGGGGTTGGGGACGGCCCCTTGCTTACAGGGCCCTCCATCGGTCGGGCTCCCTCCAAGAGCCACCTGCTCCAGCCCCTTCCCTGCAGTGGGCTGGTCTCAGAGCCCCGGGCAGCAGAGCCGCCCGTGTCCCCACTTCAAGGAGTCGTTTTCCTCCTGAGCACCCAGAGGCCCGCGGCCTGAGCCAGGTGTCTGCGCGCTTCACTTACTGGGGCGTTGGGAACATACGCTAGCCAGTTGGTAAAGACCAGGTGGTGCGGAGCTCGGGAGTCCAGGTCGGCCTGCTGGGAGGGGCCCCTTGAGCAGGCAGGAAGGGGGGGTTTGGTTCTGTGAGGAGCAGGACAGAGAGGGGAGCGGAGGGAGCGCTGGGGGGAGGGCCCGGGCCCGTGGGCTGCGGCGAGGATCTCGGCTTTTTCTAACCGTGTCGGGGAAGTGGCTCAGTGACCCGAGCGAGGGTGCTCTGTAGCCTGATGGGTCCCGGCAGGGTCTCTGGGCCAGGCGGCAGAGCCTGTGGGAGGCAGAGGTAGAGGTGGTGGCTCCGGGGTGCAGAAGGCGGGCTCAGGGGGCCGCGTTGTGGCACAGTTGGTTAAGCCCCTGCCTGAGACGCTTGTGTCCCATACAAACACCCGTCCGGCCGCTCCACTTCCCACCCAGCTCCCTGCTGTGGCCTGGGAAAGCGGCAGAGGACGGCCCAGGCCCCCCGTGGGAGACAGGGATGAGGCTCCTGGCTCCTTGCTCCTGGCTTCAGCCTGGCCCAGCCACAGGTGTTGCCGCCATCTGGGGAGTGAGCCAGCAGATGGAAGATTCTCTCTTGTCTCTCCCTCTCTGTCACTCTGCCTTTCAGACACATTAGATAAAGCTTTCAAAAGGATTAGGGCTGGAGGACCCCTCCCCCTCCCCTCGCAGGGAGCCACTTAGCAAGAGGAAAGACTAAGCACTTACTTAGGACGCGGCGCAGGAAACGTGAAATACAGACTCAGCTCCAGCCCGATTCAGTCCCGAGCAACTGGGAGGGCTTCCTGGATGAGGAGACCTTAAAGCTGGAAACAAGGATGAGTAAGAGGCAGAGGGAGTGGGAGGAAGGGCAGCAGGGGTCCTGCAGTGGGAGTGTCCTGTGCAGAGGGGCAGAGGCCAGGGGAAGACGCACCCGGGTGCAGGTGAGGGGGCGAGGCCGGGCGCGGGGTTGAGCCTCAGGTCGGGAGACGGTGGCTTGGGTGAGGTGGCACTGACGGTGGGGTTCTAAGCGGGCAGCTCCCTTCCAGGGCAACCCGTGACGGACGCTGGGGTGGCAGCGATGTGCGTCCCGGTCCCAGGTCTCTTCATGCTGTCCGGCTGGAAACCTTGTGGCCGGCTGTCTGGCTTTGGGCCGACCGAGTTGGCCTCTTGGTCACACAGGCCGGGGCTGGGCAGAGGACGCGCCAGGAGGGGAGGCGCAGGTTCCGGGATGAGACACTGGGCGGCTGTGGGAGGCTCACAGCATCCTGGAGCCCTGGGCTCCTGCCCGGGAAAGCCTTGGCTATGGCCGCTACTTGTGGCTGTGGAGGTGTACCCTGATGGCTGCCGGCCCTGGCGCCCCTCCTGCCGGGGTGTTCATGGGATCCAGGTCATCCCATGGCCTGAAGCCTCCATGTCCTGTGCGTGTTCAACACACAGACCCTAGCAGGTTTCCTCTGCGTCTCTCCCCCTGTCTCTCCACCTCCTGCTCCTCTCCATCTCCCTCCTCATCCCGTCTCCTTTCGCTGCTCCTCGCGTGTTGGTCTTGGAGAGCCCGCAGCCCCGGCAGCCTTCCCTTTCGCATGGTTCCCAGGTCATCCATGGGTGACCTGAGGCTTGTAAACCCAGCTAGGGGCCGGTGCTGTGGCACGGCGGGTAAAATCCCTGCCTGCAGTGCCGGTATCCCTTATGGGCGCCGTTTCGAGTCCTGCTGTTCCACTTCCGATCCAGCTCCCTGCTGATGGCCTGGGAAAGTGGTGGAAGATGACCCAAGTGCTTGGGCCCCTGCACACTTGCGGGAGACCTGGGGGAAGCCCCTCCTCCTGGCCCAGCCCTGGCTGTTGCGGCCATCTGGAGAATGAACCAGCAGGTACAAGATCTTTCTCTCCCTGTCTCTCTAACTCTGACTTTCAAAACAAATAATAAATCTTAAAAAAAAAAAAAATCGCGGCTTCCAAAGTTCAGCAGTGGACATCTGGGGCTGGCGCCCTCCTGGTGGGCAGGTCCCCAGCCCCACGTCCGACACGCACAGGGTCCTGGGCAGAGGCCTCAGCGTGGGAAACACACTGGTGCTAAAGCCGCGAGGACGGTGGTGCTTTGACTTTGTGTCCGTGTCCTCCCCCTCCCCCCCACTGTGCAAACGTCCAGGGTGGGCCACGCGGTGCGGGGCAGACAAAGCAGGGGCAGTCCTGGCCCCCTTGCCTCCCCACAGCCTCCGTGCTAACACCGCATTGCCCGCGGCTCTCCCTGCTGGACCGGGAGCCCCTGCAGGCCCCTGTCTGCTCTGGGGTCACAGGGGCCCAGCCCTGGGCATGAGCAGTACTTGTTGATGGCGACAGTGGCACCCGGATGTTTTTCAGCCGTGTCTTATTGCGGGGAGGGTCAGGCCCCAGGGACTCCGTGGCCGCACGCTAGGAGCCGTGGGGCTCGGGTGGCCCTCACGGCTGTGCCCAGTTGCGCCTTCAGGCCCCAGCCAGGGTGATGAGCCCTTAGCCTGGGCCATCGCCGGGGGGCGTGACTTGGGTCAGGCTGATCTGGTGGGCAACAGCTGTGCACGGTCTGCTGCCAGCATGTCTCCGTGCAGGCTCGGGGGCCCTGTGGTGCCACCGATGAATGGAACATGTGTGCTGGCGGGGGTGGGGGGGTGGGGCGGTCGGCGACAAAGCCTGCTGCTGCCGTTTGCCCGGCCGCGTCCCGAGGCCTGGGCCCGGGCCCTGGAGTCGCCCCGGACAGCGTGTGTGATACCTTCCCGGCAGGGGGGAGCCCACTGCACCCCAAAACAAGCCCTGCTCGCCACGCCCCACGTCGCACTCCGCTCCCACCCCCATTCCCCATCTCTGTGGACCACCCTGTCCAGGACATTTTGGGTTTTCCGTTTGTTGGTTTGTGTAGATTTATTTATCTGAAAGGCAGAGTTACAGAGAGAGAGAGAAAGAGCGAGAGTTTCCACCTGCTGGTTCACTCCCCAGATGGCGGCAGCGGCCGGTGCTGGGCCAGGCACCGAAGCCACCCTCTGCTGCTTTCCCAGGAAGGGGAGCAGCTGGGCGTGAACGCGCATCGGCATTGGATGCTGGCAGTGTAGACGGCGGCTTAATCTGTTATGCTTCGGCACCGGCCCCTGCCGGGGACAACTTGTGTGAGTGTGGTCAGCTCCTGGCGCCCGTGGCAGGGTGGTCGCTGCTCCGTTCTGCCCATGCTGAGTGGCGTGCAGGGTGTGGGCACAGCTGGCGTTGCCTGCCCCTCACCTGCAGTGGCCGGCGCTGCTCTCTGAACGCCATGTGGCCGCTGGGGGCGCTGCTGCTCGAGCGAGCCTGGCCGCAGGTGCACGCCCCTGGGGTGCTGCCGGCTTGACACCCCGACCCCAGCAGTGCGGGAGGCTCCTCCTCCGTGCCCTCACCCCCTAGCTGGTGCGAAGCGGCGTTGCTGTGCGGGTTTGCTTTGCGTGTCCCTCAATTCCCTAAGGCGTGGAGCGGCTTTTCACGTGTGAGCGGCCGTTTTTCTAGGTAGTTTTGTTTGTTCCATTTTTTTTTTTCCATTTATTTGGGCAGCAGAAACAGACAGACAGACAGAGCTGCCAGCGGCTGGCTCACGCCCCGAACGCCCATAGTGGCCAGGGCTGGGCTGGGGGTGGAGCCTGGAGCTGGGAACTCAACCCAGGACTCCCACGCGTGTGGCAGCAACCCCACCATCCGAGCTGTCACCACTGCCCCCAGGGCCAGGGTCTGGAGCTGGAGCCAGGGTCTGAACGCAGGTGCTTGGCTGTGGGATGGGGGCGTTCTCACCGTGTCGGCCGCTAGGCCAGATGCCCGGCCCTGGAGTCAGTCAAGGCCCTGTTGCCGCGTGAGGCCCCATCCATGGGTTCCGGGAATTGCAGCGTGGGTGCCCTGGGGGCTGTTACTCTGCCCAGTGCAACGTCATGTGCTCAGCTTGGGGGGGGCAGGGAGGGGGGTCTCTGACTTTGCTGAGGGGGCCCCGAGCCCCGGGGCCATGAGCTGCGGGGCAGAGCCCAGGCCCAGGCGTGTGCCTTGAGCACAGGGGTGCAGGGCTTCCCTGAGCCAGCGCCTGGGAGTGCTGCCGACCCACGGGAGTCCCAGGAGCTGGCCAGTCTCCACTGGAGAGGCGGGAACGAGCCCCAGACAGCGCCCAGCAGAGAGACGGGGTCTTCCGGGCCCGCGGCCGGCGTCAGGGCTGGAGGGGAGAGCCCCCACGGTGGGAGGCTGGCGAGGCCTGGGCCTTGAATGCCAGCATCCAGACCCGATCCTGTAGACGTCGGGGGCCGCAGGCAGTGTGTGAACAGGGTGGAGTTGGGGGTCGTCCCGCCCCAGGGCGGCCGTTCTCTGCCCCGCTCCCGACTCACAGCACCCCTGGGTCATCCCGCCAAGTCGCTCTGGGAGCGCCAGGGCCACCGGCACCTCTTTCCTGTGCTGGTACCGCCGGCGGCCGGAAGCCTGCATTGTAGCCCTGGCCTCCAAGGTTTCCTGCAGCGGCCCTGGCCACGGCACTTCAGGAAGACTGTCCCTGCAGAGCCCCTGCCGCCAACCACGCCAGGCCTGGAGACCACAGGGGCCCTGGGGCGGGGTCCTGGAGGGGCCGCGGGCCGCAGAGCCCCGGCCCTGGCCTCTGGTGTGAGTTGTCTCCAGCATCCTCTGCGGTGGCTGTTGCTAAGCTGGGCGCTTCCTGAGCCGTGGGCACTACCCCACCCCCGCCCTGTACCCGCAGCCTCCCACCCCTGCGGCCCCCTCACTGTTCACAGCCAGCCTCCTCCTACCCGGACTGGCCGTGTCCCCTCCCCATCAGGAGCCCCCTCTGGCCCCCAGTCTGGGGCATGACCCCTGGCCACGAGAATCGGCCAGGGCTGGCGGCCAGCTGGGAGAGGGCCCCGCCACCCGCTGTCCCCACCCTCTCCCACGCCGGCCAGATCTTGTCACTCCCGGCCACAACCCGGGGTTTGGCTGAGGCAGGGACGTGCACAGGCCAGAACGGAATTTTATTTACACGAACAGTGTCCACCCAGTGCCTAGCACAGGGGCTCAGGCAAGGCTGTCGGGGGCAGGGAGCCACTGGGGAGGAGCGAGGAATGGGGCCCCGGCCCCCACCCGGCCCCACCCCGCACCTCCTGGAGAGAGGCCCTGGCCCCTTGTTCTGGGGCACGGCCCGCCCCGCCCAAGGCGGCCGCCTCCAGACCCCGCCAAGGCCGCGTAGCACTTCCATCCCCACACTTGTGACCAGGACCGCGAGTGGACCCCGACGTTCCCCATGGGCCTCGTCTGAGGGGCGGATTTCTCCCTGGGGTGGGGGGCAGAAGGAAGAATCCTCCAAGTCTCCTTGCTGCTCTGTGCACCCAGCGGCCAGCCCGGGGCTCCATCGGGGTAGCATCCACCGGATCTCACGGCCACAGATGCTCTGAGCCCTGCTGGCCTCTCCGTGCGCCCCGAGGCCTCCGCGGTGAGGAGCCCCCAGCTGTGGCGCCAGCACACGGCTGTGCGGCTCCTCTCGCCTGGTGGCACGAGACAGACGTCATGGGCTCTGCTTTCTGTCGCCTGGGAAGCTGTTAACACAGCGCCCGCAGCCGTGGCCGTGGATCGAGGGGTGGCCAAGGGGAAGTGCTGTGGGCAGTGCGCAGGAGGCGCGGGCAGTGTGGGCCACGTGCCGGCTTCTCCCTCCTCCCTGGGCGGCCTCGGCGTGGCGCAGTCATGGTGTGGCCGTGTCACTATTGGCAGGTGGCATAACGGGACACGGTCATGTGACAGTTGCCTTTGCCTGTCTGGGACGGACTCTTACCTGGGGGCCCTCCCCTCGCACCCTGGGAACAGTGCAGGCACAGGGCTGCTCTCCAGAAATTCTAGGGGAAAAAGGGGCAATAAATGAAATGGTTTCCATTTGTGAGAGTGCTGTGGGGCACCTCCGGTGAGCAATCTGGGAGTGCCTCTCCGAGGAGGCGGCGGTCCAGTCTGCACTGCTCCAGGCCCAGCAGACAGGACACAGCCAGGCTTGCCAGATCAGGGGGGTCCCAGGCAGCCCCAGTGCTGCAGGTTGCGGGAAAACCTGGGATAGAGGGGTCAGTGGGGGTGACTGGAAGCGTGGGGCTGAGTGTCCACAGCAGGAAGGCCAAGTGCTGCTCTGAGCCCCGCACGGGGCTGGGGGCCGGCTGCCTGCCCTTGCAGCAGTGTCCAGCGGGTTCAAGGTGAGGCGTGCAGGGGTGCAGGGGTGCTGGGGGCCCCGCAGCCCCAGGGAAGGGATGGGAGGGAGCACCGGGAGCCAGGCCTCCTTCAGGCCTCGGAGTCGGGGCTCGGGGGCACGGGCTGGGGCAGCCTGGGCACTGTGTGGCAGGAGTGGCCAGGGCTGGGGGGGCGCAGGCCGGGGCAGCCTGGGCGCTGAGCAGCAGGGGGGCTGGGTTGGGGGGGCATGAGCCGGGCAGCCTGGGCACTGTGCAGCAGGGGGGTTGGGGGGGCGCGGGCCGGGCAGCCCGGGCACTGTGCAGCAGGAGGAGTCAGGGCCCTGTCTGCGTTCACAGCGAGCCTGGGCTCGGGGCACAAAGCCCCCGTTCTCTCACGCTCTGCCGTCAGAAGCCGGGCTGTGTCTTGCTGGCCGCATCAGGTGTGGGCAGGGCCGGCTCCTGCGGGGGCTCCAGGGCCACTGTCCTTGCTTATTCTGCTCACAGAGGCCTCGTGTGCCTCAGCCCAGGCCCCTTCCCCTCCTCCAGGCCCAGCCTCCTAGCATCCCCAAGCCCCCTCTCCCTGGCTCCGACCCCACCCCACCTCCCCTTCCAAGGACCCGGCACGACCTCCCTTCTCCTGGCTTGGGGGGGACATGGTGGCCCGGCTGGGTGAGCCACGGCTTGTGACTCTGGCACCGTATTGGGGCGCCGCTTTGGCTCCAGCTCCCTGCTAATGCGCCTGGGAAGGCAGCGGAGGATGATCCAAGTGCTGGGGCCCCTGCATCCACGGGGAGGCCTGGATGATGCTCCTGGCTCCTGGCTTCAGCCTGGCCCAGCCGTCCGGGGCGTGGACCAGCGGATGGAAGACCTCTCTGTCTCTGCCTCTCCTTCACAGAAGTCAGTGGGTCTTTGGGGAGAAGACTCCTGCGGGGCCCCTGTGCTGAGCTGACTGCTCCTCCACGGGCTCCCGGGTCAGCACCGGGCACCCTGGGGCTGACCACAGGGCCGGTGTCAAGGTCAACGTTTCTGGGCTGGGAGGTCAGGGCCCTAAGGTCAGCGAGAGTGGAGGACCGAGCTGCTGCTGCCTATGGGGTCTGGAGGGGGCTGACGAGCCACATGTGGTCGTCCCCAGGGAGCGGAACCAGGACAGCTGCTTGGCCTCTGGGCTGCTGGGTGCCCTGGGGAGGGTCTCTCTGCCTCTCTGGGCTCCCTGAGGGGAGGGGGCACCAGAGGCCGTGACTTGGGAGGGCCTGGGGCGTCTGTGGGGTGACCTTCGTAGATGCACAGTGCCGTGCCCGGGACACGGAGGGTGCTAAGTCTGTGGGAACAGCTGACCTCGGCGCCCCAAACTGGCCAGGGGACATGGGTAAAATGACCCCTCCCAAGGCCCTGGCCCAGAGAGAGCAGAGCCATGCACCCAGCACACAGTAGGTGCTCAGTGAACGAGCACGTGGGGCCACCGCAGCGTCAGATGGGAGTGGGGGCCGGCGGGAGGCCATGGAGCCGCTGGCCGGAGCGGGCGGGTGGAAGAGCGCTGAGGGCCCTGTTGTCTCCACAGAGGGCCCTTCCTCTGGGGCGTGGCCTCCGCGGGCCAGCACCCGCCTGTAGCCTGCTCCCGGGAGAGGCGGTGTGGGCTCGCAGGCCAGAGGCCCCTGCCCAGAGGCTGGAGCCAGCCTGGGGGCACCGGCTGCTGCCGTGGGAGAGAGCCAGGCTGGGGGCGCTGCTGGCGTGCGGAGCCTGCTCTGCTGTACTTGGGGTGCTGTGGAGGAGCGGGCGGCTGGGTGGTGACGCCGTGGTGGTGGGAGAGCTGGGCCAGAGCGTGGCCCTGGACGTGGTGCCATGGGACACGAGACCTGGGCTACGCCTGCTCTCTCCTTGGTCGTTGTGCTCACCATGACCAGTGGGCCCTGGGCTGAACACCTCTCACCTCCCCATCCGTCTGCTGCGCCAGAATCGGATGTGGAGGTGCCAGGGCTGCCCATTTCACAGACTGAGCAGTTGAGGCCCAGCCGCTTGTAAGCGGTAGAGCCGGGTGCCCTGGCTCTCTGGGTCTCTGGGAGCAGCGGGGAGCCACAGGAGGGCTGAGCGGGGAGTGACGTCAGTGACGCAGGGGTGCAGAAGTGGCCGTGGCCGGGCTGTGCTGAGTTTTCTGGGAGAGCATTTTGGGGGTGGGTTGGGAGTTGGGAAAGGGGGACGTCCTGAGTCCAGGCAGGAAGTGGCATGAGGTCTGGGGAGGGGTCGCGAGGCAGCGTGGCCACCGAGGACAAGGGCTCGGGGCTCGGCCTGGGCGTCAGGACAGGCACCGCGGCCGGCCCGGGCTGTTCCCTTGCTGTGTGCTCCTTCCCTCCCCTCGCCCTGTGACTCAAAGCCCCTGGGAGTCCCTGCTGGCCTGGTCCCCGTGGGCCGGCTTCCGGCCTCCGTGAAGGACCCCGGGCAGGCCACATCCTGTCTCCGGTCTGGAGCCCAGGCTGTCGTCCGGGGCAGGCGCAGAGGGACACAGCTCACGCTCTGCCCTCGGAGCCACTCGAATCTGGCCTGGGTGGGGAGCGGAGGACCTGGGCCAGGCACCGCGCCAAGGATGCAGGGACCCAGTGCCTGCCCACCTGGCCCTGCAGCTCAGGGGCCCTGGGGTCGCCAGCCCAGGCTGCTGGCTGGCCCTGGGCGCGTCCTCTTTTGGAAACAGGCAGAGGCCAACGGGAGTGCTTTCTGAGGACTCCCATCTGGGGCGGTTGCAGATTCTGGGAGGTCATGGGCATGAAGATGGCTGTGCTCCAAGTGTACTCGCTGCCCCGAGGGAGGACGCCGTGGGCACCAAGCCGAGCGCTCAGGGTTAGCGGCTGTCCTGGAGCCACGCGCCGGGAACGAGCTGGGCCGGGGTGCGTGGCACCGCCATCAGCGCTCCCGAGCGTCTCTCGTTCACCCGTCGCAGCGCCCGTACGGTGCTGTCCAGGCATCCTAAGACGCCATTGCATGGGACCACCCTCCTTTTCCACTAAACCGACCACTTTAACCACGGAGGAGGCACCGTTCAGGCTCATCTTGTTCATTCACAGGTTGTAGGAGCACCAGCTCTATGTGAGGCCAGTTGTTCATCTGAGAGGGAGAGAGAGAGAGAGAGAGAGAGGGAGAGAGGGAGAGAGAGAGAGAGAGGGAGAGGGAGAGGGAGGGAGAGAGAGGAAGAGAGAGAGAGGGAGGGAAAGAGAGAGAGAGAGAGGGAGAGAGAGAGAGAGAGGGAGAGAGAGAGAGGGAGGGAGGGAGAGAGAGAGAGAGAGAGGGAGGAAGAGAGAGAGAGAGAGGGAGAGGGAGAGAGGGAGGGAGGGAGGGAGAGAGAGAGAGGGAGGGGGAGAGAGAGGGAGGGAGGGAGGGAGGGAGAGGGAGAGAGAGAGGCAGAGAGAGAGAGGGAGAGGGAGGGAGAGAGAGGCAGAGAGAGGGAGAGGGAGAGGGAGAGAGAGGCAGAGAGAGGCAGAGAGAGAGGGAGAGGGAGAGGGAGGGACAGAGAGAGGAAGAGGGAAAGGGAGAGAGAGAGAGGGAGGGGGGGAGAGGGAGAGGGAGAGAGAGAGAGAGAGAGAGAGAGAGGAGCCTGTCTCCTGGCTCCCTCCCCCACAGCCCCTCACCCTCACCTGCCGCCGCCCAGGGTGAGCCCCGCAGGAGCCTGGCGGCGGGAGCCAGAGGCCGAGTTGGCTATCCAAGCCAGCTTCTCCCGGGGCCAAAACCCCTGGGCTGCACCCCCTCTGCCTCTCGGATCTCGGGACGTCTTCAGGGGCCCCGCACCCCGGCAGCGGCACCCGTCTCCCCTCTGCCAGCCCTCAGCCAGTGCTGACCTGCGTCCTGTCCCGGTCGGCCGCCTGTTCTGGGGCTCCGATGGAACTGGACGACGCGTGCCCTCTGTCTGGCTGCTGTCCCTCAGACGCAGTCTGGCAAGGCCCGGCCATCCGCTCCGCGGTTCCCCGAGCACGCTTTGCTCTCCGGCCTCTATGGACGGACGCCCGGGTTCTCTTTTCCTGTCTTCTCTGGACTTCCGGGCTGCTTGCGCTCCCTCGTCTCTGCCTTAAAGACAGGGAACCTGAGGCTCAGCCAGGCTGCAGCTCGCAGGGTCGGCACCCGCCCTGGGGCCCAGCTGTCGCCGCCTTCGGCGTGCACCCAGCACCAAGCACTGCACTATGCTCCTGGGGTCACACTGACCCCTCCCCAGCAGCGAGGTGAACGCACAGAGGGGTCCCCGCATGATGGGGGAGAGCAGCCGCGGTGCTGTCTCCCAGTGCGGCGCTCAGGGGTCTTCCAGGCCCCAGGCCCCAGCTCACCATAGGCCTGTAGGATGAATGCAGTCTTCCGGGTCCCTGGGCTGAGAAGGGGAGAAGGCCCCAGCCTCCCACCCCCTCCCAGTGGTCCCGGCCCTGGCCAAGTCCTGGCAGTTCCCCCATGGCTGTCATCAAGGCCACAGCACCCCCACCTCCCCTCCCTGGCTGCAGTCGGGCGAGTGGCCCGGGACCCCCACAGCGCTGGAGGTGGGGCCACTGCAGGACCTGGAGTCAGAGCCCAGGACGGCCGGTCCACCGGGAGCCCAGCATCGGCCAGCTGGGGCTGCAGCCTGCTCCCCTGGTCTCCAAGTTCAAGGACACCCTCCCCACATGGAAGCTAGGGCTCCGTCTGCGTGGGGCAGCCCAGGAGGCCAAGACCCAGGAAACCTTGGTGGCCCAGATGCACTGGGCCACGTAAGCAGGGAACGTGGCTGCCTGATGGCAGTGCCAGAGGGGCTCCAGGTTTCTCGGTAGTTCTCCATAGAACGTTCCAGTTCTTCCACCGAGCCTTGGACAATTCGCATGAGCGGCCGAGCTGCCGTGTGTCCCTGGTTGTGTGACAACTCCAGTGGCGGGAGGTTGCGGTCCCGGACCCTCCACGTGGGAACATGGTGGGTGTGGGGGAGGAGGCCCAGTTCTGTGGGCAGACAGCAGGCAGGGCTGGCTGCCTGGAGGAGGGGGCCTGTTAGGGTACAGGACAGAACGTGCTGGAACCAGGGCTCTGCCCAGCCCACGGCTGCCCTTGGCAGTGACCCCCCGATCTCGGCCAGGCCAGCACCAGGTGTCCCATACCAGGGTCCTGGCAGCTGGCAGGGTGACAGCTGGGCCCTGCCACAAGAGACAGGCCCCGACATGTTCCCCTCAGCAGCAAGGGGGCGGTGGAGGTGGGGCGGCCAGCTGGGGATCAGGCTGACCTGGGCATACCGGTCGGCTAGATGGACAGCACAGGACAGCTGTGGGTCAGAACAAAAGACAACGCAGTGTCCAGCTGGGCGCCCGGGGAGGGGCACTGTTGTTATTACACTCACAAGCCGGGGGGCGGGCGGGGGGCCGGGCTGGGCATCCAGGGAGCCCGGGGAGAGCAGCGGGGGTCCGTGAGCGCCACACTGCCTGGGCTTGGGCCAGCGCCTTCTCCCCTCTGGTCAAGCGCAGGCGCGTCCGGCTCCCGAAAGCTGTGCACACCACGCCCCAGGCCCCGGGTCAGGGCCTGAGCAGAGGGACTCTCCAAGGTCCCCTGTCACTTTTAGCCTCCTCCCCCGGGACAAGTGCCCCGCACTCTGTCCTCCGCCCACTTGCTCTCTGCAAGTTCTTTTCTGGATGCATGAGCTCAGGCCGCGCAGAGGGCGGGCCACGTGGCTCGGGGGGAGCGGAGCAGATGGCCGGCCACCTGTTGCAGGCGGCTGAGAAGCCACAGCCCTCGCTCCTCGGCCTCCCTGCCTGCCTCCTCCCCAACTCCCCCTGCTCCCTGCGGGGACCCCCAAGTCATCCACAGGGAGCCCCCGCCCGGCGCGGGGTGGAGCCAAGGCCAGCCGGGGACAGCCTCTTCTGTGTGTGTGTGTGTGGGGGGGGCTGCAGAGAGGCAGAGGCCCCGGGCTGGCGCTGGGGAGGGGGCTCTGAGAGGCCTCGCAGCCCAGTGCCACCTCCGCCCCCCAGGAGCCACTCACCCGGTCCCCACGCCGTTAAAGGTTTGTAAACTTGCATTGTTCAAAAATCAGATGAGCAGTATATCGAGGATGCGCCACGACATTTGTGAAAAACGGGAATTGAAAGATGAGCGGTGCGTAGGGGCGTGACTTCCACTGCTCTCGAGTGGACTGAGTTTCCTCCATTGCCGTGAACTTCCTAAAACGCCTTGCGCTTGTGGTTCACGGTAGAAAGTTCCGGAAGGAAGGCACCGCCGTCAGCTGGACCCATGGTCGGTCTTCCAGCTGGGTCTCCGTGTGCGGAGTTTGTTTAGCCCTCATTCCACTGAGTGGTGCAGGCTAGCTTCCTCCTGCGATGGCTACCTGGGTGTTGCTTTTATTTTTAAAGATGTATTTGTTTGAAAGGCACAGTGGCAGAGGGAGAGCCTCCATCTGCCCATTCACTCCCCAACGCCTGCAGTTGGCAGAGCTGGGCCAAGCTGAAGTCGGGGGCCAGGAGCTCCACCTTGCCTTGGGGAGGCCCCAGGAGGGGCCAGTGGTCAGACAGCCTGACCTTGAACCTGAGATCGCTGAGACCCGTGGAGGGCTTTGAGTGAGAGGAGACCACGGCCAGGTTTGCGCTTTGGGAAGACCGTGCTGGCTCTGGGCAGGCAGCAGCTGGACAGGCCCCCGGGACAGCAGCTGGGTGGCCAAGGCAGCCAAGTGCAGCCCAGCCCCAGCCTCTGCTGCCCCCACCCTGCGGCCGCCGCTCCCGTGATCGTGTTCCCCTTGTGCTGGCCGCCTGGCGTGTCCACAGTGAGGCCCCCGCTCAGCCCACCCAGCACCCTGTGCCCGCTTCCCCGGGCGGGCGTGTCAGCCCCTGGGGCACCTGTCGCAGCTCAGCTTCAGGTCTGATGAACAGTGATGTCCCTGCAGGTGCCAGGGCCACCCAGTAGCAGTCTTTCCGGAAGACTCTTCGGTCTAGCCGGCTGGGACTCCCCACACCCCCGCCCCACCCCCGATTCTGTGCTAAGGTGAGCCGGGGACCCGCATGCCGGGCTCCATCCTCATGGGAGTTAACTCAGGGTCCCCAGGAAGATGAACAACAAATCGGCATTCCCTGAAGGGAATTCAGAAAAACCAAATTCTGGGCCGGCGCCGTGGCTCAACAGGCTAATCCTCCGCCTTGCGGCGCCGGCACACCGGGTTCTAGTCCCGGTCGGGGCACCGGATTCTGTCCCGGTTGCCCCTCTTCCAGGCCAGCCCTCTGCTGTGGCCCAGGAGTGCAGTGGAGGATGGCCCAGGTGCTTGGGCCCTGCACCCCATGGGGAGACCAGGAAAAGCACCTGGCTCCTGGCTCCTGCCATCGGACGAGCGCGGTGTGCCGGCCGCAGCGCGCCGACCGCGGCGGCCATTGGAGGGTGAACCAACGGCAAAGGAAGACCTTTCTCTCTGTCTCTCTCTCTCACTGTCCACTCTGCCTGTCAAAAAAAAAAAAAAAAAAAGAAAAACCAAATTCTACTTGAGGCCGTGGGGTGCTGGGCACCCCTGGTCGGTGTAGGGGGATTGAGCGGGTGCAGAGCCCTCCCCCACCCCTGCCTCCCTGCACAGTGGGTCTTCGGGAGGTGAGCACCCAACGCACTGATGCAGGCGGGAGCTGGCCGGCCACGGCCTCGTGCGGCCCCTCTCCCTCGCCTGGTGGCTGCCTGTGGTCCACCTGCCCCACGCTGGCCAGGATGCGGAAGCATGGCTGGGTCCCGCCCCTGCACAGCCACAGAGACCAGCGGCAGGGCTGACTTTCTGCCTGGGTTTCGCTGTCTGCAGGCAGAGTGACCCAATCGTCAGTGCGATGGTTCTGGGGTCTCAGGGCCAGGCTGGACTCTGGGAGGCTGTGTGACCCTGGCCCAGGACCTCAGCCCCCTCCCCCAGAAAGCAGCCATGACCCCTGGGCACCCCCACCTCGCTGGGCACTGCGGGATTAAACGAGATGGCTGGTGCGTGTAGAACAGGAGCACTTTGGCCAGCCAAGGGGCTGGCATCGCTGTAGCCAGGAGGCCTTGCACCGGCCGCCCGCTTGGCCCCTGCTTGGCATGTAAGCCAGGCCCCCGAGGGGTGGAGCCGGGCCCTCAGCGGGGTGGGAGCGGGGACTGTAAGTCACGGTTTCTGAGGCCTGCTGTCTTCCGACAGCTGGAATGTTCTAAATCATTCTCAGGCCCGGGCAGATTGGAATTTAGAAATGTGTTTCCCCTTTTAGAGTGGGCCATGCCCAAGTATTTCTGGCCTGTGAAGGGAACAGTTTCAGAACCAGGGCAGAGAAACCACATGTGTGTGCCCAGCCCGGCGACAGTGCCGGCCACCGGGGCCTTCGCCCCTGCAGGGCCCTTGGCTGCCCCCTCGGGAGAGCAGCAGGGGCGTGGGGGGAGCGGGGGGGGGGGTGGTTCTGGGGCTTGGTGGTGGGCGGGAGCTCAGCGGAGGCAGAGGAGGGCTGGGCCTGGGAACTCAGGAACCCTGGGAACCGTGCTAGGCGCCACGGGCGGACATAAAACTGCTCAGTGTCACTGAGTCTGGGTTCCTGCCCGCGGCTGGCGGTGCTCCTCCTGGGGACGCATCCCGTGGATACACGCGGACCCCACGGGCACATGTCCCACACCCACCCGCGGTGCAGGAACTCAAAGGCCAGGGCACCTGTGTCCAAGGACTACAGGAACCCCACAGACTCACAGAGAAGGAGGCCCGGGGCGGGGGTGCGGCCACGCTTCCTGCTCCAGCGAGCACAGAGCTGGCCCCCGGGGCACGGCTCAGCCTTGGGAAAGTGACTGCAGTGCGTGCGAGGGGCCAGACACGCGCGGGGCCATCTCGTTCCGGTGGGTGGGCAAATGCAGACGCACACAGAGCAGAGCAGATGAGTGGTCGCGGGCTGGGGAGGGGCGGCGGGAGAGGGCAAAGGGCACAGGCTCTCTGGATGGGGCTGTGGCTGCACTGACGGTTGCAATCCCAGCGAAGGTGCTGAGGACGGCGACCATGGCCACGGCCCCGCCTGGGTAAAGCGGCTGAGAAATCCCCGGCGCAGGGGAATCAGAGCGCGGGCACGGCTGTGGGGCAGAGGTGGGGGTGCAGCAGGGCGTCTGGGTGCTCCGTGCGCGGCAGAGCCGCTGGCTGTAGCCCAGCCTGAGGCCTGGGCTTCTGCGTGGAGTGACCCTGGATTGCAAGGCTTCCCAGAACAGCATGCCCGGTTAGCAGCAGACACGTGCTTCAGGGCCACCCGGCATCCCCTCCCACGACCCAGCAGACATGTACATAAAAGGCCGGGGACTGACCTCAGCGGCCCAGCGGATCCGGAGCTGCTGACCTGCCCGCCAGCCCGCGAGCCGCAGCTCCAGGGCCCGAGAGCCCGGGGAGGCTGGGCTGATGGCGGCAGGCGCTGACGGAGCCCCAGGCCGGCCTCCAGGGCGTCCAGCTAGCCCTGGCCATCGGCCTCCCTGGGAGGCCCCAGCGAGGGACAAGGACCGCTTTATTGTGAAGGCCCCGGGGAGGCTGGCCCTGGAGCCCGGCCGGGCGCTCAGCACTCAGCAGGGCGTGGCCCGGTTGCATTTCTGCTCTGATTTTCCCAGCCCTGTGGTCTCCGTGTCCCCATCGGTGAGACTGCGACCACGGCGCTTATCGCCCAGGTTCCACATGGTCGCCGTCCCCGCTCGGGGGCGCCCACCAGCCGGTGTTGTCCTTGCTGGACGCCAGGCCCCCGGGCGGCAGCAGGAGGCTGGTCTTGGTCCCCTCTCCCCCACACCGCACCCTCCCTGCTGGGGAGACACCCCTGGCCGGAAGCTGGGGAGCGGCCACAGAGACGCTGGGGGCAGCCGGGGAGGCTCTGAGCGCGTCAGCATCGGTGGGCGGCTGGTGCAGTGTTCCCGGGGCACGTCAGCCGCGCGGGCAGCCTTCAGAGGGTTATGAGGCCCTGCGGTCCACGCGAGATTTGGAGAGGGCGTGGGGAGGCCAGGCTTGTTCCTCCCTAGCGCCTTTTCCAGGCTGGGAGGAGCGAGGCGCTCCGAGAAGCTGCAGCAGGCGGACCCTGCGCCGTGCCTGCAAGCGTGGATTCCTTGCGGAGCTGCGGCTCTCAGCAAGGCGCTTGCAGCCCGCAAAATGTCTGCTGAGGTTGCCCGAGACCCCGAGGTGGAAAGTGGTCGCCCACGCCCCCTCTCTGATGCCAGTACACGTGCGGAAAGCTTGTGTTTAGCGGGTCACCGCCATGCAGGCGTGCGTGATGCAGGGAGCTGCCAGCCTCCCCCAGTTCCTGCTTTTGGGGGTCTCCATTTGTCCACCTTTAAAATGGAGCTGGAGTGTCCCACTCGTGCCTCCCCATGTCCTGTGTCACCAAACTGAGGGGTGAAATGGTTCCGCCTTCTCACTGCCAACTTTTATTTTTTCTTTTGTGAATGGCTACATTCCTTCCCTCTGAGCCAGGATACATTGTGGCCAGTGGCCTGCCATGTTTGAAGCTCTCGGGTTCATTCTTTGGCTGAGACAGAGAGAAAGGACAAATAGGGCAGTTGATGATGAATTTTGTTTTTCTGGGCCCCCGTGAGCCAGAGGCCAAACACATAGGCCCGGCTGCCTGCCTCTGGGAGGCACCGGGGTCCTGGGAGGGGCGCCAAGGGCCCACGCTTGCGCTCAGGGGGCGGAGGCAGCCGTGGGAGGGGAAGTTTGTCACAGGGCGGGAAGAAGGGCTGGCTCCCGTCGGGCCTGGGGGGATGAGGCTGGAGCTGGGAAGGCACGGGGTGGAGCCGGCATCCCTGGTCCTAGCACTGATGGCGCCCCGACCCCATCCTGGGCCTGGGGAAGCTGGGGCCACGCAGGGCTCGGGCTCTGCCCACGGGGAAGGGCAGACACACAGGACTCGAGGTCAGGTGACTGGACGGGCAGCTGCACATCCCAGATGCGCCCAGATGGTCCACGCTGCCAGCCTCCTGGGGCACGGAGCTGGCCTCTCGATCCCCAGGAATCTGTGGATGATTTTCAAGCCCTGGGACTCGGTGCAGGGCACTGAGGGGCCTGCAGGAAGGGCCGGTTGTAGCCAGAGTGTGGCTGGGCTGGGGACAGCGAGGCCGTGCGCTGGTCGCTCCTGGCACAGGTCTGGGACTCCAGCCACCCTCATGTTCCCAATCAGAGACAGGTGTGGCGTCCAGCCTGCTGGGCCCGCGAAGCCAAGATGAACACCTCGGTCCCCTCTCAGCTGGCGCAAACCCTGCCTGCTTTGTGTCCAGACGGGGGCTTGTCAGGGACTGAGACTCCCGGTGTAGGGAGATGGTGAGGAGTCTCCAGGCTGCTCCTCACCTGCAAGCTGGTGTCTCAGGACTTGGGGCAAAGCGAAGCTGAGCAAAGGCTGGGCAGCACACAGGCATTGCTGCTCTGTGCCTCAGTCTTCCCACCTGCACACTGGGCACAAAGCGGAGCCCACCTGACCGGCCTGCTGTAAAGCCGCCACCTGGCAGGCATAGGACCCGGTGTGGGGCTGGCTTCCCAGGGCGTGCAGGACGCCACCATGACCTCTGTGACCAGGCGGTGGCCTTGACCTGGAGCGTCTCCATCCGTCCTCACCCAGCGCCGCAGGCCCTGCTGTTTCGTCGCCCTTCTGCTATGATGGGGAAACTGAGCCTCAGGTTAAGATGCAGGCCCGGGCCACACAGGTAATAAAGGGCCCATTCCCTCCACCCACAGATGACGGCCATCATCACCCACCTCCCTCCTCTCAGCCCTGCCCGGGACGTTCCTCAGCGTTAGTCACTGAGAGAAAGCAAAACATCCAGCTGGACACTGCCCACTCCCTCTGCCTTTATGCACACACACATGCATGTGCACACATGAAAACATGCACAGAGATGCATGCACGCCTGTGCAAACATGCACGCACACACATGCATGACACCCATGGAAACACGCATGCATGACACCCATGGAAACACGCGTGCATGACACCCATGGAAACGCGTGCATGACACCCATGGAAACGCGTGCATGACACCCATGGAAACACGCGTGCATGACACCCATGGAAACGCGTGCATGACACCCATGGAAACATGCGTGCTTGCATGCAGAAGTGCATACATAACAGTTTGGACCCATGCAGTTTTTACAGAATACAAGGGAATTTTTAATGAAAAAAGCTAAGCATGAATTTCAGTTTTTCCCACTGAACTAAACCTAGTTTTTTTTTTTTTTTTTTGACAGGCAGAGTGGACAGTGAGAGAGAGACAGAGAGAAAGGTCTTCCTCTGCCATTGGTTCACCCTCCAATGGCCGCCGCGGCTGGCGCGCTGTGGCCGGCGCACCACGCTCATCTGATGGCAGGAGCCAGGTGCTTCTCCTGGTCTCCCATGGGGTACAGGGCCCAAGCACTTGGGCCATACTCCACTGCACTCCCGGGCCACAGCAGAGAGCTGGACTGGAAGAGGGGCAACCGGGACAGAATCCGGTGCCCCGACCAGGACTAGAACCTGGTGTGCCGGCGCCGCAAGGCGGAGGATTAGCCTGTTGAGCCATGGTGCTGGCCTAAACCTAGTTTTTTAAAAAATATTTTATTTATTTATTTTGAGAGGTAGAGTTACAGACAGAGAGAGGCAGAGACAGAGACAGAGAGGTCTTCCATCTGCTGGTTTATTCCCTATATGGGTGCAGCAGCCAGAGCTGTGCCGATCTGAAGCCAGGAGCCAGGAGATTCTTCCGGTTCTCCCATGTGGGTGCAGGCGCATTAGCAGGGAGCTCGATAGGAAGTGGAACAACCAGGACTTGAACTGGTGTCCACATGGGATGGTGGCACTGCACACGGCAGCTCTACCTGCTGCGCCACAGCGCTGGCCCCTCAGAACCTCCAGGTACCTCACATGCAGTCACCCACCACGCACCAGACCCCGGGCCCAGGCCCTGCTCTCTGCCTCGCTCCATCCCGTGGTCCAGAGCAGGAGAGCGAGGCTTGCTGGGGGCAGGGCTAGCCAGGGACAGATCTACAGCGAGCGGGTGCTCAGCCACACCTGACTCCTGCCCTCAGCGGGAGGGGTGGCCAGGGGACAGGAGATGCAGGAGAACCCATTGGTCGGGCCGCCAGGGAGGTTCTCCAGGGGGCCGGGCCAGAAGCTGAGCCTCGTGGGCTTCGCCAAGAGCTTGGAGAGGCACTGGGAGCACAGGGATCCCCCATGGAGCCCCCAGGGCTTCCTAGCAGCCTCTTGGCCTGTGTGGGCCGGACGCGGCCTCTGCCTGGGGAAGCTCCTTTCCGCAGACCCTCGTCCCTCACGGGGTGTGACGTAGCCCCCCCCCGCCCCCCGGGCGGTTTTGCTGACACAGTGTTTCTGGGGCTGGGCGGCCCCCAAGTCCCCCACCTCCAGCCGGGATGCTTTTCCTGGCGGCCCCTAGACTGGGAGCCCTGGCCACCCGCCAGGGATCCCACGGGGCGGCCCTTCCTCCTCTCCCACTTATTTATAAGGCTCAGCCCTCCTGCGCGCCAAGAGGAAACCCGGTTTCATTTACACGTCAGCACCCAGCCCAGCACCTCTGTCCCCAGGCGGCGGCGGGCAGCAGCTGGCCGAGGTCAGGGCAGCTGTGAGGTCCGGGGAGATCCGACATGGAGGCCGAGGGGTGCCGGCCGCGTCCCCGCGAGGACAGGCCCCGGCAGCCGCAGAGGCTGCCCTAGGCCGGGGCCTGCAAGTAACGAAACCCACTGAGCACACAGAGCCTCTGCCTCCTCTTTGCCCTCTGCGGAATGGGACTGTGTTAGCGCCGCGTGCCCCAGGAGGTCACTGTACAAAAGGTGCCCAGGACAGGGCTCTGACCCCCCCCCCCACCCAGGCTGCGAACAGGGAGTTTCACACGCAGGAGCCCTCAGCCAGTGCCTGGCCGCCCTCGGCGCCTCCGCCGGCCAGCGCCGGGGCAGTGGCGGGCGGCCGAGGCCTCTGTCACCAGGGCGCTGCGGTCACTCCCGGGCGCGCGGAGGCGGCTCCCCTCTCTTCGCCGCGAATCGGGCGGCGCGGGCAGCAAGGCGGGGGCCGGACCACCCCGAGCGAAGGCGCGCGGCCTCCTTACCTCCTCCTCCCTGACCCTTAGAAAGCTCAGCCCCAGCCGCTCCCGGGATTCGGGGTCCCCGAGGAGGGCGAGCGAGCGAGCGAGCGAAAGAGTGAGAGGGGGGGCCCTCCTCGGGGCCGGACGCAGAGGAGAGCAGCCAGAGCCATTGTGCGCAGCCCGGGCCGCGGCGGGGCGGGCGGGCGGGCGCGCGAGGGGGATCCCCGCCCCTGCGCCTCCACCCCCGCCCCCGCCGCCGCCCCCGCCGCCGCCGCGCGCCGCCCGCGCCCCGCCCCCTCCTCCCCAATTAAATGACCCGGCGCTTGGCAGGCGCCGGAGCTCGCACATGCGGCCGCCGCTCCAGCCGCCCGGGGCCCGCGCCTCCTCCGCCGCCGCCAACGCCGCGTCCCGGCCGCGCTCGCCGCGGCGCCGCCTCGGCCCGCGCCGCCGCCAAGGCCGCCAAAGCCAAGGCCAAGGCCAGCGCCGAGGGCTCGGCAGGCCCGGGGGGCGCCCGCGCCCGCGCCGCCCGCCCGCCCGCCGCCAAACTTTGCGGCGCGCGCCCGGCGCCCACATGGTCCGGCTCGGGCGCGGCGGCGGCGGCGGCGGCGGCGCGGGCGGGCGCTGAGGGCGGCCCGGGGCGCGCGCGGCCATGAGCGGCCGGCCGGCGCCGGTCTCCCGCAAGCAGCGGCTCATGGCAGCCGTGGGCGAGCGGGCGGCGGGCGGCGGCGCGCCGCTGTCCTGCTTCATCTGCGGCGGCGGCATCGGACGCGGCAAGGAGCTGAAGCTGCAGGTGAAGCAGCCGGCGGCGGCGGCGGGCGCGGGGGCCCCGGCGCAGCCGTTCTTCCCGTTCCTGCAGCAGCAGGAGCCGGCGCCCGGCGCGCGCGAGCTGTGCCCGGCCGACGGCTGTGTGCTGGTGTGCGCCGTGTGCCGCTGCTTCCTGGGCGAGCAGTGGGCGGCCTTCGAGCGCGCACGCACGCCCGTGGACAAGCGCATGTACTGGCTCAAGCGGCCCCACCAGTGCGACGCGGGCGCGGGCGGGCGCCGCGGGGGCGCCGGGGCCCCGCGCGAGTGGAACGTCGCCTACGCGCTGGGGAGCGCCGCGGGCGACGACGACGAGGACGGCGCGGGCCCCGGGCGGCGCGCGCCCGCCGAGGACGCCCGGGACTCGGAGCTGTCGGAGCTGTCGGACGCGGAGCCCCTGTCCGAGCCGGACCCGGCGGCGCGCGACGCCGCCAGCCCGCCCCCGGATGGGGCGCCGGGGCCTCGCGTGGGCCGCTGCCAGGAGTGGAGGCCGGCGCCGGGACACCCGCCGGGACAGGGCGCGGAGGCCCTGGCGCCGGGGGACACGGAGGAGGAGGAGGAGGAGGAGGAGGGGGTCCCCTCGAGGCTCCACGCGGACAGGGAGCCCAAGACCGGCGTGAGGCGCGGGCGGAAGGGGCTCGGGCGGCCCTGGGTCCCTGAGCCCCGGGCCAGCGTCCTGCGGGGCATTCACGAGCCCTGGAAGGCCCCTCCTGGCCGGGCGGCGGCCCCTGCAGAGGACGCGAAAGACGCACCCTTGGCCCGGGCCGCCAAGCCCCGGGACTACAGGCCGCTGGGGGACCCCCTCGGGGGCTACTGCACCTCGGAGGACAGCGAGGTCAACATCACCAGCGAGGAAGAGGACCACAAGGAGCCGGCTCTGCGGGGCCCCTGCAGCCCCGGAGAGGAGAACGGAGGCGGCGTCGCGCCCCGGGCCCCGGCGGAGAACCAGGCGGCGGCGCCGGAGGGCCCGTGCTGCTACATCTGCGGGGCGGCGCTGTCCCCGGCCTCGCAGCACCAGATCCACGTGCAGAAGCAGGAGAAGCCGGTGCAGGCCCCCTTCTTCCCCTCCCTGTGGCTGCACAGCCCGCCCCCCGGGGCCCAGCCCATCAGCCCCGGCGGCAGCACCCTCGTGTGCCTCTGCTGCTTCTCCTCGCTCATGCAGCAGTGGCACAGCTTCGAGCTGGCCAACGTGCCCGTCCTGCAGCGGCTCTACGTGGTGCCTCTGAACAGCCACGGCCCGGCCATGGCCTCCAAGGGGCGGAGGCTGCCCAGGGAAGAGGCCCCGCCCACCGCCGCCGCCGTGGGGGCTCTGGGCGAGGCCTGCTACCTGTGCGGGGAGGACTGCACGCAGGACGCCCGGGCCGTGCCCTGCAGGACGGTCAACGGCAGCGCCAGGAGCCGCATGCACTTCCCCTTCCTCAGCCTGCTGCCGTGCCCGCCCAACGCCCGGGCCCCCAACAAGCGGTGCGAGGTGCGCAGCTGCCCCAAGTGCTTCAGCGTCCTGGAGGACGTGTGGGCCCTGTACCGCGCCTCGCACGACGAGGAGCTCATCACGTCCGTGCAGGGCTTCCTGGGCAGGTACCACCAGGCCTTCTCGGCCTCCGACGCCGCCCTCCCGGAGCTGCCCGCCGCCGCCGCCGCCGGCCCGGCGGCCGTCTGCTACATCTGCGGGGCAGAGCTGGGCCCCGGCAAGGAGTTCCAGCTGAACGTGAACCCTGCCGGCCGCCTGGGCGAGAGAGAGCCCTTCTTCCCCTTCCTCACCGTCTACCCGCCCGCGCCGCGCGCCCGGCCCGCGGACTCCACCGGCCTGGTGACCACCTGCGTGCTGTGCCACCACGACCTGCTGGGCCAGTGGCTGCAGCACGAGGCCCGCGGCCCGCACCACGCCGCCAGCGCCTGGGCCCGGCAGTACCAGGTGAGGACGTTCGTCTGCTTCTTCTGCCAGCGAGAGAAGAAGAGGTGCCTGGGGCTCAAGCCCGTGCGCGTGGCCCGGCTGCCCCTGTTCCTCTACGCCCTGCGCGCCAGCCGCAGCCTCCTGGTGGACGACGGGCGGCAGCTGACCATCGGTGCCTGCGTGGAGTGCGGGACCCTGGTGTGTGCCGGCCAGGGCCTTGCCCGCCAGGCCCCCGTGGGCTGGAGCTCCCCGGCGGAACCCGTGGAGAAGGTAAGCGCTCGTGGCATCTAGAAACCGGCGCGGGACAAGCAGCGCCCTTGTTCTGTGTTCCCCAGAGGGCGAAGGCGAAGTTGCTGGTTCCGGGCGGCCCGTTCCAGGCGCTGGCTGCTTGGGGGCACGTGAGCCCGGCTGACCTTGGAGGCTTGGGGCGGGAGGTCAGAGCAGCGCTCTTAGGGCAGAACAGGGTGCCATGGAAGGCCTGGGCCTGGGCGTGTTTGCAGGGGAGCCCATCAAACGGAGGAAGCCCAGGGCCCGTCCGTCTTCCGCTTGGTGACGCTGGCAGGTCGCTGGAGGTGAGGAGCCTCTGGGCAGCAGCTCCCGCGGCCGAGCCGTTCCGAGTTCCAGCCGAGTTCGCGCTTTTCCTCTGAGACTCTCCCTTGCCGAACGGCAGATGGAAACAGACTGCAGATGCGGGGGTGTGGGGTGTGGGGTGGGGAGGGGAGCCCGCGGCCTGGGCTCCCCATGGATAAGGCCTCCGGCCTTGCGGCTGCCCGCCCAGCAGAGCCAGCTGGGGCCCAGGTCATCTGGGGTCTGTCTGGCTTTGCAGACTCTGCCCTTGGGGGGCCTGGGGCAGTGGGTTGCCACTGGGCCCAGGGACCCCCGTTTTCTCCAGAGACAGTTACGGGGGCTTTTAATCAAAGGCTCCGAGAGGGAGCCGCCGGCAGAGGGGCGTGGGGGGGTGGGGGTGTCGCTCTTCCGTCCGTGGCCAGCTTCCTTCACGCGTGTGCGCCCTCCCGGTGGCTGTCATGTGTGTACCTCAGCCACAAGGCTCCTGGCAGGCGGCAGTGGCTTGGCTGTGAAGTGCAGATGTTTACCGCCTCCGGGCACGGCTCCGCGAGCTGGGGACGTTTAAACGCTCCCAGGTGGGCCTCTTGTGGGCGTTCATGGAGGCAGATTCTTCCCTGTAAGAGGCTTCTGGTATGCAGCCTGGGTGCCTCTGGGGTGGTCAGGCCCCATGTCGGAGGCCAGCCTGGAGGCGGTGTGGCGTGCAGACCGGGGTGGCCTCTGTCCTGTTGGCTTGCCGCAGCCCCAGCAGTTGATGAGGTGCCGGCCGCTGGCCTCGACCGGTGGGAACTGGAGGAAGCGAGACAGGTGGCTGTGGAGCAGGCCCGTGCCTGCCTGGAAGGGGCCGGCTCGGGTTTGGGGAGGGTGGTGTCACCCCAGCTTCGCTGCTGTTTCTAAAGAGGTCACTGCGTCTGCCCTGTGGACCCGTGACCCTCCGCAGCCCCGTCTGTAGGAGGAGGTCGCTGAGACCTGCTGTGAGCGAGCTTGGTGAGCACCGCGTAGCTGCTCAGTGGCTCTGGCGGGATTTGAACTTGAAGCCCGAGCCCTGCTCCCTGGGATTTGCCTGGAGGAGGCGGGGCTGGAGCAAGGAAGGGGGTGGGGTGGCAAGGCGCTGGGACCCGGGCGAGCTGGGCACTCACAGGGCAGTAGGTGCCTGTTGGAGAGAGGGGAGCCTGAGACCCTTGGACTGACAGCTGGCGGGACTTCAGAAACGTAGACCCTGCCCCTGCCCCTGCCCCTGCGCGGCTGTGGAGCCCCTGAGCGAGCCGTGGCAGAGCGCCGTCTGCAGTGGCCTGGGGGATGGGGGCAGGAAGACCCTTCCCAGCAGCACTGGGTCAGCTTGGGACCAGTGTGGGGGCGTGGGGAGCTGGCCGTGAAGGGGAGGGGTCCACATGGGGAGCGTGCACCGTACACCATGGTCGGGGGACAGGGGTCCATCCAGTTTCCTGTCACTTTTGCTGGTGGGGCATGGGCAGGGGTCGCAGGAAGCCACGTGGCTGGGTACTCGGCACGGCCCTGTGTTCCCACCTGCAGCAGGCACACAGCCGCCCGGGAGCTGCCTCTTGCCCGTCCTGGCGGTGAGAAACGTCCAGAGAGGTTAAGGAACTTGCCCGGGGCCACTCAGCCCCGGAGGCTGCCCTGCACCGTGTGCCTCTCTCCGTCCCCTCTAGGGCTCTGGCTGGGAAGGGGCAGTGCCTCGGGCAGGGGCGTGGCTCTTGTCCATGTGTGCACCCCCCACAGAGAGAAGCAGACATTGGCAGCGGGGGCAGAGGCCCAGAGCCCCCCACTGGTCTCCATGCCCCACTCCAGGTTCTCAGCCCTGCTGCTGGGTGGGACCCCCTCCCCTGCTCCCCCAGCACTGCCCAGGGGCTGGGGCTTCAGCCGGCCCTCTGCCTCCTTGCCTGCCAGTGGCCTGCCCCAGCCTCCCCTCTCGCAGGCTCTGTCCAGGGAGGGTTCTGGTTAACGGGGCGTGCAGCCATTTACCTAAATGCACCCCACCTCGCCATGGGGGCACCCTGGCCGACCCCCGGCCTCCCGCTGAGGGGCAGGTGTTGTGGCCTCTTGGGGCTGTGGAGTGCATCTGTCATCGCTCCCTGTTGCGGCCCACGTGCGCGTCTGCTCCCCGGCTTTCTGTGCCCTGCTGGCTCCCTGCTCTTCAGGGAGGCCCTGGCTGCCCCTCCCTGGGCCCAGGCTCTCGGGTCACCTGCTCAGGACCAGTTGGATGGGGAGGGAGAAGCTTCTGGAAGGTGCTAGAGGAGGCTGCTGGTCTGCTGTCCCTGGTGGCAGTCGGGCAGTGATGGGATGAGCGCCTCCCCCGGGGGTGGGGGGAGGCCTGGACTTTCCCTGCTCACGGTGGGGGGGGGGGACTGCCCAGGAGGTCACCCTGGCCTCAAGCTGGAGGCCCTGGAGATGGAGGAAGCCAGGAGGGGAGGGGAAGGAGGTCAGCAATGCTCCCCGGCCCCTCCTCTGCCTAGACCGGGGCCCTCACCCTGGGAGGGTCGCTCTCCCTTGGTGCCTTTGAACGGTTTCCAGCTGCGTTTCCTCGGCTGGGGGTGGGGAGCCCGCATCCCGAGCTCTGGGCCCCGTGCACCGCAGGTCACATCCTCATGGGGGTGGCAGAGGGGGTGACGCACCTGGCCTTTGGTTTCTGTGTGGCTGGGGGTGGCTGTGGAGGCAGCCCTCCGCACTGTGGGACCCTGGCTCCGTGTCCCCATCTGGCAAAATGAGAGGCCTGGGGGTCCCAGGTGGCTCCCACGTGACGTCTAACCAGCGGGGGGGTGCTGTGTTGAGGAAGCTGCTGGGGCTGCGTCTGACTGGGGGGGGGCACCTCGGTTTCCTTGGAAACTCAGTGTTTGGTGCTGGGGCCCCGTGAGATTCTGCCCGCAGAGGTGACCAGTCTCGGGACCCAACAGGGGTGGCGTGTGTGGACTTCATCCCCTGCTGCCAGGGCCTTTGCGGTGACCCGAGCTGATACACGCGTGTACGTTCTGAGATACACGCGTGTACGTTCTGGGACGAATCGGCCGGCTCTGCCTCCCGTCCCAGGCTGTGCTGTGGAAGCCCGCCGGCCTGGTGAGCACCTGGTGGGGGCAGTCAGGAAGTGTGGGGGCCGTGGGAGGGTTGAGGGCTGGGATGGGAAGGGGGTACTGTGCGTGTTCTGGGAGGGCTCCCTGGGGGAGGTGGCCCTGCAGAGGAGGTAGCCACGTGCTCCTGGCGGGGCTGGCTTCCCAGGGGGTGTTTGTAGCCCCAGGAGGCACATTTGGCTTTTTCTGTGACATTTTCATTCATTTGAAAGGGAGAAAGACAGAGACAGAGACATCTTCCACCCCCTGGCGCACAACGAGGGTGCCCTCCAACAGGCAGGGCTGGGTCAGGCGGAGCCAGGAGCCTTAAACGCCACGTGGGTCTCCCGCGTGGGCGTCAGGGACCCTGGTGCTCAGGCCGTCACCTGCTGCCCACTCCAGCAGAGTGGACTTGGGCACGGCTGCTGCCTCCACTGTTGGATGGGAACCTCGGAGGCTTCTGGGGGCTGGGACTTTGAAGCTTCCGGAATATTCAGGCCGGGGCGGGAGGTGCGGACGGAGGACACGGTGGGCACCGCCTGGGAGCCTGGGGCTTGTCCTGGAGCAGGACCTCGTTCGGTTTTCTGTGTCCTTACTGAGGGCCCTGTGTGCCGGCCACTGCTGTGGCCCTGGGACCAGCAGAGAGCAGGACAGACAGGTGTGTGTGGGGGGTGACGGGCTGAGGCAGATGTGGGGGGGGAGGACTCCGGGCCTGTGGGCGGGGGGGAGGGCGTGGCCTGATGCTGGGGCACACTGCTTTCTGTTTTTAATTGACATGTCATCCCCATACTGTCAACCCCACCCTTCTGATGGGGCCACCCCGTGGTTTTGGTCTGCCTGCAGGCTTGTGCGCCCATTGCCACTGTCTGGTTCTGGAACCTTCCCATCGCCCCCAGAGCACAGTGGGTCCCATGAGCAGTCACTCCCTGTGCTGATCCCCGCGGCCCCAGATCTGCTTGCTGTGCTGGACACGCGTGTCTGGTCACACGTGGGTGTGTGGCCTCTCCTGCCTGCATCTTGCACGTGGCCTTGAGTTCTGGAGGTTCTTGCCCGTGCTGGGGGGGTCCCTGCTGCCATCTTTCCTGTGGCTGTGCAGGGTCCCCCGGGAGCGCAGCCGTCCCCCTTCACTGGGGGGGGGGGTCTGTAGCAAGAGCCCCAGCGGGCACGTGAAAGCCGTGACAGCCCCGCTCTGTACAGATGACATCTGCTCTGAACGCATGCAGCAGAGCCAGGCTCGCAGGTAAGGCGGAGCGAGGGATTCTCCAGGTAACCGGTGACAGAATCGCACAGTTACAGCAGCTGGCGGAATCTGCAGCCGACTCTGCAGGGAGCGAGCTGCGGCCGGGCAGCCCCCGCGGCCGTGTCCGCCCTTCCCTGCCCGTGTGTGGCCCGAGGTCCCCTTCGCTCTGGTAGACACCAGGAAACAGCACTGTGGTGCCGCGGCCGCTCCGCGTTCCCCGCCCCAGCCAGTGACCGGGCGCAGCTGGCTATGGTGCGTAGGCGGCAGCAGTGCCCACGCCCTGGGATGAGGGACGGACGCTCTGCGGGGGACCTGGGGGCCCAAAGATTCAGTTATTTTGGTGCCAAAAAAGAGCTGAAATCATGTGATTTTTCATAAGTATTTCCCGGGAGCTTTTTTCCCGTTGTTATTTGTTTCTTCACTTATGTGAGAGGCGCCGAGCTCTCCCGTCTGCTGGTTCTCTCCCCCCACTCCCGCACCGGCCGGGCCTGGTCAGGCTGTAGCCGGCTCTCCCTCCTGGCCCTCCGTGTGGGTGGCAGGGGCCCAAGGGCCTGAGCAGTGACGTGGCTGCTGCCCTCCCAGGGTCTACACTGGCAGGAAGCGGAGCCAGAGCCGCGGTACAAGCCGGTGCTCCCGTGGGGTTGCCGGCGTCTGGTCCGGTGTTTCAGCCTCCAGGCCGAACACCTGCCCTCCGTGGATTTTTTGAAGACCCCTCGCGTGGAGAACTGTGCGGGGCAGCCGTGGCTCTGGGTTCTGACCTGCTCCAGCTGCAGCCCTGGGCTCCCCGAGCCCCGATCCTGGCCCCAACACCCCCGGGGGCCTCGGGGAGACGCCGCACCTGTCTGGGCCGCCGTTTCCCGCGTTGTAAAGTGGGAGCAGGTGCTGGGCCTGGCTGGGCCCTTGGCTCCTGCACAGCTGTCGGGCGCTCAGCGTCGCGTCGTCTTGCACCTGTTGGCAGGGGTGGGGGGCTCGGTGCCCTGGGATTGCCCCCCCCCCCGCTTGCCTTTGTTCTCTGTGCGGGGCGGGGCCGGCTGTCCTCCGGGGTTGGCACAGCCTCCTTCCTTATTGCCACGTCCACCTGAGCAGCCATGGGCTGTGAACGGGGAGGCCGCAATGTGCTGCCCCTCCCTGGGGTCGTTGGTCAGGCACAGCAGGTGACGGGGATGGGGTTCCGTCACCCCTCATCAGCCCCCTGGGTTCCGGTGACGACACAGCGAGGTGTCGGTGGCTGCAGCAGATGGCGTGTGTGGCATTCACTGGGCGGGCGCTGCCCCATCACCGTGTGTGCCCCTCCCGCAGTGCAGTGCGGCAGCTTTCCTTGTTGGATGGAAGAGATGACCAGGCTCAGAGAGGGGACGCCACCTGCCTGACGTCACACAGCTCAAGCCACTGTTTACGATGCTCCTTCCGGGGTTGCTGTGTGGGGAGGGCAGCCCAGTGGACGGTTAGAACGTGGTGCGTGTGGTTTGGTGGGGAGAGGGCTTCAGCCTGAAGGCAGGTGTGGAGGGCTCCCTGGAGGAGGAGCCCCGATGGGGTAAGGAATTGGTGACTGCAGAAAAGGTGTCCCTTCCAGAACGGCTGTGCGGGGACGCACGTGCGAAGCTGTGCTTGGCTTATTCTCGGCACGCACAGTGGGGATGTGGCGTCCGGGTTATGTCACCCTGACCGTGTTATCCAGGTATCTTGGGAGTGCAGGACTCTCTCAGGTGCTCTGTGGTGTTGGCCTTGGAAAGCCTGGAGCACGTTGGGGGATGGGCCGCGTGTGGGGCGCGAGCCCCTGGCCCTCTCTGCGCCGTCTTTGTGCTGCCACGCGTTGTCCTTGAGCCCCTGGGTCCCGTCTGGGCCGCGCTCTGCCACCAGCCTCCCCTGGGCCGTCCCCTCCTCCTGCAGCCAGGGCGGGGCGGCGAGAGTGGCCCTGTGGGCAGGTGGAATCCCGTCCACTTTCCACACAGGCTAGCATGGCCTCGAAGCCTGCGGGGGCCCCTCCTGGTACAGGGCAGGGCCGGGAGTGGTGCCCGCCCGGGGTTAAGTGGCACTCGCGGGAGCCAGGGTGCAGGTGGGCTCACAGCAGCTTCCAGGACAGCGCTCGACCGGCGAGGGCGGCTGAGCCCGGCGCCCCTGAGGCCGGTGTTTTACGAGCCTTGCCAGACCCATAAACCTTGGCTGCAGCTTCCAGCGCAGACCTCTGCAGACGGGGATTAAGAGGTTTGGGAGGGGTCCTGGCGGCAGCAGGTGGAGGCTGGCGGGGGCTCCCGGGGTCCACGCTGGCAGCCGCGGGAGGCTGCAGGAGGCCGTGGTGCTCAGACCACCCGAGCGCATCCCTGGTGCGCTGTTGTGGGCTCTGGCATCGCAGCTCTGAACTCTGCATCGCAGCTCTGAACTCTGCGGTTGTTGGCAGCGGTCGGATCCTCACAGCAGCCTCTCCCTGCCCGTGCTGTTCCTTCTGTTGTGCGATTGTGCGTCCCAGGGTCCGTCGGCAAGGGAGGCCTGGCAAGCGGAGGATGCGCCGTGCGTGGGCGAGCACCACAGCGGCACGGGGCCTGTGCACCCCAGCAGTCTGTGTGTCTGGGCTCCAGCTGCAGGGGGCGCCGCTCTGGGAAAGAGCCAGCCTTGCCTGTTGCTCCCAGGAGCTGGACATGTCTTTTCAGGTCTCCGACGTGTGTGCAGAGTGACTGCCCGAGTTACCGCCTCCACCCGCCTCGCTGGGAGCTGCCCGGCCCCCCGGCAGAGGGCGCCGCTGCTGCCCTGCGCCCCCCCTGTGTCCCTCCGAGAACCCCATGCTCCTTCCGTTTTGTGGGTGTGTCCGGGGTGGACACTGGGTCTGGTGTTGCCGCCTCCCTCTGGGTGTCATTTCTGGATTCCACTTGCTTCCTGCTAACCTGAGACGCCAGGCCCATTCTGGCTGCTTACCTGTCACTCGGGGGGGGACGGGGACCCCCCACGCCTTCCTCAAGGGGTGCAGCCGGCTCAGTGCAGGTCTTGAGGAAGGTGGGCCAGGGTGGCCGGCATGCAGGGGCTGCTGGGGGTGGCATCCTCCTCGGGTGGGGCTGGTTACTCCCACACCCCACGTCCCCTCACGCACCCCGGCACCCTCACACATAGGCGTGTTAACACGCACACAGCCGCTTTGGGGCCAAGGGTCTCAGAGAATCCCCCTTCTTAGGCTTTGCAGTGTTGTGATTGCTGGACAGCCAGAGCTGTGTCCCCACCTACTCTGGGCAAAGGACCCCGGCCCCCAGGGGCCCCAGACACCTGCAGGTGCTCGCTCGTTGGGCCTGCGTCAGCCCCTGACTCCAGCTCCGAGCTTTTCCGGCGGATCCTCCCTGGCCTCTCGCATCAGGCGCCCCTGCCCCTCCCCCCGCGGCAGGAATGGAGTCTTCCCTTCGCTGGCTCCCCTGGTCTGGGAGTGCCTTTGGGAGCTCATGCTCACAGCCGGGGGTCCTCAGGGCTCCCAGAACTCTGAAGGGGATGGTGTCACAGTACCAGGCCACACGTGCTCCTCCGCCCGTCCTGCCCCAGCGCGTGTCCATGCCCTGAGCACTTGTCTGCGTGCAGCTGCTTCCCGTGGGGCAGTGAGCAGCACTTGCTTCCTTCGCGTCGGCCCCTGACGTCGCCTCGTTGAGTCTCTGCAGCGAGGGAGATGAAGGAGCTACGTTGGGGTTTTGTCCCCTGGCGTTTCTTCTGTGCACCGTGCGCATGGGAGTGGCTGTTTTCAAAAAGTGGCACCACGGGCAGATCCACAGTTGCAAGATCAGAGCCTCGGAGAAGACGGGGACTGGGGGAAAAGCAGTGCTAAGGGCGAGCAGTCTGCGTGGTTCTGGGAGCCGTCGCTGCCAGAGCAAACCGGCTTTGTCCACAGTTGCCACCTGCCCTGGTCGGTGGCCCTTGCTGCATTGCCTCCTTGAGCGGGAGGGAAGCTTGGCCGCTGTCCTGGTGCACTGAGAGCGCGCTCTCCTGGGAGGTCCATTTCTCTGCGGTCAGTTTCACGCCGTTTTGTCCGTGTCAGTCAGTTTGTATGACGTGCTCAAGGTATCCCGTGTTACCCTTCCAGCGTCTGTAGGTTCTGTGCTGATGTCCCCGCTTCGCTGTGATAGTCTTTGCTTTTTAAAAAAGATTTATAGATTTATGTATTTAAAGGCAGAGTGACAGGGTGAGCCAGCTGCTGGTTCACTTCCCAGATGAGTACAACAGCTGGAGCTGGTCAGGCGGAAGCCAGGAGCTTCTTCCAGGTCTCCCATGCGGGTGTCAGGGACCCCAGCACTTGGGCCATCCTCCACTGCCTTAGGGAACTGATTCGGAAGCAGAGCAGCCAGGACTTGAACCGGCGCTCCGATATGGGAGCACAAGCAGTGACAACCCACTGCACCACAATGTCAGCCTTCTGTCTTCTTGGTCAGTCTAGCTAGAGGTTTATCAACTTTATTGATTCTTCGAAAGGCTTAAATGGTAGACATTACACCTCCTTAAAGTTCTCAGACCAGTCCTGTTGAAATTTGAATAATTCCCTGTGCACCTGTGACTTTCTTGCTATGTTTTTGGAAGTCTAGGAGAACTGTTTGTAGGGGCTGACGCTGCGGCGAGTGGGTAAAGCCACTGCCTGCAGTGCCGGCATCCCATGTGGGCGCTGGTTTGTTTCAGCTGTAGCACTTCCAGTCCAGCTCTCTGTGGCCTGGGAAAGCAGTGGAAGGCGGCCCAAGTGCTTGACCCTGCAACTGCGTGGGAGACCTGGAAGAAGCCCCTGACTCCTGGCTTGGCCTTTGCGACCATGTGGGGAGTGAACCAGCAGATGGAAGACCCCTCTCTCTCTCTCTCTGTCTCTCCCTCTCTTTCTGTAACGCTGCCTTTCAAATAAGTAAAATAACTTTTGAAAGAAAAAAAGGAAATGTTTGCAGAACACCGGGCCTCTTCCGAGTTTCCAGAGCTTAAGGACCCTCTGTGAAGCTCAGAGTCTGAGTTGAGCTGCTGAGTGAGTGAGTTCTCTCCTGCCCTTGTCTTGCGCCCTGGGGAGGGCAGGGTGGTGCGTCCTTTGGCTTAAAGGGGCTTTTTTTTTTTTTTTTTTTGCTAGATGTGAAAGATGCTAATATATATTTTAATGCAGAGAAGAAAGCTATTGCTTTAGAACTGAAGACTGTCATGGGTTGTTGGCTGTGTTACTTGGAACCTGCATTCTTAGTAATGCTACATTGTCTTTGTTTCTCAGTGTATCCGCTGTTTAGAGGATTTGTGGCTTTCAGTGCGCCTGCTACAAGGTATACTTCTGTCCATAACCTTGGCTGACAGTCCCAGGTCCCTTCTCAGTGCCTTCTTTTGGCCGAGGTGAGGGAGTGCTGTGCCTGGTGCCCTGTGGGGCCATTGTGAGCGTGGCTTTGCCGTGTGGATGGTGGACACACAAGCCGGGGGGCACAGAGCTGTTTCTGACAACAGCTGGTGTCTCCCAGGCCGTCTGTGCATGCTTCGTGGCTCTGATGTCATGGCAGCTGGCCTCAGGGGGCGGGGCTGGCGGGCAGCCTGGAGGGACCTCTGCTCTGAGTGAAGCTCCTGGTGTGCGGGACCAGGCGGGAGGTGGAGGGGGCACTGCTGTGTGGCTTTCTGAGGTCAGCTCCGTGACCCAGGGAAGGCTGGGACAGCAGGGATGCAGGCGGCTCTGTAAAGTCTCCGTCTTTGCACCCCCAGAGCCTGTAGTCCTTTTGGAGCTCACACGCACTCCCTTGCACGCACACACATGCTGCCTGTGCCGTGTGCTGCTGTCTTTGTCTCTGAGGACATTGGGGGGCTACGGCTGGGGGCTGTGGGCAGGGTCTTTGGTGAGAATCCCACCCCTGCTGGCTGTGTTCTTGGGCTGCGGGTGCACCGCTGTGCTGTGCCCCCTTCCCCCATCCGGGCAGCACATGCCGGGGGAGTCATACTAGAGCGAATCCGAGCCGAGTGCTGGCTCCCCTACTGCCCGCGTCCTCTGCAGCAACCGGTTACCTGGTAGCCCTGCGTGGTGACAGACGGCGGCTTCCGGTCTGTAGATGGGGTGGCTCAGCAGTGCCGCCTTTGACTCTGTCCCTCACCTGCGCCTCTGCTGTCTCCCCCTGGTGACTCAGTTCATCAGATGTGGGGACCCGGCTGCCTCGCTGGCCTGCAGCAAGGGGCCAGAGAGGTGATGCAGCGTCACGGCCAGGGTTGCTGTGACCAGGTGTTGAGTTGACATCATCCAGTTGTACGTGCTCACGTGTGTGTGTGTGTGTGTGTGTGTGTGTGAGGTGGTGTGCGTGCACTTCTCTGCGTCGCCTGCTGCATTCTACAAAGAGGAAGAGGCGGTCAGGGAGCCTGGGGCTCAGCCAGGACCACTCAGCCAGCAGGCAGCAGGGATGGGCTCCGTCTGCACACCAGTGACCGCTGCAGGAGAAGCCCCGTTACTCTGTGTCCCTTCCCTGAGCCTCTGGGCACACGCCCAGGTGGTCTCTGCTGCAGCTGCGAGCCCAGACCCTGGGCAGCTGGAGTCTGGCAGCGCTAGTCCCGGGGCTGGTGCCGTGCGTAGGAGGTTGAGCCTCTACCTGCAGTGCTGGCATCCCATGTGAGTGCTCATTCCAGTGCCACCTGCTCCTCTTCCGATCCAGCGCCCTGCTAATGCACCTGGGAGAGCAGTGGAAGACGGCCCAAGGGCTTGGGCCCCTGCACCCACGTGGGAGACCCAGAGGAAGCTCCTGGCTTTGGATTGGCCTAGGTTCAGCTATTATGGCCATTGTAGGAGTGAACCAGCGGATGGAGGCCCCCTCCCCCCACCCCGTCTAATTCTGCCGCTCAAATAAATGAATCCTCACAAAAAGGCCAGTCCTGGGACGCTGGGTTCTCCATTCCACAGATGAGAAAACCAATGCTCAGAGCAGTTACTTGTTTTGCCATGTGACCCCCGGTGGTCAGAGCCGGTCTGGGCCTGTTTGCTGTGGCTTGGAATGTGGCAGGGGCCTCAGTGAGTCTCTTTTTATGGGGGTCACGTGGACAGAGGACGCTGTTGACTGCAAAGACTCAGGAAGGAGAGCGGGGCGCAGGGAGATGGAACGTTCTGGAAGGATCTGAGCCGGAGGTGACCTTGGATGCTTAGCTTGCCCCCGAGTTGGTGCCAGGAAGCACAGTGACTCAGGGCCGGGATGATTTCTCTGCACGTGCCAGTGTTTGGGAAATTGCATTAAAGAGCGATCGCAGGATCTTCTGCGCCGCGACTTATCAGTGCCCTAAGTGACCCGGTGCTGGGCGGTGCAGGAAACACACAGCCCACGTGTGTCTGCTCGCATGTGGATGGCGAGGGAGCAACTCGCACGGGTGAAGTGAGCCGTCTCAGGCTGCGGGATCTCGGGTGATTTATGACTTTTAATATAAGACGCTAAGAAATCAAGGAGCTAAACTCCGTGCACACAGAAGCCGTTGTGTGTTTGGGGCAGGGCTGGGGCCCGGGTGACAGCAGCAGATGAAGCAGGACTGGAAGAGGGTGGGCGCTGCATGGCCGTCCTGGGCAGGGAGGGCGGCTGGCTCGGGGGCCGGGGCAGCCTCTTGGCCTCCTGCTCCCCGGAGTGGCAGTGGCCTGGGTGGCAGTGGCCATGCTGTGCTGGCTTGGGGCGTTACACTGTGCATACCTCGCGTCGGTCGCCGTCCATGGCGTTGTCAACGGCACCTGGGCGGCTGTGCTGGCCCTGCCTGCACAGGGGAAGACTGACCCCAGCGTGGGTCTCTTTCCCGTGAGGGGCAGAGCCATGCCAGGTCTAGTGTGCCATGGACCCACTGCCCTTCCTGTGGCTCAGGAGGGTGCAGAGCTCCTCCCAGGCAGCCCCGCTTCTCCCGAGCCACGCCCTGCCACGTGGCTCCTCTGTGGCATGTGTAGGAGGCACATGCCGGCCTCGTGTTCGCACCCGGGACGTCTGCAGGATTCACAGTGCCTCAGTGGGCAGCTTCGTGGGTCCTGGATTGAGATCAGCGAAATTCACCTGCAGGTCATCCTGGCACTGGTTCCCCCGAGGTCACGGAGCAGGGGTGGCTGTGTCCAGCTGCCCTGGGGGGCGGGTGCTATACGGGCGGCTGAGACCCCAGGACAGGATGCAGCAGCCACCTGGTGACCTTGGGCCGGGCTGAGAGCTGGGACGGGTCACTCACTGATCGCCGGTTCTTGAGCACTGTCAGCGTGCAGGCGCGGGGAGAACTGACCGCACCCCACGGAGCTCAGGGCCTGGCGGGGAGGCCAGACAGATGGACGGGTGGCCTGGGGACTGAGGCACGAGAGCTGTGTGGGGGTCGACGTGGGATGGGGAGGGCTTGTGACTCCCCAGCCTTCCAGCGTCCAGATTCCAAACCTTCATCGCACTCTGTGGAGTAAGACCCACAGCTGGCCAGCTCCTGAGTGCCCATGTGAGCAGGCCATCGGCAGCTGTGGCCGTGGGCCGGCAGGGTCCCCCGGGAACCCTTGAGCCTGCGGCAGCTGGCCGCCTTCTCCCCAGGATCCAGGCACTGGTCCTAGTGTCCCTATCAGGTCACCTTGGAGCCAGCCACGGGATCCACTGGCCTTGGGGAAGAGTCTAAGGCTCTGGGGGCGGCCCCCACCTCCCGGGACAGCTGGATGCCCGGGGCCTGGAAGGGAGGGGACGGCCCTAGGCCTTGCAGTTGACGTGGTGGCAGCCAGGGCGGTGTGGCCGGGGGGGGGGGGGGGGGGGGCTGTGTGGGGCACCTCCCCTCGGCCCTGGGCGTGGCTTGCCCCCTGCCGCCCCCTCATCTCCTCCCCACTTCCTGCCCTGGGCACCTTCCCTCAGGGCCCCCGAGCCGGTGGCGGCGGCCCAGCCCTCAGGGGCACATGCTGCCGGGTGTGCAGAGGGAGGAGGTGGGTGAGCGGGGCCGCCTGCCTTCCATAAGCGTTTTCTCGCCAGCAGCTGCCCCAGGCCTTCGTGTGGGCAGGGGCTGTGGAGCCGGGAGCTAAGCCTGCTGCCGGGACCTGAGCCGATAAGAAGTGAGCGGGCAGCCTGCAGGGGCCGGGCGTGAAGGAGGTGGCCTGGGTCTGTGCTGGCCGGAGGCTGGGGTGAGGCCTGCAGGGGGGCTGGGGGCTCCCGCAGGGGTGCCCCGATGCCTTCAGGGTGCTGGATCTTCCTGGGAGGCCCCACCCGGCCCTGGGTGCCCCCGATTTTCCTGCAGAGGACCCTGCCCCTGCCCCTCCCTCGGCTCCCCTTCTTGGCAGACCTCCCCTGGCTTGGCAGACGTGGGCTGGGAGTGGGGTCCCTCCTGTCCGCCAGCAGCGCTCCGAGGGCGCGGACACTCGGGGCCTTAGGCCAGCGGGCTCGAGGGAGGGCCAGGATTTGGCTGGGGATGAAAACACGGCTGCATCTGGCCTGAGCGGTGCAGAGCACATCCGCCCCCAGGGCGCTCCTCTGCCTGGCTCCCTGCGTGTGCGCGTTCCCTCCTGTCCGCGCCCGTGCTCCTGCGGGCGCCCAGCCTGCGCCTCTGCCCCTTGCCCGCTGCAACATCGGAGTTTGCGAGCTGAGGATCCAGGAAGGACCCAGGGATGTGGCGCTCAGGGCGGGCCTGTTGCCCCCTTGGCCACAGGCAGCCGGGGGCTCTCAAACAGGCTGGGTGCCCAGCAGGTCTCGGGGGAGGCCAGGTGTCACGGAGGGCGGTGAGAGCATGGAGAGGCCCCTGTGATGGTCCAGGTCACCAGCTACTCCCGGGGCCTGGGGGCCGCTTTCTAGGCCAGAAGATGTGGCCACCGGCTCTGGCTGACTGCATGCTTCTCTCAAAGATTGTCTATTTGAAAGGCAGAGTTAGAGAGAAAGGGATGGGGGCGGGGGGGTTTCTCCTCCCTGGTTCTCTCCCTAAATGGCCACAATGGCCAGGGCTGGGTCAGCCCAAAGCCAAGAGCCAGGTGTTTCATCCGGGTCTCCCACGTCAGTGCAGGGGCCCAAGCACTCGGGCCGTCTTCTGCTGCTTCCCCAGGTGCGTTTGCAGGGAGCTGGATTGGAGGTGGAGCAGCCGGGACTGGACCGGTGCTCACAGAGGATGCCAGCGCCTGAAGTGGTGACTTCACCCCCGGGCCACAGCGCGAGCCTCCCCCTTCTCCTTCTGACCTGAATAAAAACAGCCAAGGGCTGTCACCTGCCTTTCACCTTGTCTGTGTTGTCAGAGGACAGCCCGCCCCCACCTCACTCGCTGCCTTGCTCCTTGTCTGTCTCTCCCCACCCCAACTTCAGGTACCCGGGGGTCTCCCGTTTCTCCTGCGCAGCGCTTGTCCTCGTGGGCCAACTTGGTCTTCCTGGGGGGCCCTGAGTTCCGTGGGGCAGCCACCTCTGCAAATAGGAGCCCTCAGCGTCCCCGCGCCCCTGCGGCCAGTGCGTCTTCCTCCAGGGGGCACAGCCGGGCTCAGCCTGGCCCCTCCGCCCCGCTCTGCCCTGGGCGGCTCTCTGCAGGTGCGCCTGGGTGATGTGCCGGGAGGGGCCTGCAGGCCAGGCGTGGAGTGACAGTGTCGCTCCTGAAGCCTGAGCCCCAGGGCTCTGATCCTCTCGGTCTTGTCCGGAGACATCTCGGGCTGGCGCGTCGCTCATAGCTTGCCTGCTTAATGGAGAGTCTGGTCCTCATGAAAGCTATTTTTTAAAAAAGATTTATTTATTTATTTGAAAGGCAGAGCTACAGAGAGGCAGAGAGAGAGAGAGAGAGAGAGAGAGAGAGAGAGAGAGAGAGAGAGGTCTTCCATCTGCTAGTTCACTCCCCAGATGGCCGCAACAGCCGGAGCTGAGCCAATCCGAAGCCAGGAGCCAGGAGCTTCTTCCGGTCTCCCACATTGGTGCAGGGACCCAAGGACCTGGGCCATCTTCTTCTGCTTTCTCAGGCCACAGCAGAGAGCTGGATCAGAAATGTAACAGCTGGGACTTGAACTGATGCCCGTGTGGGATTCCGGCACTGCAGGAGGTGGCTTTATCCTCTGTGCCACAGTGCCGGCCCCAGAGTTTGTACCTTTTTACTCAAGAGGTAGACCAAGGGCTCCCATCCCCACATGCCTGCAATGGTGGGACTAGATGGGGCCGAAGCCAGGAGCCGGGGACTCTCCAGGTCTCCCATGGGGGTGGCAGGGACCCACCTACCTGAGCAGGGAGCTGGAGTGGGAGCTGAAAGCGGGAACTGAGCCCGGGAGCTCCAGCCTGGGACCAACACGGCCGCCTGCAGGCTGAACACCCCCTCCGTGGCCATTTGCGAGTGGTGCTGTTCTGTCTGTGAACCTGGTCTGTGGGTGCCGCTCAGGCCGAGCCCTGGGCAGGTGCGTGTCTCAATGGAGCTGGGTGAGGCCAGTTTGGTTTTCATTGTGTGGATCCACAGTCCCCTCTCTGGCATCAGGGAGTGAACCTGGGCCTGGGGCAGCACCCTGGGGTCTCACCTGCGGTTTTCCTGCATCGGAGATCAACGTTGGTCTTGGGGGCTGGCGCTGTGGGGTAGCGGGAGAAGCTCCACTTCACTAGCGCTCCCGCTCTTGCACCTGGGAAAGCAGTGGAGGGCGGCCAAGGTGCCTGGGGCCCTGCGCCCACACGGGAGACCCGGATGGAGCTCCTGGCTCCTGGCTTCAGCCTGGCTTGGCATAGGCTGTTGGGACCATTTAGGGAGTGAACCAGGGGCTAGAAGACCTTTCTTTCCTCTCTGTATAACTCTGACTTTCAAATATATAAATCAAAAAAAAAAAAAAAAAAAAAAAAAGGTGGTCTTATGGCCGCGGGCAGTTGGGTGGCCTGATGATTTGTCGTGTCAGATTACTTTTCGGTTTTCTGAGCCTCTGGATTCCCAGCGGGACCCGAGGAAGGGAGAGCTGAGGGGGAGCCCCCGGCCGTGCCAGGGCTGCAGGAGTCGGGGACAGATGGAGTGACAGCTGTGCCCGCTCGCCGTGAGCTTTTCTCCGAAGGACCTCAGTTCCCGTCAGCGGAGGGGATAGTGGGTTTTTTTAGTGTTCTGTAAGTGGGTCGACGAACAGGAAAACCCTGCTCACTGGCAGCCCCGGGGTCGGTGTGGGGTGTCGCCGGCCGCGCGCTCAGGGGTCGTCCGAGCTCAGGAGGCCCCGACTGGGCCCCCGCCGGGCCACAAGCTCTCGTCAGCCCCGAGGTCTGGGTGTGCAGGAGCTGGAGCCGGGCCGCCGGGGCCGTCCCTGCCCCAGGACCTCTCCTGCCCAGACCCCAGTGCCTTTTGGGAGGAAGGACCCAGTGCTCAGGGCTTGCCGGGGGCTTCCTGGCCAGCTCCTCTGAGCCCAGGCACGGGCACCTGTGGCCCTGCAGGCGGCCGGGGGCTGGCGCTTCTCTGTCCGCCTCTGGCATTGGCATGGGGGGCCCAGCTTCCGGAGCCCTGGAAGCTGCTGCCTGGCTGTCGGGGTGGGGTGGGGGCCGTTGGCCAGCGTCTCCCAGCCGGCCCCGGGGAGCATGGGGGCTCTGGGGCAGGAGCCTATCACGGGCTTGGGGCCATCAGCCATCACGGGTGCCCTTTGGCCCTCGCGACAGCTCCACAGGTGGCCTCCCGTCCCCAGAGGGCTGGGAGAGCCCCACAGAGGAGGGAGGTCCTGAGGGTGAGAGGCCGGGGCTGGCGGGGTGGGGGGAGAATGACCTTGTCCGTGGACGGCACCGGGCAGCTGCCATCGGGGCTGACGTGTGTGCCTGCTGGCGGCCCCTGCGGAGGCCAGTCGCTGTGTCCCTGGCCCGGGAGGTGGGGGCAGGGGCCAGGTCCCTCCACTGTGTGGCGACGGTTCCCAGGCCTCCTGGCCCTGGCCCAGCTCCAGGGGAAGGCCAGCCAGCCCTTGTCCTCCCGGCCACAGCGTCTGTGCGTCCCTGGGCGGGCTGTGCCCGGCTGGTGCTGGCTGCAGCTTGTTCCCGAGATGCCCACTGCCTGGGCTCTGAGCTCTGGCCAGGCCCCGGCCTGCACCCAGCCCCCACCCCCTGCCACCTGCTTGGGATGCCCCGCCCCCGGCCCTGCTGGGCCTGGCCTTCTCCTGCTGTGTCCTGTGTGCGGCGACTGTGCCGGGGCAGGGTCGGCAGCCGCTGGTGTGTCTAGGAGCAAACGCCACCCGCGGTGAGGAGCGTGCTTGGTAAATGGTGTGCATGGGGCAGGCGCTGGGGATGGGCGGGGGTGCCAGGAGCCCACGCGGGAGCCAGGGCCACCTGTGTGCTCCCGTGGCACAGGGCACGTGGCTCTGCCTCGAGGGACTCTGAGCAGGGAGGAGGGAGAGTGGCGGCTCCGAGGGCGCCACCCCATTTCACAGATGACACAAGCGAGGCCGCAGCGTGATTCCTGGCCCAACCACGTGCTTCATCCGTCCCACGCGCCCGACGTGCAGCTCCAGCGTTCCCAGGGCGGCCACCCCGCCTCACCCTGATGGGGAGCCTGCCCGGGGGCAGCTGCTCCTCCAGCCCTGCCTCCCCCACCCCGGACACCCCTGGAATGCATCAAGGCAGTACGCGGCCTCCGTGTCCCCTCGGCCTGTGTGTCGGCCACCTGGGCAGGGCGTCCCCGTGCCTCAGTCCTCACCATGGCGGGGGTGGCCACGCAGCGTCGGATGGACCATGTGGTGTCTGCCCACGTGCCCATGTGCTGGCCACGGCTGTGAGCATCGTGTGTCCGATGTCTTTCCAGCTCTCACAGGGGTTTGGTTCCCACGGGTTGGAACTGCTGGGTGTCAAGCCAGTCCTAGGTGAAGCTGTTAGGGAGGGAGGGAGGGAAGGAGAGAAGGAGGGAGGGAGAGAGAGGGAGGGAGGGAGGGAGGGAGGGAGGGAGGGAGGGAGGGAGCTGCCTGCAGCCGCTGGAGCTGGACTAGACTGAAGCCGGTGCCGGGCGCTCATTCCAGGTGTCCCAGGTGGGACCCGAGCTCGTCACCCATTACTGGCTGCCTCCCGGGGTGTGCACAGAAGCTGGGATTGGGAGCTGGCACCCCCACAGGGGATGGGGTCTTGGGGCTTGGCTGTGCACCCCCAGGCCCAGCGCCCGCCCCGGGAGCCGGCGGTTGCAGGCGAGTTTGGTCCTCCGTGGCGTTGCCAGCTTTTCTCGTCCTCTGACGCTGGCTGTGGCCGTCCTGGTGGCCGTGAGCCGGCCTCTCACTGCTCTTCCGAGTTCGAATGGTCGCCGTTCTGTCCCCAGAGCTGAGGCTGAGCTGCAGGAGGGGACCTGTGTCGCCCCGAAGTGCTGCCCACGCCCCACGCGCAGGCCGCCAGCGGCGCTGTGTGCCGGGGTCCTGGGACAGCTCCCGCTGGGGCCTGCAGCCCGGTGTTCGAGTGCAGGCGTGGAAGCCCTGGCCAGGGCACCTTGGTGGGGAGCCCTTGATCCCCCGAGAACCTCCCGGAAAAGCTCATCTGAAACACGCCACTCCCGTTCCTTTGGGCAGGTGCGTGTGTGTCAGCTCGTCCGTCCTCAGGCGAAGGCCGTCACCACGTCTCTGTTTCATGGTTGGGGAAGCCAAAGCCCAGAGAGTGTAGCCCACCGGCCCAAGGCTGCACAGCCGAGGCAGGCGTGGCCGTCACAGCCCCCCCAGTACTCCCTGCGGCTGTCCCTTCCCCAGCCCGGGGTCTCGGGTGTTCTGTGGTGGGCGGCAGAGGTGGCAGGGCCCCCTCGTTGGTGGACACACGTCCATCTGGACCTTCAGTTGTGTGGCTCGGGGCCGGCCGTGATGGCCTCGCTGACGCTGGGGGAGGTGGTTGGATGGACCACCGAGTGACCTTCCCTGGTCATCCACATCATTCATTCATCCGTGGGTTCATTCATTCATGGGTCCTCACTGAGGGTGATCGTGGGCCTGAGCACATGGACACATGAGCAACACCAGAGGCATCCATGCCTCGCAGGGCCACCGGTCTGGCTGGGGGGACGGCGATGTCGGTGACAAGCCTGCCTAGGGCTTCCTGCAGGAGGCGGCTGCAGACCAGCCAGGGGGAGTGAGCCAGGCATTAGAGGGAGCTTCTAGCATCCAGGGTGCTGGGGATAGTGGTGCAAAGGCCCTGGGGCAGGGCTGTGTGTGGGAGGAGCAGGGCTTCCGCTGGGGCAGCTCTGGCTCCGCTGCCTCTTCTGTTTCCGAGGAGGCGGCAGGTGGAGCAGCACGTCCCCGGCCTGACCTGCGCCGGGGCGGGGGGGGGCTGGGCAGAGGCGGGGGGGCTGGGCAGAGGCGGGGGGGGGGGCTGGGCAGAGGCGGGGGGCTGGGCAGAGGCGGGGGGGGCTGGGCAGAGGCGGGGGGCTGGGCAGAGGCGGGGGGGGCTGGGCAGAGGCGGGGGGGGCTGGGCAGAGGCGGGCAGCATTGACTCCTGGCCCGGGTTGGCACGGGACGCTTCTTGGGTGGCCTTGCACTTCCTGCTGGAGGCGCCAGGAGGGGCTGCGGTGCCGTAAAAGGCCTGGGCCGGGCCCTAGAAAATGGGCGCCTGCCCCGCCCTGCCCCGCCCCTGCCCTCCCCTGCCTCTGCCTCAGCCCCTGCTGTTGCCCCTGCCCGCCCCTGCCCTCCCCCACCTCTGCCTCGCCCCTGCCTCTGCCCTGCCCCTGCCCTGCTTCTGCCCCTGCCTGGGGCCTGCCCTCCCCCTGCCCCACCCCACCCTGCCCCTGCCTGGGGCCTGCCCCGCCCCTGCCCCACCTTGCCCCTGCCCTCCCCTTGCCCCTGCCCCACCCCACCCTGCCCCTGCCTGGGGCCTGCCCTGCTCCTGCCCCTGCCCCTGCCCCGCCCCTGCCTGCTTGGCAATCCAGCTCCCCCCCCACCGCGGCCACTCCGTCTGCAGTGCCTCCTTGACAAAGAGGCAGCCTCCAGGCCCTCAGGATGGAGATGCTGGCCCCGCCACCCTAGGTTCTTGCCCTCGCCCCTGTCCACAGGCCCCCACCCAGCCTGCCCATTTTTATCCCAGGAAAAGCGCAAATCCCCAGCCAGAAGTGGGCGAGAGGCTTGGCAGTGCAGGGAGATGCTGCGGGTCTCTGCTGCTCTGAGCATGGACCACAGGCTGAGCCCGTGTGCAGGCTGACCCATGTGCCGTGTGCAGGCTGACCCGTGTGCTGTGTGCAGGCTGACCCATGTGCCGTGTGCAGGCTGACCCGTGTGCCGTGTGCAGGCTGACCCGTGGTGATAGTTGGGCTGTACGGGCTGAGCCTGTGTGCCATGTGCAGGCTGACCCGTGTGCCATGTGCAGGCTGACCCATGTGCCGTGTGCAGGCTGACCCGTGTGCCATGTGCAGGCTGACCCGTGTGCCATGTGCAGGCTGACCCATGTGCCGTGTGCAGGCTGACCCGTGTGCCGTGTGCAGGCTGACCCGTGTGTCGTGTGCAGGCTGACCCGTGGTGACAGGCGGGCTGTACAGGCTGACCCGTGTGCCATGTGCAGGCTGACCCGTGTGCCATGTGCAGGCTGACCTGTGTGCCATGTGTAGGTTGACCCATGTGCTGTGTGCAGACTGACCCGTGTGCCATGTGCAGGCTGAGCCCGTGTGCTGGGTGCAGGCTGACCCGTGGTGACAGGCGGGCCGTACAGGCTGACCCGTGTGCCATGTGCAGGCTGACCCATGTGCCGTGTGCAGGCTGACCCGTGTGCTGTGTGCAGGCTGTACGGGCTGACCCGTGTGCCATGTGCAGGCTGACCCGTGTGCCGTGTGCAGGCTGACCCGTGTGCCATGTGTAGGTTGACCCATGTGCTGTGTACAGACTGACCCGTGTGCCATGTGCAGGCTGAGCCCATATGCCATGTGCAGGCTGACCCGTGTGCCATGTGCAGGCTGACCCGTGTGCCATGTGCAGGCTGACCCGTGGTGACAGGCGGGCTGTACAGGCTGACCCGTGTGCCATGTGCAGGCTGACCCGTGTGCTGTGTGCAGGCTGACCCGTGTGCTGTGTGCAGGCTGTACGGGCTGACCCGTGTGACATGGCAGTTCTGGGGACCCCACCTCCGGCTCCTGGCAGGCCGCAGTGGGCTCCGCGCCGAGGATGTGTGTCTGTGTCTGTCGCCTCCCCTTTCTCTGTGAGAAGCAAATTGGGGAGCTGCAGCTGGAACCCCCTGCCCTCCCGAGGGCACTGCCCCATGCCCTGAAGGCCAGGCTGCCAGAGGCCAGGCGGGGACCCCGTCTGCTCAGCCGCTTGGCCATGCTGCCGGCCCCAGTGGTGGTGGCACAAACAGGACAGGTGCTGTTGGAGCCGGCAGTGTGGCGGGGAGGGAGGTGCCGGCGGCGGGAAGCGGAAGCGATGCAGAGCCCCTCCCCACTCACGGAGGCCTCGGGGCCACCACGCGCCCTGCCCCAACCCCTGCTTTGGGGTCTGCCCAGTGGGGGGAGGCGCGGCCCCACCTCTGACTGCGTGAGGCCAGTGCTGCCTTGCGGAGTCCGCCCAGAGCCGCCGCGGGCCAGGCTGCATGGGGCTGCTCCCAGGGTGGGGCCACCCGGCGTTTCCCTGCAGCGCCACGCCACACAGGCTGGGTGGCCTCACAGGAAGGCTTCCCGCTGGGCCGCCTTGGGCCAAGGAAGTTGAGGGGCAGCGGTGCCCAGGCCACGGTCCCTGTGCCACGTGGAGCGGCCTGGGCTGGGAGTCGGCGCCACCTCCACCTGGAGCAGCACAGACTGCCCAGAGGGGCCTCAGCAGCACCTACTGCTCTGTGCCTGGCCCATCAGCTGCTTGGCCCATGTCCCGCTGCCCTGTGTCTGGGGCCCTCGGACTGGGCCTCATCACGGGATCGGTAGCAGCTGCGCCGGCCCTGGTGGCCGAGGCAGCAAAGGCTGAGGGGACCTGCTCCTCCCCCGAGCAAGTGCCAGGCCCAGAGGTGGCCCGTGGCGTCTAAGGCTGATGCTGTCTGGGGCTGGTGCTGTGCGGGTTTGGACAGGTGATCCCGGGAAAGGGGAGAGATTGACGTGAAAACTGCGAAAATCCCCCAAAATGAGAAGACACGGTACTGGAGAAGGTGTGGGAATTGTGCCCTCTGTGTTGCGGGGGCGGCCGAGATCTGTCTCCTCCGTGCACCTGTGCCGAGGGCTTGGGAGCGCTGCACCCTTGACCCCGTGACCCCACTTCTGGAAACGGACCCCAAGGAGGTGATTGTGGGAGGGAAGGCACTGCCGTTAGTAAGAGCGGGGGGACGGCACGCATCCCACGGTCAGGGTGCTAGAGCGTAGCCGTGTGTCCCTGGGGCGGGTGTCACATAGCCCATGTTGGCACGCAGCGCTGGGGCAAGCTGTGCGCCGTGCTGAGCCCACATCCCTGCTGGGGGAGGTGCAGGGGCTGGGGACTTGGGAAGCTGGACGTGGCTGGGTTTCGGAGGGGGTGGGTTCCCCCATTGAAACCCCCTTGAATGTTGGCGCCGTGTTGTCTTAGCGTTCATGGGAGGGAGACACTTGTCATCTGCCCTTGGTCTGGCTGTGTTGCCTCGGGGCAGGGGGCGGGCGGACTCCCTGGGCCTCGGCTGCCTTCGCTGTGAAGGGGCTGCTTTGCCTGGGGAGGGGCCGTGCCCCCTGGCCCTGGTGGGGACGGGACTGAGGCAGGGTTTGCTGGCACAGGCTGCAGGGGGCATTGATTGAGCCTGTATGCAGATGGTGTGGCCGAATCCTCCTCCCCCGGGGTAGCCTGGCCCTGCCCTTCCTACCCCAGACAGCCGAGGAGGACCCTGGCATCCCGGCGCCAATGTCATTCTCAGGGAGATCCCTGCTAAGCGAGGGTTACTGACAGGCAGGGGTCCCCTGTCCCTCGCCGTGGCCTGGGGCTGCCGCCCTGGCCCTGTCCTTGTGCGTCCCATGGCCTCTGGGCTGTCAGATCTGGGCAGCCCCTCCTGGGAGCCCTGGTCACTCGGGGAGCCGGCTCGCTCTGGCCTGGAGCAACCAGCGGTGGAGGGACGGTGTGAGGGTGGAGGGGGTGGGCTGGGGAGCCTGCTCCGCTCCGGGTACCTGCGAGGTGGGTGTCAGGCATTGAAGCCACCCGGCCCCTGAGACCCAGAGCGGGAGCTGCCCTGGCTGCTGGGCGCCGCCTCTGGAACCAAAGAAACAGGTGGCTGTCCAGTGCACGCTGTGGCCATGGCCGTGTGCCTCAGTGTCCCACAGATGTCTCTGAGGGTGTCCCCTGCTTGCCGGGTGACCAGAGGAGGTGCGGCTGCAGGCGGAGGCCTCTGGTCAGCCCTCCCAGGGGGGCTTCCTGCTATTCTGAGTGACAGCATCAGGAGCACCGTCTGCACCCCCTCCTCCGCTTCCCTGCAGGGGCACTTCTGGAAGTGGTAGGGCTGGGTTCTCGGGAGCCCGTGTGTCTGTGAAGTCGCCTCCTGGGCTACAGCCCAGCAGTGGGTGCAGGGCTGGGGCTCGGGGCGGCAGGCAGAGGAGCCAGGCCGTCGGCAGCTGGGCCGGCTCTGTCCTGTGGGAACCACGGCCCTGTCCACCGCACCCAGGTCCTCTCTGGCTGCTGGTGAGGGAGGGACACTCTCGGAAGGGCCATCTTGGGCAGCTCTCGCCAGGCTGGGAGCTGGCACGGGCGCCGCCCGCTGGGTGCGTGATATCCCATAATAGGCTCTGCTGTTTGAGTGCTTGGTGACAGGAGAGACTGACTTCATGCAGGGATTGGGTTGCGTCTCTGCGTGGTGGCTTCTGTTGGCCCGGGGAAAGTCCCCCGAAGCCAGGTCGCGTGGGTGTCGTCAGGTTACCACGGGGTCACCCTGGGTTAGGGTGCGGGTCGTGTCCTGAGGAGACGGAGGGTTTGAGGACACAGGTGCACTGCCAGGAGGACGTGTGGGGACCCGGCAGTGTGCAGCCAGCGACATGGGCACCCCCGGGCCTAGAGAGGAGTGGGACCCCTAAGCCCAGGACCTCCGAGCCCCGGGAACGTGGAATCCTTGGAACCCTCAGGCAGTGGGGGGCTCTGACTGTCCCCAGCCGCCGGAGGTGGGGGTCACCTTCCCCGGGCCCTGGGACGCTCAAGTGCACACGCCTTGGGGCCCCCCCGCAGCTCCACAGCCCACGGCCGCTCACGCTCCCACACGCATATCTCGGCAGAGCTTCATCCCTGTGGGCCCCGCACGTGTGGGTTCTCGGGGTGCAGGGGTCCCGCGGGAGGCCAGGTGGGCAGGGCGACTGGAACAGGGCCAGCTCCGTCCCTCCCATGGCCCCCCCAGCCCCAGTCATGAGCTCTGAAGGCTGGGGCGGGCAGAGGCCCACGGCGAGGGAGCCAGGTGTCCAGAGCCGGGAGTCACTCGGAGCCCTCGGGGCTGCACAGGTCGGGGGTGTTGTGGCCGCAGTCCCGTGGCTTCAGCTTGGACTTTGGGTCTGGAACAGACCCCGCCCCCTGCCCCGCCTGGCCAGCCCCTGGACGCCGGCACTGGGAGATCTTGCCGGGCCCCTGGGCCGAGGACCAGTGTCCCTGCCTGTGCACGTGTGGCCGGGAGCCGTGCTGGTGGGCAGCCAGCGTCGGCTGGGCCCGCAGGTGATCGGGAAGCGCACAGCGCGCCCACTGAGCACAGCCGGGGGCCCGGATTAACTCCTGTGACCCTCCCTGTGGCCGTGGAGGAGGCGCCGAGCGGCTCGGCTGTCTTCCCGCCGTGCGCAGCTGTGCAGACACGGCATCTGAGCGCAGCTGTCGGCCTGCTTGGCGCGGTGTGCTGGGCCCTCACTGTCTCTGGCGAGCCCATCCCCAGGAGAGACCCCGCTACCTGCTCATGTCCCTTCCCAGCGCTCTGCCTCCATTCCCCCGACCTCCCTGGGGCATGTCGGGGAGCCGGGCTGGGTGGCCTGCGGCAGGTGTGGGACTGGGGGTTGTTGGGGGGGTGGAGGTGTGAGGATTGACAAGGTGGCCCAGAGGGGGCGGGTGCCGGGTGGCCACTGAATCCTGGGATAGCCTTGGTAGCTGCTGCAGCCCCCCACCCCAGTTTCCCTGTGTGGAGATGGCATGGCGAAGTGGCCCGGTGACCTGGCACCTCTCACGGGCTGCACCCTGGGAGCCAGCTGGGGTCTGCTCTGGGCGGCCGCTGCAGAAGCGTGGTCCCGCTGACCTGGACACCTCGGGGCCCGGCAGTCCTACGAGACGGCCCCAGCCCTGGGGCAGCCAAAGGCCGAGGTGGGCGGCCTCGGCTGCTCCGTTCTCCCAGTTTCATGGGGGAGGGGTCCCCAGGCAAACAGTGAACGTGACGTGTGCAGCCGCACAACCCACATGCAGGGGGAGGCGTGGGGGCTGGACCCGTGAGCTTGGCTGGGGCTGCCCGTGTATGCCAATGGTGTGTGGTGTGTGTTTGCGTGTCGTGTGTGTCGTGGGTTTGTGTGTTGTGTGTGTTGGTGTCCCTTTGGTGCCGTGGCAGCCTCTGGGTGCTGTTTGCCCACAGGGAAGGTGGGCATGGTAAGGAGCCTTGTCTAAGGTGGGAGCTACCGAGGGGCGTCCATGCACCCAGCCCCGAGAGGAGGCCGTGGGGACGAGCCGCTGTGTGAGTGGGTGGGCTCTGCCCAGGTCCCTGCTGGGGCTGCTGTGTGGCATGGGCAGGTGGCTTAACCTCTTGGTGTCCGATTCCCACCTGTGAGATGAGGGTGGGTGCCCAGGGGAAGCTGGCAGCGGGAGCACCTGTTCCTGCCTCAGGCTACAGCCGGCCGCCCGCTGCCCGCCACGCGCTCTCTGCCTTCTGCCCTGCGCCCGTGGCCCTGTGCCCTTCACCTGGGGCGGGGCGGGGCAGGGTGGGGGCTCCCCCCGGGCTGGCCCCTGCCCCTCATGACCGTCTGTGTTGTCTTTGTTTCTCCTGCAACCTCAGTGCCTGGTGTCTGTGTCTCGCCCCAGCCGAATGACCGCGCGCAGGGCAGGGCCCGCCCTGTGTGTGCTGCGCGTCCGTGTGGGTACTGCGTCCTGTTGGGAGTCTTCGGTCTGTCCAGAGTGATCCTTGGGGGTGCTGGAAAGTAGATGTGGGGTCTGGGGTCAGAACCCCTGCGTGGAATGACCGGGCCCGGGGAGTGCTGGCCCCCCGTGCGGCCGCCCTGGAGTCTGTGCCGCCGGCAGAGTTGCCCTGTGTCCCCCAGCAGCCCCCGCTCATAGCTCCACGTGCCCGTCACACCCCCATCCACGCACCTGACCTGTCCCCCACGGCCTTCCTTCGCTTCCTGAATTTTCCGATTGCATCTGGGGCGGCCCCTCCTGGGTGTCTGTCCTGCCTGCCTTCTGCCCACTTCACAGACGTGTTCACCAAAGGCCCAGAACCGTGCTTCTCTGTGGGCTGGCCGGTGCGGGGGGACAGGCTGCGCCGGCCTCCTGGCCCTCGGGGGCATGGCGGTTTCTTTGGGACAGGTGGGCGGCACTTCCCAGGTTCCCACAGCCCGGGGGGAGGGGACCTGCTGCTACTTAGCTGCTGCAGGTGGGCCCTGGTGGCTGCCCTGTGCCCCAGGTCAGCCTCAGCTGCCCAGGCTGGGGGCCCATGGGTACTTGCATCATGGCAGAGGCTTGTCCTGGTGGGGGCACCAGGTCCCCAGCCTCAGCCCCTCCCCCGGCCCCCTCTCTCAAGACGCAGGGGATGGGGAATCCCAGCCTGCACCCTCAGCCCTCCATGCTGGGGGTTGTCAGAACACACCCCCCCGCCCCCGCCCGCCGTGGGTGGCTGTAAAAATAGCGCTAGGTTTCAGCGAGCGCTGGGGGGCGGGCCCGGTCTCCCCGCTCCTGGAGGAATTACCAAGCCCATGTTGCCAGCAGCCTTGGCTGGGAGAGGCCAGCGTGGCTCCAGGCCGGCGAGCGGCGCGGCGCAGATGGAAACACCATCGCCCCCGGCTCGCAGACTGTTTGATTTATTTTAAACCCAAGCAGATGGCTGCGACAGGGGTTTGTTTAAGTTCAGCTCAGAGCCGGGCCCGCGGCCAGGAGCCCGGGGCTGCCGCGCCAGAAAATTTTCAATGACTTTGGTCGTCAAACCACCTCTTCCCTCCCGTCTGGCTTCACCCCGCCACACACGGGGCCTCCCGCGGCCCTCGCCGGCTCCCTGCCCTCGGGCTCGGGGACTCGGTCACGCCGCCCCGGTCTCTGGCTTCACCTTCCAGCCCCCACCCCACCGCCTTTCTCACTGCTCCCGTAGCTCTGTCTGTCTTGGTCTCTGTCCGCCGTGTGCGTGGGGGTCTCTCCCTCCTGTGGTCTGTCTGTGTCTTTCTCACTCTGTGGCACTGCCCGGTTCTCTCTCTCCCCCTCTGTGTCTCTGTCTCTTTCTGGGTCTCTCTCTCATTCTGTCTTGCTGCCTTGTTCTCTCTCTCTCTCTCTGGCTCACTGCTGTCCTCTCCCACCACTTCCTCCCCGTCTTGCACCGTCTCAGGAGCCCTCCCCGAATTGTGCCCCTGCCCCCTGCTTCCGCTACCTCCGCCCACGCCCGCCCCAGCCCGCCCCAGCCCGGCAGGCACACGGGAGAACAGCCAAGCCTTTGTGGCCGTTCAGCGTCCCTGGCCGTCCCCCTCAGAGACACCGTGGCTGGGAAAACCAGGCCCCAGCTGTAAAATCCTGGAGCTGGCCGGACCTCCAGGTCAGGGGCTTGGCCCCCAGAGGCAGGGAGACAGGGCCAGTGGCCTCTGGGTCACAGGGTCGCCGTCTGCAGCTGTCCCCATGCTGGCCCGGGGCCTGCGCTCTGCTGAGCAGCCCCACTGCACCCCACGCCCTGCTGGGGATCCAGCTGAGGGCTATGGGCACTGTCCACACGCTGACGTGCTCACACTCATACATGGATGTACACGCTTGCCCACACACACATCACATGTATGCACACAGGCACACCTGTCCACATACATGTCACACGTACACAGATGCACATGCTTGTCCATGCACACATCACATGGCCACACACTTGTTCACACATGTGTCACATGTACACACCAGTGCACATGCATGTCCACACACATCATCTGTATAGACATAAGCACACATCCTTATCCACACATGTCACATGTACACACGTGCACACACACTTGTCCACACACATCACATGTATGTACATGGGCACACTTGTCCACATACATGTCACGCGTACAAAATGCACATGCTTGCCCATGCACACATCACATGGCCACACAGTTGTCCACACATGTGTCACATGTACACAGCAGCGCACATGCATGTCCACATACATCATCTGTATAAAGATAAGCACACCTCCTTGTCCACACATGTCACATGTACACACGTGCACACACACTTGTCCATGCACACGTCATGTGTCACACTCCCCCATGCACACATATTTGCGTGCACTGCACACATACACAGGGCTTGTGCACAGGCAAGCCCATCCCCACCCCACCCCCAGAGGGAAGGAGTGGTCCTGTTAGTGGTGCAGGCACCCCCCACGCCTCCCCTGGGAGGACCAGTGTGAAAACAGGAGGAGCGTGTGAGACAGCAGCCACTCTGCAAGTCACCCCTGGTCTGGGGGGCGGGGGGAGCCCTGGTGGGGCGTGGCCTGGCCACCCTGGCACCGTGGCGAGGGTGGGGGAGGCACACAGGCCCTGCCTGGGCTGCAGGCCAGACCCCGTGTCAGGCGCTTGGAGCCTGGCTGGACAGGCCGGCTCTGGCTGATCTGGGAGCTGACTCAGCCGCCCCTCCCGGCTCCCGGCCCGTGGGGTCACCCACGACCAGCTGGCTGGCCTCAGGCAGGCAGCAGAGGTCTCCACAGCCTGGCTCTCGGCAGCCAGGACCCCACGGGCCCAGCGCCTGGGGCACTGGTCTCACCCCTCTCCCTGCAGCCTTGTCTGAGCTGGCAGGAACAGGCCATGGCCCCAAGCTGGGGCCAATCCGTCCAGAACACCAGTGTGCCGACCGCTTCTGGGGGTCCCATCCCCTGCCCAGTCCCTTCAGATGGGAGGTCCCAGGACGCTGCTGATGGTCCACGCAGGCCGCCTGCGCCCAGGGGGTCAGCCCTGGAGCGCCCTGTGGGGCCCCAGGAACAGGAATCGCGCCCCGGCCTGTGCCTGTCGCAACTCCGCGAGCAGAGGGCACAGACACAGCCAGGAGCCCAGGCCACAGCCCAGCAGCTTCTTCACCATGCTCTCTGCCCGTGCTCTTACCGAGTGGCTTTTCTTGGTTTCTGATTTCGTCTCGGGCGAGGTGTGTGCCCGGGAAGCCATTCCCGTTGTAGTGGGTGCACAGCACGTGAGCTCTGACCTCTGACCTCATGGAGAGGCGGAAGACCCCTTCCCACCCTCTGCACCTCTCCCACCTCTGGGCCTGTGAATCCGATGCTGCCCTGTGGCTGGTGCCGCGTCCCTCATGGCCAACAACACGGGACACAAGTGACCGCTTGGGGGCGGACACTTGAGCGGCATCCCCATCACCTCTGTTCCAGAACGTTCTCCCCGCCCCGGCAGGAAGCCCTGTGCCCATTCCCAGCACCTGTCTCAGCCCCTTCCTCCCTGAGCGGTCCCGGCAGCGCTGCCCGCTCGCCCGCGGAGGGGCCAGGCCAGGCGCCTGTGGACGAGCAGAGGCCGAGGGCCGGGAGGGAGCGCAGCGCGGACTCCTGGAGCCAAGCTCATTACAGAAAATCCCGGTCTGGTTGGCTGCTGAAGAAGCCTTTTTATTCTCGGTTTAGCTCGCGGCTCTACACATCAATGTGGTCGGCTGCAGTGGGCTCATGGCTGAGCCCCAGCGGAGCCTGGCTCCCCGGCTTCCTGGACGCTGGGCCCCTGGCACTGTCCAGGTCGCTCGGTTGTTCGTTCATTCCACACGGGTGTTTGATGGCGATGCGGCCGCCCCTCCCAGGACGCTAGCGTGGCTCGGGGGCCTCGCAGACGCCGTGGTCAGGCCCCTGCTCAGGGCTCCCGGGGGCTTTCCCCAGAGAACAGAGGCCCTGAGGACGGAGGGCGGTGGGGGTGCCCGGGGCTGGAGTCGGGGAGCACGGAGCAGGCTGTGGGGGGCCGGAGGACCTCGTGGGGGTCCCCATGGAGACGCGGCCTGGTTGACATAACCTCAGCCCCTGCCGCCGGCTGCCAGTGGGGCACAGGGCATGCATGCTGTGCAGTCCCCCCATAGGTGCACACGTGTGTTCCCCGCGCCTGTGACCGGGACCCTTGTGATGGCCTCGCAGGGCCGTCAGCCGGAGTCGCTGCCCCCAGAGCTTCTGGACGTCCCCTTCGCCACCGCAAACAGCAGGTGTTTCTCATCCCTGAGGTTTCGTGGGGAGCGGCTCAGCCGGCCTGGGAGGTCCTGGCGTGGGGTCTGCGGCCAGGCTGCGGTCTGCCCCGCGGGCTGGGCGGGCGCTGGACATCCCTGCCCAGGCAGCTAGCTGTGGGCTCCCCTGCACACAGCCTGTGTGGCCGTGCCCTGCCTCGCTCGCTGGTCGGGGAGGGCGCGGCAGGCTCCCCGCCTGCCCACCAGGCTGAGCTCCCCTTCCTGCCACGCACCTGTTCGTGTGGCTTCCTCAGCTCTTTCTGTGAATCCGTCTCTGCCCCCACCCCCACCCCTGGGTGCCGCCCCTCGTCCAGCGCCGCCAGCAGAGGACTCTGCACTGAGGGCCCCACAGCGACCCCCACGGGCCCTGCCCTGCGAGTGCTCGGGTCTGGTCGGGGAGGGGTGCGCATCACCACCGGCCACAGCTTGATGAGCGCCCGCCGTGTGCAGCCCCGTGCTCACGGAGGGCCAGTGCATAGCCCCTCCTGGTGGACCTTGCAGAGCGACCGTGGGGTGGAAGTGCCAGGAGGGGTGTGCTCAGCTCTGCTCACAAGGGCACAGTGGGCGTGGGGCCCAGGCTCTTGAGGGATGCACAGGAGTTGGCCGGGGTGGGAGGTGAGGTGGCAAACCTGATCCAGGCAGCAGGCAGTGCCCAGGTGGGGCTGAGGGGCATACGTGGTGCGGCCGGCTGGGGCAGCTGGGGCATTGAGGTGGTGGCTGGGGTGGTAAGGGGAGGGCTCAGAGGTCGGGGCCGGCGTGGGGTGCAGCCGGGTCGGCCCACAGGGGCCTTGTGGGGTGATGCAGGTGGAGGAAGGGGCTGGCTTCTGGCTCAGCGCTGAGCCCTGGGAGGCGGAGGCTGACGGATTCACTGTTCACTCATTCACTTGTTCACCCATTCACTTGGCACTTCTGCACGCCGGCCTCTGCTGTGTCTGTGCTGGTCTCTGCTGGCCTGTGCCAGTATGTGCTGGCGTGTGCTGTTCTATGCCGGTCTGGGCTTCGCCTATGCTGGTCTGTGCTGGTCTGTGCTGGCCAGTGTCGGCCTGTGCCTGCCTGTGCTGGTCTATGCCAGTCTGTGCCAGATTGTGATGGCCTGTGCTGGTCTGTGCCTGTCTGGGCTTGGCCTGTGCCAGTCTGGGCTGGTCTGTGCCGGCCTGTGCCGGCACGGCGGTGCAGCAGTGAATGAGGCCGTGGACTCTCACCCTGGCGTCCAGACGTCGGGTGTCCCCAGCCCAGTCAGGCCGTGGGTGAGAAGAGCTTGGGAGGACGCAAGCAGCGCATTGGCCGGGTGGCCTTGGCCAGGGCCTGTGCTCGGGGGAGCAGCAGGGGCAGCGCCAGCCGGGGCTGCTGGAGGGGCCGGGAGCCTGGCGTTCCCGTGGGGCTTGGGGGTGAAGTCGGGCGGTGAGAGACGGAGGGCTCCGTGTGGGTTTGCTTGCTTCTGTTGCTCTGTGGGCACTGGGGAGCCGCTGGGGATCCTTGGGTGGGGGTGGGGCACCACCACTGTTGGTGGACAACGGACTGCAAGGGGCAGGGGCTGGTGGAGCCCCAGGGCTGACCCCAGGCCTCCAGGCCAGCCTGGGGGCAGCGGGCAGAGGCGTCTTGTGCCCTGAGCTCTGGGGAGGATACAGTTTGCTGAAGGCGTGTTCTTGGCCCCGGGGGACCAGTTAGCCGGAAGAGTCCTCCCGGGGAAGAGCAGGGTGCATCAGGTTACCCCTTTGCAAGGACGCCCGGCTCCCTTGGGCCCCCCACCCCCGCGGAGGAGAGCCCCCCACAGGAGTTTAGCGGCCCCCAGTCCGGCAGCCGTGCAGCCCAACAACTGTTTTCCACTCAGTGCTGAGCTCCTGGGCTCCAGAGGCCGGGGTGGGGAGGCCCAGGGTGGAACCGACTTGGCGGGGAATCGGGAGTGCGGCCTGTGGAGCCCCGGTCTCCTCCACCCCCCTGGTGCGCGGCCAGGCTGGCTGCCGGCGGGGGGCGGGGCGGCTGCGTCATGGGACGGCTGTCACTGCAGTCAGCAGCAGGCTGGAGCCAGCGGCCCCGGGCTTGGCAGGGCGCGCGCAGAGCGAGTCAGCGCAGCTGCGCGGAGCCAAGGCTGGGAGCAGGCTCCCGGCTCCCGTTCAGCTCCTGCGGCCTTGCCCGGCCCCGCCTGCCCTGCCTCCTCCCTCACACCCCTGCGCTCTCCGTCTGTGTGCCAGGCCCTGTGCTCCGTGTTTTCATGTGTGCTCAGTGAGTTACCACTCCTAAGCCTTCCCCTAGGCTGTTGACACAGAGAGGTGAAGGAACTTGCCTGGCGCCACACAGCCAGCAAGTGGTGGAGCGGAGGTTAGAGCCCCGCCAAGCTGGCTCCCGTGCTCCCAGCTGCTCCGTGAGCTGCGTCCTGGGTCTGAGAGTGAGAGGCGCAGTCGGAGGCCCAGGCGTGCAGAGAACCACCTTCCCCTTAAGTCAGAGCAAGCCCCAGCGTGAGTGTGTTCTTGGTCCTTGTTCTTGCTCCCAGTTGCGAGGTAGCTGCCACCGCCCCGTCATCACATCCTGACACCGCGGCACCCAGAAGCAGACTGGGAAGGGACGAGGGCTCTCTTGGCCGTCTCCTTGTGGTGCAGGAAGTGTGTCCTAGACCGTTGTCACCAACAGAGGCCCAGCTGTCCATTGCTGGGGCACATGCCCACCTGTAACCTCAGGGACTCCGAGGACATGAGGGTGTGGCCAGCTCAGACTACCCAGGGCAGGCTAGATAGGAACGGCAGCTGGGTGGGCAGTTCTGAGGGCCTGCTGGGTCACTGACCCTCGTGGCAGCCCTGCACGGTGGCTGGCGCCACCTCCATTGTAGACAGTAAAACAGCCTTAGCGACTGGGGTCTCGCCTGGCCTAGTTCACCCCCGATGGCACCGAGTACCGGGGCTGCCTGGCTTTGTATCCTCTCTGTCAGTGTTTCAGAGGTGCCAGCCCCTGCAAGGCGAGCCCAAGCCTTGTTATCTTTTCTGTATCCCTGTCTAGCTCAGGTCTAGAAGGTTCTGGAACCTTCTAGAAGGTTCTAAAGCAGCTTGTCCTGTGCTGGAAGCACTTGTACTACTTGCACCTCTTCCTGTTTAGGAGTGGTACAAACCCAGCTGAGACTTGCTCCAGCAAAAGGGGGAGTTTGCATTTCCGCAGCAGGAGGTCACGGGGTCGTTGTGGCCGTCGCGGATGCAGGCTGTGCCCCCTCCTTCCTCAGCCCTGCTTTCTCCGGGGGGCACGCGTCCTCTGGCAGGTCCTCCTCGTCTGCTGGCCAAGGTGGCCACCAGCAGTTGTAGGCTGACACTCAGCAATCGCAAGGATTGGAGAGAGCCCCAGCAGATATCTCAGGGCAGATTCTGATTGGCCTCGCCTGGGGCACCGCCCACGCCTGCAGTGGGGAAGAGACCCGGTTGATTGACAGCTATCTCCACCGGGCCAGGGAGAGACAGGTACTAGGTAGATTCCTTTCCAGATGAATTCCTTACTACAGTAGAGTGTGGAGAGGAGCGGAGAGGTTGGGACGTGATGGATGGATGGACGGATGGACGGACAGATGGATGGATAGGTAGAGAGATGACAGATGAGTGAAGGCTGGGCGGGAGGCTGTCTGGCTGGGAGAATCAGTGGGCAGGTATTGCGTGCGTGGGTGGATGGGTGATTGGGAGGATGGAGGGAGGCACAGGCGGGTAGATGGGTGATTGGCGGGTAGATGGGTGATGGTGGGTGATGAGGGTGAACAGGTAAGGAGAGTGCCGACAGGTGAAATGGTGGCTGGGTGGTTTGGTGGACGCTTGAGTGGGGGTGGAGGAGGTGGTCAGCTGAAACGGACGGGTGCAAGTGTCGATGGGTGCTCGATGTAGACCAGCAGTTGGGTGCTGGGCGGGACGAGGGGCGGCTGGTGGGGTTTAGCCCCTCTCCATCTTCCTGAGGGGCTCTGCAGGCCAGCCTGCGCACATGAGCGGTGGGTGCAGTGCCTCCCGTGTGAGCGGTGCAGTGCCTCCTCTGTAAGCGGTGCAGTGCCTCCCGTGTGAGCGGTGCAGTGCCTCCTCTGTAAGCGGTGCAGTGCCTCCCCTGTGAGCGGTGCAGTGCCTCCCGTGTGAGCGGTGCAGTGCCTCCCGCGTGAGCGGTGCAGTGCCTCCCGTGTGAGCGGTGCAGTGCCTCCTGCGTGAGTGGCGCAGTTGCAGAGACGGGCCTGCGCCCCAGAGCCTGGAGCCGCCTCCACTGCTCCTGCTGCTTCCGCCGGCACAGTGATGCCAGCTCCCCTGGGAAGCCTGGGCGATGCGGACAACCGCCCGGAAGCAAGCGGAAAGGCATCGCGGCTCGGCCCTGGGGGACTGGTGTTGGCAGCTGGCAGCCGTCTCTGACCGCGGTGAACGTCAGCGCTTGCCCTGCCCCCTCTCCGGAGCGAGGGCCGCCAGGCCTCGGGGACTCGCTTCCCCGCAGCTGGGCAGACCACCACCGCAGCCTCGGCCTTCAGCCACCCTGTCGGGGCCACGTTTGTTGCCAGGCGACCAGGGACCAAGCGTTTTCATGCCATCTTCCTTGGGTGCTGCGACCTGGACCTCAGGGGACACCGAGAAGCGTGGCGTGTTCTGGAAAGACCACTGGTTCCAGCAGAGTGATGGCCGTCCGTGGGTCCCCAGAGTGATGGCGCCCGTGGGTCCCCAGAGTGATGGCCATTCGTGGGTCCCCAGAGTGATGGCCATCCGTGGGTCCCCAGAGTGATGGGCGTCCGTGGGTCCCCAGAGTGATGGGTGTCCGTGGGTCCCCAGAGTGATGGCCATCCGTGGATCCCCAGAGTGACGGGCGCCCGTGGGTCACCTGCTGCCCCTGGAATGCCACCTTCCCATGCAAGACGAACACTCGGCTCAGGCCAGGTGTGCCCAGGCTGTGATGACCGCAGGTTAAGATTGGGTGGACGGGGGCTCCTGGCTGTAGGCCCTGGGTGTCCAGAGAGACAGGAGCAGCAGCAGTGGGGGCGGTGTCCTGTCTGGGAACAGCGTGGACAGATGCTGCCAGCTGGGTCACCCAGCCCCCGGTGTGAGCCGTGGTGGGAGGAGGCAGCCCCTGCTCGCAGAGTTGTCCCTTCCTAGGCTCTGGCCTGCGGGCTCTGTCCTCAGGAGCCTCTGTGGCCCTGCTGCCTGAGGCCGGGGAGGTCTCCGCTCAGGCGCCCCTCCCCCGGGCCGCTGAGGGCTCAGCGAACAGCTTCCTTCCACCCGTCTGGGCTCTCCAAGACTGAGGGGGGGCCCAGGAAGCATGTGACCACCGGGACCCCCGTGCATGGCCAGGCTTACCGATGGGGTGCGCAGGAACCCCTTCTCGCTGCTCCCAGCTGGTCCTGCTGGCTCTGGACAGATCCCCGGCGGGCCTCGTTCCCATCAGTTGCATGGCCCCCGCGGTCCCAGCCCCTTTGACCCAGGTACCCCCTGTGCCTGCAGAGACCAGGTGTCTGGCAGACCTCGTGTGTCTGTCAGTCATTGCTTTAGTCCCTCCTTCCTTATTAATCAAATCACTGCACACATCAGGCAGAGCTTCCTGGGGCAGGCCCCGGGTGCAGCAGGCGCGGGGAGCTGGGGGCTCAGGTGGGGACGTGCGCGGGGACTGCTCTGGTAGCGCGTGTGCACACCTGTGTTTGCATCGCGCTCCTGTGTGCGATGTGTGTGTGCATGCGTGTGCACGCGTGCTGAGTGTGCAGGATTCTGGGCAGACAAGCTTACGTGTCTGCTCATGCGTGTGTGCACATGTGCAGGCATGTGGTGGGGTGCTCACCCTTAGTGCACACGTGTGTGTGTGTGCGGGTGCGTGTGTGTGATGTGTGAAGCAGTGGGAGCAGCCAGACTGACGGGGCCTCTGGGAAGATTGATGGCGTCGGTCAGCCTCCTCTGGCAGGTTCTGAGCTTGGCCGCCTGCCCACCTCGCGGCGGGCCCCGCTCAGGTGAGGCTGCGTTCCCGGCCCGGGTGGCCCTGGGCTGGGGCAGGGCTTGGCTGGCCCAGGGAGGGGAGGGCCTTTGGGTCCAACCCCCCTGTGTGTCCCCTGCCTCCCCTGCCCTTGCCTCCCACCCCCACCTGCCCACGTGGGCAGCAGTGTGCAAGGCGGCTTCTCAGCCCAGAGCGCCCGGAGGCGCCCTGGCGGCCTGTGATGACTGTGGATTCCAGGGCCCTTCCTCAGGCACGCGGTGCCGTGGGGCCAGACCAGGGCCTTGGACCCTGCATTGTAACAAGCTCGTGGGCTGGGATTCTGGTGGGCGTCGGCCACTCTTTGAGGAGCCCTCTGGTGCCACGAGGGAGCCGTGGCAGAGGCCTAGGGGTGTGGCCTTTCCCTCCTGTGTCCCCCACAGGCCTGCACCCCTGCCTCACTCACCTCTCGGGGCTGCCTGCCCGGGTCGGGGCGGTAAGCCTGTCTCTTCTCAGCGTCTCAGCATCTCCGTCTGCAGGGGTTAACGCTATCCTCAGCCCCCTTGGGGTCTCGAGTTCTGAGGAGGGGTGAGGGAGCCAGCCTGCGGGTCGTCCCCAGCAGTGGTCCCGTGGGCTGTGTGGTTCTGTGTGCTGTGAGGCCGTGTGGGCCGTGTGATTTCTGTGTGCCACGTGTTTCCGTGGCTGCGTGGTCCCACGGGCCATGTGGTTCTGTGCGCCACATAGTTCCGTGGGCTGCGTGGTCCCATGGGCTGTTTGTTTGCACGTGCCCTGTGGTTCCCTGGGCGCCTGTGGGCCGGGCGGTGAGCCCTGCTCCAGATCTGGCGCTGCGCCCTGGGAGCCATGTCCGCACAGCCCACGCCACAGACGGGAACACCAAGGCTCTGCTCCCTGCCCCCCGTGGGCTGACGGCCCCCCGCCCCCCTGGCCCTGAAGCTGCTGCCCGCATGTCGCACGTCGGGCCCAGCTGGGGCTGCGCTGCATCTGGCTCCGTTCACACCGCAGACAAAGGCGCTGCCGCGGCCACTTACCCCTGGGCGGGGGGGGGGGGGGGCGGTGCAGGGCCCCACGGGGGACCTGCACGGAGGGCGGGGAAGTGGAATCCGAGCCATGACCCCCCAGCAGGCTCCTCGCACCCCCACAGCCCCCACAGAGGTGGCCGCCCGTCTCTGCATGGCTCCGGGGGTTCCTGGGCAGGGGGAGGGGGGCCCCCTCCCCGCATCTTGGCCTGAGCCAGAGCCTGCCTGGCAGTCGCTGGAGGGAAACGTCCAATAAAACAGCAGCTCGGCCCCAGCCCCACACCCGCCCCTCCCCCTCAGCAGAGGGGCCCCCCTCGCCCCAGGAAGCGCGTGGGTGCCAGGCAGGCGGAGGCGCCGGCCGGTGTGCGCGGCTGGCTGGAGCCAGGAGCTGACCTTATTAGTGCGGGGGCAGCTGTGGGGACGCACATCTGGCAGCGGGCTGGCCCCGCCCGTGTGGCCTGGCGTTACCTTCCAGGAATGCTGGCAGTGCCGGCACATCTGGAGCGCGTTTCGGGGGGCAGCCGGCGCCCCCTCCGGCGCCTGGCCTGAGGCTGGGGCGCCGCCCCCCTCCGCTCACTTCCTGGCTCCTCCCTCCTCCGGCTGTGGGTGTCACTGCTGGGCAGGCCCTGGGCTGGGCCACCTCCCAGAGGCTGGGACCAGCTCTCAGGCCCGGCCATGCCGCGGGGCAGACACAGGCCTGCAGGGGGCGCGCGCGGGCCCTGGGCAGCTGTGCCGCAGTCGCTGGCTTCGAGCCTGTGTCTGGCAGCCCGCTGGCTCCAGCACCCCGGCCGCTGTGCTCGGAGCCGGTGGCGGTGGGCCGTGGACAGCGAGCCCCGTGCTGTTGTCCCCGCTGTGCCGGGCGCCCCTGAGCCCCACGCTTCCCGGCCGTGTGGCCTTGTGCGACCTCCCCCTCCTGTGCTCGTCTGTAAAGGGGTTGGAGGAGGCGTCCCTACGTCCCTATGTCCTGTTCCCCGTTATGAGTGAGGGCTGATGAGTGGCTGAGGGCTTGCAGCAGGGAGGGGTCTTTGTCTGCCCGAGGTGGAAGCAGAGACCCCCAGGGCAGACAGGAAGGGCTGCCCAGAGGAAAAGACAGCGGAGAGCCATGTGCACAGGCCTGGGGTGGGCGCGGGAGAGGGCCGTGGGCGCAGGCCTGGGGTGGGCGCGGGAGAGGGCCGTGGGCGCAGGCCTGGGGTGGGCGCGGGAGAGGGCCGTGGGCGCAGGCCTGGGGTGGGCGCAGGAGAGGGCTCTGGGGCAGGCCTGGGGTGGGCACGGGAGAGGGCCATGGGCGCAGGCCTGGGGTGGGCGCGGGAGAGGGCTCTGGGGCAGGCCTGGGGTGGGCACGGGAGAGGGCCGTGGGCGCAGGCCTGGGGTGGGCATGGGAGAGGGCCGTGGGCGCAGGCCTGGGGTGGGCGCGGGAGAGGGCCGTGGGCGCAGGCCTGGGGTGGGCGCGGGAGAGGGCTCTGGGGCAGGCCTGGGGTGGGCGCGGGAGAGGGCTCTGGGGCAGGCCTGGGGTGGGCGCGGGAGAGGGCTCTGGGGCAGGCCTGGGGTGGGCACGGGAGAGGGCCGTGTGCAGCTCACAGAAGGCGACCGGGAGGCTTTAGGGAGGAACGTGGGTCCTGGGCAGAGGCTGTCAGCTGTGGGGCTGTAGGAGGTGGTGGGGCAGCTGTGCAGCTTGGAGGGAATGTGGTACCCGCTGGGGGGCTGCTCTCGGGCCTGGAGGCAAGTCTGGGGGTGGGATCCGGGGAGGGGTGCTTTGCTAGGGGTTAACGGCTTCAGAGGCTGGCTGGGGGCGGGGCCTTGCCCCCTGCTCCAACCCCTGCCCTGTGCCTGGGACTGCACCCACCGAGGGGCTCTGTAAACACTAGCCGAGTGACTGAGTGATGAACGCAGGGTTCTGTGGGAACCGTGGCAGAGGTTGGTCCCGCGGCAGCAGAGCGGAGGGTGGACGGGAGGGGCTGAGGCCGGAGTCCTGGCCGGGTCACCTGGTCACCCAAGATGAGCTGGGTGGGTCTGCGGCAGGAGGACCCCCGGGAGGTGGCGTCCTGCCTGGGACACTTTCTCTGCCCAGGCTCCCTGCCAGGCCTGGCCGGAAGAGCTCTGGCCCGACCTGGCCTGGTGCCGCGGGGCACGGGGGCGCCCGCCAGCCTGCTCTGACCTCCCCCAGACACCGTCTCCCGCCGGCATCTGCTCCCGCTTCCTCCCACCCTGGAGTGTTTGTTTTCCATCCAGAATGTCGCCTCCCACCGAGGCAGCCATCCAAGGGGTGGTGTTCCGGAGACATCGCCGTGCCCCGCGCACGGCTCACGGCCTGCGAGGGATGGACTGGGGATGGACGCAAGGCTGGTGTCGTCAGCCCCTGGCTCCCGCCCTGGGGGTGGAATCCAGAGCATGCGTGAGAGCCTCCCCCTTGCCTTGGTCCGCCCAGCCTCTCCCCCAGGGGCTGCTGGCTCTGCTCCCTCCCTCTCCCCCTCGCAGGAGCCAGGCAGGATTTGGGTCAGAGCCGGGGCAGGGGAAGGCTCCAGGCCGCCGGCTGTGGGCTCTCCCTGGTGGCCCAGGCCTGGGGCGCGGTGGGGGGGTAGGGGCGGAGAGGCTCCCCCACGTGAGCTTCCCCACCCCATCCTCTGGGGCCGCCCCCTTCCTCGTGTTTTGCTTTCCCTCTCATTCCTCCAGGAAGCTCAGTGGGCACCTACTGTGTGCAGTGCTCCACCCCTCCAGGCAGTGGGTAGCTACTATGCGCAGTACTACCCAGAGGAGGCTCTGAGCACCTACTGTGTGCAGTGCTCTGCTCCCCCCAAAGGCAGCTGGCACCTACTATGCCCAGTGCTCCCCTCAGAGGAGGCACTGAGTACCTACTATGCACAGTGCTACCCCCCTCAAGGAGGTACTGAGCACCTACTATGTGCAGTGTTCTCCCACCCCTGAGAAGGCAGTGGGTACCTACTGTGTGCAATTCTCCCCCCCCCCAGAGGAGGCACTGAGCATCTACTGTGCACAGTGCTACCTCCCCAGAGGATGCAGTGTGTACCTACTATGCGCAGTGCTCTGCCTCCCCCTCTCCTAGAGAAGGCAGTGGCCTTAGCGGGGAGGGTGCCAGGGCTGGGTTGGGCTCGTGCAGGCACCGTGGCTTCGGGGCAGTGGGCACTGCGCCCCACTCTGGGAGGCGGGGTGGGCAGGGAGCCCAGCCCCTGCCTGGGAAGCTTTGGAGGTGAGGCTGGAGCGGCTGGCGAGGGGTGCTGTGTCCCTGACTCCCCTTCCTCCGGCTGGGGTCTCCAGGGGCAGCCATGCCTCCAGGGCCGAGCACCTGCCCGGTAGCCTTGGCTGAGAGGTGTGGGAAGCGCAAGCCCCACCACCCTGCCTTGGGCGCCGCGGGCGTACAGACAGGACGTGGGCTGTTGATTGTGGTTCAGCCTCCTGCACCCCAGTCCTGGGTCCCAAAACCCCACCACGCGTTCCTGAACATCACAGATCCTGGAGCCAGGGCTTCGGGCCGGCAGGGGCGTGGTCAGGGTGAGCCCACCTTGCTCATCGCTGAAGCGGGGACGTGGGCATGGGCGCCGCCTTCTCTCCCGAGGCTGCCGGAAGCAGACCCAGGTGCAGGGCTGGCCGGGGCACCCTGGCTGGGGGGTGTTGTCCCAGCACGGGTCATGGAACTCGGGGAGGCACATACAGGGCATTTGCATGTCTCGCCAAGCTGCCCCAACCCCCAGCTCCCTTCACAAATGCCCCCTCGCCACGAGCTGCCCCCCGCCACGAGCTGTCCCCCGGACGCCAAGGTCCTGGTGCCCTTCAGTCTGCCCACCAGGGACGCCTGGCTTCTGAGCTTTTAGTAGGATTTGTGTTTACTCAAGCAGTGGGGGTGGGGGTGGGGGCAGGGCTGACGAGAGCGCCCCCTGCTGTTCACTCCCCAAAGCCTGCAGCTGGGGCTGGGCCAGGTGCAGCCGGGAGCTGAGAACTCCATCTGGGTCTCCCACGTGGGCAGCGGGGGCCCAGACGCTCCAGTCCCCCGCCGCCTCCCGCCGTGCGTGTTCGCAGGGAGCTGGGGTTCACTGGACTCCCAGTCGGGGTGCAGGCCCCCGGCAGGAGCTTGACCTGCGTGTAGGGGGCCTGCACCTGTCAGGCTTCGTGGCATGGCCCCCCTGCTGGAGGCTTAGCTGGGCTTGAGCCTGCCTGCTGCCCCGCAGCTGCGTGCCCTGGCCTGTGGCCTCCCCTCTGAGCCCCTTTGCCTCTGTGAGACAGCACTGATGGCTTCTGCCCTCCAGCTGGGGTCGTGGGGGCACCCGGCGTGGTGTCTGGCACTGGGCAGGCGCCCCTAACGCAACCCCACTTGTGCCTCCCCGGCAGGAGCTCCTGGACTCCGAGCAGTGTGCCAAGGCGGGAGCCTCCCGGGCCGTGGCCATGCTGGCAGCCTGAACCCAGCTCTGTGAGCAGGGCTTTGTCCAGGGACACGGGTGGGAGCCGCGAGTCAGAGACATCTGCGCTTCCTGTGGATGGCCCCCTGCCTGGGGCTGAGCCTGCTACGGGTGCATCCCGGCCGCCTGGATTCAGGAGTACGCCCCGCAGCCAGCGGGGGGGGAGCCCCTTGGGTTGGCCGGGGGGCTTCCTGGAGGTGGCAGGCTCCAGCTCTGTTGCCATGCGTTACACTAGGACCAGGAGGGGCCGGAGCCCCGAGGCTCACAGAGGGCAGGGGGCTGCCGGGCGGGAGCGGCGGGACGTGCCCGCCCCTGGGACTGACGGGGGTCAGGCGGGCTGGGCCTGAGTGAGCTTGTCGAGTGTCCCGGGCGCCTGTGGTGCTCAGCCGACCAGGGCCCTCATGGCGACCACAGACTTGGGCTGGGATGGCACCGGTCGATCCCCTTCCAGCCCCCGACCCCAAGCCTAGAACCAGGTTCCCCGGTGAAGCCCAGGTGTGGGCCGAGCCGGCTGCTTCTGCAGGGACCGCGGTCTTGTGCTGGGCCCATGTCCCCCACGTCCTGAGTTGGGGACGGTGGCAGCACGCGGGGTGCTGACCGCAGCAGGGGCACACGGAAGGGGGAGGAGCCGTGTGCGTGCCCCCGCAGGAAGCAGCCCTGCAAGTGAACTACGGGCACCGGGCCCCGCCCTCCGCGTGGCAGCCTCAGCCGGGGTGGAATTGGCTTGCAGGGTGGTCTCGCGTGGCAAAGCAGAGAGCAGGCGCGTATATCTGGTTAAGATTTTATTTATTCGGAAGGAGTGACAGAGAGGGAAAGATCGAGAGACCTTCCATCTGTTGGGTCACTCCCCAGATGGCAGATGGCCGCAACAGCAGGGGCTGGGCCGAGGCGGAGCCAGGAGCTGCATCCGGGTCTCCCCCGTGGCTGCAGGGGCCCAGGTTCCCGGGCCATCTTCTGTTGCCTTCTCAGACACACCAGCAGGGAACTGGGCCGGAAGTGGAGCTGGTGTGGGACCCGGTGCCTCGGGCAGCCCCGTACCCCGCTGTGCCAGGATGCCGGCCCCTCTGCTTCGTGCTGAGACAGCGAGGGTGCGGCCACGCGCATGGGGGACGTGGGAAGACGCAGGCCAGCGTGGTGCGTGGAGAGGCCTCCCGGTGTTCTGTGTGGCGTTTTCTCTTGCTGGCTGTGTGAGAGGCAGGCATGTGGCTGCGGATTCCAGCAGCTTCTGGTCTGGAGGCGGACGCCGGGGGCAGAACCGTCTTTCTGGCCTGCATGGAGGCCAGCGGCAGGGCTCTCCCTGGTCAGGTTCTGCCCCTGGGTGGCACTGGGCCATCACCAGCCCGGAGACCCTGGGCGGCTGCTGCGCCCTGGAGCAGTGCAGGTCCGAGGGGCCGTCCACCACGCTGGGCCCTGAGGCTGTGCGGCCTGGAGAGAGCAAACAGCGGCGGTGAGGATGAAAGGGTAAACTGAGTCACGAGGCCACTGGGTGGGTAGCCCTGGGAGAAGTGGGCTCACCTCCCCAGACCCTGCTGTCCCACTGGGAGGGCAGCCTGGGGAAACGAGACAGAGCGGGGACAGAGTCACGGCGAGGAGCCGCCTGGGGAGGCCGCCTCTGTGGGTTCGGTGTCCAGCAGTGCCAGTGGGCCGGGTGAGCCGGCGCCCAAAGGACAGGCCCGGAAGGCTCACCCCCCCACTTCGTGAAGATCCCCTTAAGTAAGTGCGCCTTCCGTGGACCATTGTCTCACAGCCGGGGGGGGGGGTAAGGAGAGCAGAGGCCGCTGCTCCCCTGACAGGTGCCTGAGCTCCGTGTCCTCGGGCACGCGTGTGCATCACATGTGCATCACCAGTCGCGGCAGCCACAGGAAGCCAACGTGACCTGGGGAGCTGCCCCATCCTGGATGCTCCGGCACTTCCAGGACAGGGCCTCTAGGTGGCGCCAGAACCCAAACTTGCACCTTCTCCCTGGGGGTCCTGCCTGCCTGGGTGCCACGGTGTCGGGGTGGTATAGGGATTTGGAGGACGGTGTGCAGGGGTCTGCGGGGTGTGTCTGTGGGAGCGAGAGTCAGTGTGGGCCTGGGACCACGCACACCAGCACCCATGCTGTCCCCAGGAACCTGGTGGATGTGGGGTACCGTGCAGAGCCCCGCTGGGGATGCCCCCGGCAGCAGGGTCCCGCACACACGCACGCACCCCACCCATCCGCCGATGTGATTAACAGACGCGTAGGAGCACACCATGATTTATGTCCCTGGTCACCTAATTATTCCCAGGCGCGGAGGAGGAGAAACGGAACGCAGCGCAGAGCCGGGGCCTGGTATCCTGGAATCCAGGCAGGGGCTCCCGGCCAGGTCCATCCCACGGCCACCCTACGAGGTCCTGGGGAGGGGCTGGCGGCAGCCGGGGGCCTGCACCTGAAGTGCTGAGCTCAGGGCATCCTCTGGAGAGCAGAGCTGGGTGCCAGCTTCCCCCGGGGCTCCCGAGGGCGCAGGGGTTCATGGCAGCTCGCAGGTTGGCCACGCTCTGAGTCACGGCTGGTCCCTCCCCGACCCCGTGGCCCAAGGGAGGGGCGGGTTTGGTCGCCCTAGCTGATGTCTACAAGGCAGCTTCCCCAAGCTCCTAGAATAAAGTTCCAAACCCGAGTCCCAGGGGTTGAGGGGGTGCCCGGATGCGAACCGCCCCTCCCTGCTTTCTGACCTCACTGGAAGCCCCTGCACCCACGTGTGCTGGCTGGCTCTCCTCCTCCCAGGTGGGCACAGCTAGTTCCCAGCTCTGGGCTTTCGCACACTCTGTTCCCTGTGGCCGGCGTGCCGTTCCCAGTCCTCGCAGGGCTGCGTGCTGCTGCTCCCCCACGCCGTCCGCAGGGTGCTGCGTGACCGCCCCATCAAGTGGCCCCAGCCCTGCACGTTGTCCGCCGCTCACTCCCCGCGGGCAGGCCCTGCATCCAGTGCCCCCGAGAGCACCCTGCGGGCAGGGAGTAGACAGGCAGACGGACAGAGGGTGAAGCCACTCCTGGGCACAGGGCCAGGGTCGCTGTAGCTGGGGAGCAGGGTGGTCCTGGAGAGCCCGGGAGGGGCTAGCTGGGGCGAGGGGCGGGGGAGGGCCTTCTCTCCGCCCCTCTGCTCCCACCCCCTCCACTCCTGCGCCCCAGCTGTGCCGCACCCCTGAGCCGCCAGTGCAGTCTCCTGGACGCGCCCTGGACTCGGGCATCACCTTGGAAGTCACGAGCCTTGAGCCCAGCTGGGTGGCTCAGGCAGCCAGGTCCTTGTCCGTGCACAGGGCCATCACCCTTGTCCCTGGGGCCCTTCCGGGAGTCAGGGGACGCCGGGACCCCAGGGAGCCGGTGCCTGACCGATCCCCTCCCCGCTCCTGCACAGTGCTGCGGCCGCTGTGCACCGGCGGCCGGCCAGGCTCGCCCCTGGTGCGGTGTGTGCCTGTAGGCCGCCTCCGCAGGCCGCAGCCCTCGTCTTGCTGTGGGAAGTCCTGGTCCCCGGGGACCCAGCGCCCAGTGCTGCTGGGGGCGACTGGCTTCAGGAGGGCTGCCTGCCGTGGCTCCTCCCCGCCCCACCCGTCTCTCTGTCACCCTGGCTGTCTCTGCCGCTCCCTTGTCTCCCTCTCCCCCTGGCTCCGTTCTGCTGTCATCCCCCGCCTCCCGCTCCGAGCAGCTGGTACCTAATAGGCTGTTAATGATGGTGCGGTAAGTGGAAGGCAGGGTCCTGGGGGAGCCGCCATGATCTGTGTAATTGGTCTCGAAGGAGACGGAGCGTCTAATATTTACACACCAGCATTAGTCCTTGGGGAGCCTTCTCCTGGCTGGGACCACGCAGGGAGCCCCTGCGCTGGCTGGCGCCGCCCCGCTCCAAAGGGCTTTAGTTACCGCAAGCCGCTGCCTCCATTTGGGGCTGGCAGCATCACCCGGGCAGAGCGGGTGCAGGGAGTGGCTTGCCTGGGCCCTGGGGAGGCCCCTTCCCGTGAGTGCTCAACTCAGGCCGACGCCTGGGGCCCAGGGCGCGCTGTGTGGCAGGAGCCCCCTGCTCTGCCCCGGGAGTGAGGTCAAGAAGTAGGCAGGGCAGGGGAGAGATGGGCGCAGCCGGGAGGCAGCTCCCAGCTGACGTGGTGCAGCGTCTGGATCCAGCCGTGCCTGAATGCCTTCTGCCACAGACCCTTTGCGAGCTGAGTGCAGAGGCCCCTGTGGCTCAGCCAGAGCAGCCCCACCCATCCCGGCACCAGGGATCTTTAACCCAGAGTAGCAGCCGCTTCTGGGCCAGCACCACGATGCCCAGTGGCTCTGTGTACACGGCCGGGCAGCAGGACCTGCTGTAGTGACCCAGCGCCCAGCCCCTCAGGGGGCACGGGGGAAGCCTCTCCAGGACGGGGCTCACAGGGGGATCGCACCAGCCCCGTGCACCGAGCGCTGCCTGACCCGGGCTGGGGCCTTGTGCAGGCGGCCTCCCCACCGTGAGCATGAGTCGTCTCAGACTGGGACGCTGAGGCAGGGGGCTGCCCCTGCCCTCACTCGTGCCTCAGCGAAAGGACGGCCGTCCCGAGCGGTGTTGGGGGGCGCCAGGCTGGGGACCCTCTCCGGGGTGCCCTTGTCCCAGCTCTCCACCAGTGGGCATTGGGGGAGGGGCCTGCTCTGCCATCTGGAGGTGGGGACGAGCTGTGCCTCAGGGCCTGGTGGGTCCGGTGTCCCATGGCAGCAGCCGTGCACCCAGCGGCCTCGGCTTCTTCACGTGTGCAGCCGGAATGGGCCCTGATGGCTCGCTGAGGCCTGCCCCGCCCACCCTGTGCTGTGCCCCGCCCCTCCACCTGGAGCCAGTTCTCATCTTTTCTGGGTGCACCTGCAGGAGTCCCCGTCAGCCCCCACCCATGGCAGGGACACCCGGCGGCCGGGCCCTGGATTTCACCAGGGGCTCTTCCCTCCCCTAAGGCCCCTTTCTGGGGAGGTGGGGTGGCCACCCACGTGGCACCTGGTTTGTGTTGGCGCCCCCTGGCAGGGGCTCCCGGCTTCCCACAGGCTGGGGCAGAGGGGAACAGCAGAGTGGGGCGTCCCTCCCTGGCTCCGCCTCTCCATCTGCAGGCAGAGCCCCTGCGAGCACTTTTATGCTGCCTGTGATCATAAAACAGTGTGTGCTCACTCCTGTTAATTGTTATAATTCGAACATAGCCCAGCCTTTGAGAAACGGGGTTTCGTAAGTGCTGTTTCCAGTGCTGGTCTGAGTCAGCGTGGTTGTGAAATCACACACGTCACGCAAAGCCACCCATTTGGAGTGTAGAGTTCAGTGGCTTCCAGAATGGTCCACGCTGTGCAGCCACCCCTAATTCTAGAACATTCCCGTCAGCCCACAAGGAACACCCCTGTCTCCCGACGCCCCCAGCCCCGGGCAGCCAGATCTGCTTCCTGCCCGCCTGCCTGGGTCGGCCTCTCACATAAGAGAGTCGTGCACGGTGTGGCTTTCGTGGTGGCCCCGGCCCCTTGGAACTCACTGCGCTGAGCCGTGTGTCGGCTCCGTGCCTCCTCCAGTGTGGCACCGTCCTCGCTCGTCCGCTCCCAGCTGCTGGGCGCTGGGCCGTGTCCTCCTGCGGCTGTGAGCACGCGTGTACAGGTTTTGTGTGCATCCCGGTCTCCGCCCTTGGGCGCCCCCCAGTGGACTCACGGGCTGGCGGTGGCACCGGCTGCCGAGAGTGTGTGCTGCAGTATCTCCATGCTGCTCCAGGGCTGAGTGAGCTTCCCCGGGGACCTGGCCCCGTCAGCTGCGTCAGCAGGAGGCAGACCTGTTTCTCAGCAGGCGGCAAGACCCAAGGTCATCGCTGGGGGGATGGGTGGAGCCGGCACTGGAAGCCAGCTGGGGCCGGGAAGAGCAGGAATGACCCTGGGAAGGTCACAAGCACCCGCCTGCCCACGGAGGTGCCCATCGGGCCATGCGGGGCCCCCTTCGCTCTGGGGGATGTGAGCCCTGCCGTCTGCCCCGCTGTCAGAGGTCCCTGGGCTGGCTGCTCGTGCGCAGGCAGAGGCTGATTGGCCCATTTTAGAGACAGGAACACAGAGGCACAGCAGGGTGGGGTCTGGCCAGGCTGAGTGGCAGCAGCAGGGTTCGAAGCTGGGGCTCTGACTTCTCAGGCGTTACCCCTGCACTGGGGTTCAGCGATGTGCACGGCGCCGGGGCCTGGCGGACGCCGTGCCGGCCGTGGCCTGGCGTCTCTGTGCAGTTGGGTCTTTGGGAGAGCTGGTGGTACTGCGGGCGGGGTCTGTTCCCCCACAGGGATTCCCTGCTCCAGAATCTTCACCCCGGGTGTCCACGTGCTCAGTGGACGTCGGCTCGGACACTCTCTGGCTCCCGGGACTAACCCAGGCCCCCTCGCCTCCCCTGGGCTCCCGGGGCCACTGACCCCAGCCAGTCCGCAGACCCCGGAGCTCCGGGAGCCCACTGTGGGAAACGAGCACTTGCTGGTTTCAGGACCACACAGCGGGATGCGCGGGCCTCGCACATCCCAGCACCCGCGGGGCGCTGCCCCCTCCTTCCCCCGTCACAGATGCCCCCCCCCCGCCCCAGGGCCACCTGGCCGTCACACTGCAGGAGGTGGGAGCCATTGGGGCAGGCTCCAGGCTGCAGCCCCGCCCCCACGGCTGGCTGCTTGCGGGCTGCCTTGGGTGCCTGTCGCCGCAGCATATGGCAGGCATATGCTGGGAACAAGCTGCCCACAGGAGCAGGAGGCGTGTGGAGGAGCCCGGCCTGCCTCGCCCCTCGGCCCCGCCCTCCCCTGGGGGCCTCCTGGGGTGCCGGGGTCACTGCTGCCCGCGAGGTGTCACTGTCCCCTGCTGAATCCCAGGCGCTGTGGGGGGCCTGCGGGGTCAGGGCTGCCCAGGCTGTGTCTTCGGTGGTCTCTGCCTGGAGTCCCTTCACCCCCGCCCCCCTGCGTGGGGTCCCCAGAGCTCGGTCTCCAGGCTCGGGTGATGCCAGTCCTGCTGGTCCTCGGGCCGTGGGAGCCGAGTGGGACACGCCCTGCAGCCTCCACCCCAGGAGGTTGGAGGGGAGCGGAGCCGGGCCGCTGGGGAAGGTGGCTGGGCTTGGGGGCTCCTGGCGGAGGGGCCGGTGTGTGCAGAGGCCAGGAGGTGCGGCCATGCTGGGTTTCCAGGCTGGGAGGCTGAGAGGCGGGATCTGGCCGGTGGGCACGGCACGGGAGGGGCCCTCTGGAGAGGGTGCAGAACCTGCCACGCACAGCTTACAAGGAGGCGCCCGGGTCCTGCGCAGGGGCCATGCCCTCTGCCCGCACTGCCCGCCACACCACACCCTGGACTCTGCCCTGTGTCCCCTGGTGACCCCAGGCCTGGGAGAAGGGGCGGGGGCGCGGGCCCCTCCCTGTGGCGGCGCCGGCCTCGGCAGTCCCGCAGACTGCAGCAGATGGGCCGGCAGGGGAGGCGGCGGCGACCACGGCTGCTGCCAGCTTCCGGCTCCCCCGTGGCGGGGGTGTGAGAGCGGGGAAGGGAGCGAGCCCTGCCTGCTGTCAGCCCCTCCCCACTGCGGGGCCAGGAGCCCAGAGGCCCAGCTCACCCATTGTGACAGTGTCCACTTAGTCCTCCCGGCGTGACCTTGGGCGAGTCCCGTGACCTCTGTGCCTCAGCTTCCGCATCTGTGAGATGGGAGCCTCACAACCCTCCTGCTGGTGTCCTGGGCCCGGAAGGACTTCCTTCTGGTGCAGGGACACAGGACAGAGGAGGTGTCCAGGGGGCAGAGTGGCGGGCTCTTCCCTTACCAGACACTGAGCACTGGGGGTGAAGGGTGGGGGCTTTAGAAGGAAAAGGCCCCCTGAAACACGCAGCCATCACGGAATGGCCAGCACGGCGGGTGCCTTCTGTGAGCCAGGCACGCCCTGGTCCCTCACCTGCCCTCGGTCATTTAGTGGGACAGCGGTCACTGCCTGTGTGCGGATCGGGAGTGATGGGGCGCTGCCACGTGTGCTTCGTCCTGAAGCTCCCCCTGCCCGTCTGACCCGGCCCCCGCCTGGGGTCCTGCCCCCGCCCCCCAGCTTGGATCCGCTGGCTGTCCCCCCGGCTCACGGCGCTGGGGTCTCGCTTCCCGCTTGCCTGCCCTGCAGCCTCAGCACTGACCGCCGAGACCCAGGCCTCCCTCTGTGCCGCAGAGCCGGTGGGCAGCGGCCCCAGCCACCCGCCCCGAGGCCTGGGTGGAGCCCCGGGGCCCCGGGTGATTCCGGCATCTGGGGCGTGAAGCAGGCGGAGGGTGCCGTTTTCTCTCCTTTCTTAAATAGGTTAAAAATGAGAAATTTCAAAGCCTACGCGAAGTGGGATGAGCAATTCAGTTCCTCGGTTGCCCCAGCCACGTCTCTAGGGCTCGGCCATCACGCGGGGCTGCTGCGGCGGATGCCCCAATCTAGAACATCCCAGCATGCCTCGCGCTCCGGTGGGGGGCACGGAGCAGGGTCGTGGCGGGCTGGAGGGACGCACGTGGGACGCCACCTCACACGGATCTTCCCCGGAGCTCATGCTGCTGAATTTTTATCAAACCTCGAACCCGAGCTGGAGGCCCAGGGGAGGGTATTTCTTGCGTATTTGTGGACTGGTTTGTAGAAGTCTTAGGGCAGCACCCCACAGGGAGGCTGGGCGGCCCTGCCCCGGGAACTGGGAGGAACCCCGCAGGGGTGTGGCCGGGCCTGGGCGCTGTGAGTCCACCCTGGGCAGCCCTCGCTGGACCGCAGGAGCCAGAGCCTCCTCTGCTGGGCCCTGCAGCCTGGGCAGAGCCCATACACGGGGGGTGCCGGTGGGCACCCTGGCCTCGGGTCCCTGCCGCCTCCCGTCATGGCATCTGTGCCAGCTTGGCCCTTAGCCGGCTTCCCCGTCGTCTGGCCTACCCGACCCACCCCAACAGGGTCACCACCCGTCCTCCCAGAGGGACATGTCCGGTCTCCGAGGGGGCACTGCCAGGCCCATGCAGCCCACCCAGCCTCTCGGCCCTCCTTCCGCTGCCCGCCTGCGCTTGGTTGCCATGGCAACCTTTCAGCCTTGGGGGCTCCGTTCCCCTCCTCTGTGGGGCCAGAGCCACTTCCCGGAGGCCCCGGGGGCGGATGAGGTTCCCACGGGCCTCTTGGGGTCCTGGAGCCTAAAAAGGCCTAGATTGTGCTCAAGGGAGGGCGGGGCTCGGAGCCAGGAGCATGCCCCACCCCCGCTGCCCGCCCCACCCCCGCCTGTGCCCCTCCAGCTCTGCCCCACCCTCGCCTCCCTCTCCAGCTCTGCCCCACCCCCGCCTGTGCCCTCTCCAGCTCTGCCCCACCCCAGCCGTGTGCCCCACCCCCACTGCCCGCCCCACCCCCGCCGTGTGCCCCACCCCCGCAGTGTGCCCCCTCCACGCCCCCGCCTGTGCCCCCTCCAGCCGTGCCCCGCCCCCGCTGTGCCCCCTCCAGCTCTGCCCCGCCCCTGCTGTGTGCCCCCTCCAGCTCTGCTCCACCCTCGCCTCCCTCTCCAGCTCTGCCCCGCCCCCGCTGTGCCCCACCCCCACTGCCCGCCCCACCCCCGCCGTGTGCCCCACCCCCGCAGTGTGCCCCCTCCACGCCCCCGCTGTGCCCCCTCCAGTTCTGCCCCGCCCCTGCTGTGCCCCCTCCAGCCGTGCCCCGCCCCCGCTGTGCCCCCTCCAGCCGTGCCCCACCCTTTCCTGCTGAGTGTGGGAGAACCAACACCTGGAGCAGCCACAGCTGGGGGGGGCTCGCAGGGGTCCCTGGGCAGCCTGGGGGCCATGCGACCCCTCCCCAGGGTTGGAACTCAGCCTGGTCAGCGCTGAGTGGGAAAGGCCCTGGACGGGGCGCTGGCGTCCGGCCGCGGGTGGGCGGGGCCCCTCAGGGAGCACTGGCCTGGCTGGACGGCGATGGGGGCAGCCCTTCCCGCTGCCCGTCCTGCTGTCCCCTGGCCTCGGGCGCGCTGTGACCTTGAGGCCTGTCAGGTCCTCCCGGGAGTGGTTACCACGGCAACGGCTGACCCGCGGCGCCCTCCAGGGGGCGCCTGTGCCCCGCTGGCCCCCTCCCTCCCAGTCGCAGCCCCAGCCCCGCTGTGTGTGGTGCGGAGGCGGTGTGCGGCGTGTGGGCCCAGTCCCAGCATCAGGGGTGCGCTTGGGTTCTGGAAACGTCTGCGGCCCCCCCTGGCCCAGCGGCAGGAGGTGTGCGGGGGACACGGTGGGTGGGGTGAGGCCGCTGTGCCCTGAGCCCCCCACCCCCTGGGGGCGGGGCCGCCCTGTGGCCCAGGCGCCTTTCCCTGGGAGACCCCTCTGAGCTGGTCCTCCTGCAGGTGCTAGGCTGCTCCTGTGGCTGGGCCAGCATTCGGCGCTCACGGGCTGGGGGGTTAACTCACGAGCGTGATCCGGTCCTGCACTGTAGCGCCTCTCCTGGCGGCTGGGAGGCCTGGTGCCACCCGCGCTGTGTGTGGGACGGGGGCCTCAGTGTTCCTGCCTGTACAGTGGGCGGTGGGCAGAGCGCAGTCCAGGCCTGGTTCCAGCAGGGTGGCTTCTCCCTGCCCTTTCGAGTAGGGGTCGGAGAGGGCACGCCCTCCGCGGAGCGGCCGCGATGGTCCGACCCCCGGGCCAGCTCCCATGGGAGTTCCAGGCGAGGGACTCGCTGTCTGGGGGAGGGGTCCCAGCGCCAGCAGGGCAGGGCTTTGCCTGGGCCACACACTTCCATCCGGGCTGTCAAGTTCCTGGACTGGGCTCCCAGGTCACCGGGAGGAGCCGCTGTCCCCTGTGGCCCCCAGGACCTTGGGAGTCTGCCCAGGTGCCCGAGCTCCTCCGATGTACAGACGTCTGTGCTGTTCTCCGTGTGCTGGGAGCTTGTCTGGATGGATGCCCCCCCCCGTGTCGTACCCATTCCACAGAGGGGCAGACTGAGGCCCAGCAGGCAGAGCCGCTTGCCCAGGGCCACGCAGGCCGCGAGGGGCCGAGCCCAGCCCCTTCTGCACTTTGCCGGCGTCGCCCCGTGGAGCGAGGGGCCCGTTCTGGGGAAGCGGCTCCCTTCTGAAACCTGACGCTGACAAATTATTTTTTTAATGGTTTTAATTTATCCCCTTTCCTGGGCGAGTGTCAGGCAGCTTCTCCCGCCTCCCCGAGCTCCCTGTCTCTTGTTAGTGGCTCTGCTTTCAACATATCTGCTTTTATCACGTGGTGACACGCGGTGGCAGAGGGTGATCCGGCACGATTGGCGGGGAGGGGGCCTGCGCGGTGCCTGGCTCCTGACAGGTAATTAGCAGTGTGTCTGCACAGAGGGCTCGCGCAGCCGGCGGCGGCAGGCCCTGGGGCCGCGTGCCGAGACTTCAGAGCCAGCCCGTCCGGGCTGCTGCCTCCCTCGTCCCAGGGCCATGCCTGGGGCTGCGTCCCCCGGGGCCAGCGTGCTGGCAGGCAAAGGGTCCAGACCACAGCGTCTGATCCCTGGAGTCGGAATTAGCCAACAAGCGGTGGGCTCTGGGTTTTCCCTGGTGACCCTGGGCCAGGCTCATTCTCCCAGCCTCAGTTTGTTCGTCTGCGCATTGGGTATGAGAGTAGCGAGCTCCGTCGGGCGCGCCCTGCAGGGGAACGCGTTGCAAGGGGAGCTGAGAGGAACCAGGCAGGGGTCCGGGCGCCTGCACTTGTCACTCCAGCACCGGCTGAGCGGGGCAGGGGCCTTAAGAGGGAAGATTCCCGGGGCAGCTGGGAGAGGCAGGAGCGGAGGCAGAGGGCACCTTCAGAAAAGGCGTCCCCGGGGCCACCGTCACCGTCGTCCTGGCACCGGCAGGTTTGTGTCGAGACTGGATACCAGGGGCCGGCATCGCGGGCCCTGCTGTGGCGCCTGGGAGAGCAGCGGGTGGCGACCCACGTGCAGCCACGTGGGAAACCTGGCCAGAGTTCCTGGCTCCTGGCTGGGGCCTGACCCAGCTGCTGCCGTTGTGGCCATCTGGGGAGTGAACCAGCGGACGGGGGATTCTCGCCCCCCGCCCCCGCCAGCCCCCGTCACTCTGCCTTTCCAGGAAACCCTGTGTCCTTCACAGGGAGAATGACTAGCAGAGGTCATCAGGCCCTTTCTCGGCCTGTCACAGGCACGGCACGCTGACTTCACACCTGTCGGGCAGGCTCCTCGCGCGGCAGAGCCCTGGAGGCCCGGGGGCCACGTCCCAGTGGGTCCTGTGCCCAGCCTGGTTTTACCGCGATTCCCCTGGCCAGGCCCGAGCGGGCTCAGCGGGTGCAGAGTTGGATTTCTTCTGCCTGCTGTGGGTGCTCCGTTCACCAGGTGCCCAGGAGGCCTCTCGAGCCGATCAGCAGCGCCAGGCAGCTGCGCGTCCGCCCCGGCCTCCCAGAGCTCCCCCACCCCCGACACGGGGCGCTGAGCTGGCTCCCACCTCCGCCCCGGGAGCTCTCGAGGTCTCTGGGTCCTCTTTGGTTCACTTGGCCTCCCCCTCCCCCTTTTTTCTGACTGTGTGGAACTCAGAGCAACGCCCCCTCCCCACCCTCCCCCCAGGCTCCCCGAGGACCCGGAGCCACAGGCGCCAGGGATGCCCAGGTTGGGGGCTGCAGCTTTGAGGCCCAAGTGCTGGTGGAGATCATGGGGGGGGGCTTTCCTGGGGCTCCGGTCTCTCCTGCTGCTCGGCTGGACAGCGCTGTGCACACTGCAGTCAGAGCGGCCCCCACGTCCCAGGGGCCCGTGTGTGCGTGTGCAGCACCCTGGGGGGGACGTGGGAGAGGCAGAGCCTCCGCTCAGACACCCGGGGCCTTACTCAGCTCCTGCATGGCCGTGCCGTGGGACTCCCAGCCGCTGGCTTGGCCTCTGGTGCCTCAGCTCTGTCCTCTGAGAACTGGGTCAGCAGCACTGGACAGTCACTGCCTGGGACCAGTGTGAGTGTGTGCACACATGCGTGCATGTGTGCCCGTGTGTGGTGCATGTGTGCACTTGTATGTGGGTGTGTGGTGCATGTGTATGCCTGTATGTGGGTGTGGTGCATGTGTGCACTTGTGTGTGGGTATGTGTGCATGTGTGTACCTGTATGTGTGTGGTGCATGTGTGTGCCTGTATGTGGGTGTTGTGCATGTGTGCACTTGTGTGTGGGTGTGTGTGCATGTGTGTACCTGTATGTGTGTGGTGCGTGTGTGCACCTGTATGTGGGTGTATGTGCATGTGTGTACTTGTATGTGGGTGTGTGGTGCATGTGTGCACCTGTATGTGGGTGTGTGTGCATGTGTGTACCTGTATGTGGGTGTGTGGTGCATGTGTGCACATGTATGTGCGTGGTGCATGTGTGTACCTGTATGTGGGTGTGTGGTGCATGTGTATGCCTGTATGTGGGTGTGGTGCATGTATGCACTTGTGTGTGGGTATGTGTGCATGTGTGTACCTGTATGTGGGTGTGTGGTGCATGTATACACCTGTATGTGTGTGGTGCATGTGTGCACCTGTATGTGGATGTATGTGCATGTATGTACTTGTATGTGGGTGTGTGGTGCATGTGTGCACCTGTATGTGGGTGTGTGTGCATGTGTGTACCTGTATGTGGGTGTGTGGTGCATGTGTGCACATGTATGTGCGTGGTGCATGTGTGCACCTGTATGTGGGTGTGTGTGTGCGTGTGAGCAGCCGCACACCCGTGTAGCCCGAGAGTCGTGTTGTTCTGAGAGCCAACAAGTGAGGCGCCGGTCGAGGGAGGCACTTCTGATCCCCGCTGTGACCCCTGTGTGCCGGGTGGCTGTGGGGGCACAGACAGGCCCATCGCCGTTCGCCGACGCCGGCACCTGTGCCGGGCCGAGGAGCTTGCCGCCTCCTTCCTGCTGTGAGAGCCGGCTGCCCCGGGGGCCTGCTGCCAGTCTGGCCTCCTGCCCCTGCCCTGCCCCCGCCCCCGGCCGACTCTGGCCTCCTGGGTGTGCAGCCTCCTCTGTCCTCTGGGTCGTCGCCTTGTCACAGACGTTGCTTCTCTCGGGAAGCCTTCCCTGATAGCCCTCTCTGGAGGCCGCCGCGCCCTTGGCAGTGCTGGGGCAGGCAAGGGCCCGGGCCGCAGCAGGTTCTGACGTCTGTAGGACTGTCCCGGCCGGCCAGGTCGCTGTGCCAAATGCCCAGGAAGCCGAGTGTCCCAGCAGCACCGCGCTCCCACGTGCCAAGCAGCCAGGCTCACGCCTGAGCGCCCAGCGCCAGCTCCCCAGCCCTGGCGTGTCCTGGGTGGGACCAGGCACCTGTCCGTCACCCGCTGTGTCCAGGAGTGAGGGGGAGGTGGGCGGCCCTGCCACGGCTCAGTGGGGAAGCTGAGGCCCAAGGAGTGAGTCTGCTCTTGCCAGGGCCGCTGTGTGAGGCCTCTGCCCCACTGCTCCCTGCTGTGGCTCAGCAGCCATTCCAGAACCCTCCATGGCCTCCCGCTGAGTGGAAGGGTGGCCGTGTCCAGCCCAGGGGCACCTGCGGGATGAGGGCGCCCTTGGCCGTTAGCACCAGTGCATCTCCGCCTCCCCGCCGTCCAGGCGCCTCCCTGGCCTCGCCACCCCCCAGGTGGCCAGATGGAGGCTGGTGGGTCCAGTCGCCGACGGTCACGTGCTGAGCGGTGCAGCTGGCGCGCAGCTGGGAGGGGGCGGTGTGGGGCCTCCCGGAGGGGCCAGGAAGGCAGGAGGCGGCTGGGCAGAGGCAAGGACGCTCGTGGGCGCTGGCCACTTCTGATCCCAGCTGTGACCCCTGTGTTCCGCAGGCCCAGGAGGCCGGTGGGGAGCCTGCCCCCCCCAGGCCGTGTCCCCCTCCCCCAGGCCCAGAAAGGAGCCGCGGGGGGCTCTGCCCTTGGGCTCCTGAGCAGCTGGCTGCAGTGCCGGCCCGCGTCTCCCGCTCAGCTAATTATGTGGAAAATTGGAAGAAATTGCGAGGCCTCCGTGGGAAATGAGGTCAGGGCTGAAGGTGACGGGCGCAGCAGCCGTGCTGCCCGGCCTCCCCCGAGACGCCTGCGCGCCCCTCCCAGCCAGCCAGGTTTCCCAGGAAGCAGGGGTGCGGGGAGGGGCGGCAGCCCGCAGGCCACCTCCCCTTCCCCAGCGTAAAATCCAGAAGCAGAGCAGCCGGCGTCCCCACCCCCATCCGCTTCTCTTCCCAGCATCCCCTGGGCTGCCTCCCGAGGGTACCTGGTGGTGAGGGGGCCTGCCCCTCCCCTGGGAGTGGGAGCCGGGGGTGGTGGGAGGGGCTTGTGCGCACATGCGTGTGTCTGTGTGTGAGGTTGACAAAAGCAGACTCTACCTGCCCCTCCCCCCCCATCTCCCTCTTCCCCGCCTTCATCCAGCACTTGCTGAGCACCTACTGTGTGCCAGGCATTCTCCTGCCCTTCTTCCGGCCACACCCACCTTTCCCATGCTCCAGCACCTTCATGCTGGCTCTGATTCCTGAGTTGTTTCCTTCGCTCCGCAAACTCCTATCCATGCTCCAGAGCCCACTGCAGACGGCCCCTCCTGTCCTCACCCGTGCGTTCAGCGCCGCAGAGTGCAGCCGCTCACTCTGGGTTCAGACGGCAGCGTTGCCGCGGGCTCTCTGGGCCTCGGCTTCTTATCTGTGACGTGGGGCTCACAGAAGTGCCCTCGGAGCTTAGACGAGGAGCCCGTGCCAAGCCTGGGTCACACCCCGGGCTCCCTGGCTCTCAGGCTGGTCGTGGCCGGTCAGCAGGGGGCTCGCTCAGCACCCCCGTCCCGCACACCGCCCCTGCAGCCTGGGGGCTGCCGAGGACGGGGCCGTGGGGCATCTCTGTGACCCTCTGGTGCCCAGCACAGAGCAGCCAGGCAGGAGCCCCCAAGGCCTTGGCTGTGACCCTGGCCCTCGGCTCTGCTGCTGCCCCCGCCCAACAGTGATGGGGAGGAGGAGCACTGGCCAAGGCCCCTGTGTGCCCCGAGTGCCCCCCGTGACCTCCTGCACTTGGCCCACGGGCCACCTCCTTGCCTCCCCTCCCACCCCCGCCCCTGCCCCCTGCCCCCTGTGGTTCACTGTGGCTATTCCGGGGGAGGGCATGGTAAGTCTGGGCGCCTGTTCTGGGCTGTCCACTGCATAGGGCCCTCCACGTCTGCCTGTGGAGGTGGGAGCACAGCCCCCAAGGCCGGCCAGGCCCTGCTGCTGTGCAGACCAGGGGCGGCTTTCCCAGGAGCCCCTTGGCCTAGGCGGCAGTCCCGTGGGCACAGATAGCCCGGCTCCGGGCAGTGGGCGAGTCCCCGCCCGAGGAGCGTGCCTCTTGGGTGAGCGCCCCACAGCTCCCCGGCTCCGGGCAGACACTGGGGGCCCCAGGCTCGACTGCGCTCTCTGAGCTGCCAGGGCACCTGGGGCATCACTTGCTGGTTTCAGTGCCTAGGTGGGGCAGGAGGGGCGGGCGGTCAGCAGCTTGCCTGAGGCCGCACGGCTCCACGCGTCTTCATCCTTTTCTCACCGTGCTGTTTAATGTGGACGGATAAAAATAAACGAGCCACCCCACCCCCCCGCCTCCAATTTACTCCTTTGATTGACGGCTGGCAGCCCCCGGGGGCTGCAGGTCCTTCCCCAGGGAACCCCCGTGTCCCTCCTCCTCCTCCGAGCTGGCGAGATGACCTCCCCCGCAGCACCAAGGTGGGCTGGGAGGCGGCGTAATTGACTTGTAACATGCAGACCGTGGCAGGCTGTCAGCTGCTCCCGTTAGCGTGTGCGGGAGCGTGTGTGTGGGAGTGTGCATGAGGGGACATGTGTGCAGGGGCAGAGGTGAGGGAGCCTGTGTGGGAGCAGGCGTGCGGGAGCGAGCATGAGATTGTGCGTGCCAGAGCGTGTGGGTATGTGTGGGAGCACGCGGGAGTGTGTACCTGTGTGTCGGAGTGTGTGTGAGCATGTGAGGGGCGTGTGTGTGTTCACGGGGGATCGTGAGTGCGTGTCTGCAGGAGTGTGGGTGAGTGCTCATGTCCTGTGGCTCCTGGAGGGAGCGCGGGCCCTGTTGGGAGTCTCCCTCCCCCTCAGTGGCGTCTGCCCGGGATGCTGAGCAGGACAGCACTCTGACTCCCTGGGCCCCCCCCCCCCCGGCCCCGTGCAGACCCCGCCATGGGGGCGGGGGGGCCCAGTGTCCTAGAAGGGAGGTGCGCCAGCACGTCCTTGCACCCTGGCGCAGGACAGCGGGTCCGCGTGGTCTCGGGCCGTGGGGAGCTGTGCTGTGGAGGCGGACCCCTGCCTTACACGCACCCTTGGTCGCAGCAGGCAGCTGCGCTCTCTGGGCCCTTGGGTTCTTGCTTCACTTGAGAGACAGACGGGCTCCTGTCCAGGTTCAGGTTCACTCCCCAAAATGCCCGCAGCAGCTGTCAGGGCTGGAGCGAGGGGCTGGGGCTGCACCATCTCCCACGTGGGCGCAGGGGCCCGTGCCCACTGCCTCCCAGGTCTGCTCGGTGGGGGCTCAGGAGTGGGCCTGGAATTTAAACCCAAGCACGCCCAGGTGGGAGGCCGGTGTCTTTTTGTTGTTGTTGTTGTTATAATTGAAAGAGATACAGAGAGGAGAGACATCTTCCGTCTGCTGGTTCACTCCCACAACGGCTGGGGCTGTGCCAGGCCGGGAGCCGGGAGCCTGGAGCCTCTTGGTCTCCCACGAGGGTGCAGGGGCCCAAGCACTAGGACCATCCTCCGCTGCTTTCCCAGGCCACAGCAGGGAGCTGGATCGGAAGTGGAGCAGTGGGATACGAGCCGGTGCCCGTATGGGATGCCGGCCAGCATGGCAGGCTGTGGCTTCACCCGCTACACCGCAGCGCCGGCCCCACGATGCCGGCGTCTTAACCACGGAACCACACGCTTGCTCCTCTGTGGACCTCTTTGAGGCATTTGGAGTTTGCATGACCAACCCCTTCTGCAGGCTGTAAGACTGAGGCTTGGGGAAACTTGTCAGCAGCCACACAGCCGCTAGCGCTGGGACGAGAACCCGAGTCTCTGCCGACCGCCTGCACAGTCTTCCTCTGCATTGGGGGCCTGGGGGGGGGGGGGTCCTGGGCCGGGGCCCTGAGCCGATGTCTCTGAGCAGGTCCTGGGCTGCTGCCTGCAGGCCTGCGTGGTTCCCGGGGCACGCGGGGCACCGCTGAGGTGGAGAGAATGCTCTCTGTGGCCGCCTGACGTCCAGCGTTTACTCCCCATGCCTAAGGGCACAGCCGTCCCGGCCCCTCGCCCCAGCCAGCTTGCAGGCCCCACGGTAGCCAGAGGTGAATTTTTCCATCTGCATCTTCTTTTGAGATCAGAATCTGGAAACAATTAAGACAGCCCAGTGGGGGCCGAGTTTATGAAATCAAAGCTCCCCGGCTGGCTGCTTTGTTCCGGCTCCATCCAGCACGGTGGGGGAGGGGGAGGGGCCTGGCTCCCGCTGAGGAGAGCATGGCGCCCTGCGTGTTTCCGGGGTGGGAGCTGTCTCTCTGAGGTCTTGCCGTCTGCTCTGCAAGGAGCAGTTTGTAAATGTGCTTGTGTGGCCGCTGTGACAGCCCATCCATCCCGGAGCAGGCAGAGGCGAGGAGAGGGGGGAGGGCAGGCCTGGCGGCACAGAGCTGCCGGGCCTGTGTTAGCGCCGCCGGCCGGCGTGGTTCCGCGCCCCTCTGCCGGAAGCCTCCAGACCCTGCCCCTTGGCGGAGCTCTGCTCCTAGGGGCCTTTGGAGCCTGGGAGTGCCCCGGCCTCCTGCGGAGTGGGCAGAAGTGCTGGGGGCTGACCCTCTGGCCTGGGAGCAGCTGCTCTCTGGGTGGAGGAGCCGGTGTGTAATACCCAGCTCGCTCCTCAGGAGGGCCATGGAGCTCCCGCGGACCGCCAGGGGGGCTTCCTGTCCCTGTGCCCCCCCCCCCCAGTCCTCCTGTGCTCCGCTGTTGCTGCTCCAGCCGCGGCGTGCACAGGGCCCCTGGTCCCCATCTGCCGCTGCAGCTGGGTGGGGTGTGCGGGGCGGTGAGCTCTGGCAGCGGCTGTGGGAGGAGCAGCTGGGCTTCTGGGGCCTCTGGGGAGGCGATCCAGGCCCTGCCGTGGCGAGGGTGTCTCTGCACCTGGCAGGCGGCTTTCCACCGGGGGCTCCAGAGCGGGAGCTGACGCCTCGGAGGGAGCCTGCAACAGGCTCCGAGCGGCCACAGGGCCTGCCAGGGTGACCGGTCCCACGCGTGTCCTGCCCACTGGCACGCTGTGCTGGGCACACGGGACGGGGTCCCAGGCAGGGACAACAGCACTGCCCGCAGGGGCAAGGGGCTGGAGCCGGGCCGGAGCCGGGCTGGAGCTGGGCCGGAGCCGGGCCGGAGCCGGGCTGGAGCTGGGCCGGAGCCGGGCTGGAGCTGGGCTGGAGCCGGGCTGGAGCTGGGCCGGAGCTGGGCTGGCTTCTCCATCGCCAGGAATGGGGCGCGGTGGGGCCCAGATGACCTAATTCTAGGGGAAGCCGTCAGAGGCCCCCGGCTGGGGGAGCAGAGGCAGCTCGGGGAGCTGGGGCCCTGGGCCAGGTCACCGCCTGTGGGGGCCCTTCCAGCCCACCTCTTCCCTCTCGTGAGGCTGCGTCCCGTCCCTGTACCCCAGGAGCGTGGCCCACGGGGTGTCCTCCCTGCAGCCCGGGCACAGGTGCGCAGTGGTCAGTGCTTGGCCTGACCCCCCTCCACGTGCTCAGTCCCCCAACGTGGCCACCGCCAGCCCCAGGGAGCCGGGACTTCCCCTGTGTCTCCAGGCTGTCTGCCTGCACGCCGGGCACCTTGGAGCGGCCTTGGGGTGGGAGCCAGCCCCCCAGCCCGCAGCCCTGGGAGTCAGTCCTCGGCTCTCTCCCGGCTTCCCCGGCTTGGCTTCTATCCGCCTGCCTCCTCCGTGGGTTAAGCTGCCAGTTGGTGTTTTCCTGGAAAGCTGTGCGGTTCTGGCGACATCTTCCTGTGTCGCCACTCAGACACGAGGCGCGCCCCCGCCCCTCCCGCTGTTGCCGGTGGGCGCAGCAGCACAGCCCGTGTGGGGGTCTCGGGCGGGCCTCCCCGGGGGCTGGGCCAGGCACAGGTGGCACTGCTGGCAGGGCCGGGGGGAGGGGGAGTGGCCGGCCCGTCCTGGCCCAGGTGTCCCTGCGTCTGCTCAGGCGCAGGGTGGGGGCAGTGCTGGCCGCAGGGTCCCGGCGTCTCCGAGTTGTGGGTGGCCGTCATGCCCACTGTGTGAGAGGAGGCGGGAAGGCCCCATCAGACGGGCGTCTTCCGTGCTGACGCCAAGAACTTGCCCCGGGGACATCGGTGACATCATGGCTCCTGGCGGCCGAAAGGGGAGACAGGGCTCAGGCGCCTGCCTGTGGCCGGCGACGGGCGCACAAAACGTGGCCGTTGTGCGGTGGGAGACTGCCGTCCCGCCACACAGAGGAGCGAGCCCCAACCCACGCCACAGCGTGGAGGACCCGGAAGGCACCGTGTTGGGCAAAGACAAGGATTCGGTTTACAGGAAGTGCCCTGGGTAGAGAAGTCACAGAGACAGGAAGCGGATAGTGGCCACCCGGCCCCGGGGGCAGAGAGGAACCGGAAGCGACCGCTGGTGGTGTGGGCTGCTGGAACGTTCTGGAACTACACGGGGAGATACGCAATGTTGCAAGTGCACCAGTCGCTGCAGGACCGGGCAGTTAGTGGCCAAATGGTTCAGGTTCTCATGTGCATTTTGGTTAGTTTTAAAGGAGTGGGTGCAGGGGAAAAGGGGTTTTTAGCCAGGACCAGTGAGGGTGGCCCTCGGGACGCCCTTCTCACGCGGCCGTGGGCCCACCTGCCCCGTGTGCGCTGTCTCAGCAGCACGAACAGGTCGTGCAGGTGCCCCCGAGCCCTCTGCGCGGGCCCCGGCGGCCGAGCTGGCGTGCAGCCTCTCCCACACAGGACGGGCAGCTCGGTCTTGGGGCTCGCATCAGGCCTGTGTGCAGTCGCTGGGGTCTGGCCCTCCCCCACTCCGGCCTCCTGCTCCTTCTGGGCTTCTCCTGGGCAGCGTGGGAGTGCCCCCGGCATTGCTTGCTGGTCTCGCGGGCTGTGGAGCCTGACATGGTGGATGGCCAGGCGATGGAGGCTGACCTGGCCTGGGGGCCCCCGCCTGCCCGGGGCAAGAGTCCAGTCCTGTCCTCAGTACACTCAGCTCCACGGTGTGGGGGAGGCCAGGTGGCTGCGTGCCCGGCCAGCCTGCGAGGGCCATTCAACAGTGAAGTAGAGGTGACCAGGGACAGCAGCCTGGGCTGCAGGCACCCAGCGCGTGTCCCCCCCCCCCCCCCAGCCCCGCAGCCTCTCAGGGCCGTGGGGTCAAGATCCTGGAGGTCTGCCCTGGGAGTGGGGAGCCCATCAAGCCGCAGGGACCCAGGGGCTACTCCCACCTTGGGCCTCCCATCCAGGGAAGTGGAGCAGGCCAAGCCCCACACGCCCAGCAGGTGGCACCCTCGGCCTGGGAAGGGAAGGGGCCTGGCTGGGAGGGGCAGGTGGCGCTGCAGCTCTCCAGGCTCTCTGCCCCGTATTGTGCAGGGGGGAGGCGTGGCCTCAGGCAGCGCGGCGGTGGGGGGGCATGGGGGGCGCCTCCCAGGCCCTGGGCTGGCAGGAGGTGAGCAGAGAGCCAACAGGTGTGTGCTGGCCTCGTGCTGGTGCACAGCAGGCCTCACTGTCCTAGGTCCTCCGTGGGCTCTCACCCCAGTCTGCCGATGGGGAAGCTGAGGCCTGGGAGGTCACGGACGCGTGAGGTCACACAGGTCGCTGGGAGCCCTCCTGGGGGCTGATGCCTGGTGGTGAGTGCACTGTGGAGCGTCTCCTGTGAATTTCCTTGCTTAATCCCCAGGACAGGGACTGGCACTACTCGAGGGGGAAACTGAGGCAGAAGGCTCAGAACGGCATCCGCGGCTCAGAGGTGGTGCATAGTGGGTCGGGTTGGGATCTGGGCTCAGAACTGGCACACAGTGGGTCAGGATGGGGTCCGGGGCTCAGAGCCGGCACACAGTGGGTCGGGACGGGATCTGGGGCTCAGAGCTGGTACACAGTGGGTCAGGACGGGGTCCCAGGCTGAGAGCTGGTGCACAGTGAGTGAGGATGGTGTCTGTGGGCTCAGAGCTGGTACACAATGGGTCAGGACGGGGTCCGGGGCTCAGAGCCGGCACGCAGTGGGTCGGGACGGGATCTGGGGCTCAGAGCCGGCACACAGTAGGTCAGGATGGGGTCCAGGGCTCAGAGCCGGCGCACAGTGGGTCGGGACTGGGTCCTTGCTGGGCTCTGAGCACCTGCTGTGTGGCAGCTCCTGGGAGGCTGGTGAGAGCAGACCGCTTCCCCAGTCCCCAAAGGTGAGGGGTGGACGCCCCTTCCAAGTCTGTCCCTGCACTGGGGCCTGGGGCTCCCGGGGGTCACCTCCTCTGCCCACCTGGAGAATCCCCGGATGCGGCCCCACCCACCTGGGGTGGGGGTGGGCTCTGGCCTCTGACCCCGCTCTTTGCAGGGCCAGGCACGAGACCCTTCTCCCTGCCGCTGAGCCCGGGGCTCTTGCTGGCAGGGACCTCAGCCGTCCCCACACCCAGGGCGGGGCGCTGCAAGCTCTGCGTACCAGGTGATGATGTGTCTGTGTGTGTGTCTGTGTGTGTGTGTCTTTGTGTATGTGTGTCTGTGTGTGTGTCTGTATATGTGTGTTTGTGTATGTGTGTCTGTGTGTGTATCTGTGTGTCTGTGTCTGTATGTGTGTGTTTTGTTTGTGTGTGTGTATATGTGTGTCTGTGTGTGTTTGTGAATGTGTGTATGTGTGTGTGTGTATATGTGTGTGTGTCTGTATGTGTGTGTTTGTGTGTCTGTGTCTGTGTGTGTATATGTGTGTCTGTGTGTGTATATGTGACTTTGTGTTTGTGTGTCTTTATGTTTGTGTGTCTTTGTGTATGTGTGTGTTTGTGTATGTGTGTCTGTGTGTATCTGTGTGTCTGTGTGTGTGTCTGTGTATTTGTGTGTCTGTGTGTTTGTGTGTGTATATGTGTGTGTCTGTGTGTGTATATGTGTGTCTGTGTATGTGCGTGTGTGTCTGTATGTGTGTGTGTATGTGTCCGTGTGTGTCTGTGTGTGTGTTTGTGTATGTGTGTTTGTGTGTGTATCTGTGTGTCTGTGTCTGTCTGTGTGTATATATGTGACTTTGTGTTTGTGTGTCTTTGTGTATGTGTGTTTGTGTATGTGTGTGTGTATCTGTGTGTGTGTCTGTGTGTGTATATGTGTGTGTCTGTGTCTGTATTTGTGTGTCTGTGTGTGTGCCTGTATGTGTTTGTGTATGTGTGTATATGTGTGTGTGTATGTGCGTGTGTGTCTGTGTGTGTTTGTGTATGTGTGTGTCTGTGTGTATGTGCGTGTGTGTCTGTATGTGTGTGTATGTGTGTGTCTGTGTGTATGTGCGTGTGTGTCTGTATGTGTGTGTGTATGTGTCCGTGTGTGTGTGTTTGTGTATGTGTGTCTGTGTGTGTCTGTGTGTATATATGTGACTTTGTGTGTCTTTGTGTATGTGTGTATGTGCGCTTGTTTCCCACAAGGATGTCTGAGAAAGAAGAGTTTGTGCTTAGTACTGCAGACCTCTTAAGAAAGCATCAGTGGGGCCGGCGCTGTGGCGTAGCGGGTTAAGCTGCTGCCTGCAGTACTGGCATCCCATATGGGCACTGGTTCGAGTCCCGACTGCTCCACTTCCCATCCAGCTCCCTGCTATGGCCTGGGAAAGCAGTGGAGGATGGCCCAAGTCCTTGGGCCCCTGCACCCACGTGGGAGACCCAGAAGAAGCTCCTGGCTCCTGGCTTCGGCCTGGCTCAGCCCCAGCCGTTGTGGCCGTCTGGGGAGTGAACAATGGACGGGTGACCCCTCCTCTCTCTCTTTCTATAATTCTCTGGAATAAGTAAACGCTGGGGGGAAGGGAGGGAGGGAGGAAGGGCCCAGCCTTGCCTCTGAACCTGAATTCCTAGGGCTGCTTCTTTCTGTTTTCTTTCTTTTTTCAGATCTATTTATGTATTGGAAAGTCAGAATTAGAGAGAGAGAGGTCTTACATCCACTGGTTCACTCCCCAAATCACCCCAATGGCTGGAGCTGGGCTGATCTGAAGCCAGGAGCTTCTTCCCGGCCCACACTCTTGCCTGCCCTGCCACGGGGCCTGCGGCGGGTGCCTGTGGGCTCCTGTGGGTGCCGGGCTCCCCCCACCACTTGAGTGCCCGCCCGGGCCGAGGCTCCCGCTGCCGCTAGCCGCAGGCCAGCACTCAGCTCTCCGGATGCCCTAGCCCCGGGGAAGACCCCGCGGGTCGGGAGGCCGGGAACCCTGCGTCTGCCCTGTGGTCAGATTGCGCTTTGGTTGTCACTGCTGGCTGGCTCCTGGTGTGTAATCGCAGCGTGCGGCGCGGGGACAAAGGACACGGCAGCCGGGATCAGACAGCGCGGAGGCGGCGGAGGGCAGAGCAGGCCGAGGGGTCTCCCGGCAGGGGCTGGCGCGGGAGCGGAGCTCCCATCTGCTGGGCGGGCCTCACGCAGGGCTGCTGAGACGCACTGCCCGCCCCGGCCACCTGAGCTCTGGGCGGCGCCCCCTGCCCGGCCCAGGACTCTGTTCTCACGGCACAAAGCCCTGGATTTTCCTGTCTGCCAGTTAAGGGATTTGCCGGAATGATGGTCCCCGGGAGCGCCGTGCAGGGGCCGTGTCCGGCGGCGTGGGGGCGGCTGGGCCTGGCTCACTGCGTGCTGATCGCCCGTCACGGGTGAGGGGTGGCCGCGCTGTGCCGTGATCATTCGGCTGGAGCGCTGGGTGGCGCGGGGCGAGGGCCCGTGGTATCCAGGCTCCGTTTGGGTCTCAGCTGGCCCCAGGTGGGAGGGGGTTTGGCCCAGCCCCCTGCTCTGCCGGTGTGGTCCATGCGCCGCCCAGCTTGGAAGAAATGCAGAGTCTTAGGCCTCACCCCAGACCCAGAGGCCCATCCCTCCCTGGGGCGTGCCTGGGGCTCCCTGTGCCTGTGTCTTTGGCCCAGCAGCCTGAGCGTCCCATGGCTCCACCCATCAGGAGGGGACTCGGCGCCGAGGCTGTGCAGGTTCCAGGCTGCCAGGGTCTCAGAGGCTGGGCTGGTCCTGGACCGTGACAGACTGCTGTCCACATCATGGAAAGCCGGGGTGCTGTGCTCCCAGCCCCTGGCCTCCTGTGCTGGGAGGGCGTCGGCAGAGCTCGCCGTGAGCAGCAAGTGCCCGCGAGGGGCCGGCCAGCTCCAAGCCGGCTGGGCGCATGACCTGGCCGCTCCGGTCGGCCCCGTGTTGGCGTGGGTGCCTGGTAGCTGTGCCAGGTGACTCATTCGGGCCAGGGACATATACAGGAGGGCGTGTGCGGCAGCGGGGCTGCAGGAAGTCCTTGGGGGTGTCCTGGCTGTGCGCCCGGCAGGTGCACCCTGTCCCCTGTCTGTCTGAAAGGTGAGGGCTGTGTGTGCGCACCCCCAGCCGGAGACCCCCGGCCCAGCAGTGTATTCTGGTCCTGACCCGGCCCCTAAGGTTGGGGCTGCAGTAATGTACGAAGGCCGCACATCGGAGCCATAGTCATCGTCACAAGGCGTCTCGGGCTTGCCAGCAATTATTTGGCACCATGGTTTACATGTCTATTAGTCCGATTGCCCAGCAGCACCAACTGGGTTGGGATTTCTTTTATTTTTTGCGGGAAGATGCGAGGGGTGGAGGCTATTTGAACATCTGTTCTGCTGTCACTCGGGGAGTCAGGCCAGCCCGTGCTAGCGCCGGAGGGGGCGGGGTTTACTCCCTCTCTGCGGATTAAGGGAAGAAAGTGAACAGGCTCCATGGGTTTTTCCCGATCCTGTGGCCTGGGGCTTGGGGGAGGCGGGGGTGGGGGTGGGGGGGATCCGGGCACAGCGGAGGCCTCTTCCGTGCGGGAGGAACCCCCCCCCCAGCCCACGCTCTCGCTCCCCGCTGCCTCTGGGCTCCGCGTGTGTCGGTGGCAGCTGAGCGTTGCGTGGCGTCACTGAGAACCCTGGCTCGTGCGAGGGACCAGCTGGAGCCGGGCGCGAGCTCTGGTGGAGACAGATGGCTCTGTCAGATTTGGCTCCCGGAAATTGTGCAAGACGGGTGACACTTGGCGGGACCCAGAGGCCCGGCCTCCCACGGTGGCCTCACAGCTGCCTTGGGGGGCCCGAGCAAATGCAGGGTGGGGGAGCTCGCTGCCTGCCCCTCCCGCACCTCCCACTCCTGGGGGCTGGGGGGTGGGCCCAGCAGCTGCGGGGCGCCAGGACCTGCTGGCCCCAGTCCTGACCCCCACACTTCACTCATCCCACCCCAGCTGGTCTGGCTGCCCCGTCACTGCCCCAGGGCCTTCGCATCTGCTGTTCCTGGTGGCTCTGCTGCCTGCTCCCTCCCTTCCCTACAGCTTCCTCCCAGCCCCCGCAGGGCCGCCTGCTCTGCCGCCCAGAGGCCGCCCCTGTGCTGTCCGGCACCCACTGCTGGCCTTGTCCAGCATCCACCCACCCAGCCCCGTGGAACCCAGGTGAGCCTCGGGTTGGTCCGTGCCAGTGCCTACAAGGATGTCCGCATACAGTTGGTACTTACTAAGTGTCCACACAAGGAGGGAATGGAGATCATTGGAAAATGAGCACTTCTGAGCCCTGTCTCATGACATCTGAGAACTAGCTCAGGGCCCGGGCCTCCAAGGGCTGGGAGGAGCTCAGGGGAGGGCACAGCCGGCGGGGCGCTGGGCAGAGACCCAAGGCCCGGGGCCCCCGCCGAGGGACGCGGCGCGACAGAGCTGATGACTGGTACACAGCCTGTGCAGCTGCCGCCAGCCTCCCAGCCAGAGCTGCCTGGCAAGGAGATGGGGGAGCCGGCAGCCCCTGTGTGTGGCCTGGTGCGGGCCGAGTGGTCTCCCAGAACCCAGGGCTGCTCTGAGATGGGGGGAGCAAAGCTGATGTGCTGGCTTCCTGGAGGAGGCGGCGTTGGAACTGGGGCCTGCCGTGTGCTTGGGGTAGTGGGCGCTGGGGCTGCAATCCTGCCTCCCTCTGCAGCCCAGCCCCTCCCCCACCCCGGCAGCTGCATTGGCTGTGAGTGTAGCCGGGGCCTCTGGGAGGAGGAAGCTGGGGAGAACGTGGTCTCTCCCCCACCTCTCTGACCTCAAGGTTGACTTGTGCTTTCTGACCAAGCTGAGCCTGCATGGCCAGCCGTTCCTACCCTCACTGTGTGAGTGGCACAGCTCACATGGGCGGAGCCAGCCCCTGCCCAGGGACCCAGCCCCTCCACGTGGCCCCAGAGGCTCTCAGGAGCCCCTCCCCGCCGCTGCAGTGCCCCCCCCCCCCCCCCCCCCGTCAGCTCTGCATTTCCTTGCCCTGTTGGGCTCCATGCAGGGCGCCCCGGAGCCGCTGGTCTGGACCGGGACTGCAGGTCCTGCTGCCCACCTCCACCGTGCGCTGGCGGCTGAGTTCCGTGGGCTCCCCGAGTGTTTCCTGCACACACAGGCACCATGTGGACCCCCTGTAACCATCGGGCAGGGAGGCTGAATGTGAAGTGAAGAGGCTGAACAGAGGTGGGAAGTGTTAGGGGCAGGGACGGGGGCAGGGACGGGGGCGGGGACCCCACCCCGGTCAGTGAAGGGTCAGCCAAGGGCCTGGGGAGGTGGCCCTGGCCCCATCTTCCTGGCTGGTGGCCGGGGGGGGCTTCCAGTCTGGTCCCCTGGCTCAGAAAGTTCTAGAAGGCTTTGAGCATGGTCCCTGCCCCCACCCACGTCCAGCCACACTTGGACTCCTGGAACCCAGGACCCTGCGTTTTTAAGGAGAAGCCAGGGCTGCAGGGCTGTGCATGCGCGAGTGGTGGTCTGGCCTTAGAAGGTTCCGGAAGGCAGCATTGCGTCCCAGCAAGCCCCCCAGGTGAGGTGTGGCGGGCGACTGTCAGCCGAGCAGCTGGGAGCAGCGAATTACGGATCTGACTTTCACTGGTGGCCTTCCCGGGGCTCCCAGAGTCTGGATGGCCAGGGCAGCTGTGTGGGAGCCAGCCCAGGAAGGCTTCTGGGAAGAGGTGGCCTTTGACAGAGCCCCTGACTGATGAAAGAGGACAGAAGGGACTCCTAGGCGATCGTACAGTGCCGTTATCCCTGTGTTACAGATAGGGAAACTGAGGTACGGGTGGAGATGTGTCTCCGAGGGTCCCCCAGCAGAGCAGGGTCCCGGACAGGCCACCTGGCCCAGCGTGCACGCGACGGCCGAGGCCCCTGGGAGCCGTCCAGCCCGGCCCGACACTCAGAGAGTGAGGTCAGGAAGCCCTTGCCCCCCCCCCCCCCCCCCCCCCGCCATCGGGCTGTGTTTTGCCGTCTGAGCTAATCCAGTGGCATTCTGTCCGTTCCTCGCTTCCAGGAGACCCGCTGCCCCCCTTGGAGAGGGCTCGGCCCCCGCCTGCGTCCGGCCGCCCCGGGCTGCCCTGGTGTTGGGCTCGGGGTCAGGGGCCAGGCTCCGTGTGTGGCCCCAGCTCGCCCTTCCCCCGCCCCACAGCCCCAGCTGTTCCTCGCTTCCAGGAGACCCGCTGCCCCCCTTGGAGAGGGCTCGGCCCCCGCCTGCGTCCGGCCGCCCCGGGCTGCCCTGGTGTTGGGCTCGGGGTCAGGGGCCAGGCTCCGTGTGTGGCCCCAGCTCGCCCTTCCCCCGCCCCACAGCCCCAGCTGCTGACCGAGCCCAGCTGGGCCCCTGACCCCTGCGGGGGGTGGGGGCAGAGGTCGGGCTGCAGGCCTCTCTGTGGGGCCGGTTGGCTCCCGGTCAGCCCTGCCCGGCCGCTGACCACAAAAGGCTCTTTCTTTCCCTCCTGCTTCCCTCGGAGCCGGCTGGGGCTGCTGGCTTAGGCCATGGGATCAGCCGGAAAGAATCGGCCCTGCCCTTGACCCTCCAGGCCCAGAAACAGCGCCGTCAGCCACGGCCCCGCTGCATCCTCGGGGTGCTGTGCTGCTCTGGGCCGATCCCTCGCCCTCTCTGGGTTCCGCGTTCTCTGAAAACCTGGGGTTATTCGAGGTGGCCCTCCCCTCTGAAGGGCTGAGCTCTGTGGGTTGTGCTCGGGCGGGCGTTGCTGGAGAGCACGGCGCCGTCCGTCCTGCCCCCTGTCCCGCTCAGGGAGCTACAGTGCGCGCAGCCAGGACTCAGAACTGCCAGTCACCCCAGGAGGCCCCCAGGCTCCCTCAAGCCCGGCCCCCAGCGAGCACCGGGCCACTTCCTGTGTCTGCAGCTTGGGTGCCGCGGAGGCGCGTGGGCCTGCCCCCGACGTGTGGCTTCCTCCTGGCCGCCGCAGGCTCTGGGGGTTCGTGCTTGCGGCTTGCGTGCCTGGCTTCCCCTCCCCCTCTGGCCGTGTCCCAGCAGGTGGACAGACGGCGCTCGGCTTCCCCACCAGCTCCCGTGACGGCCTGGCGGCCACTGCTGCCCTGTCCTGTGGTGGGGTGAGTCCCCGGGTCCTCTCGGGCAGTGTGGAGGGCAGGCTCCCCACGTGCCGGCCCCGGGCTGCCTTCTCAGCCCCCAGCCTCCTGTGTGCATTTGTCCGCAGGCCACAGGGACAGCAGGACGCTCTCCGTGCGCGGGTTGGGGGCCTATGGATCCACGAGGCCACCCAGCACAGGGGCTGCCTTCTGCTTTCCCAGGCGCGTGAGCGGGGAGCTGGGTCGGAAGTGGCGCAGCCGGGCTGGAAGCTGCCCTTAGGCATCGCGAGGCGTGGCTTCTCCCGCTGCACCACAGCCGCGGCCCTGTTCTGCACGTTGTACGTCTGTGCAATTATGACGTGCCGTGTCGCAGTGACCGTGGGCGTTGCCCTTTTAGCCAAGGTGTGCCCGTACGCCGCGCGGGCAGCCTGCACACTGTTTATCTGGTCACTTGTAGCGGCCAGGCATGGTCAGCCATGCACCCCTCCCTCCCTCTCCCAGCAGCCCTGTGGTTGAGAGTCCAGCCCCACTCACGCCGTGGATGAGCCTGAGGGTTCCAGCACTGAGCCCCGTGCCCCCGACCCGCCACATGGTATGCGCGCACACCTGTTCCCGGAACCCCCTGGCTCGGCTGCGTCCCAGTCTCTCGGGGTCCAGTGGGGCTGAGGAGGGGGCCACTCAGGTCCAGGTCCAGCCAGGCAGCTCGCTCCAAGTCGGGCGGGCTCTGGACGGTGGGCTGGGTCCTCGTGTTCTGCTTCCAGGCCCATGGCCCTCCCGTGAGGTCCCAGCAAAGCCTCGGTGCCGGCACAGCCTCACTACAGCCCCCGCCAACCCCCGGCTCTATGCCCTGCTCCCTCTCTGAGCTGTTGGGCCCAGCAGAGCATGGATGGGAGTCAGTGCCTCTGAAAACCTGGGGCCGCAGTCTCCAGGGTTATCCGTGCCTGAGGGGGCGGGGACCTGGCTGCCCGGGCAGATGGCCGGGCCCTGGGCAGCAGGACCCAGCGGCCTGCGTGGATTCCAGCGGGCCCTTCTGAAGTGCACCAGGAACACGGCCCCTCCGCCCACGGCCGGGCACAGTGCTGTTCCCGCAGGCGTGCCCTTGACGCTGGGCCCCGGCAGGATGGGGCAGGCGCCCCGGTGTGGGATCTCCCTCCTGCTAGGCCTCCAAATCGCCGCTTCCAATTTCCCGTCCGCGAATGTGACCTAGGGGAGGAGACACAGCGCAGGAAGGAAGAGAGGAAATAAAGGAGAGAGCTCCAGTCTGCGCCCCGCGCGGCTTTCGGGAGCCCCAATTAATCATCATTAATTGAGTCGGGGATGACTCAGCCGTGCTGAGATCGGCCGCGGTCGCTCCACCTGCCGGGGGCCACCTTGGAATCCGGCACATTCGGCCTCATGCTGAGCAGGGACCCTGGGGAGGCTCTGGTCCCCCTGCCCGCCCCCGGGTTACTGAGTGATGAGCGGGCGGGATGAGCAGGTGCACCCCTCCCCGTGTCCGCTGAGGGTCGTGTTCTGCTCCACTTGGGGTCACAGCCCCAGGCCCAGGGCTCTGCATCCTCATGAGCAGCCCTGGTGACTGACATGGATGGGGCTCCTCCCCTCGGCCTGAGAACCAGGCTCCTCCCCTCGGCCTGAGAACCAGGCTCCTCCCCTCGGCCTGAGAACCAGGCTCCTCCCCTCGGCCTTGGCAGGTTTGGGGTCGCAGGCGGGGTGGCTGTGCCGGCTGCTGTGGCAATTCCCACATGGTGGAGGGCCGATGGTCGAGTGATGGGAGGTTTGCCACGGGGCCCTTGCCCTGCCCCTAGTGGTCACTCTGGGTTCACCTCTGGGGACCATCTTTGGGTTTGGATGCAGCCTTCAGTCCCCCCACCCCACCCCGCCCCGACGTCGCTGCCCACCTGGGTCACCAGATGGTGGCTGCTGTCAATCATCTTCTACCTGTCTGTCAGGGGAATGAGGGGCCATGCATGCCTCCTGCAGGAAGCCCTGCCTGCCACCAGGGGGCGCTGAGGGTCCCATCCTCTGAACCAGCTGCTGTGGCCTCAGCTGGGAGTGGATGCTTACCGGGTACCAGGGCTTCCACCTGGACTCAGTCCTTGGACCCCCCCACCCCTACGCTGGGTGGATTGTCCCGCTGTCCTCCCATTCTACAGATGGGGAAACTGAGTCACAGCTTCTGGCCTAGGCCACAGGCTTGCAAGCTGGGGACCAAGTCACAGAACAGGCCTCGGAGCAGGCCGGGGAGGATTGGGGCCGGTCTGGCCCCGTTTCCCTGTGCTCAGAATGTGGGTGGCAGCGGAACTCGTGGCCTGGGGGAGGGGAGGGCAGAGAAGCGTGGTGTGGAGTGCGGGCCGCAGCGGGCGCCCACCAGTGCACTCTTGGTTGCTTTTCCTGTGTGGGGCCCTTGGGCCACGGCTGCCCCCCGGATCCAGGCAGAGAAGGGACCCAGAGGAGGGCAGGGGCAGAGTGATCCCGGGGTGGGAGGAGCTTCCGGACGTGAGGGGTGGCCCTGCCTGGCTGGGGAGCTGGGGAGCTGGGGAGCGGGGCAGCTGCCCAGGTGCTGTGGGCGTTGGGCAGCGGGTCCTGGGGGGAGGCGGGGTCATCGCTTGGCCTCTCGGTGCCACCCAGCGCCCGTAGACTGGGCTTAGGGACGTCCATCTCCATGTCCACACTCAGCCCAAACTCGCGGTGTGGCGGGGAGCAGCCCTGTACACGGGAGCAGCAGGTGCGGGCAGGGGAGGCAGGTGGGGCGGAGCCAGCAGAGGGGGCTGGGTGGAGGTCAGCTGTCACTCACCTCCTGGCCTGCGGCTTTCTGCGGTTTCCAGATAGAGGCGGGTGACTCCAGAGAGTCAGGAAGCTGCAGCCGTGGGCCGTGGCCATGGCCGTGGGTCTCCCAGGGTTGTCAGTGGTGATCTCTCTGGTTTAAACATCTGGTGACTCCGGGAGCAGCTCCCTAGGCCACCCCGAGTGCAGTAGCGTGTTGGAGGGAATCCAGGTCTGGACTAAACTGTCACTTCCAGTTTGTCACCAGCAGAATCAGCCCAGGAGGCAGATGGGTGCGCCGAGGCCCGGGGCGGGGCGTGGGGTTCCTGCGAAAGGGAAGCCTAGCTTTGGGGTTGGAAGTTTCCAGAAAGGATAATGAGCATTGGTGGTTCTATTTTTAAAGATTCATTTTGTTTATTTGAAAGGCAGAGTTAGAGAGAAAGAGTGATCTTCCCTCCACTGGTTCACTCCCTCCACAAAAGTGTACAATGGCCGGGACTGGGCCAGGCCGAAGCCAGGAGCCTCTTCCGGGTCTCCCACGTGGGTGCAGGGGCCCGAGCACTTGGGCCGTCTTCTGCTGCTTCCCCAGGCGCATTAGCAGGGAGCCGGATTGGAAGTGGAGCGGCCGGCTGGATGGGCGAACACATGGGATGCCTGAGTTGCAGGAGGTGGCTTAACCCGCTGCGTCGCGATGCCCGCACCAACGTGTGCCGTTACACACGCTTCTCCCGGCGTCTGAGGCAGAGCGCTGGGGCCAGAGGCCTTCGCGGTGGTCATCTGCCGGCTGCCTGGGGGCGACCTGGGACTTCTCGGCTCAGGGCTGTGGCCATGCTGGCTGCGCCATGGCTGTTTAAGAAGGTGTTTCACTGAAGCGGGTGTTGGGAAAACGCCTGAGGTCAGCAGGCCGGGCAGACGCTGCGCCTCCACCCCTGCGGCCCTCCTGGGGTCTGGCCGGGAGCCGTGAGCTCGGTGCCAGGCCCTGCCCCTCCGCAGATGCTGTGGGGCTAATGGTCCGTGTTCAGCGGCTGTCATGCGCTGGCACCGGGAGCATCGCTGGGCCGTGGCTTAAGCCGTGGCTGCCGGCTGCCGGCCTGGGCCTGGGGACCCAGGGCGAGGGGCGTCCATTGTGCCCGCGGCAGCTCATGTGGTTACAGCTGGCGGCGAGACGGGCGCCCCTCCCCCCCGGTGCAGGCACCGGCATCTCTTCTTACGGGAAAATAAAGAAGGAGAAGTGACAGGGGTCGCGGCCGCGCTTTCCACACGACCTGCCCGGGAACAGAGCGCGTCTCTGCTAATGCAGCCGCCTGTCACTCGGCCTCCGCGCCAGCATAAGCCACTTAGCGCCGCCTCACCCCTGACCCGCCTGCTGGGCCGGGCACCGCGGGGCCTGGCCTCCTGCCAGCTGCCCCGGCAGCTGCTCCTGCCGCACCCCCCGCGCCCCCCTTGGCACCGCCTAGCCCCGCCCCGGGCAGCGGCCTCGGCGGGGGCCTCACTCCCCACATCTGGGGCGCAGTGGCCTTGATGCTGGGAGCCGGAGGTGCGGAAGCCGGGGGCACAGCCCGAGGCAGCCACTAATGGCGCTGTCACTCACGTCCTGCCTTCCTCCCGGCCCCTGGGTCCCTCTCCCCGCCCGCTGTCCCTGTGCAGGACCCTCTGCCCTGCCAGGCCCGGCCGGGCCCCAGTGGAGGGGCTGGTGTGCTCAGAATCGCTGTTTCCTATCCTGCCCAGGCCACCTGGCCCGGCTCCCTCCCCTCTCCCCGTCCCCGCACCTTGGCGCTGCTGCCCGCAGCCAGGCAGGAGCAATTTGAGGCTAAATATAGCTGCCGCCTCCCCAGTGCGGGCGCAGTGGGCGCGGCTCTGTCAGGGCCGATTATCTGGCCTTCCTGCGGGCGGGTGGGCAGGCGGGCGACGCACCTGACAGCCCCTCCCACTGTGCTCCCTCTGCGGCTGCCCCACCCCCGGCTCGGAGCTGAGACCGAATCCCTCCAGCTGAGCACAGACGGGGCAGGGGCGGGTGTGTCCTCCTGCGCCACCCGGCCCCACCCTGCAGACTGGCCAGCAGCTCTGGGGGTAGAGGTTCTGCCTGTGGGATCCGTCCACGCCAACCCCTCGGCCTCTGGCAGCTCCTCGTGCCCCCGCCCCAGGCACTGGGGGGTCTTCTGCCCCAGTACTGGGTCTTGTGGCACTGGGGCCTCCTGCCCGCCTGTTTCCCAGGGGTCTCTGGCTCCGGGGTCCCTGTCCCACCTGCCCAGCGTCCGCAGTGCCGCCGCCCCCCGCGCCAGGTGCCCAGGACCTGCCACCCATGCCTGCACCGCCACACCAGACCCCAGTTCGCCTGTGTGGAAAGTGAGGGTGGAGATCGCCTGCCTCCGCGGGTTCTTGCGGCAGAGTAGGCTGCGGCCAGGGCCCTGCACCGGCCCCAGCCCTGGCTCCCGAGGACACAGGCTCACGTGGAACGGCCGGGGCTGGGATTGCCGGGCGAGCTCGGCGTGCCCTGGCTGGGCCCCAGGCCCCTGATCAGATCAGACTGTCCGCTGGCCCGGCCTCCTCGGACCTGTGTCTGCGTCGCTCAGGCGCTGTGTAGTCCGGGGCCCCTGCTCCTGCCTGACCACCTGTGAGTTGGTGACTGCAGATGAAGTCGCACAGAGGGCACGCATGGGCGGGGAGCGCTCTGCCCCAGAACAGGAGGGAACAGGAGGGAGGGCCTGGCCCCCAGTGACAGCGGCCACGGAGGAGGGGCGGCTGAGGCCCCCTCCCGCTCGTCCGGGTTAGCCCAGGCTGCGGGTTTGCCGTGCAGGTCTCTGGGGGACATTGGGGCCTGCAGGGGAGAGGAGCCCAGTGAGGCACCCAGAGACGCTGAGGGTGGTACCGGGAATGTGGTCAGCCCCTCGTGCCCGCTGTGCCAGGCTGAGCCGCTCCCTCTGTCTCCAGCCAAAGGGGCCTCCCGGGGGGCTTCTCAGGAGGGGAACAGCAGCTCCTGGGACTTTGGGGTCCGCTGTTCCCGAGGCCATGCCGGAGGGTTCATGAAGCCGTGTGCGGGCTCTGGGTTCCGGCCCCAGCTGTGCCCTTCCTGGCCGAGCCCATCTTCCCGCGGGCCCTGGCCCGAGGGGCCTGCTCTGCCGACCTGGCTCCGGCACTCATGGCCTGGGGGTGCGTGGGGCACCCGGGCGCTCAGCTCAGAGCGTGGTCACCGTGCGCTTGTCCCACCCCACTGCAGTGGACGCAGCGTGTGTCTCCCTGTCAGGGCTGTAAGACGCTGGCTTGCCCCTCACCCTGTGTGGGTCCGGGTTTGCCCCAGCCCAGGGACCACCCTGGTGGCAGCCCCAGGATGGCCTGGGCCCAGGCCAGGCCAGCGCGGCCTTCCTGCCTGGGGACAACGGGCCCCTTTCATGAGGAAGCCAGGCCGAGCAGGTCCCTCCCTGCCCTTTGCCAAGACATTTTCCCGCCCTGCCGGGCGCCCAGGGACAGCCAAAGAGCCCACGGGCTGGGGAGGGGCCGCGAGGATTCGGGCTGGAGAGTCAGGACGGCTGCGGGGAGGACGCTCAGGGCAGCCGAGGCCTGGCCGCTGCCACCCTGCCCCTGGGCTGACCTGGCAGGGCCCACCTGGGCCTCGGGACTCACCCCGGCCTTGTGAGGGTCGGAGAGCAGGCCCGGGTGTGATGTGATACTGCACTGGTCCCAGCCGTGTGTGTGACACGTGTGTGTGCTCGCATATATACAACACACGCGCTCACACATCACATATACGCCAGGTGTGTGTCCTCATGTGTTCACATGCAGTGTGCACGCATGCTCACGCATACACGTGTGGCTGTGAACATACATGGGCCCCTCAGTCCCCTTCCTAAAACACTGCCTCCCGGAGTGCTCCGTGTGCGCCCCCGCCTGGCGCTGGCCGCAGAACCATGTCCATGCTCTTGGCCACCAGCTTCCCGGCCATGCAGGTCTCCCCTCTGCGTCTCCTCCTGTCGGCCCAGACTGGGTCCCCTGAGGGCAGGACCACGGGCGGCCTCTGCTCCCCACGTGTCTCCCAGGGCATCTATCGGGAGCCAGAGCCGTGCCTGGGGCCCGGCTGCCTCTGCGTGCCCAGCTGAGGTTTCAGAGCGGCGTGGTCCCTCGTTTGCTGATGCCCAGAACCCCCAGGGCGGCCACAGGGCCCGGGGACACTGGCCGCTGGGCTTCGTGTCGGGGCCAGCACGGGAATCACGTGGCACCGGCCCAGGACGCAGCCCAGCCATGCAGGGAAGGGGCGCGCGCGGGCAAGGCCTGTAGGGAGGATGGCGGGCGGTGCCCGGTGGTCCCTGGGGGCTGCTGTCCAGCAGAAGCAGGTGCAGCGGCCCCAAAGAGGCAGCCTCCGCGTGGCCTGGTGCCCGTGCCCACCCCCCACCCTGGCTGCTTCCAAGTCTGTTCTGAGAGCCACCGAATGGCCCAGCCCACTGGACGGCAGAGGCCCCGCGGCCGGCCTCTGAGTTTTCGGGGGGCAAAGGGATGTTCCGGACCAGTTTGCGTCCTGAGCCGCGTGGCCAGGCAGAGCCCCCGGCCGGCCATCAAGGAAATTGACAACGTCCCGGCAGCCACAGTGGAAGCCACGTGGCACTCACGCAGGTGCACCTTGCTCAGCGTGGTCCCTCCCACGTGTGACACTTCCTGGGGGCCGTCGGCCTGCAGGCTGGGAGCCAGGGAGCCACCCCGTGGTGGGCTTACACGGGCGAGGAGGCTGCTTGTGGCCTGACGGCCGGCAGGGGGCAGCGGGCGGGCGGTGCCCAGGCCAGCCTGGGGCCAGGCCATCCTCAGGGACAAGAGCGTTCTCAGCAGACGTCTCGGTGCCCTCCGTGTCACAGAAGTAACAGTGAACTTGGCTGGGCACCGTCCGCCGTGGCGCCGTGGCCAGCTTCTGGTGTCTCAGGCGCAGCCCCGCGGAGGGAGCCGTTGGAGCCGCACGTGGGCTCAGGTAACCCTGTCCGCCCTGGCTGCAGCCCAGCGGGCCGTGAGGCGGGGCTCGGGGTCTGAATATTGGATGAGCTGCTGCTTGACTCAACGGTAATCAAGACAGCGCTCCTGCTGGGGACGCTAGGGGACAGAGCTGGGGGGGGCCGGCCAAGGGCAGCAGGTGTCCACGGCCGGTGGGAGGCTGAGCCCCCCGCAGCTTGGCCCCTCTGCTCTGTGGGCCGTGGTGACCTTCGGGTCTCTGCCCCGCCCCCTATGCCCCCACTGAGACACAGGCCATCATCCCTGGGAAGGATTCCGGGTGCCCTTCCCGGGCAGGGGCTCCTGGGAGATGCTGGCCTGAGCCGGCCTAGGTGCTGGGGGAGGGGCTGGCGAGCCAGGTGGGGGAGCTCCTGCCAGGGTCTGATGCCTCTGCCCTGAATCGGCCTCTGGGCGGTCAGGGGTGACGGAGCCAAGGCCAGGAGGCCCGAGACGGGCGCCCACGCCAGGCCCCACGGCACGCCCTGCCCTGGCAGCTGGGACACGGGGTTAGCAAAGGCCAGGGCCCCTCCTGGCAGGGCCTATGCTCTGGGGTCTGGCGGCTGCTGCCTTGTGGGTCCCTCAGTTCTCTGTGTAAAATGGGGGTGACGGGGTCCCCACTCGTGGGAATTGGATGAGCGCTGTGAAGAGTGCAGTAGCGGCGGCGTGGGCGAGGGGCGTCCCTCGGGGCACAGCAGAGCCAAGCCCCCCACAGCCCTGTGCTGCTCACCCGCCAGGCTCCCCAGAGGACCCCAAAGCCACACCAGGACACAGGGCGTGGGACACACTGCGGTTCTTGGGCTGCCCAGCCTTTGGCTCCGCCCCTGCTGGTGGCCGACCCTGGCTGCTCCCTGCTGGGGGCCAGAGAACCCCCGACCCCGCGGGCATCCTGATGGGTGGGGCATCCTGGGTGGGGCAGTTGGGGGGAGAGAGCTGGCTCTGCCTTGGCTGCTCTGGGCCCGCGGCTGAGCCCCCTGGCCGTGAGCATGCTGTGCAGCTGTGGTTGCCGGGGACGCTCATGCCCGTGGCGTCAGAGCCTCTCCGGCACAGTGTGGGCTCCTGGGCAGACGCTAGTGCAACCATTTCACAGATGCGCAAGCTGAGGCTCCACGCGGGGCCCAGAGTTCCCAGAGCCTCAGTGCTCCCAGGGCGCTCGTGCCTGCCGCCCTGGCCATCATCTGGAGCCCTTGTGGCTCTCACCACGAGCCTCACGCCCCCCGCAGGGCAGAATCCAGGGGCTGTGTGTGGCAAAGCCTGGCAAACAGAAGGTGCTGCATAAATGCTTTCTGAGCAGCAGGGGCCTCCCCCAGGCACCCCGTGGCAAGTGAAGCTGACGCCACTCCCGGCTCACTTCCCGTGCATTCCTTTAAGAGCCGCTGGCTCTCAGCCAGGTGATGACTGAGTTTTGGGGGCATCCGTCTGGGGCTTCGAGGTGGGAACCTGGGCCCCGGCGCCTCCAGGGGGCAGGGCGGGACAGGCGCTGAGTGGCAGGAAGGGCCCTGGGGCAGATACTGCCACCCAGAGTCCCCGATCCCTGGCGGCAGGGCCCTGCTGGCCGCCCTTGGCTGGCGGCTGTGTGGCTCCATCTCGGTGCCCGGCTCCGCCCGGCCTCTTCCCCGTCTCGGGGCCTTGTCTTCTCCCGGAGGCCTCCGCCATCGGATTTGTGGCCTGCTCTCCTCAGAACGCCCCATCTCCGCCAGTTCCGTCCAGAAAGACGGGAGTTCTGGGGAGTGCTCAGCTCGCCGACCTGTGACCTGGCCCCTTGGCCAGCTTCGCCGTCGCCCTTCTCCCACCCCACGGGCTGCCCCAGACGGAGCTGAGCACGCCTGGTTTCCTGGGACGTGTGCCACGAGACACTGAGCCGGGCTAGTGTTGGAAGCCCACGCTGTGCTCCGGGGGGCTCCCACGTCCAGCCAGCCCAGCCCTGTGACCTGCAGGTCGCTGTGTGCAGAGCCCGGGGCTCCTTCCCCCGTGCGCCCAACGCCAGCCCGGGCAGCAGTCACTCGGCACGGCCCCCCGGAGGGTCTCCCCGGACGGACATGGGCCTGGCAGCCAGAGCCGGCTTCTGGGTCTGCCTCCACCTCGGCACTCTCTCTGTCCCTGCACAGCACCGAGCACGCTTCTGCCCCAGGACCTTGTCACACGCAGCGTCACACCTGGGACACTCTCAGGCCTCCCTTGCGCACTTCCCTCAGGAGTCTCCCTCCTGCTCCTCTTAGAGCAGTCCCGCCACTCTCTTTTTGGTTCTTAAAGATTTTACGTATTTGAAAGAGTTAAAGGGAGAGGCAGGGAGGGAGGTCTTCCATCCACTGGTTCACTCCCCAAATGGCCCCAACAGCCAGGGCTGGGGCAAGCCAGAGCCAGGATCTTACTCCGGGTCTCCCACGTGAGTGCAGGGGCCCAAACACTTGGGTCGTCCTCTGCTGCTGTTCCATGCACATTAGTAGGGCGGTGGATCAGAAGTGGAGCAGCTGGGACTCGAACCCATGCCCATATGGGATGCTGGGGTCACAAGCAGTGCCTTTACCCCCCCCCCACTCTCTTGGTGCCTTTCCTGTCCCGAGCTGCTCTGCTGCTGACCCTCCATGGCTCAGCCCCCGCCACATTGGGCAGCTGGAAGGATGGGGACCTCGACTCCATCACGTCCAGCTCTCAGGACAGCTCCTGGCCGCGGTCGGTGCTCAGCTCCGCCCGTGGCCTGAGTCGGCGCCTGTGTGGCCCAAGTGTGCAGGCCGAAGTCCCAGGGTCCCTGAGATGATTCATGTGTTCAGCAGAGGGGCCCTGGAGGGCACAGGGAGGAAGGGGCTGGGAAGCCAAGGGGTCAGCGCTGCACTGTGCGTCCTCTGCGTTTTCGTTTCGTTTCGGGGCGCAGCCAGCTGGGCCTCCTCTGGTCGTGACTGATGGCCCCGTCTTCCAGATGGGGCTCTGAGGCTCCCGGACGGGGCAGGCATGCGCCCGAGGCCCCTGAGCTGGCTGAGGTGCAGCCAGACACAGAAGCCGGCTCTGGCCACCAGAGGGGGGCCGTGCCGAGTGACCGCTGCCCGGGCTGGCATTGGACGCACGTGGGAAGGAGCCCCGGGCTCTGCACACAGCGACCTGCAGGTCACAGGGCTGGGCTGGGTGGACCTGGGAGCCTCCCGGAGCAGAGCGTGGACTCCCAAGTCCAACCTCACCCTGTGCCAGAGACCAGCTCAGTGTCACGTGGCACACACTCCAGGAAACAAGACGTCCTCGGCCATCCCCGGCGGCCCCCCCCCCCGCCCCCGTCTGGGTCTGGTCGTGCCTGGCGGGTTGGGGAGGGGGAGCGGCCCACCCAGAGTGGCCGGGGAGCGCTGGAGGCTTCTGGGAAGGCTGTGACCAGCCGCACTGTTTGCACTTCCAAACCGCATTGCAAAGAAAAATAAATCGGAATCCTCACTGGTAGGGACCAGGCTCTGTGTGCTGCGGGGTGGGGGCCGCCGGCTTCGGCGTGGCTCAGGGCGCCCTGGGTGCGTTCGCAGCGCCCTCAGTCACTGGCCGGCCCCTCCATTCCCCTGGAGGAAACTGAGGCCAGGGGACCTCAGGGTCACAGTGGAGGGATCCCGCGGGACGCTGGTCAATGTTCATTCTTCCTTGGTTGCCGCCGAGAGGGCCGGCCGAGCCGGGCGGCACTGTTGCTTCTGAGTGTTTGTGGCTCGTGGCAGAGACAGGGCCTGGGGAAGGCCGGGCCTGGGGAAGGCCGGGCCTGGGGCCTGGGTCCCAGGGCCCGACAAGGCGGCTTTTGTGCGAGGAGGATGCAGTCCGGGAGACGGTGCTCAGTGCGAGGCTCTGCATTTCCAGAACCTTTTCATGGCTGGAGGGGACCATGGGATGGTGGCGTGGGAGTCCCTGCCCACTTTGGAAAGGCCAAGGGTGAGAGGTCATGAGTGAGCCCGTGGAGGCCTCCGAGGGGAGCCCAGTTCTGGAATAAGGAGGCGGCATTCCTGGAGGGGCAGAGGATTCTGGGAGGGCAGGTGATGACCGGGAGGAAGCCTGTGTTGCGAGGTGCACGGCGAACATTTGGGGGCCCTGGGTTAGGGGAGACCTGGCCCGTGACCGGCTCATGCCCTGCGGCTGCCAGGCTGAGTGGGGGTTAGCGGGGTCTGGTGTGGCTGGCTCTGGATGGCCGGTCGTCTGGCGAGGGCTACAGGTTCTGCGTCCAGGAAGGCCGTGACCCCACGTCTGTCCTGAGTCCAGGAGCGCTTGCCCTGGCCGCTTCAGTCCCCTGTCCAGGCCCATCGCACGCAGCAGCCTGAGCATGCGAGGTGCGGCTGCAGCCCCCGGGAATTGGGGCCCAAAGTCAGCGGTGAGCGTGGACGCAGCCGAGCGTGGATACCAGCGTGCGGGAGCCGGAGCCCTGAGAAGCTGCTGCAGCTGCCGTGGGAAAGGTCGTGGCCGGAGTGACCTTGTGCCCCGCGTGCCGTCCTGGCCGTGTGCCCAGGAGCACAGGTGTCCAGAGAGGCGTGGTTCAGAACAGAGCCGGAGTGGAGACAACCCAGGGTCCCTGGGCTGGGGGCGGGGAGCGACTCCCCAGAGGGCAGGGGCTCGCGGCCCCGGGGTGCTGGCAGCCGCGTGGGAAACCGCTCTGTCTTGTTCTTCACGACGGTGCGTTTGGCGACACCTAAGTGACGCCTCGGCTTCCGGTGGGGGGGCATGGCCTGGGCTGGACTTCTCCGGATTTCCGTTCCTGTCACAGTGTCCCAACCTAAAACCAAGCCCTGTGATATGAGAAAGGATTTTTTTTTTTTTTTTTTTTTTTTTTTTTGAGAAGCAGAGACACAGAGCTCCCGAGCCCGGGTTCGCTCCCCGGGTGCCTGCAGCAGGCTGGGCCCGGCTGGAGCAAATCACGTGTCCCACGCGGGGGGATTTGTTTACGTGTTGCAGACAGAGTTACAGAGGGAGATCCTCCATCTGCTGGTCCACTCACCTCAAAGCCTGCAGCAGCTGGGGCTGGGCGAGGCCCCAACTGGGAGCCTGGAACCTCCTCCTGGTCTCTCACATGTGGGGCAGCTCCTATGGCTTTCCCAGGAGCGTTGTCAGGGAACTGGGTCAGAAGGGGAGCAGCCGGGACTTGAACCAGTGCCTATATGGGATGCTGCTGTCGCAGGTGGCAGCCCCGAACTGGCATCTTGACCACTAGGTCAACCGCCTGCCCCACAAAGGGCATCTTTAAGTCAGTTTTTCAAAGTGTATTCATAGGAGGGGCTGGCGCTGTGGCGAAGCAGGTGAAGCCACCGCCTGCAGTGCCAGCATCCCGTAGGAGCGCGGGTTTGAGTCCCGGCTGCTCCACTTCCAATCCAGCTCCCTGCTCACGTGCCTGGGAAAGCAGTGGAGGACGGCCCAAGAGCCTGGGCCCTGCAGCCACGTGGGAGACCTGGCTTGTTCAGGACTCAGCCCTGTGGGCCCTGGGGATGGGCAGTGGGGCCAGGGGTTGAGCCACCAGCCTGGTTTGCACCCCACTTCTGCCACCTCCACTCCGGTGCTGTGTGACTGAAGCAGGTCTTTCACATCCCTGTGCCTCAGTGGGCTAATCTGTAGAATGGGGGTGATTGGCATTAGGAAGCATTGGGTTTGCTGCTTCTAACAGCACTGGGTACGCAGGTCTTCGCTCCCGGTTTCGGCTCACATCTGGGCTGTAGCCGCCGAGTCCCTGTGGGGTCTGAGGTTTGCTGGGTGCTCGGGACCTGGCCCCTGCCTGTCACTTATCACCGTGTGACAAACCCAGACTTCACGGCATAAAACAACAGCCGCTCACCCGCCGTTTGGGGAATGCCTGGAGGGGAGGGTGCTGGCAGCCCCACTGCGGCTGGAGCGTCCACAGGCCCGGTGCACGCTGCTCCCCCACGGCTGGTCCTGGGCCCTGGGCTCTCTCTGTGGGCAAGGTGGAGCCAGGCTTCCCCCCACAGCGTGGCGCTGGGTCCCAGGGCCAGTGTCGCAGGAGGAGGAGCCGAGCCACAGTACCCCTTGTGCAACCTGGCTCCAGAGGCGCACGGTGCCCGCCGCGTGCTTCCAGCAGACTGCGTTAGCGGAGGCAGACTCAGAGCCCTGCTGCTGCCCAGGTTCTGGAAGGTTCTAGAAGGATCTGGAAGACTGTGTGGACTGGGCTCTCCATGAAGCACGTGGCTACTTTCAGGAAACATGTGGCACGTGTTTTGTCCGTGTTGGTCCCGGGCCCTCGAGTCAGCCCGGACAGGTCCCTGCAGGGCGCAGACTGGCAGCTGGCCACACAGAGCTGTTTGGATACAGATTCCGGGGGAGGGGGCTGCGTTGTCTCAGCAGGGTGCCCCCACCCCCAGTTGCCTGGCACAGATCCCAGGCCACACGTGAATCCAGTGGGCTGTGGTCATGCCCAGCCCAGGTCGGGTCCCAGACCTCCAGCCTCCTCATCACTTGGACCATGTAGCACTGCATACAGTCGGTGCACAACCACTGCTTCGCTGTGCACGCCCCCCTGAGCCAGGCCAGGGCAGGACGTGGCGCAGCACAGTCCTGGACACTGTTTCCTGTCCTCCAGACGGGACCCCCAGCCCGGAGGGCCCGGCTCCTGCCTGGAGGGGCGGGAGGCCTGCGGGCTGCTGGAAGAGCCCGCGGAGCGGGAGAAAGGCCCAGCGGGGCGGAGAGAGGCCTTTTCTCTCCGCCCAAACCCTTCTGGGCCTCGGAGCGCCCACCGATCCCGCCATTCAGCGGCTGCACAAATGGGGTGGGAGGGGCCTCTGCTTCCCAAGCAACCCGGGCAGAGCCGTTTATTTCAAAGCAAAAAAGCGTGTTCTAGAATGTTCCTCCCAGCATGCAGGGCTCTGTGGGCTCTGCAGGGTCTGCGCGGGGGGAGGGGATCGCAGAGGCTGTGGCCCGGGGCCCTGCTGCAGGCTCTGCCTCTTCTGAGCCCTTGCAGCTGATGTCCGTCCTGGGGGGCCCAGCGCCGCCCCCAGGCTTCCTGCAGTCAACATGGGGGGGATAGGGATGGAGGAGGCCACCCCCTCCCGCGGATCCTGCCTCCTCTGCCAGGCCATGGAGGCCGATGCCTCTCCAGACCGGAGGCCCCGCCCCTCTGGCCAGCTTGCAGGGGTGAGCAAGGCTGCGGTCTGCAGCCAGTGGGCTCCTGGGCCCAGAGCCTCAGGCCACCCCTCCCCTGCTGGGCTCCTGGTGGGTGCCGGTGCCCGTGTTCAGGATCCAGCGCGTCCTGGGCTTCCCTGCTCCGCAGTTCTCCCACCTGCAACTCGGGGCTGCGTGGGGCCGGCCCCCACCCAGGGGCCCCCAGCCGGGCTGCCAGGGAGCTGCTGGCAGGGCTGAGGCAGCTGGGTAACGAGTTCTGGGTGCCTGGAGAGGGCAGGGGCAGGTTGGCGGCAGCCCAGGCGCTCTCCGAGGCGGGGATTAGGCGGGAGCCAGCGCGCCGACTCCGTGGGTTCGGTTATTAAAGGCTGCGCGCAAGGTAAACACCAGGCGCTTCCTTTCAAAGCCGCACCTGCTAATTAGAGGGCAAGGAACTCATTAAAACAGCAACTCCGGGGACTGCTGTGGAGGAGGAGGCTGGCCTGGGGGAGCCAGGACGTGCGGGGAGCTGGGGCCGGAGCAGCCTTCTCGGCCGGCGCTGGCAGCGTGGGCACAGCCAGGGGCTCCCAGAGGCTCCCCGGAGGGGAGAGGCCCCTCCCCGAACAGCTTCACCCAGAGCCCTGGGCGCTCTGTGGCATCCGTACCCCTTCTGGCGACATAATGGGGCTTGCTCGGCCACACCGCTGGAGGGCCTGCTGGGCCAGCCAAGCCAGAGGCTGGGCATGGCCCTCCCACGGCCATGGGGCACTGTGCGGCTTGGGGGGGGGGGGTCCCGGGAGGCCACCCCTGGAGACTGGCTCTGAAGTGGGATGCAGTTCCGAGGCTGGAGTGGGCGGGGAAGGGGCCAGGGTCTCCTCGCCCAGTGAGCCCTCCAGACCGCGCGTTGCCACTGTTTGTGGCGGCCCCGGGCGGTGGCAGGCGCTGGCACGGTCACGGGTCACATGAGGGCGGCCTGCCAGTCCTGGCCACTCTGCCACTGCAGGTGGGCGGAGGCGGGCAGCTGGGTGCTCACTGCAGTATTTTCTGTCTGTCTGAAATATTTCATCCGTCAGTTTTCAAATAGCATCTGCCTGGGTCCCGGACTCCGCAGCTCCCCTCGGAGCACTGCTGCTGTCCTTGGTAGGTGTCAGTGGCCATGCTCAAGCCCGGGGCCTGGGACCAGCGCCCCCCTCCCCTCCCCCCGGACTCTGTGTGTCCTGCAGCTGCTGGCTGTGGGCGGCGGGACCTCAGGCGGGGCCCCGTGACCTCTGTGAGCTGCGGCTCTCGTCTGGAAGCCAGGGCGATGTTCCCCTCTTTGCAGCCCCCCTGGCCCCAGGACCCCTGCAAGAAAGGGGTGTGGTCTCTGGTCCCCGGGATGCTCCATGCCTCATGTCGGTTCCTGGAGGAGGCACAAGGCCTGTGTGGTGCTTCTGAGGTCTCAGCTGCCCTGCTGGGCCCCGGGCCTCACGGGGACGCCATGTTGGGCTCCCACCCCGGGGAGCCGAGGATGGGGCGGGGCCCCACGCCTGGGCTACGTCGGCCAGGCACTGAACAGGACTCAGACAGGCAGGTGGGAGGCACAGCAGCCCCGCTCCGCCTCTGCTGGGGCCCTGTCCATGCTGCCCCCACAGCCTGGCCCGGGGTGGGGGCTGTGCACCCAGATGTGCGACGTCGCGCCCTCCCCGCCTGGGGGTCCCGCAGTGCAGGCCAGTGCGGTGTGCTGCTTCACGCCTGAGCACCCGTGCAGAAGAAAGCTGAACGGCCCAGAGAGGGGACGCCACTCACCCAGGGTCACACAGCAGGCCCCTGGCCGGCTCTCGGTCACCAGGTTGACTTAGCCTACGGCCTCCTCCCCTCTGGATGCCGGAAGCGCCCCAGTGGTGACAGCCAGAGGCCCGCCTCTGCCAGCGCCGTCTCCGCAGGCCCTGCCACTTGCTCTCGGGCCTCTGGGGACCCTGACCCAGCCGCATCCCCATCACCAGGTGCCCCCGTATCTCTGAGCCCCTGCACTGCTCCCTGTCTCTGCCTCTGAGCACTGCCTGGCTTGGAAGGCACAGAGCTCATCCCAAGGGTGGACTGGGAGGTGCGGGCACAGCGTGGGGTGGGGGGGCAGTGCCATGTCCCGACAGCCTAAACCTGTCACCAGACAGAGGAGGGGTGCGGGGAGAGGGCAGCCGTGTCTGTTTTAGGGTTGGCAACGCCGAGGTCCAACACAGCAGGCACCGTGGCTGAGGCCCCCTGCTGCCAGGCAGCCCTGGAGCCCGGCCTGGATGTCCTGAGACCTCGTGTCCAGGGGTCTCAGGAGCCCCAGCCTGCTGGCCGGTCGGCTGGGGCCGCTCGCGGACAGATCCGGGTGAGGCTCCCGTGTCCTGGTCGAGGGGCTGCCTGGGCCTCGCTGTGGGCAGGGACCGAGTGTGGGTGGGGGCTGCCCCTGCCCTGGCCGCAGGCTGGGGGCTCTCCTGCAAGCCCCCGGGGGGGTGTGCAGGCCTTGGTGAGTTAGGGCACTGGGGTCCTCGGGGCGGGTCTGGCAGCGGCCGCCGGGTGGCCCCTGCGACCTGCGCTGGCCTCGTGGGATCTGCGGCTCGGCCGCGGTGCCTTTGAGTCTTTGTTCCTCCCTTTGCTCGTTCATTCAGCAAACGTTTGTGAAGCCTGGCTCCGGGCCAGGAGGTTGGCGAGGAGCCCGCGGCGTGAGCCTGAGACTTTGAAGACGGGGCTCGGAGACGCAGGCGGGCACCCAGAGCTCAGCGTTAGGGGGGTGGGGGTGGGGGTGGGGGGAGGGGAGGGTGCCCCAGGCCTCAGCAAAGGGCATGGCGAGCCGCTACACAACCCCACACGCAAGCACACGGAGTGAGCAGGTGCACACGCACACAGGCGTAGGCCGCCCCAGGACACGCGTCCGCACAGGCACACATACAGACATGCACATGTATGCAGGCGTGTGCGCACAGCACGTGTGCCTGCACCACGCTCACGCTGCCTGTGTAGACACGCGGATGTGTGTGGGGTGTGTCCCCAGCATCAGGGGGACAGAGCACAGGAGGGGTTCACGTCTGTGCTGCCCCTTGGGAGGTCGGACCTGGAGCAGGGCCAGGCTGAGGGGTCCCGTGTGGCCCCTCAGTCTCCGAGTGCGGGGGTCCCTAAGCTCAGGGCTGGGGCCGGGGCGTCCCCAGTGGGGCTCCTGCTGCATATGGTGCGGGCCGTGTTCCCGCTCCGTTCCCTGTGCTCATAAGAGGACCAACTGCATGCTGGACGTGTCGTGGGCTGGGTGCCACTTCAGGTCCCCCCACCACTGGGTGTCCCCAGAGTCCCCGAGCCCCCGAGCGCTGCCTCACCTGTGGACGCCAGAATGCCCAGACTCGCAGCTGCTGGCACAGGCCCAGCCCTCCCTGCACCTCCCCGGGGGTTCCTTCTCCACAGCCATGGATGGGGTCCGGACATGGGGCGTGCAGGGGGACAGGCTCTGTCCCCACCTGTGCCGCTGCCCCCAGCCCCATCTGTGCCCCTTCCCTGCCCCAGACCACGGGGACACCCTGAGCTCCCTCCTCGTTTAAGAACGGCAGAGTTACAGAGCGAGAGAGAGAGAGAGAGAGATCTTCTACCTGCCGGTTCACTCCCCAGAGTGCCGCAATGGCCGGAACCGGGCTGGAGAGCCTGGAGCTCCTTCCAGGTCTCCCACGCGGGTGCAGGAGCCCAAGGACCTGGGCCATCTTCTACTGCTTTCCCAGGCACATTAGCAGGGGCTGGTCAGGAAGTGGAGCAGCCAGGATTTGAACCAGCGCCCACATGGGACGCTGGGGTTAACAGACAGCTGTTTAACCCACTGCACCACAGCACGGGCCGCATGTCTGGGCTGTTCTGAGGGGTGGTTTTGCCTGGAGCTTAGCAGTGCAGGCTGAGCACGGCAGTGTCTGGGTGCAGAGCAGGCGCTGGGTGACTTGGGGCAGCTGCCTCACCCTCTCTGAGCCCCAGCCACCGCCTCTGTGAGTGGGTGAGTGACAGCACGCACCTGACAGTCCAGTTAAGGATGGTGAGTGGTCGTCTCCAGGGCTCGCTCTCAGGAGTGCCGCCAGCAGCCCGGTCGGGCAGGGGGCCCTGGGCACTGGGCCCCTGTGAGGCCCTACTGTCACCGAGGCCGTTTGCATATGGGCAGCGCCCCTACGGGAGGCCGGCGTCGCAGGCCCTGGCAGGGAGTCTTAACCATTCTGTTTGCCCCAGGCACAGTGCCCAGCACATAGTAGGTACTCAATAAACATTGGACAGGGCATGGACACGTGGAGGGGTGGATGGACAGACGAAGGGGTGCATGGACAGGTGGATGGGTGGGTGGGGACAGATGGATGGATGAAGGGGCAGATGGGGGCGGATGGAAGGCTGGCTGATGTTGGGTTCGTGGCGGGTGGGCCGCTGTTGGTGAATGGTGGGCCATTGGTGTGGGAGCGGGAGGGCTGTGCAGAGACCCCGGGCTGGCGGCCCCCGGCCTGGTGTTCCGTGGCTGTCACGGAGGTCTGGCAGGAGGACCGTGGTGTTGCTGGGAGATTGCTGGGCCTGGGCGTGGCCTGAGGCTGCAGCTGGCGGGCTTTGTGCCCAGAGGTAGGAAGGAGACCCTTCCCATGCAGGGGAGGTGAGTGCAGGGCTGCAGCCTCATGTAGGATCTATCCAGTACCCCCTGGGTCGATGCCCGGGTCTGTGGCTCCGCATCTCCAGTCCTCTGCCCCTCACCCGGGGCCCGGGCTGGAACCCCCAGTAACATGAGGAACAGGGCAAAGCCCCTGCCCCATCCCCAGCCTTGCAGGCCAGCGTGAGCTGCCTCAGAGGCTTCCCCCAGGGAAGGGGCCAAGGTCAGGCCTTCTAGAACATTCCCTCCAGCCACAGGAGGGCAGAAGCGGCCCTGCCTGCCCCCAGCCGGCTCCCACGCCCCCCTGCTGCCTGGACCTGTGCCCGCCTCCCTTCGCGCCACCCAGGTGTGCCTCCTGAGTCTGCACACGAGACCTCCCTGCTCCACCTGCCGTCCGACGCCGTGCGGCCCAACGCGGCGAGCGAGTCCGGCGTTCTGTGCCTTTGTCACCTGCGCACGTGAGGACACGTGCTCCTGCCGCCTCCCGGGCAGCTGAGGGCTTGCACAGGCTGATGCCCTCGAAGGTGAGCCTGGGGTGCCTCTCCGAGGTGCTGCAGCCGCTGTCGGCGTCCGGCTGTAGGCCCAGGGCCCAGCACCTGCTGGTTCTCGGAGGCTCCGTCTTCTCCGCCTCCCGGGGGGGGGGGGGGGGAGCTGTGGGCGCTGGAAGGGAAGGAAGTCAGGCTGGGTGACCTCTGCCCGGGTTCCCATCCGTGAAATGGGTTGGTCGTGCTGCCCGCCAGGCCTGCCTGGTACAGCCCTCGCCCAGCTCCGGCGGGAGGCCTCATGTGGGGGCCACGGCACTCATCACCTGGCTGCCCTGGTAGCCGGCGACCAACCCGTCTTTGGAGACCTGGGCCCTGCGTCCCCCGGGGGCCACGGGAGCCTGCCGGAGCCTCCCAGGTGCAGCTCCCGGGCCCGAGCCCGGGCCCCCGCCCCGCCGGGAGGGCAGCAGCCGGAGGGCCCCTAATTGCTGCGCAGATGTGGCAGCCGCAGCCTCCGTGCGGTGCTGTGAGCCGACGCCTAATTACTCCCTGATTACTCATTTGCTGGGTGCGGTGTGTGTTCCATATCTAATAACTTTCCAATTACGCGCGGTTGCCCCGTGCATTTACTAACCCTTTAGTTCTCTGCCGACGGGGGGCTCTGCCGCAGGCGGCCCCTCCCCCACCCCGCCACCGCCTGGTCACCGCCCCCCACACTGCCTGAGGGCCGCTGTGCCGCTCCTGGCACTGGTCAGCGGGCACGGTGTCCTTGGGGGTGGGCTCTGGGGCAGCCTCCGTGGATCAGGTCCAGGGCAGGGCTGGCCTCTGCGTGTCCCTCCGCTCTGCCCTCCTCTGCAGCACTCGGCTCGGGCCCTGGGCCCTGTGTGTCCCCAGCCTGCCCGCCACCCTCGCTGGCTGGCTGGGCCCGGCTTGTCCAGGGGGCGGGTGGTGGTGTGGTCAGTGCCTGCTGGCCGCTGGCTCTCTCCCACCAGTACTCCTGGTCTCTCTTCCCCGGCCCTGCACCTGGGCTAACTCTGGAGCCTTCGCCAGCCCGGGCGCGAGGACACGGCCGGTCCCCGTGCGCCTGCGGCACCTGAGCGTGAGTCGGGCTCTGGCAGCGTTGAGTGGGTGCCTGCCGTGTGCCAGGCACTGGCCTGGATTCTCAGCTCTGGGGGACGCTGGCTGGCCCTGGGCGGCCGACTTGGCTTTGCATGCCAGGTGGGGTGGTTGGGGTGATGAACCCAGCTGCTGATGTCAAGTGTCTGGCTCAGTAAACCTCGGGTCAGCATCACTAGCCCATTTCCCAGGACCACAAACTGAGGGTCAGAGTGGCTGGACGTGCCTGGTCACTCATGCTTCTGTCTGCCTGTGCGGGGCTCAAGCCCACGTGTGCTGTGCTCGGGGTCAGCCTGGCCGACAACCGGGAGGCGCCTCGAGCTGACTGGGGGTGGGGAACACCGGGACGCGGACACGGCCTTTGTCGTGTCCAGCCTCAGCTGGTCGGTGTGACTTCAGGGACCCTGGGTGGCCCTGGGCTGGCACTGGCAGGGGGCCCAGGAGGAGGCCTTGCCCGGAGTCCCCCACCCGCCACCAGCCGTGGGCAAGGCCGGGATGCCTTCCCCAGCACACAGCCCTCTGGTTGGTGGCACCCAGGCCGCCAGCTGAGCCACTGGTTTTTGAGCACGTGCTGAGCGGGTGGGATCCTCCCACCCTGCAGACGGGGGTGGGGTTGGGGCTGGGGGTTGTGGGGGGGGGGGCTGAGGAGCTGAGGCCACTCTGCTGAGACCGCCAGCGACACAGAGCGGCCAGGCCCCCGTGTCCCCGCCAGGGCCCGTGCCCCGCCATAGGTGCTCCGGCTGCGGCATCCTTGTGTTCAGAGACACCGAGGGCCTGGTAAAGATGATGCCCTGGGCGGAAGCCACCAGAGACCACGCGGTGTGGACGTGCCACATCCCGGCAGGCAGATCCACAGAGGGGCAGGGAGTCCGGCCGAGGGCACGGGTCGCCGGGATTTGGGGAGATGAGGATGTCGGTTACACAGCTGTGCAAGCGGCTGTGACACAGTAGACTGGAGCGACCCCCGCCCCGGGGTTCCTGCACCCAGGGAGCGCAGGGACTAATCGAATGAGTGGGAAGAGACTGCATACAGAGCATGCATGGAAGACCGTGTGTCTGCGCCTGGGCGGGGGACAGCGTCTGCCTCGCCCCCGCCCCCCGCCTTGGTTTTCTGCAGGAATCTCGAACTTGCTGGAGCCAAACCTCAAGGCCTCCTGGGGAGGGGCTGGGATGCCCCCTTGGTCCCTAGGGACTCTGGGAAGTGGGGCGCTCTGGCCGCTCCCCATCTCTCAGGGCCCGGTGTGCGCCCACCCCTTGCTGTCAGACGCTGTGGTTTCCAGAGGCCCGGGTGCAGGCGTCTCTAGTACGGGCAGCCATGGCTGGTGGAGGACGGCGCCATGAGCCCGCTGGCTCCAGGCCCTGCTGTCAGTCCGGGAGTCGCCGTGGACTCGAGGGTGGGTTTGCCCTGTTGGATCCTCGGGCTGGCAGCCTTGCCGGCACCCCAGGACGGGGCTGGGCAGGGCTGGGCTACGCCCACGTGGCCACCAGCAAGGTCAGCCATGCCTTCCCTGGGCGTGGCCCAGGCTCCCCAGCAGCTGTGACGTGAACAGGGTGGAGACCCGGGCCCTCCCAACAAAGTGGGGGAGAGGCTGGACCGGGAGCGCCTGCCCCCGCCCCCGCGCCGCTCCCGGTGCCGTGCCCGGGGTGCTTTCCACCTGGGTGGTGCTCAGGAGCTTTTGGGCCTGGGTTGGCTGCCAGCAGCACCCCCGCCATCCCAGGGCTGAGCTGGGCGCCCCCCGGCCTCCGGCCCCCGGCCCTCGGATATCAAAATGCCGGCTGTGCCACATCCTCGCCCAGGGGCTCGCCCAGGCCAGAATCTATCTGGCCCTGAGGGCGGGAGGCTGCCGTGGCCAGTTGCAGGGGAGGTGTCCCGGACTTGCGGCTCTCAGGACTGCGCACACGGGAGGGCCTGGGCGAACCGTGCAACCCACTGCAGGGATGGCCCTGCCGCATGGCTCCTTCCTGTCCCCGTCCGTGGCGCCTGGGCTGCTGTGGGCCGTCCCTAACACTGTAGTCAGAGGCTGCTGGCGAGAGACCCCGCCCCATGGGCTCCAGTCCTCCAGCACGACACCTGCTGGCTCTGGCAGGCTGCTGCTGCCTCCCACGCTCTGCACCGCGCCATGTCCTTGTCACGGTTTCCCTCCTGTTCCCGTGGGCATGCACGTGGCCGTGTCTCGTCCTGGCTTGAGGAGGGCGGCCCGCTGGGCAGGCCTGGTGCACCGTGGCAGCGCCCAGCCTGTGTGCCTGCCTCTGCCGTGACTCCCGGGCTGCCTCCCGCCCGCACCAGGAATGCTGTGCCTTCTGTCTCCGCCCCCTAAGTCCTTCTCCTCTTAGTAGCCCAGTTCAAATTCTGCCTCCTCCAGGGAGCCTGCCTGGGTCTCTGCAGCCCTTGCACGTTCTCCTGTCTGCCCCCCCGTGGCACTGTCCCCCGTGGTGCTCTTGCTGGCTCTGATTGGCGCGTTGGAGCTCCGTCCCGGTTGCCTGGCAGCAGAGCACAGATCTCTGAGCGGCGGGTTCCTGTGCATGCTCACACCGTCCCTGGCCTGGTGCCCTGCGACCTTCTCAGCCGGCCGGCTGTCGGGGGGTTAACCGTGCTGGTTCTTGTAAGGTGTGAGACCATGCCTGGATGCCGCCAGTTGACGCTGGCATCCCATGTCAGAGTGCATTTTCAGGCCCGGCTGCTCCACTTCCGATCCAGCTCCCTGCTGGTTTGCTGAGAAAGCAGCGGAAGGTGGCACCCGCCACCCACGTGGGAGACCAGGGCGGAGCTCCGGCTCCTGGCTTCAGCCTGGCCCAGCCCGGGCACTGGCAGCCGTCTGGGGAGTGAAGCGGCCACGTCTCTGCCTCTCCCTGTCTCTAGCACTCTGCCTTTCAAATAGATCTTAAAAAAAAAAAAAAAACAGGTTCTTTCCTGCTCTGCCCACCACGCCTGCGGGACCCCCGTGCCCTTCCACTCTGGCTGCAGGACCCTCCCCCAGCAGCACCCTGAGCCTGGAGGAGCAGCGGGCGGGGTCAGGGGTCAAGACACTGCCGGTCTCACCCTGTAAGCCTCCATGGCAGAGCTCCCCCACCCCGGGCTGGCCGGACAAGCCCTGGCACGGCAGCCTGCCCCGGCACTCCTTGGCACCCTGGCAGACGGAGCGTGAGGTTGCCAAGTTGCCGAGTCCCCGCAGGGCGGGAGCCACGTCTGTGTGGGGCTGGGGGGCAGTTCCAGCCAGCCGAGTAGCCCACCCTGGGCGCCACCCACCGCCGGCCGCAGCCAAAGCTGCCCACGGGACCTACGGGGCTGTGGTCTGGGCCGTGGCACCACATGCATGCCATAAATTAAAGTGTTCCTGGGACACACGGGGAATTGTACGGCTCCGCCCCCCAGGGCCGGCGAGCGTTGAGGCCTCCTGCGCCGCCCGCGTCACTGGTGCTCGGGTTTCCTGGCGCTGAGCCTGCGGCACAAGGGCTCAGCCTGGAGCTGCTGTGCACCAGCTGATCGGCAGGTGCGGGGTGCCCGGCCCCTCGGGACTGGGCCCTGCTCACCCCTCAGATGTTCAGGGGCCCTGCCTGCTACTGTGGCCAGCGGCAGGGCCCTGGCCTCCTGTCCAGGTCTCTGCGGAAGCCCCGCCCCCTGCCCGGGGCTGAGCCTGCGTTGTAACCCCCGGCTCCCGCCGCCCCTCTCTCGGCCTCAGTTCCCCAGGTTGAGCGAGCTGAGGGCACACACGTGCCCAGGGATGCAGCGCTGAGGCCTCCGGGCTCCCGGTCTGCCCCTAGGGCAGGGCTGGGGAACGGCCTGCCGGGGGGTGTTCCGTGTGGCCCTGCCAAGACCCTCACAGGCCCTGCTGCTCCACTTCCCATCCGGCTCCCTGCTGTGGCCTGGGAAAGCAGCCGGGGATGGCCCAGGTGCTTGGGATCCTACAGCCGCTCCTGGCTCCCGGCTTCAGATTGGCCCAGATCCGGCCATTGCAGCCGTTAGGGAGTGAACCAGCGGATGGAAGACCTCTCTCTCTCTCTCTCGCTCTCGCTCTCTCTCTCTCCAACTCTGCCTTTCAAATACGTAAATCAATCTTTTAAAAAAATACTCGGCGACTGTAGCTGGCTGATTTTTGAGCTGATGCTTTTGTGCGCCCAGGTGTGACGTGACGAGTCCCGCGTGACCTTTGGCAGAACAAAGCGCCCCAGCCCTGCTCCGGGGCCCCAGAGCTCGTGACGTGTAGCCGAGATGCCGGGGCGCCAGGCCCAGGGCTCTCTGGCGAGGAGCACGGGATCCGCTTTGCCACGGCGCCCCAGGAGACGGGGCTTGGTCAGATCTGCAGGCTCAGCCCCGCTCTCCCTCTTAAATCCTCTGGGTATCGTCCAGGGCTGGCCGGCCGCCAGGAGGGCCCGGGGAGCGCGGCCTGTGGTGGGGCCGGGGGCCGGCACCAGCTTCCGGGGCCTGCTCTGCCGCGAGCCCACTGTGTCCCTGAGTGTGGAGGCCAGGCGTGGAGGGGGAGGGAGGCGCCGCGTGGCTGCGGGCCCGAGCTCACCGTGTCCACCTCCTTTCTTCGCAGGTCACCTCTGCATCTCTGGAAGCGTCCACGGCCGCCCACCCCCCTGCCCGGGAGCCTGAGCCTCGGCCGGGCATCCCCACCGAGAACCTGTCCAAAGGCCCCCGGACCGCACAGGAGCAGAGGCCAGCCCGGGGCCAGCAGAGCGGCCAGCACGGGGACGGAGGGGACCTCCCGGGCACAGGTGCGGAGACGCCTGCTCTTTGTGTCTCTGGGTGCTGGACAGGGGCCACGTGGCTCCACCCGAGTTCTCGCCGCGCCGGGCCGAGCCTGTGGCCGGGGCGCCCGCCTGGGTTCGGGATGTGGCTCCCGTGGTTTCCCGAGCGCGGCTGGTTTTGCTGCCTGGGCGTCGTGGTGCGCGTGCCAGCCTCTGCCGGGCTTCTTTGATGTTTGCCATGCGTTTGTTGGTTTCTGGAGCCGACGTCTTGGCTGGCTGGGTCCAGGGTGGGTGGTTTCCGGCGTGCGTGGACGTGGGCGAGCTGCGGTCGGGGCTCATGTGTGGGTTTCTCTCAGGCTGGGCAGGGGGCGGCGCTGCCCGGTACCTTGTCTCGCACCCGCTCCCACCACCCCAGGAGACGTGGTGGACCCCCCTGGGCGCTCCCGAGGTCTTGCGGCTGAGCCTGTGGGACCCGGGCCAGGAGCTGTGAGCAGGGCTGGCTCGTGCTCCTGGGCTGCATGTCTGTGTCACGTGGCCGCCGGGGACCCCAGCCCCTTCCTGCCTCAGACAGGTCCTGGGGCTGTATTTCCATCAGGGGGACCCTGCAGATGGAGCTCGGCCAGGGTGGCCCTCGGAGCCTCTGGGGTGTCCTGCCTCCTCCTGCTGCCTCGTAAGGGGACCAGAGACGCCCTGCCCGGCCCCCACCCCTGACAGCCACCATGAAGGCGGCTCAGAAAACAGGCATTTGGGACAGGACGGCTGGTAGGACACGAGGTGGCCTGGCTGGGTTCCCTGAGTCCCAGGACGCTTTGGCTGGGACCTGAGGCCGAGGGCTGTGGTCAGGGCAGGGCTCCCGGGAGGCGGCGGCCCGCCTGGCTGCCTCGCCCGCTTCCTCAGAGGCCGGAGGGGTCCAGCACTGAGCAAGGCGTGGTCTGGCTGGGACTCTGACCGGGGGGCCCTTGCTCCACCGAGCGGCCGCAAGGACACCTTTGCTGGGGTTGTAGGGGAACTGGCGCCGGGTCGGGGACGGAGTTTGGTTCTGGTCGCAGCTGTGGTCTGAGAGTGTGGTGCTGGTATCTTGGCAAGGCCGTGGGGGAGGAGGCCGAGGCGTGAGCTGACCCTGCTTGAGGTACCATCTCCCTCCCCAGGGTGGCGCCCCAGGCCCACTGCGCAAACCACAGCACACGCAGGAACGCACGGGCCTGATGTTGCCGGCCTCGGTGAGGGAGTAGGTAAGCTGCTGCCGGCGGGCGCCTGGAGGGCCGTGGGCCCTAGTGTGTGCCGTGCACCCGTGGGCTCGGAGAGGCGCAGCACCGGCTTCTGGCCGCATGGCCGTGAGGGCAAGTGGGGCGGGGCTCTGGACACCGCAGCCACACCCACCGAGTTGCTGCTCTGACCTCTGACCTCGAAAGCAGAGTGACCTCCCAGGGAGGGGCCCTGTCTGGAGACACTCCAAGCCCCTGCCAGTGCCCCCCCCGTGGCTGTGAAGGACCCGTCTCATCTGTGGTCCAGGCATCAGCCCCTCCTTCCGAAGGTCCCGGTGTCGGTGTGTAAGGGGGCGTCTCCCCAGGCTCTGCGGGTGCCATGCAGCAGCTCTGGGGACGTGCACTGTTGAGGCAGGGCGGAGCCGGGCTCGGGCTGGGCTGGCGGCGTGCAGGGGCCGGGTGGGGCAGGCAGGGGCACGAGGCTCACGCCTGCCAGCTGCTCCCCTCCGCCTGGGGGCAGCTTCCCAGCCAGAGACGCGCCAGGAGCGCGTCCCGCAGAGGGGCCCCGCCCGGTGGCCGCTGCTGCTCGGAATGTGGCGGTGACTAATGGCTTCTGATACACCTGCCGCCTCTCATCCGCCGGCCGCCGCAGGCCCAGCTGTGCCCTGCCAGCCGGGAGGTGGGGTGGGCGCTGGCAGACAGGTCGGCATGGAGACGGAGACGGGGTGCACACACAGCACACGCAGGTGCAGGTCTCACGCATGGAGCACACGCGTGGATACACCGCACACCCTCACTCAGGGTCACAGAGGGACGCACACACAGTACACACGGCTGTGCACACGGGCACACGTGGGCACAGAAACAGTCACGAATCCTGTACACACAGACACCCACAGATGCACATGGGCACTGGGCCCTTCGCATGCCAGACACACACGCACACGCACACACACCGCCTGTCTCCCCCTCCTCCCGGGCACACCCCAGGGGGCTGAGCTGTCTCTGCCCTCACAGTGCTGCCCCCCGCTTCCCCTGGCACCCTGCAGGGCTCTGCTCGTCCCCAGTGTCCTGCACATGTGTGGTCCCCTGCACAGGGGGAGGAGGCAGCATGGTGGGCCATGGGACGAGTGTGACCAGGATCCGAGGCTCAGTCTGAGTTTCCGGCCCAGGCTCTGCCACTTCCCAGCCTCAGGGGCTCTCAAGGTTCAGATCTACCCAGGGCTCAGCTGCTGCCCGCAGCCCAGTGACCACTTGGAAGGGTGCACAGGTTGTGTACTGCACAACTCCAGGGAATGTTATTCGCTTGTGGGCTCTGCCGGTGAGCTTCCCGCCTGGCTGCCGCGTCCCCGTGCTGAGCCCACGTGGGGGGGAGGTCCCCGGCTGTGCCACGTGGGGCCCTGGGGGTCCTTTCTGAGCTGTGAAACAGCTCACACTGTGGTTACGGGTGTCATCTCTGTAGGGCGGCCGGCCCCTCTGGGGAGCGGGTGGCATCAAGCCAGGCCCGGGGCCCGCGTCGTGAGGGAGCGGTTGTGCGTCCATGTGGGTGTGGGTTCGAGTCCTGGCTGCTCCGCCTCTCATCCAGCTCCATGTGAATGCACTTGGGAGAGCAGTGGAAGACGGCCCACGTCCTGGGGCCCCTGCACCTGTGTGGGAGACCCGGAAGAAGCTCCTGGCTCCTGGCTGTGGCCTGGCCCAGCCCTGGCCATTGCAGCCATTTATGGAGGGAGCCAGTCGGTGGGACATTGATCTCCCTCTGATGTTCTTTCAAGTAAACAACCCGTAGAAAAGACGGGGAAGCAGGTCCAGGTCAGCTGCCCGCCCCCTCCCCCGCCGTGCTGGTCAGCCCCCTGCCGGCCAGCGTCTGGCCCTGGCCGACCGTGTCAGAGGCTTTGGGAGGGCCATGTCCGGTCTCTGCCCCCGCTGGTCCTGCCCACAGGGTCTCTTGTCTGTGTGCCTTGGGCAGCGCCGGCGCCAATCTGTGTGCACACCAGGGAGCACGGGTGGCTGTGTCCAGATGGGCATTCGGCCGCGCGCCGCGGGGTCCGAGCCTGCGCCCCATCCCACCGCACCCCCACCCGCCATGAGCTGTTTCCTGGCTCAGGGGCCTGGGGCTCCTCAGAGGCCCGTCCTGCTCCTGGCCCCGCAGCCGGCCCTGGCAGCCGTGGGGTGGAGCCCTGGTGCTACCCTCCAGAGCCCCCCAGGGCGCGGCAGATGCTGCCCCGGCACAGGGACGGGGGAGCCGCGAGGGCAGCTGGTGACCGGCGCCCCTGGCCCTGGTGGCCTTCATTTCTCCTTTGTTGAGCCAGAGACTCCCAGCAGCCGGGACTCGGCCTCCGGTGCCAGGACGGTGGGGCCTGCTCAGGCCCCTGGCTCAGGAGCCTTGGCAAGCGTGGCCGTGCGGCTGGGGTGCTGGGCAGTGCCCAGCGGCAGCTGCTCCGGAGGCCGGGGGCAGGGGTGGAGGGCGCAGGGCGGGGTGGAAGTGGGGCAGCTGGGACGGTGCTCCGGGGCCTGGCTCAGCCGCAGCGCACAAAGGGCCCGGGGTGGGAGTGGGCGTTGTCCCGGCGCAGCTGCTGGAAGGGGGGCCTGGGGCTTTGCGTGGTAGCGGGGGTTAGTGGGGGACCCCGGGACAGGGCGCAGACCCCTCTCCGCGGCCCACCTGCCCGCCCCCTGGGGTCAGGGTCCTCGTCGGGGCCTTGGCAGTCACTGTCAGGCCCCAGCCTGGGCTCAGTCAGCGCCGAGTCACTGCTGCTCCAGCCACCTGCACACGCGTGTGCGCCTCTAGCCGCCGGCCACGCGCGCTGCTTTCACAGATGCTGAGCACCTGCCGCGTGGGAGACTAAAGGCCCCTGGGCACGGGACAGGCTCAGAGCCCGGCCCGAGAGCTGTCACTCACGCAGTCTGTGTCCACTAGGTGGGGAGGTGGGGCGGGGCCAGCGGGGAGGGGGCCGCTCTGCCCTGGTGGCCCCAGGCCATGGGAGGAGCCTGTGCCAAGGCCCTGAGGCACACTTCTCTCCGTGAAGGGGCCCGGCCTCCTGGCTGCTTCCGCGCCCCAGCACCCGGCACCCGGCACGCGCAGGCAGCAGGCGCTCGGCAGACTTCTGCTGAACAAATGGAAGCGCTCACGGCGCGGCTGGGGCCGGCAGGGTGAGACGGGCGGGAACGCGATCTGGTAACCGCCCGTCTCCCCTGGTTTCCTGGGATGTTCCTCCTTCCAGAACCTTCCTTCTCTCTCTCTCCCGGGCCCGGAATGGGGTTGACGTCTGGCTCAGCTGGGCAGCCCTCTCTGTGCCGGGAGAGTTCCCGGGGATTCCACGAGGGGCACAGACACCTGTTCCCAGCTGGGTTCGCCGAGCCCCGCCCCAGAGCCCGTGAGGCTGCCCTGCTTGTCCCGGGGCTCTCAGAGGTCACATCAGGTTCAAGGGCACTTCACGGTCATCCTGAGTGATTGAGCTCTGTGCAGGCGCCCACATGTGCAGGGTGGGAGTGGGGGAGTCTGGCTGAGCGCGCTCGTGGCTGCCGTGACCGATCACGGGCACTCGGTGGCTGAGGACGGTGGGTGATATCTCGGGGCCCTGGGCTGGGAGCCCCACGGGGGTCTCAGCCCCACACGGCAGCAGGCTGGCTCCTTCTGGGGGCCCCTGGGGAGAATCGGTTTCCTGCTCTCCCAGTTTCGGGGGCATCCACGGCTCACGGCCTCTGCTCACCTCCCTCCCGCACCCGCCTCCCCCTTCTAGCCGTGGCCTCAGCTGGTCCCAGGGGTGCTCTCCCGTCTCACACCTGCAGGGTGGGAATCAGGTGGCGTCTTCCCGGTTGGGGCAGAGCTGCGGTGCCATGGGCTGCAGGGCTGGGGGCAGGGCTCCCGATTGAGGAGCAGGCCAGCTGGGAGGGGCCCAGGGAGGGGCCCTGGGAGAGTGGCTTAATGAGCGCTGGCTCTGCAGCAGGCATAGTCGTCAGCCCTTTGCTGGCCACACCCCCGGGGGCCTGAGATGAGTGTGCAGGGTCAGCCCTAACAGTGCCCTCCGGGCCATCGCCGTGCGAGGCTGGCGCCCACGGGCACCCCCTAGAGAGCTGCCCTGCCGGCCCTGGGGGGGGGGGGGCTGGCTATGGAGCTTGTTGGGTGCAGTTTCCTGTTTGCTCAGAAGGTGGCGCAGTGGGGCACCTGGCACCTGGGCTGCCCCAGCCGCTGTCCCTGCTGCCCACCCTGGGCTTGGGAGAGGGGCTCCGCTGCACAGCAGACACTGTGACCGGTGTGCTCCAGGAAGCCGGCTGGGGGCCCACCCTGGGGTGCCTGTGCCGTCGTGCAGCTAAGCTGTGGTCCACACCTCCAGCTGCAGCTCGGCTGCTCCCTGGTGTGGCCGGATGGGCTGTAGCAAGGGGCAGATCTGTAGGGAGTGCAACTCAGGAGGGCTTCAGGGAGGAGGCAGCCCTTGGTCTGGGAGGTGAGGAGACGCAGGTCCTGGCAGGTCCTCCCCCTGGAGCGGCGTGCCCTCGGCAGGGTTCCGTCGTCTGCCTACCTTGGCAGCGCCCCTGTAGGATAGCAGAGAACCAAACCCCGTCTGGGCACCCTCTGCTGCCCGCTCCCCTCTGCCGCCCCCGGACCCCCACCCTGGCTCTGTGCTGTCCTCCGCCCTGCGGCTTCCCCTGTCCCCGGGGCACCCGGCAGGGCCCTCTCCTGCGCCCGAGCGCCTTGCCCTGCCTGTGTCTCCCTGGGCCGGCGTGGAACAGCCACTGCGCGCAGGGCCCCTTCTCCCTCCACCCAGAGGAAAACAGCTAGTAAGCGCCTACTGCATGCCAGGAAGCTGAGTCCTAGTGGGGAGTGTGGGCCCTTTGGGGCGGGACCAGCCTGGCGGTCCTGAGGATGGAGCTCCCCCGGGAGTTCCCCCAGCCCCTGGACCTCTCCTTGGGTCGGGGCACCTCCTCCTGGACGTCCAGGGTGCCCTCCCTCGGGAGCGGAGCGTGGGAGCGCTCCCCAGCACAGGCCAGCCCTGCGGCTCTGGTCTGCTGGGCAGGCCGCCCTGTCACTCAGAACCCTGCGCCTCCGCCCCCATCCTCGGGCCGCCCCCGCTGCCAGGGCTGGCCGGGGGCCGAGGCTGGCGGTTGGGCCGCCAGGGCTCCCCGCCTCACGGCACCCTGACGGCAGCTGGGTGGGGCTGTGCTGCTCCCTGCCCGCCGCCCACCGGGCGTGTGGTCCCGTCCAGGACCCAGGAACAGCGCCCTGGCTCTGATCTGGGAGCTGTGGGAGGCGGGCTGTCACCGCGGCGGCAGGAGCTGGAGGCCAGCCCAGACGGGAGAGGAGGGGCTGTGTCTGCGCCTTCCCCGGCAGCGCCGGGCCCTGCCAAGCCGCAGGGCCACCCCCAGCCTGGGAGTGGGGGTCCTGCCAGGCAGAGGGCAGGAGGCCAGGGCTGGCCGGGGACGTGTGGGGGCTGCGAGGGGAAAGATGGGACAGCAAGGGGATAAGGAGTCTGCTGGGGGGTCCCAGGGCTGCGGGGGTCTGGCTGCTCCTGTGTGCACAGCCCTGGGCTGTCCCACCCCCACCTGCCTCTCGTCTGCTCTGCCAGCGCAGCTGGAACCCTGGTCCCCTGGGCCCCTGGGCCTGGGATATCGGTGTTGTGCTGGTGCGGGTGACGGGGCGTCCCCAGCCAGCGAGCTGGGCAGATGGCGTGCGTCTCTGGGTGGCCTGTACAGGGTGCTGGTGTCAGGCCTGGGGCTGCCTTGACCCTGCCCCTTCTCACCCCGAAATTCTGGCTTCCTCGGAGCCCGGGACAGAGAGGCGGGCCCTGTGCCCGTGGGCGGCTGCCGCCACTTCGAGCCTCTCTGTCCTCTGAAAAGCAGAAGTAGCGGCCTGGGGGGAGGAGGTGACGGACAGCGGCCGCTCCCGCCCACCCCGCCAGGCCGCTGCCAGCTCCCCTCTCCACGGCAGCGGGGGCCCCCGGCAGGCAGGGGGCTGGGGTCACCTTCCTTGTCCTGGAGGGGCAGCCGGCGCCTGGCTTGGCCCGGGTGGGCCCCGGGTTCGTGGACGGCGGCCAGGTGTGGGATCGCCTTGCAGCCGGCCAGAGTGCCCACACTGGAGCAGCAGGCTGGGGCCAAGGGCCCCTTGCCCGTCCCGGGGGGGAAGCCACAGCACCCGGCGGCTGCTCCGTGGGCGGCGGCTGGGCCCTATCGCAGCCTCTGCGCCCAGCGCTAGCTCAAGAAGGGGCTTATCGGCCCGGTCATCTGCACCCCAGCGGGTGGGAGACGTGTGCGGTCGGTGGCTTGCCCTGGGGACGGCAGCTCATCTCCTCATGACAGACCCCGGGCCAGGGCCAGGGCCAGGGCCAGGGCCAGGGAGCTGGGAGGGCGGCGGAGGCCCGTGGGGCGAGTGTGTCCGCCCTGCTCGGACGAGGCTTGCTCAGGCACAGCGGTGGGATAGGAAGGCCCCGGCTTCAGACCGCGTGTCCGGCCCTGCCCGGTGCGGAGCTGTGCCCTCCCCGCAGTCCCTGCCAGCCCAGGGTGGGGGCAGCAGCTTCCCCGCCAGCCGGAGAGGGCGTTCCAGGGCCCGGCGCGTGGGCAGACTGGTGACCGCCCCTCCGAGCAGGCTCCCCGGCGGTCAGCAGTACAGCAGTGTCGCCCACGTTCTGCACCGGGCAGCCAGCCGCACGCACTGCGTCCGGACTCCTCCCTGGCTCCCTAACGAAGCCGGCGCAGCTGCTGGCCCGTCTTACCGACCCAGAGGCTGAGGCCCAGGCGAACCTGGGGTCCCCGAGCAGTGCCGGGCAGGCAGTGGGGATGGCAGACGGCTCCAGCCCTCCAGCCCTCGCCCCCGTCCCCCCACTTCCTTAGTGCTGCTCCGGGACTCCCAGACCCCCACTGCCTGGGGAGAAGTTCCAGTCACCCCGTGGAGCAGGTGGCAGGCCCTGCCCCCCCGGGGTCTGTGCTGGTGGCAGTCCAGCAGTCGGCGTCTCCACCTGTGTGGGGCCGGATCACGCCGGGTGCCCAGAGCCGTGGCAGGGTGCCATGGCCTGAGATCAGGGCCTGTTTGCGCCTCTGCTCGGGCTGCTGTCACCCCTGCCCCCCGCTCCCAAGATGTGAGCAGGCTGTACGGGCCCACGGCCGGAGAAACGCTGGTTCCCGCCCCATCCCCGTGGGGAGCCTGCTCGGGCCTCCCGACCTCTGGTTCCAAGTGGCCCAAGGCCTGGGGGCAGACGTCCTGCTGCCCTGGCCCTCCAGGGCCCTCCGTGCGGCTGGTGCTCTGAGCAGGATCAGGGGCCCGGAGTCCCATCCTGGCACGTGTTCCCTCGGCTGGCTGACCCCTAGACTGCCCAGGAGGTGCGGGATGGGTCGCCGTGGCCCCCCGCTGCTGTGGCCCAGGGCCCCTAAGAACAGATCCTGTGCAGCATCTGGGGCCCAGCCGTGACCCCGGCTGTGCTGTGCGTCCCCCGGGGCCCCGGTGCTGCCGTGCATGGCGGAAAGGGGCTTGTTCGCCAAATCGGAGGCCAAGGCAGGTGCAGGACCAGGGACCGGGCAGGGAGTTCCCTCTGCGGTGTCACCATGGGCCTGAGTGGCAGCCGGGGGGTCACACGGGGAGGGGGTCCTGCTGGGCACACGGGGCCCCTCAGCCCCCAGGGTTAGACGCACAGCGGGGGGCCGGGATCTCGCTGGCGTGCTGTGGTGGGAACACTGAAGCCCCCTCCTGCTCTTCCTTTGTTAAGTGAGGGAGAGGTGGGGGAGGTGGCGGGACCCCCTCCAGGCCACCGCACTCCGGGGACTGACCCCGCGGCCATGGCCTCTGCTGTGGTCGACACTCGGGTTGGGGCTCCGTGCTCCGTGTCGGGGGTGGTGGCGGTGACATCCTGACCTCAGCAGGGCAGCGAGCTGTGTTTGGCGTGGCCCCCGACCCCGTCAGCCCCAGTGGATCCACACTGCGGGTGGGGCTGCTGCTCTCTGTGGCGCCATCCAGCCTCGAGGGGCAGACAGACACCTCCCCCTGCTTCCTCCTGCTCCTGCCGGGTGGGGGAGGGGCTCCCCGGTTGCCTGGGAACCTCCCCGCAATGGAGGTGAGACAGGAGCTGGCGATGAACCGCAGGGAGCAGGCAGCTGCGTCTCCAGGCGTCTGTCCGCTCGGGTGGACACCCCATCCCCCCTCACCTGCTTCCTGTCCGTGGAGGCGCGTGTGGTGGACAGCGCGTGGGCAGGGGCCACAGGGGCCGTGCTCTTTGGCCTCCCGCGCTCAAGACCAGGTTTTGGGGGCTCCTCTACGGTGGCGCCAAATAATGTAGCTGAGGTTCTGGGTTCCTTCCCCGGCCCTCGGTACGGCGGCCACGGTGCGGCGGTGGGCGGCAGGCCGTCTATGACCCGCTTTCAGGTCTGGCCGCGCGCCAATGCAGTCTGCCGGCTCACAGGATGCCCCGGGAGGCAGATCCGGGTAGCCCCACTTTACAGACGAGGAAGCCGGCCTTTGGGGAGGTGGCCGCCTCTGTGAGTCTGGGGCCCAGAACGCCCGCTGGGCCTGGGGGCCTTCCTGTGCCCGCTCCTGCTCACTCAGCAGGATGTTGGCTTAGCCTGAGGCGTGCCTGTCTGGTCAGAGAGGAGTCATCTGGAGTGAGCTGGAGGGGGCTCCTGTCAGTGTCGGGGTCCCTCTGCCTGATCCCGGCCTGGGGCACCTCGCTGGACTGGGCCAGGCCATGGGCATGGCCTCCTGGCCTCACCAAGGCCTGCTCCTGAGGCCTGAGGGAGGCTGGTCCAAAGCCGGGAGTGAACGCAAGTGGCACGGGCGCACAGCCAGCCCGGTGTCCCGTCCGTCTGCTCGCTCACGGTTGGCTGGCTGGCGCACAGCGCGTCCATCTAGCAGCCGGGGCCCAGCCGGGTGGCCGCCCCAGGAGATGTGGTTATCTGCTGGCCACACGCGGCCCAGGCTGCCTGCGGCGTCTTATCTGCCCTGCCTGCGAGGGTCCCCGCCACCCCCGGGGACAGGATCTTGCTCGCCGGGCCCTGAACCTGCTGTGAGTCATCCGTGTCAGCGGACGGGGGTGAGGCAGAGCCGGGGACGCTCCGTCCAGCCGCAGGGCCCAGGGACTCAGGTGGTGGGGAGGCGGCCAGGCCTCTTCCTCTCTGTTGAGCAGGGAGAGAGGCCTGGAAAGCTGGGGGTGCCCGCCACGGGCCTGCAGCCCAGGGACCCCCACGCCTGGACGCTGGGTGCGAGGGGACGGCAGAGCCAGGAGTGGCTGCAGATTGCAAACAATCCAGGCTTCTCACGGTGCTCGTGTGTGCACACACGTGAAGTACTCGAGTACACACCCGTGCTCACACCCGTGCTGCTGCACTCATGTGCAGGGCTCCGTGGTAACACACCTGCTCACACATGGCGCTCATGTACACACACGTGCAGGGCTCCGCGGGTACACACCTGGTCACACACGGCACTCATGTACACACACGTGCAGGGCTCCACGGGAACACACACCTGCTCACACACGGCACTCATATACATACATACATGTGCAGGGCTCCGCGGGTACACACCTGGTCACACACGGCACTCATGTACACACACGTGCAGGGCTCCACGGGAACACACACCTGCTCACACACGGCACTCATATACATACATACATGTGCAGGGCTCCGCGGGTACACACCTGGTCACACACGGCACTCATGTACACACACGTGCAGGGCTCCACGGGAACACACACCTGCTCACACACAGCGCTCATATACACACACGTGCAGGGCTCCGCGGGTACACACCTGCTCACACACGGCACTCATATACACACATGTGCAGGACTCCGTGGGTACACATGCTCACACACCACGCTTATGCACCCGCACACAGCACTCATGCATGCACGTGCACACACACGCCACTCTGTCTCTGACCCTCACTGGGACTGTCGCACCCTGCTCCCTCTGTCCTCTCCTGGGGACAGACCCCGGCAGGATCCTGTGGGCAGCAGGACAAGGTCTGTCCCTGTCGTCCAAGCGCCGTGGGCTCTGCAGGGTCACGCCTGGGCCCCGGGCCTGGCTTCTGCAGGGCACTGTGCAGCCACCCCCAGCTCTGGTTCCGACCCTGGGCGGTTCCCCTCTCTGAGCTCAGTTGACCCCATGTGCCCGGCCAGCACTGACCCCGGCAGAGCTGTCTTTGTCCGAAGCTGGTTCGCTGCACCCCTCACCTGGCCCTCGGGCCCTGCTGGTGAGCAGCAGGCCGAGCTGCGGCCGCTGACTCGGGCCCAGACACCCGTGCAAGGGCGAGAGGTGCAGCTGGGTGCCCCCCAGCCCCGGCCACACAGGGCTCCTGAAGGGTCTGGGGGTGCAGATGGCCTTGTCCTGAGACCTGGGCTGCATCCTGCTTGGAGAGCAGTCCCCTCCTCGCCCCACGACGCACTGGGCTCTGTGCTGTGTGACCTCACGCTGCTCTCTGTGTCTCTGAGCGTCTGTTTGCACCCAGAGAACAGAACCAGCACCGCCGCTGTGACAGGTGGCCCCGTGGGCCCCTGGCGGCTCCTGTGCGCCCGGTTCCTCTCCCTCCCTGTACTGTCCCACCCCCTGGGCCACGCTTTCCCCTCTTGGTCAAGGCGAGCCCTGTGCGCTGGCAGCCCAGCCCACAGCAGGGATCTTGTGGGTGCAAAGTTCTGATGTCTTCGCAGTCCAGGCTGCCCTGAGGGGGGCACAAGTGCTCCTGGCGCAAGCAGGCTCTTGGGTGGGCCTTGCCTGGCCGAGTCCTGCAGGCCAGGGTGGGTGGAGACCTGGCCACCAGGGGTGCCACGCGCACCTGCCCCCGCGCTCCTCGGCCTCTGAGCCTCCTGGCGCTGCAGATCCACTCCCCTCCCCGGGCCTGTATTGCCCGCCAGGCGGAGGCAGGCCCGCTCCACCTCCGCCCCACCTGGGCCAGCAGCGCGGGACAGACTGTTGCCTGGGCAGGCGCGATGCCCACAGTCAGAGGCGCTGTCTAGCGCGGGCAGATGCCTGGGCACACGCACGGCCACGCAGCGTCAGGGCCAGCCCCGGCAGAGGGCTCCTTCCAGGGTCCCTGGGGAGCACGGCACAGGCCAGGCTGCGAGCCCGCGCCGGAGGAGGGGCCGTCCCCCGGGGTCGCCGGGCTGCTGACGGATGGTAATGGGGCCCGGGGAGTCTGATGAAGTTCATTTTTCACCTGCACGTGTTTGCGCCTCCCGCGCTGGCGAGGCAGCCAGCAATCCATCCTGGAGCGGCGCGGCGGCCTCAGCGGTAATGGGGTCATAGATCACCCACCGTGGAGGGAGACAAGGCCGGCCGGGCAGCGGGGCCATTACGAGTGACCGCTGGTGACCCAGGCCAGGATGGCTCCAGCTCACATGGGGCCTGCCACGGCCCTGAACTTGGGTGAGGGGTGGAGCGGGCTGCGGGATGCTTTGGGGGCTGGCTCGGCCCTGTGGAGGAGAAACCCCACTTCCAGGGGTCCCTGTGGATCCTGGCTGGGGCATAGTGGAGTGCTCAGGGCCCCTGAGTGTGACAGGTTAGGGCTGACCACCCCTCCCTGCTCGGCCTTGCTCTGTGCGGGCCCCACCGTGGGCCCAGCAGAGCTGAGCTAGGCCCCCAGCGCCCCCCCCCATGCAGCCCTCCTGCCCCCAGATCAGCAGCCGGCTCTGCAGAGGGGACAGCCAGGTCCTGCCTGTGTCAGCTTCCAGCCCTGCTGTCCGGCTCGCTGTGCAGATGGGCGAGGCCCTGGCCCCTCGTGCCTCAGTTTCCCCGTGTGTGAACCAAGAGAGCAGCAGTACAAGGCCTTGACGCCCGGAGCCCGTGATGACGAGCTGCACGGTGCCGAGCTAGGGCGGGGGCTCCCTGCGCTGCGCAGGTGGGGCCGGAGTCAATGCCGTCCTTGTCCCCAGGACCTCCAGCTCAGTTCTCGCCCCGGCCGAGTCGGCTGCTTTCTCTCTCTGTGCCTCAGTTCCCTGACCTGCGAGGTGGTGACCCAGCACTCGGCGTGGAATTTATAAAACCCTTGGGGGGGCCGGCGGCCAGGAAGGGCTCACCCTGCACCCTGGGTGCCGGACACAGCTCTTCCACCTCGTGCCGCCCTCCGGGGCCCTGCTTCTAGAATGTTCTCCGGGGGCTCTCACGGACAGATTCCACCCAGAATGGGGTGGGGAGGAGGGGCCAGAGCAAGGTTCCTGGAGTCTCTTGGCCTGGGCAGGAGGCCGGGGAGGGGGGGCTGGGCTGTAGCACAGCTCCTTGCCCCAGGATCCAGGGCCCCCCGGGCTCCCAGCGTCCATGTGCACCACCTTGGCCGTTGGAGTGTGACTCACGCCTGGGCTGTCCCTGGGCACCACGGCCCCTCTCGGCGGCCCTGCTGGTGTGCACAGAACTGGGCCTGAGGTAGGTGTTCCCCACACCTGGGTACAGCCCCCAGGACCCGTCACAGCCTGCGGGGTGCCCCAAGGTGGGGTCTGAGCCCAGCCTCCCCCTCACCCCTCACCCAGGTGGCTCTGTGTCTCTGGAGCCCTGCTGCTGGGGCCTGGCACCTGCTGTCACTCCCCATCAGAGCTGGGTCAGGGAAGATGGCTGAACTACAGGGTGGGGGGTCCCCTGGGAAAGGTCACGGGCGTGTTGTGGCCCCTACACGTGGAGACGACCAAAACCGGTCACGGCCTCACCTGGTGTCCTGGGAGGCTTTCTGGCTGGGTCGCGGGGGCAGCCCTGAGCTCTGGGGGCTGCTTTGCTGTAGGTAGTAGGTCCCGGAACCCCACAGCTCCCCAGGGCACAGCTCTGCTCGTCTCCCTCATCCACCAGCGTCTCACGGCCCTGAACGGGGGAAGCACATCCGTGCTGGGCCGACCCTGCAGCCTTCAGGGCCCCCAGGAGCTGCTGGGGCCGCCCCCTGTGAGTGAGGCCCGCGCGGTGCCTGGGTGTGGGCTCAGTGTGGCTGGGGGCATCTGGCCCTGTGCTGTGTCTTACAGGGGAGCCGCTGAGGCGCCCGGACACTGGAGGAAGGACAGAGAGAGGAGGAGGCCGGGCCATGTGCTCGGGGCCCACGCTCAGGGCACTGCACAGCCTGGCTGCGTCCCCAGGACCTGGGCGGCGGCGGGTGCTCCTGGGACCCAGGGAGGCGCCTGGCGGGAGACGGGGACAGGGGCCCCCTCTGAGCCCCGACTCCGAGAGCCAGGTGGGGTCATGCTGTGACCCGAGGCCTGTGGGGGGACACTTCCGGTAGTGAAGGCGTCTGGCTTTATCTCTGCTCGTATTTTATCCCTGGATTTACTGTGCCGGCGCTGACCAAGGCGGGTGGGTTTGACGGCAGTGGCCCCCGAGCCGCGCCCGCCCCGGCCTCCGCCTGCGCCCTGTCTGCTGGAGCAAAGGTCATGGGACCGCGAGTGTCTCTGTGTCTGCGCTCGGGAGGGGCGGGATGCTGGCAGGGTGACAAGCCCAGGGGCCGGCCAGGCGCGGGGCCGGGCACCACGGGGGTTGATGGCGGCTGCGCTGGCGCCCGGGCTTGATGGGACAAGGCGCCAGCCGCCTGGCTGAGGCCGCCTCCGGGGCGGGATGCCGTGGGCCCGCAGCCCCCCAGCCCAGGCCGGGAAGTCACCGCGTCCCTTACATCCACCAAGAAGGCTGAGGCACAGAGAGGTGAAGGCACGTGCTGACCTGGTTCCTGGGGCGGCCGTCAGATGACCATCACAGAATCCCAGTCTCTCCGCTTGCAGGCCAGGAGTCGGGGATCCGGGGCTGGGCAGGGCCGTGCCTCCAGCAAGTGCACCCGGCGGTCCCCCCGGCCTCTCCCAGCTTCCGGGGCTCCAGGCACTCCCTGGCTGGCCCGCACGCTCCAGCCCCCGCCTCCATCTTGTGTCCGTCATCCCTGTGGTCAGTCCCCAAGCCCCCCGCCCCCATGCTCTTCCAGGGTCAGCTCACTGTAACCCGGTCGCGTCTATGAAACCACTTTGCAGATAGGGTGGGGCCCCCAGCCTCCAGGTGGACAGGAGTAGGGGTGGGGGACACTGGCCACACATCACACTTGTCCGCCGTCACTGTGGCTGTTGCTGCTGGCTCTGCCAGCGTCGACTCCGTTGCCAGGCTGGGCCCCTCGGGCTGCCGCTGGGTATGGGAGGTCAGCGACGCCCAGAGCAGCTCCCACCCCTGAGAGAGGCCCCGGCAGTCGCACGCCCCAATCCCCCTGGGGACGCTTCTGTCACGTCCCCAGCAAGTGGCCCCTGGGGGGTTCCCTTCCTCGTCTCATTCCCCCTCCCTCACTTCCCAGGGTCCCCTCACACCCAGTCCTCGTCGCGGGATCTGCTCTGGAGGGCCGGACGGAAGGCAGCTCGCGGCCGGGCACCGCGCCCAGCCCAGAGCAGCACCGGTTAGGCCGCGCGTGCTCGGGGTGCATGTGCCCCGTGCGATGCGGGGCGACGCCTGCTGCATCTCACCAGCTGGGCCGGGGGCAGCAGACGCTGCGGAGGGGCACAGGCGTGGTTTTGGAAGGACAAACGCGTCTTCACGTTGAGCGTGGTGAGCAGGCAGGAGCCTCTGGACTGTGTCTTTTGAACGTGTGAATCGTGCGGCCCTGAGTTACTGGCTTCTGTTCCCGCTGTGCATCTCACATGGCTGCCTTGCTGGGCACCACGTATCCCTGTCACAGACAGGAACTGAGGCCAGGAGATGGTGGAAGGGGCTGGAACCCAGCGCTCAGCTGGCTGGGCTGGGGACACTGGACGACCCTGCTCACCTACGCTGCCTCTTTGGGCTCAGCTGCTTCCCTCTGACAAGCACCAGGGGCCAATCAGAGGGAGGCGGTGAGAGAGGGTCTGCCCCGGGCTGGTCAGTGTTCCTGGCCCAGCTGAACGCTGCAGCTCCCTCTGGACGTTGTAAGGGGAACGCGTGGCTCCAAGCTGAGCCAGGAGGAGGGAAAGCCGGCAGCACCCACTTCTGGGCCCCAGCCCCGAGCAGCTGGCGTCTCTGCTTCCCGGTTACCCTGCCTGACGCCATCACCGCGCTGCCCGGGCCGGTTCTGGCACACGGTACGTGCATGGCCAGTGCCGCCTCCGTCCATGCCGTCTCGGAGCCGCATCTCCAGAAGCGGCTCCTGAGGCCCCGAGAGCCACGTGTCCCCAGTGCGGCAGGTCTAGGAGCTCCCAGGGCCGCCTCCAGGCCACTGTGCATCTGCAAAGGGGGCGGGGGAGCTACACTGGCGAGGTGGCAGCCCGTTGCCCGGCTGTGATCTTGGGGGCTCTGGACCCCTCTTCCTACAGCCTAGAGGCTGTGGCTCCCCCTGCCGTAGGTGGACCTGCTCGCCACCAGGGGGCAGCAGGGGCCTGGCTGGCATCAGGGCTTGGGACCCCACAGGGGCCACTCCTGGGCGGGTGGGGGTGAGCGCTCTCCGCCGGGGGCCTGGGGTCTGTTTGGAAAGGCAGGGTTGAGGTGGCCCCCGCACTGTCCTCGTGGGCTGCCTGCCCCCAGAGGATGGCTACTTAGGCTGCAGGGGAGGGGCGGGAGGGTGGGCGGCAGCCAGGGCCGCAGGAGAGGGCTGGGGGAGGTCTCGGCCCGAGAAATTAAATGTTCATAAATGCGGGCCGGGCGCTCGCAAAGTAGGGCAGAGCCATTAGCGCTCATTAAAGTTTAATACTGCCTGCCTCGGCGGCCGCTCTGGTCTGCTGGGCGTGCAGGGAGAGCCCCCGGTCCTGGGCTGGCGGCCTGCTCCTGCCGCCCCCACAGCCGGGCTGGGAGCTTCGCTTTGGGAGCGGAGGCTTTGGTGGGCCCCGGCGTAGGCAGGGTTGCTGGGGGATCTGCCCCTCCCCTCTTCTCCCCTCCCCGTGGCCATTGCAGAGCCACTGGCTGCGTCCTCTCTCTCCTCTGCCCGCTGAGTCACCTTGAGCCTCCAGGCCTCACTGGGAACCAGGTGCAGTCCTGGACTCCCTCTCCCCCCAGGGCATCTGTTTCTAGGCTCAGAGACGCCCAGGACAATGCCGGGTAGACGGTCCCCCAGGAAGTGCCTCTGAGGCCCCATGGGGGCAGGCTGGAGGCATCCTGGGAAGGCTCCCAGGAGGAGGTGGTACCTGAGGTCGTCCTGGAGGAAGCCAGGTGGGAATGAGCCCAGCAGAGGGATGACTGGCGTTCTGATCACAGCGGGGTCAAAGGTGAGGTGGCAGAGGCAGGCTCTTGCATGGAGGAGGGACCCAGAGTTGGCCCACTTCTCGGACAGGCAGACTGAGGGTGGAGTGGGCCAGGCAGCCCTCGGTGGAGCAGGAATGCATGGGCCTGCTTGGAGCCTCCAGCCTGGCCAGGCCTGAGGCTCCGCCCCATGGCCCGTGCCCAGCTTCGCGGCTCTGGCTTTGGCCGGGCGCTGTGCCCAGCCCTCACCACGGCCGCCGGGTCTCCCCTCTCCCCAGGGCTCCCGAGAAAAAACCCTTTGCAGTGTTGACTCACCCTCGGTGAGCTCTCCTTCCATCTGTCTCCTCCGTGCGCCCCGGCCCCCGCTCCCCGGGGCCTGCCCAGAGCAGCCCCCAGCTCGCCCTGGGCCTGCTTCCTCCTGGCCGCCCGCCCGCCCGCCCCAGGCCTCGGCCCCGTTCCCAGCCGGCCTGGAACAGAGCGTGCCCAGAATAGCTCTGGAGTGAGAGCTGCAGAGGCCAGGCCTGCACGAGGCTCCTCAGGAGAGCCCCGCTGTGGGTCACACCCAGCCTGGACCTGAGACCTCGGCCCCTCCTGGAAGGCTCACCCCAGGCCTCCAGCTCTTTGCCCTGGACCCTCTTGGGGCTGGCGAGGTTCCCCTGCTGGCTCACGGCTCACGTTGGAAACCCACTGGGCTGCAAGCGGGGTGGGGGTGGTGCAGGCCCCGCCCCCGGCTCTGCCCCCAGCCCAAGTCTGCGGTGTCTGGGAGAGCTCCCGGCCTCTCGTGCCAGCCCTGTAGGGGGGAGCTCGGGCGTGGGCGGCACGCCTGTTTTAGGAGACAGGAAGTGTGCGACCACAGGCCCAGCACAGGCAGGCCCCAGCCTGAGCACCACAGCGGAGCAGACGTGCCCAGCCCGGGCACAAAACACCTCGCGCTGACTCTTCCCGGCCCCCAGCACCCACTTCCGGCTGGATGCGGGATGGGGGGCCTCCCCACCCCATCTTCCGTACCTGGCTGCTGCCAGCGGCCGGCCGAGGAAGACCTTGGCCCAGGCCCAGCGGCGTCCTCCTCCCTCCGACTGGGCAGGGGCTGGATTCCGTGCGGCCGTGTGGGCCTCCCCCAAGTCCTCCCAGCAGGGCAGGGTCAGGTGGTGGACGGGGGCCCCCCAGGCGGAAGGGGCCCCAGCAGGAGCCTGAGCCAGCATCAGGGAGGCCACATCTGGACCGCGGGCTCGGGCTGGGAGGGTCCCCACTTCCTGGCGGTGTGGGGGATGGGGGTGCCCTCTCCAGGGAGCCTGTCCCTCCACAGGGCCTGGGGAGGTGAGAGAGCAGGGGAGGGAGACGCCGGGTGGCTGTTGCCCTGGGTGAGGGCACGAGGGTGGCCCCAGGCCACGTCCTCACCCTACTCCTTTTCCCCAGTGGTCTGCAGCGGGGGACGACAGGGCTCCCAGACGCTGGCCGAGGGTTCAGATCCCTCCTCCAAGCTGCGTACGCAGCTCCCCGTGCCCCTCGCCATTGTAGCAGCGGCTCGGAGAGGCAGAGCACGGGCCCCGGGCCACACAGCCTGGGCTGGCGCCGGCGTCCCCGGCCCCTGGCGCATGAGGTCTCCCGGGGCTGGCACGCATGGCTTCCAGAAGAGTCATGTCCGGGCTCACGAGGTTCCAAAGTCACCTTCCGGGCAGGGAGCCCCAGGCGTCTGAGTCAGCCTGGGCCTCCCGGAGCGCGTGGCAGCGGAGCCGGCCACCTGGCGAGAGCGGCCATCTGCTCTGTCAAGGACACACCTGGCCCCCGCGCCGGGTCCTGGGCCCGGGCTGAGCTGGCGAGGGACGCCCTCCTCCCTCTGCCCTCCAGGGCTGCCTTTGGGTCAGGCCCCCCAGGCTCCTCCCCTGGATCCGCCCCCTCCTGCCCCATGGGAGGAGCTAGTGCTTTCTGGAAGCACAGGGCCTCCACGGGAACAAGTCAGCGTCTCGGAGGGGGCGGGGCTGCCCCAGGCCCCGGCTTGGTCTCAGCGCGCACTGGGTCCCTGCCCTGCCCGGGTGAGTCCACAGGCAGGTGCACCTTGGCATGCTGGAGCGCGCCGGAGCCCAGTCTGCAAGGTTCAGCCAGGAGGTGGCGTGGGCCCTCTGCACCTCACACAGCAGTGCCCCCTCCAGGGAGGGTCTTCATCGAGGGCAGAGGGGACGCATGCGCCTCCAGGGCGCTCCAGGGCAGCGCCAGCCCTGCCCGTGTCTGTAGTGGGAGGAGCCGGGGTGGGAGGAGAATGAGGGGGTCGCTGACCTCCTGGAGTCCACAGCAGTGAGAGGCCAGCGCCTTCCCAGGCGGGCAGAGGGGGTGGCTCTGCAGGCTCCGAGTTAGCCAGGCTGTGTCCAGTCCTCAGCTGTAGAAGAGTGTGCTGGCTGCCCCACGGCCGCGGTGAGAATCCACCAGGGGGACGCCATGAGAGCCGACCGGAGGCTGCCGCAGCGGCCAGCGCCACGAGTGCAGGTTCCCGTGCACCAGGGCCATCACCACCCAGCCCAGACCCATCTCCCCTGCCCGGGGTGTCACCACCCAGCCCAGACCCATCTCCCCTGCCCGGGGTGTCACCACCCAGCCCAGACCCATCTCCCCTGCCCGGGGTGTCACCACCCAGCCCGGACCCATCTCCCCTGCTGTAAAGCGGGGGATGGGCTCGCCTCGGGCCGATTCCAGCCCCTGCCCCTGGGCTGTGGGGGCAGATGCACCCTCACAGCCCGACTCCAGGTTCTGTCTGCTCGTGGGCCCGGCTCAGAGAATGTGTGTGCATGTCTGTGGGGACACGTGTGCCGTACAGTGTACAGACGTGTGGTGGATGTGGACATGTGTGTGGTATGTGTGTGCATGCCTAGTGTGCACACGTGTTGGTTGTACACACGTGTGGTATGTGCATACGTATATAGACACGTGTGATGTCAGTGCACATGTGTATGGTGTTGTACATCACGTACACGAGAGCTTGTGTGTAGGTGCGTGTGTGTGAATGTGTGTGCACCCACGTGTGATATGTGTAGCACCTGTGTTGTGTGCATGTGTGGGCATACACATGGGATGTGTGTGGTGCTATTGGGAGCGCCCCCCAGGGTCTCACTGCTGTCAGCCCCTGACTGCTGGGGAGCCACCGCCCATGACAACGCACACGTGAGCTGGGACGAGTGCATGAAAAGCCGCGCCCACTGCCGGTGCAGCCTGCAGGGGTCAGTGCTGTGGGCGCCGCCCTCCTCCTGGTCCCCGGCGGCCTGCACCTGCTCACCCCACCCGGGCAGGTGCAGGGGGCGCCTGTAGGCGGTGTCACGGCCACCCCGAGCTGCACGCCCACAGCTTAAGCTCCTTGAGCCTTGAGAGCTCGTGGAGTTCCCCGCCCAGGCCCTGCGGTTTGAGATCAAAGCTGGGGAGAGCAGGGTGTGTGTGTGGTTGTGTGGCTGTGTCTCCATGTACCTCTGTGTGTGTGTGGTTGTGTGGCTGTGTCTCCATGTGCCTCTGTGTGTGTGTGTGTGGTTGTGTGGCTGTGTCTCCGTGTGCCTCTGTGTGTGTGTGGTTGTGTGGCTGTGTCTCCGTGTGCCTCTGTGTTGTCTATGTGGTTGTGTGTGGCTGTGACTCCATGTGTCTCTGTATTGTGTGTGTGGTTGGTTGTGCGTCTGTGTCTCTGTGTGCCTCTGTGTTGTGTGTGGTTGTGCATCTGTGTGTCTCTGTGTTGTAAGTGTGTGGTTGCACGTGGCTGTGTGTCTGCGTTGTGTGTGTGGTTGTGCGTCTGTGTGTGTGTGGTTGCGTGTGGCTGTGTCCCTCTGTGTTGTGTGTGTGTGGTTGTGTGTGGCTGTGTCTCTGAATTGTGAGTGTGCGGTTGTGTGTCTGTGTGTGTGTGGGCGGGCACATGCCTGGGAGGGGGCCCGGCAGAGACCTGGCTCTGACCAGGCGAACACCTGCTGCAGGAGGGGCAGCTGGGCGTGGGGCCCGGTTTGATCCAAGTGAGCGGGGACAGAGCCAGGCCTGCCCCTTGTGGCTTTAGAGATCCCCAAGATCCCCCAAGGCTCAACAACCCGTGTCCCAATCCGAATCCAGAGCCGGGGGTGCCGGGGGGTGCGGCTCCCAGCGAGACGGCCGCTGTGCCTTGGTGGGCACCCCGACTTCACGGTATTCCGCCTGATACCCTCCCAACCTGGTAAATAACAAGACTCGCCGTTATTCATTGAAATGGAGCCGAGGTGGCAGGGAGGGCTCAGGACCGCTGTTGCCTGGGGCTGCTCCGGATGGACCTGATGGGGGTGGAGCGGGGGGCAAAGGGAACTGGAGATGTGGCTTCCCCCGCTGGGCCTGGGAGCTTGGGGGCCTTTATCAGGTTTGCTCACCCTGGGGAGAGCCACAGGTGCTTCTCGGGGGTGCTCCTCCAAGGCCAGGCACCAGGGATGGCGGCCATCCACCTGCTGACTGAACGGGGCTTCTGGTTCAGAGACCGTGCCCGTGCCAGTTGGGGCCGGGGGCAGGGAGCCAGAGGGCACGTGAGCATGTTGAACACTGGTGAGCGCTCGTTGAGCACCCACTGTTTACACGCAGCGCTGATCCCACCGGGCTCTGCCCTGTCCTGTGGGAATCTTCACTCTTGGAGTGTTTCCTGTCCTCGCCACATGCTTGTGACCTGGGGGCCTCGGGGCCTGAGTGATGGCCCCACTGGGGGCTGCTCTGGCCCAGATGGGGCGGGCGTCCTACACCCGTCGGTAAGCCCAGCTCCTGGCGCGTCCTTGTGCTCTGCAGGACCTGGCGTTGAGCTGATCGAGAGCGGTCATCGCCACCGGGTACAAGCTGCCTGCCTGGTGGTGGCGGACACAGCGGCCCAGGGCAGCCTGTGCACGGGGCATGGTTTCCCCAGACGGAAGCCAGAGCTGCCGGAGGCTCAGGGGAGGAGCCGTGGCCAGGATGGGGCCGAGGGAGAGCCTGGGAGGGGGCTGCTGAGACCCCCGGCCCCCTGACGCATGCGAGGGCAGGGAGGGTCGGCTGAGCCACACCGGTGGAGGATGGGGCGGGAGTGCGGGTGAGGCTTGGCCTCGCCAAGCGTGAGCATCCGCGGGCGCCCATTGCCATGTGGCTCCACGCTCTTCTCGTCTCCCTCCCTGCTCGTGGACGGGCTGGGGCTTGCCCGGGAGGCCATCACCTAGGTGTAACCAGGTCATCTGAAGGCTCGGGGGGCGGGAGCCGCTTCCACACACTCGTGGCTGTTGGAGGGATTCCGTGGCTCGTGGGCTGTGAGCTGGGTTCCTCGCTGGATGTCAGCTGGAGGCCACGTGGCTCCCTTGCCACGTGGCCCCGTCCCGTGGCAGCTCTCGGCATGGCAGCGTGGGCTGAAAAGCAGGCCAGGAGGCCGGAGGTGTCAGTGCCGGTTGACCAGCACAGCGGGACCCCGTGCCGTCTGTGGAAGTTACCCGCAGGGCAGGTCCCTGGTGGGGGAGGGGGAACCCAGGGCCCGAGCACCGTGGCCGAGCTGCGTGTCCTGGAGCAGAGGGGCAGAGAAGTTCGTGGTGTGGGTGACAGTGCTGTGAGTCCAGCCCGGTCGCCGCAGGAAGAGCCGGGGCTGTCCTCGCAGGGACCAACTGTCCCCACAGCCACGCCCTAGGGACTCGGGCTGACCGCTGACCTGGGGCAGGATGCCAGCAGGCGCCAGGAGTGAGGGGGGGCACAAGCTGGGGGCCCAGAAGCAGGGAGAACCCGTGGCAGGGGCAGAGGGACCCCCAGTGAGCTGGGCTGCAGACCCCATGTGCACCGACTGTCCCATCACAGTCCCCGCAGGACACAGAAGTCAGTTAACAGCGGCGACCACAGAGACCTGGCTTCCAGGCGCTGAGCCCGTGGGAACTTCTGCTTTCTGGGGCTGCTGTCCCAGGGACCACGGACCCGTGACGGTCCTGGCACAGTAGACGTGGGCCGGCCTCGGCCAAGGGGCAGTGGCTCCACGTTCCCTCTGTGCTCCGTGTCCCATTCATATGCCGGGGTGTAGCATGGGGCCATCACGCAGCCGCCCCAGGCCCCGAGTGGCTGTGCCAACCGCATGTCTGCACAGCTGGCTCGGGGCACGGTACAGAGCTGGGCCTTCTGTGCGTGGATGCCCTGACTTCCGGAAGGTTCCATGGTGCTGGGGGATCCCCCGCCCAGCCCGGCTGTTGTGCTTGCTCTGGGCTCGTGCTTCCATACCCTGAAGCCTGTGTGTGCACCTGCCCTGGGGTGAAGCCAGAGGCTGGGGGACCCCGGGCTCCCCAGGGGACACCCCATGGGGGCTGGGGTGTGGGAAAGGAGGCATCTGTGGACGGGAGGTGGGAGATGACTGACTTCAGGAGGTGACTCAGGAGCAGGGTGGGGCGTCCCTGGGCCTTGGAGGGAGGGGCTGCCTGGAGAGGGAGGCGGACATGGCCAGCGCTCCTGGGGGTGGTGGGCGTGGCCAGTGCTCCTGGGCCTGGTGGACGTCGCCAGCGTTCCCGGGGGAGGTAGACGTGGCCAGCACTCCCAGGAGAGGCAGACATGGCTAGTAGTCCCAGCGTGGTGGATGTGGCCAGCATTCCCGAGGGTGGTGGACGTGGCCGGCGCTCCCGGGGGTGGTGGCCCTGCTCCGTGTCTAGGCGTGAACGTTGCTCACGCCTTTCACACAGCTGATGGGCGCCCAGAACATGTGTGTTCACTTTGATGCCTGTTACGCACGCAGCCCACTGCTCCACCGGGCTGCCATGGGTCTGGGCACACAGAGCCCACAGGGCACTCCAGGGAGGCTGTGACGGGCTGTGTGGGAGGCAGGGTCGCGGGGGCACACCTGTGGCAGGTGACTGGGACAGTCGGATCCTCAACAGGGCCGCACACACCGCCCACCCCCGACCTGTCCTGCTGTATCCAGCTCGGGCCTGGGAGAATGACCCTGGGCCCAGGGCACAGACCGGGTCACCGCCCCTCCCGGCGTCACCGCCCCTCCTGGCGTCACCGCCCATCGCCGCCCAGGCTGCAGCACCCAGGAGTGAGGGCTCTCAGAGGGGAACAGGGACCCGTGTGGCCGACAGCCACTAAGCCTCCGCGGGGCCTGGAGCGGAGGAGGCGCCTCGTGCAGCCCCGGTAATGAATGAATGATTGACCCCACGGCCGGCCCGGCCCCGGGGCTTTCTGGGTGCTGGGGGCGGGGGCAGCCAGCCTCTGCCAACCCCGCAATTGGCAGGTGCCCTGCCGGCCCGCAGATCTGCGCGGGAGCCTCGGGAGGGGGCGGGGGAGGCGGACTCCAGGGCTTGTCCCCTGTCCTGGAGGTGCGCCGCGAGGCTGGCCGCGACAGTTTTATTGGCAGGCGGGCCCGCTGGAGGGATTGGAGGCTATTTGCAGTGCTGAGGCCACGGCTTCGCGGGGAGACAGTTAACATAAATTCACATGATAGATCCGTTATCCCTTCATTGAGCTTGCGGCGGGCCCATCGAAGGCCGAGCAGTAACACACTGTTTCCTGGGTTTGCACAGCCCTGGGATACATTAAATACGCTTTATTTATGGCTGCCATCGCGGCCCTGTGGGCAGGAGAATGCAGCTTTTGCAACTATCGTCTAATTTTATGATGAGCATTAAAGCCAGGCCCGTAATTTGCACCTTTTTATTCATCAGACAGCGGTGCAGCCATAAGTCAGGGGGGCCCAGGGACTCGGATGCAGATCCGGAAGATAAACTATTGACAAGCCAGATGTATTTTTACATTAGAGCGCCTTTACAATAGTTTATGTTGAGAGTGGAATATAAATTGCGTTATTAAATATGAACCGCTCTCGGAGCCGGGGCTGGGAGGGGCCGCCCCGTCTCTCAAGGTTGAATCTGTAATTCTGCGCCGGCGGGAGCCGGGGTTCCAGCGGGGTCGCACCTCCCGCCCGCGGCTCGTGCGGAGGGCGACAGGCGGGCGGCGGCAGGGTGCGCAGGGCTCTTCCCGCAGCTCCGACGCTTCCGGTTCCCCGCCCAGGCCTTGGCGGGAATCCCGGAGACCTCGCACAGACGCCCGGGAGGAGGCTGTGCGCCGGGTAGCCTTCCGGGGCCCGGCACAGGCACTGGGTCACCCTCTCGCCGTTTGCGACCCCTGTGACCCCGACGCCTTGGCCTCTGTGTCCTGGCTCCTGCGTGGACGGAGGAGCCTGGGGTTTCGCGTGGCGTGGAGGGACCGCCACGTGTGTGTCTGCTCGCAGCCGCAGGGCCTGCTTTGCCGAGGCCTCCAGGCCCCGGTGATGTGCTGAGTGTCAGCCGGGCTCCCCTGTGGGCACCCCAGGCTGCTCCAGTGGCTGCACCCCTGGGGGACGCTCCCCGGTGTGGAGCGGACGGGGCTCTGGGTCCCAGCCACCCCCGGGGGCCTCGGTTGCGGCCCTGAGGGCCAGGCTGTGCCGATTCTGCCAGACATTGTGTGTTCCTGGTGGGCTCCCCGCTACGCCGCTGGTCCGGGGCTGCCATGAGTCATGGGGCCGGCGGGGGCCCAGAAGGGAAGCTGGACAAGAGCAGGTGATGCAGAGTCACAGGGCAGGGCTGTCCCAAGCTTGGCCCCTGGGCCCTCCCCCGCCCCCAGCCAACCACGCCGCCACCGCTCCAACACTCTGTCCTTTGCCATCTCCTTCCTGTTTGCTCATCCAGAAAAGCACTCAGCACAAAGTCCCACCTCCTCCAGGAAGACCTCTTTGACTGCTCCAGCCCAGGCTGCTCGGGAACAGGGTGACAAGGGCCGGCCCCAGCCTCCCAGCACAGAGACGAACGTCACTGCTGACCGTGGGATGTTGGGGACAGACACCACCCAGGACCAATAGGATAGGAGCCCCCCTCTGCCGTCATCCCCTCCAGGCTCCTGGGCCCAGACCCCCACTGCTGTGTGTTGAGCACTGGGGAGGGGCATGCTGGGAGGAGGCCTGTGCCGCCATCAGGCAGAACGTGATGGCTTCTTGGCCCGGGTGGCGGCCGGCAGGGAGGGTGGGGCCGGAGCCGGCAGAGCTGTCAGGATCTGCTGGTGGCGGAGTGGGAGCTGAGCGGCTCCAAGTTTTTGACTTGAGCAACTGGGAGGTTGGCGTTGCCAGGAAGAGGAGGTTTGGGAGGAGGGAGCGCGCGCCCCATCCTGGCCGTGCCTAGAGCCGCGGAGGCACCGAGCGCCGCTCCAGTTGGCAGGGGCGGGTTTGCGTCTGGGGCGCTGAGCGTGGGTGTCCTCCGGCACAGATGGCAGTGAGGCTGGGAGACTGGGGAGGCACCTGGGCGCGCGTGACAGCCCCCGGCACCCTGACGGGCTGCAGGGACCCTGAGGGTGAGGGTCTGGGTCTGAGACGTGGGAGCCACCAGCCTGTGCGTTGCCTTTGGCCCCGGGGCGTGGCTAAGTCCGCTGGAGTCCGGGAGGGCTTCCTGGGGGTGGTGGAGTGCAGGGACAGGTGCAGCCTCCTGGTGCAGAGCCCAGGGCCCGGGCCAGTGCTGGCAGTGGAGGTGTGCCGGGTGGATGCGTGTCCCCAAAATGCATGTCCCCGCGGACCCCGGAGCACAGAGGGCCAGGAGCCGATGACCGGGCTCCCTCTAGGATAACAAGGCGCCGCAGGGACGCACACGGAAGGCCTGGTGAAGAGGAGCAGGGGCCAAGGCCGTCATGGGTCCCTGGTGATGCCAGAAGCTGGCAGAGGCAGGACGGACCCTCCCCTGGCCCCCCCACCCCGAGCACAGCCCCGCCCCCACCTCGATGTCACAGCCCTGGCCCCCAGCTGTAGCTTGTGACAGTGGCAGGCGCAGGATAGGAGCAGCCATCAGGGAGGTCAAGATTTTTCACCTCATCTTACCCCAGAGGGCACGGGGTGGGGACATCACCCTGGGCGCACACCCGCGGCCCACACGACCGCTCCCAGCTGCTCCCGCGGGAGCGCGTGCCTGCGCCCATGTGCACTGGGTGGGCGTGACAGTCAGCAGCTGCCCCCTACAGGGAACACAAGAACAGTGCAGGGCTCAGCCCCCCACTGGGACCCCCAGAGGGCCAGGCTAGTGTGGCAGGCCTCCACAAGAGGGCGCCACTGTGTGTGTGTGTGTGTGTGTGTGTGTGTGTGTGTGTGTGCACCCGCTGTGTGTTCTCCACTGTGTAATCCTACTGTGGTGTGGCGCCGTGTGGCCCCCTGGGCCTCTCCCAGCTGGGAGTGATGATGTCACCTCCCGTGACCATCCGGGGGTCGCAGGACGCCATGTGTTTTCACCAGCAGCTCGAGGGCTCCCCGCACACAGCCCCCGTGCGGACAGCTTGGTACACGCCAGGCGGCAGGGCAGGGCAGGTATAGCCCGGTGAGGCCCAGTTCTCCCCAGGGCAAGCCGCTCCTGCAGTCAGGCCCAGGCCGGGGGCCGGGCCGGGGAGCCCGAGGCACCCCCAGGGGCCTGCTTTCGTGCTTGCACCTCCCTCTGGGAGCCTCCGGCCCCGGGAGATGCCCCCCCCAGCCCCACTGCCTTCAGCTGCACGGCCAGGTCCCATGCAGCAGCTCCAGGCCAGCTCATCGCTTAGTCATTCAACAAACAGCAGCCTGGCTGCTGCCTGAGCCGCCCGGGGGGAGGGCGGGGTTCCTGGACTCGACCCCAGGCTCTCCTGCGTGGCTTCCATCTGGGGCTGGGGCCTGGCCCACTGGGGTGTGTCAGCTACAATGTATGGTCCTAAACTTTTATACATCGCCTCTGTCCTGGGCTCGTTTGCCATCTCAGCCCTCGGCGTCCAGGACTGGGACGGGGTGGGGGAGCCAGGAACTTTGGCCCGGATCCCGCTAGTACCCGAGCCATCATTGCCCCCCCACCAGGGGCTGTGCCCCCAGGAGGCTGGAGCGAGGAGCTGGCATGGGCCGCAGACGCCCATCCGGCTTCCTCCGGGCTCCAAGTGGCCCCGTTGTGTCACTGTCACCTCTGTGCGTCACCCAGGCACGGGGGCAGGTCCTCGGGCTCAGCCTTTTGTCTGAGAATGGCCTCCGGGGGCCCATCCCAAGGCCTAAAAGAAGCAGAAGTTCCAGTCTTGGAAGGGCTCCTGGGGCCGGCCCTGAGCTGGGAGTGCCGCCCGCTCCCGTCCCGCGCCACAGCGCCCCCACAAGGCTTCCCGGGCATGGGCAGGGGCCTTCCCCGTGTGGTCCCTAAGTGCTCGCACCCGGGCAGCGTCCCCGCCCGCCCCGGCTGTGGCACAGCAGCCCCGTCTAATGGGTTAAGTGATTTTGCCGCAGACACGATCCGCCAACATCGCAGGCATGAATAAAAGATGACTCCCGCCTGGAGTGCTGTCAGGATGTGCGGCGGCCCCGCGAGACCCACAGTAAGAGGCTCTGCAGGGAGGGCCGGGCGGGCGCCCCATGGAGCCACTCCTGGGGGATGCTGGTTCCTCCCTGGGAGGCCTGGTGGGTGGGAGAGGCTAGGAGCATTGCCAGAGGCGGAGCGGAGGCGCCCGGGGCTACTGGAGATGAGAGGTGGAGGGAGAGGGTCCCAGGCAGGCCGGTGGCAGGTACAAAGGCCCTGGGGCCGGGTAGACTTGGGTGCTTTGGGGCCTGCATTCCGGGAACAGGAGAGGGATGAGGTTGCCTGGAGGGGTGGGGTGTGGGGTGGGGGGAGTTCGCACTCAGGACGCGGGGTGTGTGCAGTCAGTGGGCAGGGGCCTGGTGGTTAGCACACCGCCCCCAGGGTTGCGCTCGGTAAGCTGGGGAAGGCACGGCTGCCCATTAACCAGCCTGGCGCCCTGGGCCCAGAGGGAGGGGCGGGCCCCGTGCGCTCACCTGCCGGGCTGCTTTGTCTTGGCAACAGGTTGCACAAGCCCCAGAGCTAATATTGAACTTGCCTGGCTTTTAGTCAGCAGCCGTAAACACCGCGGCTCCAGCTCTGGGCCCCGTGAGGGGCGTTCAGGTGCGGCTTGCCCCAGGTGCCACCTGGCAAATCCTGCAGAGGGGAGGGGAGGAGGGGAGGGTGCTCCCTGCGTGAGCCTCCCCGGGCAGCACGTCCACTTTGCCCCCCCTTGGGCTAGAAATCTCCAGAAGCTCCTTCCTCGCATGGCAGGGGCTGAGCCGTCCCCCCGGGTGGCAAGGCCAGGCCCCAGCATCCCAGCTGGGTGGCCCAGGGCCTTGACTGTCCTGCCCCGGGCACTGCCCCGGCTGCCCACACAGCCCTGCGGGCTGGTCCTGCTGCACCAGATCCCACGGCACTTCCGGAGGTGCCCCGGCCAGGGCCCCGCCTGCGCTGTTCGCCTGCATCGGTCTGGGGCAGCCTGGCTACGCTCACAGCTGCCCAGCGGGCTCAGCTCTGGGAGCACTGCTGGACGCTGACACTGCGCCCTGGCCCGGAGCGTGCAGGGGCTGGGGACAGGGAGCGGAGAGCGGGCTCTGGTGGGCAGGCGCAGGGCACCATCAGCCAAGCACACTGACCTGTGGCCGGTCCGGCCCTCCGCTGGGGGCTGTCCCCCGGGCACCTGCCTCCTGCCCAACCCTGGAAGCAGGGCCCACAGCCCAGGCCAGGAGTCAGCCTTGACCCCTGGGCGCCACGGTGTGCCGCTGCCCTGGGGTCACTCCCACCCTGTCTAGCCGGAGCCCCTGCCTGGGGCACTGGTGATGCCGACCCGGCTCTGCACCCAGCAGGTGCCCGTGGGGCTGCCGAGCCCGCGGGTGCCCTGGGGCCCCTCCGAGGAGCCAGGACGGCAGCTCCTGTGCCCGGATGAGGACAGTGAGTTCTTTAATTCATTGTTCTCTGGGGGCTCGGCCGGCCGCTGCTTTGTCAGCCTCCGAACAGGACACTGGGCAGACAGGCCGCCTCCTCCACGCAGCGCTGGCTTGCTGGGGCCTGGCCCACAGGACAGCGGTATGTTGGGGGGTAGGGCAGGCAGTCTGGACCAGCCAGAGGGTCCAAGCAGCGCGTGAGCTTCCTCCCCGAGCCGTGCGGCACAGCCCCCGGCGCCCCCGGCCTGCGCCGCTTCCCCACCTCAGCCTCCAGGCTGCTGCTTGAAAACGATCTAAAAGTAATTATTACAAACAGGCTGCGTGGGAACACCTGCTCCAGCCGGCCCCGGAATCTCTAATGTGTCTGCACCCAGGCCTGACAGGCGTGCGGGCTCCCCGCGCCCCGAGTCACCAGATGCTCGGCGCGCACCGCCCCCCTGTCACCCCCGCCACGTGGCACGGCGAGGCCACGAGCCCGTGTTTGCAGCGCGGCCCGCGCAGCTGTCACTCAGCGAGGCATCGGGCCCCCACGAAGCCATGCATATGGAGCACGCGTTTGCCGGCGCGTCGCTGTAACATGTGTCAGGCCTCCTCGGGTGCCGGCGTGCCAGGCAGCTGGAGCGGGCAGGCCCTGCAGAGGGGGCACTGGCCCGGAGGCTGTGCTGGCTGGGGACCCGCCTCCCCACCCCAGGCTGCTCGTCTGGGCTCCGGCGGCCCTGCCTTGGTGGGCTTCCGGGCCAGGGGGGAGGGGCGCGGCAGCCTCCTGCGTCCCTGGCTGCTCGAACAGCTGCCTGCTGTGTCCTGCCAGCCAGAAGGGAGAACACACACAGGTATCAGCAGAGAAGGCCACGCAGGGGCGGGAGGGGCCGGCACAGCCACGGTGGGGGGGGCAGCAGGTGGCAGCAGGCGGCTCCTCCCCGGACCACCACACCTGTCGGAAGCTTGGCAGAGGGGGGACCCTGTGCCCCTGGGACTTGGGCCTGGAGGGCCGGTGTTGCTGGGCTGGGGCACCAGCGTGGGGTGACCAGGACTCAGCACACGGTGAGGGGACGAAGTATAGGGAGCCGCATCCCCCATGCGGGCAGGGGTGGGGTGGGCTGGGCTGCCTGTTGCAGGCCCCAGCAGAGGCTGTGCACGGGGCCGCCGCCCGGCCCCAGAGCAGGCCGGACACTCCCGCGCTGACCGCTCCGTTGATACGCAGAAGCGGCCGATTCGTTGCGGTTTGCAGACAAGGAGATCGAGGCTGCTGTGAGCCGCCCTTGGATTCCACGGGAAACGCGCGGCCCGGGCAAGCGGCCCCTGGATCCCAGGATTCCTGCCTCCAAGTTGTCTTTGCGTGTCTCTGTGATTTTCCCGACGCATTCTCCCGCTCCGGCCGGGAACCCCCAGCAAGGGACGGGCGAGCAGGGGTGTGGGCGTCCTCGCACCAGGGCAAGAGGCGGCAAGCAGAGGTGCGGGCTCCTGGCCGCGGCAGGGCCAGGGTTCAGAGCTCGGACGGTCCTGCCCGAGCGGCCACTCTACCACAGCTCCCGAGGAACAGGCAGTGGATAAATGGGTGGGTGCCTGAAGGGTGGGTGATGGGTGGGTGGATGATGGATGATGGATGGGTGGTTGCTGGACGATGGACAGGTGAGTGGGTAGACAGGTGGATGCTGGGTAGACGGGTGGATGATGGGTGGTTGCTGGACGATGGACGGGTGAGTGGGTAGACAGGTGGATGCTGGGTGGACGGGTAGATGCCGGGTGGATGGACTGAGGGACAGATGGATGAATGAGGAGCAGGACGACCCCTGGCCCTGAGCGTCTGTGGTCACAGGCGTTTGCTGGATGAGTCCCGGCTTTAGCCCTTGTCTGGTGGTCCAGGACCCTCGTCCCTCCCTCCTTTTCCAGGACCACGAGCTAACGACAGCCTGGGGAGGGTAGAACGGAGCCTGCACCGCGCCGTGCCCCCTAGACCTCCTTTTGAGTCCCGGCTGCTACTTTCACCATCGAGTGCCCTGGAAACCTCAGTTGCTTGTCTGGGAGGTGGAGCCAGGAGACCCCACCCCCATCTCCTCCCTGCCTGTGTGCCAGCACCCCGCAGTGGGGGGAGTCTCACACTTCAGCCCCGCCAGCGAGCAGAGGTGAGCCCTTGGGCCGCGGAGCTCACCATCCCTCTGGGGAACCGACAAGGGGTGGGGGTGGATCCCACGCTGAGAGGGCCCCCAGGGGACTCAGGGCCTCTGTGCCCCTAGGCTGCGGCCTTGAATTATTTGCACACTGCGCAGGTGAGTCCTGGGGCCAGGGGTGGGGCGGGGGCACCGTGGCTGCCCCGCTGGGGGGCGCCTTCAGGCGTGGAGCGGAGTTCCCGGGCGCTGCAGGGGGCACTGGCGCAAGTCACCGCGGTTTCCACTCTCCACAGTCACATGACCGCCTGAGAAGGCGGAGGCGGATTGTAGCCGTGTGCTGTCGGACCCGGCGCATCCTCACTGCCGTCATTCGTCATGGACCTCTCCATGAGATGTCCGTATCCTCTCCCCACCCCAAGTCTCTGATGGGCGGTGTGAGCTTCCGCTCACAGATGCAGCTGCTGTCCCTGGAACCTGTGTGTCGGGGGCTCGGCCGTGGGCTCTTGCCCAGCCCAGCTCCATACCCCACCACCTTCTGGGCTGCAGGGAGGGCAAGGGACGGACCCCCGGTAGTGCGCCAGGTGGGGGCTTTGCGGGCGAGCACACCTGCCAGGGCGGCCGTAGAGGAAGGCAGAGCGTCGGGCGTCCTGTGGCACAGACCGGAGTTCAAGTCTCCCCTCTGCCGTTTTCCGGCTCTGTGACTCGGGCTCGCTGATCGGACTTTGCCGTGCCTCTCTGTGCTCATCCGTGGGATGGGGATAAGAGCAGCCCCAGCCTCATCTTACCTCCCAGGGTGCCGAGGCTTCGGTGGGTGCTCCGTGCAGTGCTTGGAACCAGCGCTGCGAGGCCCTTACCCTCCTCAAGGCTTCCTGGGCCCTCTGTGGCCTCTGCAGGGGGCAGGGGAGGCGGGCTGCGGGCCAGCCCGAGGGCCGATCCCCAGCGGGCGCTCCCTGGCTGCCCGGGGGGGGGGCCATCCCAGCCCCCACAGGTGCGCGCTGCTGCTGGCCCTGCTCGCATTCGCTCCCCGCCCCTGGTTCTGTAGCAGGAGTCCTGCGGGAGGGCCCAACGCTCTGGGGCAAATGAACTCTGCTCCCGGTACACAAAGGCGTCGGCGCCCGGGGCTGACAGAGTGAGGACGCTGACCTTGTCCCCTCGTCCCCTCGTCACCGCTCGGCCGGAGAGCTGTTCCGTCGCTGGAGTGCGTAGTCATGTTTTGGGAGAATTCCTTCTACCCAGCAAGCCGCGAACGGCTCAGCTTCCAGCACTTGGGCGTCCACACGCGGGCACAGCAGGTGCACACGCGCCGTGCAGCCGCGGCTCTGAGCCCCGCCCGCACGCCCCACATGCTGCGCAGACACCGAGTAGCAGGCACCCGTGGGCACCTGAGCAGGTGCCTGCCCGTCACAGGCACAGCAGGGTGCGTGCAGAGCCACACTCGGGGAGACACACCTGTCGGGGACATCCCACGGTGCCAGACGCTCGCGTGTGGCCTGCACATGGCACAGCACATGCGTGTCGGTGCATGACTAAGGCATGCCGGACACCCAGAGCACAGGGAGCCCTCCCAAGGCTGCGGGGCAGCGTTTCCCTTGGAAGGGGCTGAGTGCTCCCGGCCGCCTCCCTCCTGTGCTGAGCACACAGGGACCAGGGGCCCCTTGGTTGCCCCCCTGGGGTTCTGACAGCAGCAGAGCCCGGTGCGGATCTGCCCCTGAGGTGCCGCCACGCCCCTCCGTGCTCAGAGCCCGCCCCTGCGGCTCCTGCATCTCTGGGTCCTGAGGCGGGGCCCCGCCCTGACCTCCGGCCCTCTTGTCTCCCATCCTTGTGTCCTGCTTGCTCTGCTCTAGCCACACAGGACCCCTCCCTGCTGCTCAGACCTGCCGCTGGCTGAGCCTGTAGTCCTTCCCACCCGCGTCCACCCTCGCTTCCCGGGCATGGCCTCCATGAGGCCTCCCTCCCTCCCAGCCCTCTCCGCTTCCCGGGCTCTAGATGGCAGGTGGGAGCCCACGGGGTGGGGGGGGGGGTTGTGCTTGCTGTCTGCCTGCCAGACCGACAGCTCCGGGGTCTGGTTCTACCAGAGCCTGCTCCTGGGCTGCCACAGGGCCCAGCACACAGACTTCAGCAGCGACAACCGGAACAGCACCACCGGGCTCATCTGTTCATTCATTCCTGGGTGTCATTCATTCGCCTGCCACTTCCTGTCCCTGTCCCGGGGCCTGAGCCGGGGGCTCCACGTGCACGGCTCTGCGCTGAGCAGGATCGTCACGGAATGTGGCGCCCCTGGCGCCAGCTCAGTCGTCGCCTCCACCCCGTGGAGCACGGAGCCGGTTTGAGAGACGCAGGAAACAGCGTGGGAGAAAGTGCGGGACCCAGCCCCAGCAGCGTGGAGCTGTCAGATGCCCGCAGGAGGGGGAGCCGGGGCGGCCGGCGTCCCGGGCGAGGGAAGGAGCTGGGCCCGCTGCCCCAGGCCCTTTGCTCGGCCGCTGAGGCCCTGGAGCTCAGTGTGCAGTGGGACAGACGTTCCCGCAGGTGCACAGGCCCGAGAACCCCTGGGGTCCGACTCAGCACAGCCTGAGAACCTGCAACCTGTCGGGGGCACTGCTGCCGCCTGGAGCCCCCACCCCCACCCCCAGTCCCTGCCGCAGACGGCCCTGGGCCTGGGGACTGTCGGAGGCTCCCACGGGTTCCAGGGCCCCATGAATGACGCCCTTGACTGGGCAGCTCCATGAGGAGGGCGGGTGCCAGCGTCCTCCGAGGGTGGGCGTCCAGTGGGGGCTGTCCCCTCCCAGGCCGCTGCGTGACGCGTGGGGGACAGCTTTGCATTTGCAAGGGGAGCCAGAAGTCCGGGCCTTTCCGTCACTTGTGATTTTTAACCGTCGGCGGCTAACAAGGAAATCTGATTGTGAGCTTACCGCGGGGCGGGGGTGCGCAGCCCCGAGCCTGCCAGCCGCCCTGGCCCTGATCCCGACGCGAGCCGACCCCAGAGCCTGACCCCGGAGGCCTCTGCCCTCCCTGCCCTCGCGCAAGTGACCCTGGGACCTCCCTCCTCCCGCTGCGGCCCACCTGGGCAGGAGCGGGACAGCCTGGCGCCCTCTGCCCCGCCCCCGGCCCCCCCCCGCCCGCGCCCCCTCCTCCTGACAGCTCGAGCAAGCCCCAGCTGCGCCGGTCCCACTGTTGCTGACATCTGCTCCGGTGAGTGATTAATTGCAATTAGTGAGCAGCCGAGAGCCCCGGAGGAACGCCCGTCAGGATGAGGGAGTGGTGGGGCTGTGGGAGGGGGCGGCGCGTGCGTGCAGCCACGGGGCCTGGGCAGGTGCTCCGGAGTGAACTGGAGGCGGCGCTGCGCTCCACGCCCCCCCCCCCCCCGTCCCTCCCCCCGAAAGCCACCGGCGGATTTCTCAGCGGAATGCGGGGATCGCCCACCCATAGGCTGTCAGCAAAGCCCAGCAGTGTCTGACGCTTAGGGTCGAAGCGTGCAGAATGGACCGCAGCGCTTCCAGAACACTCCGCCCCTGGCCGGCACTGTGGGCCTGGCTGCAGGGAGCCGAGGGCCTGGCCACAGCCATGCCTGCCACTGGGTGACTCTGAGAGGCCCAAGGTCACGCTTGACACCACAAGTCCACTGTGAAGTGAACCCCCTGCTGGGCAGGGGCTCTCAGCAGCGTGGCAGCAGGTGGAGGCCATTCAGCTCCGGCTCGGGCACCTGCCCGCGTGCTGGGCTGCTTCACACAGCCCTGGCCCAGAGCCCCACACAGCGCTCTTCAGCTCTGCACACCCCTGCTGCCTGGGTTTGCCCGGGGCCCGCGTCGCGGCAGGTGCCACTCACAGCCATTCCCCATGCAATGTCGCCCGTGTCCCTCTGTGTCCCATAGTCCCCAGCTGCTTTCCTCTTTTCCCATTCCTAACGCTAGCAGGCACTGCCGGGGGACAGCTGGGCGTCACGTGTGTCATAGGCGTGCCCTGTACTTGCCAGGAGATAGCTGGGCGTCATCACGTCTGTCATAGGCGTGCCCTGTACTTGCCAGGAGATAGCTGGGCGTCATCACGTGTGTCATAGGCGTGCGCTGTACTTGCCAGGGGACAGCTGGGTGTCACGTGTGTCACAGGCATGCACTGTACTTGCTGGGGGATAGCTGGGCATTATGTGTGTCATAGGCGTGTCTTGTACGTGCCGCGGGACAGCTGGGCATCACATGTGTCATAGGTGTGCCCTGCACTTGCCAGGGGGAAGCCAGGCAGCACGTGTGTCAGACATGCCCTGAGCCAGCAGGGGGACAGCTGGGTGTCACATGTGTTATAGACGTGCCCTGCAGTTTGTCCAGCAGCCCTGAAATGCCCCCAGGTCCTGGATGAAATGTCCCCAGGTCCTGGATGCCCCCGGGTCCCCACCCTGGGACCAGCAAGGCTGTAGGGAGCTGGGATTTGAACCTGGACCCGTCCGGCTTTACCAAGGCGGCTGACCCCGTCTGAGCCTGGTGCCCAAGGACCTCCGGCTGTCACACTGGAGAGGGAGGTCCACATTTTTGTGCTTTCTCAGACCTGCTCGGGGACTCAGGTGGTGATAAACCCCCCAGGGGTTGAAGAAAGGGAGAGACTGATGTGGGAGGGGTCGGTTGCATCGGTGGATAAACAAGTGCCGGGGGGGGGGGGGGTGACGGAGGATGCATGGTGGACGGGTGGCAGGGCCGGGGGGGTGATGGAGGATGCACGGGTGGATGGGTGGCAGGGCGGGGGGGTGACGGAGGATGCACGGTGGACGGGTGGCGGGGCAGACTAAAGGAAGTGCTGGGAGTGATGGGTGTTGGGTGATGGGTATCGGTTGAAGGGACACACAGCAGCTGGCTGGATGGACGGACCGTGCTGGGGCCCGGCACTGGGAGAGACGGCCGCAGGGTGGATGCTGGTGAGGGGAGGACCCCCGGCTCTGCGTGGGGAGGACCGGTCGCCTGCACCTTCCCCCGTGAGCAGGGAGTTCGTCTCGGCAGGATCCCACCCTCCGGGGTCAAAGGCCTATGGCCCCTCCCTCGCCGAGGCTCTCAGTGGGGCCTTGTGGCTGTCTGGAGCTCGGGCTCACCCCGTGAAGTGCCACAGCGCCCCAAGAGCACTCGGCTCTGGTCCCGGCTGCCGCAGCCCAGCACCTGAGGGCGACCGTGTCGCTGCCCTGGTGGTGACGAGGGCCAGTGACCTCCGCCTGGGGTGCCGTGGGCGGGCTCTCGACCTGGAGGGGAGCACCTCTCCTTCCCTCCACGGTGCACTGACACAGTGGCAGGCCTGCCCCGTGCACCCCGGGCTCTGGTTAGCCACCCCTGCTGTGTGGCACCGCCTGGAACCTGTGTGCTGGTCCTATCAGAGCCCCCAGGCACGTACTGGGCACGACCGGGCGTAGGACCCCTCACCCCTTCTTGGCCGGGGTTCAGGGGGCTTAGGGGCAAATCTGGGCGAGCTGGGCGGATCTGAGAGGGCAGGGGGAACAGAGGGGCTGCCCAGTACGGGGGCCACGCTGAGGGTTCTGCCCACACAGTCCCACCCAGGGAGGGACTGTGACGGGTAAGCCATGCTGGGAGTGGACAGGGGCTCTGTACCCATGGGCCCTCCTCGCCGTGGGGTGGCCGCTCCAGGTCCTGCTCCCCCGAACCACTGGGGCCTGCCTGTCAGCCCGCGGAGCTGGCCACGTGTGTCCGGTCCCCAGAGGCTGCACCGGGGAGCCTGCAGGATCTGGGGCTCGGGGTCCTCCCCGTGGCCGGAGGCCTGCGCTTCCAGGATCAGAACCGTGCTGGGCAACTTCTGGAAGCTTCTTTAAGCTCTCGGTGCCCCTCCCCCCACCCCAGCCCCAAGCTCTGCAGCCTTCTGGAATGGTTGGATGTCAGGTTATTGGGCGCCTTCCACTGGCCCTGGGAGGAGGCTGAACCGGTCCCTGCCTCGGGAGGCCGCGCAGTCCACGCTGGCTGAGCCCTCGCCCAGTCCGGCTCCCCACCAGAGGCTTCTCTGCCATGCACGCTCCAGAGCGATGTTGCCACTTTGCCCTCCCCTGGGAGCAGGTATGCGCCCCCCCCCCCCCAGGCAGCTGAGGTCACAGGGAGGAGGGTTAAGCGGGAGACCTGGGCCGGGAAGTGGCCTCCCTGGTGCCCCCTCCCCACCCCAAACCCTGGAGGGCCCATGGGCGCCAACTCCACCGAGGGGCGGCACAGCTGCCTGGCAAGGGCCCTGCCGGCCCCGAGTGGCTCAGCTGGGCCCCCCGGCTGACCAGAGCATGGACCCAGCCTGGTCCCCGGTGTCCCCGCTGCAGGCGGCCAGAGCCAGCCCTGAGCTCACAGGAGACATCTGCTTACAGCAGTGGAGACGGGGAGGTTAACGGCCGGGCAGCCCCCTCCCCCGCCCCCTCCCCTGGGCGACTTTTGGCTTTGGAACAGATGGCAGGGGCGGGCAGGGGCGGGGGGGGGGGGTGCAGAGGCTACTCCCACGTGGTCATCACACCCAGGAAATTTCCCACTGCGGGGCGGGGGGAGGCGGCGGCCGCCTGTCCTGGCAGCCCCCCTCTCCGCGCCATCTGATTTTAGGCTGGGGCAGTGGGTGGTGGAGGCAGGGAGGCCCCTGCATGGGGAGGAAGTAGGGGGCGGCCGACCACCGCCTGGCCTCCTGCGAGCCTTGCTCCCCTCATTTTTATTTCTGGGAAGCCTGGTGTTGTCCAGTGCCAGGGCCTCCTGCCGGACCCGGAGGCCGGACCTGGGAGGGGAGATCAGGGGTAGGGAGCCCTGGGGAGCCACACCCACAGCCGCCGACGAGGGAGCGGTGCGTTGGCACAGCCTGGGAAGGGCAGCCGAGGCCTGCTGGGTGCAGCCGCCTGTCACTCCAGCCCTGCCCCTCGCCCGTCGGGCCTCGGCGTCCCCACTTGTCCTTCCAGGTCCTGTGGGTGGGAGCCAGGCCGGACACCCCTGCCCGAGGCCCTGCGGCTGTGATCAGCCCCCCTCCTCCCTTCAGCTGTGTGGTCTCAGGCAAGTGGCTGAACCTCTCTGAGCTGTGCCCCGGTCATGGTGCTGCCTCACATCCCAGGGCCAGGCATGAATGAGCCAGTGAGACATGTGCACAGAGCACGCCGTTACACGTGTGCACGGAGCGTGCCGGCACCCTGTACGTTACCACTGCTCTTACCGCCGGTCCCGCCTGCCCCACACGGGCCAGGGCAGGGTGATGAGGAGGGAGTGCACAGATTCCCGCACTTGACATTGGGGTCTCAGGCCAATGTGGGAGTCCATGCTCCCGTCACGGGTGCAGGGTGGGTGTGGCCCCTGGAGTGGGAGGGCCGTGCCTCTGCTGTCTCCCTGTGGGGGCCCCCGGCTGTTATTCCTCTGTTACGGTTGGGGAAACTGAGGCCAGAGTCACATGCTCTGGGAAATGGGCCTCCCGCCCCCACCGTGGCTGCTGTGGCCTCTGCCGTGCGAGTGCCTGGGAGCTCCCCGCGTTCCCGAGCAGTAGTGACGGTGTGGGTTTCCCAGGTGAGAGAACGCAGGTCCGGGTCTCCTCCAAAAGCATCCACGCAGCCCCCGCGCTGCACACTGGTCGGCCATGAGCCCCGGGGCTCGTCCACGCAGCCCCCGCGCTGCGCGCTGGTCGGCCATGAGCCCCAAGACTCAGCCTGTGCCCTAGTCTGCTGTGCCTGCGCCACCTGGGTGCCCCGGCCCCAGGCTCCGCCCAGGGGAGTGCAGGAGCCTCTCCATGCCCCCTCTGGCCCCCAGAGGCCCCGGGCTAGGCTGACAGGGGTCACTCAGCAGCCACTCTGTCTGCGGCCCCGGGGACGCCCGGCTGGCCCCGCTCCCTCACCCGGGGCTGACCTGCGGTTGATTTATGCGGCTGAGGAGAAAGGCCACCGGAGGTGGGGCCCCTGGGGCGGGGGTCAGCGCAGCCAGGGAATGGGGCGGGGCCTGCCCTGTGACCCAGGTAGCTGGGGAGGCTGGGGGCAGGGTGGGCAGCCCAGGGGCCTCCGTGGGGTGAGGTGCAGCCTGGGTTCCTGCCATCTGGCCCACTCCCCCGAGGGGGAGGGGCGAGACAGATGGCAGGGGGTGGGCTCAGAGAGCGAGCCGTGGACTTTGTTCAGACACGCTTGCAGGCTGGAGCACACGGCCGCTCTCCTGGCTCTACCAGGCCTCTGTAGGTGGGGGGCAGGCTTCTGAGCCCTCCAGTCCAGGCTTGGCGGTGGAGACTTCCACACATGTGCACACACACACACACGCACACACGCACACGCATGTATGCACACAAACAGGGATAGCACACACGTGTGCAGAGAACTCTGCAACACATGCAAGCACATGTGTGTGCGTCTGCACACGGATGGACACAGGCGTGCAGACTCCCACAGTGCACACACACACGCTCTCACGGGGGCACCTCCGAGGGCCGGCCTCCCCTCCTCCCTGCCCAGCGCCACTGCCCGAGCCCACTGCCCGCTTGCAGTGAGATCCGCAGGGCGCCGGCCGCGCTCCCGCTCTCCCGCTCTCCGTCCCAGCCGTGCTGCGCCCACCATCGCCTGACGGGACCGGCACCTGTGTCTGTCTCGCTCTGCCCAGTGTCAGCCCTGAGCGAGGGCTTCCCTGATGCCCCGTCCAGCTCCTGCCTGGGAGATGGCCGCCCCGGGGCCACCCCCTAGACCGCTGGGTCCGAGGTGGGGGCCAGGGCAGGTCCCTCTCCGCTCTGCTGGGGTCTGGGAGTCTCCTGTGGAGTGTTCCGGAAGTCAGCGCAGGCCCAGCTTTGCTCAGGCTGACCACAGCCTGGGCGAGACCTCAGGGCTCCTGTAGAACGCTCTTTCCGCCCGCCCCGCGAGATGCGCTGTTCCCGGCACTCGTGGCCTGGGAGAAGCCCTCGTGGGCCCCACGTGCTGCACGTGTGTCTGGGATGTGTGTGCTGGGGCCGGAGGCGGGCAGCAGCCCAGACCCGGACGTCCTTCTGACGCCATACACCAGCAGGAAGCCAAGGTCAGGGGTAGTGTGGCCGGGGCCCAGCCCGCTCTCCCTGCCTGGGGTCGCAGGTCCCTGCTGCGGCCTCCCGGTGCGGGCAGCCCGGGGACCGGCCACCCGGCGCAGCGAGGGCCTGCAGTGGACACACTCAGGGCGGGATGTCCCCAGCTTTTAGGAGGTCCCGAAACCGCAGGCCACAGGGGAAGCCAGGCAGGCCGGTTCTGCGCCCAGAGAGCAGGTGAGTCAGCCCGCCCCGGCCCCGCGTGGGCTCTTAGCCAGAAGAATGCTGGTGAGCCATGCTGAGGAGCCAGGGCAGCGATGCGGGGGCCTGGCTGACGCCGGAGCTGGGGGAGCCGGCCCTTCCTCGTGGTGGGGCTGCCCTGTGTGCCCGCGTGCCGCGGTCGCCCCTCCTGCCCTCGTTATGACAACTGAAGCCGTCTTCTGACGTGGCCCGTGGGTCCCAGGCAGGGTCACCCCCAGGGGGGAGTTGCCGGGGAAGGGCTGTTGTCTGGGCTGGGCCCTGCGGCACGTGTAGGAGTTTTCCAGTTGTGACGGAAGAGGGCCGGAATGCACCAAAGGGACTGCCGTGCCCCGCCCCATTCCCTCTGCGCGCGCTCTCCTCGCGCCGCCGGCTGGGGCCGCCCCGTGCCGTCGCACTCCTCTGTCTCGGCCTCCGCCCCCACAGGAGCTTTGGCACCTGCCCGCGGCCTCCCAGCACCTCCGAGGGTGCTGGGTGCTTGGTTGGTGGTTGACACACCCTTCCGAGTGAATGAGGGGATGTGATGGGGGCTCAGACGGCTTGGGGAGCTCCTGTGTTGGGAAACGGGAGATCGAGCCCAGCCGCACAGGTGAACTGAGGCTGGGGTGCCAGGCTCCGGCTCGGTCACAGGGCCCTGTCCTCTGGCCAGGACAGGCGTGATGTGACACTCAGAGTCCGGCGTGCCAGGGGCCCCGAGGGACCCGGGAGGAGGGGCAGGGACCCTCGCAGCTCTCGGTCCCCTGCGGTGGCAATGGCTGCCCTGCGGGCTCCCACGTGGGCATCCCACGGCTGTTGTGGCACAGTGCCACGCACGGGCGGCCTCCCACGGGCTCGTGACCTGACATAGAAGGCCAATGCCAGTGATGCCTTCGGGGGATCCCCAGGTGTCTCATGATCGTGGGTAGTGCTTGGGGCTCTGGCCACGGACACTGCACCCCAGGCTCCGCCTCCGTCCCCGTGGCCGTCTCCCTGCATCTCGGTGGCTTCTCTTCTTGCCGGGACGTCAGCTTGTGATCCGACCTGCTCTCGTCTGGGGATCCTTCCCTGACAGGGTCTGCCAGAGGCTCAGGTGGACACGCAGGGGGCGGGGCTGCCAGCCAGCCAGCTGTGCCCCCTCCCTTCCCCGCTGGGTGGGACTCCGCGCCCCGCGTCACTGCCCCCGGTCCCACCTGCACCCCTCTCCTGCTCCCGCACGCCAGCCGACGGGCCACCCTCGTCCTGCCCTCCCACAGCTGACGCCCAGGCGCGCTGGAAGCTCCCGGACCCCTTCCTGGCGTGCCTGGCTCCTTCTCGTCATCCAGCAGGCCGCTCTCTCCTCCTCCTTCCCCAGGAAGGACCCAGCCCCGAATGGCAGCAGCGCCCAGACCGAGAGGGCCGGCTCCGGACTGGACCCTTGCCACTTTCAGAGCGGCATCCAATGAACCGCCCATGTCCATCGTGCCACCGAGGGGCACACAGACCGATGAGGGCCGGGAGCAGCCCTGTGCCGACTCCTGGGCCTGTCGGGGCGTCCCAGGGGCCACCGTGCCCACTCGGAATCCTGACGGCACCTTACCTGTCTCCCCGTTGAGGTCCTTCTGTGTCCAGGCCCAGCTGCAGGTGTCCCATGCGAGCGTGGTCCCCAGCAGGTTGGCCACCGAGCACTCCCAGGTGACGAGTGGCCTGACGGGCCCCTGCCATGCCGCCAGCACAGAGCAGAAGCTGCCACACAGCCCAGACTCCGGTTTGGCAGGGTGTGCGCCAGTGAGGCGGATGGAGTCCTGGCCGCAGCTGTGTGACCCCAGGCAGGTTCTTGGCCTCTCTGTGCTAGTAACCACCTTCCTCCTGGTCACTGAGGGCATGCAAGGAGGCACGGGGGGAGTGCGTAGGTCCAGCGCTGACCCGACGACACTTGTAAAGTGTTAGCTGATGTTGTTATGAGCGAGAACACGAGTATTGTTACAAGAAGTAAGACCTGCAGGGAAATGCAGGCGACAGCTGCTGGCTGCGTTCTGCAGACGCAGCACCGTGGCACCTCCGGGGAGCCCGGTGAGTCACGGGCACTCCGAGAGGAACCGGCTTGGGCACACGGAACCCGGTGGGCTCGGCCAGGACGGGTGCAGGCGGGACGCTCGCCTGGTCCCCAGCTCCCCCTCGGGGCAGAGCGCAGTCAGCGGCTGTCCAGGTGGCGCCAGTGGTGAACGGGCTCTTGGTGGCAGGGGTGGGGCCATGAGGGGCTCCGCCCAGGGTGACCCAAAGCGTCTGCCGAGCGCCCGACGTGCCCAGAGGCTCCGGGTCTCCCCGCTGCTGAGCCTGAGCCGGGGCCCAGAGCGGCCTGGGACACGGGGGAGGGGGCGCTTTCTGCGGGTCTGCTTCCTGGCTGCAGGCCAGAGGGCAGAGGTCACGGCCTGCCACTCATGCCTGGTCTCTGGTGTCCCAGATGTCTGCAGGCGGGGTGGGGGCGAATCCTCGGCTCCTCCGCACACGCGCACACGTGTGTACACACATACACACACGTGCACACGCTACAGCTGGGGCTCTGGGCGGGCAGGAAAGCCACCTCCAGTGGCTGGTGGGGAGGGCCTGGAACCAGCACCTGGCCAGCTGCCTCTAACCCCCCAGCCTTGCCGCGGGTGTTCCAGGTGTGGGAGCCGAGGCTGGGGCACGGGACCCCCCTGGGGTCCTGTCTGTACCCCTCCCCATGCTCGCCGCCTCCCTGCTGGGGAGGTTGCCACGGCGTTTGCACCTGCTCAGGGCAGGCAGCTTTAATTCCCCAGGATCCCCCCGCCGCACGCGCGCTCACAGGCGGGGAGCTGCGGCTGTGTGAAGAGCACGCCTCCCACTCCATCTCCCCAGCCTCAGCTTCCAGCGGCGCCACAGAGGCCCCCCTGTTCCCAGCCGCGTGGCCCAGGGCCTGGGTGCTCCTGCTGCCTTCCCAGGGGCAGCAGCCACGTGAGGCCCTTGAAGGCTGGACGAGGGGAGGGGCCGGCACGGAGCTGCCCGCCCCGCTGCTCCCCAGGATGGAGGGGCGTGCGGGAGGCTGATGGCCGCCTCTCCCGCGAGGGGCAGCCGGTCCCCAGGCTCCTCGCAGGTGCAGGCCCGGATTCTGTTGAGCTCAGCTCGGCGTGGCGGGCGGCTGGCAGCGGGCTGCCGAGCCTGCGGAAGGTAGCAGCCATCTGCACTGTGATGAAAAGCCCCGAGGATGATAAATAGACAAGTCGCACTTTTATTGGATTGCAATTCGGGGAGCAGCCACTTTGGGTTTGGCACCGTGTTAACGACAGATTTCTGCTTCCCTTGCAAGGCCTGGCCTCGCGGGGCGCGTGCCAGCAGCTCGGCCTCTGCCGGGGGAGGGGCGGCACCCCTCCCCCGCCGGAGCAGCCCGCTCCTGCCAGCCCTCACCCCGCTGCCTCCGGGGGCGTCTGCTGCGGCTCCCTCGGGTCAGGACCCTGGGTTCGAATCCCAGTGTTGACACCCACTCTGCTGACCTCCGGGCCCGTTGCTGACACGGGCAAACAGCGGCGTTTCCCTAAGAGGCTCGGAGGTCCCGTGGGCAGCGACCACGTGTGGCACTTGGAGAGGGGCCTGGTGCGCACGGGGTGAGCGCCCCATCCCCACCCGCTGGGTGCTGCCAGTGCTTCTGGCCCTGGCATCCTGGAGGGGGCTGGATTTGATTCCTCTGCTGGCTGGGTAGGAGTGGCAGTTCTGGGCGCTGGCTGGGAGGCCTTGGGCCATGTCTGAGATGCACCGTGCCTCAGTCTCCCCATCTGTCGGGGCGCAGCCCTGGCATCACCCTCCCTCCCCCCTTGGCAGGAGTCACTGAGGGCTGGGGTGACAGGGCGGCGACCGGTGCAGCGAAGGAAAGGAGGTGGAAGGTGGCTCCTTGGGTGGCCCCGTGGACATCCTGTGCGCCCAGCCTGGGGTCCTGGAGCTCAGCCCAGAAACTGGACAGGGCCGTGTGGCCGTCGGGGTTCCACATGGCCGTCGGGGGCCGTGGGCGCACGGGGCGTGGCTGAGCCTCCTTGTCTGTGCTCTCCAGGCCCTGCCCCGTGCCTGCCCCTCCTGCTTCCGGCTGTGCCCATCGGAGGGTCTCTCCCCCTGCCCGGGCAGGAGCTCCCACCCCCCCACGCCTCCCTGTGCCCCCTCCCGCAGTCTTCTGGGTGCTCTTCCCACATTGGCAGGGGGCCGTGGGCCCAGAACTGGCCTCTCACGGCTGGGCCTGAGCCACAGCCCCCCTCAGAGCCCAGGAACCACACTGGGAGTGGCTTGCCACGGCACGTGGCTGTGCTGCTGGGCGGAGGACTCGGCCGTGCCCATTTTCCAGGTGAGGTAGCCGGGGATTCACAAGGCTCAGAGTTGGGTTTTTTTTTTTCAGATGTGTTTATTAATTTGGGGCTCCAGGGACCTGCTTGAGGTCGCAGTTTCCTGACGCCCACGCAGCGTGCGCTCCCATGCCCACCATGTCCTCCAGCAGTGGCCGGGCAGACACCAGGGACCAGTGGGCCTCGCCGCGCCTTCCGACCGCCTGGCAGCCTTGAAAGGTGGCTGGGGTGCAGCCAGGCTTCCGGGCCCTTCCAGAGGCTCTCCGGGTGGTTGTGATCGGGGGCTGTGGCAGGGGACCCCCTGAGCCGGACTGGGAGCTCTCCAGAAGCCATCGACGCTGCATGGCGGTATCTCAGAAGCAGGGCTGGGGGCGAGCCCTTGTGCAGCACCTGCCGTGCGCCCCGAGCCGCCCTGAGCCGCCCCGAGCCGCCCCGAGCACCTGACCCATGCCCGCGTTAACCCCGTGCAGTACACAGGAGACCCAGAGAGACGGGGGAGGGGGACAATGTGCCCCTCGCTTTCGGTCCCTTCTGAAGAGAGTGAGACCTGTGGCTGCCTGCCCTCCCTCCGCTGAGTTACAGAGGGGGGCTCAGGAGCGAGGCTGGCAACCCGCCCCGCGCCGCCCCCGTCCCCTGCCCCCTGCCCGCAGCCCGGGGCAGGAAACCACCAACGTGCTCGGGCGAGCGGCAGCTGCCGCTAACAGGTGAGCCCTCCCCGCGCACGGCCTCTCCCAGGGCCGCCCGGAGAAGTCTGTAATGAAGTGCAGCTGTGAACTCCGGTTTTGGGTCAGAAAGGCAATTTCTCATCTCTCCATGCAGCAATTGAGTCGAAAATCCGGGAGCTGTTTGCCTCGTTCGGTGCCCGTCGCCCCCCCCCCCCCCCCCCAGCCCTCACGCTCCAAAGCGGGAGGCTCGGGCAGGCGTCAATATTGACTCTGTGGAAGGCAGGTGGCCGGGTGCGGGCGGGGCAGCCCGGGGCCGCGCGGTGGGAGCCGGGAGCAGCTGGCCAGGGTGCCCCGGGAGAGCGGCAGCCTGTTTTTCCTCTCGTTTTAATTGCTCTCCGTGACTCTCGGCGCGGCCCCATTCACCTCGCCCGGCATGTTGGCTCGGGGCTCCCACCGCGCACCACATCTGAGGCATTCAGGAGGCGCCAGGCAGCTGTTCCCAGCCTAACCGACTTTCCCGGATGGCTCCCGGCCTGGAAGGGTCGAGTAAAACAAAGCCAGAGGCTGGCTGGGAAAACCTCTGGGCCTCCCCAGGCCGGTGGCCTGCAGCTGGCCCGAGCCGGTGCAGGGACGGGCGAGGAGGAGCCGCCTGGCCCCCCGAGGGGGTTGTGGTCACGGCCCTGCTGTGCCGCCTCTGCCACAGGTCTCCCCAGGAGCCCAGATGGACCTGGGGGTGGGGTGGGAGGGGGCTGCTTGCCAAGTGAGGTTGGCGGAAGGCGGGCAGGCGGTGGCTCCGCCCCCTCTGGGAGCAGTGCTCACCTCTGAGCTAAGAGCATTCTGTGAGAGTGGATGGATGGCCTGAGTGGCTCCTGCGCCCTGTAGGACGTGAGGGCTGGACGTGAGAACCCGCCAGGAGACACCCGCCATGCTGACGGCGTGGTACCATGTCCTCTGGTGGGGGGGTGAAATACAGAAAGGAGCAGCCCCAGCCCCTTCTTGGCCACCAAGGGAGGGCCCGGGTTGCAGCCCCAGTAATCTCTGGCCTCCAGCCCGTTGCTGGAACCTGCCAGCTCCGTTGTGGGCCCTGGCGCCATTGCTGGCAGAGCTGGCTGGCCTGGATGCACCTGCAGGGCCGCCTCGCCGAGCTCCCATCACCACCACCGTCGGGGTGCAGACCTGACCCCCCAAAACGGCGGCCCCTGCCATTATGGATGTCTCCTGTCCCCACGGCTTGCAACCTTTATTTAAGAGGCAGAGTGACAGAAATGGAAAGATACAGGGGGAGGGAGAGAGCGAGCGACAGAGCGAGAGCGAGCGCCTCCGTCTGCGGGTTCACTCCCCAAATGGCTGCGACAGCCAAGGCTGAGCCAGGTGGAAGCCCGGATCCTGGAGCTCCACCCTGGTCTCGTGCGCAGTGCAGGCCCAGGCTCTGGGGCCATCTCCACAGCTTTCCCAGGTGCCTTAGCAGGGAGCTGGATTGGAAGCGGGGCAGCCGGGACCTGGGGTGCAGCATCCCAAGCCCCATGTAGCTGGCTGTGCCACGACGCCTCCCCCCTCCCATAGCTTTGCCTTCGCTGGGATGGCGGACAGGTGCACACGCCCACTGTGAAGCCCCTGGCCCCTCCGGCAGCAGTGGCCAGACAGCCCCGCCCTGCCCGTCCGCCCAGTCCTTTCTTATCCCTGGAGAGCCCCGCGCCTGTGTGTGGTAAGCAAGGAGCAGCCCCGCTGAGACCCCGCGTGGTGTCAGTTTAGACGGAGGCTGGAGACGCATCCTCGTCCCTGCCAGAGACCCGTAGCCGGTGCGAGTAATTGGATTTTAATACAACGAATGGCCGTGCGGGAGCCGTGTGCTGCCCTGGCCTGCGCCGCGGCCCTGCAATTAAGCCGATTATGTGTTGAGAGTCGCGCTGCCCCGGCTCTGCGCGTCTCTGATTTGATGGCGCCGCCAGCAGGGTTGGTTATTTATTTGCCCGACTTTCCCGAGCGGGGATGTGGAGGGGGATAATTAACACCAGGTGCCGAGCCCGGATCCAGCCTGTGTGTCCCCCAGGAACCACCTGGACGGACTCCGAAGCGTGCTGCCTCCGGGCCTCTGTACCCGGGGTCCTGACTCTGCGGACTGGGCCCCTGGTGTACAGCACATGGATTCTTCTGGAAGTCTGGGCTGACCGGGCGGAGCCCCCTTCCTCCATCTCCGGGCTGGGGGAGATCCAGGACGTGTGGAATCTCAGAGGGAGGGGCCCAGCCAGAGGGACATCTGGTGGGCGGGGCTGCGGGCTGGCGTCCGCGCTCCCCGTGGGTTCTGTGAACAAACACTTGTCTTCCTGCCAGGCGCTCCGTTAGGTTCATGCTGGGTGGGTTGGGACCCCTGCCTCGGGGCCTCCCTCTCCCCCTGCTGTGTCCCAGGAACCTGTGCATGTGTGTTTTGGTGATCCATACCACTCCCTCGCCTCTGGGTTTTGTTTTGTTTTTTAATTTATTGGAGAGGGAGAGGTCTTCCAACCACTGGTTCCCAATTGGCCACAATGACCGGAGCTGCACCAATCCAAACCAGGAGCCAGCAGCCTTTTCCAGGTCTCCCAACAGGTGCAGGGGCCCAAGCACTTGGGCCATCTTCTGCTGCCTTCCCAGGCCATAGCAGGGATCAGAAGTGGAGCAGCCGGGACTTGAACCGGCGCCCACATGGGATGGCGACGCTGCAGGCAGTGCCTTTACCCGCTACGCCATAGCGCCAGCCCTTTCCTCTGTGTTTTGACTTCATGACCCCTAGGGGTGCCCAGCGCCGGGCACGGTCCCCGCTGACTCGGTATGTGGATTCTGGGCAACCTTGGACGGAGGAGTCACAGGACACTCGGGGCCCCCATCTGCACGGGGGGCAGGGGCAGAGCTGACAGGTGCAGACGAGGGGAAACTATTCTGGGGTTCTCGGTGGTCGTCGGGGGCTGGGAGCCCCAGGCAGCTGTCAGTGCCTCCACACTGTGTCACCTTCCTGGGACAGGCACGTGCGGGGGCCTGGCGCTGAGCGCTCAGCTTGTGCGAGGTGCCTGGTAATCCTACCAGTGGGGAGCAAGGGAGGAGGCAGGGAGGGAGGTGGCCACCGGCAGTCGGGGGTGCCGGGCTCCCCTCTCTCTCCGGATGCAGCCCCTGGGAAAAGCTGCAGGTCTGTCGGGGCCGGGGAGGGGGTGCTGGGCAGGCCCAGGGACCCCTGAGCCTTGGAGGAGGAGTTGGCAGGTCCCTCCCATTCCCGTCTCCCCCGCTTCTCACTGATCCCAACAGAAAAGCCCAGGCTTGCCCCAGAGGCTGCTGGGCACACGGCCAGAGGAAGGTGGGCGAGGAGGGCGTGCAGAGCCCCCGCGGGGCTTGTCTGGGAAAGATCAGGACCCCAGGGTCAGGGAGACGGGGGAGGGGCAGGGAGGGCCTGGCCATGAATCCCAGGAGGTTGGCAGCCACTGGCTGGAGCTAGGGGATCGGGGGGGGGGGGGGGACTGCCTGACCTGGGAGTGGATACGACCTGCTGTCCTTGGGTGGCTGAGGACAAGGGCCCACAGTGCCCCCACCCCCTGGGCTGCAGGCCGGCCCCGCCCCTGCACTCCCAGCGTGAGACCCAGGGGTGATGCCGCCCCACCACACGGGCGGGCGTCTGGCGTCTGGCTTCGGCCTGGCTGGGCCGGGGGCAGCTCGGGGCCCGAGGGGCCACCCTGAGGCCGTGGCCATTTGTTCGGAGCAGACCCTGCAGGCTCACTGCCCATCTCAGCCGCGGCCTTGGGGACAACTCGAGGAAGCCGGGCCCCGGGCAGCGGCCCAGCCCGCCACCCTCTGGCCACGACTGGGGAGCGAGGCAGTGTCCGCGCTCCCCATGCCGGACCAGCTGTAGAGACCCCTGCTGAGCGCGCAGCTGGCCAGTGCACAGCCTTCCGGACCGGCAGAGCGCTGCCCAATGGGAGCAGTGGCTCGGGCTGGGAGGGAGCCGGGAGGGCTGGCGCTGTCTGGCAGGTCCCAGGGAAGCCGGTGTGGATGTAGCCCTGGCAAGGAGGCGGCCAAGCTGCGCACTGCCCAGGGGGACAGGCTGGGGCAGGGCCCCTCACCTGCGAACAGCCCTCTCCCAAGTGGGGTCCCCGACAGCCCCTGGGGACGCGCTGGTCATCCCTGCCCGACCCAAGTGTCAGCGGCTTGGGCACGAAGGCCCTTCCTGGTCTGCAGGCATGGGAGGGCCCAGGCTCGGGGGTTCTGCTGTGGCCCTCAGCCTGGGCGTGCTCAGCCTGCCCCCCCACCCTGCACGCCCGCCCTCGGGTGTTGGAGGGAGGAGCAGGGGCCCCTCCCACCCTCAGGAGAGCCTCTGTGCCAGTGGAAAGGGGGCGTCCCCCTCCGGGCCGACACGCCTGCACCCAGGGGCTGACGGGAGCAGATCGAGGCTCGCGATGCCGTTCCCTGGCAGGTGCTTGTGCAGTGAACGCTTTGAACAACTGCGCTTGGCGGCCCTGCTCCCGGGGCTCCTGTTGGCTCCCGTCACCACCACCTGGTGGGCTCGCCAGGGCCTCAGAGCACAGACCACCCAGCTGCCCTCTGAGCCCGGGGAGCCCAGGGTCCTCCTGTCACCGCCCTGCCCGTTGCCCACGTGCTCAGTGGACGTGTGTCAGGGTGCCTTAACCGTTGTGCAGCTGAGAATACCGATGCACGCTGACGGCACTTGCGGCAAGCCCTTGCTAAGACCTAATGTCCCTCCCCGGCGGGCTTCGCCCTGTGGTCCTGGCACCTCTGTGTGCGGAGCCACGCAGCCTCCACGCCCGCTCTTGCAGACGGAGCTGCGGCCGCCCGCCTGGGGTGCAGAGCGAGGTGGTGGCCTGGCTGGAGCTGCGGCCGCGCTCCGGGCTGCTCGTAGGCTCAGCGTTCTGTGAGGTCCCGGCAGGCAGCCGACCCCACGCCCCTGCGAGATCCTGCCCTGCGTGGTGCCTTCACCCGAGGTCACTCTGTGACCTTGGACACACAGACCTGGGGGACAGGCCAGCTGCACTCGGCGGCCCTCCTGGCCCGTGCCCCTTGGGCTGGGAGGATCTTCTATAGCCACTGAGGCTGCCCTGGGTGACACCTTGTGTCCCCCCAACACACCCCATCCTCCGCGTTCTCAGCCCTGGGTGCCCAGGGGAGCCACTCAGAGCCTGTTAGATTCTGATGCCACCGGCGGGGGTGGGGTCCGTCGTCTGATACCATCAGTTCCAGCACAGACGACAGCCACACCTTGCCCCCGTGGGAGGGACGCCGGCGCGTTAGGAGTTGGACACCCGGGCACTTCACAGACGTGCTGTGTGCAGAGTCCAGCTCCGGGCATCAGCGGCAGAGAGGAGCGCGAGCTTGGGTGACCGAGGCCTGGGGGCTGCCCCAGAGACGCCTGGTGAGAAGCCAAGGCCGGGCAGCCACGGGCGGTCTCGGTCTGCACTTACAAAGGCTGTGGCCGGGCACAGGTATTACGAGCCGAGCAGAGTCGCGGGACGTGCAGGGGGCTGCCTGGTGGTACGTGATTCTGACGACCTACAGCCAGGGGCTTGGCCCGGTGGGGTTTGCGTCCTGGGTGTGCAGCCTAGCCAGCCTCGGGCAGGAGAAGACCCCGGGCCCCTGCCACCCCACACCCTTAGTGGCCGCCTGCTTGGGACGGAGCTGAGCGCAGGGGGAGAATGTCTCTGAACGGCCTTGCCCTGGGCGCGCCCCCAGCTGTCCTCCGGGAGGTCGGCAGTGCCCGTGCGCGGCCAGCAGCACCCTGCTCCCCAGAGGTCACAGTCAGCGGTTGCCAGATACGCCCCCGGGGACAGAACCACCCCCTTGGGAACAAGCAGCCCTGGTTTGAATCATGGCCCTCACCCTGGCTGCACGTTGGGGCCAACCCCCCCCCCCATTGGGGCTGCCAGCCACGCCCAGGGCCTCCGGATGTCCCTGGTCTGGGTGCAGCCGGGCGAGGGCGAGCAGGTTTCTCCGCCCCAGGTGGTTCCAGTACGCTGTGAGGTCTGAGACCCCTGGTCCGGCTGTTTGTGCAGTGACTCACCCTAGGGATCGCAGACTAAAGCCCCCCTCCCAGTAATCAGGATCACCTGGGGGTCTCTGGCCTGGGCACATGAGGTCCCCTTGCAGCCTGAAGCTCCATGGTTCTGAGCTGGGGCTCCTGGCGCCTCCCCCTTCCATCCCGGGTTGGGCCCCTTGCTCTCCGCCCCACCCCCACCCCCTTGGATCCCTTGCTCCCCCCTCCCGGCCCTGCAGCCCCCTTGGGCCCCTTGCTCTCCCCCACACACCACCCCCTTTGCTCCCCCCGCCCCCGCGGCCCCCTTGCTGCCCCCCCGCAGCCCCCTTGGGCCTGTATCCCAGCCGTCATCCTGCGGCAGCGCCAGCAGCCCGGCCCCTCCCTCCGTCTTCCCAGCCGGTGGCTCTCAGCGCGGCATGATTTAGTAGGCGGCGAGAGGCTGGCCCGCACTTATCTGGAAAGGAGAGGCCCGCAGCCCCCCTCCTGGGAGCTGGGGCGGAAGGCTGAGCACACCTCTCCCGCGCTGGAGCAGGCGGAGAGCCCGCAGCCTCGCTGCGCCCCGCCCCAGGGCCCGGCCCAGCTCCAGGAGAGGGGGCGGGGGGACCCCCCCGCCGTCGCCCGCCGCAGGCTGCTCAGCTCCTTCCCAGCCCTAAAGCGGGGAGCCCAGACACCCCAGAGAGATGTCAGGTGGGCTGGCTCCGCCAGGGCAGGGGAAGCCCCCGGCCCGAGCCTTTCCCTCCCCCCCTTCCTGGGGAGGAATAACAAAAGCGGAGCGCGGAGCCGGGCGCGGGGAGCCGCAGCCCGCGGGACGGAGAAATGAAAGGCGGCCCAATTAGAGGCTTTGGTTCTGCAAACTTGATGCTCGGCACTTGAACTGTCACGGCGCAGCCTTAATTAGCGGCGTTGGGGGAGAGGTCACGAACAGCTCAGCAGTCCTGACAAGCCTGCGGGGCGGGGGCGTGCGGGGGCGGGGAGCCCGCGGGAGGCGCCCCGGCTGCTGCTGCGTGACCCCAGAGGCCCCCTTCCCCCCTCCGCTGGCGCCCCCGGGAGCCCCCGCGCCGCGCGCAGTGTGCTCAGCGCCGCGGGGAGGAGGGGGCGGCCCAGACCCTGCAGTCCCGGCTGGGCGTGCTCGGAGCAGCAGCTGTCCAGTGGAAAAGTCCCTTGTGAGGGCAAGTGGCCTTGCCCCGGCCCGGCAGTCCTGCGCGACCTGGGGAGGGGGCGTGAGCCCTGGCAGGACCCCCTGGCACCGGGCAGACCAGGGGACTCAGATGTGGGGCAGGAGGCAAAGAACGGGGGAGGGGCGTGTCTGTGCCCCTTACTTGTGGGGGGGGCTGGCAGGACCTGGCGGGGACCGTGGCCTCCCCCACCCCACAACTTACCCCCTCCCAGCTCCCTCAGCACCTGCCTGGGCCCGCCCAGCCTCCTGGCAGCCCTGGCCCCCAGGGGCGCTGTGCCTCTGCGGGGTGGGTGGGGATGAGGGTGTGGACGTGGCGGTGAGCAGAGCAGGGCGGGGCCAGCTCAGATACCCAGGTCCCACCAGGCAGTTGCAGCGGCAGAAGGGGTGGGGCCGATGGCCCCAAGAAGCCCCCCCCCCGCCCCACGGGAGGCTGGACCCCTGGGCTGTAGGTGATTCACCTGCTGACCTCCAGGTGGGCGAGGGGAGGGCAGTGCGCAGCCCCGCACCCCCCCCCTCCCCGTGGCCTCACGCCTCCTCGTGTGGCTCTCTGCCTGTTAGCGGCCTCCCAAGCTTTTGCCTTTTGGAAACGCTGGGGGTGGGGGAGGAGGGGAGTCGTTCCTGGAGGGAGGTGAACACTTGATGGTTTCAGTTCAGCCGCAGAAAGAGCTTAAGACAAATCCCCATCCGGCGGCTGTTGGCTTGGGCGGTTAGCGGCGCCCTGGGGGCCCGGCGGGGGCAGCGGCTTGGAGCTGGGGAGGCCTGGGCTTCCCTGGTGGAGCTGAGCCAGCCGGCAGGAGTCTGACCCTGGCCGCCCTCCTCCGGCTGGGGGGCTGAGCCTCAGTTTCCCCAGGGTGGATGGGGGTGGCGGGGGTCCTGTGGGTTGCCCGGGGTGTTGGCACAGCCCCCACTTTGTGCCGCCGTCCGTCGGGCACCCCAGCTGTGCTGTCGGGATGCCAGGCTGACCCTGTGGGGCAGGAGGGCCCCACTTTGTCTCCAGCACTCAGCTGGGGGCCGGGGGCGGGTGCCGGCTCAGGCTGGGGACTGCGTAGGACCCCTCTGGGCATGGCTGGGGTGGGGGTCCCCTCCATGGCAGCGCCACCCCTGACCTGTGCTTGGGCCCCCGTCTGCACAGCACCATGGGGGGAGGCAGGGGCTCCGTGCCCCTGAGGACGCCCCACCCTGCTCAGGGTCACACAGCTAGAGGCGGGGGAGGGGAAAGGCCCACCCTGGAGACGATTCCCCAGGGCAGCCGGCTGTCACCCCGCACACCCCTTCTCTAGAAAGATGGGTCACCCAGCCACCGTCCCAGCCACCGTCCGTAGCAGCCCCTCATGCAGGGGACAAGTCCATTCTCCGTGGCCTGCTCCGCCCTGCCCCTCCCCCAGCTGTGCAGCTGGTCTGGGGGGGGGGGTGGAGACGCCGAGCTGTTGGCCTGGTTCTGCCGCCTCGGTGCTGTGTGACGTGGGGCGAGTGACCGTCCCTGCCTGTGCCGCCTCTGTGGAGTGAGCGCTGATGATAAGGGCTGGACGCGGTCGGATTAGTCAGCACCGGCTGCTGCTGGTTTTCTTCGACCGCGATGCCCTTCCTGCTTCTCTCTCTGATCTCCCCATAACTCGGGCATGCCGCCTCCTCCGAGAAGCCTTCCAGGTGCCGCCTAGCCACGAGTCATCTCCCCTCCTCTGCCTGTCCTTGTGGAGGTGCCCTCTTTGCGCCTGTTTCGTCTGCCGTCCGACTGTAGTTTCTAGAGTGAGGAAGCGTGTGGGTCTCATCAGAGCGCCCCTGGGAGCCCAGGAGGCGTTGCTGGGTGGGCAGTGCCCAGGAATCTTTCTGGGCAGACCAAGGAGCATTGTGTTCCGTTCGCTACCCGGCCAGTGAGTGCTGGAGCAGCTGCCCGAGGGGAGGCCTGGGATGCCTGCCATGGCCCGCACGTGCCCGGGGCGGGAGGGGGGGTAGACGCTCACTCTCTCCCTGGGGCCCGGCGAGCAGGTGTGCCAGCCGGCAGCAGCCCCTGTGGGGATGTGCGCACGGGCTCTGTGGGGGAGGCCAGGCTGGGGGAGGGGCCCCTTCGCTGTCTGCCCATTCCCAGAGCAGGGTGCGCCCGAGTACCCCTGCAGCCTGCCGGCCGTGCCGTGGCTGCCAGGGCAGGGGGCCTGCTGGGCTGCGTCCCCTGGGGTCCCGTGGCCGCCACGGGGCCTCATGGCTCACGCTGCTGCCCCGAGGGGTCGGCGGGCCGGGGGCGGGGCTCGGCGAGGGTGGGCGTTGGCCACACTGCCCGCTGCTGGTTAGTGCTGACCGTGGCATCGTTTGAGCTTCTGTCTGCTGATAAACAAAGCAGACAGGTCGCTTCAGGTTTGCCAGTAGAACCGAGAGTCGTGGGCAGGCCAGCCCACAGGAAGGACCGGCCAGCAGACGTGGGCCTGCGGGGTGGTGGAGTGGCCAGGCTCCTGGGCCGCTGGCCACGGCTGCGGGAGAGCGCGGGGCCCGTGCTCCGTGCCGTGTGTCTGCGCTCACCCCGCCCGGCCACGCGGAGCCCTGGCCCGGACTCGGGCAGCCTGGCTGTGCCGTGGCGGCTCTGTTCCTCCACATCCGCCCTGGGAAGGGAAGGCCCAGGCGGCACCTGTCTCCTTGCCGGCCGAGCAGGTTCCCCGGGACGGGAGCCTGGGCGGGGGCGTGTTCCTCTCTGTCTTTCAGGTAAAAGGGAAGTGAGTTCATAAAACAAAGCACTGGCGTTTCGCTTGCCTCGGCATCTCGGGGCCAGCCGGCAGCTCCCGCTTGGGGTCTTGTGCGGTTGGGGCTGGGTTGTCCGGAGGACTCCCTGCTCCCACGGCCGGGGCGGTGCCGCTGGGGCACCATGCGCCTCTGCCCAGCGGCCCTGCCGGACAGCCAGGGGGTCACGGCCGGTGTCTCCCCGAGCGAGAGGGTCTGGCCTTCGCTGACCTAGCTTCAGTGGTCACTTGCTGTCACTTCTGCTCTGGGCCCCAGGGGAGGGGGAGGTATCGGCGCCGCCGCCGGCCTCCTGCAGGTGAGGTTGCGTGGTTAATGCTGGGCATGCACAGCGGCTGGGATCCCAGAGTTGCTTTCCCGCTGATGCTCACAGGGGCAGAAGGGATGCTGGGACCCGGCGTGGGGGAGGCTCTGGGGCTGGGGTCCTGCCGTCTGCTGTGCCGTGGCTCCGTCTCTGCCCATCATCTGCCTCTGCACTCACCCGTGGGGCCTCCGATGTGTCCGCATCCTGGGATCCTTGGGCCATGGTGGGGGAGGGGCAGGAGGAAGAATCTGGAACCCTGGGCCAGCTCGTCCGTCCTGGGGCCAGCACGTCCCTGGCCGCACATGGGGCTGGTCCCCCCTCGGAGAGCTTGGAGAGCGGCAGCCGGCCAAGGGACTGACCACTTGTGCACAGGTGCCCCGCAGCGCCCTCTCTGGACGGAAAACAGCGTAGCGCTGCCGACATGGGCCATCTGTGCTGCCCCACACGCGTGCCCCCCGGGAGCCGCAGAGGGTGACCTCGCTGGAAATGGGATCTGTATGGCTTCAGTCCGATAAGGATATCAAGATAAAATCATCCTGGATTAACTGGGTCGGCCCCCATCCAGCGACAGATTGCCTTGTAGGGTACAGAAGGGCTGACGCCCCGGGGGGTCCCACGTCGGAGGGCCTGGGTTCACCTCCCAGCTCTGGCTCCTGGGTCCAGCTTCCTGCAGGTGTGGAGGGACCCGGGTCCCCGCTACCCTTCTGGGAAACCCAGGCGGAACTCCTGGCTCTGGGCTCTGGGCTGGCCCAGCCCTGGCTGTTTCGAGCACCTGGGAGATGAGCCAGCAGACAGAAGGGCTCGGTCTCTCTACTGTTCAGATATATGAAGTGAACTTCTAGAGTGTTCCTCGTGGACCCCCAGAGCCCCCACTTTGAGCACACACCAAAGCTGCTGTCAGGGGAACCCTGCAGACCGCTGGCCGGGTGGGACCTGAGTGGGGGCCCGAGGCTCTTTCCTGAGCCCTGGCTCGCCCGCTCCCTGGCCACTGTGGCCACGTGGCCCGTGGTCGCCCTGTGCTGCCGTTCCCTGCTTGCCTCTGGGGTTTGGGAGCCCCTGGTGGGTGCCTGGCTCACCCCACAGCTGGCACAGCCCATGCGTGTCTTAGGGGAGCTGGGAGGGTCGTGTGCACACCGGGGGGGGGGGGGCTGGCAGAGCCCAGGGGAGCAGAGTGACCCCCGAGGGCTTCTCTCTGGGGACGGTGCAGGCAGTGTCCCCGTGGCCATTGGTGGCTTCTCTAGGAGGAAGCCGAGCGCCCAAAGGGAACCAAAAAAACAAGACGATAAAATCAGAGCGAGGGAATTTTTAATGGTGATTATCTCCTGGCACGCAGCGCGCTGCCATCTGGCAGACACGGCCCACGGCAGCTCGGTGCCGGCAGGGAGGCGGTGGCTGCGGGGCCCCTGCTGCTGGGCCGCGGGAGCCCAGCTAGGCATTCCCTCGTGGGTGATTCTGGGGCCCTCGGGTGGGGGGCTGGACACAGTGGCCCACGGCTCAGCCCTCCCCCGTCCGCCCCGGCTCTCCCGCCAGGCCCCCTGGGCTCATCGACCCCTGCTGGGCAGCGCGCTGGCCCCAGCCGTCCTGAGCGGAGGCTGGGCTCTCGGCGTTTCTGGGGAGCAGTGTCCGGCAGGTGCTGCTGGCTGCAGGGTTCTGCCGGTGCCCAGGCCACCGTTTGGGCAGTGGCCGTGGGAGGTCACGCTGGGGCCGGCCTCGGGCAGCCTCCGCGTGCGCTGGCCATGGCGGCACGGCTGTGACTTCCCGAGTGCCAGACCCTTCGTCCCCCGTGGCGCATGCGCTCCGGGGGTGAGGGGAGACGTCTTCCAGTGGGAGGGGCTGGGCTGGGAATGGAGCAGAGGTCGGCGGCGCACACCTCACCTCCTGCCTGCTCCGACCTGGCTCCCGGCACCTGCCAGGGGTCACACACAGCCCCGGTGCCTGCCCAGGTTGCTCGTCTCTGGGTCTCCTGGCGCCCGCAGCCTCCCACGGTGAGGTCCTGGTGTCGGCTTCCTCCAGCCCGGCACGCCGAGGCACGGGGCGGGCCTCACTGCTTCTCAGGCACGCGTGTTCACGTGTATGCGTGTCTTCAGTTCTCTGGGTGTGAGCTTTCGCACTCGCTCGCTTGGCTCCCTGTCAGCGCTGGGGGCCGCTGCGCATGGTGGACGTCGCCCCCACGTCTCTGCATGTCAGGTGCCGGCCTGGGTCCTTTCACGGAAGCCTCAGCTGCCCCCGGGTGGGTGGGCCGCCCTCGCTCCCCGTGTAGCATGCTGTCACTCTGGGTAGCGTGCCCTCGCTCCCCGTGTAGCCCGCCCTGGCTCCCCGTGTAGCCCGCCCTGGCTCCCCGTGTAGCCCGTCCTCTCTCCCCATGTAGCCCGCCCTGGATCCCCGCGTAGCCCGCCCTCTCTCCCCGTGTAGCCCGCCCTCTCTCCCCGTGTAGCCCGCCCTCTCTCCCGGTGTAGCCCGCCCTCTCTCCCCGTGTAGCATGCTGTCACTCTGGGTAGCCCGCCCTCACTCCCTGTGTAGCCCGCCCTCGCTCCCCGTGTAGCCCGCCCTGGATCCCCGTGTAGCCCGCCCTCTCTCCCCGTGTAGCCCGCCCTGGCTCCCCGTGTAGCCCGCCCTGGCTCCCCGTGTAGCCCGTCCTCTCTCCCCATGTAGCCCACCCTGGATCCCCGTGTAGCCCGCCCTCTCTCCCGGTGTAGCCCGCCCTCTCTCCCGGTGTAGCCCGCCCTCTCTCCCCGTGTAGCCCGCCCTCTCTCCCCGTGTAGCCCGCCCTCTCTCCCGGTGTAGCCCGCCCTCGCTCCCCGTGTAGCCCGCCCTCTCTCCCCGTGTAGCCCGCCCTGGATCCCCGTGTAGCCCGCCCTCTCTCCCGGTGTAGCCCGCCCTCTCTCCCGGTGTAGCCCGCCCTCTCTCCCCGTGTAGCCCGCCCTCTCTCCCGGTGTAGCCCGCCCTCTCTCCCCGTGTAGCCCGCCCTCTCTCCCCGTGTAGCCCGCCCTCTCTCCCCGTGTAGCCCGCCCTCTCTCCCCGTGTAGCCCGCCCTGGATCCCCGTGTAGCCCGCCCTGGATCCCCGTGTAGCCCGCCCTCTCTCCCCGTGTAGCCCGCCCTCTCTCCCGGTGTAGCCCGCCCTCTCTCCCCGTGTAGCCCGCCCTCGCTCCATGCAGCCTGGGACGCCAAGGCCCAGGGCCGAGCCTGTGCTTCCGCGGCACGGGAATCGCCTTCCTTCCCCGGCTCCGCAGGTCAGGTTTCCAGGGCAGAGGCCCTGACGCCCAGGGAGGCCACGGGCTCCTGGGTGGCTGCGAGGGGCTGCCCTGCGCTTCCATCTGGGCATTTGGTTCAGACCAGGGAACTCTCACCTCCTCCCGGTGCTGGTGCTGTTCCCATTTTACAGGTGAGCAAGCTGAGGCTCGGGCAGGCCAAGCCACCTGCCGGGGTCGAGCCGAGGTGGTCGGTTCCGGGGCCTCCCGACGTACCGGCACTTGCTGAAGCCACAGGTGTTTGTGTGGGGCAGGAGGGGAATCTGCTCCCCTCCCCAGGGCGAGGCCAGACTCCCTCTCACCGGGAGACCGCCTTAGTCCCTTGGGGGCTGTGTCTGAGCAAGTGCCCGGCACAGGTCACCGGCACCCGTACCCGACCCCTCTTCGCGTTCCACGCCTCCCTGTGGTGGCAGCTGTCCTCCGTCCTGGGGGGCCCACGGGGCCCCGCTCGCCGGCCCTGGCCCCCAGCACAGGCCAGGCGGCCCGTCGCACCCGTGCCTCTGTCTGGTGTCTGGTTGCCTCCCGGGGGACAGCAGGGACGGTCCACCGAGGGTGTCGTTTTCCCACAGGGGCGGTGGGGGCAGGCAAGGATGAGGGCCAGGGTAGTGGCTGGCAGTGTCGGGGGGCCCGAGCCCCCTGCTCTGGTTTTCCCACTGGGCCCCCCCCAGCATCCCCTCCCTGTAGTCCCAGCTTGAGGCCCAGAGCCCCCCCCCCGGCTCCCCCACCCCTGAAAGAGGCCTCTCCCGAAGCAGCGGGGTGCCGTGCTCAGCGGCTGGCAGGACCCAGGGAGCGCTGTGCCGGAGCCGGGCTTCGGTCGGCGCCCCAGGACGGCGTGTGCTGCCCGCGCGGGTCTCGGCTAGCTCTTGAACCCACCCTGCTCCGCTTCCGGGCCCTTCGGCCTCCTGCCCCTGCTAGGCGTTGCCGCTCGCTGCCCGCCAGTGTAGCGGCTGCTGCCGGCTCTGCCTCCCATCTGCCCCATGGTCCCATCTTGGAGCCAGGCTTCCCCGGGTTCCGACCCAGCAGGCTCCGCCACCCACCGGCCTTGTGTGCTGCCCTGCGACGCTGGGCCTTGGTTTTTTGGGGGATTTTTCCCCAATCTGTAAGGAGATAAACGACACCACCCTTTCTAAAGCTCCGCCGGGGGCTTTATGATGGGCAAGGCTCAGGAACTCTGGCTGGGGGTGTGTGAGATGCTTGCAAAGGGTTCTGAGGGATGTGTAGGAGTTTTCCAGAAGCGTCAGGAGGGGAGTCCTTTGTGGATGGGTTACTGGCACCTTGTCTCCCAGGCACCTGCCGGGGTTTGCTCCAGAGACCCCTGGGTGCCGGCAGTGCTCCGTGTGCGAGTTCTCAGAGCTGGGAGGAGCTGGGGTCGGGACTCGGGGACTCCTGCCCGGATGCCACTCACACTGCAAACCACACGCCGTGGGGGCACTTGGAGACGCGCAGCGAGATGGCCCTGGGGAGTGCGTTTCAGGACAAGACCCAGGCCCAGGGAGCTTCCCATGGGCCAGCGTCACCCCGCCAGGAGCCGGGCTGCGGCCACACCCCCAGCGGCCGCCTTCTCTGCGAGGCTGGCGCTGTGGAGTCGGGGTACCAGGCCCCCAGCTATGCCCCTCGCAGCACTTGGGCGTCTTATCCGTTCAGCCATCTTCCCATCCCCCCGGCCCCTTGTCAGGCGCGGTGCGTCCGTGGGTGGGACACGTGCTCACGCCAGGCTCTGTAGGGGTGGGGCGTGTTTGGGGCGGGGCCCCTCTCTGTGTCTGGTCCCTCTCCCCGCCTCGGTCTCCGGCTCCTCACCGGTATGTGGGCTGGTAAGGAGCTGGACGTGAGAGTCCCAGGCGCCCGTCTAGCCTCCCCGGGGCCCCTCTGGACATTGGACAGGGGCCCGCTCTCCCCCAGGCCCTCGCGCCGTCCCCACCCCCGCCGGGCAGGCCCTGGGAGATCAGGTGTCGGCGAGGAGCCGGTGGGCTGAGACCGGCCGCCGACACCTGAGAACCTGCTGGCAGAAGTGTTGGCCTAATTAATTGGCTTTGCGGAGGGAGCCGTCCCCGTGTAACTGGACCAGCAGGCTCCGGTCGCTGCCGGGCGGCCGTGAGTGCACGGCTAGACTTTAAATAAGGGTGTGATTATTGGCTGAATAATTGAAGAGGCCTGGAGAGACAGCAGCCGTCGGCGACACGGTGTCACGTCCGCAGCCTCCCGGCCCCTCTGCGCCCGTGGGCGCGGCTCGGTGCGCTCGACACCTCCGTCACAGCTCGTGGGGGGCACGCGGCCCCCTCGGCAGACCCCGGGGGCAGGACCGTAGTTCTCCACTTTCTAGATGGGGAAACTGAGGCAGGGAGTTTGAGGGCGGAGCTTGTGGGCCCTGCTTCCTGGGGGTCCTCTGTGGCCGGGTGTCTCTCACTCGGAATTTTTTTTTTTTTAAGATTTATTTATTTATCTAATAGAGCTATAAACAGAGGGAGGTCTTCCATCCCCTTGTTCATTCCCAAGATGGCCACAACAGCCAGGCTTGGGCCAGGCAGAAACCAGGAGCCAGGAGCTCCGTCTGGGTCTCTCACGCGGGTGCAGGGGCCCAAGCACTTGGTTGGTCTTCCGCTGCTTTTCTGGGCATATTAGCAGGGAGCGGGATCGGAAATGGAGCAGCCAGGACTTGAACTGGCGACGCTAGGAGAAGCTGGTGCTGCAGGCAGCGGCCCAACCAGCCAATCCCGTGGCTGATTTGACGTCCCCTGCGGCAGAGCCCAGGTCCTGCACCCGTCCCCCACTGTCTCCCTGCCCACTGACCGGAGAGGTCCCGCCCTGGGGCCGGGACGCTGGAGGACCCGACAGCTGCTCCAGACCGAAGCCCCACCCCTGCAGGAAAGCAGGCAGGCCACTCGGCCAGGCCCTGGGAGGCCACGTTCCCTGGGGAGGGGCTGCTGCCTCCCACGTGTTCACAGACGGGGGATCAGGCGTGGGGGTCCAGACAGCATCCCCACATCACACAGCAGAGCTGGCGCTGGGAGCCCTCTCCCCCGCTCGGGAGGGTGGAGCCAGCTCACCCCTCCCTGTTGTCTCTGGTCACTGCTCCCTGCGGGGGTGGGGTGGGGGAGGCACCTCGCCTGTGCCCCCGGGTCCAGGTGCCCGCCGCTGCCCGTGCCTCGCGTCTCCTGCCCCGGCCACATCTCTGACCTCCCCTCGCCTGAGCCCCCTGGCCAGATGGTGTGGCCAGGCCACTTCTGCCACCGCAGACAAAGCAAAGCAGGATTTATGGTTCTCAGGAACCATCTGGAAGGTTCCGGGCAGCATTCACGCCGTCACCGCTCCCCAGACAAGCGGAGCAGCAGCCAGAGCCCAGACACCCTCAGGGCCTCGGCCATGTCCCCAGGGGCATCTGTGCGCCATCCAGAGAGGGGCTGCAGCCGGCCCACAGCCACACAGCGGCCCCAACAGCCAGCGCCGCTGCAGGGGGGCGGGTGAGCTCTGTCCCCGCCCCGTCCCCTGCCCCCAGCCTTCGCTCACCCGTCTCTCCCCAGCGTGGAGGGAGAGGAGGCTGCCGCGTGTCCCCGGGAGGGCCTCCCTCAGCCTGCAGGCCGCATTAAGGACAGATGGATCCCGGCTAATGAGCCTGCTCGCGCCATTAACGCCCCAGCCTCCCGGCATCACGGCCGCACACAGCCCGCCAGGCTGGCTCGGCACTCACGGGGTGGGCACCCGGGCGGCTGCCGTCCATGCGTGCCCCTAATCGTTCCTGTAAGTGGGCCACCCCCACCCCGCCCCTCTTGGCCTGCGCCCCTCCCCACTAAACCCTCCTCCCCAGAAGCCCAGCAGGGCCTGGGCGGGCAAGCTCACCCCAGCACAGCGCCTGCTCCTGCCCCCAGGCCCGCCCCATTTCACAGATGGGTACATGAGGGCAGCTCAGAGCAGTCAGGGGCCAGCCCCCCAGCTGCACCCCACATGCTGGGGTCACCCCACACCCGGTGCCCCCACATCACAGCCCTGGTCCTCCCGCCCTCCCTGTCCTCCTCCGTCTCTCACACGCATGCACCATACTCGGCCTGGTCCTGCTTTCTCACATCCGCACACATCCACCTGCACACGCGTTCCTTGCGTGCTCTGGTGAGGGCCTGGGGAACCCCGGTTCGCATCTGCGTGGTGCACCGTCAGGCTCGCCTTGGCGCGCGGCCCACCCACTGTGGGCTTTGAAAACAGGTTGCACCTGCTGCCCCAGCGGCTCAGTTCGGAAGGATGGCATGTCTCCCGTCTGGAATTTCAGTTCCAAGCGGGTGTGGCCTTGCCCCCGAGAGCGCCTCCTGTGGCTCCCTGTGGCCGGCTGCCCCTCACTCCTGCCCCTGCATGGACCCCTCTGTGGGGTCCTGCCTGCCTGTCCGTACATACCCTGCTCTGCATCCCCCACGCCAGCAGCCTGGCTCCCCCCAGCCACTCCCCGCAGCAGGTCGGGTGGGCACCTGTCCTGGCAGGAGCCGTCCTTGGCTTGTGTGGCCTCGCTCTCCCTGGCCCACCAGAAGGCCCCCTGCTCCCTACGCCCTGGGGTCCTGACCGGGCCAGGCACTCGGTGCGAGATCAGGCTAAGTCCGAATTGTCCAGCAATTTCTCGCGTGCTGGCTTTGGGCCTCCTGGGCCCGCCTGGACATGGTGACAGCAGACTCGGGCTTGTCTCCACGGCGAGCGGCCCGAGGACCCTGGGGTCCACCCAGCGGCCACTGCCGGTGGATTCTGCCGTGCCTGCGGCCGCTCCGGAAGCACTTGTTCTGGGGCTGCCCCAGCCCAGTGGGGGTCCCTGCCCACCTAGAAGGGGAGAAAAGGCGGGCAGGGCAGCACGCCCCCCCCCCCCCCCCGTGCTCCTGCACTGGACGCCCGTGGCTGCTAGCAGGGCCTTGGTGGGCGCCTCCTGCTCGCCTATGGGAGGGACGCCGCACCGCGGGGGCTTTCCTGTCTGCCTCCGTGGGCGGCTCGGTCGCGTGGACAGGGAGAGGGACGTGTTCTCGGCACCCAGCGTCCCTGCGCGGCAGAGGGTTGGGCGGCACGGAGTGGTCCCGAGGCGTCGGAGCGCCCTCGTGCAGTGTTTGTATCCAGGCGGGCTGGTTGGGTGACCGCTTGCCTGGGCCACGGTATCAGGCAGGCAGATGGGAGCCCACGCACGTCTCCCGGCGACCCCAGCGTTCCTGGCGTTCTCACCTCTGTGTTGCGGATGGGAAACGAGGCAGAGAGCCTTGCCAGCTCGCCCAGGCCACGCACTGGCCGTGGCAGAGCTGGCCGTCCAGCCCAGGCCCCCAGGGAGCCTGGCGCGTGGGGCCATGTTGTGCCCCTGCCAGGGAGAGGCAGTGGAAGGGCCATGGTGACCTCGGTAGAAACTGCTCAGGCGCGGGCAGGGCGGGCAGGGCGGGCAGGACCCCGGGCGGGGGCCCTGTGGCCACGGGCAGCTGGGTCGCCCTCTGGCCCTCTGTTGGCTCCGTCCCCCAAGGCCTCAGGAGGGGCTTTCAGGCAGGGTGACCCGGCACCGCCACCCCTTGGCAGCTTCAGGGCCTGTCCCCGTCACCTGTCACTCCGTGGCTCTCTGCATATCAGTGGCGCAACAGTGGGGGGCGAGTGGCAGCTGCATTGCCATCCGTGCCCTGGAGACCCCTCCCCGGCCCCCACAGCCAGGGGGAGGCGGGGGAGGTGCAGGCTGCCAAGCCCGGGCCCCGTCTCCTCCCCACATGCCTCGTGTCTTTGAGAGGGAGACGGACGAACAGACAGCGTGTTCCGGTCCATCGGCTCACTCCCCTGAGCCCGGGCAGGGACTGGGCTGGGGCAGCGGGGAGCTCGGCCCAGGTCTCGCACGCGGTGGCAGGAACCCAAGTTCTGGAGTGTCACTGCTGCCTGCTGGGGCCTGCGTCGGCGGGAAGCTCTCAGCTTCCAGTTCACACCTCCACCTGCCGCGAGCGGCCAGTGCACCTGCTCCGGTGTGAAAGCCGAGCCGCTTGTCTCGCCCCCGCCGGCCCCTGCTTGGAGATCCCGGCGCTGCCCCCACTCCTCGGGGGGCTTCCCGGGCCTGCGGGGAACCAGGTGACCCATGGCTCTGGCACTGTCCAGCTCCACAGCCCTGGGCCCGGCTGCAGAAGCGGGAGGTGACACGAGCCAGGGCCCAGGGTGCAGGGAGGCCAGGCGCGTTGCTGCACTGCCGAGCGACCTCGAGCCCTCTGGGAGAGGACAGGTCCTCCCCCGCCCCAGGGCTGTGGCTCTGAGCCCACGAGCACGCGACGTTGCTCCTCAGTGGAGTCTGTGTTAGGGCGCACTGGCTCGGGCGGGCCCTCGGTTCCATGCAGCTGTCTGCACTGGGAGAGCCGTGGGGGCGGGGCAGAGGGGGGCGCAAGGCCTTGGCAAGCCAGGACCCCCTGCCACCACCAGGAGCTGGAAGCGCCGGGCAGGCCGCTCCCCCGGGTGCCTCAGCTCCGAGTCTGGCCCCCAGGACTGGGCGGGAAGAAGCCTCTGTTGTAACAGAAGGGTGCGTGGCTCAGGCTGTGTGCTGGCTGCCCTGCGGGACCCCGTCATGGGCGCCCCAGCCCTGTCCCGAGCCCTCCCGGGGTCGAGGGTGCCAGGAGCACCTACGTTTTCCCAGAAGACAGCACATCCACGCAGCCGCCGGGCACCCGCATGGGGCAGGCCAGGCTGCAGCCGAAGCAGATAGGGTCCTGGAGACCCAGAGGCTCGTCCGGCGGAGCCCCTGCCGCCCGGCTCCACCCCGGCCTCAGTTTCCACATCTGCGAAAGGGGCAGAAGTGCCGCTCCCTGGAGGCCTGGGTCAGGAATGTGGCCTGGGCAGCTGGGCCTCCAGGCAGGAGGTCATCGCCAAGGCGACAGCAGCCTGGCTGCCGCCCCGCCCCTCACCCAGCAGCCCCGCCCTGCCTTCCCGATAGTGCCCTGAGGGAGGCGGGCACCCAGGACCCCGGTGGGGGCGGGCGAGCGCCGCGCCTGGGAGGGAGCGGCGAATCCATCAATCGGAGAGGAGGTTGGGCGCAGTAATAGCGCGGGGCCTGGCGGGCATTGATTTAAATCATTTTATAGAGAACCTATGTAAAATAAAAAGCCTTTAATCACATTTGTATCCATTTCCAGGCTCAGTAAATCAATTTGGATTGAGCTGGGTGCCACGGTCACAGCTGATTAGTGTGTATGTATGGTCAAATTAATGCCGGCCAAGTCGGCAGGGAGGGGGCATAGCCGGGGGCTGCCGCAGGCGCCTCCCTCCCCCTGTGGCCGCCGGGGCACCCCGAGGCCCTCCTCCCCGGGGTCCCTGTGGGTGCCCCAGGGCAGCCTGCGCACCGCCGTCTCTGCCACAGCACGTGCTGCCCGCACCACCCTGGGCTCCCCCTGCTGCAGCCCGGGAGTTGCCCGGGGGACACATTCGCACCAGCGGTGGCCATCACCAGAGGCCGCCCGGGGAACATGCCTGGGGCCACACGGCGGTGTGAGATCCGTCTGTCCTTGTCCCTCATGTTGGCCGAGCACCCGCCAGCCCGGGAGCGCAGCCAGGGCCGTGGCCGCCCTCAGAGGCGGGAGTGAGCCCTGTGTGTAACAGGAGCACGGGGCTGGCACAGGTGCTGCTCAGTGCGGGGCCGGGAGAGGGCTCGGCGACGCGGTGGCCACTGAGCAGCCTGGAGCAGGCCAGAGGGAGCCCAGAGCCGGCGGGCGGGGCAGTGCCTGGGCAGAGGCCCTGCGGATGTCCCCTGCGGGTGGCCATGGAAAGGAGGCCCAGCGAGCAAGGGCACAGGCCAGGTCAGGGCCCGCAGAGGGCAGGACCTGAAGCGGCCGATGGCCGAGTCCCGGCTCCTCCCTCCAGGAGGGGCGGCGCCCTGCGCGGGGCCACAGAGGCGGCCTGGACGTGGTCCTGTCGTTGGACGACAACCGCCAGCCTGGCAGACGGCGCGTGGTTGGCTCACGGGGACAGAGCCTACTGCTCCCACCCTGCCCTCGTCCTTCCCAGGGGTGCTGAGGCTGCTCTGGGCACCTGGCACCGCCGGCGAGATGTGGGCGTGGGCAGCCGGGCCTGCAGAGCTGGCTCTGCTGCCCCCGGGGTGGCCACACCCGCTGGGGGAGGCAGTGGTGCCAGACGGGCTGGCCCGCAGCCTCGGCTGGACTGGCTTTTCCTGCTGTCGGAATCGGCTCTCTGGCTGGGTGTGGGGACTCCAGGGCAGGTGTGTTTGATCTATAAATAAACCAGAACTTGACGCCAAGGCCTGCTGCTGGCCGGGAGCCACCAGGTCAGCCCGGGCGGCTCTCGGAATCCCACTCTTGAGGGCTACGGCTGACCCCCACCAGTCTCCCCTCCCGCCAGGGTTGCAAGCCCCTTGTGTTCATGGGAAATGCCTCAGCGATGACGTCAGCAAGCGCCTCCCCGGCCAGCTCACAGCGCAGGCACACAGCGCTGCGAAGCAGGGGCGTGTGGGATTGTTTAGATTTATTGTGTTTCTTTGAAAGGCAGAGTTAGAGAGAGGGAGAGACAGACACCTTCCATCTGCTGGGTCACTCCCCAAATGGCCATGACCGCTGGGGCTGGGCCAGGCCGAAGCCAGGAGCCAGGAGCTTCATTCTGGTCTCTCCCATGGGTGGGGGGGCCTGAGTGCTTGGGCCGTCCTCTGCTTTCCCAGGCATGTTAGCAGGGAGCTGGGTCAGAAGTGGAGTGGCCGGGACTTGAACCAGCGCCCATAGGGGATGCCAGAGTCCCAGGCAATGCTTAACCCGCGATGCCACAGCACCGGCCCCAAAGCAGAGATTTTTTTTTTAAAGATTTATTTTATTTATTTGAAAAACAGAGTTACAGAGAGAGGTAGAGACAGAGAGAGAGGTCGTCCATCCACTGGTTCACTCCCCAGATGGCCGCAACAGCCAGAGCTGCGCCGATGAGGAGCCAGGAACTTCTTCTGGGTCTCCCATGTGGGTGCGGAGGCTCAAGGGCTTGGGCCATCTTCTACTGCTTTCCCAGGCCATAGCAGAGAGCTGGATTGGAACTGGAGCAACTGGGACTCGAACCAGCGCCCATATGGGATGCTGGCACTGCAGGCCAGGGCGTTAACCCACTGTGCCACAGCGCTGGCCCCAAGGCAGGGATTTTTGTACCCATTTGATAGATGAGGAGCTGAGGTCTGAAGAGACGTGGCTGCCTGGCTGAGATCGTCCAGGTAGTTCCTTGCACTGAGCTTCCAGAAGTTGCACACTCGGGTCCTCGCTCCCGGAGAAACCGGCCTCCAGGGGTCAGGACGCTCGGACTCCCAGAGGTTGCCTGCCCGGTGCTGGCTCACATTGCGTGTCCATCCTGTGAGCATTTGCTGGGTGCCTGCGAACTGCAGCGCCGACATCCCATAGAGAGCACTGGTTCGAGTCCCGGCTGCTCCACTTCCCATCCAGCTCCCTGCTCATGCACCTGAGGGGGCAACAGAAGATGGCCCAAGTGCTTGGGCCCTGCCACCCACCGGGGAGACCTGGATGGAGCTCCTGGCTCCTGGCTTCACTCTGGCCCAGCCCGGCCGTTGGAACCGTTTGGGGAGTGACCCAGCAGGTGGAAGATCTCTTTCTCCCTGTGTGTCTCTGTCACTCTGCCTTGCAAACAAATAAAATAAACCTTTATTTAAAGTGAGCCTTATTTATTTGGAAGGTGGAGAGACAGACAGACGGGTCCTCCTGCCGACCACTGCTTCATTCCCTAACTGTCCACAACAGCCAGAGCTGGGCCAGGCTGAAGCCAGGAGCCAAGAATTCAAGCCGAGTGCCCCTCTGGGTGGCAGGGGCCCACACACTTGAGCCGTCACCCGCTGATCCCAGGGTGCCCGTCGGCAGGAGGCTGGACTTGGACTTGGAGGGGATGAACCCGGGCACTGCCATGCAGAATGCGCGGTCCCCAGTGCAGTGTTTCCGTGCCCTTGTAGGGAGCCAGCCCGCGTGGCCTCAGGGCCCGCCTCACTCCCGTGTCCCGAGCTCATCCCATCTGCAAAGAGCCCACTTCCAGGCAAGGCCACACGGTGAGGTGGACGTGGCCGTGAGCTCCGAGGAGCACCATTCCGCTCACCCAGGCACAGCTGCCCATTGTGGCTACAGGGCTCAGCTGTCCCCCAATGCAGTGATGGGGAACCGAGCCCGGGAGTGTGCATGTCCTCCCACCCAGCCAGGGGAGGTCCCGGGCCTGCCCCCACCCCGTGCTGAGCGAGGGGCCAGAGCCCCGCTCAGGCCGACTGGGAAGTGTCTGGGCCAGGCCAGCCCCTTACTGCTGCTGTGACTCTGCTGGGCTCTCCCCGGCCCTTGGTGGTGTGGACTTTGGGGGAGATCAAGGGAGGGAGAGGCCTCCTGCCCGGAAGCTATGGGGGTCGCTGCACCTGCTGAGCCAGCTGGGGGACCCTGCACACCATGATTCCCAAGTTGGGGTGCTGTGGGGAAAAGAGCACTGGGGAGGGAGTCCAGGCCCTGTGGGTCCATCCTGGCCGTGGGAGCCTCAGCGTGGGGCTCAGACCTCGGGGCTTCTGGATGCTTCTCTCTGAAGCAGCTGATAAACGCTGGCGCTGGCTCATGGAGGCTGACGAGGGGGAAGCTGTGGGCCGGGGGGGGGGGGGGAGGGCCTGGAATCCCTGTGCTCCAGGTTCGGCCAAGTCCAGGCAGCTTGAAGGCTGGAGGAGGGGAGGGCCGGCCGACTGGCAGCAAGGCCCCGGAGCCAGAGTCCCCGCTGACTCATGGGCCGGCGCGGGGCTCGTGCTCCTCATTTGTCAAAAGCCACGGCCAGGCGGCACCTGCTGGCGGGCTCACCGGGGCCCAGAGCTGGGTCCCTGCTACGGATGCGGGGGAGGTGGGGGGCACGGCCTGGAATAGGGGTCTCCCGCTTCATTTCCCCGGGGCCAGCTGCCAGCGCCAGCGACTTGACCCCGCCCCCCGGGGTGGAAGGTCTGCACTTGCAGCCAGCGGTGATTCCCCGAACCATCCATCTCCGGCCACCCGGGGCCTCCGCCAGCCCGCGGATGAGTGATAGGCCACCGGCGCGGGCTGGCTGCGGACGGTCACAACAGGTTTATGCCGCCTGAGTGATGGTGTCTGCGCCAGCGTGAGGACAGGGATAGGCTTCGCACAGAGCAGAGTGCTGAGGGCGGCGTGGAAGCTTCCGGAGACAGAACTGTCAGTGGAGGAGGGCATGGCGGGGCGGGGAGGTGGCAGGTGCAGCAGGTGGGCCGGGCAGCGCTGGTTCCGTGATAGTGGGGGCGGGGAGCCGGGGAGAGAGCAGCTCCGCGTGCGGGGAGGGGGGCGGCGGGTGCGTGGCTGTGAGCAGGGGGGAGGCGCAGCCCCTGGCTGTCACCGGTCAGCCCTCAGCTGTCACCCTGCTGGCACAAGCCTTGTCCCTTCTGTGTGGCCCCTTCCAACTGTAGCAACGCTGTCACCAACGCTGTCACCGGGGTGGCCAGCCCCCCCAGCCCCCTGGCGTGTTCCACCCAGAGAGGCGGAACCCCCGGAGCGTGACCCCGAGTGAGAGGCCTGGGCCTGGCCTGGCCGCCCTCACCGCGCGGCGGCTGCCCGTGTCCAGCAGGATGCTTGGAGTAAACGAGATCGCAGGCGTGAGTTCTGCGGCCCCAGCCCTGGCGCGGGTCCTGGGTCCCTGAGTGGTACCGCGGTTTCCTCCTGACCGCGCCCTCGCGGGCACCTGCACTCCCAGGCCGTGCCGCCCAGCGCGGTCCCATTCAGTCCCGGGGACAGCTGCTGGGGCACAGCCACTGAGCAGCACAAGGCTCAGCCTTGCGAGCAGGGACCCCTGGGGGAGCACCCACCCCCGCTTTCCAGCCCTGGCCTGGAGCCGGCTTCCTCGGCCCGTGGCGTGTGAGTGTGTGACGGCAGTGCCAGTCTCGGGACCCCCCGGTGAGGGTGGTACTCTCGCCATCCCCCGAACAGACGGGCAAACTGAGGCCTAGGGAGCCAGGTCACTCTTGCCTGAAGTCTCGCAGCCAGGTGACCAGGTGACTAGGTGACCAGGTGACCAGGTGACCAGGCTCTGGAACTCCGTGCCTTGGTGCTGTGGCTGTGGGTGGCTAAGGAGTAGACGCGCTGCAGGGTGGGGGCCAGAGGACAGCGGCTGCATTGGCTGGTGAAGGTCGGAAGAGCTGCCGGGCGGGCACAGTGCCCCCAGCCTGCACCCCGTTAGCTCCACAGGCAGCAGGTGCTCCACACCCCCAACACGCACACAGATGCGTACACTTGTACACACATGCAGACATGGAGTGCACAGGTGTACACCCACATATACGCTCAGATGCATGGGTGCAGGTGCCTGTGCACACACATGCATGGGCGCCCATACGCACAGATGCACACACAAGTGCGTGGATACAGTGCCTGAACACACACGTGGACTCCCGAGTACAGGTGCACACACACAGGTGCACACGTGGACTCCCGAGCACAGATGCACACACAAGTGTGTGGATACAGTGCCTGAACACACACGTGGACGCCCAAGTATAGGTGCACACACACAGGTGCACACGTGGACGCCCGAGCACAGATGCACACACACAGGTGCTCACATGGACATCCGTGCACAGATGCACACACAGGTGCTCACATGGACGCCCACACGCACAGGTGCACACACAGGTGCACACATGGACGCCCGTGCACAGGTTCCCAGTTGTGCACACACACACACCCATAGATACACGCACACATGCGCTCGTCTGGATACGTGTGCTCCCATCCACGCAGATGCACGTGCGCACATGGGCTCACACAGGTGCCTGGATCCATGTGGACACGTGGCTTGCCGCCCTCACGGGACACACAGTTGCACACGTGTGCGTGTGCACACACTGAGCCGTGTGTACACACTGCTGTGCCTCCGTGCATGCCTGGGTGGGAGGAGGCGAGCCGAGGAGTGGCGGCACCTCTGTGGGGGAGGTGTTTTCTAGCAGGATTGAGGCCGGGGGTCAGAGACTGGAGGACGCTGAGCAGGGCAGGACGCTGCTGTGTGTGGGCAGGATGGGCGCGTGCCGTGTGTGACCCCAGCAGCGAGGCCCGGGCAGGCAGGGTGGACACGCGAGGGTGGGACGCTCAGCCAACCCAAGCTGTCAGCGGTGAGGTGGACAGCCACTTCTGAAGATGAATCCAGGGCCGGTGCTGAGGCGTAGCAGGATAAGCCGCCTCCTGCAACGCTGGCATCCTGTAGGCGTGCCCAGTCCAGACCCGGCTGCTCCACTTCCCATCATGCTCCCTGCTCATGGCCGGGGAAGGCAGTGGAGGATGGCCCAGGTGCTTGGGCCCTGCACCCACCTGGAGTACTGGGAAGAAGCTCCTGGCTCCTGGCCCAGTCCTGGCTGTTGCGGCCATCTGGGGAGTGAACCAGCAGATGGAAGTCTCTCTCTCTCTCTCTCTCTCTCTCTCTCTCTCTCTCTCATCTCTACATAACGCTGCTTTTCAAAGAAATAAATCTTGAAAAAATAAATAAATAAAAATGCAATTCAACATGATGGCCTCGGTACCGCGGAACTGGACAGAGTTACTACCATGGTGGATTTTGTTTGGATTTGACCGCAATGGAAAATGGTTTTGCAGTACAATTCAGAGGCACTCATGGTGCCGTTTTACACCTGCTCGGCCAGCCCGAGTGCAGGTGACAGCGTCCATGCTGGCACAGCTGTGGTCAGACAGACTCCTGCACCCTGGAAGCTCTGAACTGGAAGACGCGTTCGGAAAAGCAAACGGGCAGGAAGTCGCGGGAGCTGTGGGGCCGTTCCCACGCTCGCACCCCAGAATTCCCACGCTGGGGAATGTGTCCCACGGAAGTCGTGACAGACAGACAGTAGGAAGCGAAAGCCTGGGAGCACCTAACACCCCAGCACGGGGCGCCGGCGCTGGCACGGGCTCACGAGGGTGGCTCAGGATGGAAATGCCAGACGCCGCAGGAGCCCGAGGCTCGGGGCGCCAGGTGCACGGGGGACCTGCTCCGTCTGGCGACGCTTGTGCTTTTTTCTCCTCCTGTTCTGGGAAGGAAACGCAAGCGGGAATGTGTTCCGCGTTCACGTGGATTCCCTGCAAACCTCCAGAGAAGTGATAAACAGATCTTTGCATCCTGGTGCTGGTTAATTTGTTTTCAATAGGTTTCAATCAATTATGTGTGGTCCCGGGGAAGGGAAGTGCACCAGTAATTGGCTGAAATAAATCACTCCACGCTTCAGAAGCAGCCCTCCGCTGGGATGCACACAGCCCAGCCTTCCACTCCTAATAAGCCGGCGCTCTCGTCCCCCTACCCCAGTCCCCAGTCCCCAAGTGTCATGGGAACTGCACACTGAGGGTCCTGGCGTGGCGGTGCTGGATTGGGCCGCACTGGGTGGTACACCCTGGTCGGCGGGCCCACCAGGGCTCCGCCGGCCCCGCCTCTCCTCCTCCACTGCCCCTGTGTCCATGTCCTGTGGCCAAGAACCAGGTGCCCAACCGGAGGACTTGGCACACATCTGTTGACTCCGGGTTCTGGGAGCTGAAGTCCTGGTCGCCCCCGGAAGCTCCAGGGTGGCTCCTTCCTGCCTCTGCCAGCTCCTGGGGGTGGCCGCCAGCCCTCGGTGTCCCGTGACATGGCGGTGCCACTCCAGTCTCTGCTGCCTCCCTCTGTGTGCCTGAGTCACGTCTGTTCTTGTTGCAAAGGACTCACTCCTCGTGTGGGCTCCAGGGTGCCGTCCACAGAGCCCCCGTGTCCAAATGAGGGCTCAGCCCGAGGACCCCAGGAGCCGTCTGCCCTGCACCCCCTCTGCTGCCCCTCCGCAAACCCTTGGAGGTCGCATCCCCTGCAGACAGGGATTTTACTGTTGCTGAATTTCATCCGAGGCCACTGGACCTGGGAGGCAGTGGGGGTGGGGATGGGGGGCGGAGTCCAGCCGTGCAGGGTGACCCGAGGGGACCTTCACAGCCGGTGTCCAATCATCCATGAGCCAGGAGGGACGTGCTGGCCGCTCAGCGGGGAGGTGGAGCCCACCGGGGCTCCTCTGGCAGGAAAGTCCGGGAGGGGCGCTCCATGGGGGCTGTGGGCGGGGGTGTGCTGGCTTGGCCGGAGCCCGGGAAAGGCAGCCTGTGCCGGTCGGCCGAGCTCAGGGCACTGAGGGCAGGTGCGGGCGAGCGCTGGGGCCCAGCCTCTGGTTCTGAGGCCCTGCTGGCAGCTGCCCAGGGAGGTCAGCCCGTCCCCTCCCTGACCGCCCTCCCCTGTTCACCCCGCACCCTGTGCCCGTGGAGGGCATCCCCTCCCCGACCCCTTCCCCTGTTCACACCGCACCCCGTGCCCATGGAGGGGCTTCTGGGGAAAGCTGACCTCTCCGGGCTGTGAGCAGAGGTGGGGAGGGGGGTGCCAGACGGTCAGCAGTGAAGCCAACCTCGCCCCACAGGGCGGGCCTAGTGCACGGAACCGGGCTGTTCTTAGCTCTCAGCCTTCACAGAGCCGGGTGGGGGTGGGGGCGGGGGCGTGTCCAGCCCGACTTGTGCACGAGGCCTGAGGCAGGTCAGCCTGGGACGGAGACAGGCAGTGGCCCTGGGTGCCCAGGAGCAGGTCTGGGGCCTAGCAGAGCTTGCCAGAGAGAGAGGAAGCCTTGACCCAGCAGCCCTGAGGCGTGGGGAGCCAGGGCTCCCCGTTGGTCCCCTTGTTTGCATCTGTCCCTGCGAGGAGGACCCCAGGGGGAGGCGGCGCCCGGCTCGCAGGAGCACGGCCAGCCGAGGCCCCTCCTGCACCTGCCGCCATGCAGGGGCTGGCGCGTCCCCCTCCTCACACGCCACAGCCGCCTAATGAAGCGCCATGTAGCCGGGAGGACCCGGGCCCCTTGCTCTGCGCCAGGTCAGAGCCTCCGCGGAATTACAGCTGTAAAACACGGCGCGGGGGCGCGGGGCCTCTCGCCCTGCCTGTAATTACGGCCTGCCGAGTGCTGATTGCCGCGGCCCAATTAATTAAACACGGCAGCGACCCAAATTATGATCCCTCGCCTCGCACCGAGCAGTATTTTTAACCTTAACTGTCGGGGCTGAGCTGAAGTGTCCTATCTGGACAGAAGTGTCACCCGCGGGAGAAGGAGGTGGCGTGGAGCCGAGCCCCGCCGATGACAGACCCTGTAATTAGAGACCCTGGTGTTCCCGAGACCGGTCTTTAAAACTGTCAGGAGCCAGACGGCCGTCACTTGATACAAGACTATCATTACCTGGGAACCTGTTAGCTACAGGTAAATAGCACGTTCTGCCGGGGAGACAAAGCAGCCAGGTGGGGACTCACTGGGCTTAATTAGGGCCGGCGGCGGCGTGGAAGATGGACGGTGCATGGCCGACTGCCTGCCTGCTGGGGGGGGTGCGGTGGCCCTGGCTGGGGGTCGCCGGCACGTGTCCCCCAGGCCCATGTCTCACACTGGCTGGGACCCAGAGGACCTGGGTGGGGAGCACCCGGGGGTTGGAGGACGGTGGGCGTGCGTCGTGGGCCCCGCTCGGCAGACGGCCTGTCCTGGGGGCCGCGGGCGTGAGCACGTGAGGACGGGCAGGTGGCAGCGTGCACAGCTGCTCCCGGCACGTGGACGGCGGCAGCCCCTTCACCCGCGGCTTCCATTTCCGGTAGTGAGTGATAGAAGATTCCGGAAGCAATGGATGCGTGTGTTTCCGATAACTTATAGCAGTGTACTTGAGTACTTTCAAGAATTCTATGACGAGGCAGAGACCGAGTGGGCACCCTCCTGCTTGTTCACCCCCGGATGCCTGGAAGCCACGGCTGGGCGGGGCTGACGCTGGAGCTGGGAATACCGTCCAGGTCTCCCGGGAGGGTGGCAGGGACCCAACCACTGGAGCCGCCGCGCCGCCGCCTCCCGGGGTCTGCACGGGCGGGAAGCTGGGGTCAGCAGCCGGAGTGAGGCCTCGGACCCGGGCAGTCCCGCGGGCGACTCAGGCATCCTAAGCCAGAGGCCAGAGGCCCCCTCCCCGCTCCGTGTGCGTGCGTGTGTGTGTGCGCTGTTGTACTTTGTGACAGGTGAGTGAGTAGGGGGAGGATGCAGCAGATCCAGGGTGTTGTGCATGGGGGGAACCCCCCCGCCCATTAGGGGACTGTGTCCCTCTGCCTGCCCCTCCCCCTCAGAATCGCGCAGCCCGGATCTGGAAAGGGCTGGTGACTCCCGGGGCCACCGCTCGGCACGGGCGGTGCGGGTGCTGCCCTGGGGTCACCGCTGGCTACAGATGTTTCCCGAGAAGGTGCGGTCGGCGTGTGAAGCTGGCGGGTGGGCTGGGGGTTCCTCGGGCGCCTGGGCTTGCATTGGCCAGGAGGCAGCGAGAGCCGTTTAGACGAACGTTAGGTGAATGTATCCGTTGAGGTACCCGGGGCTGGGCGGTCACAGAAGCTTTGACTCGGATTGGCTTAAACAGCCAGGGGATCGCTTGTGTCCTGGACCAGGAGGCGTGGAGGGAGCGTGGCCCGCACCTCTGAGGACCCAGTCCGTGGGCCTGTAGCCAGGTTGAGGAAGAGCCCACAGGAAGACACAGGTTAGAGGGAGGCATGGCCCCCGAGTGGCTGCGCAGAAAATTCCTCGGTCACCAGCTGCCGGGCTGGCGCACACACACATGCACACGCGTGGGCCTGGTGCCCCTGACTCTCAGGCGGGCCAGGGTGCTCCCTCGTTGCCCGAGCCGTGTCCTGGCTCATCGGGTGTCTGCTTGGGCTCCGCTCTCCGGGCCGCCCAAGTCCACCTGGACAGACGCCCAGGGGCAGCAGTGCTGTGGGCCTGGGCGCCCAGAGCAGGAATGGTGGACCGGGCTGGACGTTTGTGCTGCTTGGGGTCTTTCTGTCGCCCCTCTGGGGTTGCCCGGGTTAGTTTCAGCCCTGATCATGTGGGAAGCTGGGAATCCCGCCCACATCTGGCCTTCCCCGGAGCCCCGCCCCCCACAGAGACACACGTGCATCCCGTGACAGCTCTCCGTGTCCCAGGTGTGCCTGGGGTGCCGGGAGGGTCCTTGCCGTGGCTCCTCCTGCAGAGGTGACTTGGATTCCAGCCAGGGTCCAGGGGTGGGGACCCCAGGCACAGCTGTCATGAGTGGGTCTGCCACGTGTTGTGGGCCAGTGCTGTCCACAGGCTGACTGCCAGGCGGGGACGTGTCCAGTGTCCGTGCATTCCTGCCCTGACTCACTACATTTGCCAGGAGGCCAGCGTGAGTCAGGAGCTGAAGTTCTCATTTTGTTTCAATGGTTTTTTTAATTTAACTTGAAAGACGGAGTTACAGAGATCTTCCATCCGCTGGTTCACTCCCCAGACGGCTGCAACAGCCAGGACTGGGCTAGGCTGAAGCCAGGAGCCAGGAGCTTCATCCGGGCCTCCCACGTGGGTACAGGGGCCCAAGCACGTGGGCCGTCTTCCTCTGCTTTCCCAGGTGCATCAGCAGGGAGCCAGACTGGAAGTGGAGCAGCCGGGACTCCATCTGGTGCCCACGTGGGATGCCGGCATTTCAAGTGCAGCTTAACTTAGGTGAGTCCTGGAAGACAGCTAATGTGTCTTATCTGTGTGCCAGCGCCTCCTGGATCCGTTTAGTCATTCAGTCCTCACCGCCTGGGGAGGTGACCCCCCAGGGAGGAAGCCCCTGCTCCCCAGAACCTCAGAGCCTGGTGAGGGAGAGAGTGACGCCACGCCCAGCCCCACGCCGCTCGTCCACAGGCGCTGCCGCCGTCATGGGGGTCTGGTTTCTCACAGGGCTGGGGTCCCTGGGCCTTCTCTGCACCGTCCCCCTGTGGGTGTCTGTCCTGCTCCCTCCCCCCCGGGACCCCTGTCTGATTGGACGGAGGCCCACCCAGTCTCCAGGTAAATGCGTTCATGCGCTCCGGTCGGGGGACTGGGACTTCAGATAGGAGCCGGGTGAACAGGCGCCCTTTCTCCCGTCTCCAGCCGTCATTGAGGTGCGGTCATCTCAGGGAGCAGCCTGCGGCCACCACCTCCTGTGTTCACAGCTGAACTCGCCGCCTAGCCGGTCCCTGGGTGCAAAGCCCCTGCAGCCGCGCTCCCTGGTGCCCCCCCCCCCCCGCCGAGGAGCAGCCGGGGCTCATCCGTGATTCTTCAGAGGACCGAGGCCCCAGGCGAGCTGTCCATGAGGCCTTCATGCCCCACGGCCGCACTGCTGTGCAGGAGGGGAGCTGGGGCCGGGCTGGGGAGAAGCCACCAGCCCCTGCAGGGGTCAGGCGGGGTGGGGCGCCGGCCTGGCTGTCCAGCTGTCCCCTTGACCTGCCATGGACAGGCATGAGGATAGGGCCAGCGTCTGCTGCATGGACGCCCAGCAACACTTACCCAGAAACACGGCCCCGCGGAGCAGGTCCCGGGGGCTGGAGGTGTCGGTGTCCGGCTGCTCACGGTCGTCGGCAGAGTGGACTTGGCAGGGCCCAGTGGTGCTTTCTGTCACTGCCCTTGCACCCGAAGTTCAGGTCCGTGCTCTGTTGGTCTCTGTGCCCTGCCCATGTCAGCTGCTCTGGGACGTACCGCCGTGCGTGGCAGTCTTGGTCCGCAAGGCCCACGTGGAGCGTGTGGGCCCGGCAGGCTGCTGGGCTCCTGGGCTGGGCTCCTGGGCTGCGGGCTGGTTCCGTGGGAGCTGACCACTGGCTCCTGTGTGAGCACTGACCCTGGCTGTCGTGAGGACGGCTGGGACACTCCGTTGTGGCCAGGAGGGACTGGAGTCGCTGGACACGAGCGCGGTGGGAGTGGCAGGACCCGCGGGGGTGGAGATGGTGGGCTGGGCTCACTAGGGAAGAGCTGGAGACGGCTTGCCTGGGGAGGGCCTGGTACAAAGACTGCGGTGTGCACCGTGCGGGCCGTCCGCATGCTGGGCCCCGTGGCCCGCCCACGGGACAGAGCCACGGTTTGTGTGGCACACGTGGCAGCTAGGGTGGCTGGAGCAGTTTCACCCGTGCTGTGCACAACGCTGAGAGCCAGACTTGGGGAGAGAGGACCGAGTGAGAGCCCTGGTCGTGGGGAGGCAGCCCCGAGGCTTCGCCAGGTGCCCCCAGAGCTGCAGGAGAGGCCGGCACCCACACCACGGCTGGAGCTGTGCGGGCAGCCAAGGCCGGCCTCACGCACTGCAGGCCAACCCCTGAGCTGGAAGGGGCCGCGTGGCCACGCAGCCCAGGGCCCCTCCCCCCCCCGGCTGCTCCTCGCTGTGCTGAGTCCTGCAGCCCGGCCCGCCCTGCCCTGCCCGCCCTCAGCTTCCCTGGTATGCAGTGGGTGTCTAATGGTTGTACAACCACATTGAACTTTAGTGAGGGAAGGCTGCATCCCAGGGAGTGAGTCCTGGCCGTGGGAGTCAGGTGGGGCCTGCTGGCCAGTGTGGGCGGGGGCGACACAGCTGACACTGGGAGGGGAGGGGGTGCTCAGCTGCCACCTGTCCCCTACCAGCAGCGTGCTTCTGAGGATAAATGTGTGTGTGTGTGTGTGTGTAGTATGTATGTGTGTATGTGGACAGGCATGTGTGTCCATGTGTGTTCTCGTGTGTCATGTATGCGCACATGTGTGTCCGTGTGTCCGTGTGTCCATGTGTGTGTGCACATGTGTGTATGTGTATGCGTGTGTGTGCCTGCATGTGTGTGCTCATGTGTCCTGTGTGCACATGTGTGTATGTGTGTGCATGTGTGTGCATTGTGTGTGTTGCCTGCATGTGTGTGCTCGTGTGTCCGTGTGTGCGCACATGTGTGTATGTGTGTGCATTGTGTGTGTGCTGCGTGTATGTGCTCATGTGTGTATGTGTGCGCATTGTGTGTGTGCCTGCGTGTGTGTGTCCGTGTGTCCTGTGTGCACATGTGCACGTGTATGTGTGTATGTGTGCATGTGTCAGTGTATGTGCGTGCATGTGTGTGCATGTGTGTGAGTGTGCGACCGCGTGTGAGCGTGCTCGTGTGTCAGTGTATGTGCGTGCATGTGTGTGAGTGTGCGACCGCGTGTGAGCATGCTTGTGTGTCAGTGTGTGTGCGTGCATGTGTGTGAGTGTGCGACCGCGTGTGAGCGTGCTCATGTGTCAGTGTATGTGCGTGCATGTGTGTGAGTGTGCGACCGCGTGTGAGCGTGCTCGTGTGTCAGTGTGTGTGCGTGCATGTGTGTGCATGTGTGTGAGCGTGCGTGTGTGTGTCTGAGACCCCTCCTCACACTTCCACTGCAGGCTGCCCGCGGCCTTGGAGGTGTTGGAAGCGAGAGCCCCCCTCCCCCGCAGCCCCCCGCGCGACTGCCCCCCTGATCCCGGTCCCCTGCAGGCGGCTCCTCTGACAGAAGCTGACAAGAACCATTTCCAAGATGGATTGATTCAATTTAGCACAAATTTTTGCTGGATTTGGTGACGTATGGCTCCCTGTTGGGACCGCATCGAATGTGACTCTGAAGAGAGAGGGTTTATTAGGCCGGGCAGCGCGGAGCAGGTGGGGCCCAGGGGGCGGGCGAGCCCCCGGCCGCCGCCATCTTTAGCGCCTCCCCAGCGGCCCCCGCCCTCCCCTCATGAGGGGGCGTGCGCTGAGCCCGCGCTGCGCTACTCCAGGGCCGAATTTCCATTTTATTCCCAGAAGCAAAGTTTCGCTGCTGCGAGGACCCCACTGTGGGAGGCCCAGAGCTAAAGACGCCACCCCCCCCCCCCGGCTGATAAATTCTTCATGGAGCTGCGGCTCGAGCAGGCCAGGACCAGAGCCCCGCGCGGGGCTGTTGTGCACGGCCAGCGCTGGGACACCCACGCCACGGCTGCTTTGTGCCTCAGCTGGCACCAGAGCTGGACCCTCTGTCTCTGCAGGGCCCCGGGGCTGCTTCCGAGCCCCTGCTGGGAGAGAGGAGGGCAGGCAGGCGTGGCTGGGGGGCGGCACCCAGGCGTGGGCACGTGTGGCCGTGGACAGGAGAGTCACTGCCGGAAGTGCAAAGCCCCCGAGCCCTGCAGGCCTCCCGTGCCCCCTTGTGCTGCTCCAGCCGCCTGGGCCTCCTTGCTGGCCCCGCCTGCACCAGACACTGCCCAGCGTCGGGGCCTTGGCACCTGCCCTCGGGGCCCCCGGGACGCTGTGCCCCAGTCTGTGCACACGCATGCATGCTCTTGGCTCCTGCAGGCCTGCGTTCGGGAGTTAGGTGCCCCGGGCAGCTCGGGACGAACAGGCGTCCTCCCCCGCCTGGTGCCGTCCCTTCCCTTGCTTTCTGTGCGTGAGGGCTGGCCCTGCTGCTTGGCGCTGCTGAGCGCCTGGTGCCCAGAACAGCGGCCCGCAGCCCGTGAATACTGGACGCAGAGCTGAAGAGGCCACGTGTGCTGGGCCGCACATGCCCCCCACACACACCCTGAGTGATGCCCACCGCCCACTTCTTGGAGCCTGTGCAGTGATCCTGTTTGGAAAAGGGGTTTTGGTGGAGGCAATGAGAGATTTCAAGGCGAGATTATCCAGCTGGGCCAGAGGTCTAGTCAGGTGCCCAGAGGAGGGAGAGGCCGAGGGAGGCGTGAGACCACCGAGGGCAGAGGCTGCAGGATGTCGGGGCCACCGGGGACCCCCCCCGAGCTGTGCGGGGATGTCCGCCCGTGATGCCGTGTCGCAGCGGCCTGCAGAGCCGTGGACACTTTCGTGTCTGTCCTTTGAGCTTCTGGGACTGGCGGCTGAGAGATGGGGGGCCCGGCCCTGTGCCGGGTGGGGAGGGAGAGGGTTGCACCAGAGCGCGGGGGTCGAGAGCCCCGTCCCGCGAATCCGCGGCCTGGCCCTGGGGACCCCGCAGGAGCTGGGCCGCAGGCGTGCTCAGCACCGAGGCCTGGGCTCTCCAGCAGGGACTCAGATTCAGCACCGCTGGCGTCCGCGGCCGAGGCCTCAGTCTGCGGGGCTGGACCCCAGGACGGGTTGCCTTTGATGTGTGTGGTGTTCTCTTCCCTCTCTTTTGAGGCGAATGGGTGATTGATTGCTTTTCATCTCTGCCTTTGAGTAGCTGTAAGAGCTACTTTATATAAACATCAATTACAGGCACGTAATAAATTAAGGGGCCCTCACACCACACGCATTAGCGTCCACTCTGATATCAAAGCGCTGCCGTCACCGGGGCGGGAGGGGCGGCTGGCGAGCACCCCGTTGGCCGAGGCAGACGCCAGTCAAGCTGCGGATCTGCGTGGGGGTCGCGGCAGGGGACCCCAGTGCCCCGCTCACTGGCCCCCAGCCGGCAGGTGTGGGGCAGGCCACGCCACGGTCCCTCAGACGCTCACCACTGCCACTGGGTTCTCCACCCGGCGCTGGCCTCCTTCCCATGGCCCCCGGGCCTGGCCCAGTTTGGACTCCGCACCTCACCCTGACTCCCGGGCCCTGTCTGTGCCGCCTCTTCCATTCCGTGTCGAGGTGGCCGCCCAGAGCGTGCATGCTGCCGCCTGCCTCCCTCGCCCCCTGCCCTCCCAGCTTAGCCGCTTGGCCGCTGAGGCCCCTGGGCCACTGCCTTACCCCCCGTGTGCCTCGACCGCCCCGTGCTGTTTGAGCAGAGCCTGGTCCCGAAGTTGCCAACCCAGCCTCTGGCACCTGGGCCACCCGCAGCTACTGCGGTCCCCAGCACGTCCTTGTCACGGCCCCGCCCAGAGCAGCCGCTCCGTTCCCTCAGCGGCTCCTCTCCGCAGCCCTCCCAGGCTTCCTGGGTGTCTGCTTCCCGTCTGCCAGGACTGGGCGCTCCTACTCCCCGAGGCCACCCCTCCCCCGTGACTCACTCCTCCCGCCCTGGACAGCTGCTGGGGGAGCCTGGGGCCACACCCGCCTGCCGATGGTGTAGCGCCCAAACCTGGCTGAGCCGGGTCGGCGGGTCCAGCCAGCAAATCTGCGCTTCTGCTCCTGGCTGCTGCTACTGCTGCACGGGACCCCCGTGTTGAGGACCCCTGTGTGTGGAAACCCCTGGGTGTGTCCCCTAAGTTCCCCAGGCACTTCCAGAGTGTGGCCAGCGCTGCCCAGAGCCCTGGATGGCCGTGGTTGGAGAAGGGGGGATTGCCCCTAGGTGCAAGGGTCAGGGGTCATCAGTTCCCCACAGCCCCTCCTGGGAGACCCCACTGCCCTCTGGGCCCCCTTTCCCTGTCCCCCCGCCCTCCTGGAGCATGCTGGGAGCTGTGGCGGGGAAGCCGGCCAGGCCTGGGGGTGGCAGGCTTGAGTTGGCAGCCCCTGGCCAGGCCCTGCCGGGAGCAGCCATCGCCAAAGGCGGCTGGGCCGTTTCTCGCACACCACCCACGCTCCGCACAGCACCCGCCTGGTCCCCGGGAAGGGCGCTGCTGCCAGCAGTAGTCTGTTAGCACCCGGGAGGGAGCCCGCCCAGAGCACCCCGGGCTGCCCGGGGCTCAGTGCAAGGCCCAGAGCCCCCCAGCCCCCGCCCTCCACGGCTCCTCTCCCTGCCTCCCGCCCCTTGGCCTGGGAAGGTGGACGCCTCCTGCCTGGGTCTGCTGGGCCCTGCGGGGATCCTGGCAGCGGGAGGCTGGGGCTCTTGCGTCAGAGGCTTGGCAGGGGCCGGGGGTGGGAGGGCAGGCGTGGCTCTGCCTGCGTGCGTGTGTGTGTGTGTGTGTGTGTGTGTGTGTTCATGCGCGCACGTTTCTGCCGGGGTTGATTGTGTGGAGGAGTGTGTGTGTGTACTTGTGTACATGTGTGTCTGTGTGTGAGCGTGGAGAGGCGTGCATGTGAGCGGGTGCTGGTATGGGCACGTGTGTGTGTCTGTGTGCGCTCAGAGGAGCCTCAGGGACAGCCTCCCGCTCGGGGCAGGCAGGGGACAGGTGTAGGGATGGGGGGGAGGCAGAGATGGCAGGCGTGGCCTGGGGCCAGGGGCCAGGGCCCTAGCCCTGAGGGCATCGCCCCTCCTCCCACCGGACGTCTGCTGGCCTTGCACAGGGCTAGGTTTGTGTCCCTGCCTGGGGACAGGTCATCCCGTTCCACACAGGCCTCGGCGCTGACCCCTGAGGAAGGGGCCTGCGACTGGCCTCTGTTCTGGCTCCAGCGCCTGCAACCGTGGGCCGGCTGCTTTCCTGCCTGAGGCTGGACGACGATGCCCGTGGTCCCAGGGGCTCGGCGGCGATGGCGGAATGGGGGAGCATGGTGCCTGGGGCGACAGATGCTTGGGCGGCTTTTCCATATTCTCTGGGGCCCAGTTCACCCCACTCTGTGAAATGAGGGGGTGAACCAGCTGCTCTCCGGGCCCTGCCCCCAGTTTCCCTACCTGGGTGTGAGGAGCTGGCGGTGTGGGATCCACAGCCCTGCCCGTGACGGTGCGGGGCGGGGATGTGTCTGTCCTGCCTTCCAGGTGGGCAGTGGGTCCCTCCCTGGCTGGGGAGATGAGGGCTGTGACCTGGGGTCTGTCAGCACAGGGGACCCCGGCTCTGTCCGCCCTCGGGGAGCCTCGGGGACACTTTCCGGGGCTGGCCGCCCCCACGTGCCGTTGCTGGGCCAGCGTCTACCTCTGAGAAATGGGACCAGGTGAACGCAGGCTCTGGCAAGGCTGTTGGAGATGGCCCGGTGCAGCCACACCCACTGCTCGCCTGCACCCTTAGTTTCTCTTGAGATCCAGGGGCAGACAGCCTGGAACCTTGCACCTGCCCGGACCTCGCGCTGGGGCCGCTCGCCTGCTCACGGACCCCCACACCCCCACCACGCGCCCTGTCTCCCGCACCGCCCCGCACCCGAGCAGCCCTTTCTTGTCCCAGCTTTATCGCGGCACCACGCGCTCGGTCGTCCCATTTCATTTCTGGCCTTCCGAGAGTGACATTTACATATTAATGTCTCGTGCAGGCGGAGTGAGTGTCTGCTCCTGGCCTCGCATAATGGAGGCAGATACGGCCAGGCTCCCGGGTGAACGGGGACGCCCTGACTCTGGTCCTGCCCCCGGGTTTATCTGTGCTCACAGGGGCCTCGCTGTCCGCTCCTGAGCGTGCTCTGCCATCCCGAGCGGGCGGCGGGGTGGGCTCCTGGCCTGACAGACGCCGGCTGGCGCCGGGTTATCTCAGCTCCGCAGAGCTGGCTGTCCCCGGCCACCTGGGCACCTGTGTCTCCGGCCGCCCCTCCCCCACAGTGCCCCACAGCTGGGGGCCCTGGGTGCGGCCGATGGGCAGTTTTCTTGGGGTGCGAGGGTCCCGGAGTCTGTGTGATGGGGATGCTCGCCGGGGCCAGGTCGGGGAGGAGCCGCAGGCGGTGACGACACAGCCGCATGGCTGGGACTGTGCCCGTGGCCTTGGCTGTGGTACTACCACCACCCCAGTTTAGTCCAGGTCACGGAGAGGGAAAGTGACTGGGCCGAGGTCACACGGTGGGGCCGTGGCCAGCTCCCTGGCCCTGCTCTGCCCCGTCCAGCCTGCTGGAAGCAGGCGTGGCACAGCTGGCCTTGCCGTAACTCGCGGGGACGCGGCTGCTCTGGCGCAGGGGCTGGGGCCGGGTGGCTTCCGGGCGCCCTGGGGACTGCGTCAGCATCGTACTCATTGTGGCTGTTAAGGCGCAGGCAGGGGCCTCTGTCCGCTCGGGGCGGGGTCCCTGGGCTTTCCTCGTGACGTGCAGTGATCGGGGGCCCACAGACCCCCGTGGACCCAGGTGGCTTCCGGACAAACCCCACAGCTTCATCCCCACGGCGCGCATCCGCACTCCTGGGCTCCCAGCGTGCAGTGGGTGCTGGTGGAAAGTGTTGAGCAGCTGGTGGTGGGAGCCGGCCGGGGGTGGGGGGCGAGGCCGCTTCCTGGCCCTTCCCTGCGGGTGGGGCAGGTGCCCCACGTGCTCTGAGGGGCCCCAGCAGCCCCCAGGCTGCGGCGGTGTCCTTGCCCGGGACTCCCCCAGCAGTGGCTCCCAGCCCAGGGGTCACGCAGGGGTCCACGTTCCCGTGTGAAAATTTTCTGCTGAGCCCTGGCAGTGCCCAGTGCACCCAGCATGGCTCACAGTGGCCAGGGGGGGGTGGCTGGGTGAAGGGGGCGTGGCCTGGGTGTGCGCCCCGCCCCTCAGCCCGGAGGCCTCAGCCCTGGCCTCCCTCGGCTGGGCTGGTGCCTGGCAGGTGCGCTCCGGGAGCAGCCCCCACCCCTGCTGCAGAGGTGAGAGGAGACCCCCGCCCTCCGCGGAGGGCCAGAGCCGCCGTGTGGAGCCAGAGGCAGGCGCGGACCCCCGGAGGCTGCCCTCCATCCAGAGAAGGGGCGGGGCCCACGTGGTGTGTGCGTGTCCGTGCGTGTGACTGTGTTGTGGCTGTTGTGTGGCTGTGTATGAGTGTGTCGTCTGGCTGTCAGTGTTGTAACTGTGTGTTCTGTGTCTGTGTGAGTGCATTGTATGTGGCTGTTGCGATTGTGTGTGACTGCGTGTTGTGTCCCTGTTGGATGGTTGTGTGCTTATGTTGTGATTGTCTGGCTATGTGTGGTGTGGCTGTTGCCATTTATTCAAGGCTGTTGTGTGTTGTGTGTGGCTGTGTGTGTTGTATCTGTGTGGGAGACTGTGTTGTGTGGCTGTGAGTGTTGTAACTGTGAGTGCGTTGTGTGACTGGTGGTTGTGTGTGAGACTCCGTGTTGTGACTGTGGCTCCTGCGGTTGTGTGACTGGTGATTACGTGGCTGTTGTTACTGCGTGTTGTGGTTGTGTATGATACCGTGGCTGTGTGTTGCATGTGGCTTGTCTGTGTGGCTGTGACTGTGTTGTATGTGACTGTGTGTGTTGTGGTTGTGTCTGGACTGTGTGACCGTGCTGCGTGTGGCTTGTCTGTGTGGCTGTGGCTGTGTTGTATGTGACTGTGTGTGTTGTGGTTGTGTCTGGACTGTGTGACCGTGCTGCGTGTGGCTTGTCTGTGTGGCTGTGGCTGTGTGTTGTGTGCTGTGTGTTGTGTGTGCGTGTCCCAGCCCTCCGGCCGAGCTTGCCACACTGTGCTGTTGTTAAATCCCTGTCCCCGCCCTCCACACGCCTGGGCAGTGCTGGGCCAGTAGCTGTGGACTGATGAAACAGCTCAGGCTGGGAGGAGACGGCGCAGGCGCAGAGGGAGTCTCTGGGGACTGGCTGAGACGCCTGGGCGGGGCCTGGGAGGAGGCAGGGTTGGGGGACCCTGGAGCACCCGGGGGCCGTAGCTGACGCACCTCCGGGGGAGTCCTGGGTCCCTCATCTGGGCCGCCTGAGCCTGAGCTCCTGTGTCCAGTGTCACCCCAGGCGGGCTCCCCAGGGGATGGGGGAGGCGCCTGCCCCAGTGCGCCCAGCTGTGGCTCCACAGCCTCAGAGGTAGCTGCTGGGGCCCGGGGTTGTGGGGGGGGCGGAAGTGCCACCAGCCCGGGGTCAGGGAGCGTGGCAGACTCCCAGGCTGAGAGCCCAGGCACACTGCCTCCAGCCAGAACCCCACCATCCCCCAGTGCGCCCTGGTTCAGTTCTTAGGGGGTGAGGGTTCCAAACCCGGCCCCCAGCTCTCTGACCCCATGCTGGCCACAGCCTACAGGAGGTGGGCGGGTGGGCAGGGTCCTGCCCTCTGGACATCAGCAGAGGAGATGGGGGAGGGGCATGGCTCAAGTCTCCCCTGGGGACCGACACAGCCAGGTTCCCGTCACGGCTTAGCCTCGTGCTGGCTGTGTGGCTTCAGGAGAGAAATTCACCCTTTCTGGGCCTCTGTTGGCTCGTCCAGAAACGGGGCTCCTTGCCAAGCACAGCCACGAAGATGCGTGGTGCTCCCGTGGCCGCGGTGGTGTGGTGGCTGCCACGGAGCCCTGCTCCCGCCTGCAGCCTCGTGTGTGCCCCGGGAGGGAGGAGAGGCGGGGCTGAGGCGGGCCGAGGGCTGCAGAGGCCGCCGGGCACCTGCTTTTGAGACCCGGCTGTTCCCTGGCCAGCAGGCCTAGAGGCCTCGGCCAGGAGCCCAAGCTGCTCGCACGCCCAGGCCGGGGGGCCGGGGCCGGGGCCAGGGCCAGGCCTGCACTCAGCCTGGTGGGCTTCCAGCACCCTGTGTGTGCCGGGCGCACACCCTGGGCCGCTCCGCACGGCTCCTGCTACATCCCTGCGTTTCTGGGCTCCCCTGGGTGAACCCCGCAGCAGGATTCAGAGCCCCCAGGCCCACGCTGCGGCCCCTTTGCTGAGCAAACAGCTGCCTCCCGGGGGGCCTGGCGCAACCAGCCTTGGGGTTTCATCACCAGCCCCCGCGGCCTCCAGCGCCTGCCTGAGCGGGGCTGGGCTCTGGGCAGCTGGGTGGCTCCAGTGAGCCATGGAGCCCGTGACCGCAGCAGCTCCTGTGTCCCAGCGTCCCCCGGCCAGGACAATGGGCGGCCGCCCAGGGAGCACAGATGGCTCTTGGCTGGGACCAGCTTCCTCTCCAGCCCCGGCCCTCACTGGCAGAGGCCGCGGAGCCTGGGCAGGGACAGTGGGGACCGGCTTGGCTGCCGGGCAGCATGTCCTTGCAGGAGAGCAGCCCACAGATCTCAGGGCCTGGGGAGGGGGAGGGGGCGGGCCACCAGCTTCCCTGTGGTGAAGGGGGCCGGGGGCACTGCTCCTGTGCCTGGTATTGGCTGGTGTCCCCGACGAGCCGAGACTGCAGAGCCACACACCTAGGGTGTCTCTTCCTGGGGGCGGGCCTAGCACTCTGCCCCTGTGTCTGCGTCCAGATCTTTCTGCACGGCTGTCGGCTGTGTGACGCACGTGAGCCGCCTAACTCTGAGCCAGGCCTTCCGTCCAGTGTGGGCAGCGGGGCACAGGTTTGCTGCCAGCGGTCAGTGCTCGAGTCCCTCTTGTAAGTGGGTGCCTGGTGGAGCTCTGGCGACCGTCGGTGTCTCACGCCGGGTAGAGACCCAGGCGCAGCGGGAGGTGTAGGCCCCCAACGTCGTATCCACCCTCCGGGACACTGTGTGGTCAGCTCTGCTGGGGGCAGGAGGTCTCCAGCCAGGCTCCCAGGACATGTGACTCCCCTCTGTCCCCCAGGTGCCACTGTGCACAGCTTACAGATGAGCTGAGATGGCGGCCCCTTCCCAGCCACAGGCACCCAGTGTCCTGGTGTCCAGTTCCCCGGCAGGACCCTCTGTGCCGGCGGCCAGTGCAGAGTGCATGGATGCAAATACGGCCGCATCTACTGAGCACCTGCTGTGTGCCAGGGCTTGGAGACTCCCCAGAGGTCAGCTCAGCCACCCTTAGACAGACAGGGCCTTGCTATTCCCCTTAGCCTGGCTCATCCCACTGCGCCCCTGCCCTCAGCCCTGGGGGCTGCAGCAGCGCAGCGCACGCACCCCCGCCCCCGCCTGACCGCTCAGCACCGCTCTGCTGATCCTGGTGGAGCTCGAGGAGGGCCGGCTGGGGCTGAGTGGCCTGGAGGATCCCCCGGGAGAGAAGCTGCTGGGCCGGGGTTCGAGGTGGGTGGGAAGAAGGGGCAGTGAGCGAGGGCCGGCCGCTGTGCGTGCAGGACTCGGGTGCGCGCCGGGCTGCCCCGTGCTGGCTCCTGATGATGGATAAAGACGTCTGAGCTCTCGCGGGCGACCAGAGCCGATAATTAGCTTTTAACCCGTCCCCGCCGTGAGCTCGCAAAGGCCACCATTTGTTCCAGGGAGCTGCTAGTGTATAAAGGACCAAACATGGCCAGCTTTGTTCAGGATGAATTAAGACTTGTAAATGTAGAGTTCATCTATTTAATTAAGTAGTGGCAGCATGGACGTTAAATGAAGTTCGCAGCCAACGTGCCAAAACAGAGAATGCCATCTGCGGGGCCGGGCCGGGGGCCCTCCCACCTCCCCTCTGCCGTCCCCGGACAGGTCGGGCCCCTCCAGATGCGGCCCTGACCCGCGCCTGGCCTCCCTGTCTCCCGGAAGTGGCGCTGTGACCGCAGCCTGCATGGGAGGAGCCGCCGGCCGGCCCGGCTGCCTCGGCCCCTGTCACCTTGCACACTCTGTGCCCGGCCGCCCCGAGGGGTCGCCTGCCGCGCCACGTGTGATAGACGAGGAGTTTGCTGCCGCCCCGTGGGGCAGGAGCAGAGAGGCCTCGATGGAAGGAGGCCTCGCTGGCAGCTCCGCCAGCTCCGGGGACGCGGCCGGCCGGGGCAGCAGACAGCGGCCGGGGCTGAGGGCCAGCGGGGCTGGGGGTGAGGCTGAGGCCAGGCCTCGGACCCGCAGGGACTGGCACTCACTGCGGGGGTTGTGCAAACTGTCCAGGAGGCAAACCCCGGCTGCCCTGGGGCAGTGGGGGGTCTTCCAGGACCAGCGGCCTGCTCTGGGATGGGGTGGGGGGTGGAGAGCTCCATCTGCCCGAGACCAGGATGGACCAGGGAGGGGGAGGGGTTGGCTGAGGTTAGAAGTGGGGGCCAAGGCAGGGAATGTTCCCTAGAGGACTGGGTGGCGTTTTTTGTTTTCAAGATGTATTTATTTTATCTGAAAGAGATAAAAGAGACGGAGAGAGAGGTCTTCTGTCCGCTGGCTCACTCCCCAAATGGCTGCAACAGCCAGAGCTGGGCTGATCCGAAGCCGGGAGCCAGGAGCTTCTTCCAGTTCTCCCACGTGGGTACAAGGGCCCAAGCACTTGGGCCATCTTCCGCTGCTTTCCCAGGCCACAGCAGAGAGCTGGATCGGAAGTGGAGCAGCCGGGACTCCAGCCAGCGCCCATATGGGATGCCGGCACTGCAGGTGGTGGCTTCAGCCGCTACGCCACAGCGCCAGCATCCTTGCTGGGTTTTAAAGGCTGAATAGGAGTTCGCACAGCAGTGGGGGACAGGGAGAGAGAGAAGGGCGTCGTCAGCGGCTGGGCACTCTGCGGGCAGCTCATTCTGAGGGATGACCAGGGATGCAGCGGGGTGGCAGGGGCTGTGGCCTCGGGGCGGCCACCAGCTGTCAGGGCCTGGCTACACTGGCTGAGCCCGATGGACAGTCCCCCTGCCCCCCGAGCAGCGGTCTAGGAGGACCCGGATGACTGGCAGGCGGAGGTAGGTTGATGGGGAGAGGCGCCGTGCAGCACAGCTGATGGTGCAGGGCTGGGCGGGGGCAGGACAGCTGTGCCTGCGGGGTGACCCGGGCCGTCGTCCAGCAGAGCCCAGAAAACAGTGCGGGGCAGCGGTCCCTTTCCCAGGGCGGAGTCCTGGCTTGCGCACTGTGTGCCAGCGTGGCTGTTGACCGGCTCTTGGTGGCCAAGCAGGCATCCGGCGTAGGAGGTAGTGCAGACAGTGGGGAGAAGAGTGAAGCCCGAGGCGTGATGGAAGCCAGCCGGGCACAGAAGGGTGGCGTGGGGCCGACGCCCGGACCCCAGAGACCACTGTGATGACCTGGCTTTTGCTCAGTGAGGTGGGAGCCATGGAGGGTTCTGGGCAGAGGCACCAGCGTCTGCCTTCTCTGAGCTGCACACAGAGTGGGCTGTAGGGGACTGGGTGGCAGTGGAGCTGTTGGGGGGATGGGGTGGGGCTCTGGTGTGGGACAGGGCGGGGCTCTGGAGTGGAGGGGGAATGAGATGGGGCTGGGCTCTGGTGTGAGACAGGGCGGGGCTCTGGAGTGGAGGGGGGGATGGGGCGGGGCTCTGGTGTGGGACAGGGCGGGGCTCCAGTATGATGGGATAGGGAGGTGAGATGGGGTGGGGCTCTGGTGTGGGACAGGGCGGGGCTCTGGAGTGGAGGGGGAATGAGATGGGGCTGGGCTCTGGTGTGAGACAGGGCGGGGCTCTGGAGTGGAGGGGGGGATGGGGCGGGGCTCTGGTGTGGGACAGGGCGGGGCTCCAGTATGATGGGATAGGGAGGTGAGATGGGGTGGGGCTCTGGTGTGGGACAGGGCGGGGCTCTGGAGTGGAGGGGGAATGAGATGGGGCTGGGCTCTGGTGTGAGACAGGGCGGGGCTCTGGAGTGGAGGGGGGGATGGGGCGGGGCTCTGGTGTGGGACAGGGCGGGGCTCCAGTATGATGGGATAGGGAGGTGAGATGGGGCGGGGCTCTGGTGTGGGACAGGGCGGGGCTCCAGTATGATGGGATAGGGAGGTGAGATGGGGCGGGGCTCTGGTGTGGGACAGGGTGGGGCTCTGGTGTGGGGTGGGGCAGGGCTCCAGTGTGGAGCCAGCAAGGGAAGCTGCTGTGATGGGGTGGAGTCAGACTGGGTGAGGCTCTGGTCTGGAGAGGGGAATGAGAAGGGGCGGGGCTCCAGCGTGATGAGGGGGAGGTGAGATGGGCGGGGCTCTGGTGTGGGACAGGGCGGGGCTCCCGTGTGCTCCGAAGCACTAGCAGACCAGGATTGCAGGGCCCAGAGGGAAAGCTGGGGGGGAGGGGGGCTTCGGCAGAGCTGGGACCAAGTGGCCAGTGGGGCTTGGAGGCTGGAAGGGAGGAGCAGAGCCCCTCCTGGTGCTGGTAGGGACCCCGGGGTGCTTGGGACTTGGCCTGCAGCTGCCCCTCGCCTGGCCCCTATGTGGTCCTTTTATTTACTTATTTATTTTTGGTGTAGTGCTATGTTTTAAACCAGGAGATTCTCTTTCTCGGGGGGTGGGTGTCAGTGATTTTTCCAGCTTGGGCTCGCAGCTGCAGCCTGCGTGGGGAGCCTCCAGGCCCTTTGCTGCGCCAGCCTGTCCTGCCAGCTCCTGAGTCTGCAGCTCCAGCTGGGGGTGTCCCTGCCTGGGGGCAGCGGTGGGCAGTGGGTGAGCAGAGCAGGCCCAGAGCAGAGGGTCTACCACAGAGGCTCTCTCCCTGGGAACCCAGAGCCGACAGCGCGAGCGGCTAGAAGCCAGTACACCCCTCTGTCCCCAGGCACCCCCATCTGGTGAGCCGAGGGACACCTCAGCCAGACCTGAGCCTGCTGGTCCACTTCGTCTACACAGCCTGCCCGCACATGCCCCGCCCCCCTTGAACCCTGGTCGGAAGTGGGAGGACTGTGGAAATCCCTGGGGCAGCGCCTGCCCTCCTGTCACCCCTGGCCCCCGGGTTTCCAGCTCAGCCATCTGCCCTGGCTCCTCGAAGCCCGTGGAACCATTTAAAAGGCTCCTAACGATATTGATCAGTCTCTCTAAAATGGATTATCCCGTTTGCCTCCTAGCCTGCCTGGACGCCCTGGGTAAGATCAGAAGGGAATTATGTTAGCCGGAGGCAGAGGGAGCGAGGGCGGCCAGCGGCCTTATCAGGGCTGAACTCCGCTCCCCGCCTTGGGTCGGGGACACTTTGGGGATGTCGGAAGGAATCATCTTGGGATCCGCAGCCTGGGCGACACGGAGCCAGCGCGCGGGGGGGCGGGGGGGCCGGGGGGGCGCTGTGAGCACCGCCGTCGCTGGAGCTCTTCCCCGGAGAAATCGAGCCCTCCGAGAAATCCCAGCGGAGCCCCGGCTCAGGTGATGCGCCCGCGACCGCCCGGCTCTGAAAGGATTACAGCCCACACCGCGGGCCCAGGGGACAGGCGTCTTCCGTACAATCCCGGGCACAAATGGAAAATTGCTACCTGAAGCCTCGCGCAGCCAGCCAGGGATCCGCGCTTCCGTTAATGGATCCAATACGGGGAAACAATTACAGCCCAGCGAGAAGCAAGCACCATCAGGGCCCCCCCCCCCCCCCCCCCCCCCCGGCTGAGCCGTGCGGGCGTCCCGGTCCCCACCTCGCCCGGTGGTGCCCCACCCCCACCATTTCCCCTTTGCCCCCTGGGTGTGCTCAGTCCCGGTCTGTGGTGGGGGCATCACCCTGGGTTCCCTACTGGGGACGCAGTCGCCGTCTCTGCCTCTGGCCTGACCATCGCCGCTGGCCAACCGTTTGTCCCTGGCTGTGGGGATCCAGGCCCGAGGCAGGACCACAGTGCAGGAGCTCCAGGGGGGGTCCCAGGGGAGAGCAGCTCTAGGGGGTGTCCTTGAGCTTCTGTAGAGCCCAGGGGACCCCAGGGATGGGGGCCAGCACACCTCCAGGCCCCTCCTCCAGTGGGGGCTGCTCTGGCAAAAGTGACCCCAGACAGCCTCTGGGGCACAGAGGGGCGGGAATGACAGCCACTGCCCGCTGCTCATCGGGGGGCGGTGCCAGCTGTGACCTTGGCACAGGCCCCAGCGGTGTGGGCGGTGAGCACAGATGGACCCACAGGCCTGTGGGGAGGGAGCAGTCAGTGTGCAAAGCTGGGGCTTCCGGGAGGAGCCTGCTCCAGAGCCGCGGCCATCCATGGGGGCAGCCCCGGGCAGCCCCAGCCAGCCTGGGCTGCAAGACCCATTTGGGGCCCAGAGCTGGGTGGCTGGACCCCACGCCCTGGTGGCATCGTAAGCAGAATCATCTGGGAACCATGGCCCCCGCCCGCCTCCCCCAGCCCTGGACTTCTCCTGCGTGCTGCCGTGTTTACTCCGCGGAGGGAGTGGGGTGCGGGAGGCTCCCTCGTTCTCCCCCAGGATGGACCCAACGGCCCTGGGTCCTGAGGCAGTGGGCCAGGGAGGGAAAAGGACGACTCGCAGACAGGCACCAGCCGCCGTATCCAGGACTCGGGCTGCCGAGACGCCCGTCGGTCCCCCGCCAGAGCGCAGTGGGGGTGGTGGACAGAGGCTGAGGCCCGGGAGCAGGGGCACTGAGGGGCTCGGTGTCAGTCTTCTGGCTGGTGTGTGCGCGTATTTTTTAAAAAGGTTTATTTGTTTATTTGAAAGAGTGAAATAGAGTGGGAGGGAGGGAGGGAGGGAGAGAGAGAGAGAGAGAGAGAGAGAGAGAGAGAGAGATGGATGGATGTTCCACCTGCTGGTTCACTCCCCAGGCGGCCGCAGTCAGGAGCTTCTTCCGGGTCTCCCACGTAGCTGGCAGGGGCCCGAGGGCCATCTCCTGCTTCCCCAAGCGTGTTAGCAGGGAGCTGGATCGGAAGCAGAGAGCCCTGGTGTGCCTGCCCATGTGTGTGATTGGAGGTGGTGTCTGTTCTTGTGCACGTGCGGTGGGCGAGGGGCCGGTGGCCACGGGACCAGTCTCACCTGCCTACGGGCCTGTGCCTGTGGCTTTGGGTTCGTGATGCCGTGCACTTGGGGCACCCACATCCTGTACTGAGTGCCAGCTTCCTGCACATGCGCGCTCTGAGAAGCAGCGGGGACAGCCCAAGCCCCTGGGTCCCTGCCACCCACATGGGCCACCGGGATTGCATTCTCGGCTCCTGGCTTTGGCCTGGCCCAGCCCTGGCCATTGCAGGTTTTGGGGAGTGACCCAGGGGATGAGATTGCTCTCTCTCTGTGTGTCTCCTGCATTTTAAGTAAATAAACATTTTTTAAAAGATTTATTTATTGATTTGAAAGGCAGAGTTAGAGAGAGAGAGAGATCCTCCCTCTGCTGGTTCACTCTCCAAGTGGCCCCAATGGCTGGAGCTGGACTGATCTGAAGCCAGGAGCCAGGAGCTTCTTCCGGGTCTCCCATGTAAGTGCAGGAGCCCAAGCACTCGAGCCATCCTCCACTGCTTTCCAGGTGCATTAGCCGGGAGCTGGATCGGAAGTGGAGCAGCCAAGTCCCAAACCAGCGCCCATATGGCTGTACCTGCTATTCCACAGTGCCAGCCCCAATAAATAATTTTGTAAAGATTCTGTTTTTTTTATTTGAGAGGCAGAGTTACAGACAAGGAGAGGAAGAGACAGAAACGTCTTCCATCCTCTGGCTCACTCTGCAAATGGCCTCAGCGGCCAGAGCTGGGCTGATCAGGAGCCAGGAGCTTCTTCCAGGTCTCCCACGTGGGTGCAGGGGCTCAAGGACTTGGGCCTTTGTCTACTGCTTTCCAGGCCACAGCAGAGAGCTGGCCTGGAAGTGAAGCAGCTGGGACTAGAACCGGCACCCGCATGGGATGCCGGTGTGGCAGGCAGAGGCTTAGCCCACTGTGCCACAGTGCCGGCCCCTCCCAGCGGGTAACTTTTAGAACGTCACTGTCTTAGCCACTTTAAGTCTGCATTTCAGGGGCGTTCGGCACATTCACCTCAGTCTGCTCCGTGCTCCACCCATTAAACCCTCGCCCACAGCCCAGGCGTCCTGCATTTGGCTTCCATGGGTGTCGGGTCCTTGAGGCTCCCGATGTCCATCACTGCAGCCTGTGGTCAGGACGCCCATCGGCACGGCCCTCCCTTGTCTGTGGTCCACGCCGCGTGTGCTCAGCCCTGTAGCCGCGGCGGCGGCGTAGTACAGCCATGAGCACAGGTGTGCCGGTGTCGGCGGGGCCTGCCGTGGAGCCTGCCCCGAGGGAGGCGCAGATGCTGGCCCCGTCTGGCTCTTGGCTCAGTGTCACGTGTGTGAGCCTCACGCACCTGGTCGGGCAGCTGCGTCCCCCTGCGTGGATCCGGCCCCCGTGTCCCTCTCTGGCTGCGGCCCAGACACACGGGCTGTCTCCAGTGGCACTGCGTCAGGAGAGCGGAATTAGGGGCCTGTGGCCTTAGGGCACGTGTATGTGTCTGTGTCTCCGTGCCGAACACTGAGGCCCGCAGCCACGGCCTTCCCAGCAGCCCCCTGCCCAGGCCTCCTCCTGGGATCCAGACGCCAGCGAGAGCCGGTGCTGACGCGCAGGGCTAGGGCAGTGAGCGAGGCTTTCCCTGCGTGCCTCTGGCCGACTCGCGTGGACAGGGTTGCACCCAGTGAGTTCAGAGCCGCAGGCATCCCCAGGAGGCCCCCACTGCCAGGCTGGCCCCAGGCCTCTGCCTCTGGCCACTGGGCCACGCCAGGGTCCACGGGGGCGTGAGTCCCGAACACACTGGCTCTGGGGAGCTTCTCGGGCCGTGGAGGACAAAGGTTGGCCTCCTTGTCAGGGCTCCCGGGGGAGAAGGGGAAGCCAGCCAGGCCGCGTGGGCCTCGCTCGGCCGCTTGCTGATAAGAGGAAGGCTGTGGGCACTGAGAACGGCGGGTGCAGCGCCTGCATGGGCGCTGGCCCCAGTCTCGGCTCCTCGGCTCCCTGCGCAGCCCCCCGCTCGTGTGCCTGGGGGACCCTGCCGCCCTCATGGGGTCCTGCATGGATCCCAGGCTCCTGGCCTTGGCCTGGCCCTGCCCTGGCAGGTGTGGGCAGTTGAGTGGACCTGTGGACAACCGCTCTCTCTCTCTTCTCTCTGCCTTTCAAGTAGATGAAAAGGAACGCACGTCTTTTGAAAGGAAGAGGCTGCAGGGGCTGGGGCAGCCCTGGGTAAAAGGAGAAGTGGGTGGCCCATCTGTGCCAATGGCAGCTGCCTGTGGCTGGACACCTGGGCCGGGCGGGCGCAGAGACCAAAGAATCAGCCCCCACCCACCCCCGCCCCAGTCCCCAGAGCCTGAAGATAAAGCTGCCGCCACCAGGGTACTTGGGCCTGCAGGGCCTGCACAGCCCCACCTCTACCTCCCAGCATTCTTGGGGCACCTGCTGTATCCCAGGCCAGCAATTATTGAGCACCTGCTGTATGCCAGGCTCCCGGCCTGGGCTGTGGCTTCAAAGGCTGAGCCACCGGGACGGCGGCTCCAAGAGGGGACAACAGTGACGCAGACTGGACCAGGCACCCCAGAAGGAGACCCCGCAGGACTTGAACTCTGAGGGGCAGTGCCCAAGGGTGAGCAGGGTTTGGCCAGGTCAGCAGCAGAGCTCCCGGCAGGCGGGCTACAGGCCAGGAAGTTGCGGGCTGTCGGTGGGGTCTCCCTGGCCGTGTCCCATGGGGAAGTGGCCGGCGCTCAGGGGCGTTCGGCCCCCACTTGCACAGGGCGAGAAGGGATCCTGCAGCTGCCAGGCCCTGTTCTGGGGAGGGGGGAGGGGTGCGTGGGGTCTGCCTGGCACTTGGCCTCGCGGGGGACATGTGTCACCGGTGCCGGAGCCTCAGGGGGCCACGCCGTCCTGACAGTAGCTCCTTCCCCCGAACTCCGGGCCTCAAGGAAGCAGAGGCCGTGAGCGCCGGGCGGTTTGGGACACAGGGCATGTGGCTTCCGGCTTCTGCCCGCCCCGGGGCGCCAGCCTGTGCCCCTGTTGGCTGGCTCTGAGGAGCCCCTCCCCTTACAGACACACAACTCCTCAGGGGTCTGGGGATGCCTTGGGGCCCCCAAGGAAGGGACAGGCTCAGCACAGGGCCAGGGCCGCGGTCCGCACTGACCAGCGGGCACCCGGGTCTGACCGAGCGCCCACACAGCCAGCAGGTCCAGCCCCTCAGAGGACAGGGACAAGGAGAGGGCAGCTGTGCCCTGGCCCGGCAGCCTGCTCAGGAAAGGGGAGGCGGGATTCAGGCTGCCTGTGTGGGGCTCGTTAGCAGCCGGGGCGGTGCTGGGGGCGGGGAGGCTGAATCGGGGGCTGCTGGCTGTCTGGGCAGCGCGGTGCCCCCCCCCCCGTCCCCATGACAACAGATGATGGAGGACAGCCGCGGTGAAGAGGAGCCCGTGTTGATTTTGATTTTCACAGGCATCTGCTGGGGGCGGGGGGAGAGCAGAGAGAGGCTGCGCTCCTGGGAGCTCAGGGGCTCCGAACGCAAGGGCAAGGCTAAGTGAGGGCTCGGGCTGCCCAGCCAGAGTGGCGTGGGGTCCTGCCGGCTGCCCAGGCCTGCCCGGGGGCCCGCGTGGGGGTGAGGGCTCAGCCTGGCGGCCCTCCGAGCCGCTGCCCCTGCAGTGCGGGTACCCTGCCGTGGGAGGACCTGTCCAGTCCCTGGAAGCTTCCAGAGCCACAGGGGTCACACGGGCCACATTCCCAGTGTGGGCTGTGCCCAGCTCTCCTTCCCGGGCCAGCTCTCTGTCCTGCCTGGCAGTCACTGGGCCAGCTGCCACCTGTGGTGACCCTGGGAGCGAACAAGATGACAGATTCGTCGGGGATCTGTTCCTGAGCGTGTCCAGTGGGCTGAGGCCGCTGGGCACGGTGGTCAGGGCTCCCACGGAGCTCAGTGGAGGGAAGGGAGGAGCGTGTGGATGGCCAGGGAGAGTGGGTTCCAGGCAGCACGCACAGCCCGGGCAAAGGCCCTGGGGCAGGAAGAGGCTGGAGACCCGTGGGCGGGGTGGCCGGCCGGAGCCGCCTCACCGGAGCCAGGGAGCTGGAGTCGCAGCCTGCACGCCTGTTCCTCCTGGGGCAGAGTTTCCCAGCGGCCACCCAGCTGGCCTCCTGCCCCTCGTCTCTGCAACCCTGGCTGGGAGCGGGAGAGCCAGGCCAGGGCGGAGGGGCAGGACGGCAGGCTGGCTGGCCGTCCTGACCTGCGGCCGGTCCACCCTGGAGCCACCTGTGGCCGTGCAGCTGGCACGGCTAGCGATGGGTTTTTAATGATCTGAATATTGCCTTTGCCCTTTGCATTCAGCCAGGACTGCTGAGCTCTGCAAAAGGCAAACGGCTTTCGGTGGCTCGACTTGGGGGAGAGGGAAGCTTTTCTCCTTGCCTGATTGCAGCCACAGTAATCGGCTCGCTTTTATTGTTCAGAAACAATGCATCGGCGAGCAGGGAGTTTAGAAGGGGGGGGCACAGAAATTACCCACGGTCCCCAGCGGCAGCCGGTCACCTCCGGGCACACACAGGCCTGGTCCCCGGCCTCGCTGCCGGCCTTTTATAAAGCCATGCTGGGGCGCCGCCAAGGGCCCGGGTCTCCTCCGGAGGTGAGGTGTCTCGAGGGAGCCGGCCTTGGGCACGGGCAGGTGTTTGATACTGGCCCTCACCACCTGCCGAGGCGGGGGGGGAGGGGGGGGGGCAGAGGGGAAGGGAGCAGGTGCGGCGCTTCCAGGGAGGAATTCATCCGTCAGGCTGACGGGCCAGCTCCCGGGAAGGACAAAAGAAGCCGGCTCTGTCCCATCCCGCCACTCTGCACAGGGCACTCGCGCCTCCGGCCTCGCGGACTGACCCTCCCTCTGGCCCTGGGGGTCTCGGGGCTCTCCCCGGGCCGTGAGTCCCTCTCTAGCTCCCCGCCTCCCCCATCCCCACCAGCAGCCTGGGCTGGCGTGGCCGGCGGCTGCCACTCGCTGGCACGGTGCTCGCCCCCCAGGGCCGCCTGTCTCCTCGCAGCCTCGCCCACTTCCGCTAGTGGCTTCACGGAGGGGCAGCCGTTTGTTCGTGTGTGGACCCGGCCGAGGTGGCGTGTTTGTCTTCCCTCATTGTTCCCAGCTGGACAGAGCGGGTGACAGCAGTGAGCTGGCCAGGTCCCTCGGACACAGCGCCTGCTGCATGTCCCCGCCGTGTGCGCGTGCGCCGCGTCACTGTGGGCGCACTCAGGGCGGGCGTCCGAGCGCCCATTTCAGGAGTGAGGGGACCCAATTACACCTGCCTTTGAGGGCCGTGGCAGGGACAAAAGATGCCTGTTCGGCTAATTGCAGACACCAAAACTGCCCCTGCAGGAAGAATCCCGGGACAGGCTCTGCGCGCCAAGGCCGCGTTGTAATGAGAACGGATAACTGGGAATTAGCGTGGCGGGCGGCGCTCGCTTTGGCCTGAAGGACTCGGCTCTTGGCAGCAGCCGGCTGCCTCCAGGTCGCTGTCCTCCACGTGGAGGCCGCTGTGTGCCGGCTTTCGATTGTTCGTTCGCCGGCAGCCAGGGGCGATCAGCTCTGCTCACCGCCTGGAGGGATTTGCTGGGCCTGCCGGGAGCAGATGCTGCCCCATGCGTGGCCTCGGTGAGGGGCCCGGTCCAGAGCATCTGTTAAATGACACCTATCTGTGGGCACTGCTGCGGGGACGTGGTGGGGAGAGGCATGCTTGCCCGCTGGGGGCCCTGCCTGGCGAGGCGTGAGGCCCTGCCGCTTCTCTGGAGACCCCGTCACTCTGTTGTCAGCAGGGCTGCTGTGTCAGCTCCCAGAGCCCCAGCCTCGGGGTCCCTGTGGCCCGGCCTCTGCTGGCTGACAGTGTGGATTCCGGGCCCGGAAGTGTGGATCCCTCCCATGCCTGGTGATTTTCAACCGTGCGCTGGTCATTGCTTCCGAGAGACGGAGCATGTCTCTTGCTGGCTGCTGCCCGGCCTCACGACTTTAAAACCACGGGCACCCAGTTGACTGGAGATCCAACCCCGGGCGTGCTTGCACCCGAGGGCTGTCGCCCACCACCCCCCAAGCCCCGTGGGATCAGCTAATCTAGGAGGGGAGTGCCCGAGGCTCTGCTCCTGGCCCCCTGGACCTCAAGGTCGCAGAAACAGAAGGTCAGACCCCCCCCCCAGGTGTGGCCTCTGTACTGAGTCAGCTCCAGGACTTCCTGGGCCCCCAGTCCCTCTGCTCTAGTGAGGCCTAAGTCTTGGTGGCTCTTATGCACGTTAATGACTTAAAATATATTTATTTATTTGAAATGCAGGGTTACAGAGAGAGGTCTTCCATCCACTCGTTCAGTCCCCAAAGTGGCTGCAATGGCCAGGGCTGGGCCAGACCAAAGCCTGGAGCTTCTTGGTCTCCCACGTGGGAGCAGGGGCCCAAGCGCTTGGGCCGTCCTCCGCTGCTTTCCCAGGCGCATTAGCAGGGAGCTGGTTTGGAAGTGGAGCAGTCGGGATCTGAACCAGTGCCCATGTGGAATGTCAGGTGGTGGCTTTACTCACTACGCCACAGCGCCGGCCCCTGATATGTGTTTATTTCATCAGTTTGAAAGGCAGAGATCGCCCCTCTGCTGGTTCACTCCCCAGATGCTCTTGATGGCTGGGCTGGGCCAGGCTGAAGGCAGAGTCAGGAACTCGAGCCAGGTCTCCCGTGTGGGGAGCAGGGACTGACCACCTGAGCCTCCCAGGGTGTTCCTTAGCATAGAGGGCAAGGCTGGGACTTGAACCTATGTCCTCCTGTGTGGGGTGTGGGGGTCCCAAGCAGGGGCTTCGTGCTCCCCAAACGCTCACCCTGGCTCCCTGGTACTTCTCGGAACCTGGGCTGTGTGGTACCCAGCTTTGGGGGCTGATTGGCCACTGTGAGAACCATCCAAGCCAGGTCTCCAAGCAGGGTGGGGCAGAAGCCAGAGCTCACGAGGGGAGTGCGAGGTCGTGCTTGACAGGGGAGTGACAGGTGCAGGGACGTGGCGTGCGGCGTTCGGGGCGGGAACAGGCACACATGTGCAGCACCGGCAGGAGAGCCGCATAGAGAAAGCGCCCCGAGAGGCCGAGGCCGGGACAGTGCGAGCTGACCACCAGGGTGCCCATGGGGGTCTCCTGCGGCGAGGAGGGGGCTGTGTGGGGGTCTGCTGAGTGTGACCAGCCTGGGGTGTCAGTCCCCAAGCCAGGCCTCGCCAGGGACTTGCCCCGCCAGGAGGTGCGGAGGCAGACCTGGGCACTAGAGGAAGCTGCGGGGGAGGCTCACCCAGACCCGTGGCTGGCACACGCTGCCTCCGGGGCCACGCCGGCTCAGCTCTCACGCACGGTGAGAGCCGAGTGCAGGGTTAAGCGGGTGGGGAGCTCTGTCCTGTGTCTCCCACCACGCTGCAGGCCACACCGTGGACACGAGAGGGCCAGCCACGGCCGGGGGCCTGGGTCTGAGTCCCCTTCCCTCAGCGGCTGTGTCAGAAGCCAGGCAGCTTGGGCTGTGCGGGGCCGGGGGCCCTGCCCGGCTGGCCCGAGTCGGTCCACACGCCGCCTCTGCCACGCATGTCCCCCGCTGCGCTGCTCTCACTGCTGTGGCCTGGGCCTGGCTCGTACCTGCCGGCTCCCTTTCCGAGCCACACAAGGGGACACCGATGCCGGGCAAGTGAGGGCCCACCGGGGCCCCCTGTGCAGAGCTTGGGGCGGGCCTCTGCCCTCGCCGGTGACCTCTGTGGGGCAGGGGAGCGGTGGGGTTCCTGCTGAGCCTGGAGGAGGGAGGGTGGAGCTGCGGGCGAGGGAGAGGCAGGCTGCTCAGGGCAGCTTTCTCTTTGGAAACCCGTTCTGTCTCTTAAATGTCAGAGCGAGCAGATGGTGCGTCTGAGTTTGATTAATCACAGGCTTGCCGAGATAGAAGGCCTCTGGGATCCGCTAGGCCAGGCCAGGCCAGCGCCACGCTGCCCCCGGGATGGGCAGCTCTGGGTGCCGCCCGCTGCCCACAGCCAAACGGGTGGCCGGCCTCCTGCCCAGTGCTGGCCGCCCCCAGAGAAGGGCGAGGCACAGGGGGTCCTGGGGCTCTGCACCCCTGTGGGCAGCAGGAGAGGCGGTCTCGGGACACATGGTCAGCGCTGAGACTGCTCCTGGGGAACGCCGGGCCCAGTGCCGGCTCAGCCCAGCGCAGGCTGGCTTTGGCCACACGCTCTGCAGCCCAGAGCACCTGGCCGCCGGGCACTGGGCTTGTGGGTGACCTGCCGTCCACACCTCTCTATCATGATCTCTCTGAGCCCCGTGACGCCCCCGACAGCCCTGGCCCTGGGCTTCCCCTCCCTGGAGCAGCTGTGAGCGTACAGGGCGCCCGGAAGTTGATCGCTGGAACTGAAACCCCAGTGCTCAGCCCAGGCAGGCAGCAGGCAGCCTTGCGCTCTTTCCCACGCACAAGGCTGCTTCCAAAGTTCTTAGAAGTCCCAGGGTGAGTCGACTGTGGCAGGAGCGGTGACTCGCAGGCGAGTCCGTGACTCGGGCCCGACGTCCCATAGTGGGGGGCCCGGGATCCAGGCGCCTCCACTTCCCATCCAGCTTCCCGCTGCTGTGCCTGGGAAGCAGCAGATGGTGGCGTAAGCACTTGGAGCCTTGCACCCGCGTGGAGACCTGGAGGGAGCTCCTGGCTCCGCGCTCCGGCCTGGCCCGGTCCCAGCTTTGTGGGCGTTTGGAGATGTGAGCCAGCACAGGGAAGATCTCTCTCTGCCTTTCAAATAAATACAGATGAATAAAAAAAGATTTATTTGTTTATATGAAAGAGAAGGAGTGACAGAGATATTCCATCTGCTGGTTCACTCCCCAAATGGCCACAACGGCTGGGGCTGGGCCAGGCCACAGCCAGGAGCCAGGAGCTTCTTCTGGGTCTCCCACGCGGGTGCAGGGGCCCAAGGACCTGGGCCATCTTCTGCTGCTTCCCAGGCCATGAGCAGGGAGCTGGATGGGGAGTGGAGCAGCTGGGGCTCAAACTGACATGTGTATGGGATGCTGGTGCTGTAGGCGTGGTTTTAACCCACTGTACCACAGCACTGGCCCCACAAACATTTTTATTTATTTTTTGACAGGCAGAGTGGACAGAGAGAGAGAGAGAGAGAGAGAAAGGTCTTCCTTTTGCCGTTGGTTCACACTCCAATGGCTGCTGCGGCCGGCACGCTGCGGCCAGTGCAACATGCTGATCCGATGGCAGGAGGCAGGTGCTTCTCATGGGGTGCAGGGCTCAAGCACCTGGGCCATCCTCCACTGCCCCCCGGCCACAGCAGAGAGCTGGACTGGAAGAGGGGCAACCAGGACAGAATCCGGCGTCCCGACCGGGACTAGAACCCAGTGTGCTGGCACCGCAGGTGGAGGATTAGCTTGTTGAGCTGCGGCGCCGGCCCCCACAAATATTTTTAAAAATGTTATTTTACTGTTAAAAAAAGTTTAAATCCATGCATATAAAGGATCTTCAAAATATTCATAGAAAATGTGAATTAAGAAAACAACTGCATGAATTTCAATTTTTTTATACCAAAACGAACTTGGCTTTCAATTCCGTTTTCCCAGACTCTGCCACAGCCCTTGAATGCCTGTGCTGTAGGTCCTACGTTCCAGGCCCACGGCCTGAGCCTCAGATCGCAGCGGTGGAGCTGAATTGTTCTCGTGTAAATGCCTGGTGGCAGATACTTCTCCTCCAGGCTTGGGAAGAGAAGGCAGAGGCCCCAGGACCAGGGTCGCCCCTACCCCCACGACGTCTTCTCTCTGGGGCGGGGGCACTGGGGGCAGAGGCACCAGGTCCCTCCGATCCTGTTTCCCTGTGGCCGCAGCTGCTCCTCCCCTTGGGGCCGTGGGTTCTCGGCAGCAGTGGGGCGATCCCGCTCCCCGGGCACCCTGGGGAGGATGTGCTCGCTGGGACTGGGGTGTCCCGTCAGCACCTCCAGGGGCCCCCAGTGAAGGCTGACCCAGCCCCGAGGCCCACGCTGTCGGCTGGAGCGACCTTGCGCCCAGCCGTGTTTCAGGACAGCAAGACAAGGAGCCGTCCTACAGAAAACACTGTCCCGGGCCCCAACAGGGACTCACTATCCATACCGGACTGATCCCCTGGCCCGGGGGGCAGAGGTGGCCTGGGAGGGGGACACGGGCCCAGCGCCCAGCAGCAGGAAGCCACATCCTGCCGGCCAGGGGGCTACAGAGGCCTGCAGCAGGTTGGCCGGGGGACCAGGCGTGTGTCCCCAGCGGGGACAGTGGGGAGGGCTGTTTAGCACCGCCTCTGCCCTCGAACAAGACCCCCCCCCCCGTCTCTAGCAGGGGGGAGGGGAACAAGCCCTGCAGCTGGCCTAGGCCTGCGTGGGCTGCGTGCTCCGTCCCACGCGTCCCCTCTCCGCAGAGACCTCGCCGCAGGCCTGTGTTGGCTGTGTGGGGACAGAGCTGTGACAGCAGCCTGAGACCAGGGTCTTCCTGAGTGGCGCCTTCGTCCAGAGCTTTTGGGGGAGGCCGGGCGGGGTGAGCCGTGCGGCTGGGCTGTCCCCAGTGTGGCCGCTGTGGCCTGCGGGAAGGAAGCGTGTTGCTCTCCCTGCCTGTCTTGACGGCACCACCAGGATCCATGGCCCGCAGTGCTGACCTGGCGCAGCCTGCTCCCGGGTGTAGACAGCGCGCAGCGTTCTTGTCCTTCCTGGCTTCTGTTTGTTTTGCTTTTGATTTAAAAAGGTTTCTGTGGGGAGGCCTCTCGGCCGAGAGGCCCCGTGGGGAGCAGTTTTAAAAGCCACCGCCTGCCATGCCAGCATCCCATGTGGGAGCCGGCTGGAGTCCCGGCTGCTCCACTGCCGATCCAGCTCCCTGCTGATGGCCTGGGAAAGCAGCGGAGGGTGCCCACGTGCTTGGGCCCTGCACCCCGTGGGAGACCCAGAGGAAGCTCCTGGCATCAGATCAGCGCAGCGCGGGTCGTTGTGGTCATTTGGGGAGTGAACCAGCAGATGGAAGCTCTCTCTGTCTCTCTGTGTAACTCTGATTTTCAAAGTAAATAAGTAAATCAGACTTGGCTGGGTTCCGACGGGAGCTTTTCCTCCCCTGGCTGTGTGGCCCGGGCCCCGCGCCTGCCCTGGCTCGGCGAGCGCCCCGGGAAGCAGGGATGTAAGGCTTGGGTTGTGGATGACGCAGGATGAGTCGTGAAGGCCTCCAGTGCAGTGCCGGCGCGGGAGAGACTGCCGGCGCGTGTCAGAGTGACAGCAAGGCCACAGCCGACGGCAAGAGTGACGCGGGGGACGCTGTGTCTCCTGCCTGTGCCGTGTGACCTGGGGGCGGGGTGGGGGGTCGGGGGTGATGGAGGCGTTGCTGTCTTCAGCAGGGTCATCTTGGGAGCAGATGTGTGTCTCGCACAGGTGCGCCAGGCTTCCTGGGCCGGCCTGCAGGCGGTCACGCGGCTGCACACAGCTGCTCAGCGCCGTGTCCTCGTGTCCTTGTGTCCTCGTGCTGCCTGTGGGACGGTGAGGCCGCAGACCTCGACCCACCGGGGTGAGCCCTAGGAAGGCTGGCTGGCCTCATCCGGGGACCTGCTGGGCTCAGAGTTCTCTCCCAAGCCGCAGCAGGCAACTGTGTCCCAGGGAGCCGGGTGGGGTGGCAGGTGGCTGGACAGTCCCCATGCCGGAGCATCCCGACTTGAGCTTCCTGGGGGATGGCAGCCACCCCCCAACCCCCACCTGGGAGCCCAGGCCCCTGCTACGGACCTGCAGCCTGGCCTGACCCGCTGGCCCAGAGGTTCAGGCCTGGCCCGACAGCAGGAAGGAGGCCAGCTCCCAGTGACAGCAGCCACGGGGCTGTTTCTGGTGGCTGCTGGAACCAACCACTGCAAAGCCTCCGGGATGTCTTCTGTCCCGGTGCTAGAAGCCTGGAGCCTGGCATCCAGGTGGGGGGTGCGGGCAGGGAGACCACCCCGCAACCCTGGGGCGCTGATCACCCATGGGCTCTCCCTGCGAATGTGGCCGGGCTCAGGGGCAGACCGCCACGCAGCCGCTTCCCCAGGCACCTGGTTAGACCCCCGACTGGGGTGGCGCGCGCGCACACACACACACACACACACACACTGTGTGGGGCGTGCCCTGGAGCTCCCAAGGGAACCAGGAAGCAAGAGTGAAGCCAGCACGGGGCGGGGGCGCAGCCTGGGCCCGCAGGCTCCAGTGGGCTGTGGCGTCAGAGGGCCCCTTTCCCTTCCGACCCCGGCCGGACCCACGGGCAGGCTTGGGACGCCCTGGGAAGGCCTGGTCACCGGTGGAGCCCGAGGGAGGCAGGAACTGGGTGTGTCTGCTCTCTGTGTGCCCTCGGGCAAGTGACCTCACCTCTCTGGGCTCAACATCCTCCCGTGGTCCCAAGGGGCGATGGTCATCGTGGTGTCTGGCCCTGGGGGGGGGGGCAGCTGCAGATAAGGCACGTAGGCTGGGTCCGGGCCGGCCTGGGGCTGCCATAACCGTCATTATCGCCATTACAGGGAGCCCTGCCGCACCTGCGCGGTGCACGGGCTCATGCCCTTGGAATGCAGGCCGATCTGCTCCACGGCCCACTGCTGACACAGGCTGCGCCAGGGCTGGCGGTGGGCGGCGGCTGTCCCCGGGCCCCCGAGCCGCTGCCACAGCTGCCTCACGGTCCCGAGTGTGGGTTCCAACCTCAGCTCCGCTGTGTGTCCTGGGGCAAGGTGCTCACTCTCTCTGTGCCCCATCTGAAAAACCGGAAGTCCTCACAGTGACCTTCAGCATTCTGGTGAAGAGTGCTTAGCACAGCAGCTGGTGCAGGCTGGGCGCTCGGGGAGTCTCAGCGGGCGCTGTTACCGAAGCAGGGACCAGACGCGGCCTGGGCAGCGCGGGTCTCAGGGCCACCCGGCCACCCCGCAGAAGGCGAGGCTGTGGCCTGGCCCCGGTGGGTGCAGCTGGCCACCCAGGAACCCACCCAGTGCACCTAGACCCGGGCTGCGGCCTCCGTGGCTCAGCCTGTGCCAGGAGAGTCCATCCATATCTCTTCTGGCCAGCCTGGGGGCCCCTCCCTTCTGAAGTGGGAGTGGGAGGGGCCTGAGCCCCCTTGGGAAGCAGCGGGGCCCACGGCTTTCCTCTCTCCTGGGGGAGGGGCGCTCTTGTTGCTTTTGCACTTGACCCAGACCCTGGCCTCTGGCCGTCCACCCTTCCCTGACCTGGGTTGGGTTGGCTCAAAGCCTGGGCTGGGACTCTGGGAGGTGAGGGCCAGTGCGCCTTGGGTGGGGGGTGTCCCCAAACCTTTGGGAAGCCTTCTGGGTGGTCCAGCCTGGCCATCGGCCTCTTTTCCCAGAGGTGAGCAGAGAGCGAGGGTGAGGGTGCTGCCACCGCTGGCCCCCTGGGAGAGAGTGGAGGGGACGGGATCCCTCTGGGTGACATCCCCGGAGAGCATCTGGCTGGGGGCTATCCAGCTGTGGCCTACGCTCTACGCTCGCTGAGCCCCCCTTCGGCGTCCAGGCCCTAGGCAGCCCGAAAGGAGGGGGTGGCTCCTCCAGGAATGAATGGCAGTAGTGATGGCTTCCCAGCCACAGCCGAGCCGGCAGGGCGGCGGGCAAGGTCCACCCTGCTGCCCGCTCAGCCACATTATGGCAGACAACCGGGCCATTCAGTCACAGGCCAGCTGGGGAGCTGGCAGGGTGGGGGCTGCTCTGGCATCGGGTGAGCAGCTGTGGTGTAGGGGCCTTCCTGTCCCCCGTCACCAGGAAGTGGCATCGCCCACTGGAGCCTCGAGACCCAGGGAGGGTGTGGCTATCGCTAGAATCTGCAGCAGCCTCCTTCCCCAGGGTGTGGCTAAAAGCAATTAGGGCTTGGCCTGTGCATTCTGAGATAATTCGTTGCAGGCATTCAGATCCTGGCTAGGGAGAGTTGTTTGTCTTGATAGGGAAACACTGATAAGCAGCAGCTGTCCCCCCTCACAGCGTGGGGGCCTGGCCTCTGCACCCTCCACTTCAGTTTCACTGGGGACCCCAGGGGGGTGACCAGGTGGTTTTGCTGGCTGGAGGCCCGTCTCCAGTGCGCCCTCAGCCTGGAGCCAGGTGGCTCCCAGAAGGGGCAGGCTCCCTCCGGCCAGGGCTTCCCCACTTCAGCAGGGGGAGGGGCCCCCTGGCAGATTGGGGGAGGCCCTGCCTGCGTACCCTGCCTGTGATTGGCCCATAATTACAGGTTTATTGCCTGTACAGCTATTGTGTAATGACATGTTTGCAAATTAATTTTTATGGCTCCTGCCATTAGCATATACAGTAGAGGAAGGTTTAGTATTAATTACTACTGTTGTTCGTGTAATCCCGGAGAATTAAAAACCAATAAACGGATGACAACAGAAACTGATAGTTTAGGGTCTTTTAAAAATAGTTTTCAACCCCCCCCTCCTCAAGTACGATCAGACTTTCCACGGGGGTGGGGGGCGAGGGGGGCGGGCGGCAGCTCCCTCGGCCGTCTGCTGCCACGCGGGGCCCCCACTCCCACGGGGGCGCAGCCGGGGCCGGGGGCCGGGCGACCGCCTCCCTCGCACCGCGGCGAGCCGCGGGCGCAGGGGGAGGCGCGAGGAGCGCCGCCCCCGCAGCCCCGGAAACAAAGGGCCGCCGCCGCCGAGGGCCGGGCGCGACCTCCGGGGTCAGAGCGGGGCGGAGCGGCCAGCTGCGGGCGCGCGCGCGGGCGGCGGGCGTCCTCCGGGTGGGCAGCCCCGGCGCCGTCCCGGGCGCCCGCGCGCGCCCCCGGCCGCCCGCGGGGAGGGGCGCCGCAGGGGCGGGGAGGGATTAAAGGCTGCCTCTCGCACCCCCCGCGGCCGGGCCCCAGAAGGCAGCCGCCTGCGCGCAGCACCCAGCAGGCGGTAGGCGGCGGCGGGGCGGAGCGCCACCTCCCTCGCCCCGCCCCGCGCATTTCAGATGATCCTGGCGGGGTGGGCTGGGGCGGGCGGGGGGCAGCGAGGGGTCGGAGCCCCGCGGGGCACCCCCACACACACCCCGCCGCGCGCGCGCCTCCACCAGCTCGCCCTCCTCGGCTTTCCCGTGGGGTGTGACACCACCCCTCCCCCGAGTTCAGCCGCCTCTTGAAGTCGCCGCTTCCTGCAGGGACCCCGGGGCAGCCGCTGGGGTCCCCTGATTGACGCGGGGGCCGGCGAGCGTGGCCAGGAACCCGAGCGTGGCGGGACCGCGGCGCCCCGCCGTGCGTCCCTGCGGGCGCAGGCCTCTTCCCGCATCCCACGATTGTGTTTGGGGCCAGAGGTGACCCCTTTAGCGTCACCGCGTTGTGCCACCCAGGGGCACCTGTGGAGGCGGAAGGGCTCGAAAACACCGGGGCTGCACCAAGAGGCAGCTCTGTGGCGCGCTTTTAGGAGCGCGCGTGGGGAAATGGGGCCTGTCTCTTTAAAATCGCTGGGCTGGACAATGCGCGCACAGGATGTGGTTTGGCGGCAGGGTTTTTTCCCCTTCGATTTGGGGAATTATCACATGGGGCCTGCCAGAGAGGGTGCGAAGGAGAGGCGGCGTGGGGAGCCGGGCGCTCGTGCGCCCCGCGCGGGGGCCTGTCTCGCAGAGCCACAGCAGCCGCGCGCACTGGGGCCGTGTGCCTGCGAGCACGCCTCCCCGGAGCTGCTGACGCCGCCGCGGCGCGGGCAGTGTGCGAGACGGTAGCAAGCACTCGGTTACACTTGCAACAGGGATTTTCAGCGGGTGGGGTGCGCGGGGAGAGGGCAAGGCGGAAGCGAACCGCTGGCCCGGGGCGGCCGGCGTGTGCGTCTCCGCGGCCCCCCGCGGGAGCCACCGGAGGCGGCCCCGGGTGGGGGGGGGGACGGCCTGGGGAGCCTCCCCGCCCCCCACACCCCCGGCCGGGCGGAGGGCGAGCCCCCGGCTCCCGCAGCTGTCAGACGTGGGTGGGGAGGGCGGCCGGGCCGGCAGCCAGAGCGCGGAGTTGGGCAGCCGGAGGGGGAGCCGGCGGCGCCCGCGGCCGCCCACTGTTTGCCAGCGGCCCCCGGGCTCTGGGGGCGAGGGGAGCGCCCCGCGGCCGGCGCAGCGCCCTCCCGGGCCCCGAGCGGCCGCGCGCAGGGGGAGCTCGCAAGTGAAACTGTCGCCGCCGCCCTGCGGAGCGCGGAGCCCGGGAAGCCGCCGCGTGGAGACGGAAGGAGCCGCCGCCGCCGCGCCCCTGCCCTTTCGCTTTCATTAGGGGAGACAAATCCGCTGTCAGGCAGCCAGCTTTCCAATTTACCGATAATGATTCTTGCATGAAAATTGATCGAGGGGCTCTCCGCCGCCGCGCGCGCACGCCTGGCCCGCGAGCGCTGCGCCCTCCGCCCGCGCCCGCTCCCTCCGAGTCGGCGGTCGGACGAGAACCGGGGGGCCTGGGGCGGCGGGGGGGGTCAGCGGCGAGGGGGAGGGGAGCCGGCGCCTCGCGCCCCGCCGCCTCCGGCCGCGGGCTCCGGCACGGCCGAGGGGGCCGCGCCCCCTCCTACTTGGCGGCTGTTTGGGTATTAATTTTCCCCGCGCCCCCTCCCGCTCGCCCCCTCCTCCTCCCCCACCCCGCCCCTCCGCTCCCAGTAGCTAAGGGGAAACGAAAACAAAGCCGGTTTCTCCTTGGCAACCGGAGATACCCCTCGCCCCCTCCCTCCTCCCCCGGGCTCGGCACGGGAAGCCCCGTGGGGAACAGGTCTCTTGACCCTCGCCCTTGACATTCGGATGGCCGCGCGGAGCACGGGCCGCCGCTCGCGCGCCCCGGGGGCCGGCGCGCCCCCTCCCCGCCCGCGCCCGCGCGCCCCCCCGGCGAGGCGCCCCTGAGCCCGCCGCCCGCGGTCCCGCCGCCCCCGCCGCCCCCGGCTCCGCTCGCCCCGCCGCGCTCTCCCGCCCGCTCCCCCTCCCGCTTTATTTGCATCTCAAGTCCAAAAGGGAGAAAAGACGCACGCGGCGGAGACACCGGCGGCCGCGGCGGCTCCGGCCCGTCGTGGTCGTCCGTGCCCTCGCTGCGGACCTGCCGGGCCGAGGCGGCCGAAGCTGCCCGCGCGCGCTGGCCGGAGGCTGAGCCCTCGGGTCGCCGCGGGGCGGGGGGGCAGGAAGACTTGATTTTATTTTTTCCGGCGCGCGAGGGATCGCTCTTCTGCCTCGATTTTATTGTTTTGGACATTTGGAGCGCCGTGGCTCGGACGGCGATTTCTGCTTCACGCCTCGGCTTGCCTGTATTTATTTTTATTTTTCCTCCTTCGTCCCTCTCTGGTCACTATGGAATTCTAGCCTGAACCATGTTTGGGTTGAAGCCGCCTCTGTATTACTTACCAGGTAAGCGAGCTGCGCGCCTCCCCGGGTCCCGCGCGGCGCCGGGGGCCCCCCACCTACCCCCAGCCCGGGGGGGGTCGGGGCGGCGTGGGGGGGGTCCGCGCGGCCCCGGCCGCTCCCACCGCGCTCGGGCCCGCGGCGAGCAGCGGGGAGCGCCCACCCGGCCCGCCGCCCCCGCCGCGCCGCCGCCGCCGGGGGTTGCGCGTCTGGCTCCTTTTGTCTGCCCGGAGCCGGCTCCTCGCGGCGGCGCTCACGCCCGGCGGGGTGCATCACGCGCCGGGTGCGAAGTTACTTTCCCGCAGGCCGCCGCAGCGCCCGGCGGCCCGCACCCCCGGCCCCCGCCCCCCTGCCTGCCCGGGATTCCCTGGAAGGTTTTGTTCTGCCGAGGTCGGCGGAGGGGGCCGGGGAGCTCGGAGGGCGGTCGGCGTGGTTTCCTGTTGCCCTAACCTCCGTGCGCGCTGACGGCGGGCTGCCTGCAACTTTCTGTTTCGGGGCGAGGCGCGCCGGCGGCCCGGGGCGCAGGGCAGGGGGCGGCCGCAGGCCGGGCGAGCCCCTCCGGAGGTCACCCTGTGCGCAGGTCGCGGCCCCGCGGGCGGCTCCGGGGAGGCTGGCGAGCCGGGGAGCCGCGGGGAGGGGCCCGGGAGCTGGCGGCGAGCCCCGGGCCGCCCCCGCGCGCCCTGCCCCCTCCCGCGCCGTGCCCCCCGGGGTCGGGCCGTGGCTGCGGGCCCGCCCCAGGTGGGCCACGTGAGCGCCGCTCAGGCAGGCTGCTCTGCGTGTGGCCGCTTGTTCTGGGAATGCGGTGTGTTTTTATCTTGGCTGCCTTGCTCCGAGTTTGCCTGCCTTGGGCTGTGACGCGCGGCTGCTGTGGAAGTTGGGGTCCTCGGGCTGGGGCGACACGGGGGTGCCGTGGGGGAGAACGGCGACGGCCCTGGGTCTGCCCTGGGAAAGGTGCGGCCGGCCAGGTGTGGGGGTTGGGGTTTGTCTGGTCCCTGGGAGGGGGCTTCCTGATGGCGGGCAGATGTGCAGCCGAATTCTCAGAGCCGGAGCAGAGGGGCCAGAGGGTCCTCCTGACACTGGATGTTTCTGAAATCCGCACCGAACCGCATCGTGGCTGATCGGTGCCCAGCCATCCCCCAGAAGCCACCAGGTCAGCGGTCAGTGGTCAGTGGTGGGGTCTCCACCGTTTTGCTAGGAATCAGCGTATTTGGGAGAGTTCCTTTTCGTTCTTGCTCGTCTCTGTCCACCCAAAACACGGGTCAGCAACGTCAAACTTGGCTGTCCGTCCCTTGGTCTGGGCGTCCCCTGGCAGGTCCCATCCAGATCAGAACCGGGACTCCCGGAACTGTGGGTCCCCCCCCTCCGCCCTGGGGGAAAGAGCCAGTAACTGAGCCTGTCACTCAGGACCACCACTTGCCGGGTCTCTGGGTACCCACGGCCCTGCCCCAGGCCTGCGCCCGCCTGGGAGAGCAAGGGACAGTCTGCCGGGAGAAGGACCCTCCCCACGCAGGGAGCATCTTGGGGCACAGGTGCTTGTAGGGCGCACCGCACTTCACCTGCCGTTGGGCGGCTGCTGGCACAGCTGTGCCCATCAGGTGACCCAGTTCTGTTGACACGGGAGCCTCAGAGAGTGGAGGTGGCTCAGGCTAGGACAGCCTGGGGGGGCAAACTGCTGGTGCTGACCCTGGCCCTGCAGTGCCCGTTTGCCCCCACCCCCGCCGTCACTAACTGGTGTCAGGGCGCAGGTGCCACTGCTCCCTGGGCGGGGGCAGGAAGACAGTTGCTGGCACCTTCCCGCGTCACCCGGGAGCTCGGTGAGGCCCAGAGGGGCCTGTGGCTTGCTCAGTTTGGAAGTGGGAGGACGGAGACACGGGTGTGTGGTTGGCTGCTGTCTGCCACGCTGGACACACACCAGGGGCCGCAGGTGCTGGGCGAAAGGCTCCCCCCCCCCCCCCCCCCCGCCTCCAGGTCTGGGCCTGTCTGCGAAGCCGGATCCCGTCTCAGCGGGCCAGGGCCCAGGGCCATCCGCCTGGTGGCCCGGGGCAGCTGAGAGGGAGACTGGCACCAGCTCTTCCTGTTTGTCCGGCTCTGCCTTGGACAGGAGGCTGGAGCGCTTGGTAGAGCCTCAGTTTCCCCATATGCGAAAGGCTTCTGTGCCCCTGTCTCCCTGGCGAGGCTAGGGCAGGCCTTGGCCTTTGTGAATAAAGTTTTATTGGTACGCAGCCACGCACACCCATTGTCCTGTGTTGTCTCTGGCAGCCGTCACGGAGGCCGGGTGGGCTGGCCAAGCCTAAGATGCCCGCTCGCTCCCTGACCTCTTACAGGGACCGTCGGCCCACCCTCTGGTCCCAGGGATTAAATGTGTGACTCCTCTGGGGCAGCGGGACGGTGTTAATGCGTAACAGGTGGGAGCTATAGTGGTTTCGTGACGCTCGATGTTGGTGCTGAAGTGGACTGATGTGGCCTCGTGGTGAAAGCAGGGCCCGTGCCCCGTATCACAGCGCCTGGGTTCCATGCCCGACCCTGGCCCCGATGCCAGCTTCCTGCAGGAACGGGCCATGGGGCGCAGCAGGTGATGGCCCAGGCACTGGGTTCCTGCCACCTGTGTGGGAGACCTGGGTTGAGTTCCTGGCTCTCCCCTCTGGCCCAGCCCTGGTGGCTGCAGAGACCTGAGGAGTGAATCAGCTCTGTGTGTGTGTCTTCCCTGCCTCCCTCTCAGATAAATAAATAACAATTGTAACAATGAGCGGGGACTCAGGGCTGGTCTCCTGGTGTCCTTCCCCTTGGTGCCCCTTCACTGGCGGGGGGAGGGGTGCAGACTGGACGCTGCGGAGAGAATGGGGTGGGAGGACTGGGGGCACGGCCCTGCTCCTGGGGCGATGAGGAGCTGGGGCCCCCTTCCCAGACTCTGTGGGTGCACCTGCGCGGTTACTCCCCTGCTGCGCTCCCCCAGGCTCGGAGCTGCACGCGGGCGGGCACCGTGTGTCTCCTTTGCGAGGGGCGCCTTGCCAGACCAGTGACAGTGATCTTAAAGATCAGAAGGTAGCCCGGTGAGAAGGAAGAGGTGTGGCCGCTCTCCCACCTCGACCTGAATTCTGCAGCTCACCTGACAGCTCTGCTCTCGGACGGGACGGTCCCCGGAGCACCTCCGGGGGGTGGGGGGACCCGGAGGCTGAGGTCGCAGGCGCAGGGAGAGGGCGGCCGGACGCTGACCCTGGGCGGTCTGGCTCCGGCGTCCTCGCTTAATAAATATTTGCTGAGTGCCGGGGGGGGGGGGGGGGGGGTTGGCCCTCGGTGCTGGCTGTGGCGCCCTCCTGGCCCCTTATCTTGTTTCTGGCATTCGCGGAGGGAAGGACTCAGCCGTCAGTGGACCCCACCCTGGCCCCACGCTGAACTCCTGCTGACCCCAGCCTCCCCTTGGGACTCCCTGTCCACTTCCAGGAAGGACCACCAGGCCCTCCAGCAAGGAGACTGGAGTGTAGAGGTGGCTGTGCCGGCTGCTGGTGGCCGCCCCTGGACCTTGTGCCTGCCCAGCTGCCCCCACAGGCCCTGGGAGCTGTCGGCAGCTTGTCAGACCCGGCCTGGCCCCTCTGAACGGCCTCAGATGGACGTGCAGGAGACGGGGCACCGGGGAGGGAGATCTGGGCCCAGGCGGCCTGTGCAGAGTCCCCCTCCCTCCCCATACCCCCCCCCAGTCCCAGTGGGAGGCAGGGGGCGGGGCTCTGCCTGGCCCACCTGGCCTGCGGTGGAGGCCTGGCGAGGTGAGGCCAGGACGGGGCCCTGACCTGCAGCCGCCTGCTCCCAGCTGGCAGGGGAGCCGCAGGCGCCAGCTGTGACGGAGCCCGTGCCCAGCCCTGGCTGCCGTGGGAGGCTCTCGGGTCACATGCACGCCACCCAGGTTCTGCTGCCGCTCGGGGGGGGGGGGGGGGGGCAGCGTGGACCCGGCGGGAGCTGCGTCAGATGTGAGGGAGCGCGGCTGTCTGAGTGTGGCTGAGAACGCTGCTTATTTACAGCTCAGAGGCTCAGTGGGGACGGCGCTCGGGCTCCCATCTCGCGCTAATTAATCCCGGGACCCCCGAGAGCTGCCGAGGGGCTGCCTCCCCTCCATCTGGCCTGGGAAAGCCGGGGGCCCCTTTGTCCCGGAGCGGCCCAGCCCTTCTCGGAGGGGCCCTGCCGTGGGTCCCACCCCCTGCTCAGTTTGGTTCTCATTAAGGCTTTTTTCCTGGCTTAAACAGCGAGTTCTTGCGCCCTGGGTGGGAATCTGACACAGCCCCGCTGGCAGGCCCCTGGCTGCTTATCTGCTGGATTCTGGCAGCTTCTTTGGGCTCTGCGAGCAAATGGTCGTTATGACACCTGGGGTCCGGCCCTGCCGATGGGGAGGGTTGGAGCTGATGGGGAGGGTTGGAGCGGGCTGGCCAGCCAGAGCCGGCCCGCGGGTGTAAGGGTCTAGACGTGTGCTCCGTGCTGTGTGCCACTGTCCCTCTTCTGCGGGACGAGCACGTGTGTGTCCCCTGTGTGTCCCCCTTGTCACTGGTACATGCAGGCCGGTCATCTGGTCTACCCTGGCGCCGTGCAGCTGTCCCCTCGGGTGGGAGCAGCGTGGAGGCTGCCTCTCCCTTCTGCAGGCTCCCCACCCCCGGCCCCTCGGTGGTCTCTGCAGGGGCAGAGGGGTCCCCTCTCCGGGCTGCTGAGCCCAGCAGTCTCCTTGGTGGTCCCCACACCGCAGTGAGCAGAAATTCTGAGCCCCGGGGGGTGTGCCTTAGCAGGGAGGGGGATCGGGGCTGTGGGAGTAAAGTAGATGTGGTGGTCTTTCCTTTTTAAGACCTCCATATAGATTTAAAGTCCTTTTGTTAATTTAGGAACATAAAACTGTGTGATGTATAGCCTGCTTCGCTCGTAAAATTACTGAGTGTGGCGTATTTGAACCTGTGAAGGCTGGGGGTAAAAGGGAAAAAAATCAGTGGGAATGTTTTTTCACAAGTCTTCAGGGGAAAGTGTGTTTTTCCTGCGCTCCCCGCCCCCGCCGGGGTGGGTAGCTGCCCTGGGCCCCAGTGCGGTACCCGCTGTGCTGGGTGCTGGCAGGGGCGGGTGGAGGCTGGCTGGCTTTGAGTTAGCCACGCCCAGGCCTCATCCCACCCGGTCCTGGAGGCCGGCCCCTGCCGGAAACCTCGCAGGGTCAGGGCCGGCCGGCTTCCTCCTGCCCCCGCGTGCAGTGAGCAGGAAGTGCCCTGTGACCAGGCCTGGACCGCCGCCCAGTGGGCGTTCGGCCACTCGCCTGATGGCCTCCAAGGTCAAGAAGTCACGGAACACTGGACCTGGAAGGGCCCTTGGAGTTCGGGCAGCCGAGCCTTCCCGTGCCCGGTTTGGTGGGGCGCCGGCCGGGCGCATGCAGGCCCTGTGCCCGGGCTTGGAGTGGCCCTGACCCCGTGTCTTGTTTGCATTCTGCCTTTCACACAGAGCACGTGCCCTTGACCTAGTTCTGTGCCTCCCCAGCGTCACTCCAGCCGGCCCCAGGGGCACACCCGCCTGGTGGTAGCACCGCGGGGGGTCCACATCGTCTCCTGAGGTCACCCCAGGACTGAGACGAGCCGAGGTGGCGCTATGGGAGCCTCCTGTCAGGCTGTGCAGGCCCTGGGTGTGTGCAGCGCAGGGGCGAGGCTGGGTGGAGGGAGGAGCAGAGGGGAGGCCCAAGTCCTTGCCCGGAGCTGCCGCCCTCGTGGTGGGGGCTGGGGTCCCGGGTGCTGGTGCCCAGACACCCTTCCAAGGAGGCACTGGCCGGACCCTCTGGTGGCAGGGCTCTGGGCCTGTGCCCCTCTGGATCCTGGGAGCCAGAGCAGGGTGGGGACGGGACGGACGGGGACAGGCAGGGCGGCTCCTGGGAACCTCCCAGGCAGGGTGGCAGGAGAGAGATGGTGGAGGGGTGTGGATGGAGTCGGGGGCAGAGCCGTGTTTCGGAGGGTCTTGAATGTCTGACACCAGGGGCTCGTGAACGTGATTCTGGGAGGAGGGCAGAACTTAGATTTTCTTTTGAAAAATTATTTTGGTTTATTTGAAAGGCAGAGTGACAGGGACAGGGGGAGGGGGCGGGGAGGGGAGCTCTTCTGTCCTCTGGTTTGGCCGGAGCTGGGCCTAACTGAAGCCAGGCGCCAGGAGCTTCTCGCGGGTGTCCCACGCGGGTGCAGGGGCCCAAGCACGTGGGCCACCTTCTGCTGCACATTAAGCAGGGAGCTGGATGGGAAGTGGCGCAGCCGGGATTGGAACTGGCGGCCATATGGGATGCCGGCGCTGCGGGTGGCGGCTTGACTCGCTGTGCCAACAGCACTGGCCTCTATTTTTCTGTTTTTGAAAAATTATTTCATTGTATTTGAAAGGCAGGGTGACAGGGAGGGATCGTCCATCTGCTGGTTCAGTCCCCAAGTGGCTGCAATGGCCAGGGCTGGGCCGGGCGGAAGCCAAGAACCAGAACCCCGTCTGGGTCTCCCATGTGGGTGGCAGAGGCCCAGACACTTAGGCCACCATCCTCTGCTTTCCCCAGCGTGTTATCCGGGAGCCGGATCACATAGGGGGCTGGCGGTTCAGGGGTGTCGTAACCCGCGCCACAGCGCCGTCCCAACCCGAGACTCTTAAGCAGCCGGGTTCCGCCTCCTGCTCACCCCGAGCTGACGACGTGGAGGTCGTGGGGTGCAGTGAGCAGCCCCCAAGGCTGGGCCCTCTGCAGTGTCCAGGAGGTGAGCCCTGGAGAAGCAGAAGGGGCGCGCGCCGGGGGTGCAGTGCGGGGGTCCTGGGGCTGGGGGGTTGCTAGCTGGCGCCTCGGTAGAGCGTAGACGCGCAGGCAGTGGGGGACCGTGGTGCAGGCAGCTGCGTGGCCCCAGGTGGAGGCCGGGAGGGGCAGGTGTCATGGCAGGGTGGTTCTGTGTGGAGCCGACGCGGTTAGCGGTGGGGAGAAGCTGTGCCCACCAAGCCTCCAGGGCATCGTGGTGCCTGCCTGAGGGGAGGCGCCAGGCCGAGACCCCCCGGGTGTGGATAGGGGCGGGCGTGGTGAATCCCAGGAGAGGGTGTGGGGAGCAGCTGGAGGGGACTCCAGGACGGCCTGGAAGGAGGTGGGTGTGAGTTGGGGCCCAGGGGCCGGTACCTGGGCCCAGGGGCCTGGGTTCCTGTCGCCCCCTTGCAGGGTCTGCTGGCGGCCTCACTGCCTCCAGGCAGTGCCGCCTGAGCGCCGGGTTCTGTCCTGCCTCTGTTCCTGGCAGCTGTGTGGCTCTGGGCCTCTGTGTGCTCTTCTGTTAAATGGGTCCACACAGCACTTGTGCTCGGCTGCACGTGGGCTCTCCAGGAGTCTCTCAGGGAAGAGGGCCCGAGCTGTAGGACCGTTAGCCGAAGTACACTGTGCGTCGATAGCCCCCAGCTGCGGGGTGGGGACAGGTGAATGGGTGTTTAGCCTAGTGGTTAGGACATCCGGGCCCCACGCCAGAGTACTTGGTTCAGTACCTGCCTCTGACCTCTGACCCCAGGTTTCTGCTGATGCGGAGGCTGGGAGGAGCAGGGATGGCCGGGGATGGGGCTCCTGCCACCACAGGGAGACCTGGACTGTCTCCTGGCTGTGGCCCAGCCCAGCTCCAGCTGTGGGGGGCGTTTGGGAAGTGAACTGGCAGGTGGGAGCGCTGGCTCTCAAATAAATCAATAAAAATGAGTAATAGTTCCCAGCTGTGGGCTCCTGCCGCCCCGGAGGAGGGTCCTTCCCGGCCGGGAGCCCTGGCCGCACTGTTCCCCGGGGAGGCACGCGTGTGGCCGCCAGGGCTGTCACTGTTGCAAGAGGCAGGTTTCAAATAGGCAAAGAACTGGCTTCTACTGGGGAAGGCGTGCTGGGCCTCCCCACGGCCCTCGTGTCAGGAGACCCCAGACCCTAAATGCCCTTAGGCGGGGTGTTGTCGGCCACGCCGCGCTCAGTGAGCGGTTCCTGGAAACTGATTTATTGGGGCTCCCCCACCCCCCGCAGAGGCCCCCCCGGAGCCCCCTGGCTCAGGCCGCCCCAGGCCCCAGGCCGAGGCGCCTCATCCCCGGCGCGGGCGCCCTGAGCTGGCCCTGCTGCTCCGCGGCGCTGTCCCTTGTGGCCTGTAATTCGTTTAGGATTAGCCCTGAGACCTCCTGGCCGGGCCCAACCTCTGTTGTCTTGGTAACCGTGTCAACCTCCGCTGGTGCCTGTGGTTCTCAGAGGAGGGAGGCGATGATGCCCGGGGCCTCACGGAACTCCCCTGGCCGGGCCACCCCGCCTGCGAGTCCTTGGCCGTGACCTGCCTTGTGCTTTGCGGGGTCGCGATCACCGGCGGCAGATTTGAACCCATGTTTTTTGGAGCACAGTGTGTGGCGCTGGAGACCCCGGGTTGGGGCTGGTGGGCCGGTCTGCAGCAGCAGGACCCTTCCCCAGGAGTGGGGGCAGAAGTGGACGCCTCCTTGTGGCCCCTGCGCGGGCGGCTCCCTCCCCACCTGGCTGCCTCCACTCCAGAGGCAGGAGTCTGCTCGCCAGGGAGGCTTGTGCGAGGTCCTGCCAGTGCCACTGCTCTGTGGGCTCCAAGGGAGGGGGCCTATCCCTGATGCAGGGGTAGGAGAGGGCGGGTGGGGGTGCGTGCGGCCCCCCCACCCTGGACTCCGTGAATTCTGTTTCTGGGCGGGGGGCTGCCTGCCCTGGAGGAGGGGGGAAGAGTCCTTGCTCCAAGCTTCCCCGGGCCCCTGCAGGTGGGCCTCCTGGGGGTGGGGCCCCCGGGTGCCGCGTTCTGAGCTGTAAGTAGCAGTGCGCAGGCCGCCCTAGCCGGGCAGTGGGCAGGTGGGCGTGCCCTTTGTAGAGCCGCTAATGAACTGTGTCTGGTTTTTATGAGACTCCGGGGTCAATTATTGATGTGGACCAGAAATGAAGGTGTGGAACCGGATCGGCTCGTATGTATTCACCAGCAGCCCGGGCTGGCTGGCTCTGCTGCAGCGGCCGGCAGGGCTCCTGACCCAGTTCCGGGCCAGCTCCCGGTGGGCGGAGCCTCTGGGATCCCCTCCCCCATCCCACGCCTGGTTTCTTGGGCCCTGGGTGGGGCTTGTAATGCCCAGTGCAGTTGCGAAGTTGCCCTGCACCCCGGCACCCGGTCAGTGCAGTGGGGGGACCTCTGAGGGGCGCTCCTTGGCTCTGGGGTGTGGCTGTGGTGCCTCCCAGGTGCCCTGTCCCAGGGCCCTCACCCCCTGGCATTTCCAGGAAGGCTCTGCTCCTCCCCCCTCCCCAGCAGGGCCGCCTCTGGCCTCAACTTCACTTCCTCTCCAGGGCTTCGTCCAGGCCCTTGCCGCTGCCTGGAGAGCGCGCTGGGCTCCCCGGTGCACCAGCAGCAGGCCCAACCTGCCTGTACTTATAAGGGGGCCGGACGTGGCGGCCAGGGCCAAGATCCTGGCTCTGCCATTGCCCCGGTGCACCCTGTCCTTCAACCTGGTGACTCGGATGACTCCTGTAGAACACACGGGAGGGGCCGGCGCTCTGGCACAGCGGGTTAAAGCCCCAGCCTGCAGCGGGGCGCCGGTTCGAGTCCCAGCTGCTCCACTTCCGATCCAGCTCTCTGCTGTGGCCTGGGAAAGCAGTAGAAGATGCCCAAGTGCTTGGGCCCTGCACCCTCGTGGGGGACCTGGAGGAAGCTCCTGGCTCCTGGCTTCAGATCAACTTAGCTCCTGTTATTGCAGTCATCTGGGGAGTGAACCAGAGGATGGAGGACCTCTCTCTCGCTCTCTCTCTCTCGCTCTCGCTCTCGCTCTCGCTCTGGCTCTTTCTGTAACTCTGTCTTTCAAATAAATAAAATCTTTTTAAAAAAGTACAGAATAGTGTGTTTTGTTTAAAGATTCACTCATTTATTTACAGAGAGAAGGGGAGAGAGGGAGAAGGAGAGGGAGAGAGGGAGAGGGAGGGATCTTTTCTCTGCTGGCTCACTCCCTAAATGGCTGCAATAGCTGGAGCTGGGCCAGGCAGAAACCTGAGTCTGGAGCTTCATCCAGGTCTCCCACGTGGGTGCAGGGGCCCCAGCACTTGCGCCATCCTCTGCTGCTTTCCCAGGCGCATTAGCAGGGAGCTGGATCGGAAGTGGAGCAGCTGGGATTTGAACCAGTGCCCATGTGGGATGTTGGTTTTGCAGGCGGCACCACGGTGCCGGCCCCAGGATGGGGCTTCTTGAGGTTGCTTTGAGAACACAGGGTCTGTGGGTTGCCAGTGTGCGCGTGCTGCCCAGGCTCCTGGCTTGGTGCCCGTGCACAGGGGCCTTGCTGACGGCTGCAGTCTGGTCTCGGCGTGTGTTTTCCGTGCCTCGGGACCTGGGGCTGCCTCAGCACTTGGCGCCTCGTGCCGAGCCGCGTCGGGCTGTCAGCTCTCAGCTGGTCTCCGCGGAGGCGCTGCACCTGCCCGCAGCCTGGACTGCCGCTTGTACTGCAGCCCCCGGGGGCCTCCGTGTGACGCGGAGACCACTTCCTGCCCGAGCCCGGGGCGAGCCGGCGGGGGTTTCGATCCCCCACCCCCAGCCTTGCGGGGGAGGACGAGAGGCAAAGCCTCTGGCGCCTTCCGGGGTGGGAGCCTGGATTCCCAGGCCCGACCGGGCTCTCCTGGCGGCAGCTTTTGGGAGAAGCAGCTCCAGGGGGCTAGTGGGGAGGCCGGGAGGGGGTCGAGTCGCCTGCCTGACTCCTGGGCTCACGGGCCGGTTCTGGGGAGGGGAATTCCCTGTGGCCTTGCGACTCTGGTCAGTCCCGGCTTTCCAGGGTCTTGGTGTCAGGGAGACCCCAGGGGGCCCAGAGCCCGTGGGTCAGGGGCGAGCTGCGTTAGGCTCCACCTTGCTCTTGGCGCCAGCCCTAGCCCCCTCCACCCCCGCCTGGCTCTCAGGGCCTGCCCTGTGGCCCCCGCAGAGGGCCGTGCGGAGCCTGTGAGGTTTGAGCGGCTCCTTGAGGCCGCACCCCCCTGCCCGGCTTTCATCCCAATCCTGATGCCTTTGACTCAGGGCCCTGTCACCTCCCGGTGCCGCTCGCGGCAGCGGTCAGACCGGTGGGGCGAGCCTGATGGTGGGGTCGGAGAGCAAGCAGCCGGCCACCAGCGCCGCTCCCCTCCCTGCATTGGGTAGAGGCTGCACCTGCTGGGTGCCAGGCCTGGGAGGGGCTGGGGGGAGGGCCCAAAGGAAGTCCCAGATCCTGCCTTCCCCAGAGGAGGGGACGGGCCCGGCCAGGCTCTGGAGGCTGGAGGAACGCAGGGGACTCCAGACACTCGGAGAATGGAAGATCCCGTTTGGCTAGAGTGATCCGGGAGGACTTCCTGCAGGAGGTGGTGTTCGAGAGTCTGGAGGGTTTGGTCTCCTTGTGTCAGACTCCCGTGCGCATCTGTTGACACCAGGTGGGCCTCGAGGGGGCCTGGGGCTCTGCCTGCTTCTCAGGCCTGCGGGCCACACGGGCGGAGCCAGGGGCTGGACCTGCTCGGCCTGGCCCGCTGGGACCGTCGGGACTCGAAGTTAAAATGCAGCTGTCAAAGCTTCAGCTGACCTCGTTGCCAGGTACAGGGGAGCGTTGCCCCCACCGTAGGACATTCCATTGCACGGACCCCAGGGCTGCCAAGGCCCGGGGAGCACTCGGGAGCTGGGAGAGGGGCCCACGGGGGCTGCAGCAGAGGGCGCAGAGCCCTGCCCCAGCCCGCAGGAGCCCCAGGGGTGAGGCAGCGTTGTGTGGGTGGCCCTGGGCGGATCTGGCTGCCAGGGGCCTCTTTGAAGTCTGGACGGTGGCGGTGCCCGCCCGTGAAATGGGGAAGTGGCAGGAGCCGGCAAGCGGCGGTTTCGTGAGGGAAGGGCGGTTCCGGCTTGGATCCGGGCCCGGGCAGCGGCTGCGTCTCTCACCCTGCTGGGGGGGGGGGCAGTGCGTGGGGCCGTCCCCTGCTCGGAGCGTGGTCCTGGGGCAGATCCAAGCGAGCAGGGTGCACCCGGGGGTCCTAGGGGCTTTGTGGTGGGCCAGGCCCCGTCTGTGCTTTGCCCTGTGCCCGGGAGTCGCGCGTGACCGTGTTGGTTCTGTGCCGCCGCAGCCGTGCACCTGCTGTCTCCCTGGTGGCCCGTGTGTTGTGGCCTCTGTGTCACCAGCAGCCCGTGCACCGAGGAGGAGACAGGGGCGGGGAGGGCGAGCGACTTGGTCTGGTGCCCTGGCTCTGCCGCCTCTGCCCTGCGCTGAACCGCGTGGGACGCCGGCGGGAGGCCGCAGCCGGAGCGGCAGGGGCCCTGTGCTGGCCGAGACCTGAGTGTTCCCAGTGCACTCACTGTCACCCCTGTCCAGTCCCGGGCCTCTCCCTGGCTGTGAGTGATGCTGGGCCTGTGTTTCTGTGGGGTCCGGCCCTGGGGGGAGCTGCCAGACTCTTCGGGGGCCTCGGTTTGCCCAGCTGTGAGATGGGTCTCCCGTGTCAAGTGCTGTGTTGTATTTGGAGACCCTGCAGTGCCTACGATGGCCTTCCTGGCTGCTGTCAGTGGCTGCCCGGGGGGCAGCTCTGGGGGAGGCCAGCGGGCCCCTGGCCTGGGCTGCTGGGACTGGAGTCCTTGGGAGTGAGTGCCCGCCTTCCATGTGTTGCTGGGAACCTGAGAGAAGTTTGCAGAGCTGAACTCTGTAGAAACAGACCCGGGCTGGGGAGGGCGGGGGCGCTGCCACCTTCCGTGGAGTGGGCCTGGGTGGGCGCCATCTGCTCAGTGGGGCCGGCGGTGGACCGCGGTTCTGGCTCCGGGGGACCGGCCTAGGAGAGCCCGGGCGGCGGGCGTGGGCCTCCATCTGCCGCCGACAGGCAGCCCCTGAGCCTGAGTTTGTCTTGGAGGGCGTCCAGCGGGTGCGGAGCGGGCTTGGCCCTGTGCTCTCGTGGGGGAGAAAGGAAGCTGCTGAGGGCGGCGTGGACGTGGGGAGCTGGTGAGTGCCCCGCAGAGCTGTCCCCAGAAGGCGCTTCCCTGGCGCCGCAGGGAAGCCCGCCTGGGAAACCTGCGGTCACACGGCAAGTTGGAGGCCCGAGGGGGCTCTGCCGACTCCAGCCGCCTGCAGGCCACTGCTGCCCGTGACCGAGCCTCTGCTGGCCCCTGAAACCCCGAGGCGTGATCCCCGGGCTCCGGACAAGGCCGCGGGTCAGGAGGCCGCCCGTCTTCCCCGAGGGGCTCGCAGGGTGGCCCACCTGGCCTTGCTCGGCCTTACTGCTTTCTCCCAGGTCTCCCCTTCTGGTCCAGCTACTGGGCAGCGTGGTGGTGGCTGGCGGGGCCTGCTCTCCCTCCCTCAGCCGGGTGGAGGGGCGGGGGGGCCTTGACCCCAGCACCCCTCTCTGGATTTAGCAGGCTGGGCCCGCCCCCCCCCCCGCCCTGCCGCGGCTCGCTTGAAAGGTTAATCCCCGCTCCGTGGCTCCGTGGCTCCGTGGCTGGCGCCCCGAGCCCCTCTCCCCGGCGCTCTCTGCTCCAGTTAATTAAATGTGGCTGCCTATTGTCAGAAGACAGAGTTGGGTATTTATTACACCTTGGCGCTCCGGAATGTCAGAGGCGCACGCGGTTTGAAGAAATACTGGCGGGGAGTCAGCAGAGCATATGTCTGCGGGGCCCGGGGCGGGCGGGCCGCGGCCACCTCGGGCGACCTGCGGGCTCCTGCCTCCCGACCGGGCGCTTGACGATCCGTGCGTGCCGGGGGAGCCGTGGGCCAGGCGCTGGGAGATCCATTATCCGGCATAAACATCCTGGTTCCGGGGATTATTGCATTGGAAGGAATTAAAGATGTCGCTCGAGCGCATGCGGCCCGTCCCCACGCGGCTCGGGGCTGGGGGGCCGGGGGGCCGGGGGGGGCCGCCGCCCCCAACTCCTCCGTGGGTTTTTAGGTTTTTATTTTTTTTGCAGACGCTCACGGCTGATGACGACTTCTGTTTCCCGTGGAGGGGCGTGTGGGTGTGCTGGCTTGATAGTTTTTGTCTCCCCCTTAATAATAATGCTGTAAAGATGTTTGACATCTGCAGCTAACAGCTGGCGCCCTGTTCCGGAAGAATGTCCTTTTATTTCAAAGCAGGTTGAACTGTCATTAATAGTATAATTAGGTGATTATCAGTATATAGCAGAAAACTGCTTAATTGTAGAGACCGCTTTTCCAGGAGCCCGGCTTTTTATGGTTGTATTTGTTTGAGCTGTTGGGATTTTCGTTCTTTCTGGCGCTCGGTGCGTTGCTGGTTTGGTTTTTCTTCCCCCCTTCCTGTTTTTAGTGTGTCTGACAGCTGCCTCCGGGAGCCTGGAGATGCGGCCTGGCGGCGGCGGGGGCGTGACCTGGAAGAGGCGTGTCCTCCCCAGCCCAGCCACGTCCCGAGGGAGCAGGCCCGCTGAGGCGTCTGATCTCTCTGTGGGTAACAGTATGAAATCAGACATTTAACCCCGGAGCGCGGGCTGCCTGTGAGGAGGCCACTTTTACAATGCAATTTGTTTTTATGGTGCGTCCTTAATACACAGTGTTACCAAATGCTCCGGAGTCGCCGCATTCCCGAGGCCGAGGCCCATGGAACCAGAATTTGAACATAGGTGGGTTTTACGGGATCTCGGGAGAAGCCGTGCATGCTTCATTAGGGCCCTGGAGTGACGTGAGTGGGAGGGGCTTGCCCTCTGAAAGCCAGTGGGAGCCCCGCCCACCCCTTTCCCTCAGTCACCCTCGTTCCCCGCTGGTTCACCCAGTGCTGGGGTGGGGGAGCGGCAGGAGCAGAGTTCTGGGTGGTCTGGTGGCCAGGGCAGCCCCGCTGTCTGTCCCTCCCCTGCCCCAGCCCTGGGGTCAGTAACCCCAGACACTAATGCCTTCTGGGGCGGCGCTGTGGTGCAGCAGGTAAAGCCGCCGCCTGCCGTGCCGGCATCCCCTGTGGGCGCCGGTTGGAGTCCGGGCTGCTCCACTTCGATCCAGCTCCCTACTATGGCCTGGGAAAGCAGCGGAAGATGCCCAAGTCCTTGGGCCCTGCACCCTCGGGGGAGACCTGGAAGAAGCTCCTGGCTCCTGGCTTCAGATGGCTACAGCCCCGGCCATCGCGGCCAACTGGGGAGTGAACCAGCGGATAGATGACCTCTCTCTCTCTCTCTCTCTCTCTCTCTCTCTCTTTGTAACCCTGACTTTCAAGTAAATAAATAAATTTTTAAAAAAGAAAGAAAGAAAGAAACTAAGGCTTTCTAAGAGCAGGGGTAGGCTGTAGGTGTTTTCTTTAGGAGTTAGCTGTTTGTTCAAAAGACAGAGTGACAGAGACAGAGAGAGAGAGAGCCCTCCGTCTGCTGGCTCACTCCTCAAATGGCCGCAGAGCCAGGACTGATCAGGCCGAAGCCCGGAGCCAGGCGCTCCCTCGGGGTCTCCCACGTGAGCGGCAGGGGCCGAGGCTCATGGGCTGCGCTCCACGGCCGTCGCGGTCGCGTTGGCGAGGGGCAGATGGGAAGCTGGGCCACCGGGACTGGAGCTGTCGCCGCCGTCGGCGATGCCGGTGTCAGAGCCGGGGCTCAGCCCGCCTGCTGCACGTCGCTGGCCCCTGCGGCGTGTGTCACTGGCACTTCTGAAGGGTCACTAAGCCCCTGATGTGTTGAGTTTCTCAAACGCCTTGGCAGCAGGTGTGTGGCCGGTGCAGAGCCCAAGGGGCAGCGGCCGGGAGAAACCCCCTCCCGAGGTGTCGCCGCCCCGATTTCAGGGTCACCCAGGTCCCCCCGATGGCTCGGCCCTCGTCCCCTTTGAAGATGTATTTACTTGTTGGAAAGGTGGAGAGAGAGAGATCTCCCATCCCCTGGGTCACTCCCCAAATGGCCACAACAGCAGGACTGGGCAGGCCAAAGCCAGGAGCCAGGAACTCTTTCCGGGTCTCCCACGTGGGTGCAGGGGCCCACGCGCTTGGACTGGCCTCCACTGCTGTCCCAGGTGCATTGTCAGAAAGCTGGGTGGGAAGTGGAGCAGCTGGGACTTGAACCTGTGTCTGTGCGGGATGCCCGCGCTGCAGGCGTGGCTTGACCCGCTGCGCCACAGCGCCGGCCCTGTCCGCATCCTGGAGGGGGTGCAGAAGCCTCTCCCCTGAGGTTTGCGCGCGGGGGGGGGGGGGCGTTGGGGTCCCAGGAAGCGGGGCGCTGAGCGATTGGGGAAGGAGCCTCGGGGAGGCGGGCACCGGGTGCGCACCCGAGGTGCTGCTGTGTGTAGCTGCCCCCCGGCAGGGCAACCGCGGGGGCCTCTGTCCAACCTGAGGGCGGATTCGAAACAGCCGCACGGCGTCCTCTGCCTTGGGCTGGTGAGAGCCAAGGATTATTAAGCGCCTGCTGTATGCGCCCACCGCAACAGGGAGCTGCCAGCTTCTGCCTGTGACTTGGGGACCAGGTGTCTTCCGGATTCCAGGTCACGGTCCCTTCCCCACCCCCGCCTGCGGGCTGGTCAGCAGCCCCACGGGGCGGCCCCTGGTTTGCCCTCTGCCCCTGGCTGCCTGGGCCGGGCCGGGCCGGGCTGGGTCCTCCCCTCCTGGAGCGTGTCTTTCTTTGCCGTCAGCCACCTGGTGCTGAGGCCTGGCCTTTGGCCTTTGTTCTCGGGAGCAGGGGCAGGGGCGGAAGCCTGAGATAAGGCTGCCCCTCCCGCCTGGCCTCCGCTCTGGCTGGCGCCCAGCGCAGTCGGTGAGCAGAAGTGACTGTCCCTGGGCTTTGTGGCCGCAGGGATAAATAAGCCCCAGAGGTGGCCACCCCGGGGCTGTCGCCAGCACGGCGGGGATGACGCCAAAGGCCGACCTCCGTGCTAGCGCTGTGCCCATTCCACAGGGGAGCCCACTGAGGCCCAGCGCTCCCCCTGCGTGCCCGCCGGTGTGTTGCTGAGGCTTCCAGCTCGGGAAGCATGGAGTTGGACCCCAGTCTGCCCCATCTCTCTCTAGAGTGAAGACCGCCCTTTGTTTCTGTCCGCACTCTGGCCCCTTGCTGGGCTGGCCTGGCGCTACCCCAGGGCCTTTGCTCGTGCCGCTCCGGCTTCACTCGGGTCTGTCCAGTGCCCCCTGGGAGGCCAGGTGACCGCCGTGGGCCTTGGTCACTCTGGCCTGGCCTGCTGGGCTCCGTGTTTCCCCCTTCTTCTCTGCTTTAGTTCGTCCCCTGCCTGAACTGGGAGCTTCCCTAGGCCTTCACAGTGCCAGGCACACACAGGTGTCGGTGCCAAACCTCCTCCGGTCCCTGGCCTGGGATTTCGGGTTCTGTCTGCCTGAGGCCAGCTGGGTGGGAGAGGAGGCGCCCAGTAGGCGGGGCTTGGGGCGGAGAGGGCCCTCCCCTGGGGCGGGGCCTCTGCCTGGGGTCTGGACCAGGGTCTGTGGAGAGGCGGCCCCACCTGCCTCTTGAGCCTTTCTGGCTGGGGCCTGCTCTGGGGTCGGCAGGGACACAGCAGTGCATTGTATCCCTGGAGCCAATTTGGGGAGGGAGGGCGCTTTGTATTGTAAATTTCCGCAGAGTAATTACGTCTTAATGTATGGTAATCCGCCTGCCCTGTTGCCGGGCAGCCTGGCCCGAGGGCTGGGACGACAGGGCAGACGGACCCGGCTGCCCCTGAGGGGCTGCAGGCTGGGGGCTTCAACCCAGACCTAAGCCCGCCCCAGCCTGTGGCCCAGGGTCCCTCTTGGGAGTTCCTCCTTGGTGCGGGCAGCAGTCTTGGGCCCCAGCTGGGCCCGGGGAGCCTCTGGGCCCGGCTCGGAAGGTCTCCGTGGACGGGGCGCCCTTCCTGTCGCGTGCTGGGCACGGGGGAGCCTGGCATGGAGCAAGCTGACAGAAATCCCAGGCCCAGGGCGGGCTGTGGAGGGGGGAGCAAAGCCGGGTAGGAGGGAGGGAGGCGGGGGGGTGCTCCTGGGGAAACAGTGGCCAGGTGAGGGGAGCCGCAGGTGCAGAGGCGCTGGGCCCAGTGGGTGCCCACTCCGTGGGTGCTGCCGGGCTGTCAGGCGCCGAGGACGGGCGGCTGTGAGCTGTAGACGCTCCCGGCGGTGGGGGGGACCCCAGGAAAGCAGAGGAGGACCTAGGGAGGGGCTGCGGGAGCCTTTGGAGGCGAGAGCCCCCCGGGGGTCTTCCCGCAGCGTCTGAGCCTGGCCCTCGGCCCCCCTGCCTCCCCAGCCACGGGGGGCTGCTGTCCCCATCGGGCCCCAGGCCTGGCTGTGGCGGGGTGCCTGTCCGGGCATTCCTGGTACCCCGAGTGGCTGTGTGCCCTCCGTTCCCCCCGGGCAGGCCTGAGGGTGGCTGAGCCGGGACGGGTCTGAGCGCTCGGCTCTGCCAAGTTCCGTGCCCAGAAACCGGGCCTGGCACCACCCGGGTTCTGCACCTCCTGTGCCAGCTGGAGGAAGGCGGGGCCAGGGCCGGGCCGGGCCCTGGGCGCGCTCTCCTCTCCTCCGCCGGGCGGTGGCCGGGCAGTGGCTGGGCAGTGGGTCCTGCCTGGGTGCCCCGGCCTGGGCGGCCCTTCGTGAGCTGGGTGGCGGTGTTGGGACAGGGACAGGGGAGACACGTTGATGGCTGGCTGCTGGGGGCCCAGAGTGCTCTGCGTGCCTGGTGGTGAGGAGTGGGCCGCCCCGGGGACAAGCCCCCCAAGCCTTGACGGGCAGGGACCGTGGAGCCCCACGGAACCTCCCCGGGGCTGTGCCTGTCAGGATTTGGGGGAGTTCTTGGGCCCCCTTTTGCTGTGCCGTGGGGCAGCAGCATGGACAGCCCGGCCTTACGGGCTCGTCAATGCGCACACAAGAGAGAGGCGTGGTCACGCGCTGTGGGCCCCACACGGCGCGGCAGGCTGACCTGGCCTTGGCGCCCTCACTCTGGTGTGCGATGAGCTGGGATCCCGCTCCCTGGAGCCGTAGGGTGGGGCTGGGGGTCGCATCCCTGTCTACTCCCCTCCCCGTGGGTGGTCATCCTCAGGCTTAGGAAGCAGAAGTGGGGGTGCCTGGGGTGGGCGAGACGCGCCCCACCCGTGCAGGGCTGGAGTCCTGGTGCTCAAAGCTCCGAGCCAGGATCGGGGTGACCGCGGGGCCCTCGTCCCAGGGCGCCTCTGCCGCCCCAGCTGGCCGGGTTCCGGGGCCTCCTGTGGGTGCCGCGTGGGGCAGGGCTGCCCTGGCCTCTGTAGGGACTGGCCCGAGCCCCGTCACTGGGGAGGGGCCGAGGCTGGCTTGGCGCCAGGCCTCACCTGGAGGATGTTTGGCCTCCTGGGTGCCGCCTCTTCCCTCTGCAGCCTGAGCCCCCCCCCGCCAGCGTGGGTGGGTGACCCTCTGCTCGCCGGGGTTCGGGGCGTGGGGGTGGGCGCGGCCGCCCTGCACAGCCCCCCTCGCCCCTCCATGCCTTCCCACCCGGGTGCCGTGTGCACAGCCGCGGTCGGGCAGCCACCTTGTCATTTAGCTGTTCCGAGCCAGCGATCGGGAGGCAGCGCAAACTGGGGCATTTGCTGAGCGTAAAAATTCAATTAATTCCAGAAGGCAGATTAAATATAAGTGAGTTTTAATAATTTGCTGTAAAGTCGGAGGATTACCGTGGGCACGAGGAGAGAGAAGCCGCACGAGGGGCGTGCGTGAGCAGGCTGGCACAGCCCCGAGGATGCCAGCCGAGGAGGCTCCCTGGAGCCGACTTTCCTCACCACGGGTGCACCCTGGCCCTGAGACGGGGTTCTTGCGGTGGGGGGGGTCTCCCGCCGGCATTGTAGGTGACGGGCACCTCGGGACGCACCCTCAAGAGCCCTGACCGGCGAGCTGTGCGGGCCCCGCCTGGGCAGCCCACGCTGTGTGCGCCCTGCCGCCCTGCCCGCAGCCCAGCCTCCCCTTGCTCTGTGCCCCTGGCTGACAGCTTCCAGGTCTTGCTCCGGGGCGGTGGTCTTGTCCTGAACTTTCTAACCAGTCAAGCTGAGAGCCAACGGGGCGCTCTGCTCCCAGGACCCAGCAACACGCATCAGCGCGCTGTCCCGCGTGCACACGCGTCCCCAGCAACCCGGCGAGGCAGCCACCCGCCCCAGTGCCCCCGTCGGGTGCTCCTGCCCGCCTTTGTCTCCCCCGCACCCCGAAACACAGCAGGAGAGGAGCGCAGCGGCGGCCCCGCCCCCTCCTCGTGCCACCAGAACCGGCTGCCTCGGGCGGCCTCTGCTCCAGGGGAGGGGCGCTGCAGAGAGGAGGCGGAGGCTTTTATGTGCAGGCAGCGATGGTCCAGTGAGTACAAAACGCTGTTTCAAAGCCAGCGTTCATCGCGAACACTTCCCACTGTGATCTCCCTAGATTTCTTTGTCTCCTTCAATTGGCCCTAATTACGGAGCTGGAGGCTGCCTGATCGGTTTCGTGCTCGGCAGGCAACCCTGAGGGGCCGGGCCGGCGCGCCAGCTGCACACCCGCACCGGGCCCTGCCCCTGGCCCTCCGTGTGCAGCCTGGGGGTGCGCGGCCCTGGGTGCGTGCGTGGGCACAGCCTCTGCGCGTCCCCGGGACGCCGGGCCAGCCCCTGGCGCCCGCTTTCTGGGGGGAGGGAGTCCCCAGCGGGCCTCCCAGCTGAGAACTGGCTAGCTGGGATGTGCATATGGTAAGCAGGCTGGCAGGCTCCCCACCAGCACCTGCAAAGATGAGCGCCATCGCCAAGCCCGGCTCCCGCCTTCCCCGCACGCTGCCTCTGATGCCCTAATTATGCCGTGTTTGTTTCGGTAATTCACTCTCCGGGTACTGATCCATCAATAATGAATGTGTTACCTGTCTCGGGGAAGGTTGGGAGATCGCGAGTCTGGGGGTAGGGAGCGCCTGCAGAGCCGCGGCCTCCCTCTCTCCCCGGCCCACCCCCCCATTCTCCCCGGGCAGCGGGTTTGGCACCGCCGTCTGAGGCCGGGACTCGGCACTGCTTCTCCGTCCCCCTCCGTTTTATGCCTTTTTAATATTTAAAGCCATCGTTGGGCCCGGCCATAAAATTCTTCCGATTCCAGCCGTGTCCTCCAGAGCCAAACGCTCTCTGGGGGCCCGGCTGGAAGGTGCCAGGAGCCCCCCGCCCCCACTGGTCCCATCCTCAACCTCCATGGAGATAAACAGCAGGGCCCACGTGGTCCGGGTGTCCGTGCGTGGACGGCCGGGGGCGCTGAGGCCTGGGGTCCCCGCGGGAAGGGATGGCAGGAAGAGTTGCGGGGGCCTTTTCTGTTTTAAAAAGATTTATTTTACTTGAAAGACAGAGTTACAGAGAGAGGTAGAGAGAGAGAGATCTTCCAACCGCTGGCTACCTCCCCAGAGGGCCGCAATGGCTAGAGCTGCACCGACCCAAAGCCGGGAGCCAGGAGCTTCTTCCAGGTCTCCCACGCAAGTGCAGGGGCCCAGGGACTTGGGCATCTTCTGCTGCTGTCCCAGGCCATAGCAGAGAGCTGGATCAGAAGTGGAGCGGCCAGGAGCACAGGGCAGCGACCAGCCCCGGCCTCCGGGAGCCACCGCGGCTCTGCTGGTCGTGGGCAGCCAGCAGGTGCCTGGGTTCTCCCTGCTGGTCCCCAGGGACCGCGGTGACCAGAGGCTTGTTCTGACCGCTCTGCCCTTTGTCAGGAACCCCCGTGTGGCAGCCGAGGGGGCATTTCTAGAGTGCCCGGGATGGCGCTGTGAGGTGGTGGCAGAGAGCGCCAGGGCCCGCCCAGCCCTGCCCCATCCCAGGAGCTTCTGTGCACCTGAGCGCCGTGTGTCCTGGCGCTGCCTCTGCCCAGCTGGGCCTCGCCATTGCTGTCCAGTGTCTGGGCTCCCAGAAGCACTCTCCCCGTGTGCCTGAGCCCCTCCCGGATCTGGGGGCGGCACCCCAGGCCACCGTGAGGAGCATGGCTCCGGAGCCCAGCGCACCCGGGTTGGCTTCCCCGTGCCGTGCACCGTCGGGGTCACCCCGGGTGAATCGTGTCATCTCTCTGAGCCTCAGTTCTCTCGCTTGTAAACTGGGAGCCCCAGAAGAGCGGTGCCCTGGTGGGCAGGGGGGTGGGCAGGGCAGTGTGCCGTCGCCATCACTGACGGGCGTTGTCCCCGAGGCTGGGAGGAGAAACCAGGGCTCGGGCGCTGTCTGACCCGTCCCACACCTCGCTGGAGGTGAGAGGAGGGGGCGGGCGAGGCCGGCTCCCTGTCTCACTGCCCCCGTTCGGGGCAGTCTGGGTGCGGTCTCCTGGCAGGACGCCGGCCGGCGGGCCACAGGCCCTGTCCGCAGCGTCTGGAGGGATCGCCCACAGAGGCCGCGTGCCGGATGCTGGGGTTGGCACTTGGCAGGGACGCAGTCCGTCTGGCGCCGAGGGGTCCTTCCTGTTGTGCCACAAGAAGCTGCCGTGGGCCTGGGCTCCCGGGTTCCACAGGTGGAGATCCCCAGGCCCTCTCCTGTCCCCCGGCCTCAGCTCTGAGCATCACCCCACGGCCCCTGGCGTTTGCCCTTCCAGGGGGCCCCTGGAGCCGCCCACTCTGGGCTGCTCCTCACTTAGGTGCTCCGGCTGTTGTGGGCCCGGCCTTCCCACGCCCTGCTCCCTGGTGTCACACGTGGGCCAGCCACATCGCCTCTCTCTCGACCTTCGGGGCCAGCCGGGCGCTGAGGGCCCCCTCCCCATTCGCAGGGAGCGCAGGCCTGTGCCGCCCTCCCCCGTGCCAGGCGGGTTCAGTGCTGAGTGCGGAGTAGCCGACTGTTTACTTGAAAGGCAGAGTGACAGAGGGAGGGCGTGCGTCCGTTCACTGTTCACTCCCCAAATGCTGCTCGCGGGCAGGACTGGGCCAGGCCAAAGCCAGCAGCCAGGAACTCCACCCAGGGGGGCCCAGGCACCGGAGCCGTCTCCTGCTGCCTTCCCGGGCGCCTAGCAGGGAGCTGGGTCAGACGTGGAGCAGCGAGGACTTGAACCAGGCGCTGCGATGCGGCACGTGGCGTCGCCGGCGGCAGCTTAGCCTGCCGGTAGTGAATAAGACCCGGGTCAACAGCTGGTTTTCCTTGCCACTCAGTTCCAAGGGTCGCTGGTTCAGGCCTGTCTGCCTCCCTCGGCTCCCCACACGCCTCAGGCACCGGCTCGTGTGCGTGTGCCCGCGTGTTCCGGGCACGTCCATCTCCTACGGCCTTGCAGAAGGCAAACCAGGGAGGCCCCCGCCTCGGGGATGCCGGCCACAGCCCGGACCCCTGCTCGGCAGGGGCCTGGCGGCGGAAGATGCGGGAGAGCGGACGGGAGAGAGAGGAGAAACTGCGTGCAGCCGCGTTCGCTAGCAGATGGCGCTGGTATTAGGAAAATGAAAATACAGGCAGTCAATTTGCTATTTGCTAGTGTTAATTTCTTATCCCAAGGTAAAACCTTCCCCCCGGCCCCGGCCGTGCCATCTGCACGTTCATAAAATACGTTGCGGCAAGATCGGCCCAGTGGCAGCGTGGGCACGCGGGGCTCCCGGTGGTCGGCTCTGGAGAGAGTGTGCAGGAGGCGGTGTGCCTGCTGGGGCCCCGGCCCGGTGCAGCCCCCTCGGGTGTCACCGTCCCTGAGCAGAGGCCGCAGGAGGGCCTGTTCGCAGCGCAGTTGGCTGCCGCTGGTCCGGCAGGACCGCGACTCGGAGTGCGTTGGCTGAAATGCTGCAGTACAGGACGGTGCACGGCTGGTCCCCCCGCCAGGGCCCTGGACCCTCCTCTGGGCCCACACCCCTGCTGCAGCCTTGGCCGGCCGTGCTTGGAAGCGCTCCTGTGGCCGGGTCGCCTGGCCGGGCCGGAGCAGGTGCGCCTCAGTCCATCGCTGGGCAGGAGGCAGCGTCGTCGCCGGCTTCAGGTCCTGCGTCGTGCTCGTCCCCGCCAGCAGGACAGACAGGCCCGGCCCGGGGAGGCGCCCCCTGCAGGTTGTCCCTGGCCTCTCCAGGGCCCCAGCCCCACAAGCCGGGTGCCTTTGGCCTTAGGCAGCCCCCACAGGTGCTCCCTGGATGGCCAGGACTGTGTGCCTGGCAGGGGTGGAGGCTGGCGGTGCCCCGCGGGCGCCCACGACTCCACATCTGGTCAGTTAAAGCTTTCATCGGTGACGGACGGCGCGGCCGCCCTCCATTGTTGAGGGTGAGCAGGACCGGGACCCCGTCCGTCTCTGGGGGTTGCCAGGCCCCGACCGTGACCTTTGCAGGGACAGGAAGTGTCGCGAGGATGCTCCTGTGTGTCCCACTCTGCGCTGGGCCTCTGCCTGCCCTGCACCTGCCGCTCGGCACCCCGGGGCGGGGGGCACACTGCCCTGTGTGCCCGGAGGCTCCCCTGTGTTGTGCCCCTGACGGACGCCTGCTGGGGCAGGGCTGGGGGCGTCTCCCGACAGCGTGCGTGTGCGGCTTCTGGGAGGGGCAGCGGCGTGCCGTGGACGGGGCCGTGGTCCGTGAGCTGCGCCGTGGGCAGAGCCCGGCCTCTGTGGATGCACAGGCCAGGAGCTGAGGCCCAAGGCTGGTGTGTGGGCTCCCAGGCCTCTGGGGGACGAGCACTTGGGAAAATGGCGTGCGGCAGTGCGTGTGTGTGTGTGAGTGCACATGGGTGAGCCTGAACTGGGACTGCGTGGGACTCTGCGTGTGTGCGTGTGTGTGAGACTGTGTGCATGGCTGTGACAGTGTGTGACTGCACATGTGTGGATGTGACTGTGCCAGGGTATGTGGTGTGCGTGTGTGACTGTGTGTCTATATGTGTGACTGTGTGTCTGTGACAGTGTGGGTGTGGGTGTGAGTCAGAGAGGGTGACAGTGTGCGTGACTGTAGGTTTGAATCTATACGTGTGTGACTGAGGATGTGTGTGTGTGTGTGTAATAGTGTGTGTCTGAGTGCGACAGGGTGTACATGAGGACATGTGTGGGGCTGTGTGAGCGTGGGTGTCTGTGAGTGTGTGTTAGACTGAGTCAGAGTGGGTGTGATGGTGTGGGTAGTAGACTGAGTGTGGGTGTGACAGTGGGTGTGCATGGGTGTGGGTGTGAGTGTGTCTTAGACTGTGAGTGTGAGTTAGTGTGTGTTAGACTGTGGGTGTGTGTTAGACTGAGTGTGGGTGTGCATGGGTGTGTGTTAGACTGAGTATGGGTGTGCATGGGTGTGAGTGTGTGTTAGACTGAGTGTGGGTGTGACAGTGGGTGTGAGTGAGTGTGTGTTAGACTGTGGGTGCGAGTTAGCATGTGTTAGACTGTGGGTGTGTGTTAGACTGAGTGTGGGTGTGACAGTGTGGGTGTGTGTTTGAGTGTGGGTGTGACAGTGGGTGTGAGTGTGTGTTAGACTGTGGGTGTGACAGTGTGGGTGTGTGTGGGTGTGTTAGACTGAGTGTGGGTGTGCATGGATGTGTGTTAGACTGAGTGTGGGTGTGACGTGTGGGTGTGTGTTTGAGTGTGGGTGTGACAGTGGGTGTGAGTGTGTGTTAGACTGAGTGTGGATGTACTGGGTGTGAGTGTGTGTTAGACTGAGTGTGGGTGTGACAGTGTGTGTGGGTGTGTTAGACTGAGTGTGGGTGTGACAGTGTGGGTGTGTGTGGGTGTGTTAGACTGAGTGTGGGTGTGACAGTGTGGGTGTGTGTGGGTGTGTTAGACTGAGTGTGGGTGTGCATGGATGTGTGTTAGACTGAGTGTGGGTGTGACGTGTGGGTGTGTGTTTGAGTGTGGGTGTGACAGTGGCTGTGAGTGTGTGTTAGACTGAGTGTGGGTGGCGTGGGTAATCTGAGACAGTGTGAGATTGTGAGTGATACCGAGCGTGTGATGGTGTGTGTCTGAGTGTGAGGGAGGCCGAGTGTCCTGAGGGGGCTGGGTGTGTTGGGGGCTCCTGGAGTGGGTGGGATTTAACCGTCTCCTTGCGCCCCTTTCCCGCTGGAGGGCAGGGCCCGGACGCGGCTGCCTGTGGTGGTGAGGAGTGATCTGTTGGCCCTGGCTCCCAGAGGGGCTGGGGGCAGGATGGGAAGGGGCTCCTTGTAGCTGTGCTGCGTCAGGGGCGCTGAGGGGGCCGCCTTGCGGAGGGCACAGGCTGCGCAGGGACAGGCCTTCTGGCTGGGCTGTGCCCCCTATAGGCGCGGAGCTGGCCTGGGTGGGCAGGGTGGCCCCCCCAAGTCAGCCGGGCAGCCCCTCCAAGTCAGCCGGGTGGCCCCCCAAGTCAGCCGGGCAGCTCCCCCAAGTCAGCCGGGCAGCCCCCCCAAGTCAGCCGGGCGGCCCCCCAAGTCAGCCGGGCAGCCCCCCCAAGTCAGCCGGGCGGCCCCCCAAGTCAGCCGGGCAGCCCCCCCAAGTCAGCCGGGCAGCCCCCCAAGTCAGCCGGGCAGCCCCCCAAGTCAGCCGGCGGCCTCCCCCGCTCCCCTCCCCGTGGCACAGGAGCAGCCAGGCTCTGCCGTCATGCCAGCGAAGCAGGCACAAGCCCTGTCCTGGTGCTTGCTTGGCCAGCCAGCACCGTCCCCTTGAACATTGCACGGCGGTGGAATATTCCAGATCTGTGATGCCTACATCAGCAGCCGCTGGCCCACATGGGGACGGAGTCTGCGCTGTGGCTGGAGCAGCTGAGCCGCGGGAGCTTTGGTTCACGGCCCTGTGAGGTGCAGGAGCCCTGTGGCCCTGGCCTCCAGGACGGCCCATGTCGGGGGCGGCACTGCTGCCCGAATTCCCCTTCCGGCTCTCAGGGACCTGGGTGCGAGTCTGGACGAGTTTCGCCTGGCACCTCCGGGGGTGGCACGAGGGGGGGACCCCTCCTGACCACGGCCCCCTCCCCGGCTTAGACACAGCAAATCCAAAAATAGATGCGCAGCAGAAGGCAGTGGGGGAGATCGGGACCTGCTCTCGCGCTGGTTTCTATGTTTAACTTCCCGCCCGGCGCCTGGCATCGTGGCCTCCCCAGACAGCTGGGGAATGAATGAAGGGATGGGCGACAGGTCCAGCTGTGTGACCTCGGCGAGCGCCCGAGCCTGCTTGTGCCCAGTCGGCGGGCACAGCCGGGGCACCGGCAGTCTCAGGGCACCTGGGGCCACGCCGGGACCGCTGCTCCGAGTGGGCGCCTGGACGCCCAGCGAGCCGCCTCTCTCTGTCCAGCAGGGCGTGTGCCGGGCTGGGGGACTCTACAAACCCCGGTGGCGGCCCCGGCCACCCTGGCGAGTTCCCCTGTGATGGGGGCTGGGGCCTGTGTCTCAGAGGTGGTGGTGGGGAGCGGATGCAAGAATTCACTGTAGCGCCGAGACCCTGGGGAAGCAGCCACCGGCTCCCGCCCCGCCTCCCCTCCCAGCCAGGCCGGCTCCTGCGGTTGTGGTCCTGGCCGCCCCGGCCCCAGGGAGGACAGAGCTCCGTGTCCAGCCCCTGAGCTGCCCTGGGGCTGCCTCTCCTCCCAGGTGGGTGACACCTGCTTTCCCAGCAGCCTCCACCAGGCAGCCGCCTTGATTGCCTCTCTCCCAGGGGCCAGCTGTCACTGCTCAGGGGCATCCTGGAGGCCCAGGGTGGGGGGTGCGATTCCCACCACCACATCCCCTCTCCCACCACTCCCTCCCCCACATTCTCACTCTGCTTCCTGCTTCCACATCCCTCCTGACCCCCTGGCCCTCCCCAGCCCGGCCCCTCAGCCTCCCCTCCCCCAGGCCCCGGCTCCCCCCCACCCCACTGCCATGTGCCTGCGCCCGCCTCTGTGAATGTCTAATCTCCAATTTTATTCGCTGGGCTCCAGCCCATTTGCATAATCCACACAGTCACCCTGGTTTTAATTGCCCACAACTCTGCAGAAAGATCATGTGGTTAAGTGGTAAATCATAATTAGATAAATAATTGGTTTGGCCACAGCAAGCTGGCTCTGGCACACCTGCCATCTGCTGGCCCGGGTTTCTCTTCTGGCCGGAACAATGCGGTTCCGATGACAGAGCTTCTCTCTTACGGGGGCGCTGGGGGCCGGGCAGAGGGGCTCGGAAGCAGAGCCTGGAACACTGCCCAGTGGCTGGGGTCTCTCTGAGCAGGCGCGCCCCGCGCCCGCCATTCATCGCTCAGCTCGGCCCAGGCATCACACTGGCAGATTCGACTGACCTGCAGAAGGGCAGGGGGCGCGGAAGCAGACGGCAGGGGCTGCCCGGGGCCGGTCTGCCTGGGGCTTGTCGGGGGCCTGGACAGGCTGGGGCGGGAGGCCGGCTGTGGAGGGCCTGGGTCCGTCCCCGGGGGCCGGCGGGGGCAGGTGGGCCGGGGTGGATGCGGTCAGCTCCTCCATCTGGTCTTTGCTGGAGGCGCCTTTATCTTGCCCGCCACAGGCCCCATCTGTGAGCCCCAGGCTCTCCAGGGGGAGCCCTGGGTCCTGGGCTGGCCCGGTCGCGGGGCTGGGGCCTTCCTGGGGCCACCAGCGCCTCTCACGCTGCTGTCCTACCCAGTGCCTGTCGCCTGGCCCCCGGAGCACTTTAGATTAGTCTTTGTTCGCAGACACCTCGGTCCCACTGGGTCGGCCCCTGCTGAGGGGCCTGGACAAGATTCGGGGCCTCTCGGAGCCTGCTGCTCCCTCTGTGAAGTGGGAGGCTCATTGTCCCCGCCCAGTGGACCTGCTGTGGGAACAGCGTGATGGGTGCGTGAAGGCTAGTTAGCACAGCAGCCAGGGAGGTCCCCTGAGGTCCCACGCTCTGAGAAGGCCCAGGCGGGCGTCGGCAGAGCAGCAAGACCCCACGGTGGCTCCCCGGCCCCTTCCAGGGATGACGGCCCCTTGGCCCGGCGTCACACCCGGGCACGCCGTGAAGGGTCCTGTCTCTGAGACCCGGCAGCCTGAGGACCCCAGGGCCCTGTGCTGGGACTTAGAGCCGGGCCGGGGGCTGCGACCCCTGGGGCAGGCTCAGCTGCACGGGCGCCTCCCTCTGAGAACCCGCGGTGCCCGTGGGCAGGGCTCTGGACACGTTCTCGGTGGCTGGGCCTGGGTGTCAGCTTTCTGTGTTTGGCCGCCCACCCATCCGTCGTCTCCGTTCTCCGTGCCCGCTCACTCGTCCGGCATCCTCCACCCACCCAGCCGCCCGTCTTCCTTCACCCGCTCACCTGTCTACTTACCCGCCCGCCCGTCTACTCACAAGTCTGTGCATCCTCCTGTCTGCCCAGCTGTCCACCCATCCGTGCGCCTCCCTTGACCCCCTGCCCGCTCACCTGGGCATCCATCCTCTCTCCTCCCTTGCCCTCCCCCCTTCACCCCCTCCATGTCCGTTCACCCCTGCCTGGGACTGCCCAGTGTCCAGACTGGCCCTGGCTGTGCCCTCTTCCCAGGGAGGACGGGTTTGCTCTTCTGCCACCACGACGGGCCCCCTAAAGGGACAAGAGGGGACCCGGCCAGCGTCAGCCGCAGGCTCCATCCCGGACAAGACTCCCTGGGGCCGGGTCTGGACTCACGGCTGCTCCACGTTCCGCGTTGTCCCCCAGAGCCGGATTTCCCCAAAGTCCACGTACACCACTCAGGAGTTTACAAGCCTTGTCCTAGGAATTTGGTTTTTTTTTTTAAGATTTTATTTATTTGAGAGGTAGAGTTACAGAGAGAGGTCTTCCCTCCGCTGCTTCACTCCCCAAATGGCCACAATGGCCAGAACTGATTCGAAGCCAGGCGCTTCCCCTGGGTCTCGTCTCCCACGTGAGTGCAGGGGCCCAAGCACTTGGGCCGCCCTCCACTGCCTTCCCAGGCCATAGCAGAGAGCTGGATCGGAAGTGGCACAGCTGGGACTCGAACCGGCGCCCATATGGGATGCCGGCACTGCAGGCGGAGGATTAACCTGCTTGGCCACGGCGCGGGCCCTTGATTATTTTTCGATTCCAACGTCCTGTCCAACACGATAGCCACTAGCTGTGGGCGGCTATTTAAATGCAATCCTGAATGTTTGTAAAATTTTGTATTCATTAAAGTTCAGTGAAAATCGAGTTCCTGGGTCACACTGGCCACATTTCAAGTGCCTCGTGGCCACGTGTGGCTGTGATGCGTGTAGTGGACAGCTCAGAGGAAGAGCGGCCTTCTCAGGGCCGGGTGTGGCCCCGGGGGGTAAAGCCGCCACTTGCAGTGCAGGCACCTCATGGCGGAGCCCCGGCTGCTCCACTTCCGATCCAGCTCCAGGCTAACGTGCCTGGGAAGGCAGTGGAGGGCGGCCCAAGTGCTTGGGCCCCTGCACCCACGTGGGAGACGAGACCCAGGGGAAGCGCCTGGCTTCGAATCAGTTCTGGCCATTGTGGCCATTTGGGGAGTGAAGCAGCGGAGGGAAGGCCTCTCTCTGTGTGCCTCTCTCTGTAACTCTACCTCTCCTGGCTCCTGGTTTGGGCCTGGCCCAGCTGCAGCCGTTACGGCCATTTGGGGAGTGAAGCAGCAGAGGGAAGATTGGTCTCTGCTGCCCTGACAGACCCCGCAGGTCCCGAGTGACACAGGCCGAGGCTGGACCCCTCTGGATTCTCCGGCTCGCAGGGTGTGGCCAGGAGCTGGGTTGGCATTCTCTTCCGCCTGGGCTGCCATGTGGCTGGGTCAGGACGCCAACCTGCTCTGGCCCTGGGGAGGGTAGCCTGCTGTGTCTCTGGAGGCTGGAGAGGAGGGGGCCCAGTGGCAGCCTCGTGGCTGGGACACCTCCCTCCAAAGTGCAGAATACAGCGGGAGCCCCTCAGGGGGAGTGTGAGTAGGCGGCCCCTCTGCTCCTCTCCTCCTCCCCCTCCATCTCCTCCTCCCTCCCCATCTCCTCCTCCTCTTCTCCCTCCCTCTCCTCCCCCCTCTTCTTGCTCCCTCTACTCCCCCCTCCTCTTTTTCCTCCCCCTCCTCCCTCCCTCTCTTCCCCTCCCCCTCCTCTTTTCCTCCCTCTCCTCCCTCCCTCTCCTCCCCTCCCCCTCCCCCTCCTCTTTTCCTCCCCCTCCTCCCTCCCTCTCTTCCCCTCCCCCCATCTCCTCCCCCTCCTCCCCCCCCTCCCCCACACCGGGGTGTCTCCTCATCTCTGAAGGGGAGGCCTGGTGTGTAGGCCCAGCAGGTTCTCCCTCTGCCAGCCCTGCGCTGTGCTCTGTGCTCTGTGCCTCCAGACCACGGATGCTGCTCAAGGCCCCCTTTGCTCTCAGGAATTTCAAGCCTGGGCTCCACGGGAGGGTGAGCCAGGCCAGGATCCCTGTGGGACCCCCGCTCCTCAGGTGAGGTGAGCCCGGGTGGCTGGCCCCCGAGCACGCATTGCTCCTGGTTTGCCATGGCAGGGACCCGTGGCCCCAGACCCAGTGACAAAGCCCGTGGGTGCTGACCACTGCCCAGCTGCAAGTCACGGGGCGTCCTCTGGGCCCCTCCCCTAGCCGTCCCCCTGAGTTATTTTTCGTGGACGTCATGACTTAGGGCATCGTGGGTCGGCCCCGCTCAGTTCTCCCAGCGTCCTCAGCGGTTGTTCCGTGAATCCTGTCTGTGTCCAGCGGGGACCCCTTCGTGCTGCCGACCACTCCCTGGAGAAACCGTGCGAATCCGAAGCCGGCTCCGCACGCCAGGCTGGGGGCGGGGCCCTGGGGATCAGGGGTTCCTGGGCTCTCCTGGACCTGTCATTCCAGCGCTGGCTGCGGGCTGGGCAGTGACCTGTGACCTGTGCATTTCGTCTAGGCTGTCCTGGTCACCCTGAGCTTTGGGGACCCGGAGCTGTGGGAAGATGAGCAGAAAGCGCCCAGGTCTCTGACCTAGAGAATTTCTGAGAGAAGGCCGAGGGGGTGGGAACCGCAGCTCAGACCCCCCCCCCCCAGCTCCACGCTGTCCCTGTCACCTGGGAGACAGCTGGGCCAGGCTCTGAGACCCCGTTTTCCTGTGCAGCCTCTCTGAAGACGGGGGGGGCGCCCCCAGCATCCCTCCTGCTAGCGCCAGGCCGGCCCAGGGGCCCCTCTGGCTGCTGGGGATCCAGGGCTCCACCTGGGTGGCGGTGGGAACGAGGTCTCCCAGGGCCACAGAGCGGCAGGGCCAGGGAGAGGGACGGCTCAGGGTGTGTGTGTCCGGCTTTTGAGGTCACCCGGGAGTGGTTTTAAAGCACCAAAGCCCAGCCTCTGGGGCCCTGCACACGGGACCCTGGCCCGCGTTCCAGGAGGACCGGCCTCATCCTGCTGGCTGGGTTTGTTTGGGTGACAGGAGGGTGGAGGGGCGGCTGTCCTCCCTGGGGTGTCTGATTCCATGTGGATCAGCCCAGCAGACATGTAGGTGAGGGCTGCGCCCCTGGGTACTTTTGGGCACCGGGGAAGGCTGCCTGGAGGAGGTAGGGTTGGAAATCAGGGCAGGAGGAAGGGGTAGGAGTGAGCATAGGAAGCGTGGGAGGGGCTTGAGCCAAGGGAAGGAGGTGCTTTTATTGTCAAGGAAGTGAGGTGGACGGAGCAGGGGCCGCCCCCCCCGCCCCCCGTCCATGCCTTACTTGTGATTGAGTGGGGGGGGCGAGGGCAGAGCGATGGGCCCAGGGTCTGCGGAGCTGGGTGAGGGCAGGGGCGAGGGCTTTGGGGGTGACATCAGACGGTGCCAGCTGCGGGGGAGGGTGCTGGGGGCGGGAGGGGGCACAGCGTCCACGCTGGCCTCCAGCCGGGGCAGCCACCGAAACCCTGACCCAGGAACTGAGAAGTGGCTCAGATTGAACCTTTCCTTGCGGATGACTTCAGTTGGTGTGAAGGCGCAGCCAGGGCGGACAGCTGCCCGCGCTGGACTGAGCCCGTGGAGACGGGTGCTGGCCCGGAGCCTGGTCCCCAGCGTCGGCTGGCGGTGGGGGGCCGAGGCAGGGCCCCCTCGGGCTCGTGTGTGTGTGTGTGTGTGTGTGTGTGTGTGTGTGTGTTGTGTCCCGGTGACAGGCGGCACTCGTCAGAACGATTGAGGGGAGCCTGTGGCCCGGCCCCGGCGGGACGCCAGGCACACAGTAGGCCTGCGAGAGTTCTGCTGCTTTGAGACGCGGGGGAGGTGGGGGTGCACAGCAGCCAGGCAGGGAGGAGGGGCTGCGCCCAGAAGTCAGTCTGTGAGAATCCCTGAATCCCTTAGCGTTTGCGGGGTGCTCGGTCCCAGAGCAGCTCCTCCTCTCCAGAGCAGACACCCCTCTCCTGGGCCTGTGGCCAGCTGGGCAGGGGTCCCGTGGGGGAGCTCCTGGGGGCATCCGGGTGCCCACTGCACCTTCACAGAAGACGCCGTCCCTGCTGGGTGGTGCGGGAGCCCCCAGACTCCTGGGTCCCCTGTGAGCCAAGGTGCCGGATTCCGGTCCCCCCTTCGGTGTCTGGCGGCCTCGTCCGGCCCCCGAGCCTGCCTCGGGTCACGGCTGGGCACTTTCCAGCTGGGTGTGCAGGTGCCAGGAACTGCCCGGGAGCCCGGTGGAGACAGGTGTGTGCATCCCGGGGTCATGACTACTTCCCCTGGAGCGGATGCGCATGGAGGAGGACCGGGGAACGGGGGGCAGGAGCTGGGAGGGGCACCGAGACCGGTCCGGGGCGCCGAGCATCCATGTGGGGGCCGAGCCGGGGAAGGAATGCTCTGGAAACAAAATCCACTTGAGCAGGATGGTTGCTGTCTGCCCCGACATGGCAGGAGAGCGGAGTGTCCGGGGAGGCAGCCCCCGCCCGTGCAGGGTGTCTGCAGGGGTCTGGGGACTGGGGGTCAGACTGCAGCTTCATGTGGGTGGCATTCAGCGCAGTCCGATGCTGTGAGACCGTGGGCACGGCCCTGGTCCCACACCCCAGCCCCCCGAGGAGCCCCGGCCCCAGGGACGCATGGCGGGTTGTGGCAGGTGTCTGTGTCTGCTTCCTGCTTGCGGCTGAATGGTGGTTGGCCGTGCGGACGGACTGTGTCCCAGGACACCTGTCCACATAGCTGCTTCTGTCCATGCCGAGAACACGCGGGCCATTGGGCCACGCCGCCCTCTGCCCACGTCAGCAGCCTGTTCTGCCTGGCGGGGTAGCACCGCGTCCCGGGGGCGGGCTTGCTCTGCTTGATGGACGTGTGAGCTGGTTGGGTTCTTTCTATTTGAAAGGCAAAGTTACGGGGTGGGGGGAGGCCTTGCATCCACTGGTTCACCCCCCAAATGGCCGCAACAGCCGGGGCTGGGCCAGGCCAAAGCCAGGAGCCAGGAGCTTCTTTCCAGTGGGTGTCCCACATGGGTCTAGAGGCCCAAGCACTTGGCCATCTTCGCTGCTCGCCCTGGCGCGTTAGCAGGGAGCTGGAGTGGGAGTGGAGCAGGTGGGACTGGAACCTGCGCCCGCGGGGAGTCCACGGCCCTGGCTCCGAGAAGGAGGCTCTGACGGCAGAGCCTTGGCCGCCGCTGGCGCTGCTCTGGAGGTGACGAACCCTGGGGGCAGAGCCGGGGACGCTGGGCTGAGGGCTGGGGTGCTTCTGGCAGCCTGGGTGACCCCCGCCCTGCCGGGGGCTCTGGCATGACAGGTGCTTCCACCAGATTCCTGGACCCAACGCAGCCCCAGTCGTTAGAGGCCGCTGCCCCCCACTCCGCCATCTTGTCCGGTCCGGGACAGTGGGCTCGGGCGCTGTGTTGCGTGCAGGTCAGTGGTCAGCGGTGAGAGCCTGGGGCCTGGGCCGCGCTGGGCCGGCAGGTGCCGCCGGGTGCTCTCTGAAGTCCTGTTTTAAATTTGCTTTTGAGCCCGGACTGGGGGAGGTCCAGGCGGGAGGGGGACCCGCTGCGGGCTTGGTGACAAGGGTCTGGAGGGGGTGTTCCACAGGGAGGGCAAGACTGGCCGAGGACAGGTTTTTAGGCGGTCACTGGCCACCCTGAGCTGCAGGGCCTAGAGCGTCTTCCTGTTGGGAACAGAAGCTGCGAGGCGGACGGGCAGGCCCTGTCCTGGGCTGTCCAGGGCTCCTGACGTCTCGCAGGTGCTTTGGCTGCCGGCCCCGGCCCCTCCCCCTCCTCTCCACCCAGGACTGTCCGCTCCTGCCCTGGCAGCTGGCAGCTGGCTGTGGCGATGGATCCCCGGCAGGTCACCCGCCAGGTCGCGGGTGCCCGGAGCACGGAGCTGAAGTGGGCCTCGCCCTCCCAGGAGCCTTCTCCCGGCTCGGCCTCACCAGTGTAGACAGGGAACTCTGGCCAGCTTTCCCTCAAATACGAAAAATGAGAGCCAGGCCCGGCGGAAATGGAGCCCTGGCACCCCCACCGCAGGCGGCACACGCGGCTGCTCGGGGCCCCTAGAGAGCGGGCCAGACCCTCCCCCCCCCCGTGGCAGGGCTACGTGCCCACGGGGCTCTGGGTGTGGGACAGCTCGGGGGCGCACCCCGCCTGCACCCTCTTGCTCAGGATGCCCCCCCCACCAAGGGCCTTCTCCCCCAGGGAAGTGCCAGGTCGGGACGGGAAGCTTACGACCCCTGCTGGGAGGCTCAGCCGCCCCCACCCCCACCCCTGAGGGTGCTGGACCTGGCAGGGCCACAGAGCCCCGGGGGTCTGACGTGACTAACGCAAGGCCACTCAGGCTGTCACCCGTCCTGGGGCCTCCATGGGTCTCTGCCAGGAGTCACTGCTGCCCTCCAGGGTCCCGGCGCCCTCCCCCCCCAACCCTTCCCCTGCCTCGGCCTGGCCCAGCCATATAAAGTTTAAAGGTTTTAAATGCAAATATTTCTCTTTTATAGATGCCAGCTGTCTCCAGAGAGCGCCTTCGCTCCGCGCGGCTTTATTGTCCAATTAGCTTCCCATATCTGGGTACCGGGGAGCCTGGTGGGGGCGGGGCGGGGAGCGGGCACCCACCCCCTCCAGAGGGGCCTGGTTCCGTTCTCCCGGCTCCGGGCGGGGACGCAGGAGCTGGGGTATTCTTTTCTTATTTAGAGAAATAAAAGCCGCAGCCGCCGCTCCTGCCTCCTGCAGCCCCTCCCGCCGCCTCCCAGCCGCACGGCGGCGGCCCCATTCACCGGGGCTCCTCGGCGCTCACAAAGCGAGGCAATTAGAATTGAAAATCTATGCAAAACAGCTGTTAACTGATTGTTAGGAGTGCAGCTGTGCGCGGGGCGTGAGTGGTGCTGAGGGCAGGAAGTGCCGGGGCGGCCGGGGCCAGCGGGAGGCCCTGGAGCTGACCTTGGCCGAGGACGGCTGCCCGAGCCCCAGCCCCTCCCCAGGAGGGCCGGCGGGCAGACCGGGCTGCTTGCCTGGGGGTCGAGGCCTAACACACAGCGCGCCTGGGCGCTGGGGTCCGGAGCTTGTTCCGGGCGCTCTTCCCCGGGCCCCCGCGGGGGGACCTGGACTCCATGAGGGGCACCCCGCCCCTCCCCCCTCGGGGTGATGCTCTCTGCGGGTGGGATTCGGCGCCTGGAGACACGAACTCCAAGGGAGAAGCCTTCTTGGGAGAGATAAGAAGTAAGCTGGGCTTTGAAGAGTGGGCTGGATTTTCTGTGCCAGTCATAGCTAGGCAGGAGAGCAGGGGGTGGAGGAGGGGGCGCTGTGACCTCCGTGGAAGGCGGGGCGGGAGGGGCTGGGCAGCCCCAGTCTGTGCCCCCCCAGCCCTTATCTCCCTGGATATAGTGCCCTGTGGGACTCAGCACGGGGCGGGTAGACACCGGGTGCCCAGCTCTGGGGAATGGGTGCTGTCAGATGAGAGCCAGGGTGCCCCCGCCTGCAGCTGTGACCCCCAGAAGAGGCCCACAGAGGCCCCCAGGACGGGGGACAGGTGTGCGGTCGGAACTGGGGTGACAGTGGCAGGGACAGGCTGGTGTGTCCTGCGCAGGGGGAGGTCCCTGGCTCCCTGCCAGGGCCTTAACTGTTAGGGGCTGGGGACAGGGCACAGCGGAGAATCGCCAGGGGTTTGGGACGCAGGGGAGCGTTGCCAGGGCTCGGGACCTGGCGCAGGGGAGCGTCGCCCCTGCCCACCCTCAAACCCAGGGCGGCAGGCGAAGGTGACATAGCCCGTCGTGCCCGAGGGCCCTGGGAGGCACCTTCCCCTGCTGGTGACGTGGTGCCGGCCTCGCCGCCGCCCGCCCCTGCCCTGGGTGTCCATCCCCCGCCCGCCCTGGGTGTCTGTCCCCTGCCCTGGGTGTCCATCCCCCGCCCGCCCTGGGTGTCTGTCCCCTGCCCTGGGTGTCCATCCCCCGCCCGCCCTGGGTGTCTGTCCCTGCCGTGGGTGTCCGTCCCCCGCCTGCCCTGGGTGTCTGTCCCCTGCCCTGGGTGTCCATCCCCCGCCCGCCCTGGGTGTCTGTCCCTGCCGTGGGTGTCCATCCCCCGCCCGCCCTGGGTGTCTGTCCCTGCCCTGGGTGTCCGTCCCCCGCCCGCCCTGGGTGTCTGTCCCTGCCGTGGGTGTCCGTCCCCCGCCCCGGGTGTCTGTCCCTGCCCTTGCTCAGCGCAGGGAGGGTGGGTGTGGAATTTTCAGTTTTGTTTCTGGGAAGGCGCTTGTGAAACAGAGCCTGAGGCATGCTGTGTTTGTTGAGTGACTAAACGCCCACCTGTCTCAGTCAGAGGCAGCTGGTTCCGGCAGATCTTCTCAGGGCCCTTCTGTGCCGAGCTCAGCGCAGGCCAGAGGGGGCTTTTCCATCCCTGGGTGGTACAGGTCCCCAGGGCTGGTGGAGGCGGGGCTGCAGACTGCTGGGCTGGGAAGGGCAGGGGCGGTGCGGGAGCAGTGCAGAGCGTCCCCTTCCGGGGCCCAGAGGCCGCCCAGGGCCGCCTCCTGGCCTGGGAGAGTCCCCTGCAGCACTGGCCCCAGCCGCTGTGACCCCCTCACCTTTCTCTGCCTGGGGTGGGGGGAGGGCCTGCCTCCGGGCCCCGGACTCGAGCGACAGCCCTCGTTAGCTCGGGGCACGCCGGCTGCAGGAGAGCAGTTCCCACCCGTGACCCTCCAAGATTACAGATGTCCTGGGGCGGGCGCACTGACAGCCAGTGTCATCCATCTCCCCGCCTGCCCGCCTGGTGGCCCTGGCACACGTAGTCGGCTCGCCGCTGCCCTCTGGTGGTGGCCGGCGTGTCCTGCAGCCTCCCCGCCGACTAGCCAGGGAGACTCTAGGTGTGAGCTTTTGGGGCTGGCGGTTCACCTGTGTGCAGGTGACCCTGAACGCCCAGGGGGCTGGGACACGCGTCTTGCGGTCCAGCGGGGCCAGATGTGTCTGCGGGAGGGGTCGGCCAGGCCGGCTCTCGCTGTCAGCCAGGTGCTGCGGCCCAGTGGCCAGCGCATCTGTGGTCCCCACCTGCGCAGGCAGGTGCAGCAGTGGACCGCTCAGGCCCCCTCGCCCGGGGGCCTCCCCCAGAAGCCAAGGCAGACAGTGACCTCTCGCGCTGGGCAGCTAACCGCAGGCGGGCCCCAGTGGCCTCACCTGGGAAACCAGGCTGGGAGACAGGTCCCGGCCAGGTGCGAGGAGCTCATTTGCATGTTACTCCCCTCCCCCTGCAGCCTGTAATCCAGGTGGGAAAGGGGCTGGGCTTGCCCCGAAGGTTTTTCGTTTTCTTTTTACAGCTCCAGGCCAGTTTCTTTCTCTCCCAACACCTTCCTGGCTCCTCTCCCCCTCCCCCAGCTCGTGACTCCCGGCGGGGGTGGAGGCGGCGCTGCCCGCCCTCCCGCGTGGCCGGTGCGGGGTGCGGGGTTCCGGGGCCACCGCGCGCTGCGCCAGCTGAGCGTCCGGCCCGCGGAGGAGGCGCGGCGAGGGGCGAGCGCCCCGTGCCCGCAGGTAGGAGCCGGTAACGGCCCCGCCGGCCGGCGCGTTTCCCCTTCCGTTTGCGGGCGGCCGGGACCCTTGTGCGCCCACCGCCGGGGCCCCCAGCGTGCGCCGGGCGCGCGCGCACGCGCGGCCCGGGGGCGTCCGCGGGCTCAGGCCCGCCCGCGTCACCGGGAACAGATGGACGGGGGGTGGCCGGCGCCCAGCGCGCGCTCCCGCCGCAGCCCGGGCTGGCGCGGGGCGGGGGAGGCGGGGACGGCCGCGTGCGCGCCCGCAGGTCCCGGGCAGGCTCGGGGCTGGCCGCGGGGGCCGAAAGTTGAAACCCGCAGCCCGGCGCGGGAGGAGGGGGCGCGCTCTCTGCCACCGCGTCTCCGAAGTAGTAAGGCGCGGGGTCGGCGAGGGGGGCGTCGGCACGGGGCGGGGGAGGGGGCCGGGGGCGCGCCCTTTGACCTCGCGCTTCCTGGAGCGGCGCGGGTGGGGGCGGGGCGAGCCGGGGCGGGCGCCTGGGGCCCGCAGTCCCCGTCGGTGCCGCCTGTGGGTGCCCAGGAATTTCGGACGCCGCCTGAGTCATCCCCGCCGAGTGCCTGGGTGAGGCGGGTGCGGAGGGGGCGCTGGCGGTGGGAGGCGCCGCGCCGGGGCCGGTGGCCCAGTGGGTCGTGCCCGCTCTGGAGGCGGGCGGCCTCCCGCTGACCGCAGCCCCAGCTACTTAATGACCCCCCTGGCCGAGTGGCGCCGCGGCGGACTCGCCAGCTCCCGACACCACGCCTGCGCGCGCCGGGGCCTCCCCAAAAGTTACTTAGGAGGGAGGCGGGAGGGGGGTTTTCTAGAACTCGGGGGCCGAGGCGGCCTTGGGGGTGACGCGGGTCGGGCGCCCTGTGTTGTGCCCCCGCTCGCGGCGCTGCCGGGTGCCAGGCGCTGGGGCAGCGGCGGCGGGACTTGGAGGGGCCCTGCTCGCGCGGCGCGCGCGGGGTGGGTCCGGGGGCCGCCGCCGGCCGCCGGGGTCTCCGCGACCCCCCACCCCGCCGCCCCGGCCTGTCCTCGGCTCACCTGGCCGGCCGGCCGCGGCGGGGGAGGGGCGGCCGTGCGCCCGCGGTGTCCCCGGCGCCGTCGGTGCGCGCGCGTGCGTGCGTGTTTGCGGCTGAAACCCGACACCGCCCGCCGGCCGAGGTCAGGGCGCCGCGGGCGAGCCGGGCCGGAGTGGGCGGCGCTGCGCCTGGGTGTGTCCGCGGCGGCAGCAGGTGTTTCTTGGCCGGGGCCCCGGAAGCTCCACCCCCCCGGCGGGCCCGGGCGGCCGCCGCCGAGCAGCCCCGGGTGAGATAAGCAGTTCAGACAAACACTGCGCGACGGCGGCTCCAGCATGTGTCGGGCGAGGCGGCGCTGCGGGGCCCGGGCGGGAGAGGTGAGCGCGCCGCGGGGGCGGGGGCCGGGGCCCGCGGGGGGCGCCAACGGCTCGCGGGCCACTTCCCCCGGGTGCGAGCCGCGATAAGGGCCGGGAGGGCGGGCAGGCGACCGGCGGCCGCCCCTCCCCCCGCGCGCCGGCTGCAGGGGCCGAGCGGGGGGCGCCGGGGGGCTGGGACGCAAACTTTGCGGCGGGGCGGCTGTGTGTCCCCGCGGCAGGTGCTGGCGGCGGCCGGGGCCCCGCGGGCGGGTTTTCTTTTTTTTTTGGTCTGGCTCCCCTCCCCCTCCGCCTCCCGGGGCTCTGACCCCCGCGCCCTGCCTCCCAGAGGAGGGCGCCCCGAGGCTCCCCCCCCGAAGATGGCTGCCCCGGCCCGGGAGGTGGCCGGGCGCCTGCACATCCGCCGCCCCCCGGCCGCGCGGCCCTTCCTGCTCCGCCTGGACGCGCCTCCCCGCCCCCAGCCCTCGGGGCCGGCCGCGCTGACGGCGCTGAGTGGCCCGACCGAGTGGAGCCGACTCAATTATATTGCAGCAGCAGAGACACCTCGCCGCCCGCCCGCCTCTCCAGCGGGCTAATTAAATTCCCGGGGCGGGGGCGGGGCCGGGGCCGGAGCCCCAGCGCCGGGGGTGGGGGCGGCTGGGGGCCGGCCCCGCAGGGTGCCGCGGAGCGCGGAGGGGGCCTGCGCCCCCGGCCCGTGGCGGCGGCGGGGAGGCTCGGCTGGCGGGCGCTCGGGTTCGAGTTTGGGGGAGGGGTCCAGTCCTCCCACCTGGGCTGGGCCTGCGGGGTCCTGGACCCTGCCTGACCCGCGGAGGGGCCCACACAGCCCGGGGTCAGGGAACAAAAAGCCGAGACCACCGAATGCAAGCAGGGGGGCCTTTCGTAGAAGGCGCTGGAACAAAGGCGCAGCCCCCGGGCGGGCGGGGAGCACCCCCCAGGCTGACTTCCAGCGGGCGGGGGGCCTGGTGGGGGGCCCCTGTGTTCACGGCGCAGGCCCACCCGGGGCGCAGGCTGCCCCTGACTCAGCCCAGGTGAGGGCCCGGGGCGCAGGCTCCCGCGGCCAAGTGCAGCAGCCGGACCCCGGGGCCCTGTGGTTTTGCCCTGCTGTCTGGCGGCTGGTCGGATGCGGAACCCAGGGGCGGAGGAGGGACGCTGGAGCCGGCCACGCTTGTAGGGCCCCGGGAGGCCGCTGGCGGGGCAGCCCTGAGGCTGGGGCTCGCCAGCGGTGCGGCTCCTAACTTGGTGTTGTAGAAGGGCTGGTGCCGGGGCCTGCCCAGGCCACAGCCCGAAGCCACAGCGCTGGGCTCCCAGCTCTCCAAGACGGGCACCGGCTGCGCTGCGTGGCGACACGGCGTGGCCTCCAGTGGCCGCGTCCCCGCTGCTGTGAGGAACTTGTCCGTCGCTGGGGAAGTTGGAGGCTGCAGCTCCCGGAGCGCCTGTGGTTCCGGACAGGAAGCTGAGCTGCCCCGCGGCCAGCGTCTGGTCAGAGCCCGGAGAGCGGGGCCTGCACAGCGCCACTCTGCGGCGGCCCTGGGTCTCCTCGCTCCCACCGGGCAGGTGCAGTCCGGCGTCCCCTGGCCTGAGGATGAGAGGGAGGCCGGGCCCCTCCCGGGCAGGTGTCCTGCAGGAGGCCAGGGGGGCAGGAGCTGGCAGTGACCGCCTCCTCGCCCCCAGGACCCCCGGGGGCTCGTGCACACAGCTAGCGAGGCCGGTTTTTCCTGGCACCGTCTGGAGCCGTGGAATTCCCAGTCTGGGTTCCTGAAGTCCGGGGCCTGGTGGGGTGGGTGGGACTCCTCCCGGGAAGCGTGTTAATTGCTTGTGTGTGGCAGTGGCGGGCTCCAAACCGCAGGGGTGCGCGAGGCCCGTCCTGTGTGCGTGTGCCGCTCCAGCCTGCACTCAGCCACGCGCCAGCCCGCTGCCTGTCGTTCTCCCCCCGTGGGGTCTCAGATCACAGTGGCCTCGCCGCGTGTGGCAGAGGCCTCCCAGCCGCCAGCTCCACTTCCCCGCGCTGGCCGAGGCCACAGCCCGGAGGGGGCGACGGTTGGGAGTGTTCCTGTCAATGAGAATTTATTGAACGCCTTCTCTGAACCCAGCCGCGCGCTCACTGCCGGGAGGTGTGGAGACAGATCAAACAGGAGCGCGGCCAGAAGCGGTCTTTTACGTGCCTGCCAAGTGCGCACTCGGGGGCCGCTTAATCCGGCTCCCGCACGCCTGCGGCTCCAGCCGGGCGGAACCACGCAGCAGTGCCCCCGCCCGCGGGTGGCTTCAGCCCACCTGCCCACCCCTACCTGGAGCTCCCGGCCAGGGAGAGGAAGCTGCAGGGCTGGCCAGTGGAGAGCCCGCTTCCCGCCTGGGGCCAGGCCGCGGCCTGGGGCCCACAGATAAGGCGGGCTGGGGGGGTGGAGAGCTGGGGTGGCCGCCGTGGCCACGGTGAGAAAGAAGGGCCAGAGATGCGCTTCAGGCCTTGTGGGTCCCAGGCAGGCTTGGGCGTTTCTGGGGAGAGGGGCGGGCGATGCGGGGACCGCTTTGGGGGTCTCTGGTCTGCACTCAGCCTGGAGCCCACCCCTCTCCTGGGCACCTCCCCGGGGCTCCAGCCTGCCTCCAAAGGGCTTTCAGACGCACAGCTGGATCTGCAGCCGGTTCCTCCAGCTGCAGCGGCTTTGGGACTGGCGGGGCGGGGGCCAGGTGCTCCCCGGTCTGCAAGATGGGGGTGTGGTCAGGACGGGCCTCACGCTCCTGAGTGGGCCAGTGACCAATGTGGGGGAGGGCAGAGAAGCCCTGGAGTGGGGACGCTCCGGGTGCCTCCAGGCAACTCCCCTCGGTGGCGCTGCCCTCCTGGGCCTCGCCATGCTAGCCCGCTGCCCCGGTGCACCTGGGATTCCCGGCAGCCCGCTTTACAAGGCTCTGCCCCCCCCTCCCCCTGCAGAGTGGGGGAGGGGAGGGGCTGCATCCCCACTCCGCAGCTGCTCAGACCCCTTGCTGTTGTCCTCTGGGAGGTGGAGGGGCTTTGGGGAGCGGCCACCCCTCCCCCAGCCCTGGCCTCCCTGCCCTGGAGGGTATCGACCGGAGCTTCTGGTGGTCAGAGCCGCATCGATGCTGGCGGGTTAAGCCGTCCCGGAGGAAAATCTATGTGTCAGGCCGGGGCTGCAGGCTTGGGGGGGCTGCCTGGGGCTCACCGGCCTCATCTCTGAGGGGCCTCCTGATGCGGGTTAGCGGCCAGGTGGGGAGTGGGTCCTGATCTCGGGGTGGGGGAGGGGTCCTTGGGGCTCCCTGGGCTGGTGCAGGCTGGGCCCCTACTCCCAAGGCCACCGTCCTGCGTGTGGTGGTCTTGCTGTCATCCCCTTGCATGAAGACCCTCTGGATGGCTGACACCAGTCCAGGCACGGGGGACGGAGCTGAGCTCTCGTGTGGTGGCACCCCAGGGCCTGGCACGCGGGTGACAGCTTGGTGCCTGTGGGCGGCCCTGGGGCTCTCAGGAAAGCTCTGTGCCCACCCGGCTCCTCGCACAGGAAGTGGGACCCTGGGGCGTGCAGAAGCCCTCGGGCAGCACGTCCTGGATTGCGCTGTCTCCTGGCCGGCCCGTGCTCAGCTGGGTGCCAGGGCGTGGTGGCGGGCGCCTGTGCCCAGGATGCACTGGGTACAGGGCTGGGTGTGAGTGCAGAGGTCCCACCAGGCCGGCCCCCGGCCCCTTGGCCGTCTGGGGCTCACTGGATCGGGGACCCTGCCCGCACACTCAGCCTTTAGGGCAGGAAGTGGGTGAGGAGAGGCGCTCCTTCACTGGGCTGTTCCTTGGGCTTTGAAGTGTGTGTTTCCCGGGTTCAGGGGATGAGGACTTGGCTCACTGGAATGATGGGGCGGGGGAGATGAGTCCCAGCATCCCTGGAGCTGGGCACGTGCCGGGAGGTGGCCGGTTCGCTCCGGCCTGAGTGGGGGCAGCTCTCCCCCGACCCCAACCGGCATCGCGTGGGGTGTTTAACTGTGTCTGGGCATGGCACGTAGGGCTTTGCGGATAGTGAATGAGCTCTGGCGCGGGAGCCCCACCTGCATGTGGCGTGTTCTGGGGACACTTCCGACGGCCTGTTCCCTGGGCCCAGGCAGGTCCTGCAGGGGAGCCGTCAGCGCTCAGGGTTCCCCAGGCCTGTGGACGCCTCCCCTCTGACGCCCCCACCCCGTGCTGCCCCAGGGTTTACCCGTGGGCTGTGGGAGCCTGGGAAGTCGCGTGTGAAACGCCAGAGGAGTTGTTGGGGAGCGTCTCCGCCGCCTGCCACTTTGAACCCTGTGAGAACGGGTCCCTGCAGGAGCCGATGCGGCTTGGCAATTGAGGGCAAGTCGTGGCTGGAACAAAACGATGCAAGTGAGTCTCGCCGACACCTGCCACGGCGCGGGCCCTCCTTGGGGGAGGGCCCTGCCTCCTCCCCGTGGGGTCCAGGGTGGAGTGGACGTGTTGCGGGGCCTGGGTTGCACATTGAGTCCAGGCTCTGAGGAGCTGGGAGACCTGGTGCTGAGGTCCCTGGCTGGCCCGAGGCACTAGGGAGCACCAGCACGCTTAGGCGGAAGCACAAGTCCGCCTCCCAGGGGACTACGGGCCTTCATCCGGGTCTGCCACGGGGCGGCAGGGCTCGGTACCGGAGCCGGCCGGCAGAGGCAGGTGCGCTGCGCGTGGGGCGCTGGCGTTGCCTGTCTTGAGTGCTGGGCCAGGTGCGTGCCTGAAACGACCCCTTCTACCATCCCGCGTGTCGCTTCCCGCCGGAATGGTGTGCGTGGACTGCTCTGCCTGCCGGGGCGGAGTGGTAGTGGCCGTGCATGGGCCACCTGGGAGGCAGCCGACCACCCAGCTCTCCCGCACAGCCCCCTGCTGCTCAGCTGTGAGCTTGCCCTGGCCACGTGCTAGGCTGTCTCCCTGCGCCCTGGGACAGGAGCCAGGGCCCCACACACCCGGCCAGCTCCTGCCGGCCGGCCCTGGCTGCGTCAGGTGTCTCCTCGGGGCCTCGCCCGCACTGGGCGCCTCTGGGAGGTGGCCGGCAGCGGGCGCTGAAAGGACCCTTTGTGCCTGGGGAGGCCGGAAGCTGACCTGGTTACTCAGAGCGAGAGCCCACGTCGGGCTCCCTGCGGGCTGCTCCTGGGCGAAGGGCGCCAGGTTCAGAGTCTTCCCTGCCCTGCCCACCCTTGCCCGTCCATCTGGCAGATGGGCGCCTACAGCTGCTGGTGGTGACGGACGGAGAGCTGCAGGTGGCAGGTGACCCCAGTCCATGGTCGTGTCCCCCCAGGCCCCCACAGCTGCCTTTTCCCACGCGAAAGAAATTGCTAGAACACTGGTCAGGAAAACTGGCTGTTCCGGCTCTGTAGCCGGTGACCAGCCCCCACCAGCCTCTGTTTACCCACAGTTCCCTGGGAGTGAGGGTCGGGAGGGACCCTGGCCGCTGGGCCCAGACCTTAAGTGGCCTCAGCCCTTTGCCATCTTCTGGGCTGGGTCCCCCTCCAGGGGGCACTTGCGGCCTCTTGTGGCCTGGCCGAGCCCCTGGCTCCCAGCAGCATCAGGTGTCACCACCTTCTGTGCCAACTTCCAGGACTCCAGCGCTGGGACCGTGGGCCTGGGAGACCCCTGCCGGCTGGCCACAGGCCCCAGCATCCCCTCTGGACCCGCTGTGCAGCAGTGCACTGCCTGGGAGCTTCCGGTGCCCCGCCCCTCCACCCTGCCTCCTGGGACCTCCAGCCTGTGCCTTAGCTGGCTTGGCTTCCCCCGGACCCCAAGCTGCCCCACGTCAGGGCTGCGCCCCAGCTGTCCAGGGCCTGGGCTCTGCCTGCAGCGTGCAGTGCCGGCTGGGGAGAGACCCACATCCCCAGCTCTCCGTCACCCCCTTGCACTGTGAACTGTGGCTGCCAGGGTCCCGTGCAGCCTGGTCTGAATGTGGGGTTCACGGTGGCTTGCTGGGGAAGCCCCGACCCGTGCCGGGGAGACTCCTGGCTGTGCGTGCCCGGCAGGGTCCTGGTGCGCAGCCTCCAGCTTCCCTGGGGCGGGGGAGGCCCTGCAGCCTCACTGCCCTCCAGCGGGGGGGCTGCGGGGCCTGGGCCACCCCTGCCCGCCTGCCCGCCTGCCTCATGTTTTTCCTCTGGCCCTCTGGTTCCGGGTCAGCAGCTGAGCCATCTGCTAAGGCCTCCCCCGCCCGGCGGTGAGCGCTGGCCCTGGCCCAGCCTGCTCATCAGCCGCGCCCGCCCTGGAGTGTGGGCGCCTGGGCAGCCTAGGGGGTGGGGGTGTACTTAGCTGAACAAGCAGGCCACCCCATGGTGGACAAAGACCCCTCCCTGTGGTCTCCTGGCCCCCTGCCCGCCCCACCCCCAGGGCCGATTGCTTCACACCAGTGAGCTCGGAACACGCCAAAGGCAAATATAATAATGAATTTATTATGAAGCCGCTCAGGCTCCGGGGATCACGTGGTGCCGTGCCGCTGCCGCAGAGCTGCGGGCGGGGTGACCCGGCCTTGTGGGGGCGCAGGGGCTCGCCCTTGGGGCCCCCGAGCGGGTGGGGGGAGGTCCTGTATTTGTTCACAAACATTTCTTTCTGCGGTAATGAAAAATTACCAAGAGCGGTGATTAGTGAACCCAGGTCCAGATTGTGCAGTGGGCCCGAGCGGGGAGCCCTGCTGGGCGGGTGGGGGTAACGGGGGAGGGGGCGGGGGGAGCGGATTGGTGCTTGAACCAGGACCCAGCAGAAAATTCATCTCAGCTATTAGCTTGTAATTACAGAGCGAGGAGGGAGCGGGCCTGAGGTCTGGACTGGAAGAGCCGGGATGAAAGGAAGCCGTAATTATGGGATCGGCAGGAGGCTGGGAGGCTGCTGGGGCTGCTGCGGGAGGGGTGGGAGCAGATACCGTATTTAATGGAGTACTGGGGCCTGCTCCTCCGTGAAAATCCTGCTGCTGGGGGCAGCGGTGTCCCTGTGAGCGGGACCCTTCCCTGCCTTCTGGCGTTTTCCCTGGCTTTCTAAAGCTTCATGCGCCCGTGGGAAGTCCAGGCAGAGTCCGGGGAACCGGCGCATGGTGGGCGGGGCTTCGCTGCCCTCTGCCCTGTGGCTGCATGCCAGGCTCTCCTCTGCCCTCTGCCTCCAGGCTCTGCCAGCCCTGGGAGGGTCTGGGGGCTGTGGGCTCCCAGGGTCTGGGAGGGATGTAAATGAGGCGGGGAAGCCCTGGGCAGATCTGGGCCACCGAGACCCCCAGCTCGGTCTCCTGCTGAGCTGCACATGTCAGGGGAGGCCCCCCCATCCATCACAGGCCTTCACGCCGGGAGCTTTTCCCAGCTGTTGGGATAATGAATTTACATGAGCTGATAATGTAGACAAGAATTCAGTCAATGGCCAGGAGCGCAGAAGTTAATAAATACCTCTCTAATGAGGGCGGGGGGAGGCGCCCCCCTGCACTCCGCCGCCCCTGGGGCCTCCGTGGACACGGGCACCTGCCCCAGCAGCCGGAGAGCCCCTGTGTGGGCGGAGGCCTGCGGCGGGTGCTGCAGGGGACCAAGCCGACCCAGCTGGCTGGCCTGCGCCTGGGCCCCTCTCCCCCTGCCCTGGGATGCGGGCCTGGGAGGAGAGTGCTAATTTTAGCCTGCCTTAATGAAGCGCACTCCGGGATGCTATTTCAAGCAGGCTGACATCAGCAGAGCAGCGAGCAGCTCCTGGAGCCTCGGCTGATACTGCAGCGGGGACGCCGGGACGGGGGTCCCCGGGGACCCCGAGGGCCAGGCCTGGGGTCGGGGTGCCGGCAGGAGGGGTGATGACCTTGAGGCCTCCGGGCTGCTGGGGGGACGGGCCGGGTTTGGGCTCCAGCGGGGGGCACCCCCATCCCCGAGGGCCTGCTCACCCGCAGGTGCCGGTGTGGCGCAGCCTGGCCCACTGTGGGCAGTCGGAACGGCCCGGGTCACAGAAGGGTAACACCGGCTGCAGAGTGCGCCGGGGGCTTTGTGCCGAGCCCGCCCTTCCCCGCAGTAGCGCCCAGGGGTGACTTCAGCGTAAGGGTTAGGAGCGGCAGCCTTTTGTTGTCAGCTCCCTGTTAACGTGCGTGGCCGTGGCTCAGGTAGACTGGGTGTCGGCTCCCAGCCTCAGCCCGGCCCACCCCGGCGCAGGAGGACGTCGGGGGGATGGACGGCAGTGGGAGCGCTCTGCGCTCTGTCTTTGGAAAGTCCATAAGGCCAGTGGGCGGGCCCAGGGCCGTGGGGAAGGGGAGCTGGCAGAGGCGCAGCGTGGCTGGTGTGGGCCCATCACGCCGAGGGCCCCAGTCACGACACGGTTGAGGCCGTGGCCTTGAACGCACACGTGGCATGACGAGCTGGCCCCTCAGTCTCTGCCTGGCGAGAATTGGAGAACAGCTCAGCTGGGCAGGTGATGCTGCCTGGAGGCCCCTACCCAGGCCGCTGCCTTAGGGAGCGGGGGTCCCGCATCCCACGTCCTGTATGAGCTGTCTTCTGGCCCATGTTCCAGCAACGGGTCTCGGGATGAGTGACGGGCTTCGTGTACAGGTGTGTGTGTGAGAGCGTGCACACCGTGTGGACCGGCGCCTTTCCATGCGGTCCCACAGGCGGCCGCTGGGGTCGCGGTGGGGGTCCTGGGCCTGCTGCTCGACCCACAGTGACCCTGGGGCTGCCTCCTCGCCTCCCCTGGCCTCGGTTTCCAACCCCATGCTCCACGGGCCTCCCAGGTGTGTGGGCATGGGAGGTGGGGGGTCCACCTGTGTCCACCTGTCCACCTGCCTGACCTCTGTGGCCTCCGGGGGGCGGCGGGTCTTGCTGCGTCAGGCCCCTCCTTCCCCTCCTGCTTGTCCGGGCTGCCCTGCTGAGCCCCAGGATCCCGTTCACGGTGGTCGGGGTCGGTCCGTGAGGCCCAGGGCGGCTCCGTGTTTCCACGCAGCCCCCCTGCGGCCCGGGTGTGGCTGGGGCATCTTGGGCTCGCCTGTGGCGGCACCTGTGTGCAGTCACACTTTCTGTGTCCCCATGGCCTGTGGGTGAGCCTTCACTGACCACGGCCGCTGGGGTGCCCACCCAGCCTGGGCCCTGGGGCCACCGTTAGCCCTGCACCGCAGGCGTGGTCCGCTCGAGCCCTGGTGGACTGTGCTTCGCGCCTAGCTTGCTGACGAGCGCTCTGGGGTCGTGCGCGCTGCGCTGGGCCGCCCCTGCCCGGAGCCACCTCAGGCAGCGTGAGCTGTGTGGGTCCTGGCCCTGCCGCACCCCTGCGCTAGAAATAGCCAAGGTGGACACGCGAGGTCAGCCCCTGCTCGGTGCAGCCCCTCCCGCCAGAGCCCTGCACGTTCCCGGCCCCTCCCCGACTCTGCCAGCTCCCAGCCCCACCTGACTGCGTGTGGGGCGCACGCCCGGGGCTCGCGGCCTCTGCTGGTCCCCTCCTGGCCCCCAGCCCTGCTCAGCCCCTTGGCCCTGACGGGTGCCCCTCAGGTGCAGCTGTGTGGCCGTGGTCGCGTGGGAGCCTTGGTGGTCTTCTCTGTGACGTGTGGACGGCAGCAGTGCGGCCGTGCCAGCTGCCGCGGGGCGCGGATCCCCGTTCTGGCGTTGCCTCGCCCTGGGCCTGCGGCCCCCCAGACTCTGACCCTCGCGTCGCTGGCTTCCCCGGCTGGTGCTGGGGTCGGGCTGACGCCGCGCCGGCCGCCGGGGTCCCTGGGCCGGCCGCCCTGTCTGCAGCGCTGCCTCCGCTCTGCTCGCCCCCCCCGCATGGCCCCCGCTCTGGTGCTGGGCGCTCCTGCTCTTGGTGACTCGGTTCTTCTTCTCCTGTTGCAGGCATGAGCCATGAGCCCAAGTCCCCTTCGCTAGGAATGCTTTCCACCGCCACCAGGACCACCGCCACCGTCAACCCCCTCACCCCCTCGCCGCTCAATGGCGCCCTGGTGCCCAGCGGCAGCCCCGCCACCAGCAGCGCGCTGCCGGCCCAGGCCGCGCCGTCCTCCAGCTTCGCCGCCGCGCTGCGCAAGCTCGCCAAGCAGGCCGAGGAGCCCAGAGGTAAGAGGCGCCCCCGGCCCTGCGCGGCCCGTGGGGCGGAGCCACAGCGACCAGGGAAGCCGCAGGCCTCGCCCCCCCACACCCCCTGCTTCGCTTCTCTGCTTGGCTTTCTACCACTCTGCCCTCCCTTGGCTGCGGGAGCCCAGAGCGGCCTCAGGGGCCGAGCTGTGTGTCCCTGTCCCCTGCAGCCAGGCAGACAACCCCGTGTCTGCACACACGCTCGGCCGTAGGACAGCTGGCCCCCGGGGTCGGTGCGGCCCTCTCAGACCGCCCCGTTGTGCCCGAGCTTCAGGGCACTGGCCGGGACCCCTGTGCGTGGGTGGCCGTGTCGGACCTGCTCGGGGGCTACTGCTCGGGCCCACGTGGGTCGTGGCAGGCCTCTCCCCGTGTGGGTGAGCTGCTCAGAGGCAGGGACCCCTGGGACTGCCTGCGCCACCCGCTGCCTGCGGGGACTGTACGGGGCTCACGCCCGTGGATGGCGTTCCTACCCTCAGGCCTGCGGCTCAGCCGACGGCTGCTGGCCCCGACTCCGTGGGCTGGGGGTCTCTGGGTCTCTCAGTCTCTTCTCTTGCCAGGTCCTTTGTTCCGCCTGGTGGCTGGGGTGGGTGACAGGTGGAGAGGAGCGAGCCTGGTGTTGATGTGTGCTGGGATTTGCTGGCCTGGGAGGAGAGATGCCCGGGCCCCTATGGCCACGGGCCCAGATGGGGCCGCCCACGCACCCTGCAGGTCTCTGCTCGCCCTTCCCGCCACAGCCAGGGCCCCCAGGTCACATCTAAGCACACGCAGCCGCACCAGCCCCCAGCTGTGTCCAGAGAAGCCAGCGAGCCCCCTGCCCAGCACCCCGGGCTCCGGGGCCGGGAGCAGGTGCCTGTGTGGGAGCTGAGCTGGGAGCCCCGCCTGGGAGAGGCAAGGGCGTGGGGGCCGGCGGGGGCGGCTCTCGTGTGTCTTCTCTGCTGTTCTGGAAGAGGGGAGAGACGGGGCTGGCACCGGCTCAGATCAGTCGGCACATGGGAGCGTGTGTCCTGGCTACCCAGGGAGGCAGCGGCGCAGGGTCTCGGGGACGGGCCTGGTTCCCACCCGCTGAGGTCTGCGGCACTCTGGCCTGGAGGGCAGCGGGCTGGAGCCTGCCTGGCCTTCGTCTCCCTGCACTGACCCAGGTAGCCCGGCGTCCAGCTCGGGCACCAGGCCTCGCAGGCCAGGGACAGAGTGCGCTGCTGGACTCCGATGGCGGTGGCCATGGGGCCCGGTGCCTGCCCGTGACTCCTGCCCGGTGTGCACTCGGTGGCCAAGGGTCAGGGGAGGCCCACCCCCGGCGTTGCCCCTTACTCATGAAGGCTGAGGTCTGCGGGGCTGGAGATTGGGGACCCAGCAGCACCTAGGCCCCGGGCAGCCTCGCGCTGACACGCGTGTTCAGCAGGGCCGCTGCAGTGTCGGCCTGTCCAGGATGCTTCACCCCCCTTGCTGCACCTCCACCGTTGACCGACAGCACCCAGTGGGTCCATTGTGCAGATGGAGAAGCCGAGGCTCGGGTCCCGGCTGCCACTGCTCAGGCCTGTCCTAGCAGGCAGGACCGTCTGAGCCCCCTCCCCAGCAGCCACCACCAGCTCTGCTTCTAGAATGTTCTCACCCCTAAGACAGGCCGTGACCCCCGCGCCTGTCTGGATTTGCTGTCTGGGTGTTTGCTGCGTGGACGTGCGTGGCTTCCTTCCTGTGGGAGTAGCCTGCCCACGGGCTCTAGGAGGATGTGCCACGACAGCCAGCAAAGATTGGGTTTGCTTGTGGCCCACCAAGGACGCTGTCGTGGTCCCTGTGGCTGTGGGCGGAAGGAGAGGGTCCACACCGCTGCCAGGCGACCTCTCGGGCCCGTCCGGGCGCCTCCTGCAGTGGGCGGGGCCCAGGTCACAGCCTGGCTCTGGGTCTCAGCGCACCACACCCCGCCCCTCCAGGCCTCCGGCCTACCCTGGCCCTCCCAGCCCTCCCCCAACGCCCGCGGGTCCCTGGGAGCCTGGTGTTTTTAGCCATCTGACCTGTGTCCTCCGTGTCCCCGGGGTGCACAGGGCTGCCCTTGTGCCCCTGGGCCCTGTGTGGCTTCCCGCCCGCCAGCTCTCCTGGGGCTCTGGGCTCCGTCTGTTCTGAAAGCCACAGTCCCCTTTAACTTAACTCTGAAGGCCTCGGCCGCCCGGCTCGGCTCAGCTCAGTTCCTTGCTGTGTGGCCTGGGCAGGGGGCCCCCACCCAGGGGCTGTGATGATTCATGGTGAACAGGCTCCAGGCACGAGGGTGCACGGTGATCGTGGGGTCCCCAACGCTGTCCCCGCTGCTACCCTGTCCCTCCCCCTCCTGCGGGTGCGGAAGCTCCACCCCCACCAGCCCCTGTCCCCCTCCTGCAGGGCATTGGCCTGGGGGCTGGCCCATTGAGTGCTGGGGGGGTGCGTGTGGGCCCAGTGGGCGCTCATTCACCTTGGGGGAACGTTCTGGAAGCCACCTCTGGCTGCAGGTTTGGGTCTGACCCTCAGTTGGTTCTGGGTTCAGCCCTGACCCCTTCTTGGTGACCAGCCAGGGCTCTGCTTTGAGTTGAGGTGTTGCAGTACCGTCTGGCCTCCGCCACTGCCATGGGCGGCTGGAGCCCCGGCTGCTGCCGGCCCGGGAGAGGCGCAGGAGCTGCCCTCGTGCCCTGCAGTGGGAGCGGCCAGGCCGCCGCAGCCTCCTGTGGACGGCCAGAGGTCCCGGGTGCCCTGGCTGCCTGCCCCGTCTTGTCGCTGGCTTTGCACAGGTGGGGGGGTTGGGGGCGGGCGGGTCCCTGGTGCCACCTGAAGCCTGGCTGCACCCCTGGTGTCGGCGCCGCCGCGAGCTGCCGCCCGCCTACCCGCCCGCCCGTCTGTCGCGGAGCGGCTCTGCGCTGCCTCGGGAATCTGCCGCCTTCAAAGAAAACAGCAAAGCAAACACGGGCTGGGAGCTCCCGCCTGGCACGCGCCCCGCGCACGTCAGTCTGCGGCTGGCAGGGCGGGGGGCGGCTCCGCGGGTGTCTGGGGCCCCATCTGTCTCGCGGCACAGGTGCAGGCTCGCAGGGCTTCTCCCATCCCCATCTTCCTGGGGTGCGGGAGGGCAGGGGAGGCTGGGGCCCCTGCGGAGCGCTGTGGGCGAGCCCCCTCCCCGGGGGATGGCGCAAGGTGTGGCTGTTTCCGCGAGGGTCCTCTGTGTCCCCGCGGCCTGGGGCAGATGGAGCACGGGACAGCCCCTGGCCCAGAGCCCCTTCCCTCTGGAGCCAGGAGCACGGGCCGCCTGGGGGCGTCGGCGCAGCCGTGAGTGGCATATGGCTGCCTGCAGGGCTCTTCCGAGCTGGTTCTCCCTGGCCCTGCAGGTGGGGGCAGACGCCAGCGTTGCCCGCTGTCCCCAGTGTCCCTGCCATGTCCCCGCCCACCCTGTGCCCGTGCAGTGGGGGCTTCACACTGCTGTCCTCTGCAGGGTCCATGCCCCGTCCTCATCACCCAAGTCTGCAGGGGTCTCAGGTGTGTGTGGGGGGTTGCCCCCAGCATGGTGTCCCCCACAGTCCAGTTGGGGGGCCTTCAGCTTTGGCACCTGCCAGGGGCCTGCTTCCAGTCAGCTCATGGTGCAGACGCTGCTGTTGTACTGAGCAGGGGATAAAACGGCCCCAGGTGGGCAGGCGCCTGCAGGTGGCCCAGGGATGGGCACCTGTTGGTGGCTCGAAGCCTGCTCCCACCGCCCCAGCCGTGTGTGTGCCTGGGGCTCTGGGCTGCCCTGGTGCTAGGAGCGGGCATCTCTCGAAGGCGTGGCCAGGGTCCAGGGCGCGGTGTCCTGTCGCCGCTGCTCCCCCGTGCAGGGCCCTGGGGGCAGGGAGACCCTGTCCTGCCTTCCTCTGCGCTGTCAGCTGGCCCAGGCCTGTGGCTCTGGGGTGGAGGTGGGGGGTTCGCGGCCTGGCCCTGGGCACCGTGGCAGGGCTGCGCGGGTGGTGCTCTGCCCTCAGCTGCCAGGGCTGACAGGTGCCGCGCCTCTGCCGCCCGCGGCCGTCCTCACGCTCCCGGCTGGCTGTTAATTACATGTGTGCGCCTCCAGCTCCGGCGCCAAGCCGCAGGGTCGGACAGCAGAGGTGACGCGAACGTGCGTGCCTCTTGTCGCCTCCAATCTGGCCCCGTCTCGCTGACGAGCGCCTGGCTGAATACCGCCGGTTAATTACGGTGATCACGGCCCTTCCCGCTCCAGCCGTGTGGCGAGAAGGAGGGGTTGGGGCGGGCGCCAGCCCCGCTAATTGGCAGTGTGTTGTCGGGGTATTGATCCCTGCCGCTCCGGCTGCTGGGGAAGCGGCCTCCTGCCTCGGGGGGATTAGGCCGCTAATTGTCGGATGGCCTCTGCCCCGCCTGGCCCCAGCTGAGACCCTCCCGCAGCCCCTCCGCCTCGCCCCGGGCTTCTGAGAGGGGCATACTGGGGAGGGGGCACCGCAGCCAGGCAGGCCGGCTCTGCTGTGGGGACCCCTTGTTTGCAGACTTGGGGTGCAGGGGCGTCCACCCCAGGACCCCTGGCGGGGGGAGACCAGGCCGTTGGCTCTTGGCGGCGTGCTGGCCCTCGGCGTGTGTGTTTAATTCCGTTCTTTGGCTGCAGAGTGCAGTTGCCCAGGCCGTGCGTCTAGGCGGAGCTGCCCCGAGCACGCCTAGGAGGGTTTGTGGCAGGTGCGGGCCTGAGGAGAGAGGGCTTTGAGGAGAGGGGGAGGCCTGGCACCGCGCACAGGAGCCATGAGCTGGACGCAGCGGCGTGTGGCTCACTGTCCTGGGCCATTGGAACGTCGCGGCGCAGCTGTTGGGGGGCGGGGATGGCTGCGAGTGGGTGTGGGGCCTGGGTCTCCATGTTAAAGTGGACAGGACCCTGGGCGCCACGCGGGCTGCCTACGGTCACGCTGGTCGTGTGTGGCCCTGGGCTCCAGGGAGGCCGGAGCTGTTGATGCCTTGCCGGTGGTGGCCACCAGCCCCCCACCTTGCCTGGACCCTCTGGGGTGAGGGTGTCCCGCCTCAGGCTCCAGGGCTGGCAGCGATGGCAGGCGCGAGCCAGCTCGCCCCCAGGGCCGCCCCACAAACTCGGGGTCTATCCCTGAAGCTGGCGCCCCTCCCACCCCGGCCAAACCCCCAAGGCTTTTCCCTGGGATGCGCTCGGCTGCCCTGGGCTCCCCGAGCTCTGGGGCAGAGCAGGGCTGTGCCGGCATCGGGGGACGGGGTTAGCAGGGCTGTGGCGGGGGCTGGAGCCGCACAGGGTGCAGTGCGGACGAGACAGGTGCATGCAGGAGCACCGTCCTGGACAGCTGCGCGGTCTGTGCACAGTCTCGGGGACTGCAGCAACCCCGAGCCTGGGGCGAGGGAGCCCTGTCCCAATATCGGGGTGCCCTGGGGGCTTCTGCCGAGGGTCTGGGTTCCCAGGAACCCTGCCCCAGACTGGGCGCGCCCTAGCTCCCTGCGGGCCCTGGCCTGGCCCTCCACGTGGTGGCCGCCTTTGTGATTGAGGGTCAGGTGGGCACCTGCTGGGCGCAGGACTCTGCTGTGTGCCCTGCGGGGGGAGGGACGGGGAGCCCGGGCCGGGCCGGCTGCCACTCAGGTCTCCTCCTCCTGCAGGGTCTTCACTGAGCAGCGAGCCGTCCCCCGTGTCCTCGCCGGCCACCAACCACAGCTCCCCGGCCAGCACTCCCAAGCGCGTGCCCATGGGCCCCATCATTGTGCCCCCCGCGGGCCATAGCGTCCCCAGCACGCCCCCCGTTGTGACCATCGCCCCCACCAAGACGGTCAACGGCGTGTGGAGGAGCGAGAGCCGCCCGGTGAGCAGGGTGACGGGGGCGGAGCCTGGTGAGGGGCGGGACCCGGTAACCAGGGATGGGGGTGGGGGTGGGGGTGGGGTGGAGGCAGGGGCTGCTCCAGGTTCTGCTCTTGCCTCCCTGTGCCACGCAGTGAGGCTGACCATACCCCTAGGGTGGGCGGGGCGGCCCAAGGGGTTACATGTCCATCTGTCGGGCAGTGTGGACAGCAGTACTGGCTCCTCCTGGGGGCATCTGCCCTGGTCTCTAGTGGGAATGCCCCCTGTGGCCCCGACAGTGGGTGCCCCCAGCGTGCAGCGGGAATTGGAAGTAGGAATGGTGCCCGGCAAGAGCTGGGCGGCTTTGTGCGTCTGAGGTCCCCAGAGGAGCCACAGGGTCCTGCCTTGCACCTGCTGGGGGCAGCCGAGCCCCTGGAGCCAGGATCTCCACCCCGACCCCCCACCCTGGCGCTGGAGGCCTGCAGCCGGGACCTCCCCCAACCCAGGCCCTGCCTCTTTAAGGGCTCTGCTCAGTACCCAGAGGGACAGTGCACGACCCCCTCTCCAGCTGTCTGCCCCTGGAGGGGAGGGGAGCCAGCCTGTCGCAGGGGACCACTAGGCAGAGGTCCCTCAGGTGCCTGGGGGAGGGCTAGGTCCTCGCTGTGCCAGGGGCACAGTTCTGTGTGGAGCCGTTGCCTCCCCGACACCCCGCACCCCCACCTGCCGGGTGCACTTGGGAGGTGGTGCCCTGGTCTGGGGCAGGACAGAGGAATTGTTGCTGGGCTGGGGGTCAGCCCTGGTAATGGGGGCCCCCTCCCGGCCCTGGCCCTTGTGCCTGCTCCAGCGCAGCTCCCAGAAGTCACTGCCTGTTCCTCCCGTGCCAGCTGCCTGCTGCCCCCGCCCAGAGGCCAGGGTCCCCGGCGACTCATGAGGGTTGAGGCACTGGTGCCCCGTGGGGGGGGGGGAACAGGAGCAAGCCCCGCCCACTGCTGTGCTCCTGTGGCTGCAGCCCCAGCTGCTTAGGGGGCCTCCCCAGGCGTCCAGGGTGGCCGGGGCTGCGAGAGCAGAGAGGGGGCGGAGCCTGGAGATCGGCAGGTCCCCTCCCCTCCCCCTCCTCTCATCATCGCTGCAGCCGCTGGCCCGGTCCTTCCTCGCCTGAGGCTGCCATCCGGACCCCCATCCCCGCCCCCTTGCCCTACTCCCAGGTGCCTGTCACTGGCCGGCTGCGCCCCTGCCCGGGCCCCTGGCCTCCCGCCCTCTTGCTCAGCAGCCTGCTGGGACGGTACCATCTGGTGCAGGCGCCCTGGAGCAGGGCTTTGTCCCCTGCTGGGGAGGAAAGGGGCAGCACAGATGGGCCTGGCGTGCCGGAAGTCCCCCCGCCCCTCCGAGGGTGGGTGGCGGTCGAGCTGCTGGGCCACTGGCCCTGCTCCTGCCTGCTGGCCCAGGCTGGGTGGGGGCGTCCACCAGCCTGGCCTGGGGGGCTGCTGGGGCAGACTGGCGTGAGCCTGGTGGGCACTGCTGCTCCTGCCTGTCCCCTGCGCCCCGGTGTAGTGGGGGCTGCTGCTGCGTTTGGCACAGACCCAAGGCAGGTAGCTGGGGGACCCTGGGCCGAGTGCTGGGGTCAGCAGAGGGAGGTGAGCACCTGGTCTCCAGGCTAGCGCGGGGGTGTGCGCCTGCGGGGTCCCCCTGGGGACGAGCAGGCCTGGGAGTACCCTGCGAGAGCCGGCGGGGAGGGAGCAGATGGTGCTCGCTGGCTCCTCCAGTCCCAGCCAGAGGCCAGCCGGGAGTGCCGTGTGCCTGGCGGGTCTTCTCAGTGGGGGCGTCCTGGCCCCTGGTGCCCACCAGGGGTGTCTGACCCCAGGGGCCAGCAGTGGCCGCCTCTGGCATCCCAGCACCCCCTGCGTGTCCGGTGGCCATTCCTGACGGCTCCATGCGCACAGACAGGGCTGTGGGCGTGTGCTCCTGGCAGGGCACTCACGGGCTCGGAGGGGCACGCGTGGCCGCAGCCCATGGGCTCCTGTGGCTCAGGGTCAGCCTGAGGGTGTCCCCATCCCAGGAGGAGGGGGAGCATGTGCCGCACCCAGGGCGGATGGGCTCTGACCGGGGCCAGGCAGGACTTGGGGCTGCCCATCCCCACACGTCGGGGAGGGCCGTGTTCCTGCTGGGGTCAGCGCCTTTGGCCTCCGTGGGGCCACCGTCACGGGTGCTGGTCCTGGAGGAAGCCTCAGGCCCCAGGGTGGTCCGCAGAACGGGTCTGGCCGTCAGTGACGCCCATGCTGCATGAGCTGGGCGCTGGGGTCAGGGAGGAGGCTGCGTTGTCGGGTGGACCAAGCCAGGGCCTTTCCCAGAGTGCAGAGGGAGCCCTGGCCCTGCTGGTCCTGACCCCCCACCCCCACACCGTGCCCCTTGCAGGACTCCGGCTCGAGGGGCAGCAGCAGTGGTCGGGAGCGCCTCATCGTGGAGCCACCACTGCCCCAGGAGAAGGCGGGGGGCCCGGCCATCCCCTCTCACCTGCTCAGCGCCCCCTACCCCTTCGGCCTATCGCCCAGCTCCGTGGTGCAGGATTCCCGGTTCCCACCGCTGAAGTAAGCGCTCAGGGCAGGATGGGGGTGGGGGGCCCACGGGCTCAGGGCCTGGGTCGCTGGCGTGGGCTCCGGAAGCTGCAGCAGGGCTGTGTGCACCAGATGGTCGCTGGCTCTGCAGAGGCTCCAAACGGCCCTGGCCGCGCCTGCCATCCCCTCTCTCACTCGCCAGCTCTGCTTAAGTCTTGGCCCTGGTTCTGGGATGCACTGGCGAGGGCGGGCAGCGGGACCCGGGAGGGGGCGTGGCCTGGCTGCTAGGGCTGCACCAGCTCTGCTCACCTGCCCCCTCCCTGCAGCCTGCAGCGGCCCGTGCACCACGTGGTGCCCCCCAGCACCGTGACCGAGGACTACCTCCGAAGCTTCCGGCCCTACCACACGGCCGAGGACCTGCGGGTATCCTCCCTGCCACCCCTCAGCCTGGACCCGGCTGCAGCCGCTGCCTACTACCACCCCGGCTACCTGGCCCCGCACCCCTTCCCGCACCCGGCGTTCAGGTGAGGCGGGGCCACCACCAGTGGCACCAGTCTGAGCACCTGGGGAGAGCCGGGAGGAGGCCCGGAACCTTCCTCAGCTGCAGGGGCGGTTTGCCACGGGGGCTTTGAGGAGAGGGGGTGGCCAGGCCTGGGCAGCCGGCTCTCCCCTTGTTTGCGGGCGGCTGTGGTGCTGACGGGGTGCTCGTCTCCCCGGTGCAGGATGGACGACTCCTACTGCCTGTCGGCCCTGCGGTCGCCCTTCTACCCCATCCCCGCACCTGGCTCCCTGCCCCCGCTGCATCCATCGGCCATGCACCTGCACCTGTCGGGGGTGCGGTACCCGCCCGAGCTGTCGCACTCGTCCCTGGCAGCGCTGCACGCGGAGAGGTGAGCCAGGCCCTGGGCCCCCGCCCCGCCCCCAGACCCTCCCGGGTTCACGGGAACCTTGCTCATCCCGGGGCCGGCTCCGTTCCGGGAGCTGGGTTTGCACACCGCCGGCTCTCTGTGCCCAGGCTGCAGCTGGACGAGGAGCTGAGGCGCGAGCGTGAGCGTGAGGCCGAGCGGGAGCGCGAGAAGGAGCTGGAGCGGCAGCGCGAGGCCGAGCGCGAGCGCGAGAAGGAGCTGGAGCGCGAGAAGGAGCGCGAGCGGCAGCGGGAGCAGCGGGCCCGCGAGAAGGAGCCGCTGGCCGCCAAGGCGCCAGAGCCCGCCTTCCCGCCGGGGCCAGGGCCTGAGCTGCACGCACTGCGTGGCCACGCCATCGAGGAGCGGCCCCGGCCCCCGGAGCAGCTGACCCCGACACGAGCAGGTACGCACACTGGGCCACTGTGTGCCCCTGGGGCTGGGGTTGTGTGGCCCAGGGCAGGGGGCCGACGCCTGGCATGACTTGGGGGGGGGGGGTTTAGCTGTTTTCTCCGTGATTGGTAGTGTGGGGCGTGACGAGATCCAGCCCTTACGAACGGCCGTGCTTAGCAGACGGCGTGCGGGAATCCGCTCTGTTCACGGGTGCACGGGAGCCGGGGTGGCCGGGTGGCCCCGATGTGCTGACGCCCTGCTTGACGGCCTCTCCCCCTGCAGACAAGCTGAAGGAGGCGGGCCTGCAGGTGCCCAAGCCCGCCCAGCACCCCCTGCACCCGGTGCCCGCCCCGCCCCACGCCGTGCCCAGCCTCATCTCCACGCATGGCATCTTCCCGCTGCCGGGCAGCAGCGCCGCCACGGCCCTGCTCATCCAGCGCACCAACGAGGAGGAGAAGTGGCTGGCCCGGCAGCGGCGGCTGCGGCAGGAGAAGGAGGACCGGCAGTCCCAGGTGTCCGAGTTCCGGCAGCAGGTGCTGGAGCAGCACCTGGACCTGGGCCGGCCCGCGGCGCCGATGGAGGCGGAGCATCGGCCCGAGAGCGCCAGGTGGGCCCGAGTGGCTGTGGGGGGGTGTGTGGCTGCTGCGCTGGGGACCCCCGCCCCAAGCAGAATGGCCTCGCAGCCCTGGGCAGCCTCCCTGTTGGGAAAGGATTCCCCAGGGGCCCTGAGCTCACTACAGGGGCTGAGCGACTGGGCCCTGGTGCCCCTGGGGGCCGCACCAGCTGTCCTCAGCCTCAGGCCATCCAGGGTCGGTGCCCGGAAGCCCTTGGGGCCGTGGCTTAGAGCCCCCCACCGCCTGTTGAGTGGGGCAGCTGGGAGATTAGCCCAGCCCCCCAAGGCCTCTCCGGGGCTCTGCTCATCTGGTAGGGTGCTCACCTGCCCATGCGGGGCAGCGGAGAGGCAGCTGGCTCCTGTCTGTGTTGCCTGATGAGATCTGGGCACGCAGTTCCCTGGGACGCCCACGGGGGTGTCGGGGCCTCTATGTGTCCGTGGCCGCTTCCAGCCCTTGGCTGGCCGGGAGGTGTCGTTCCGGGCCGGCAGGCTTTGTGTGCCGTTCCGACAGGGTCCTGTGCCCCGAGCTACGCAGCCGTTCGGGGCCTGGCTCTGGTGCGTGAGGTATTGGTTCTGCTAATGGGCTTTATGCCTTTGCTGTTGACCTGAGGACCCAGTTTCTGCTGGGGTTCCCGTCACCCTGCTGCTCCAAGTCCTAGGCCTAGTGCGTGATCAGACGCCTCACCCGTCCTGGCACGAGGACTCTGCCCTGCCTGGCAGCACAGTCCGAGTTCTCTCCTCCACATTTGCCGCTTTTTAAAAATCTTCTGAAAGGCGGGGTGACACCTTGTGTCCGCTAGGTGACTCCCCAAACGCCCTGAGTGCTTCGGGCGGGAGCAAGTGAGACCCGCTGCCCTCCGGTGCATGAGGGAGTCCAGCAGGAGGGACTCGAACCCGGTGCTGCAAGCGGAAGCCATTCTCAGGGCGCAGTTAACCCTCTGCGCCCTGGTGGCCACCCCGTTTGTTGGGGAAAACAGCCCCAGCAGCCCTCTGTGAGGCTGGAGAAGGTGGCCACCGCGAGGGGCAGCTCTTCTCGAGCCAGAGTCCCTGTGCCCCCCCACCTCTGCAGGCCCTCAGCGCCCCCTGCGATTCTGGCAGAGGCCACTGAGGGGCAGCAGCACCACAGCCCCCTCCCATCTGGGTCTCCCCACACAGCAGGTTTGGCTCTGGGCTGGGCAGACCCTGGAAGCAGGGTTTCGCACCCTGCCCGGGGGACAGCAGGGCGAGACTGGCCTCGCTGAAGGCAGGGGACCGGGCCCCGCACTCACCACCTCTGGAGTAGGGGGCAGGCGTCAGGGCCCTTCTAGCACGGACTGGGCTTTCCCACGGGACCCGGGTGGGAGACAGGGCTGCCGGGCCAGGCCCGGGCTCTGCACCCTTGTGGCAGCTTTAAGCCGAGCCTCCCCATTCCGGCAGAGCGGAGCCGCTGGCCCCAGCCGCGTGCCTGCGGGAGAAGTAGGGGTCTGCGTGTGCACTCCCCTGCCTGCCATGACTCAGGGTCCCGTTGCTCACTCCCCAGGCCGGGACCAAACCGCCATGAGCCGGGCAGCCGGGACCCCCCGCAGCACTTTGGCGGGCCGCCACCTCTGATCTCGCCCAAGCCCCAGCACCACGCCGTGCCCACGGCCCTCTGGAACCCGGTGGCCCTCATCGACAACCCCCTGGAGACGCGGCGGGCCGAAGGCCACCCCCTGCACGGGCACTCGGCTGCGTTCGAGCCCAGCCGCCCGGCCGCCGTGCCGCTGGTGAAGGTGGAGCGGGTCTTCTGCCCGGAAAAGGCCGAGGAGCCCCGGAAGCGGGAGGCGGCGCCCCTGGACAAGTATCAGCCCCCACCGCGGGAGGCAGGCAGCTTGGAGCCGCAGGCCTTCACCCACGGGCCCGGGCCCTTCCTGGCCGAGCTGGACAAGTCCACACAGACCCTCTTGGGCCAGCAGCGGGCCTCCCTGCCACCGGCAGCCGCCTTCGGGGAGCTCAGCGGGCCCTTGAAGCCGGGCTCGCCCTTCTGCCACGCGGTGTCCCGGGGCCCTGACCCCGCCTACGTCTTCGACGAGTTCCTGCAGCAGCGCCGGCGGCTGGTCAGCAAACTGGACCTGGAGGAGCGCCGGCGGCGAGAGGCCCAGGAGAAAGGTCTGGACCCCGGCTGGCCCAGGGCTGCCCGAGGGGGGAGCGAGGTTTCAGGCTTCTGCATCGCCCTGGGTTCATGCCCCGGCCCCAGCCATGTCTGCAGACGCACAAGGTCACCAAGTGACAGAGCGGCCGCTCGAGTGCCAATGCTGCAGCCATGGTCGGGGGCAGGCTTGGCCCCGCCCTGGGCTGGGGCAGGGGGTAAAGCGTTCTCCTCCTCTGCCTGCTGGGGGGGGCCCTCGGCCAGGGCGAGCAGGCCCAGGCGCGAGGCCGTCCGTGCGCACCCTGCCCATTCCCTGCAAGGGCCCCTCCGGATTCCTGACAGTGAGGGGTGCCTCGTGGCAGGCGTCTCGATTTGAAAGGCAGAGTCAGGTCCTCCATCTGCTGGTCCACTCCCCAGATGGGCACCGGGGCCAGGGCTGGGCCAGGCTGAAGCCAGGACACTGGAGCTCCATCCCAGTCTGCACATGGCCATCTCCCTCAGCTTCCCCTGTGCAGTAGGAGAAAGTGGGTCAGAAGTGGAACAGCCAGGACTCGAACCAGCGCTCATGTGGGACACCAGCATCACAGACAGCCCTGGTGCCTGGCACTTGTTCAAGAGGCAGAGTTAAAGAGCAGGGGGTGCTGATCCTCCATCCACTGGCTCGTGCCCCAAACAGCCACAGCAGCCGGAGCTGGGCCCCAGGAACTTGGGCCATCTTCCGCTGCCTTCCCAAGCCACAGCAGGGAGCAGGATAGGAAGTGGAGCAGCCGGGACTAGAACTGGCGCCCACCTGGTTTAGCCCACAGCACCACCCCCAACACATTTTAAAGCATTGTTTTGAGGGAGAGAGCGCTCCTCCCCACAGGTCCAGTCCTCAGATGCCCACGATAGCTGGGAGCCAGGGACTGAGTTCAGTCTCCCACGAGGGCTGCAGGGACCCAGTCTTGGGTCCGTGTTAGTGGGAGCGTAGGCGCTGGCGTTGGTGCTGAGCCTAGGCCGGCTGTTACTGCTGCCCGCACCAAGCCGGGTGGGCCTGGGAACAGCAGTCCTGCCCTGTGGGAGGCGGGAGCGAGCCGTGTGGTGCCGTGGACGCGGCCCCCGGCCTGTGCTATGAACGTACCTCCGCTGGGTTTAAGCGAGAGGGGAAGGTGGTCATCGTCACCCCCAGGACCACCCGGAGCCTGTGCGTCCCAGGAAGCCTCACGCCTGGCCCGGCCCGGCGGCAGGGTGCACGTGGGCTGCCGCGTGCGGGGGCCCGTAGCCCTGGCCTGCACGCGGGTGCCCTGCCGGCTGAATGTCGCCGTCTCTGCCGTCAGGGTACTACTACGACCTGGACGACTCCTACGACGAGAGCGACGAGGAGGAGGTGCGGGCCCACCTCCGCTGCGTGGCCGAGCAGCCGCCCCTGAAGCTGGACACGTCCTCCGAGGTAGCGCGTCCTGTCGCCCTGCCGCCGTCCCCGCCGCAGCACGGCGCCCCCGGCGGTGCTCAGCCGCCCACTCTCTGCCCTGCAGAAGCTGGCGTTCCTGCAGCTCTTCGGCCTGACCACGCAGCAGCAGAAGGAGGAGCTGGTGGCGCAGAAGCGGCGGAAGCGCCGGCGGATGCTGCGGGAGAGGAGCCCGTCGCCGCCGGCGGCCCGGAGCAGGCGGCGGTCGCCGTCGCCGAGGCCGGTGCTGTCCACCCGCTACAGCCCCGACGACATGAACAGCAGCCCGAACCTGGAGGAGAAGAAGCGGTTCCTGACCGCCTTCAACCTCACACACGTCAGCACCGAGAAGAGGAGAGGTAGCCACGGGCCCGGCGCCGCAAGGTGGGGCGGGGGGCAGGGCCGCGCGCCGAGGGGGCAGTGGCCTTCAGGAGCGACGCAGGGCTGCTGTGACGCCCCCTTGCTCGAAGCCAGGTGCTGGCCATCTCTGCGGGGCGTCTGTCCCGGTCTTGGGCCTGCCCTCCCGGTACTGGGTGACCTGGGCTCTGTGCTGACGGCAGGGTGGCTGAGGGTGGGCTACTCATGGAGCAGACGGCTACCCCAAAGATGCTTCTAGAGCAGCCCGGCCCCCCGGGCTACACCGGGGTGACCCCCAAGGTTAGAATCCTCAGGAGGAAGTGTTGTGGGTGCGGCCTTTCCCTGGGCTCTGGGTCCTGGACATGCCAGCTCGGTGCAGGGGCCGGGGACGGGTCTCCCTCTGCCCCCAGTCCCCTGGCCGGCACCTCTGTAGAAGGAAGTCCGAGGCGCGCCCTGGGACCCTCGGGGTCTCTGGCGTGTTTACGGGGGGCGTAGCGAGCGCCCTGTCCTCGGTGCGGGAGCGGCAGGTCAGAGTCCGTGGCTTCCCTTGGAGCGTGAGTGGTGGGCCGAGGGGCAGCATGGATCCTTGGCCACCTGCGTGGTCTGGTTTGGAAACGCGTCCTGCGCCTGACTCGGTTGTCAAGGCGGTCGGCAGGGGACGCCGTCCGCATGTGGCTCACCTGCTCTGGCCGAACACGAGCGCACCCTCAAGTCACCACGACGAGCACCAGCATCGGCCACCTTGAGTCGTCCCCGCGCGTGGCGGCAGAGCCACTGTAGCTGCGCGGCCTCTTCCGTCGACGAGGCCTGTCCTCCGCGGTGCGCAGGCCTCGCTCGCACCTGCCAGTCGCAGCCGGGCCAGAAGCCCACCTGTCCTCCCCCAGCGTGGCGCCGCCGCCTGGCTAACCTCGGCTGCTTTCCTCGCAGACAGAGAGAGACTTATGGAACTGCTGCGTGCCGTGAGGCAGAAGGCCCTGGCGGCGGCCGACTTGCTGAGCAGCTCGCCGAGGGACAGTCCCGCCGTCTCCCTGAGCGGTAAGGGAAGGAGGAGCCCCGCTCGGCACCGCCGGCGACTGTTCCCCCGGCTGCTTGTGGCCAGAGGTCACCGCTGGGCTCGTCGTGAACCTGACCCGCCGGAGCTGGCGTCCTGGCTGTGCCCCTCGCCCAGCGTGTGGCGCTGCCCTCACGGAGGGCCTTGGGACGGGCCAGGCTCCTGCAGAGCCGGCCGCGGTGGTCGGCGTGGGTGTGGCGCTGCCTCACTCGGAGGCCGGTGGTCCAGGGACGGCCCAGCCGCCACAGCGCTCCCGGTGAAAGGACAGTGTGCCCGCCGCCTGGCCGTCCTCCGCCCGCGCCCGCCGTGCCCGTGCAGCCTTGGCGGCCTCGCCCACACCTGCTTGCACTCTTCTTCCGTGTCCGACGGCTCCTCAGCCCGGCTGCTGGCCCGGCCCCGGGCTCGGCTCTCCACGCTGTCTCCTCCGCTTGAACTTGCTGACTCTCGGCCTCTGGTGACCTGCAGTGACTTCTGCTCTCTTGGTTCCCAGGTGCCCCGCTCGGGGCACCGCGTTAGGATGGACGTGGCACTGCGCTCTGCTGTCGTGGGGCCGAGCGTGCCCTGCAGCCCAGGGTCTGTGTGGCGCCGGGCGCCTGTTCCCCGCTCCTAACGTCTTCCCTCACTTTCTGTCTCCAAGAACCAGCCTCGCAGCCAGCCTCCCTGGAGACCGAGAAGCCCGTGGGTGTCGCTGCCTCCCTGCCCGACGTGCCGAGGGCCACGGAGCCTGGGAGACTGGAACAGCTCCGCCCCCCGGAGCCGGCTCCTGCCAGCGGTGAGAAGGCCAGGCTGAGCGAGGCCCCCGGGGGCAAGAAGAGCCTGAGCATGCTGCATTCCATCCGGGGTGCCGCGCCCAAGGACATTCCTGTGCCGTTGTCCCACAGCGTCAACGGGAAGAGCAAGCCGTGGGAGCCCTTCGTGGCAGAAGAGTTTGCACACCAGTTCCACGAGTCTGTGCTGCAGTCCACCCAGAAGGCCTTGCAGAAGAACAAAGGTAACAAGGCGCCCGGCCCGGCTGTGCCCCTCCGCCGCGTGCACGGTGCCGGGGCCAGGACACCTCAGGGCTGGGTCGGAATGGCCAGGTGTGCCCGGTGTTCGGGTGCACCAGCACGGGAGGCCAGGTGATCCGCCCTGCGTGCGTCTGGTCACGCAGGCTGGGTTTCCCAGGGTCCTTCAGGGCCCGTGTGGACGGCTCTGCGGCCGGAGCCCAGCTATGCTGGCCCCGCACCGCCTTGCTCGGTCCCTCAGCAGGCCCTGGCTTTCTGTAAGGATTCAGAGTGAATCCTCCGAGTCAGGAGTGCGTGACCGCGATTGTGGACGCGCTGCAGAGTGCACTTGGAGGACGAGGGCTCGCTGGGTGAGGGGCTCCTCGCCGCACGGGTGGGGCTGTGCCTCCTGCCTGCTGGCGCCGAATGGACACGCAGTGGGGCCCCAGGGCTTTGGCAGCTGTGGGAAACCCGGGTCCTGTTCTGGGACAGTCTTCCTGTCTCCTTTTATGTCCGCCTTTCGCCGGCCTTACCCCTCGCTGCTTGTGCAATGTCCCCTGGGGACCGAGCCTAGACTTGCTACCGGACCAGTCTGAGCCGTAGTGTCCACTGAGCTAGCCTCCAGCTGTGGACACCAGCAAGGCCGCTCCCCTGCACAGTGGCCAGCCTGTTCAGACAGGCCCAGCCAAGCTTTGCCAGAAGGCTGGAGCCCCCGCTCCACGCCCTGACCGCACGGCCTGTGCGCATCACCATGGAGTGGCCCCTGCCCGGCCTCACTGGCTGCTGCGTTACTGGTGGAGCCGCCATCTCTGGGCCAGGCCGTCGGGGTAGAGCCCTGCTCTCCACACCTGCCCCCTACCCCCCTGGGCACTGACGTGAGCTTTTCTCCCCTTGCCCCGAGCGTAGCTGCACTGTGCACGGAGCAGAACCACAAGGTCGACACTTCCGTCCACTACAACATTCCCGAGCTGCAGCCCCCCGCCCGGGCTGCTCCGCCTCAGCACAACGGGCAGCAGGAGCCGCCCACCGCGAGGAAGGGCCCCCCCACGCAGGAGATGGACGGGGACTCGGAAGAGGACGACGACGAGGACGATGACGAGGACGACGAAGCCCCCAGGCGCAAGTGGCAGGGGATTGAGGCGATCTTTGAAGCTTACCAGGAACACGTAGAAGGTAGAGCGCTGGGGAGGGCTGGTGTGGAGGGGATGACGGAATCTCGCAGGGTCGCTGCCAGCCTGGGGCCAGAGGGCGTCATGGGACCAGGGCAGACACAAACAGGCATGGAACGCCCTCGGGCCCGGCTTCTGGCTGTGACCGTTCTTGCTTGATGAAACCGGAAGCCTTTGTCACCAAGTGCCTCCTCCGGTGGCGCCTGCAGGCCTCAACAGGGCCCAGCCCCTTTGCCGAGGTGGCGAGCCCCGGGGGCCAGGCGTGGTGTCCGTGAGCCTGCCCAGGATTCAGTGCACCCGCCCCTGGCAGGGAGTGCCCGTCGCACAGCCGCCTCTGCTCAGGGTCAGGTCCGGACGAGAATTCTGACGGAGGCAGGAAGCCCTTGACGAGCTGTTAGCCCAGCGCTGTCTTGCTCTAGCACAATCCAGTGTTTCGGCTCCACCTGGAGCGATGCTCTGGTTCACCTGGAAAAGCCACGCCCCACGTGACCTGCTTCCTCCGGGCTGCCCAGCCCGTACCATGTGGGCAGTGTGTAGCGTAGTCTGGACGTGCTGGTGTCTGGCTTAGAATTCCTTCTCTCCCATCAAGCTGTACATTTCCTTCCTGTGCCCGGAATTCGTTTGCACAGAGTAAGGGAGAACTTAACCACGCGTGTGCCACCCAGCAAGCCAACAGTCCTGGCGGCTTGGGACTGCCCTCCGGCCCCGGCCACACTGTCGGGCTGCCTGTCCGCTCTGGCCTGCACCTCCTCCCACGGTCTGCAGTGAGCTGTGGCTCAGCTGTTTCTGGCTTCTGCCCATGAGCTTTTGGCTCTGCATCCCAGGCCGCAACAGTCCCGTGAGATAGCGCCTCGGTTACATACAGTTGTGCCTTAGACAGGAATCGGAAGAGGCGAGGCCAAATGGCAGGCCTGGTTCTTAGAATTCCTCCTGCGGTGCATCCCAAGAGCTCTGCGGGCATCCAGGCAGCAGCGCGGGGCGGGGGTCAGCCATGGACCTTCTGCAGCATTCCGTTAGCGCAAGGTCCTCGCCCGACGTGTCAGGTGTGACTTCCCTAATATTGACTAAATTTATTGTGCATTGTTTCACTGTCAGTTTTTTTAAATGCTTATCTTCACCTACTTGAGAGAGAGGTGGTCCCCCCCAGCTGTTCAGTTCCCAAATGCCCCGCGCCGCCAGGCCACAAGCAGGACCCGAGCAGGCCTTCTGGGTCCCGGTGCGTGGCTGCAGGCGCCCACCCTCCAGGAGTGTGGGCTGCAACCGGCGCACCAATTTTCCGTCATGAACTCACCTGAGCCAGCAGGACTGGCTCCGTTCTCGGGAGTGGGTGTGGAGCCGTCCACCCCACGTTGGGGGACTGTCCCCACGCGGCCCCTGTGGGCGTTGGGGGACTGACCCGGCAGACCAGAGTGTGCCGATCCGTCCGTGAAGGGCTGGAGTTGCTCTCCTCGGGAGGAGGCTGCGTGGCGTCCGCCGAGGCAGGGAGTGTGCCCTAGCGGCTGCACGGAGGAGCCCTTCTGTCTGGGGAAAGGTGCAGCGCGCTCAGCCCTCTGTCCACTCCCAGCTCCTCCCCGACCTCCGTCTGCAGTAGCCCTTCCCCTAGGTTGGGTCTAAGCGCGAGAGGCAGAGGTGGCCATCTGCCAGGCGGTAGTGGGGCGGCAGGGCGGGGCCCCTGACACACACGTCTCTCCGCAGAGCAAGACCTGGAGCGGCAGGTGCTGCAGACACAGTGTCGGCGGCTGGAGGCCCAGCACTACAGCCTCAGCCTCACCGCGGAGCAGCTCTCGCACAGCATGGCGGTGAGTGCCGGGAGCGGGGGTGCGGGGAACCCTGCCCAGACACCGGAACTCCGAGTCCTGTCCCCGGCCAGACTCTGGGTGCCACGAGGGAGGGGCTGGGCAGGGTCAGGCTCGGGGAGGGCCTGCTCTGACCCACGGCTCCCTCCCCCAGGAGCTGAGGAACCAGAAGCAGAAGACGGTGTCCGAGAGGGCGCGGCTCCAGGCGGAACTGGACCACTTACGGAAGTGCCTTGCCTTGCCCGCGCTGCACTGGCCCAGGGGCTGCTTTAAGGGATTCCCTAGGTGACGGTTTCCCTTACGCCAGGCTGAACCTATAGTATAGAAATATTATCTATTTTATTACCTTGAATATTTAATATTTTTCACTGGGAGGTTTGAAGCTTAAAGATAAACAAAGAATGTGCCATGCGTGAAGCAGAGGACTCCAGGCTCCAGAGACAGCGCGCACTGCCCTCGCCCGCACCGCAGCTCCGTCACCTCCTGTCCCGTGAGCGAGCCCCCATCCTACCAACACTACACGGCCCCTGTAGCCCAGGCGTGTGATGGCATCATAGCTCTGGTTCTTGGTTGCTGTGCCTCAAGCCAAGTTGGCTTTCGCGGCAGTGCCGGGGGTGGGGGCGTGGTACGTCCAGGGCTTACGCGTTTGAGTTGCTTTTCTGCAAAACTTGTCTTCAGAGCAACCAAAAGGCTCTTCCCTGGAAAGCCCTTGCCTACAGCTAGACCGTATCACAAACTGGAGGTCCCCGTCCTCCGTGGTGCACGGGGCTGGCACGGCCCGCACCTGCCCACCACGCGGGACTGCGTGGGGGTGTTTTCACAGAAACATCAATTTTGAGAGAAAAGTCAAAGGTGCTTCAGCCTTGTACTGTGTATATATTAAAGTTTTGTATGTTTTTATTACTTTAATTATTGTTATAAAAAGCCTGCCATTTTTAATATGTGGTTTGGGGAAGTTTTGTTTGTTTTTCCTGTTTGGGGGTTTTGTTTGTTGTTTGTTTTTCTGGGCAAAAAAAAAAAATGCTTTTTAGTGTTTGTACTGCTGCTGGTCAGGACATTAAAAGCCTCAAGTGTTTTTAACAAAGAAGGAAAGTGAGAGCTTCCCACGCGCCTAGGCCGTCCCCGCTGCAGGCGCTCGCCCTGGGAACCGTGGGTTCCTCTTCCCCTCGCCCCAGCCTCCCCCCAGCATTGGACAAGCTAACAGCAAATACAACCCATTGCTAGCAAGTGAGGAGGGGACGCGGATCCTGCGCGTGACAGCCACCCGTGCAGCCCTGGGGGTCTCAGGAAGCAGTTTGCCGTGCCCCGGGTTCTGAGATGCCCGAGAGCAGGTGCCGAGCAAACTAGATGCAAAGCCTTGCGAAACCTGAGGTAGGGTAAGCAACACCTGAGCTGACCCCGCCCCCTCCCCAGCGTCTGTGACAGCACAGCGACGGCCAGCGACGGGGACAGTGACTGTCACCACACTGCAGGGTTTGCTGCCCGGCTGCTGCTCACGCAGGCAGTGTTTAACACACGTCAGGGAAGGCCCCTCGGGTCTCCGGGACCTACCCTGAGGTCCAGACAGCGAAGGCACGGGGCTGGGGGCGGGCTGGGGCGGCGGCTGAGTGTCTGACCTTTGTCCCCGCTGCAGTCGGTGGCTGAGCCCTTGCTGTGCGGAGCGGCTTGCTGGCAGCTGGCACTGAGCGGCTTATCTGCCCCCACGCAGCTTGCTCTGTACATCTGCCAAGAATCTCCCTGTTACGAGCAAACTCAAAGTGCCACCAGTATCATCAGCAGTAGCAAGGCCTCGGTCTCCTAGAGGACCGAGGGCTGCGTGGGGCCGCCCGCAGACGGTGGGGCCGGTGTTCCACAGGGAGGGAGCTGCTGCCGGCCGCTCTCTGCATTTCTCCAGTCTGTGGGCCGTTTCCAGCCTCGTCCCAGGCCACCGCCTGCGTGCTTTGGCTATCAGCTTTGATGAGGGCCTTGGTTAAACCTAAGGGGACAAAGCAGACCTCAGGACACAGTGAGAAAGGCAGACTAGGCCCCTTTTTCACGCCAAGGAGTACCCCTTGGCTGGATTTGTGTTGATGGAGTTGTGGCACGTGGGGGAGAGGTGTGCCTGGGGTGGAGGCCGAGCTGCTGTCCCCCCGTGTGGAGAGGCCCCTCACCTGTCCTGCTTCTCTGTCCTCACCGTCTTCCCTGGGCCGCCGAGACCGTTCCAGTTCTCGTGCTCAAGCAGGTGACAATCAGAGCAGACCCGAGATCAGGCAGCGCTACCCCGAGGACGGCTGGGTCGCCCCAGTCGCAGCGCGGCCACCCGAGTCTCCGGCAGTCGCCGTCCCACTCATCTCCAGGCGACTGTGGAAGGACGCAGCAGCGTCTGCTTGCAGCCGGGCTTCAGTGAGCTCCTGGTCCAGCCGCCTCGTGCTGCATTTGAAAATGCAGGGTGCAGCTGCTGTCCGTATCCACCTAGGAACTGGTCCCTCACGTCCAGGAAGAGATGGCTGCCATCCGTCCTTTGACAGGCCTCATTAGGCTTAGGAGGGGCACCTCCCAGGGATGGGTCAGGTTCCACACTTAATCAGGTCTTTAAATCAAGTTGCTTTTGTTTCCCATTGACAGAGCCCAACTGACACAATCAAGGCGCATGCTCCCAACCCGTAGCTTCAGCTAAGTGCCCAAGGTAGGACTTGCTTCAGGCTGCAGCCTCACAGGGACACCACACTTCCCCGGCATTCGCATCCCCACAGGGCAGTGCAGAAAGCAGCCTATGCCCTCAGCACAGAATCCGCCCAAGATTGAATGCTCTCTTCCTCACACAATGCCAAGTCTCAATGAAGCTGAATCGCTCCCCCTCGGCCTTGAGTGTAGCACATGCCCAGGCCCACCACCAGGTGGAGACGGTTAGCGCACGCCAGCTCCGCCCCAGTAGCCTCCCAGCAGCGGCTTCTCTCACAGTCGCCTGTCCCCACCCCAAGACCAGTGCTCCGCTCCTCATCTGCCTTGACCTGTGCACGACCACGCTCGCTCACTGGCCGCGTGACTCTGCGTGCCCTGTGCCAACGACCACCGCGGTGAACCCACACAGGGCAGGAGGGAGGGCCACAGTGCCTCGGTCACTGGGGGCAGTTCAGATGCTGTGAATTAAACCTGTTCTAAGTGTACTTGTTTGGATTAATTGTATTGTAACATTATTTGTTGAATGTAGTAATTAGGTATTTATGAATATATTGCTGTAATTTCTGACGACATCCAAAAAAATAAAATCTTCCTGAATCATGCTAAGAGGAACATCTTTTTTCCTCCCCCTGCTCCCAAAGCAAACCTCAAGAACAGCACAGCTCCCCAGGTTCAGGCAGTGAGGCGTCCCTCGGCTGGCTCAGGTGTTCCGAGAAGGGCACCAGAGGTGGGACCCGAGACACAGAATCTGTGACGACCCCCCCCCCCCAGTCACATACAGGGTCTCCAAGGACAGGCAAGTCCTGTCACCCAAGTCAACCTCAATGTCACCTGCAACCAAGGAGAGCGGCTGCCCCTCCTGGGTGTGCACCTGCGTGTGGGCTGCAACAGCGGCGCCCCAGCTACCCGAGCCCTGAGGGCGGACACCCGTCTCCTTGGCCACCTCAACCACACGTGCACTGTTGGAAGGCGCCGCCGCACTGGGTGCAGTCCCAGAACCCTCGAGTGCTAAGCATTTCTCCTCTCCCGTGAGCAAACCATGCCAGAATGCGGGGTGAAGTGCTTTTTCCTCAGCCACTGCTGACCACGAGGGCCCTTTCCCGGAGGACTCTCTCCTAGCGTCACCCCACGTGCGGCAGGCACCGCAGCAGTCCCCGACGGACGGAGAGGACACGCGAGTGCTCGCCTTCCGTCCAGCCCACTGCTGCACGCCTGCCAGCGTGTCACGTCCTCCGCACAGGCCTCACTCTCCGCTTGGTCGTCACGTGGGACAAAGACCCAACAAAGATCTGGCTTAGCTTCACTTTTATTGTGCATCAGGGCTTAAATGACAGACAGTGGCCAGCATCGCTCGCCACTGCACCTGCAGCCTCTTTGGAAATTAGATTCAGCCCAAGAAACGAGGACTGAGCAGAGAGCACCCTCGGCCGCGCTTCCGTTCCTGCCGTGCCCACGTCCAGCAGTGGCCACCTACCTCTGGGACAGTGCCCTGCAGGACCTCGCGTTCTGCTGGAGTAGACGACTCACTCATGTGAAGCCTTGCTCCCTCCTCCGTAAGAGAAAAGCCACCCTCCAGAAACAGTTTGGGAATAACGTTCTGGGGAGCCGAGTGCTGAGGACCAATGACGCTGCAGCACCGTGTCGGGAAGCTGTTCCTCGCTGGGACGACGACAGGCGAGTACCTCTGTCCTGTGCTGAGCACGCAGGAGCCCAGAAGCCCCCAGCAGCGCACGCGAGACCCTTCCTCTAGAAGTCCTGCGACTGCGCACTCTCCAAAGGCTGCAGGTTGGTGCGGAGCTTGTACATGTGGTTGAGTGCCTGCGTGAGGAACGCCCCGCTGGTGTTGATCTCCATCAAGGTCAAGTTATCCAGCTAAAACAAGGAAACACGGCCGGTGAGCCACGGAAAGCGGGTGCCGCCGTCTAGGCGGGCATAACGCCGCGGGAAGCCGAGCAGCAGAGCCCGCCAGGCGGCTAGCTGCGTCCCTACCTTGGCATGCGCCTCCTGCTGTCTCACAAAGCTGTCGGCAGACACCCGGAGCTTGGCTATTCGCGTGTCCCACATGTCCTTGACCAAGGTCCGGATCTCGTCTGCTTTCGGGATGTTGTCTGAAGCACTGGAGGAAGCAAGAGATAGAGTCAACAAGGAAGCACTCAGGAGACCTAAGAAAACGGCACAGAACGGCTCTTTAAAGCAGGCTGCGTGGACTCAGACAACACCGCATACACTGCAATCTCCCAAGAGTTCCGCCGTCTTCATTAGGAACGGCCGTGCTCGCTGCCAAGGACACGGAGCAGGGATCCACAGCAAGTTCGCTGTCTGATGGCTGCTGCTGCACAGGACTCGTGTTCGGTAAACGAGGTACTGGACAAGGCTCAAGTCGCACGTCCTGGCGCAGGGCAGCTGCTCTCAGTGCTGTGTGTCCACGGAGAGTGTCAGGGCTGGCTCAGAGGTCGCGACTTCCTTCGTCTACCTGAAACCATGGGCTCGCAGCCCCGCGGGGAGCAACCGCCAGCTCTGCCAGGCACTGCGCTCACCACTTGTTTTTAAAAGACACCAGTTCGAGTCTCGGCTGCTCCACCTCCGATCCAGCTCTCTGCTGTGGCCTGAGAAAGCAGTGGAGGATGGCCCAAGTCCTTGGGCCCCTGCACCCACACAGGAGACCCAGACGAAGCTCCTGGCTTCGTATTTCTTTGAAAGGCAAACTTAGGAGGGAGACACAGGAGGAGGAAAGACAGATGCCTGCAACAGCCCAGGCTGGGACAGTGGAAGCCAGGAGCCTAGAACTCCACCCCACAGGGACCCAAGGACTTCACCATCTTCTGTACACCAGCAGGGAGCTGGATCAAAACAGGAGCCCTGTGGGATGCCAGCGTCACAGGCAGTGGCCGAACCCGCTGTGCCACGGCGCCAGCCCCCAGCATGCATTTCTGTCTCAGGAAAGCCCTGATGGACAGGGACAACCCCGCTCCGCAGATGATACAGAACAAGAGTCACGAGTTACTGCAAACCAAGTGAAATCTGAGCAACACTTCCAAGTCAGCGAGGGCACAGCAGCATCCCTGCTCGAGATGCGTTTTGAACTTGGAGGAACGGACAGAGAGGGAGAGGAGGGCAACGCCAGTGCGGCTCACCACCAGGCCGCCTCTGTCAACTAGAGCCCTCCTCACGCTGCAGCTCGCTTCCGCTTGGTCAGCGGCCTAGCATTCATGCAGTGAATTTTAGGAACCCAAACACTGAGATCTTGTGTTCTGAACAGAGGCTGCACAGAAAAGGGCCCCCGCTCCTTGTCAGCTGAGCTGCAGGCCAAAGGTAAATAGGCCCCTTGGCTGAACGGAGTGTGAAATCAAGTTTTGACAGGAACTGGACACATCACACATGGAACGTTAGAAACAAACGTTAGGTCCACACTCGCCTGCCTCTAGCGTTCGGCCTGGTCTCCCTTACTAACCACTCCCTTCCCAGCCCCCGCCCCTCTGCCCCAGCAGCCGCACAGCCACGGACAGCTCTGAGCCCCCACCCCAACTCCTCACCTCCCTCAACACCGTCTCCCCAGCACACCAAGCCCCTTCCCTTGGTGCCGGAGCACAAGCGGCCCCTGCCGTGCCACCCTCTGCCCTATAACCCCCCTAGGCAATCCCACCTCCTCTTCCAGCCTGAGCCCCCAAGGCACCTGCTCTGAGCCCTCCCCGCCACCCCACGCCTCGCTGAGGCCCAAAGCGCCCCCAGCTGAGCCAACGGCACTGCACTGGCCCCACCTCTCACACCTGCACGTCCAGCTCTGCTGCCCAGAGGAAAGCACAGGCCACTGCCGACTCGGACTTTAATGGAACGGACGGGTCAGCTGCAGCCTCACGTCATGTGTCACAGGTCTGCAGTGCCTGCGGTGGACCACTAGCACACAAGTCACAACTGTCACCCACACGGGCAGCCGAGCTCCAACCTGGCCAGCCCTGCTGTTCCAAGCACTGAGGAGTAAAGCAGCCAACAGATCTCTCCCTCGGATTAACAAGACAATTTGATTTACTGGAAAAGACAGAGACAGCTTCAACTTCACTCCTCCAAATGTCTGGGGCAGGCAGGGCGGGCCAGGCGGGGCTCAATGCCCAGGACTCCACCCAGGTCCCCCCCCGGGGGGGGGGTGGCGAGGACCAAGGACCGGATGGATCCCCTGCGGTCTCCCAGGATGCAGGAGAGGCTGAAGTGGAAGCAGAGCGAGATGCACATCCTCACGCTCTTCAGATGGGACAGGGGCCCCAAGCAGCTTCTTGACTACTGCGACCAATGCCTGCCACAGATTCTTTTAAAATCAAGGGGAAAAAAAGTTTAAAACAAAACAATGTTTAAAAGAAGTGTGAGGGCCAGTGCGCAGCTCACTAGGCTAATCCTCCGCCTGTGGCGCCGGCACCCCGGGTTCTAGTCCCGGTCGGGGCGCCGGATTCTAGTCCCGGTTTCTCCTCTTCCAGTCCAGCTCTCTGCTGTGGCCCGGGAGTGCAGTGGAGGATGGCCCAGGGGCTTGGGCCCTGCACCCCATGGGAGACCAGGAGAAGCACCTGGCTCCTGGCTTCGGATTGGCGCAGTGCGCTGGCCGTAGTGGCCATTTGGGGAGTGAACCAACGGAAGGAAGACCTTTCTCTCTGTCTAGCTCTGCCTGCAAAATAAATAAATAAATAAAAGTGTGGCAGAGGCCAATGTCCTGGCATAGCCAGACAGATTAAGCCACCGCCTGCAATGCTGGCATCCCGTATATGTGCTGGTTTGAGTCCCAGCTGCTCCACTTCCAATCTAGCTCCCGGCTACTGCACCTGGGAAAGCAGCACAAGACAGCACTCGGACCCCTGCATCCACTTGAGACCCAGATGAAGCTCCTGGCTCCTACCTGGCCCAGCCCGGCCACTGCAGCCATTTGGGATGTGAACCAGCCAATGGAAGACCTGTAACTATGCCTGGCAAATAAATGTCTTTAAAAAAAAAAAAAAAGTTTGGCAGTGCCACCCAGTAGAGTCCTGGCCCTCCCCTCCCGTCAGCTCCAGTAAGTTTGCCATAGGAGTCGAGTCCCAGTTCCTAACTCCAGCCCCTCTCCTGAACCCATCAGTTAACAGTTCAGGGAAGTGGGCGTCGTGGGCAGACTGACCCGCACCCCACAGCAGAGCGCCGGGCCTGGAGTCCACCTCCACTTCAGTTTCTTATGCCTAGGAGGCAGCACGTGCTGGCCCCAGTACTGGGGTTCCTGTCATGTGTGAGACCCGGATGGTTTGTGGCTTTGGGCTGACCCAGCCCCCACTGTTGCAGGCATCTGGGGAACCCAACAGCAGATCCGAGGTCTCTATCTGTCTCTTCCTCCTGTCACTCTGCCTTTCAAATAAACTCAAATGAAAAGGAGTCCCGGGAGCTTCAAACACTGGACAGTGGGGCCAGTGCCGACGCAGCGCCTTCCCTGCCGCCCGCAACGCTAGCCTCCCCCGTTGCACAGCAGGCTCCGCTCCCAGTCCAGCTCTCACGCCTCAGGGACCTGGGCCCCTGCCGCCCGTAGGGAGACAGGGATGAAGCTCCAGGTTCCTCGCCGGGGCTTGGGCCGACCCTGCCCATTGCAGGAGTGAACCGGTAGATAGGACACCTCTGCACCATCACCACCCCTCCACCATCACTGCCTTTCAAAACTAACTTCTTTATCAAGATTGATTTATTTATATGAGAGGCAGGAGAGGCAGAGAGGAGAGACAATCCTCCAGCCACTGGTTCACTCCCCAAATGGTCCCAACGGCCAGAGCTGGGCTGATCCGAAGCCAGGAGCCAGGAGCGTCTTCCAGGTGTCCCCTGAGGGTGCAGGGCCCAAGCACTCGGACCATCCTCTGCTGCTTCCCCAGGACACAGCAGAGAGCTGGCTATCAGGCAGTGCTCCCCGGAGTGGAACCAGAGCCCCTGCAGGCAGCTTTACCCACTATAGCACTGCACCGGCCCGCAAAATCTTTTAAAGTTTTAAACAAATCTTTAAGAAAATTTTTGATAATTTTGCAAATCATTCTTTTTTGTAAATCACTTCTAAGTACCTCTCCTAAGTAGGGCTGTGCACACTCGCCTGCCCCATCACCAACACGTGCACCAGGTACCATACTGGGGACACAGTGCAGACAAGACACAGTCTTTTCTTGCCCACGAACAAAAGGATTAAATATCATTATCATGGGGTGGGAGGAGAGCATTTGGCATAGTGGCTAAGATGCCACTTGGGGGCCAGCACTGAGGCTCAGTGGGTTAAAGCCGCAGCCAGCAGCACTGGCATCCCACACGAGCGCCAGTTCAAGTCCCAGCTGCTCCTCTTCTGATCCAGCTCCTTACTATGCGCCTGAGGAAGCAGCAGCAGATGGCGCCCATTTGGGCCCCTGCACACACAGGGGAGACCCAGAAGCAGCTCCTGGCTTCAGCCTGGCCCAGTCCTGGCAGTCACAGCCATTTGGGGATTGAACCAGCAGAGGGAAGATCTCGCTGTCTCCTTCTGTCTGTAACCTCTGCCTTTCAAATAAATGAATCTTAAAAAAGCAAAGAACAATGCCGCCTGGGACACCTGCGCCGCACAGCGGTGTCTGGGTTTGAGGTCCGGCTTCCTGTGAGCGCACATGCTGGGGGCCGTGGGTGACGGCTCGAGTGCCTGGGGCTCTGCCAGCCACGCAGGAGACGGGGTTGAGTTCCACTCCCAGCTTTGGCCTGGCCCAGCCCCAGCTGTTGCAGGCATTTGGTGAGAGAAGCAGCAGAGACACGGTTACTTTCCGTTTCACTGCCTTTCCGATAAAAACACAGTATCCGAAACAGGGAATGAAAATTACAACTCTGGCGAAAGCCATGAGGGTGCACATGGAACTGGCGAGGCAACGCAGACACTCAATCCGGGGGGAGACCGGGCACGCTTAACAACGGAGGCACGTGCAGCCGGCGGGGTGCAGCCCTGGGCAGCAGAAACCGTGCGTGCAAAGCCGGGAGGCCCCAGTGGGAATGAGAGCACAGACCAGCTGACGCGCCTCTGAAGAGCAGGTCAGGACTCGAGATTAACACCCGGGAAGAGCTCCAGGGTGGTAAGTGGGAGTCACAGGGCAGCGCCGTCTTTAGAGCCCACTCTGGCTGCAGCAAAGCGGGATGAATGACAGCCAGCGGGGCACCGGCAGATGGCACAAGAGGTTAGGAATGTTCTCGGCCACGCGGGCCTTCCCTGCAGCTCCGGGGCAGAGGCCAGCACGAGCCCACTGGCCTCCCTGTGAGACAGATGACGCACAGATCCGCACATCCCAAAGGAAAGGCGGAGGGCCGCACGAGATCACACACACGAGGTCAGGGACGCTACTGCCAGAGCCGGGTGTGGCTCACAGAGGGATCCAGTCAAGGGGCAGGAGGTGGGGGGGAGGCAAACCCAGAGCTGATCCTGGGGGACAAAGAAGAGGACAAACAGACGCTCACGGGGCGGAGTCGTGCACACAGATGCCCCCACCCGGACACCGCACAGCCCGGCTCAGGGCAGCAGGCAGGGGACGAGGAGGGGAGGGCGGGGCTGGCGGGGGACCTCGAGTCCGGCGGAGGCCGCTCGGCCCAGGGCTACTCACTGATTGAGCAGGAGCGTGGTGAGCTCCATGTAGCACGGGCTGGGCATGGGCGTAAACGTTTCTTCCTTTCGTTCCTGATCCCTCAGCTTCTCCAGCTTCTCTGAAATTCACAAGTCAATACCTTTCAGCATCACCACAGCCAAAACACGCCTCGGCCGCCCAGATGTACCAAGTGCCTAGAGCGCCCGTTTGACCAAGCAGCACACACACAGCCTGGAGGAACCTTTCCATCGCTGACTGGACGACGCGAGGCCGCTCTTGACCACGAGTCTCGGGCCCGTGTGGTGGCGTACAGGGCCAAGCTGCATGACACATGGAGCGGACTGGACTCGGCCACTCCCGAAGGAGTCTGGGAGGTGGGAGATGGCCCCAGCACATGGGCCCCTGCCACCCACAGGGGAGCCCAGCATGGCGTTCCAGGCTCTTGGTTTCGGCCTGGCCAGGCCGTGGTTATTGTGGGCATTTAGGGAGTGAGCCAGCGAATGGAAGATTAATATACATCTCTCTCTCTCTCTCTGCCTTGCAAATCAATAAATGAATAAATCTTTTTGAAAAATAAAGAGACCAAGAAGACAACTTACGAACTCGTCACCCAGCCACACGGGAGCCTGGGCAGCCTCAGGCCCGGCAGCTGGACTCCGCCAGCTGCGTGTCCACTCCCTCCCGGCAGCAGCACTGCCGTCACGCGTGCCTGGGCGTGGACCACGGGCCGGGACTCACACACAAGTGTGGAGAGCGCCCCCGACATCAGGGCCCTGGTGCGGTCCTGCAGGCCGGTCAGCTCCCTGGCCCACCACCCTCTGTCCTCCGCTGCTCCTGGCCCCGCTCCCTGGACACTGCTGAGCAGGCCACGCTGCGCCCTCCTGCACAGCTCCCACCTGCTGGGGGGACAGCCTGCCCCCCAGCCGCTCTCCCTGATGATCCCCAAGGATCCCCGTCTCCCTCACTAACGAACTCCACCATCCCCCATCTCAGAGACAGCATCCGCACGCCCGGTCCAGCTCTCCTGCCTTTGACTTCAACACGTGCAGTTGTCTGACCCTCCCACGGACTTCCCCAGCCCCGCTCAGCCTTCGGGGGTTGATTATCCCACTCCTCCACCAAGGCCGCACCCCGCCTCGGCCAGACCCAGCGCCAGTCTCCGTCTGCAGTAGCCGAGTGCCCCGTCCTCCTGGGAGTCACTCCGCTTCCTCCCGAGCTCCTCATGGCTCACCGCCTCTGCCCGACCTCTCAACACCTGGGCCCAGGGCCTGCTCCCCGAGCACCAGCTCACACGCGGAAGTCACCCAGCCTCATTCAACCCCGTGCGGCGTTCCCGACTGCCACCTGGGGATCTGACAAATACCCGCAGCCCACACGCTGCTCCCCCAGGCTCCCCTTCTCCAGCCTCCAGCCGAGGTGGTCGGCCCTACCTCGCCCCTCTCCCCTCTCCCCAGCTGCAGCCAGTCTTCCAGCAAACCCACCACCGTCGGCCCACCACCACCACCGGCCCAAAGCCACACCCCGCTCTGGGCTGGGCAACTCCCTGCGCCCGTCCCCCCAGGCCCACCCGCTCTGCCCGGCAGATCCTCTCCTCCTCTAACATCAGAACCGGCTTAACTTTTGTTCAAACTCTCCAGTGAATCAAAGACTAGTAACACCACATTTTTGGCCAGGACATGACAGTGGGAGTTCTTAGACACTGCTGGTAGGGTCAGAATGGCTCAACTGCTTTGGAGGCTGCTGGCAGTTTGACAGCTCCCCAGCAGGCCCCCCAGGTAGGTACCTGTTAGGGCCACGGCATCCATCAGGAACAGCCGGTTAAGCAGCTGCCCGCAATGCCGCATCCCCCAGGAGTGCCAGCTCAAGTCCCGGCTGCCCCGTTTCTGATCCAGCTCCCTGCTGATGTGCCCAGGAAGGCAGCCGAGGATGGCCCATGAGCTTGGGCCCCTGCCAGCAGCACAGACTCAGATGAAGGTCCTGGCTCCTGGCTTCAGCTTGGCCTGGTGTAGCCGCAGCCGCTGGGGCCACCTGAGGACTGACTGAATCAGTGGACGGAGGCTCCCCTGCTCCCTGTAACTGCCTTTCAAATAACTAAATAAATCTTTTAAAAAATAAAGGGGCCGGCGCCATGGCTCACTTGGTTAATCCTCCTCCTGCGGTGCCGGCATCCCATATGGGCGCTGGGTTCTAGTCCCGGCTGCTCCTCTTCCTGTCCAGCTCTCTACTGTGGCCCGGGAGTGCAGTGGAGGATGGCCCAAGTGCTTGGGCCCTGCACCCACGTGGGAGACCAGGAGAAGCACCTGGCTCCTGATCAGTGCGGTGCGCCAGCCGCAGCGGCCGTTAGGGGGTGAACCAACAACAACAACAACAAAAAAAGACCTTTCTCTCCGTTTCTCACTGTGCACTCTGCCCTTCAAAACAAAACAAAAACCCAACAAAACAAACAAAAAAACATATCCACAAAGACTTGGATGAAGTCAAAAACACCCACCAACAGAAGAGCCCACGTGTGGGACAGCCGCACAGCGCGACGGTGCTCGGTGAGGAGCGGATGCCTCGTGCGGCAGGGGTGAGTGCTAACAGCCGAGACGATGCCACTCAACAAGCCCAGGGAGGCAGAACCGACACGCGGGGGCCCCACGTGCCTCTGCCGTGGCCTCCGGGAGCCAGGCTCCCGCCCCTCATCACCTAGCGTCTGCCTGAGCCCAGACTGCCCGGGGTGACCTTAAACAGGAGCCCGGGCAGGACGCGGCCGCAGCTTGGGGTTAATAAAGTGCAATTAGTCAAGCCCAGGACAGAGGAACTGCGTTCCCCACCACGCTCCACCCCAGTCCCGGACGTGGAGGGGGGTGCGACACATCCAAGCGGCCCTCAGAACCTGAGCTCAGACTGGCCCGCTGAGCGCCCCTGCCCGTAGGAGGCGGGAACCACCGGAGTCTCCCCAGGAGGAGGGGCCATCAAATCCTTCCTGGGCACGGGCGCGTGGCTCAGCAGTTAGGCTGCCGCCAGGGACACCCGCATCTCCTATCAGAGCGCCGGGTTCGAGCCCCAGCTACACGCCCTGATCCCGCTGACATAAGCCGGCAACAGCTCATGAGGTAGCGGGGTCCCTGCCCCGGGGTTGGAGAGCTGGACTGGGTTCCGGGCTTCTGCTCTGGCCTGAGCCAGCCCCTTCCACGCAGCCATCTGGGGTATGAACCACAGAAGGAAAATCACTGCCTTTCAAATGAAAGGAAAAACGGAGTTCCCAATCCACTCAGGGGTCCCCGAGTTCTACAGGCCTGCTCGCACCCCTCCCCAACAACAAATAAATCTTCTTTTCTAATGAGCCACTCACATCTGCTAGAGGCACAGAATCGCAAGGACTGCATTCGCAATCTGTGACTGATGCATTTTATTTAAAGATTTATTCAAAGTCAGAGGAGGAGAGGCTGCGAGATCGTCCATCTGCTGGTTCATCCCCCAGATGGCTACATGGCCAGGCCACAGCCAGGAGCTTCCTCTGGGTCTCCCACAACACTTGGGCCATCTCTGCTCCTCCTCCAGGCCATCGGCAGGGAGGTGAACCTGAGCGGAGCAGCCGGGACTCACGCGAGCACTTCCGGGGAGGCCGGCTAGCAGGCAGCTGCTCTACTCGCTACACACGATGCAGAGGCCGATGCATTTTTTGTTACCAGTAGCCATCCTGAGGCATCATTAACGTGACCTACGGGGCCGGCGCTGTGGCGCAGCGGGTTAAGCCAAGTGCAGCGCCAGCATCCCATGTGGCAGAGGCTGGTTCGAGCCTCGCCTGCTCTGCTTCTGATCCAGCTCCCTGCTAATGCGCCTGGGAAGGCGGGAGAAGACAGTCCAAGTACTTGGGTCCCTGCCACCCATGTGAGACCCGGATGTCATTTTTGGCTCCAGGCTTCGGCCTGGCCCAGCCTGTTGCAGCCATTTGAGGAGTGAGCCAGCAGATAGAAGACGTGTCACTGTGCCTTTCAATTAAGTCTTGGGGCTGGTGCCGCGGCTCACTGGGCTAATCCTCTGCCTGCAGCACCGGCAACCCATATGGGCGCCAGGTTCTAGTCCCGGCTGCCCCTCTTCCAGGCCAGCTCTCTGCTGTGGCCGGGAGTGCAGTGGAGGATGGCCCAGGTGCTTGGGCCCTGCACCCCATGGGAGACCAGGAGAAGCACCTGGCTCCTGGCTTTGGACCGGCGCAGCGTGCCGGCCGTGGTGGCCATCTTGGGGGTGAACCAACGGAAGGAAGACCTGTCTCTAACTCTGTGAAAAAAGTAAGCCTTAGGGGGTTCAAGTGCACAAAGCAATGCTTTTAGCATCTGAGCGTTGTGCGCGCAGCACCTCCATTCTAGAACACTCCCATCGTGCCACAGACAAAGGCCGAAGCCCTCGGGCGAGCGCAGCCGTGGGCCCTGCCTCTAGACACCGATCGCGCAGAGCCCCCCACGGCCGCTTCCCGGGGTCTCCCCCGGGGTCTCCCTCCCCGCCTCCGGCGAACGCGGGCTGTGGCGTCGGACAAGCCGGCCGGCCGCCACGGCAGCCGAGGGGTCGCCGCACACGGCCAGGGGCGCCGCTCACCCGCGTCCATCCAGGCGGGGGCCAGCAGGCGGCACTTCTGTCTCTGCTTCAGGTTCAGCGCCAGCCACAGCGGCACGTCCACGGGCAGGCCGGGCTGGAACGGCCCCAGGTCCCCCTGCAGAGGCGACGCGGCCGTCAGGGCGAGCAGGAGCCCCCGCCCCGCCCGGCCGCCCCCTCCCCGCGGCCGAGCCCCCCCCCCCGGGAACCGGAAGCAGCCCGGGCCGCCGCCCTGGCCCCCGGACGCCCCCACCCCACCCCGAGCGCGGGCGGCCGGCGCCGCTGTCCCGCGACCCCCGCCCCGCCCGGCCGCCCCCTCCCCACGGCCGAGCCCCCCCCCCCGGGAACCGGAAGCAGCCCGGGCCGCCGCCCTGGCCCCCGGACGCCCCCAGCCCACCCCGAGCGCGGGCGGCCGGCGCCGCTGTCCCGCGACCCCCGCCCCGCGCCCCGCCGCGGAGAGCCCCAGGGCCCCTACCCCGATGAGGTAGATCTTGTCCAGGCTGAAGTTCGGGATAATGGTCACCAGCTCCTTCTCGGCCAGAAACTCCACCTCGGCCGCGTCCATGGCCCCGCGAGCGGCCGGCCCGGGCGCCCCGGCCCCTCCGGCCCCTCAGCGTCCCGCAGCAGGCACGGCCGCCCGCGCCGCTTTCCCGCCACGGCCCAGGGCCCGCCCCCGGCGGAAGACAGCCGCAGCGGCCAATCGGAGCGCGGCGCTCTCCGCAACGGGGCGGGGCCGTGCTTGCTGCGAGCCTGCGGATTGGCGATCCCGGCGACGCCGCGCAGGCCCCGCCCCCGCGCGCCGGCCCCGCCCCGTCCCGGGGCTCGCGCGCCCCTCGCCCTTCCCGGGCGGCGCACCTGGCGAGGGGCGCTGCGGGGCGGGGTTGGGCCGCGTCTACACAGGCGTTCCTCACGGGTAGATACGCTTACTGGGCCGAGCCCCGCGGCGCGGCGTGCCCCAGCCCGGCAGACGGCGGCTTCACTGGTTCTCACTGGTTCCAAGTCTGTAAAAATAGATTCCTCAGCCCCCGAGAGGGCTCAGCCTTGGGGCGCTGGCGAGGACCCCCGGTGAGACCCCTGCCTGAATGGGGCGAGTTTGCACCCCCGGGCAGACAATGCTGTTGCCGGAAGCCCGCGGAAGTGACGCGAACAACGCAGTGGAGTTGGGTGTTGAAAACCACGCCTCGTTTTGTGGTCGGGCACGTGTTCCGCGAAGGACCCTCGTCCAGCGTCTTTTCCCCCAAAATACAGAGCATTGCGCGTGCCACGACCCTGTGGGCCCGACGGGCTCAGCTGCTCTCGGGACCAGGTGCCCCCTCTACCCGGGCGTGGGGGCGCCGGGCAGTGCTTGCAAGTCCACGCTGGACCATCTCGGCTCCTGGGGCCCGCAGACTCGGGCATGCGCACTGAGGACGGAAAGCTGCCGTGTGACCAGGGCCAGAGAGACGCCGATGGGGCCACTTCCTGCGAGGTGGAGCAGCAGGCACGGGCGTGGACCCCAGCCGCCCAGGCTGACCCCCAGGCCCCGAGCGGCATTGCAGGGCTCTGCGTCTGGGTCACCTGCTCCACCCCAGCGAGGCCAGGGCTCTCCTCTCTGACCCCCAGAAATCTGACCCCCAGAAATCTCGGGCCGCGCCCACGGCCTGGACAACCCCTGCTCGCCAGGCGCATTGGCAGAGCTGGGGTTTCACCGGGAGTTACGTGGCCTGGGTCGTGCATGGACAGACGCCCCACGGATGGTGTGGCGACGACCGGCGAGCGGCTCAGCCTCCGTGGCTCCTCCGTGTCCAGGTGCTGTGGGGCCAGGGGGAGCCTCAGCCCCTGCCCGTGTTGTCTGAGTTCTCATTGACGGGGAGTGTTTTCTGTCCCCAAGCTGGGAGGCCCCACTGCCTGGTTCGTGCACCCGCAAGAGAAATCCTTCTCTGGGGGGCACCTTACAGGGTCTCCTCGCTCCGTCCACCCAGGAGGCCGGGAAGCGCCTGGCCCCACAGCACGGGGCACGGAGTCCGCCCAAGGCACACAGGTGGTGTTGCAGCCTCAGGAAGTGAGGAGGCTCGAGGCAGGTGGACGGAAGCTGGGGCCCCAGCATCGGGCCGTGTCAGGGACGGAGCTCCCAGGAGCCACAGCTGGACTCTGGGCCCAGCAGTGTTGGGCGATGACCCGAGCCCATGACGCCGATGACTGAACACTTGAAGGAACGGGGCGGAGACGGATGCCCGACAGGATTCTAGGGGGTGCGTGGGGAGGTGAGGGCTCTCCCGGACGTGCGTTATATTCATTCCATCTCCATGAGCCGTCAAGAACCAGGGATTTCCTTCCCGAAGAGGTGGGCCAGCGCTGGCGCTGTGGTGTAGCAGGCTAAGCCTCCGCCTGCGGCGCCCGCACCCATTTGGGCGCTGGTTTGAGTCCCAGCTGCTCCTCTTCCGATCCAGCTCTCTGCTGTGGCCTGGGAAAGCAGTGTAAGATGGCCCAAGTGCTGGGGCCCCTGCACCCACATGGGAGACTCGGAAGAAGCTCCTGGCTTTGGATCAGCCCAGCTCTAGCTGTTATGGCCATTTGGGGACTGAACCAGTAGATGGAAGACCTCTGTCTCTCCCTCTCTCCATCTGTAACTCTGCCTCTCAAATAAGTAAATAAAATCTTTAAAAAAAATTTTAGGGGCCAGCACTGTGGCGTGGCGGGTTAAACCACAGCCTACAATGCCGGCATCCATATGGGTGCCAGTTCGAGTCCTGGCTGCTCCTCTTCCGATCCAGCTCTCTGCTATGACCTGGGAAAGCAGTAGAAGATGGCCCAAGTCCATGCCCCTCCCTATACCCACATGGGAGACCCAGAAGAAGCTCCTGGCTCCTGGCTTCAGATCGACGCAGATCGGAACAGCTCAGACCATTGCAGCCAATTGAGGAGTGAACCAGCGGATGGAAGACCTCTCTCTCTCTGTCTCTCTCTCTCTCTCTGCCTCTCCTTCTATGTGCAACTCTGACTTTCAAATAAATAAATCTTTAAAAAAATTTTGAAGAGGTGGGGCCTAAGTGGCCATCCCTCCTTGTGGGCGGGGCCTAGTGGCCTCCTCCCAGAAGGAAGGGAAAAGAGCAAGGCTGAGTTCAGAAACGGGAGCGGTAACTCGGGCAGGAGCCCAGGTCAGCGTCACAGGGCCCGCGGATGCTGGGGACCCTTGATGACGCCGGAGGATTCTTCGTCGGTCCTCTCCAGCAGCTCGTCACCTGGCCCACTCACGAGAAAGAGCCGCCGACCCTGACCGAGGGACATCCGCAGAGCACCCGAGCTGCCCCCCGAAACAGTGACCATGGGCGGCATGTGGCTGCTCCACTTCCCACCCAGCTCCTCGCCCTCGCACCCTGGGAAAGCAGCAGAAGGTGGCCCAAGTGCTCGGGCCTCTGCCACCCGCATGAAGACCAGAATGGAGTTCCAGGCTCCTGGCTGCAGCCCACCCCAGAGCTGGCTGTGGGGGCCTTGGGAAGTGAACCAGAGCATGGAGGGTTCTCCCTCCCCTCTCCACCTCTCTCTTCTCCCTGCTGCTTTGCCTTTCAATAAATAATCTTTTTTAAAAAAGATTTATGTATTTGAGTTAAAGACAGAGTTACGGAGAGAGGTAGAGACAGAGAGAGAGGACCTCCATTCGCTGGCTCACTCCCTAGATGGCCACAACGCCCAAAGCCAGGAGCCAGGAGCCTCCTCCAGGTCTCCTATGCAGGTGCAGGGCCCAAGCACTTGAGCCATCTTCTACTGCTTTCCCAGGCCACAGCAAAAAGCTGGATGGGAAGAGGAGCAGCCAGGGCTTGAACTGCTGCCCATATGAGATGCCGGCACTGCGGGCTGGGGCTTTAACCTGCTGTGCCACAGCACCGGCCCCACAATAAATAATCTTTTAAAAATAAATTTTTAAAAATGTTCAAGAGCCATCAGAAACTCCCTGTGTGCTCCTGAAATACAGTAATACCGAGAGGTTCAGGGAGCTGTGAGCCTGTCTCCCCCTCGGGAGAGACAGGCTCAGCGTCTTTCTGTCACATTAGAATTTACACGGCCAATGAGCCCCACAATGAGTCGTAAAGCCCAATGTCTCGATTGTACGCACCGGGCACTTCATCCACGAGGGCCACATTCCTGGTGCCGCCCATTGCGGCAGGCATGGGCACAGAGGGGTGGACGCCTATGACCGAGTGACAGACGGGCGTGGGCCCTTGCACGTGGGGAGGGGACGCCTCCAGTGCACCTGCACCTGTCACAGGGAAGCACCTGTGCCCCGCAGGATGCGTCCACTCAGCCTCCAGCTCCGACTCCTCCCCCTGTAGCTGCCCAACAAGGGAGCCAGCAGGCAGCGCAGGCTGCCCCAGGCACCCCTGGCCTCACCCTGGGCCAAAGGAATCCGAACCGCTGGGGGCGGGGCCTGGGCATCTTTAGTTTTTCAAGCCCCCAGCCAAGGTTGAGAGCCACAGCCCTCCCCTGTGCACTCGGGAGAAGCAGTGAGTGACAGGCGGCAGTATCCTCTCGGAGCCCAGAAGGGAGCTAGAAATACTGCCCCTGCGGCAGTGAAGAGGTGCAGGACGGGAAACACCCTTGGAGGGTGAGCCTCCCTGGCCTCAGCTGGGACGAGCAGGTGGCATGGTGCAGGGGCCAGGCCCTGGTCGTGGGAGAGGAGGCCTTCCCGCACGGCTCTCACCGCACAGCTCTCACCGCTGCCTGCCGTGTGACGGGGCGTGCACCTGTACCTCTGCGGTGACAACGCGACCTCCTGCAGGGCCGTCAGCTGGCGCCATGGCCGCTCTGATCCACCTGTGGCCCCCGCTTGAACATCCAGTCTCCTAGAGCCATCGCAAGGCTCGAGGGACCGACACAGGCCAAGTTCACAGCAGTGTCTGAGACAGCCAGGCTCCCTAACACGTGGCTCCTGTGCCTGCCGACACCAGGTGGTGTGTCCTTGTCTCCAGGTACGGCTGTCCGTTGCCTACCGCACGAGGGCGGCAGTGAGGGAAAGCAACAAAGACCAGCAGGGCCGAATGTCGAGGGGCCCGTCTTCAAGAACGTGGACTTGGTGCCGGCGTTGAGGCTCAGGGGGTCAAAGCTGCCGCCTGCAGTGCTGGCATCCCAGGTGGGCACCAGTTCAAGCCCCAGCTGCTCCACTTCCAATCCAGCTCTCTGCTGTGGCCTGGAAAGCAGTAGAAGATGGCCCAAGTCCTTGGGCCCCTGCACCAGCATGGGACACCTGGAGAAAGCTCCCGGCTCCTGGCTTCGGATCGGCGCAGCTCTGGCCGTTGCGGCCATTCGGGGAGTGAACCAGAGGATGGGAAAGCTACCCCTCTCTCTCTCTGTAACTCTTTCAAATAAATAAAATAAGTCTTAAAAAACCAAAAAACTTTACACTTGACCCTGAAGGCACAGAAGCATTGAAGTCCTGTAGGTGGAGGAGCAGAACAGTCGGGGAAGGTGGAGTACAGGGCAGGCCGCAGCGCAGGTGAGCGTGGTGCTGGTCCGACTCAGGGGGCCGCCGTGGGCACCAGTGGCGGCATCTGCCCACACCCACAGCGCGTCCTCGTCCTCTGCGTGCGCCGTGCCCAGAAGCGCCGGGCCAGGGCAGCTTCCAGACGCGCCTCGGGCAGCCACAGGTACTCCCCCGTCTACCTGTGGCTCGGCTGTGCCTGGCAGTGCCTCCCACCCCGCCCCCGGCAGGCCTGCGTGTTCCTGCCTGCAGCCCGCCGGCTCCGGGTTTGGCAGGGGAGCCATCGCGACAGCCCCAGCGCGCTCTCAAATGGCTCCGGCACGGTGTGAATACACTCTTGTGTCTTTTTGCCATCTGCTGCTGTCATTAAAAAATTACATTTCCATCTGTTTTCACACTCCCCCCTCCCAGCCTCCCTTCCTGGAGGGATACAGCACGAGTCCCAGGTTGCGAGACCGGAACGTCGCCTCGGCTCTCAGAGCCTGCCCACGCTGCTCCACTTCCCATCCAGCTCTCTGCTGTGGCCTGGGAAAACAGTAGAGGATGGCCCAAGTCCTTGGGCCCCTGCACCCATGTGGGAGACCTGGAAAAAGCTCCTGGCTCCTGGCTTCAGATCAGCTCAGCTCTGGCCATTGTGGCCATCTGGGGAGTGAACCAGAGGATGGAAGACCTCTCTCTCTCTCTCTCTTTGCCTCTGCCTCTCTGTAACTCTACATTTCAAATAAATAAATCGTTAAAAAAAAAAAGTGGTCCTTGAAGGAGGGTTTCGTACCCCCTTTACCCCTGAGAAAAGGCTCAGCGGGGTGGGGTGACTTCCTAAGGTCACACAGCACACCAGGCGTCTGGCCCAGCCCTGTCTGCTATCCACTCCCCCCATTCTATCTGAAAATTCCCAAGAGGCTGCACCAGCAGATCCCGCCTCCACCAGCCCCTCCTCACAGGGAGGCAGAGCTCGTCTGAGCAGGTGGGGAGCGCCCCCGCCCCCCAGGTGCAGTGGTCAGGGGTGGGGCTGTCTGCCTCTCCTCAGCACCCTCCCACCCACTGACTTCACAGCACCCAGGCAGGGCCGAGGCCTCCAACTGTGAGCAGCCCAAAGCCCGGAATCCCTGTGACCCCTTGGCCACCAAGGCCTTCTCCCGGGCTGGAAGCCAGCCCAGCCCGGCTTCCCAGCGCAGAGCAGCTGCAGCCGGACCCTCCTGCCGGCAACCCCACTCACCGCCGTTGCCATGGGCACTAAAAGCTTGGGATAAAGAGGGCGATTAGCTGCCGAGAGAGCAGGCCTCTGAGCCCCGGGAGGTGCCAGGGCGCCCCCCAGCCTGGGGACTGAGGCAGGCCTGGGGTATAGGTCGGATCTGGCTTGAGGGTGGAGAAGCCAGAGGCAAAGAGGGCTGGCCTGGTCCCTAGTGCCGAGGAGGGCAGGGTCACGGGGCTGGTGAGCGCTGGGCTCTGGGCTTGAATCCCACCTCTGCCCCGCCCCTTGGGCAAGTGAGGGCAAAGGTCACCCCCTCCCACACCGCTGCTGCCCATCCCATCGCGCCACGGGATGGGGCCCCCAGCTCACGGGAAACAAGGGCTGGGTTGCGGGCAGAAGCCCTTGAGTGGCTTGCCCTGTGCTCTGGGCTTCCGGGGAGGACACCGGGACCTGGCGTGACAACACCAATGGCCAGGGAGTGAGGACTGGGCCCTCGCGAGTCCAAGCCACTGAGTGCAGAGCCGTTTGCCACACAGCAGAAAGCACACGGCCCGCTGCCCGTCTTCCAGGGCTGCCACGGCCATGCTTCCAGTTAAAACACGTGCAAGAATACAGGGCAGCGCAAGGCGCACACGCGCGATGGCGTGAGCGTTCCCTTCGTGCACTGCCTGGGCTCGGGCAGCCTCACGGTGCAGGTTTAGGAAGAGCATGGTGCTGCTCAGCTCACACTTCTGGGTGCCGAGAAGCACAGACCACGGCACCGCGGTGGGTGGGGGCCCTGGGCTGCACCTGCATGGTACATGGTGGGGGCCCTCACGTGGGGACACGGCCAGTGTGCTGGCTGGGGGCTCTCTCCCTCTTCCCCAGAGCCACAAAAGCCACCGTGCCCCACACAGTCCCCCAGCTCTAATCACCTCCCAAAGGCCCCGACCCCAAAGTCTTCAAGGCCCTGAGTTTATGTGGGGGGGGGGCACATTCAAATCACCACGGCGAGCGCCTGTGGAGAAGCTGGTGCACGAGACCAAGTCACTGCCTGGAGGGGTCCAGGGACACGGGGTCGGGGTGCCGGGGTGGGTGTGCGACCAGGCGCCGCTTCCCCAGACATGCGCGGCAGTGAGTGTGATCCAAGAGTGACAGGAGCAAGCTGGGGCTTCAGGAGCTGGGGACAGCAAGGATCCCCCGCCTGCAGGGCCCCTGCGAGGGGCATCAGAGCATGGTGGGACCACAGCTCACAGAGCAGGGGCCACGGGCAGAAAGGCATCCGGGGACGAGGGCGGGCCGGAGGCAGGGAGGGGCCAGCACCCTGACCCCGCTTGCTGTCCCTGTACCGGGCCTCGGCATCCTTCTCTCCCGCTGTGGAATCGAGGAAGGCCTCCGCCCAGCAGAGGGGACGCAGTGGGATTCAGGGCCTGGGTCAGCAGGGCAACGCAGCTCCCGCCCGGCCTTGCTGAGACACATGGGCTTGGACCTCGGCAGCCCCGCCGGCCAGGGAGAGGCAGCTGCGTGGCGGGTGGGGGAGTCCCGGGGCCGCGTCATCCTGCAGGTGGGTCTCCTGGCCCCCGACAATGCGTCTCAGCTGGGGTTGTGTCGCCTGGCCCCCGACAGCGTGTCTCAGCTGGGGTCACATGAAAGAGACAGGCACCCTGCCCCCACTTCCCCACCCCCCCCACCAGCAGCACAGATGATGTCTCGCGTCCCCAAGGCTCAGGGCTGTGTGCCATGCAGCAGCGGGGACCAAAGCCAGGGGCACGCACACAAGGACGAGCAGGAGGCGCAGCCTGGACGGAGCGAAGGGGAGGACGGCCAGGGCCGGCTTCTGCTGGGGTGGGGGCAGCACTTGCAGGCTACTCAGCGGACCAGAGCTGAAGCTGGCAGCAGAAGCGAAGGCAGGGCCCTCCAGCCCTCCCAGGGGCCCTGGACGCGGTCCCAGGGCCTGACACGGGCGCCAGACTGCAGCAGACGGGAGGCGAGGCCGGACACAGGCAGGCGCCTGAATGTGGACCTGGGGCACCTGCGGGAGCGGGGCAGACACACGGGGCGGTGAGCAGAGCTCGTGGAAGGGGAGGAGCGTCACGGTCTCTTTAAAAAAAAAAGGTATTTATTTTATTTATTTGAAAGACAGAGTTACAAAGAGGGAGGAAGAGGCAGAGACAGCGGGGTCTGCTGTCCCCTGGTTCACTCCCTAGATGGCTGGAACGGCCAGGCCAAAGCCAGGAGCCAGAAGCTTCTTCCGGTCTTGCAGGGCCCGAGCGCTTGGGCCATCACTGCTGCTTTCCCAGGTGCACCAGCAGGGAGCTGCATCGGAAGTGGAGCAGCCGGGACTGGAACCGGCGCCCACGGGGGAGCCAGCACACAGGCGGCGGCTGAGCCGGCTGTGCCACAGTGCCAGTCCCCGTGCCGCCCTGTGAGGAGAGCACCAGCGACGGAAGACCTCTCTCTGTATCTCTACTTCCCAAATAAGATGAAAACAAACCAACAAAAACTTCTTTAAACTTAGAGATGGGGCCTCTGGGGCAGTGATGGAGTCACCCCTCAGCGCAAGGCGCCGTCTCACGTGACCTGTGAGCGGCTGTTACAGACACACCCGTCGGGGTGGCGCCAGGACGGCTGCTCGGGAAGGCCAGCGCCGGACGGCAGACCCGGGCGCGGGAAAAGTGAAGCCACAGTGACGTGGGCAGCAGAGCAGTGGTCCCGCGGAGGTGCTCCACGGCGCTGGCGGCTCCTCGGCCCCCAGCGACCCCTCCGGGAGCGGCACACAGGCGTTCCTGAGGGTGGCGGCACAGGGATCCCTCATCCCTGGCCGGGGCCCTGGCTCAGCAGGGATGAGAATCCCAAGAGTGAGGGCAGAGCAGGCAGGTGGGGCCGGTGCAGGGAGCTGCCCTGACCACGGGCCACCGCCACCCAGCGACTCAGCACGTGCACCACTCACCGTAGGGGAGCAGGCTGGGAGGTGGCTCCGGAAGCCCTGGCCAGCAGTGGAAGGGAGGTGGAGGAGGCAGAGCCCACGGCCTCAGCCCCGGGGGTGGCCTCTGGCGCCTCCTGGCTGGCGCCTGCAGAAAGGGCAGGTCTGGCCTCTGTCCCGTTCCCAGGAGGTCACCTCTGGGCGTTGGGATGGACGGCCTGACCAAGTGTCTGTGCTTTATGCTGGGGGCTCGGCCTCTGCAGCGCTGGAGGCCAAGGTCAGCCAGGCAGGCAGTCTCCCGTCACGTGACCAGGGCCCAGGCCCGCCGGGGCTGGGGTGCTTACCTGGCCGGCAGTGCTCGGAGTGTGTTGTCACCCGGCGTTGTCGGAAGTCAGCGTGGAGAGGGGACGGCTGGAGGCTTGCCCCTGGTCTCGCGGGTGCCTCCTGCCCCGTGCTGATCCAGCCTGCACCTGCTAGAACCGACCCTACCCACAGCCCCGGCAGCTCCTCTGGGGCCTGTGAGTCCTTCCAGGGCACGATGAAGCCGCCCCCTGGACCATCCCCCGGCCAACTCCTTGCAGGCAACTCCTTGGCTCGGGCTGTTCTGGGGGAACCCGGCTACAGCGATGGGAGGGAAACCCACAGGGTGCACACGCCAGGACCTGGCAGTCCGCGGGGATGTGGGCGGGGCCACTGCGGGCGGGTGATCTCTGCAGTGCGCTGTGGCGCCTCAACACCCGCACCGCGCATCCGAGCGCCCACTCCAGTCCCCGCAGCTCTGCTTCCCACCCAGCTTCTTGCCAATGTGCCCGGGAGGCAGCAAACGATGGCCCCCGGGTCTGGACCCCGGCTTCAGCCTGGCCTAGTGCTACCTATGCAGGTGAGCCGCAGATCCGAGTATTCGCTCTCTCCCTCTGCTGCTCGGCCTTTCCAGTAGATGAAATAAACAAACATTTTTTAAAGAGCAAGCACAAGGCCGGCGCCGCGGCTCACTAGGCTAATCCTCTGCCTGCGGCGCCGGCACCCCAGGTTCTAGTCCTGGTCAGGGCACGGGGTTCTAGTCCCGATTGCTCCTCTTCCAGGCCAGCTCTCTACTGTGGCCCAGGAGTGCAGTGGAGGATGGCCCCAGTGCTTGGGCCCTGCACCCCATGGGAGACCAGGAGAAGCACCTGGCTCCTGGCTTCAGATCAGCGCGGTGCACCGGCCACAGCAGCCACTGGGGGGTAACCAACGGCAAAGGAAGACCTTTCTCTCTGTCTCTCTCTCACTGTCCACTCTGCCTGTCAAAAAAAAAAAACCACAAACAAGTACAACCTTACTTCACATCCAAGAACTGTGTATTTCTGGATCCCACAGCTGGCAGCGGCTCAAATGAGCTCCAAGTGACCTCGGGCCCCAGACCACGCAGAGGCCTACGGGGAGGGGGGTTTAAAAATGGAGGGGCACAAGACGGCCAGGGCCCCCGCGGCCCAGGGCTCTGAAAGCCACCTCTGTACCTGGATCCCCATCTCCCCGGCCCCCGGGAAGCAGGACTCCCACTTCGTAACAGAGTCTTTATTCAGTGTGCAAAAGAGGACTTGAGGTCACTTTTCTGGAGGTCACGTCTCGGAGTCGGTGAGACAGCGCGGAAAAACCCGCGCCGCTCCTCACGGAGAAGTCGGCGTCACTGCTGGCCTCGGGGCAGGTCCCACACCCGCCTGCTCGTCCAGGGCAGCCCTCACCCACCGCAGTGCCCTCTCCTCTCCTTCTCCGCTGGGGTCAGCCGGAACGGGGAGCGGAGGTCTACGGATGGTGCCAGGCCTCCCGCTGTGCCTCGAGGTTCCCAGCACAGGGTCCCAGGCAGCCAGAATCCCGGACGCCTGGAGCAGGAGCCAAACCGATGGCCGGCAGCTGGCTCCCTTCAAGCTTCGGGGTCGATGTCTCCGTCATCCGGGCCTGAACCTGTCTCGTCCAGCCAGACTAAGAGCAGAAGGGGATTAGCATTGGGACGGAGCCCCCACCCCACTGGGCCCTTTACCGCAGGCTGCCCAGGCCTGTGCCCACCCCCACCCCCATGGGCTGTGGCATCATAGGAGCCTGAGCAGGAACCCAGGAGCACTGGCCTCTCGGGAGCCCCAGGCCAGCCTCCCCTCCAGCCCTGCACCTGTGAGCAGGAACCCAGGAGCACTGGCCTCTCGGGAGCCCCAGGCCAGCCTCCCCTCCAGCCCTGCACCTGTGAACAGGAACCCAGGAGTGCTGGCCTCTCGGGGAGCCCCAGGCCAGCCTCTCGGGAGCCCCAGGCCAGCCTCCCCTCCAGCCCTGCACCTGCTCTCCAACCTTGTGCTTGGAAATCTGGCAGGGTCCCTGGGCCCCACCAGCAGCTGCTCCTGCTGGGGGAGGGCTGGGGGCGATGCCACCTCCAGCCTCGGTTTTGTGGATGAGCCAAAGGCGCAGGGGCGGGGCCCTGCCGACAGGGCGGCCGGGGACACCTGGGTCCTCGCTCGGCACCCCCGGGGCCGGCCATCGTTCCTGCTGCAGAATGCCAGCTATGCTGCCAGTGTCCTCCCGTCATCCCCACCTTACAGATGGGTAAACTGAGGCCTGGGGGGTGCCTCTTCTTCGTGGTCGCACAGCGGGTAAGAGCCAAGGCCGGGCCTCAAACTGAGGTTTTCTGGCTCTGAGGCCAGTGCTCTGTCCTGCACCTGCCTTGTCGGGAAGCGCAGTGGGTGGGGCTGGAGTTTTGCCACCTGACTGAGCAGGAGGGGAGGGACACAGGTGCCCTGATCCTGGACTAACCCAGGGATGCCTAAGCCTAAAGGAACCCCGAGGGGGCCTTTGGCACAGCAGGGAAGCCGCCACATGGGAGGTGCTTGGGTTCAAGTCCTGCTCTGCCCCCAGTTCCGACTTCCTGCCAATGCACTCCCTCTGGGTAACAGCGGTGATGGCTGACGTCCGTGGGAGGCCTGGATGGCCCTCCCTGGCTGACCCTGGCCCTCCCTGGCTGACCCCGGCCCCAGCCGCCGCGGGCACTTGACGGCGAACCAAAGGACAGGGGCTCGCTCTCATCGCTCTGCCTCTCAGAAATAAAATCGATTAAAAATAAGCAAATCAATGAAGCCCCCCCCACACACCGCACAGACCCCACAGAGCAGCTGTCATGGCCCTGGGCTCTCAATGCCCGGGGAGCAGGCAGCACCCGTGAGCTCATCTCACAGGGCAGAACAGGAGGCCTGGGGGGAGGGGCTGGAAGGCAGAGCAGGCCCCTCCCCCAGCTCCCAGCTCAGACACCAGCTGGGGGGTGGGGGGGGCGCTGCGGGGGGGGGGGATAGCCCTGCCCCCGGCCCCTCCCCGGCTGTGTGCCCTTAGGGGGGTCCCTGTCTGTCTCTGGACCTGGCCCTTCCCCATGCCCAAACCAGAGGTGGACGCCACTCAGCCTGCTTGGCTGGAACAATTAGCCCAGCTCCAGGGGAGTCCACGTGGGAACACGACCCACGGCTCCTGGCCCACGGGGCGTAATATTGGCTGGGATGTAGATTCGGCTCATCTGGACCATTCTACCCAAGCACCGCCCCCCGCAGTACCCGCCATGCACTTTCTATCAGCAGGCGCCCAGTAAGCCTGTGTGTCGGGGGCTGGAAGTGGCTCCCGCCAGGGCTCGGGGGTCCCCAGCTCAAGCCCCAGACCACAGAGGCCAGCCCTGAATCGCAGCTCCACCACCTACCAGCTGTGTGGCAGGGATCTCCCTGAGCCTCAGTTTATCCACCTAGGAAATGGGGATGAAGACCCCACCTGCCTCAGAGTCCCCAGGAGCGTTCGGTGGGAGGAGCAGCCCACCGCCCTTAGCCCAGTGAATCTGTCAGGGATGAGCGCCAACACGCTGCCGGCCTGGGCCTCCCTCTCTCCCTCCCTCTAGCAGGCCCAGGGCCCAGCCCCAGCCTGGGCGCAGGCTGATTCCAAGTCGCGTAGTGCGGCCAGCAGTGGCTGCCGCCAACAGGAGGCAGCGCGGTTGGCAGGAGACAGCGCATCCATCAGGGAGCCTGGCCGGCCCCGTCCATCCATCATCCCGGCTGCCAGCAGGCCTTGTCCAGACCATCACTCCACAGGCTGCGTCCTGCTGGGGCTGGGGCCGTGGCCAGGGGTGGCTGGGTCCCAGCACACACTTCTCATCAGCCCTGCCGCGACCCCAGCCCAGTCTCACCTGTCGGCCTCGAGTCCCGGGGCAGCAGCACGCCCGTGGGGGTGGGGGGCGTGATGATGATGTCGGGCACGTCCAGGTGCTTGTCGCTCAGGACGGGGGCCTGGTCGTGGCTGCTGCCGGTGCTGCTGACACACATTTTAAACCCTGAGAGGCCGGGCCGTGGACACACACGGACACACACGACAGAGAGACAGGCGTGAGTGGCGCCGAGGAGCTACCGCCGCGGCTGCCTCCCTCCCCTCGCCATCGCTCCGGGTTTGAGGGTGGGCGGCAGGTGGCCATTGCCGTCCCCGCTCAGAGACGAGGAAACCGAGGCCCAGGGAAGGGCCCCTCCCCCAGGCCTCATCACTCAGCAAGTCTCACTCCCTGCTGGACCCTCAGTGCCCAGGAGCCCGACGGGCACAGCAGGGATGGTGCCTGCACGTGGCTCTGACCACGGGGAGACTCCCGAGCTTGCTCCGATCCCAGCCCTGGCGGACTGACCCACGGGCGGGAGGAGCCGCCCGGGCCTGGGCTGTCTCTGCCCAGAGGCTTCTCAGGGCAGACTTGGTGTCTGCATAGACACGGGCTTTGTCTCAGCCGTGTCACTTTTGGCCATTTCTTCTAAGTGGCTGAATTCACTGACGTCCCTCGCCCACGTGTTAGGTCCCGGTAACCCGGCCAAGCCCAGACACAGGTCCCCACTGACATGACCAGCTCTGGTGGGGGCCAGCGTCGTGGTGCAGTGCTATGCGGGCATATCCCATGTCGGGGCGCCCGCTGGACTCCCGGCTGATCCACTTCCCATCTAGCTCTCTGCTGTGGCCTGGGAAAGCAGTGGAGGATGGCCCAAGTACTTGGGCCACTGCACCCATGTGGGAGACCCGGAGGAAGCTCCGGCTGTTGGCCATCTGGGGAGTGAACCAGCAGATGGAAGACTTCTCAGGCTCTGGGTCTCCCTCTCTCTGTAACTCTGCCTTTCGAATACAGCGAATAAATCTTAAAAAAAAATAGCTCTGGGGCCAGATGATGCAGCCACCTGTGATGCGGCATCCCATGAGCCCCAGCTTAAATCCCAGCTGCTCCACTTCTGAGCCAGCTCCCTGCTCATGAACCCGGGAGAGCAGTGAAAGATGGCCCATCCCCTGGGACCCTGGCACCCACAGGGGAGACCCAGATGAAGTTCCCTGCTCCTGGCTTTGGTCTGGCGCAAGCCTGGCTATTCTGACCATGTGGGGAGTGAACCAGCAGATGGAAGGCCTCTCTTTCTCCCTCTCTCTGCTTCTCCTTCTCTCTCTGTGTAACTCTTTCAAAAAAAAAAAAAAAAAGTAAATATTAAAAAAAAAAAAAAAACCCAGGGGGGCCAGGATCGCCAGCCCGGGAGCCCAGTGCAGCACCCGGGACAGAGCCGGGAGCACGCTCTGCATTAACGACAGCGTCAGGAATCTGCAGCACCTGCGTCCCCTGGGAGCTCCGAGCAGGATCCCGCCAGCCCCAGGGGGCAGAGGCCGTGGCCAGGCGCCCGGAGCCAGGGATGCTGTTCCTAATGCCCCCAAGAGGCCGGCATGCGTCCCCAGAGGACCTGGAGACGGCGGCCCACAAACAGCTTACGACACCGCAGCCTGCTGCGTGCTCCCTCTCAGGGCCGGGCCACGCGTGAAGAGGCCTGTGTGGGGCAGAGGGAGCCACACCGCGGTCGGCTCCTGGCTTACAGGGGAGACGGGCCCCGGCAGCTGCGTCGCTCCCTGCCAGAGCCGCTCGGTGATATTCCCGCCCCACTGAAGCTGAGAGCGGAGACGCCTGCTGTCTAAGCCGCGAGTCTGCGGCAGGTGCTTTGCGCTGGGTGATGGTCAGAGCTAAGGACGCCTGCCCCGGCCCTGGCCCCAGGAGGAACTGGTGGAGTTCGGCACCGGCCACCGGGAGACGGCGGGAAGCTCACACCTGCACTGCCGGCTTCCCTGTGGGTGAGCGGAGCCCGTGTCTCTAGTGAACCAGAACCCAGTGTCCGGCTCCCAGGGGCTTCTGGGGGTCCTTTCAGCCACGGCCACACCTGAGGGGGCGTGGGAGCCCGACTCAAGCCTGGGCTCAGAAGTGGGGTGGGCCGTGCGGCCGGCACGTCCCTCACCTCGGTGGCGCCCTGTTTTTGACAAACGTGGGGTGGGGTCACCCACCTGTCTGAACCAGTGCCTGGCACCAGCCCGGCCCAGGGAGCTGGTGCCACTGTCGCCCCCTGCTGGGCCCTCCACCACAGTCTCCGCTGTGGGACTCGGAGCCTCTCCGGAGCTCCCCAGGGCCTCTGGGAACCGGGGCTTAGACGGTGGCTCCAGAACCTTCTCTACAATGGAGCCCAGGGCAGCACAGCGCAGAGAAAGCTGCCCAAAGAGGCCCCGGCCCCGTGAGCGCCTTCCCGTTTGGTCCTCGCCGCCAGGCTGGGGCAGCGCTACCAGCCCAACTCACAGCGGCGGAGACCGAGACTGGGCCGAGAGCCACCTGCACACGCAGGGAACGGCTCGGGGCAGAGCCGCAGGCTGCACCCACACGACGGACGCCACCTCCCAACGCCGGTGCTTCCCGTAACCACGGTCCTGCCTGTGGGAGCCAGCCAAGTGTCTGAGAAGGGGCAGGCAGGAATCAGTTCCTTTAAGGATGTATTTGAAAGGCAGAGAGAGAGGAGAACCTTCCATCTGTTCACTCCCCAGATGGCCCCAACTGCCAGGGGCTCAGCCTGGCTTCCCACAGGTGGCAGGGGCCCACGCACCTGTGTCATTTCCCACGGCTTTCCAGGTGCACCCGCGGGGAGCTGGATCGTCAGCAGAGCAGCCGGGATGTGAACCAGTGCCCACACGGGTCGCCGGAGGCCAAGCTGCAGCTTAACCCACGGTGCCACAGCGCCGGCCCCAGGACCCGCTTCTGTGTGGCCGGCACCAGCTGCACAGCTCCGGTCCCCGTGGAGACGAGTGGCCGTGGCCGCCCCCACACCAGTTCACGGGAACAGCCGGCAGCCCGCGGTCAGCCCTGGGCAGCACTGTGGTGGCCAAGCCTCCTCCGTCCTCTCTGGACCGGCACAGGCAGCCTGACCTGGGACAAGTCTGAGCCTCTGAGAGCTAAGGGCTCCTTAACGCCGAAAACAAAACCCAAGCCCAGGCCCGGGCTGCAGGTGGGCAGTGGCCTGGCAGGACGAGGGGTGCACGGGAGCCCCTCCCCACCGTAAACGCTCCGGGGGAGGCCCCGCCGAGATGGGAGGCTCTTCCAACCCCGGAGTGCAGGGTGCTGGGAACGCCCACGCCCACCGAGGTCTGGACCCCAGGAGGGTGCGGGAGGGCGGGGCCCCAGCTCAGCGCCGGGGAGGGAAAAGCTCTGAGCAGGATAAAGCCGACTTTGGGGATTAGAGAGCAAATGCCGGCTCTGGCCAGGACAGGGCCTCCAGTGTGCTGAGGCCGGATTGTGACTCGTTAATTGCGTGCCTGCCTCGGGCTATTAAAAGCCTATTTCCTGAGGGGAAGGGCCTGGCTGGGATTCCAGGGGGCCAGGCCTGGGGGCAGGATGGGGGCTGGTGCGGGAAGCCCTGAGGGCTGGCGGCTCAGCCAAGGGCTGGGGGCTGCAGCCGCCCTGGGTGCAGAGCCTTGTGCAAACCAGACTCAGAGCCCTGCCTCCAGCGCCCCGCACAGGATCGTGGTCCCGATGTGACTGCTGCCCACTGGGATCCCCTGGGATGCGCCACGCCCACGCAGGCCCCACCTGCACCATCAGGCCAGGGCTGGGAGCCCGAGCAAGGCCCTGTGGGAACAGTGGCTTTACTGTCCCAGCCTCAGCTTCCCTGTCTGTAAAAATGGAGCCATGAGACCACGTTGCCGGAAGAGGCCTGGCATGGAACCCACGGCCGCCCAGTGTGGGACACACAGCAGCCAGGGCCTGGGGAATGCTGACCTGGGGTGACCAGCTCCCTCCACCGCCCCCTGAGTGTCCCTGGCCAGGCTGTGTCCTCAACACCCCCTGCACTGCCCCGCCCCGCCCTGCGAGAACAGCAGGGCCACCGCCCTTCTGCGTACGAGGAAGCCAAAGCTCACCAAGGCGGGGCTGAGGGGGTCCCAGCACGTTTCCACATCCGCGGCTGCTTCTCCTTCTGAGGCCCGAGACCCGCATCCAGCGCCATCCCCCCCTTCCGCCTCCAACCCAGGACCAATGCCAAGCCCTCTCCAAGCATCGCGGCTTAAGGGTGCCCTCTACTGGTTCTTTGGAGGACAGCGCCAGTGCCTGCCAGGAACCCAGCTCTCCCCACCAGGCACTGCCATGCACCTGGTGGGACCACAGTGCAAGGGAGGCCACAGGCACACCTGGCTGGGACCCACCTGCTCTTTGTGTCTCTGCTCCCTCTCTGGCTAGCTGTGGATACAGGGCAGTGCCCACCCCCACCCCAGGGTGCCGAGCAGTGAAACTGGCCCTCGTTCTGTGCAGGTGCGGGCTGTCATGTGGCTGCTGTGTGGGCTGTGTAGGTAGGAACAGCCAGGCCTGGCCTTGCACACGGGTAAGCCTAAGCTGTGGGTGTGAGCTGGGGCCTTACTCGTCGGCTCAGCCACTGTGGGGGCCGCTGGCTGACTCTCAGCCTCCTGCGTCTGGCTGGGGCCCAGCCCAGGAGCAATCTCTGCAGATCCACCTGGGCCTGCCCAGCAGCAAACAAGGGGCCCAGCCTCGGGTCGGGTGGGACACAGCAGGGCAGCTCCCGGGGTGGCCAGGCCATCGGTGCGGCTGGGCGAGCATCTCGCCGAGCTCCTCATCCGGGATTACAGCGCGGCCTTCCGGGTGGACACGGAAGTGAGGGACCGTGCCTGGGTCACGCAGGACTTGGCCCCGAGCCTGCCTGCCTTGCGGCCGGGTCAGGCAGAGGGAAGCAGGTGTTAGGGGAGACGGTGGTGGCGGGGAAGGTCTTCCTGGGGGAACAGGGGAGCAGCAGGACCCTCGCGCAGCCCCAGCACGTGCCAAGGCCCTGGGGCAGGCACACAGGGGCCCCTGGGCTGAGCAGTGACGTCTCGGGGCGGGCACTGTGGCACAGTGGGTAAAGCCGCTGCCATCCCATAAGGTACCAGTTCAAGTCCCGGCTGCTCCACTCCAGACCCAGTGCCCTGCTCCTGCTCCTGGGAAGGAAGTGGGCGATGGCTCAAGTGTTGAGCTCACGCCACAGAAGACCTGGACAGAGCTGGCCCCTGGCTCCAGCCTGGCCCAGCCCTGGCCATTGTGGCCACGTGGGGAGTGAGCCAGCAGATGGAAGATCTCTCTCCGTAACTCAGCCTTAAGGCTTAAATAAATAAGGGGCCGGCGCTGTGGCGTACCAGGTAAAGCTGCCCCTGCAGTGCCGGCATCCCATATGGGCGCTGGTTCGAGTCCCGGCTGCTCCACCTCTCATCCAGCTCTCTGCTGTGGCCTGGGAAAGCAGTGGAAGATGCCCAAGTCCTTGGGCCCCTGCACCCGTGTGGGAGACCTGGAGGAACCTGCTGGCTCCTGGCTTCGGATCGGCACAGCTCTGGTCATTGCAACCAACTGGGGAGTGAACCAGCTGATAGAAGACCTCTCTCTCTTTCTCTCTCTCTCTTTCTCTCTCTCTGCCTCTCTTCTCTCTGTGTAACTCTTTCAAATAAATAAATCAATCTTTAAAAAACAAACAAAACCAAAACGCCTCCAGGGCTCCAGAGACATTGAGTCTTTGCCTTTAATTCCACAGCAGCCGTGCTGTCACGCGTGCGGCCGGGGCAGCGCTGCCGGTTTTGCCTTTGGGAGACAGCGGGGCCCCACAGACGGCAGTGAGGTTTTAAATCTCTTTTTAATTAAGGAGAAAGCCTCATTCTGCGTCAGGGATGAGCAGCTGGCGTGAGCCCGGGAGGAGCCGCAGACGAAGGTGCCCACCCCGCAGGCCCGAGCAGACAGCCTGAGCCCCGCGCGGGGCCAGCGCACGGCCCCTGGTCACCAGGCATCAGTGCTGGAGGTGCGTGCCACTCTGGCCCTGTCACTGCTCGGCTGTGTCCCCTCCCCCCGGCCCTCAGTCTACTCAGCCCTACAGTGGACACGAGAGCAGGCCTCCCTGAGGGGACACAATGGGGGAGCAGGCAGAGAACAGCAGGCCACGCGCCCGCGGTCAGCTCCGCCAGTGCGCACCCTGCAGGCGGCAGGCGGTGGGCCCCTGCCAGGCACCAGGGAGACCCTGACGGAGTCCTGTGCTCCTGGCTTCAGCCTGCCCAGCCCTGGCTGCTGCAGCCACTTGGGGAGTGAGCCAGTGCATGGAGATCTCTCTCTCTCTCTCTCTCTCTCTCTCTCTCTCTCTCTCTCTCTCTCACAGCTACTCCGCCTTTCAAACAAATATAAACAAAATAAATCAGCGAAGAATGAGCAGAATGCTTGGCGCTCTGCCTGGGCCGGGCCCCACGTCTGCTGAGGCTCCGGGAACGCGGCCCTGGCAGGGACCGGCAGTTCTGCAGGCCCAGGGGCACCAGGTGGCAACCGGTCAGCACGGGCCTCCCTTCAGTTGCGAGTGGCACAGAGCCGGGGGCCCCGTCAGGCCCAGGAGCCAGCGGTGAGTGCCAGCTTCCTCCCTCCCCGTCGTCTGCCTCACAGACGCTTCTGGAGCACCTGTCTGGGCCAGCCCTGGGGAAACCCCGGGGAAGGAGGAAGCATTGGGCTCCCAGGAGTTAGGACTGGGAGGCTGCGTGGCCGGCCAGAGACAGAGAGGTCTCTCTGTGCACGCACTGTGTCCCCACTGCGTGCCAGGCCTTGGCCAGGGACCAGGGCTTCAGGAACGAACACGGCAGTGTGGCTGCTGCCCCCAGGGCTCCCAGGCCACGAGGAGGAGGTAAGCGATGGTCAGCACTGTCGCCTGGACACCAGCTGCCGGGCCAGCACACAGACCACCCAGGCGTGGCTGGGGAGGGGTCTGGTCTCCCTGCTGCGGTGCCACGGGCCAGCCCTCCCTCCTCCCCGAGGTGAGCAGTTGCCGGAGGCTTAGCTTAAGCAACGTTGACAAGAGAGACAGGCTAAGTCCCTGCTGGGAGCCAGGAGGGCCACACGCTCTGCCCTGGACCTGGGGCGGGGCCAGACCAGCGCCATCTGCTCCAGGGCTGCTCCTCGCAGCTGAACCTGGGCTGGGGGTCTCTCTGCCCCCGCAGCCTCTGGGCAGGCTCCCCGACTAGAGCTGCACACTGGGGTCCCAGCCAAGCTCACTCACGCCTTGTTGCCGTGGGCAGCCCCCATCTGCAAGGCCAGGGTGTCAGCTGTCGCCAGCACTGCCCAGGGCCCACGCACACCCCTCACGGCCCAGCCTTTGGGTCATGGGCCAGGGCTACCCCCGCGGGAAAACCTCCCGTGTGCAGCACAGGTGTGCTTCGTACTACCCCAACCTCTCCCTAAAAATAACATGATTAATTACTTGTATTTGAGAGGCAGACAGAGCCAGTTCGCTGGCCAAATGCCCACAACAGCCAGGGCTGGGTCAGGTCAAAGCCGGCAGCTAAGAGCTCCATCCGGGTCTCCCATGAGGGTGGCGGAACCTGACCACTTGAGCCACCACCTGCTGCCTCCCAGACGTGCCCTAGCAGGATGCTGGACGGGAAGTGGAGGTGGGACTCCACCCCAGGCACCGGTGCCCCGGCCAGCGTGCTAACCCCTGCGGTCAACGTGCAGCCCCATTGGCCAACTCGGTGCAGCTGGGTTGGACGCCACTGTGGGAGCTCCTGTCGTACAGGAAACTCCCCACCGAAAACCGCTGAAGGCGGCGGTGAGCACGGAGCTGCACCCTGGGCCGGGTTCCAACAGCCCCGCCTCTACCGCCCCTCAGTTCCTCCTCGCCTGCCCGGCTCTGCGACACCCGGGCCTCTGCGCCCACGCAGCTCCACTGCCTGCAGCTCCCCCCGCCCCGGCTCTTTCAATCTGGCTGCTTCCTGGGGACGCCCACTTGCCCACTAGCAGGTTTCTGTCCTAGCGGCCAGCAGTCAGCCCCAGGGGACAGCTGCCATCATCGTTCACCAGCTGCCTCGCACAGCCGGCTAACGGCCGTCCCGTGCGTGCCTGCAGCCCGCGGACCTGGGCCAGGGCCCGGCGCACAACAGGGGTGACTGCGGCCTGATCAATCTCTCTGCTGGCTGTGGACTGCCGCTGCGGCAGTGGCACGGCTCTGGCCTTTGCTGTGACCTTGAGCCGACCTCGGAAGGCCAGTCAGAAGCACGGGTGTCGCCGCCGCCAGCCTCCAGCCCCCCTCCCCGACCCACGGGCCAGGCTGAGGGGAGGGGAGGCTCAGAGCCCGAGACGGGCTTGGGGCACTCGCCGGGCAGTCACGGCTCCCAGCTCTCAGGCTGGCCGGCCAGGGCTGTGCCTGTGTCTCCCTCTGTCCCAAGGTCACGAGAACGGGGCAGGTCCCAGGAGCGAAGGCGCCGTCCCACGTGAGTGTCGCGTGGGGTCCACACGGGGAAGACGCCGAGGAAGCTGAGTGGACAGGGACCCCAGCTCCCCAGCTAGCAGCAGTGACTGTGTGTGCCCTGGCTCGGGGCAAAGCAGGTGCCCCGCCCCCAGGCTGGGGCTGCTAACGGGCAGGGGCGGGGGCTGGCGGGAGCACCGCATCGTCCTTTTGGACCGAACACTTCCCCAGACAATGGGTCTCGAAGCACTCCCCACGCGCCCAGGCTGTCCCATGGGGCCCTCCCACAGGGAGCCGGCCCCAGTCTCTGGCTCCACGGTGATGCGGGAGTGATCAGCATCCTGCACGGAGCCCCGCACCTCACCTGGAGCTCCCAGCGCGGCCCAGCATCCCGGGGCTGGGTGGCAAAACCGCCCCTCAGGTCACCCTTCCTGCCCAGGTCCCCACCACCCACAGACGCCACCATAGCAGGAAGGTGCAAACGTTCACTGGGTACCGATGTCAGGGCTTATCTCAGAACCCAACCCACTTTACAGACAGGGAAACTGAGGCTAGGGCACCTGCAGGAGGCTGCCGTCAGTCGCTCAGCTCCCTGACACCATAGCGACTTCCCTAGGGGCTCCCCACGGTGCTCGCTGAAGCCCCCATTCCTGACTCAGCAGGTCGGGTGGGTCTGGCCGGTTCTGGAACACGGGCCTGGGGAAGCTCAGGGCCATCACAGGACTGCCTGCTGCTTCCTGGGCTGGGAGGAGCTGTGGGGGTGAGGGTATCCACCTTCCATCCGACGAGCCGAGCCCTGCTGCCCGGCCATGCGGCCCTGAGCCAGTGAGAGCGCCCTGGGCCTCAGCCCCTCCACCTGGCACGGCCTCTGGTCGTCCAGGTGCCCTGGGAGGGTGACGGCACGAGGAAGGTGCTCCTTGGACTGGGGGACCCCCTCACCACGAGGACACAGCTGCCCCGGCCTAGGCCCTCCGAGGGGGCCCCCAGCTGAGGTGGACTTGGAGGCGAGGGGGTCTGGGCACCTCCCACCCAGGGCTGGGCCTTTACTGCCACACACAGAGGGGCGGTGCCTCATGGAGGGCCGGCCCAGGAGCTCAGAGCGCGACCTTATTTGGAAGCGAAGTTTTCGCCGCTGTAATTAGTTAAAGACCTCGCGATGAGCTCATCGTGGACAAGAGCTCACAATTCCAGGACTGGCCTTCTTGCGAGGAGGGGGAGATCTGCACCCAGAGAGACACTGATGAGGCCTCATGGGGCCGAGGGGCGCCGGGAGCCCTGGAGGCTGGAAGAGGCAGGGAGCCCCGGGGGGGGGGGACTCCACAGGAGCAGGGCCCTGCTGGTCCCAGGGTTTCAGCCCCTTGGCCCCCTGCTCCATCTGTCATCCATTACGGCAGCAACCGGGCACTCACACACGGTGGAGACAGCAGCAGCCCGTCCCCGAGGGAGCTGCCCCAGCCAGCTGCACCCCGCCCCCCATGGAGAGGGGCCCTGGGGAAGGAGCAGGCTGGGGAGGGCCTTGCACAGAGCAGAGGGGCACGCTGAAGCCCGGAGACACGAACGTCGTCCCAGGTACGCAACGATAGGTGACGGTGCCTCAGACCACGCCCAGGATGGAGGCCCAGGGGAGCAGGTCACACACAGAGGCTGCTCCTCCACAGTGGGAGCCAGGGCAGGAGGTGGGACTGTGATGCCCCTTGCTACAAGTGTACCGAGAGCAGCCGGCGCCACGGTACAGCAGGTAAAGCCGCCATCTGCACTGCCAGCGTCCCATGTGGGCACCGGTTCAAGTCCCGCTGCCCCACTTCTGATCCAGCTTCCTACTGATACGCCTGGGAAAGCAGCGGAAGATGCCCAAGTGCTTGGGCCACCGCACCCACGTGGGAGACCTGGATGAAGCTCCTGGCTCTTGGCTTGGGCCTGGTTCAGCCCTGGCCATTGTGGTCAACTGGGGAGTGAACCAGTGGATGGAAGTTCTCTCTAAGTGCGCCTTTCACATAAATTAAAAAATCTTAAAAAGAAGGAGAGGAGAAATAGGAGCCATGCAGACACTTCAAGAACAAAAAGAGCATTAAAGTGAGCGAGGGCTCGGATGTTAGGGCCCTGTGCATCTGCGAGGTCACACACCCCTCCCAGGCCGGCCCTGCTCGGAGGCCAAGGCAGAGCGGGGACGGAACCCAGCTCAGTGGCTTCCGGCTGGGCCGCGGTGCAGGGAGGACTCCTTGGAACAACCCCACGGAGGCAGAGGAGAGGGGGAGGGGCCTGGGCCTGGCCGGGCCCCGGCTCCTGGTGCCCTGAGCAGCAGTGGACATCCAGGCCCTGGGCGCAAGGACAAGGGTCCGTCTCCTGAGCTCATCCAGCGAGCCTGACCTCATTGCAAGTGGGGTTTTCGCAGACGTCACTAAGTTAAGGACCTCAAACTGACCTCACCCTGGGCCAGGTGGGCCCTGAACCCAGTGAACTCGGAAGGGGGGGCGGTGACGATGGCTGCAGTGAGGCCTCTGGACGCCGCCCCGGTCCAGCGCCCACGCAGGCCAAAGCTGCGTGGCTCCAAGCCAACGGCACCGCCTCTCGGGGTCTCTGCAAACCAGGCCTGCTCAGGGCTCGCGCCGGAGCCGGGTTTGTGAACCGCGGAGAGCAGGCGGGGCTCCGAGTCCCGGGTCAGTTAGCCATGTCGGCCTAGCTTGTGACCCTGTCTCTCTGATTCACAGAACGTACCCTAAGGAGTAACAATTGAAGAAACCAGAACGCCGAGGTGTTTGATATGGTATTACCCACAAGGCAGCGCGCGGGACAGAGCCCTATGGCCAGGGAGGAGAAGAGTCAGCATGAGGCCGCCCCGGGGAGCCCCGCGCACTCCAGCCCAAGGACAGTCAGTGAGCAGCGGCGCCGACCTGAACGGGCCTGGCACGGCACTGCGGGCAGCCACGTGAAGCCGTACAGGCAGCATGAGCAGAGCGGTTGGTGTCACCCAGGGAGGCCCGGCCCCTACTCGCTTCCAGTGCAGAGTGCAGGGCTCTGCGCCCGGGCCTGTGCCGGCCTCGTCTCTCCAGAGACCAGGGCTGGGCCGGCGTGGTGGGCTGGAGGCTGGCGGCACACAGCCGGCAATGAGGGACGTACGAGCTGGCCTCTCCCTGCACCGCAGGTGTCCCCTGCCCACCCTGAGCAGCCCAGGCCCTTGTGAGCCCTCAGTCCCAGCGGTGGGGGGGCCGGAGTGTCTTTCCCAGGTCCACCCCTGGCTGAGCCCCCGCTGGGCTGGAAGGGAAGTGGCCTGGGAGATGCCTCCGTCAGACGTGTCCCGGCCAGACAGAACACGAAACGGCCCGAGTGCCCAGCCACAGGTGAAGGACCGGCGCCCGGGGTCTCTCCACCAGAGAGAAGGTGGCTCAGCCACAAAAATATAGGGGCAGTGACCCGAGCTCCTCCGTGGATGGACCGGAGGACATGCAGGACAGACACGGGGGATCCACCAACGTGAGCACCCAGAGCTGCGAGGGAGGAGTCAGCATCCGTGGGCACCGTCTCCATGCGTGGGCACCGTCTCCATGCGTGGGCACCGTCTCCACACGCAGGCACTGTCTCCACGTGTGGGCACGGTCTCCACACGCAGGCACTGTCTCCAGACACGGGCACAGTCTCCATGCATGGGCACCGTCTCCACACGCGGGCACTGTCTCCACGCACGGCCATGGTGTCCACACATGGGCACCGTCTCCACGCGCAGGCACTGTCTCCACGCGCAGGCACGGTCTCCATGCGCGGGCACGGTCTCCACACATGGGCACTGACTCCACACGCGGGCACCGTCTCCACACATGGGCACCGTCTCCACATGCGGCCATGGTCTCCAGCCATGGGCAACGTCTCCACACGCGGGCACGGTCTCCACACGCGGGCACTGTCTCCATGCGTGGGCACCACCTCCATGTGTGGGCACCATCTCCACAAGCGGGTACCGTCTCCACACACAGGCACAGTCTCCATGCGTGGGCACCGTCTCCACACGCAGGCACTGTCTCCACGCACGGCCATGGTCTCCACGCGTGGGCACCGTCTCCATGCGCAGCGACAGCAGGTTCGTTCTGGAGGTGCACACGGTGGCGGCGCCTTGGCAGTGTGAGGGGACGTACGGCCACGGAACTGCGCACCGAATGGCTTGGGGGCACACTCTGCCATCACCACAGGAAAACCCCCACGCACGAAGCTGGCACCAGAGGATGGAGGCCTGAGGCTCCCAGGGCTCGTGCCCACCTCAGCCCGCCAACCCTGGCCACGCCCGAGATCAACCTGCACCGCTCACAGCCTCAGTCAACAAACGCCTCCCCACTCTCCCACGGGCTCAGCCTGCAGTGGCCGAGGGGCCAGGCCCTGGATGGACGTGGGCTGCCCTCTCCTCTCCTGCTACTTTCCCTGCTATCTTTCTCCTGCTATCTTTCAAACGCCCCGCCTCCTTGGCCAAGGGGGCGGGCCCAAGACCTAAACTGGGCCAATCGGATGCTGTCCTGGAGCTGGTTCTGGGAGTGGTGGGAACCGGGGCCACCCAGCCTGCTGGGCCCCTTCCGCCTCTCCTCCCCTCAGTCCTGCAGCTTCCCCGTGGCCTCCTGCCTCGCGGTCGCCAGGGCCGGTTACTATGGCTCACAACCAGAACCACCCTCGCCTGCCTACCGCTCCCCGGACGGGCCACCTGATGAAAGAACGGTGAAGCTGAGGGCGGTGCTACAGCCACTGGGCTGAGCGCTGGGCGCCGGGCACCACAGGTGCTCGCGTGGCAATGGAGGCACAGATCCCAGGGGCCACGGTGGCGGTGGTGACGCCAGAAGTCAAACGCGGCCCGTCTGAGTCCCAGCTCCACGCCTGTTCAGCTCTCTGCGGGCGGGGGCGGTGAGTGCCCCTGGGGGGAGGACATGCCTGGACCGGCGCAGAGGGCACGGTGTGATAGGGCAGCGGGCGGCTGGGCGCTGGGGAGGAGGCTGAGGTCAGCAGCAAGGCTCGGAGCCCGGCAGCCACGCCCCAGCCCGGCCACGGCCACGGCCACACAGAGCAGGCAGGCAGCTCGGAGGATGATGCACTGGAAGGCGTGGGAGCGAGGCCAGGGCCGCTGGACGGAGGCAGCCCGCAGATGGGGTAGGGGTTGGTGGGCCTGCGGCCCCTGGCCCAAGAGCTGTCGGGGCTCCTCCCAGGTTTCAGGGTAGAGCAGGGGTGGGGTGGGGGCTGCAGCATGTGTCCCTGAGGACCAAGAGGCCCTGTGTGGGTCACGCTGGGCTGAGGGGCCTCAGGGGCGTCCAGGCGCTCAGGCTGGACTCTCCCCACACCTGCAGCACCCCCGGTGGTCTGTGTTCCCCCTCCTCCCTGTCCTCGCCCCAGCAGGGGTGACGGGAGGCCCCACGTGAGCCTGGCTGCCTCCCCAGGCCTCCTGCTGCTCCTCTGCGCAGCCCGGGGTTATCTTCCTGGGGGGGGCACACTGGGGCACCCTCCCTGTCACTCAAAGGCAGGCCTGGGGGAGCACTCCAAGCAAGCACCTACAGAGCGCCTGCCGTGCACCGGGGCAGTGAGGCAGGCCTGCACCCCACCCTCCCTCACCCACCCCTGGGCCGCCCAGTCGGGGGCGGGGCTGGAGCGGAGCTGGCCTTACCTGTCAGACAGGACAGCTTCAGCCCCATGTCGGCAGCTCTGCAGGCCTGCGGAGAGAGGAGAGGCTCAGACGGCGGGCGGGCGGGCGGGCGGGACTTGTTTTGCACTGGCCACGCGTGGCCAGCCCCCACCCCGGCCCTGGTGGGTGCACAACAGGAAACAGTGGCGGAGAGAAACTGCCGGCCGAGAGGTCGCGGGGCCTGCCGACTACATCTGGGCCGCATTTGCTCAGAGGCTGTGACGGCCGGGACGCTCAGGCACCTCAAAGCCAAGCGCGCGGCCCCGGCGTTCCTTCCAGGGGCTTAGGGGGCTGGCCGGTGCTGGGCTGTGGGGGTGGTGCAGAGCCCAGCACGGCTGCCCCTGGCTTAAAACAGATCCCGCCACGAGGGGTGCACAGGCCCCGTCCATGGGACATCAGAACACTTCCAGCCAGCGTTCCCGCCACATCCCTGCCACGGACGGGATGTGTCCTTGACCTCGGAGAGAACGATGAGGAAGCCACCACGAGGGTGCTGTCACCGTCCCCACTTTACAGATGGGGGCATCGAGGCTGAGGGAGGCAGCGTCACCTGCCGAGGCCTCGCACTCACCGGAGTCACGGGGCTGGGCGTGAGCCCGGGACGGTCCCAGCCCCAAGCTGGAGCCCCACTGGGCTAAGGCTGGACAGGCCCTGCTTCTCCCGGAGCCTCATGGGATACTGAGCTTCCGCCACCTCTGGGCCAGACCTGGAGTCAGGTCGGGGGAAGGGAGGGGTGCAGGGGACCAGGAGCCCCTCCCTGGCCAGACAGCAGCCCAGGACGCTCCTGCCGCCCCTCCAGCTCCAGGGAGATCCTGCTGCCCTAATACTTCTCACCCGGCACATGGTCTCCGGGGACCCAAAGTAACAGGTGGGTAAGAACCAAATGGGCCATCGCCTTGCAACAGACATTGTTCACAGCGGCAGGACAGACAGATGAGCAGGAACCTGGGGGACCCGGGGGGCCGGGGAGATCCTCCCAGGAAGCAGGAGGGGACTGCAGAGGTCCGGGGATGAGGCCGCGGTCCCCAGGGTGGGCTAGATGGGGGCGGGCCTGGAGTGAGCGATCCTGTGGACTGCCGCTCCGGGGATGCCATGCCAAGGAGCAAGCTCACGTCCCAGAGGGCTGCAAGCTGGATGGCTGGGGACAGCAGGGGACCCACCGGGCCCGCCCAGGCCCTGGAGCCGGAACTGGCATTTTAACGAGTCATGCAGGGGTTCTTCGCTGAGGACCGTAGTCCTGGAACTGAATGCGGGAACAGTGGCTGGGGTGGGGGCGGTGCAAGTGTGGAGGGCCCGGGACGTCCACTGGGAGAGGGTCCGTGCTGGGAGGGAGTTGGAGCTGACAGGGAGGGGGTGCAGGGGACCATGGTCCCCGTCCTGGTTGCCATCCTGGCTGAGCGGCTCAGTGGTGTTTGCCCAGAGGCAGCGGCCTGCCTCCGAGACTCCACTTTCCTCATCTGTAAAGTGGGGATGCAAGACTCGCGGCCCACGGAGCCACGGCCAGGAGCCAGAGAGTGTGTGTCTCAGGGGAGGGCTCCGTGCAGGCACACGGCAGAGATCCGAGAAATGCCCTGGCTGCGACCATTTGCAGCAGGGATGGAGGGAGGGAGGAAGGGAGGGAAGGAGGCAGAGGCTCCTGGCCAGGACCTACTGATGCGAGCGTGGTCGGCAGAATGGGAGCTGGGGACATGCAGGGGCCCACACACTGCCTTGGCCTCACGCAGAACCTGGGTCCTCACTACAGCCGGGCAGAACGGGGCCCAGCTGGCTGCACGGCACAATCGCCCAAGAGCTTTATAAAAAAATTCTGTGGCTTGGGGCTGGCGCTGTGGTATAGCGGGTAAAGCTGCTGCCTGGAGTGCCAGCATCCCTCATGGGCACCGGTTCAAGTCCTGGCTGCTCCACTCCCAATCCAGCTTCCCTGCTAATGGCCTGGGAAAGCAGCAGAAGATGCCTGGGCCCCAGCACCCACGTGGGAGACCTGGAAGAAGCGCCTGGCTCCTGGCTTTGGATCGGTGCAGCTCCCGCCATTGCGGCCATGTGGCGAGTGAACCAGTGGGTGGAAGACATTTCTCTCTGTCTCTCCCTCTCTCTTCCTGTAACTCTGCCTCGCAAATATATAAAATCTTCAAAAAAATAATTTATTTACTTGGGAGGCAGAGAGAGCAAGCAAGCGCTCCGATCCTCCGGTTCCCGCTCCGAATGCCTCTGCTGGCCGGGGCTGTGTTAGCAGGAAGCTGGAGTCGGGCATGGGACTCAGGCACTGACAGGGGACATGGGCACCTTAGCGGGCATTTTAACTACCAGGCCTCGCGCCCGGGAGACCCCACTGTGCAGAGCAGACCCACCGAGGGCGGCCGCTTCCTCAAGGAGAAGGGGTGGGGCCAGAGGCCGAGGTCCTCGCCTGGCCGCTGGGTCGGGAAGCGGCTGTGAAGCGCCCAGCAGGTCGGCAAGGTGTGGGGCACAAGGAGCACCCGTCACCGGCCGGCCCGTGGTGCTGGCTGGCCCGTTCCTCAGCATGTGCTGCACCCAGCTCCCTCAGAGCCCCCGCCACCCCTGCAGGGGGTGTGGCTCATCCCCGGCCTTTCTCAGATGGGGAACCAGGACCCAGAGCGGTCGTTAACCTCGGTCTGGAGCCTGCAGCTCCTGTGCCAGCTGCCCCACGCCAGGTTTTCCATCCCCAACGCCTGCCCTGCAGGGGCTCCGCAGCCCTGGGGTCAGGCCCACCAACAAATCCACTGCAGCCATGAGCTGCAGAGCCCCGCCCCCCAACCCTCTGGGCCTGTGACCCCGGGAGGGACCGCATGACGGCCAAGCACACGCAGGCTGCACAGGGGCACCCCGATCCGAGAGCGCACCCTCGTCCGTCCGTCTCGTCTCTGGCAGTGCCGGTCACAGCCCAGCCAGGGCTCCACCACGTGCGTCAGCCCCCGCCGAGCCCTCAGCACACAGCACTGGCTGTGAAGCACCCAGCGAGGCGACCAGTGGTGTGGGGCTCGGGCAGGAGACGGCAGCAGCGGCACCCGGTTCCCGGCGGCGCTGTCGGGGAGCTCACGGCCTTCCTCCGTGGGCGTGAAAGCCAAGCGGTCGGAAGACCATTGTGAGTTCACTCTCTGTGCTCCTGTCTGGTGCAACGGTGCTCCTCGCTCGTAGGAAATACACGCTGATGCGTCAGGGTCAAGGGCCATCACTTTCGTAACTCAAGCAGCTCGGCAAGGGTGGGGATCCGGCACAGAGGTTAGGGGCTGCTTGGAGCTGCGTCCCACACCGGAGGGCCTGGGTTCGAGTCCCAGCTCCGCTGTCAATTCCAGCTCCCTGCTGATGCAGGCCCTGGGAGGCAGCAGGGATGGCTCAAGTGTTTGGGTTCCTGCCACCCACGTAGGAGACCCGGACCGAGTTCTGGGCTCCTGGCCTTGTCCTGGCCCAGCCCGGCTGCTGCATGCATCTGGGTGCGAAGCAGCAGATCTGTCTGTGTGCCTTTCAAATAAATAGAAACAACTCGGCAAGAAAATCGAGGTGCGCGTGGCACGCAGGGGAGCGACGAGGCCGGGGATGCAGCCCACCCCACCGGGCGCACGCCGAGCGCTTTCTCTCCCTGCACTTTCCCGGCGCCAGCAAGTGCTCCAACAAACAGCTCGCAGAGAGGACAGCGACGGGCGGCCCTGCAGACGCACGGGCGCCCGGCTCGGCACAGGGTGCGGTCCTGCTCTCCGGCAGCATCTGCGACCTGGCCGGGGATGTTGTCTAGGGACCAGGGCACTGGCTCCCGGAAGGCTCGTCTGGGCTGATGGGCTTTGACCCAAACTCGCTCGCTTGTAACCTGAACACCCCAAGGAGAGAGGGAGGACAGACGGACAAACAGGACGGAAGGAGAAACAGGAGGACGGGGGCCAAGAGTGGCCCCGGCCTGGGTCCCGGTGACCCTGGGGCCCCAGAGCTGAGCCAGGGCCAGGCAGACACAGCAGCAGGGTGGTCCTGTCCACGACAGCAACTCTCGGCCTGGTTTCTAAAACTCCCAGGGGCTCTGAGCTTCCTGCGCCCTGCAGGCTGCCTCCCCCCAGGGAGAGCCCAGGAGGAGGAGGGCGCTGTGTCGGCTCAGCAGTGTGAGGTGCTACGCTCCGTCCCCAGGACCAGCGTGATGCCACCAGCCTCCAGAACAGGGCCCCTGCGTCACCAGCCTGATTCTGCCGCTGGGGACTCTCGTAGGGCAGTGGCACTGGGGGACCACTAGGGCGCCCCACAGTGTGGTCCCATGCCATGGCGTGGCCTGCTGCACCGGGGAGCCCCGGCCCCTCCTGGTGGGGCCTGGGCTACCCCTGCAGAGAAGGCCCTCAGACTGGGGGGCGTGTACCCCCACTCTGCGTCCGTGAGCCCTCACGGTGGGCGGGGGCTGTGACCTTAAGCGTCATCAGCCGGGAGACAGCTGGCTCTGGTCTCAGTGGCCCGAGGGCTGTAAGGACCACTGCTCTGAGCCCTGATGACGTCCACAGGGAAGTTCTCCCCGCCCCTCCTACGGCGAGCAGCTTCCGAGGGCCCGGGCGGGCGGCCGAGCCGGTGCCCGTGCAGCGGCTCCGTGTTTACGTGTGTTACCGGCAGACACCTCATCTTCCTAAGCAGAAAGAGGGCGCGGGACGGGGTGTCCCTGGCTGGGCTGGGCACAGGAGAGCATCCCGGGGTGGGGTGCTGGTTAGCTGTCCACACCTGCAGGACTGTGAAAGTCCCCTCCCACACTGTGCCCCACCCCCGAAATGGCAGATCACCAATGACTCGCACGACAGCTCCCAGGACAACGCATGCTTCCTGGCCCCTGGGTGAGAATCTCCCTAGCACCAAATGGGGATCCTCCGGGGAGAGGGACGGGCGGCTTTAAAGACACTTCGTCCTGCTCTGAGCTGTGCTGAGGCCGGGCCACAGGCCTCTGCTAGACCAGGCTCAGCTCAGCTCCCAGAAGGGACAGGCAGCTCAAGGGACGGGGTTGGTTCCACAGGCAGCAGCCTTGGGTGTGTGTGTGTGTGTGTGTGTGTGTGTGCGTGCGTGCACGCCAGCCCGCTCCCTACAGGTTTCCATGCCAAAAGGACACAGAGCCTACCTGGGGGCTAGAGGGACCCTGTGTCTGCAGAGTGCCCCCAGGTACCCAGTGTGTGGCCCACGGTGGCTCACCGAGAGCCCCAGGGTTGAGGAACCCCCCTGGGAATGGATCCTACAAACCAGAGCTGGTGGTAGACAGAGCTGGAGCTGCAAGGTTAAACACAGGTGCAGGGCCGGCCACCAGCTGTCATGCCAGTGTCTCGTGTGGGCACCAGTTCAAATCCTGATCCAGCTCCCTGCTAATGCGCCCGGGAAAGCAGCAGAGGACGGCCCAAGTGCTTGAGCCCCTGCACTCACACAGCAGAAGCGGGAGAGGCTTCGGAGCAGCCCGGATCCAATCTTTGCTGCCATCTAGGGAGTGAACCAGCAGATGGAAGATCTCTCTATCTCTCTAACTCTGCCTTTCAAATAAATCTTTTTTTTTTTTTTTTTTTTTTTTTTTTTACGGATAGAGCTAGAACTAGAGAGAGAGAGAGAGAGAGAGAGAGAGAGAGAGAGAGAGAGAGGGAGAGAAAGGTCTTCCTTCCGTTGGTTCACTCCCCAAATGGCCGCTACGGCCGGAGCTACGCCGATCTGAAGCCAGGAGCCAGGTGCTTCTCCTGGTCTCCCATGTGGGTGCAGGGGCCCAAGCACCTGGGCCATCCTCCACTGCCCTCCCGGGCCACAGCAGAGGGCTGGACTGGAAGAGGAGCAGCTGGGACAGAATCTGGTGCCCAGATGGGACACTGGCTCCACAGGCGGAGGATTATCCAAGTGAGCCATGGCGCCGGCCCCTCAAATAAATCTTAAAAAGCCAACCTGCCCGGGGTGCCCAGTCCCCCATGGGACATGCTCCTCATCTGTGGCTCATCTGCAGTTAAATTCAGCTGCGTGGCTTCCCCTGCGTTTGCTGACCCTGAGGTCCAGGGAAGTGACAGAGCGAAGGGCAGGCTGGACAGAAGCCAGGTCTCCTCCGGGTCCCTGCAGAGGCACCTCCCAGCCCTGCCCTCTGCCTCCCGCACAAAGACCTCCTTCAAGGAGGAGGTGAGGCCAGGTCGAACCCAGCTCAGGAATGTGCCCGCCTGCCCAGGTGGGCGGAGCCAGTGCCAGGTTCTGCCCAGGGGCAGGGCCGCCCGGCACCTCGGAGCACTCTCTGCAACAGCATGATTCCTGCCACTCCAGCCACAGGGACGGCGTGGAACAGAGGCTGCGGGCTCCGCCACAGGGAGGCCAGGGCGGCTGCAGCCACAGCCTCTCACCAACAGAAGGGGGGCAGGCACCACTCCCGCCTCTCCTGAGCTTGGGCCCACCGCCCCCTTTCTGAATGCTACTGTCAGTAACAGTGTTAAGAATGAGAGAAGAAAAGGGCGGAGAGGTCTACCTGGGTCCTGCGGGCCAGCGGCTGGGTGGCCACCTCCCCGTGCATGCCACCCCTTACCCCTCCTAACCATGTGGGCACCAGGGCTGCGTCCACCCTGGGGAGGGCCTCTCGCTGGGGGTGGGCACTGCTTCCTCACCCTTCACTGGGGACAACGAGCAGCACCTGCCCCTGCTGGGGGGGGGTGAAAACACGGCGTGGGCACCTCCCGCCCCTCCCACTCCTCTCCAGAGCTGCCCTAAGCCTGCGGAACTCCCCCTCCCCCGGTGTGCCCACCGGCTGGAAGGTGCGTCCAGAGGGGATTAGGAGCCGGCCAGCCTCCTTGGGGCCGGCTGGGATTAAGTCTTTCCATAAATACTGGCTCCCGCCCAGCCCGGGTGGGTGTGGCCCGGCCAGGGGAGGGGGCGCTTGCTGGAAGCAGCTCAGCCCAGCGCAGGGCAGGGGCTTCCGCTGTGACTCTCGGGCCTCCCAGCCTCAGCTTCCGCATCTGTGCAATGGGGCTGCGTGCTCCACCAGGCCCCCTGAGGTTCAGAGGGCGCTCGGCCGGCGGACGCGCCTCCCCCAAGTGGCACGCGCCGGCCCCTGGGGAGCAGTGGGTCCCGCACCTGCGCCGGCGCCCCGCGGTTCCGCGAGCTCAGCAGCCGAGGCGGCGCGGGGAACCGCGCTGGCTGCCCTTTGCAAAGCGGCTTTGATGCCCTGGGAGCCCCGGGGCCCCCTAAGTGCGGCGGCTCATAAATAATACATTCTGAAATCCTCGATGAGGGGAAATGGCTCCGCCGAGGCCTCCCGCCCCGCCCTCCGCGGAGGCTGAGCGGGCGCCGGAGCCAGGTGCGGGCTGGGGGGGCCGCAGGCTCGCGCGCGCGCGCGGACACACCCCCGCCGCCCAGGGGCCAACTCTCCCCAGGCCCGCGTGTCCGCGGCAGAGTCCGCGAGGGGCGGGGCGACGCCCGGCCCCGGGACCCCGCACCGCCCCCCGGGTCCCCAGCCCTGGCGGGGCCGCGCCCTCCCGCCGCGGAAGCCCACGGGGCGTGGACAGCGCTCCGCCGCGGCTCGGGGCAGGGCGGGCGCGCGTCTTCCAGAAGGGGGTGGGGTGGGCGGCGCGGGGCCGGGCACTCACCGCTTCCTGTGGGCTCACAGCCGAGCCGCGCCCGGGGCGCACGGGGCCTGGCCGGGCGGCCGGGCGCTGGGGGCCGCGGCGACGAGCCTGCGAGAGAGAGCAGCGGGGGTCATGGCCCGGCCGGCACTCCCGGGCCGCCGCCGCCGCCGCGCGCCCGCCTCCGGCCCCCGCCCCGCACCTGGAGGGCGGCGCCGCGGCTGCCCGCCCCGCCCCGCCCGCCGGCCGCCCGCCCCGAGCCGCGCGCGCGCCCCTGCCCGCCCTGGGGGAGCCGGGAAAAGTTTGGGCCGTGGCTTGGCCGGCTCTCTGCCGCGAGCCCCTCGGCCCAGGGTGGCGAAACGGGGCGCCGGGACTCCCCCCATGCAGAGGCCCTGCTGTGGGGAGGGGCGGCTCCACCATCTCCCGGTCCTCCGCCCCCTGGCGTGGTCCCTGGGGACAGAGCAAGGGGCAGATGGCCCTGTGGCCAGCCAGACGCTTCCCTGGGGTGGGGGTCTGGCCCTTTAGCTACGCCCTCCCCCCTGCACCCCAATTCTGGGAATGAACTGGGGGTGTGGCCACAGGGAACCACCTGGGTGGGCCTTGTTCACCCCCCAGCCCTGCGTGGTGGGGGCAGGCGCCTATTTTCTTGGGGGCCACTGGCCTTTGACACTTGTGTGGGTGTTTGATTAAAACCCCCTGTGGTCTCCCTGGTGCCCCAGCCCCTCAGGAGTCTGCAGGACTCATCAGCTCCCACAGGAACCAAGAGGGTCCTGCACACCTGTCTGTCCCCAAGGGAGCTGTGGGGTCCAAACCGTCCCCTCCAAGGGCAGCAACGGAGTGGCGAGGAAGCCCCGGGGAAGAGCACCCCCCAGGCGGCCCCCTCCTTGGGGTTGGTGGAGGTCAGCCTGGCTCTAGCCCTCCTCTGTTCACAGGAGTAAGGGTCTCCCCAGCGCCTGCCCGTGACAACCTTGGGAGGGACAGCTGTTATGTCCTCCTCCCCCAGGGCGCCGGTCACCTCCGCCTGGGCCCGGTCTGCACTCTTGGGCTCTCCTGCCCCTAACAGAGCAGGGGAGGGGACAGGGTGCCCCACAGCAGGTGGGGAAGTTGTGGCACGGGCTGAGACGGGCACGGAAGGAGCCCCTAGTCTGTCCTCCGCCACGGGGCTGGCCCTGGACACGAGGAGTTTGTGCGTCTCTGCGTGGGGGACCCTTGTGGGCCGTGGGGTGTGGAGCAGCGCCCTGGTCTCCAGGTGCCAAAGGCACCACCCCCCAAAATCGTGACAACCAAAACCCATCTCCGGATGCGGCCGGCTGTCCCGGGGCTCCTGGTCCAGAGAGCTGCTAGAATCCCCCGGCAGCTCACCTGTAGGCTAACAAAACCTGGGAAGCAAACACGCGGGCCCAGCCTTGCCCGGTTCTCACAGGTAGGGCCCAGGTTTAGGGGATAGGAAGTCGGTAGTGGTGGAGGCGGGAGCCCAGCAGACAGAGCCCACCTGGCTGGTTGTGGGGTGGGGGTGGGGGTGGGGAAACAGCAGGGAGCGCTGAGCCCCAGACCCTGGACACTAGGCGCCCCTGGCCCCACAGCTGCCTCTGGTCAGGGTCCCACGGAGCTTCAGGGGAGCAGGCTGGAGAGGGAGGTTCCTTAGGTGCAGGGCCCGGGGTGACTGTCAGGCCACTGCCCCCTGAGCCCCACACGCGCCCTCTCGGTCCCAGGGCCCCTGTGCCTGCTGAGGAAGGAGGAGGAGAAGGCCGGGAGCGCTGCGCCCCTGCCCCGCCCCTGCTCGCCCCCGGGGTCCGACATTCTCCAGCTCCCTGTGTGTGCCCGGCACGGCCAGGCCCTGAGGACCTGGCCCTCCTGGACGCTCCTCTGAGAGGGTCAAGGACAGATACATGGAGCAGAGCTGGGGCCACGCAGGGCTGGGGTGGGGAGAGAGACCCAGGAGGCGGCAGCGGCAGGGAGAGCTGCCCTGGAGGGGGGAGCGGTCTGGGCTCAGCACAGGATGGCCCCTGCCCCTGCCCTGCCCCGTCAGCCCCTCCTGTCAGCTCTGAGCAAGCCTGGCGGCCTGTGGGGGACCCGATGCAGGCGTCTCTGACCACCTGCAGAATGAACGGAGGTTTGCATGCGCGAGTGGAGAATCCGAGTCCTCGGGCTCCCGGGGGGCAAGGGGGGGACCAGGAAGCAGATGCCAGGCCCTGCCCGGGGAGGGTGTGAGCCAGGAAGCCAAGCCGGCGGGGCTGCTGGGGAGCTGCGGGAGGGCAGCCGAGCGGCTGCTGTGACCAGCAGCTGGGGCAGCCTGGCCCTGCCACCGACGCAGGGCGACAGCGTGGATGCCAGCAGCCTCGGCACTTGCTGGCACGAGGGCAGGACCTCCCACTGCCGAAGCAGCACCCGGCCACGGCCCTTTGGGGGGGGCTCGGCCCGGGGTGTCACGCCTGTGCCCACAGTTAGCTCCTCCTTGTGGCACGACTGTATCCCACAACCCTGTTCCGAGCAAGGTGTAGGTTAAGGACCACTAATGCCCGACCTCCCCATAGGGAGGAAGGTGTGTCCCCCGCCACTGGGGTCGGGGCTGGCCCTGAGCCTGGGCAGGGACAGGTTCCATGCTGCCAGGGGCTCCTGGGAGGAGCTGTGGAGGCCTCGCCCCACCTCGCCCTGCCTTACCCCGCCCCTGCCAGCGAGACAGCCACTCCCCAGTGGAATAGGCGAGGTGCAGGGAGGACCTGCCTCCCGCCTCCCCTCCTTGGCAGGCACTGGCTCACCAGTGGCCGGTAGAAGGCAGCTTACCGTGGTAGCCTGAAGGGGCCGAGCTGCCCTGGCCACAGGGCGGGCCTGGCTCTGAGGACAGCGCAGCCGAGCCCCCCACCCAGCGTGTGCGGGAGCCCCGTCCCGTGGTGTGAGTCCCGGCCAGGGTCAGGGAGTTGTCCTGGTACCACCAGGCCGCGCCACAGAACTGGGCCAGAAAGGAAACGGTGGCCGTGGGGAGCCCCAGAGTTTGGGATGTTTTGTTACACAGCAGTGGATGGCTGGGACTGCCGCCTGCTTGCTGGGCCCGGGACGGGAGCGTCGGCGTAACGGCTTCCTCTCGCCTCGTTAATGACAGCAAGGCAGACTGCTGAGCCAGCCTGGGCTGCCCCAGACTCTGCCATCTCCCGAGCACAGGACAGGTCCTCGCAGGCACACCACCCGCCTCTCTGGGTGCCCCGGTCTCCCTGAGGAATCCCATGGCCGCAGACGCTCTGTGCCCGTGCTAGCGCCTCCCAGCCCGTCTCTCCCCTCCTCCCATCCTGACTGTGGGTCTGAACGGCGCCAGGACCCACTCTAGAGAGGAGGAGACCAGGCACAGAGGGGTGACGCGGCTTAGGACCCGGCGCTACGGAGCTGGTGGCGCCTGTCTTCCTGGGGCAGCCTGGTGTGGGCGTGTGTGCCCGTCCCCACCCTGAGGGTGTTCAGGGATGAATGCCGTGGTGCCCGGCGTGTGCCCAGCGGCTGGGCCAGGCTGGTTGTGACACGGGCACCGCCAGGGGTTCTCGCGATGTCTCCATGTTTGGGTTTGAAAATTCCCTAAAGAAGAGTTTACAGGGAAATGCAGGCCCTGGGGAGCCAGGCCCACAGCTGGGGACCAGGGGCCACCAGTGCCAGCCCCACCCTGGAGAGGCTGAGGCGCCCCCTCCGCAGGGCTCCCCAAAGGCCTGGCATCCCCGCCCCGGGAGCGGCGGTGACTGTCTCCCTTGGCTCTGAGCCCCCGGGCGCGGCAGCTGCAGCGTCACTGAGCGGCGTCACGCAGGGCTGCCTGGCTGTCGGGGCGGTCTGGGCCCCCCTTCCCCTTCCTGGGGGTCCTGATCCCTCGCCCCCCACCTGGCCAGGAAACCTCAGGGGAGTTCTCAGCCTAGTGCCACGTTGCCAGCCCTGGGCTGGGTGTGCAGCGACCACTCCGAGGACATGTGTGCGGGCGGGGGACAACCGCGGGAGAAATGCGTGTCACGGTGAGTCTGCGAGGTCCGGACGGGGACCGGCGACCTGCGTAGGCGCCAGGCACCGCGACAAGGGCTGGCTGCACGCACCTCGCGGGCCGCTGCTATTTTTATCTCCCTTTGCAGAGCCGGCAGCCGATGCCCGGAGCGCTGTCGTCACTTGTGCAAGCCTAGGGCGAGTGGGTGACACAGCCGGGTCCTCGCCAGCCAGGTCTAGCCAGGGACACTCACCCTGGTGCTCGTACCCCTCAGGGCACGTGATGGAGGAGAGTGACCCACCGTGGGCATCAGGGGCCACCCGGGTGTGGCAGGCACAGCAGAAGGGAGCCCCAGGAGTGCCCAGGCTGTGTCAGCAGCGTCCTCCGCCGCGGAGGGACCCTGGGAGCATCACTGGCCTCTTCGTCAAAATAAAAAACCGCAACAGGCACCCCTAAGAAAATGACACGACGAGCCACAGCCTGGGAGGAGACACGCGCACCTCAACTCTCCCCTCGAAGACGGGGGACCAGAACACAGGAAGAACTCTCAGGACTCAGCGACCAGGAGCAAAAAACCCATCTGCAGCCCGGGCAGGAGGTCTGCAAAGAGTTCTGGAAAGAAGACGTGCACGTGGCCGCGCTCGGCGCCCTTCCTGCCCGGGGCGCTGCGAGCCGAAGCCGGGGCCGGTGCTGTAGGTGTGTGCGGTGCCTGTGAGTGCCGAACAGCGCCAGCACGGACGTGGAAGCTCTGCACGCTGCCACCGGGACCCTGCGACGAGGCAGCCTCTGCGGGAGACGGGGCCGACGCTCAGAAAGCGGGGCGTTTACTTTCCTCACAACCCATCACCTCCAGGGCCGGCGCAGCAGATCTAAGGCCACGGCACGGCTCACTCTGCGGCCGTGCCAGGGCGTGGGACACGCCTCAGAGACGTGACGCCGAATGAAAGCCGGTCGCCAGCGACTGTTCATGCCAAGTGTCCAGAGGAGACGGACGCACAGTGACACAAAGCACGCTAGGGGCCGGCAGAGCGAAAGGAAATCCACGGCAGTACGGAACTGGTGCAGGCCAGCTGTCCGCTGAGCTGCTGCCCCCCAGTTGCCATGGCAACACCTCCAAGGAGCGGCCTGGAGCACCCTGGGGAGGCGGCGGGCTCCTAGCCTAGCGGGCCACAGGGACGAGGCTGCCCTTCCGCAGGGGGTGGGGTGGGAAAGAGGAAGGAAGCTGAAGGGCGGAGGCGGCGGGTGAGCAGAGGGAGAAGTGGAGCGGAGCAGGCAGGGGAGGGTGACGGAGAGGCGTGGCTGTGCAGAGGGGAAGCCGGGCTCTGGGGGGACCGTGAGCTGCCAGAGGCCCCCGTGGGCTGGGCTGCATGGGGATCAGAAGCCACGGTGGGGGTCGGTGCTGTGGGGCGGCCAGTAAAGTTGCTGTGTGCAGTGCCGGCATCACATATGGGCACTGGTTCAAGTCCCGGCTGCTGCACTTCTGATCCAGCTCCCTGCTAATGCACCTGGGAGAGCAGTGGAGGATGGCCCAGGTGCTTGGGCCCCTGCACCCACGTGGGAGACCCAGAAGAAGCTCCTGGCTCAGCCCTGGCTGTTACAGCTATCAGGGAAGTGAACCAGCAGACAGTTTCTGTCTCTCTCCGTCTCTGTAACTATGGCTTAGGTCAGCCGGGCAGGCTGCACCCAAGCAGGGGGACCAGATGGGCCTGGAGCCACGCTGGGGTCAGCTGCAGCCTGAGGTCGGGGGTAAGGCTGACCTCGGGTCTTATTGTTTAGGACACACGCCTATGGACGAGGAGGGAAGACCAGGGCTCCCCGGGGTGGGACCTGTGGCCACGACAGCAAGGACCAGGCTGGGACACGCCCGGGGAGAGCGGTGACAGGGCACGTGCCGGCAGCAGCAGAGCCCTCACCCGTCTCGGCCCGACCCGGTGGGCGGAGCCATCCACACCGAGGACTCGCTGGCTCGCGGGATTGCTAGCGTTTCTGAACAATAAAGTACTTTAAAGTGAAGGTCTCTGTGTGTTGCTTTTAAAGACAACACCACAGCCAGTGCTGTGGCACAGAGGGTTAAGCCTCCACCTGCAGCACCGGCTTCCCATAAGGCCGCCGGTTTGAGTCCCGGCTATTCCACTTCCGATCCAGCTCCCTGCTACTGTATCTGGGAAAGCAGTGGAGGATGGCCCAAGTCCTTGGACCCCTGCACCCACGTGGGAGACCTGCAGGCAGCTCCTGGCCCAGCCCTGGTCGTTGTAGCCACCAGGGGAGTGAACCAGCAGAGGGAAGACCTCTGTGTGTGTGTGTGTCTCCCTCTAACTCTGACTTTCAACTAAATAAGTACATCTCAAAAAAAAAAAAAAAAAAAAGACCATAACACTATCACACGCTTAACATACCAGGGCAGAGTGTGCACAAAACACTGTGTGCCAGAAACAGAGATGGTGTGATTTGTCCTGTAGTGGCAGAGATCTGGAAAGGAGCCCGCGGGATCTCGGAGGTGTGCCAGTGTGCCAGTGGAAAGCTGAGAAAGTTCCAGAACAAATGGTATTTCATGCTGCGTGCGTGGGGCTTTCACGAGCCTGCTGGGCTCTGGACTGGGATCTGAAAAGCGAGACGTTGGCCTGGGCTGAAGGCCGCAGGCATGGAGACAGCGAGGGGACAGGCTGGGGGCACGAGTGGGGCCCAGGGCACGGGGTGTTGTGGGGCGGGGGAGGGGCTCCCAGCTCTCAGCCCCACAGGACTCTCCTGTCTGCCCAGGGAGTCATCTTGGAGGCTAAGCCAGGGGAACTCTGGGATGCCCGGGGAATCTGTTGCAGGACTTGTCCCGGGAGGGCCGCTCCGCCGTCTGCCGGGACACAGCTCGCCTGTCTGTGCCTGGACAGCACTGGGAGGCAGCAGGCGGGTGGAGAGGGGCCCGGAGCCCAGCACTTAGGCCCCCCCCTGGGGAGCAGAAGCAGGCGCTGGCCCCCACCCTTGCCCTGTGTCCCGCGTCCCGGGTCGGGCTGGGCTGTCCCGGCTCTGTGTGGCCCAGGTGGGCTGTGGGAGGGTAGGGCCTGATGCGGGAGAAGCCAGAGCTGCTGGGGCCTGCGGCAGAGAAAGAGGGCGGGGAGCTGTGACAAGGAGACGGAGGCCCAAAGGCCAGGCCGCGGGGCCAGCGGTGGAGGGGCCGGCAGGCCGGCTGGGCCCCAGTGCAGCCTCACGGCTGTGTGCACCATGGAGTGCATTCCTCCAAAACCATTCCCAAGTGCTTGGCGCAGTGCTTAACGGGGTTCAGCCACCGGGAGCCGGGACTCAAGGGACAGAATTTCCCGGAGGTTCCAGTGGGCAAAGCCGGGAAGGGAGCGTGGCTGCACCCAGGGCGGCCCCCAGCGCAGGCGGCGTCCGGGCGGCTCAGGGCCCGGGAGTGGCGCGGTCAGGAGCTTGCTCGGGAAGCCGCCACCCCAGCAGCCTCACGGCGAACCTTCTCGACGCCGGGGAGCGCAGGTCCCGCCCGAGCCAGCCTGGGCACGGTGCCCGGGCTCGGAGCAGCTTTGGCATCCTCCTCCCTGGGGCCCCTTGAGCAGGCCGGGAACCCTCAGCAGTGGGGCCCTGGCCCCCACGGGCCTTGGTGAACACACAGGGGCAGCACCAGCGGGGCCTGGCCCGAACCCTAGGATGCTGCCTCCCTGGGGAGCCTGAGTGTCTCCACGGGCCCTGCCCAGAGGGAGGACGGCCCCTGCAGCCCACTCGGACTTCCTGAGCAGTGGAGGGGGGGAGGAGGACGCCCTCTGGGCTCCCCTCAAGGAAACAGGCTCCTTACACGGCAAAACAGCAGGGCAGGGCTAGCCACGCCCCCGAGTCCCCAAACATCTGGTCACTTGTGCATTTATTCCTCTGCCCTCCCACCCACCATCTATCCATCCCTCCATCTGTCCACCCACCCATCCATCCCATCTGTCCATCCATCCCTCTGTCCCTCCGCCCACCCATCTGTCTGTCCATCCGCCCACCTGTCCATCATCCGTCCATCCACCAAACTCCTCTGGGGCGCCTGCTGTGAGGCACCAGCCTGCGAGGTCCGGGCCCCGACAGGAAGGACCATTTGCGACGTCGCAGACGTGTGAAAGAGGCAGAAGAGAGAAGGTCACGGCAAGAACGCCTGTCACTCAACCCGGGTCACCCAGACCCGTCCGAACGCGTCAGGGATCAAACCGCCAGGCTGTAAGGCTCCTCACGTTCGCTCTCTTTGCCCCAAGTCGTCGAAAGCCGCAGTGTATTTCCCGCGGAAAGCGCACCTCCACACAGGCCCATCGGGCTGCGGGGGCCCCCGAGCTGCCTCTGGCTGGTGGCTGCCCTACCGGCCAGCGCAGATCCAGGGACACAGACCCACGAGCGCCCAGCCCTGGACCGAGGGGGTCTCCGTGTCACGGGTAGGGGGAGCACACCTGCAAACAGCTGGGGTGGAAGACGGGCCCAGCGGTGCTCAGGGTGTGCGGGCAGAGGGGCCCAGCAGCACCACCTTCCTGCCGCCACTGCTCCGGGCACAGCGCCCGGCGGGCCGCAGGTGCAGGGAGCATTTGCCAGATGAGCCACGGGCGGCTCCACTCCATGCCCATCAGAGGGCAAAACGGAGAGAGCCGGTGCTGGCTGGCGAGCCGAGGCCGCGGCTGCTCCCCCCGGGACCCGCTCTGGGGGACAGTGTGGCGACGGCCCAGAGGCTCATCCCCGGGGCCCAGCAACTCCACCTACAGGTGGGAGCTCCCACACAGGAGCATGAGGAGGTGGGCGCACCAGTGTTCACCGCACCACGGCACCACGGTGCGTGAAGCTGCGAACTCGGAACTAAACGGCACCAGAGGACCACGGCACACGTTGTTACCACCAACTCCCACCACGTCAGACCACACAGCAGCCATGCGGCAGAGCTGGACACGCACGTGCCCACCGGGGAGGACAGCAGAGCACGCTGGGTGGGAGAGGATTACACGTGACACGGGCACGAGCGTCTCGGCAGAGCCTGCACGCCACGACGGGAGGGAGGCCCGTGGCATCCGACAGACGTGGCCTCGGGGAAGGGGGAGAGACGAGGGGGACCAGAGAGGGGGACAGAGTGGGGCTCATCGCCACGTCTTCTCTGGAAAGCCGAAGCCCACACGGCCGAAGGCTCAGATTGGCAGGTGCACGGGTGCGGGTGCGTGCTGACCTGTGCCCCGCACTTTCCTGTCTGGAACCTTCCTAGAAGAAACCGATGCTTCCCAGGAATGAGACAGGGACTCAATGCACGACCTGGGGAGAGTCGCCTGACGGCCCGGGCCTCGGCTCCTGCGTCTGAGAGGCAGGAGGGCAGGCAGGGTCTGGGAACAGCGGCCTTGAGCCAGCCCCCATCGCGGGTGCCGACTGCGCCAGGCACGGGGAAGCGCCTGATCCGGCGGGCGCTGGTTCTTACCCCACCCCACGGGGCGCAGGGCCGCGAGGCTGCCGAGGGCAGCAGCGAGTTGAGCAGCGGCCCAGGATCTGAGCTCGGCCAGCCCCCGCCCACTCCCGGCTCCAGTTCTGTTCTTTCCAGAGTTAATTTTAAAGGCCGCAGGTGCCAAGGCCCTGCCGGCGCTCAGGGCCCGGGCTAATCCTCCCAAGAGGCAGGCTGAGCCCCCGGCTGTGGGTGCGCACAGCTGAGCCTGTCTGGGAGACGGAGGTGCCCCACGCACCCCGCGGTCAGTGGGCTTCTGAGAGGCTGCGGAGGACCTCACAACCAAGAGCCCCCGCTCGGGGTCTCCCAGCTCCAGGGCTAGTCCACTGGGAGGGTGGCTTCGGGGTCAGGGGGCCCCGAGCCAGGGAGCTCAGCTGCGGGGGCAGAGGCGGTGGGGGGCACAGCCCCCAAGAAGAAAGCCCTGTGCAGGGTCCCAGGCTGCGAGCAGGGGCGCTGAGCGGCCGGTGCTCCCTGGCTGCCCTCGGGCCCTGCCAGCCAGCAGCGGGAGAGATGACCTGCCCGCCCAGTGTGCCCCTCGCCACACAATCCATCTCCTGGCCGGCGGCACGACGGGCGTGCTGAGTGCCGCTCCTGTGCGCTACGTGTCAAAGGCGTCTATAGCACTCACCAAGGCCGGGGAAGGGCCAGCACGCCCAGGGCGCGGCGGGGTGGGGAGTGGGCAGAGGAGGGGGCGCCACCCCTGACACCCAGGACCAGGGCCTCCGCACCTGGACCCGGAGCCCCCGCCAGGCTCCCACCGCCTCCTCCTACCTCCGGGGACAGCAGGTCAGCGGCTGTCTGGAGTCTCCGGGACCTGGCGCAGGCTGGGGACAGGTGCTGGCTCTTCCGGGGCGGCCATCTGGGCTGTGGCCGCTCCCTGCTCCTCCGGACTCTGCCCGTCGGGACTAAGTGCCCGGCCTCTGCAGAGAAGGGAAATCAGCCTTAAGCTCAGGACTCGCCATCGCCCCGCGGCTCTCGGGAGCTTTAATCCCTGTTTCAGATGCCGGGTGTCTGCCGCGGGTTAGCGGGCTGGGCCAGCCGGAGCCTCCACAGGAGAGGGGGCCACGGGGAGGGAGAGGGAGCCCACTTCCCAGGGGAGAGGGGTGCTCTGGGGTCTGTGTTTGGGGTGGCATGGGGGGAGCTTGGGGGGCAAGGTGCCGCTGGGACCCACGGTGGGAAATTCGGGAAATGGCTTCCATCCCACTGACGGGCACTTCTGGCAATCAGATGCCTCGAACCCGCTCGAGCTGAGGGTGCCAGCCCACGCCCATGGCGGCACTGGCATTCCCAGGGTGGTCGGTGCGCTGACGGTGGAGCTCCAGCGACCCCCGTGAGCCTCCCACATGCCCCTCTGCCTGCGGCCTTAGCTGAGGCCAGACCTCAGCGGGGGAAGGCAGAGTGTGGCTCCGTGGGCCAGGCCGAGGCCCGCCACAGCAGAGGGGGGGAAACAGGGGCCCCTTCCCCTCCCCAGATTACCTTCCTGATGCTCCACTATTTATTTTCATATAAAACTCACAGACCCTAAATCCCCCAACTTTGAGTATACAACGCAGTGACTTGGAGAATATTCTAGAAAATTTATCACTACCACTCATTCCAGAACATTCTCATCACGCCCACAAGGAAACCTGTACCCACTGTCACCCTTGAATCTGCTCATCCCCAGACCCCCAGTCACTGCTCATCCACTTCCTGTCTCTGTGGACCTGCCTGCCCTGGACAAGTCACAGACATGGACTCACACGGCCCAGTGTGTGTGGACGGCACAGACGTGGACTCCACGTGGTCTCGGTTTGGCTTCTTTCGCCCAGCATCATGGCTTCCAGGTTCGCCATGGTGTAGCGTGAGTCACTCTTGTGTGGCTGGGTACCAGTCCACGTGTGGACAGGCCGTCCGCCCCTGGCACTGGGCTGTGTCCCCACTTTGGCTGCCCTGGGCACTGGTGCCCTGTGTGAGGACAGACGCTGCCACTGGGAACCACGACACTTAATGGCCAGCTGGGAAGGAGCAGAGGGGACAAGGCCGGCCGGCGGGAAGGAGAGAAATGAGGAACTGCGGCCGAAACCCGACCGCCCAGAGCCCACGCGGCTTAGCAGTGCGGCTCTGCTGTGACGGCCGGGGCCAAAGCCCTGGGAGGGAGCAGAGACGCGGGAAGACAGCGGCCTCTCCGTCCAGCGGCCCAGGAGCCTGTGTCGGTCCTAACCGGGGAGGACGTGGCATCGCGGCCAAGGGGTGCGCAGTCTGGCTGTGCCCTCTCGCAGTAGGATTTCCGAGCTGGCCAGTTGGTCCCTGGGCCTGGGGAGCTGGGCCGCGGTGGGCTTCCCGGCTGCACGCGGCGTTGCTGGTCCCAGGCTTTGGCAGCCAAGCCCGCCCCGGGATCTCTGGTTTGCTAAAGCGCCTGAGGGGCTGCGGGGGCCGGGACGGCACAGGGAACAGTGCGCGAGCAGCGCCCCGCTGACGTCCACAGCAGGTGCCAGGCAGTGGCCCAGTCCAGAGGACAGGTCGGGGTTTGGACCCAACTTGAGCAGAGAGCTGCAAGGTGTCCTTTGCACATGGCCAGCAGCAGTGGCCAGACTGCTGTGACGGAGAGGCCGAGTGACCCGAGGAGCAGGCCAGCACAGCCGAGGAGCCTGCCCGGTCTTGGAGGCTCCCATGCGGTTCTGGGAGGAACCGAGGAGCAGCGAGGCAGCCGGTCTCTTCCGGGCGCATTCCCAGACTGCACCGAGCTGTAGCACTAGCAGGCTCAACACCAGCCTCTGCAGACGCAAAGAATGTTCCGGAACCGAGGCTGGCCAAGCTGATGTGGACCCAGGGAGGCAGAGGAAGCAGCTGGGGTCAGGGTGCACTGTGTGTTCTGGGCTGGGAACTGTCCTCCATGCCCGGGGGAGGGCCCGGGGCCTTGGCTCCCAGGCTATGAAGAGCTCCGGTGACCATGCTGCCCGTGGCCGGGGGCCCTGGAGCCTGTGACCACCTGTTGATTTTGGCCTCTCTGGTTCCTGCGGGGTGGGCTCCACCTCCCGGGTCCCGCAGCTCTCAGATCTAAGTGGACTGGAGCTCACTCAGTGTGGCCTCTGCCCACTCATAGCCACTCCACCGCCCCGGACATCTAAACCGCATGCTATGACGAGACCTAGGAACGCAACCCCAGGGCCAGTGCACAGGAAAGGAGCCCCAGACAGAGCCGCCCCGTGAGGGGACCCAGCGCACCTGCATGCGGCGGGGATGGCCCTCTCCCCAGACGCGTCCTGACTGCTGGCATTCTGCGGTCACATGAGCACCGACACGTGTGCACCCCCAGTTCTGCGGCCCCTCCCGTCTCCTGCTCAGGGTGGGGAGGGGACGGGTGCAGGGGGGCTGCCACCTGCCCCAGGCAGGGCCGAGCGGACAGGCCGAGGACTGACGTTAGCTCACTCTGGAAGGCTGACGGCAGCGAGGAGCCGAGTGCGGCATCAGGCCGTGGGCTGCCCAGCGCTGCAGGAACAGGGCCCTGCACGCCCTGCCGAGCCCGGGCTGAGGGGAAAGGAAGGGGGTGGGGGCCACGGCGCGGGGCAGGGAAAGGAGGGTGAGGCTCCCAGGTCCAGGGGCCGGCGGGGTGGGGTGGGCCTGGCAGAAGGCGTCCAGAGGACCCGCCAGGTAGTGCCTGGGCAGCTCCTCGACCTGGCCCAGGAAGCCACAGGGAGCCTCAGCTGCACGGTCTGCGGAGCCCACAGCTCCGTGCAGTGGGACCGGTAAAGCCACGAGTTAGCCCAGCACGACCCAGCGCCCTGGGTCTCCCAGCCGGTCACTCCCTGGAGACACGTTTGTGACCAGGGAGGTGTCTTTGCCAAGTCCACCACAGCCGTCGGTGCCGAGACGGACACGTTTGTGACCAGGAGGCGTCTTTGCCAGGGCTTCCTGGAGCCTGCTCCTTCCTAGGGCCCGTGGGTGGAGCCTGTGCCCACGGCACCCACCGCCCCGTGTGCCCTTGAGGGGCCGTGTGTTCTGGATGTCCAGGAAGGTGAGACACCAGGGTGCCAACAGAACAGGGGGACGCGTCAGCCATGACCTTGACCCCTGACCTGCCCACTGCACCACTCCCAGGCCTGTGGCCTCCAACCCCTGACTCAGGGAAAGGGGCAGCAGCCACTGAACGTAGCAGCAAGAGGCTTGCGAGGAGCAGCGGACCCCTCCCAGCCTGCCTCCCCTCGCCCGCCCGACTTTTCCACCCAAACTGCCTAGAGGCCACTCCCACCCAGCAGGTGGGGGCCCTGCTGTCCACACCTCAGCCTACCTGCATCACGGCTGCAAGTCCTGGCACCGTTACCTGCTGGTTCACTCCCACACGGCCCCACCGCCGGGACTGGGCCAGGCTGCAGGTGGGAGCCTGGGACTCCGCCTGGCTCTCCCACGTGGGGTTTGTTCCACCACCCTCTGCTCTCCCGCGTGTCCGCAGGGAGGCGGATCGGAAGCGGAGCGGCCAGCAGGGGATACCAGTGTCACAAGCGGAGCCCCAGAATTCTTGATTATAAGGCAGCACGATTACTCATCACACATCCTGTTTAAAACAGGGTCGTGACCACAGCCTCCTGAGGCCATCGGGAGCTCCGCTGTTTGACGGCTACCCGCCCCCCAGAGACTCAGATCAGAGAGCCTGACGGGAAGTGCCGGTGAGCCAGGGGTCGGTGTGTGTGGGGGGGCATTCGGCAGGCTCAGCTGCAGTGAGCGCGCACAGCCCGCAGGTCCGCTCCCCCATAGCTCTGAAAGGACCGTGGGCATGGGCGTGCAAAGACGGGCAAAAGCGCTCACCGCAGGGGAACCCGGACCAGCCGCACCGCGGAATCAACCCAACAGGCCATCGGCACAGAGGTGGATAAACCGGGAGACACAGCTCCGACGAAGCCACACATGGAGCCGACGCGCTGCGGGGGATGGCGGCGCGCAACTCCCACACAGCACGCACGCAGGCGCGGGCTCCAGGCGCGGAGGGCCCGGTCGCCCGGCAGAGCCCACCCGGCGCTTGTTTTCCGACCTCAGTGGCGCTGTCTGCTGTGAGTCACGGACCCTCTGTACGCGCGCGACGCTGGCAGACGTTTCACTAAACAGCAAAACTGCCGGCCACATGGAGACGGGCAACAGAACGTAGGATGCTTGGTATCAGAAACGAGCCCCCCGGGCAGCGCTGGCCCGGGTTGAAGCTGCTGCTTCGGCAGGCCCACGCCCCGTGGCACAGTGTCTGTCTGAGGCCCAGCCACGCCTCTCCCCATCCAGCCTCTTGCCAGTGTGCACCCTGGGAGACGGCAGACGGCGGCTCGGGTCCCTGGTCCCTGCCACCATGGGGCAGCTGAACTGAGTTCCAGGTCCCCGGCTTCAGCCCGGCCCGGCCCTGGGGAGTGAACTCCGAGACGGTCAGAGCTCTCAGTGTCTGTGTGCGTCCTTCTCTCTGAAAGAAGCTAAACTGAAATTCCTACATCCCAGGAAGCAGAGGCCACGTCACCCACGGGAGGGCAGAGGGCCGCAGGATGCCCTGGCCGCGGAGCCACTCCGGAAGTGGAGACCTGGCGTCTCACAGGTGGACAGACAGCACGAAGCCTGCTCAGGCACAGGACACCTCGGGCACTGTCTTCCCGCCGCCCCGTCCTGGCTCAATTGTTACTGAATTCTGTTTGCAACAAATGTACAAGAGAGAAATAAGTCCAAGGTTTCCCACAGAAAGAATCCAGAGCTCATTCTGGAGACCTGAACTCCACTCCACTGGCGTGAACCCCACCAAACTGCTGCTGCGCGAGGTTTTTTTTTTTTTTTTTTTTTTTTTTTTTTTTTTTTTTTTTTTTTTTAAGATTTTATTTATTTGAAGGACAGAGTTATAGAGAGAGGTAGAGACAGAGAGAGAGGTCTCCCATCTGCTGGTTCACTCCCCAGATGACCGCAACAGCCAGAGATGAGCTGATCTGAAGCCAGGAGCCAGGAGCTTCCTCCGGGTCTCCCATGTGGGTGCAGGGACTGAAGGACCTGGGCACCTTCCACTGCTTTCCCAGGCCACAGCAGAGAGCTGGATCAGAGGTGGAGCAGCCAGGACTCAAATTGGCGCGCATATGGGATGCCGGCACTGTAGGCTGGGGCTCTGACCCGCTGCACCACAGCACTAGCCCCATCTTTGAGTTTTTTTTTTTTTTAAAACACTATTTTTTGAGAGACAGTGAGATGGAGAGAGCTCCCATTGGCTGATTCACTCCCCAAATATTTGCAAGAGCAGGGGCTGGGCGGGCCAAAGCCAGGAGCTGGGAACTCAGTGCAGTCCCCAAGCCCAGGTCTCCCCATGGGTGGCTGGGACCTGGTAACTGAGCGGTCAGGCACTGCCCCCAGCGTGTGGCACACGGGAGCCGGAACTGGAGGCGGAGCCGGGTGCTGAACCCAAGCGCTGACTCAGGAGGCAGATGGTGCTGAAACGCTGTTTTCATCGATAGGCAGCAACCTGAACCTGATACGCTTCCCATTTTTTACAGATTATCTGTTTTTTTGAAAGGCTGAGGGGCAGGGGCAGGGGCAGAGAGAGGGACAGTCTTTCATCCACTGGTTCACTCCCCAAATGGCCAAATCAGTCAGGGCTGGGCCAGGCGGAAGCCAGGAGCCAGAAACTCCAACGGGGTCTCCCACGCGGGTGCAGGAGCCCAAGCACTCGGGCCGTCTCCCGCTGCTCTCCCGGGCGCACTAGCGGGCGCTGGCTCAGAGGCGGAGCGGCCGGGACTCACACCGGTGCTCGCGGGACGCCGGCGTCACGGGTGGAGGCACACCTGTGCGCCACGACGCCCGTGCCGTTTTCAGCTTTGGATGAATGGGACTACAACTTCACGGCCCTGCCCGGCGGTCCAAGTTCCTGGTTCATCACGCGCCACCGGACCCACTGCCAGCAGGGGTCGTCACCTTCCTTTCCAGCGGCCACGAGAGGTGACGTGTCCACGGCCACAGGACTCACGGCAGACAAGGGTGCGCACTCCCCCCGCCCCCAGCTGTCCCGAGCGCGGGGACCAGGCGCTGCAGAAGCAGCCGGGTCCTTTCTGAACACGTCCGGCTAGGAGAAGCCCCCAGCGCTCTGCCAGTGGCGAGTGGGTGCAGCGGACAGGGCCTGGAGGGGCCCGGGGGCCTGGGGGCGCATGCTCCACCGGCGGGGCCTGTCTTCCAGGCTCCCCCGCCCGACAGAACTTCATGGATAGTCCTGCTTCCCTAACAGGTAAATGCTCACTAAGAATCAAAGTACCGATGACCCGGGTGTCGCCAGTTGCGTATGGGGAGGAGGGGGAGGTGGAGCCCTCCTGTTCCCAGACACCGGCGCTGCCCCGAAACAGTGGTGCTATCTGACAGCGGTTTAGAGCGCCTGCGAGCCCTTGGGACGGTAGCAAGGACGGGGGCCAAGGAAGCAGCGTGACGCAGTTCAAGTGAGCAGAGCTCACTGTGGGCACTGGTGCGCCTGGCCCCTCACACCGAGCTCCGAGGGTGGAGTCCTGGTTCCGTCCAATTCCAGCTGACGCACAGCTGGGGAGGCAGCTCTTGCCAGCTCAATCCGGGACCCAGCTCGCGGCGCCGCTCCTGGCTGGCTTCGGCAAGACCCAGCTCCTGCAGGTCATTTGGGGAGTGACATCAGCGGACGGCGTGTCCCCGGCTCTGCCTCTCGGCCCGTTGCCGGGCGCCTGTGGTCAGGGAAGCTCACGGAGCGGCACCTGGGCCCTCCCCGGGTGCTGAGTACCACGTCATGAGCATCCCGAGATGCAGCTGTGACAGGTGGCTGACGGGGCCGACAGTCGGCTCAGCCGGTGCTCGTACGCACTCAGGAACGGCGCTGTGGTACCGCGGGTGAGGCTGCCGCCTGGGCTCCTGCGTCCTGGATCCGAGCGCCGGCTGAATCCCAGTGCCTCTGCTTCCAGTCCAGCTCCCTGCTAATGCGCCTGGGAGACAGCAGGTGACGGCCCAAGTATCCGGGTCCCCGACACCCCCGGGGGAGACCAGACGCAGCGCCAGCCCTGGCCACTGCCAATGTTGGGGGCACGGACAAGCACAGACGACCTGTCTCTTCCCTCCCTGTGTCACTCTGCCTTTCAAACGGATCAATCTTAAAAAAACAAACTAGAGGCAGAGGTTTCCTGTAGCCAAGTGCGAGCAGACGCCTCCCTGGCACAGCAGAGCCGAGACGCCCGGCCCCTGCAAAGCTGGACTAAACCTCGGGCTGTGCTCAGTTCTCCAACGGCGGCTGGGCAGAAGCTGTGAGGGCTGGTCCCCCCCAGAGGTCACTCCTGGACGGCAAAGGCTGCTCAGAGGAGCGGCCGTGGCAGGGCCGGCTCCTGCTCCAGGGTGTGGCGTGCGTTTCCAGAGCAACAGAGCCGCTTCACACGCCTCACAGCTCTCAGGTGCTCCCTGGCCACACCCGGGGGCCGGCAGAGGCAGCCCTGGCCTCTGCCACCTGGCTTCCACCGAGCTCCTGCGTCCGATGCTACGATGCGCTGAGGTTGGCCGGGAGCGGAAGTCGACTTTGACACTGAGCTCCTGGCTCTGCAATGGGGAAGGTGCCATAGGGCGTGGAGTCGGCCGCCCATGGCCGCCCACGGCGAGTTTTCTTGCTTCCCTCTGCCCGGAGGACAGCGAGCTGGTAAAACAGATGTGCCGTGAGGAGGAGAGGTTTTGGAGACAAACGTCTTCCAGGCGCAAAACACAGAAGGTCGGTGTGGAAAGCTGAGAACCACACTGTGCGGAAACGAGAATTCCCCATGACAGCAGGAAAATAAGCCATTAAAATAAATCAAAGCGCCGGCGCTGTGGCGTGGCATGTAAAGCTGCACCTGCAGTGCCGGCATCCCGTATGGGTTCGAGTCCCGGCTGCTCCTCTTCCGACCCAGTTCCCTGCTGTGACCTGGGAAAGCAATGGGAGGTGGCCCGAGTGCTTGGGCCCCTGCACTCCCAGGGGAGACCCTGAGGAAGCTCCTGGCTCCTCCTGGGTTTGGATCAGCGCAGCTCCAGCTGTTGCGGCCACGTAGGCAGTGAACCAAGGATGGAAGACCTCCCTCTCCGTCTCTCTCTGCCTCGCCTCCTCTCTCTGTGTAACTCTTTCAAGTAAATAAGCAAATCTTAAGAAAAAAATCAAAGCTAATGACACAAGGACTCTACACCAAGGCGGCTTAAACACAGAGCGTCACTCCGTTTGCCCAGGGTTTCCCGTGTCCTCTACAGCAATCTAGCCTTGTCAGAACTGCCCACGGCGCGCTTCACTGTTCATGGAGCGACTTCCCGTCTTCCCACCCTCAGGCCTTACAGGAAGCCAGGATGAGACACGGAAGGACGTTTCAAACCCGTGGGCAGCTGCTCGCCCTGCTCACCTGTCCGTGGCCAGCGCTGCTCCAGGACGCCCCCTGGCTCCGACACCTGACGGAGATGTCTCCAAGCCGGAGCCGGCTTCATGCTGCTCCTTAGGTCTTCCCGAGGGGCAGTGCAAGGAGGCTGTCCCAGGCTTGCTCCGGGATCCTAGAGGGGGAAAGAAAGCCTGCTCTCAGGGGCAGGGAGAGGCACCCCTGAGGCCACGGGGCAGCACACCCTCGGCTGCAGAGCGCCGGCCGTGCCACAGAGGGCACCACGTCACGGCACAGTGCTTCAAGCTGAGGCCTGAACCCAGCCTGGAGCAGTCGCTCTGGCTGGCTGCAGCAGAGCCACACTGGAGGAGGAGGCCGGCTCTGTGCAACCCCCTCCCCCGCAGGCACTGGGCACAGCACGGGGGTCCCAGAGGTCCCCGCCACTCCCCCACTCTGCCCTGAGGGGCACCCATGCCTCCCTCCACCTGACGCTGGAGGTGATACTTCTGAGACACCTGAGCCACGGGCACAGGACCACCCCCCATGCTCTGTGAACGCGGTGGCACTTATGGGTGCGCGGGTGCAGGATTGGGGACACTGGCACGGCACCCAGCCTGTGTCCCCACGGGGGACAGGCCAGCGCAGGGAGTGGAGAGGTGCTTGAAGGGGAGAGCCGGGTGGGTGAAAGCAGCTCCACGGTGAGCCACACCTGGACTCGCCCTGCCTCCCTAGGGGAGCGTGCTCTCAACACACCTTCCCACGGGAGCCGGGCGGAGGGTGCTGTTCTAGGAGCTCCGCAGACGCGAGGACGCAGTGGCACCGAGTTCCCCGTCAGCTGCGACCGGGGCAGAGGACTCGCCCAGACGCTCCAAGTACAAACGTCAGAACTGCTCTGGCCGGGCGGCGAGTCCAAGTTCCCAGAGGCCTATGGGAGACCGCGCAGGTCAGGGAAGGGGGACCCGCCTGCCTCTAAGCCCACGCGCAGCATGGCTCCGGGGCTCCTTTCTGGGCTCTGCAGCTCTGCCAGGGAAGCCTGCACCGTGCTCCCGTCCAAGCTGCCACCACCAGCGACCCTCGCCTGTCGTCACCTTAACGACAAAGGCTCTTCCCACCGCGGGCCGGGGGCTGCGACCCCAGCAGCTCCGGGGCCCCGGCCTGGCTCCACCCAGGTGTCCGCCCGCCCCCGGGGCGTCGGTGTGACGACTTCACCAGGATAAAAACTCACAGACACACTTAGTGGAGTATAAGATGCGGCCTTTTTTTTTTTTAAAAGATAGTTCATAAGCTTTAAAAAGTATTCTCTCCAGATTATAAAACGTTAGTTAAAACTGTTTAATAGGAACAACGCGGGCAGGCAGGAAGAGCTTTGATGTGGAGGATTAGAGCAACACACAGCTGGGGAAGGTCCACGCGGACGGTCAGACTGGACGCGTGCCCATCTTCCAGCCGCGGCGGGACGCGTGCCCTCTTCCCAGGCACGTGGCGCCTCCCAGACCCGCCAGCGCTGCTCCTGGCACCCAGAGCTCTATTTACACGGACACGTGGGCTTTCTTCTCACTCGGCGCACGGCCCTGCCTAGCACAGGTGCAGGACGGCTTTGTTGATCTCGGGGTTTGTCCAGTCGTTGCGGATGTCGTCCAGGTGGTTGTCGAAGTCCACGAGCGTCTCGTAGGAGCGGCTGTCCAGCAGCGACGCCGAGATCCTCTGCGCCTCCGGCCAGTCTTCACAGTAATCACTGCGGGCAAACACGGACAGGTCAGCCTCGCGCAGCGACCACGGAGGCCCGCGGGGGGATTCACAGTAATCACTGCGGGCAAACACGGACAGGTCAGCCCCGCGCAGCGACCACGGAGGCCCGCGGGGGGATTCACAGTAATCACTGCGGGCAAACATGGACAGGTCAGCCCCGCGCAGCGACCACGGAGGCCCGCGGGGGGATTCACAGTAATCACTGCGGGCAAACACGGACAGGTCAGCCCCGCGCAGCGACCACGGAGGCCCGCGGGGGGATTCACAGTAATCACTGCGGGCAAACACGGACAGGTCAGCCTCGCGCAGCAACCATGGAGGCCCGCGGGGGGATTCACAGTAATCACTGCGGGCAAACACGGACAGGTCAGCCTCGCGCAGCGACCACGGAGGCCCGCGGGGGGATTCACAGTAATCACTGCGGGCAAACACGGACAGGTCAGCCTCGCGCAGCGACCACGGAGGCCCGCGGGGGGATTCACAGTAATCACTGCGGGCAAACACGGACAGGTCAGCCTCGCGCAGCAACCACGGAGGCCCGCGGGGGGAGACCACGGGCGCTGGGAGACAGGGCGCCCTGAACCAAAGGTGGACACGGAAGCCGACCCAGCAGCTGCCCCTCTGAAGACTGAGAAAGCCAAGGGCCGCTGACCAGAGGTTTCTGGGAAGTGCCCCGGGGCCTGGGGCAGGCAGCCTGGCAGGCCCTGGTCCCCCTGGAGAACACGCCAACTTAACACCCAGGTGCACAGGGCCGCCTCCTCGGCGGGAGCTGTGCGGGCGCACGGCCGGCAGGCGGGGCACTCACTGGTGTGGGTCCCTGCAGCGCCATCTGCTCTCATGGTGCTCGTACACGTGGATCGTGGGTGCTACGCAGTCCATCGTAAACTTGGTGTTGTCCACCTGAGCCAAGGGAAGACACGTGAGGGAAGTGCTAGGGAGGGGTCTCCCAGGGGCCCCTTCGGGGGAAAGCCCACCAGGAAGGCGTGGCCTAGCGTTTCTGCAGGGTCAGCACTTGGCTGCTTCTCCACACCCCTCCCCCCGCCTGTCCAATCCAGACTGAAGCACAGGCCCCGGATGCGACCCACCCAGGCCCCCTTCTGTGCCCACCCTCCCCAGGGGCCGAGCTGGCCCTTCAGCGCAAGGGCTCTCACGCTCGGCCATGTCCCGGAACCGTCTGGACGAGTGTTAAAGCAGACTGCTGGGTCCCAAGGGGGTCTGCGGCCGGCCTGAGACCTGCATTTCTAACAAGCTCCCAGGACGCCGCTGCTGGGGGGGGGACCATCCTGCTGGACATCCCTGGCTGGGACCACAGCCCAGGGGCCAGCAGACGCCACAGGGGTCTCCTGAGGACAGAGGGCGAGACGGCCACCCCGCAAGTAGCGCCAACAAGTGACTCACCATGATGAGAGCTGTGTCGCTGAAGCCTTCTGCAATCCTGGAGGCCACCTTCTCTGCGACCTGGTTTGGACTAAAGAGGGGAGCCGGTCAGTTCTCCAGGTCCCCACCAGAGGGGAGCCGGTCAGTTCTCCAGGTCCCCACCAGAGAGGAGCCGGTCAGTTCTCCAGGTCCCCACCAGGGGGAGCCGGTCAGTTCTCCAGGTCCCCACCAGAGGGAGCCGGTCAGTTCTCCAGGTCCCCACCAGAGGGAGCCGGTCAGTTCTCCAGGTCCCCACCACAGAGGAGCCGGTCAGTTCTCCAGGTCCCCACCAGAGAGGAGCCGGTCAGTTCTCCAGGTCCCCACCAGAGGGAGCCGGTCAGTTCTCCAGGTCCCCACCAGAGGGCAGCCGGTCAGTTCTCCAGGTCCCCACCAGAGAGGAGCCGGTCAGTTCTCCAGGTCCCCGCCAGAGGGCAGCCGGTCAGTTCTCCAGGTCCCCACCAGAGGGCAGCCGGTCAGTTCTCCCAGGTCCCCACCACAGAGGAGCCGGTCAGTTCTCCAGGTCCCCACCACAGAGGAGCCGGTCAGTTCTCCCAGGTCCCCACCAGAGAGGAGCCAGTCAGTTCTCCAGGTCCCCACCAGAGAGGAGCCGGTCAGTTCTCCAGGTCCCCACCAGAGGGAGCCGGTCAGTTCTCCAGGTCCCCACCAGAGGGCAGCCGGTCAGTTCTCCAGGTCCCCACCAGAGAGGAGCCGGTCAGTTCTCCAGGTCCCCGCCAGAGGGCAGCCGGTCAGTTCTCCAGGTCCCCACCAGAGGGCAGCCGGTCAGTTCTCCCAGGTCCCCACCACAGAGGAGCCGGTCAGTTCTCCAGGTCCCCACCACAGAGGAGCCGGTCAGTTCTCCCAGGTCCCCACCAGAGAGGAGCCGGTCAGTTCTCCAGGTCCCCACCAGAGAGGAGCCGGTCAGTTCTCCAGGTCCCCACCAGAGGGCAGCCGGTCAGTTCTCCAGGTCCCCACCAGAGAGGAGCCGGTCAGTTCTCCAGGTCCCCACCAGAGGGGAGCCGGTCAGTTCTCCAGGTCCCCACCAGGGAGGAGCCGGTCAGTTCTCCAGGTCCCCACCAGGGATGAGCCGGTCAGTTCTCCAGGTCCCCAACAGAGAGGAGCCGGTCAGTTCTCCAGGTCCCCACCAGGGATGAGCCGGTCAGTTCTCCAGGTCCCCACCAGGGGGAGCCGGTCAGTTCTCCAGGTCCCCACCAGAGGGAGCCGGTCAGTTCTCCAGGTCCCCACCAGAGGGAGCCGGTCAGTTCTCCAGGTCCCCACCAGAGAGGAGCCGGTCAGTTCTCCAGGTCCCCACCAGAGAGGAGCCGGTCAGTTCTCCAGGTCCCCACCAGAGGGGAGCCGGTCAGTTCTCCAGGTCCCCACCAGGGAGGAGCCGGTCAGTTCTCCAGGTCCCCACCAGGGATGAGCCGGTCAGTTCTCCAGGTCCCCACCACAGAGGAGCCGGTCAGTTCTCCAGGTCCCCACCAGAGAGGAGCCGGTCAGTTCTCCAGGTCCCCACCAGGGATGAGCCGGTCAGTTCTCCAGGTCCCCACCACAGAGGAGCCGGTCAGTTCTCCAGGTCCCCACCAGAGAGGAGCCGGTCAGTTCTCCAGGTCCCCACCAGAGAGGAGCCGGTCAGTTCTCCAGGTCCCCACCAGGGGGAGCCGGTCAGTTCTCCAGGTCCCCACCAGAGGGAGCCGGTCAGTTCTCCAGGTCCCCACCAGAGGGAGCCGGTCAGTTCTCCAGGTCCCCACCACAGAGGAGCCGGTCAGTTCTCCAGGTCCCCACCAGAGGGGAGCCGGTCAGTTCTCCAGGTCCCCACCAGAGAGGAGCCGGTCAGTTCTCCAGGTCCCCACCAGAGAGGAGGTGGTCAGTTCTCCAGGTCCCCACCAGAGGGAGCCGGTCAGTTCTCCAGGTCCCCACCAGAGGGGAGCCGGTCAGTTCTCCAGGTCCCCACCAGAGAGGAGCCGGTCAGTTCTCCAGGTCCCCACCAGAGGGCAGCCGGTCAGTTCTCCAGGTCCCCACCAGAGGGCAGCCGGTCAGTTCTCCCAGGTCCCCACCACAGAGGAGCCGGTCAGTTCTCCAGGTCCCCACCAGAGAGGAGCTGGTCAGTTCTCCCAGGTCCCCACCACAGAGGAGCCGGTCAGTTCTCCAGGTCCCCACCACAGAGGAGCCGGTCAGTTCTCCAGGTCCCCACCAGGGAGGAGCCGGTCAGTTCTCCAGGTCCCCACCAGAGGGGAGCCGGTCAGTTCTCCAGGTCCCCACCAGAGAGGAGCCGGTCAGTTCTCCCAGGTCCCCACCACAGAGGAGCCGGTCAGTTCTCCCAGGTCCCCACCAGAGGGGAGCCGGTCAGTTCTCCCAGGTCCCCACCACAGAGGAGCCGGTCAGTTCTCCAGGTCCCCACCAGAGGGGAGCCGGTCAGTTCTCCAGGTCCCCACCAGAGAGAAGCCGCTCAGTTCTCCCAGGTTCTGAGAGAGGAGCCGGTCAGTTCTCCAGGTCCCCACCAGGGCAAACACGGACAAGTCAGCCTAGCGCAGCAACCATGGAGGCCCAGAGAAGAAGCCGCTCAGTTCTCCCAGGTCCTGGTTAAGGCCGCTCAGCGCTGTCCACGGCAGTGAGTGGGCACCAAGCAAAACTGCCGGGTCCGACAGACCCCGTGTGGCAGCCTGCGGGGACACCGTGCTGTCAGGGCCCTGCGCCCCTGGGAGGGTCCCCGCAGGCCCAGGCATCGCAGTCTCCTGGCCACCTTCCCCACCTGCACGCTGGCCAAGCACTGGGCTGCGACGAGCCGCCGGCCCCCACAGCTCCATGCTGTGCCTGCAGTCGTGGGCCTGGTCCTGCCACCACCCAGCCTCGATAAAGGGCAGCTTCCTGCTGGAAGTCACAGAGCCAGTGACGAGGGGCTCCCGCGCCACTCGGCCGTCTCAGGAGGGGCAGCCCACCCGCCGTGGCCTTCTCCCTGGGGCCGACACCCCCAGCCCCGGCCGCAGCTCTGTCTTCACAGGGGAACGGCATCGCCGATTCTCCATGGCCAGGCCCTGCCCTCCCGTCCCTCCCACCCACACCTCGTCCGCTTCTTCACTTGGCCGGGGTTCTTGCTCAGCGCTCTGCGCAGTCTACTGTCCATGAGACCCCGAGGACTGCCTCCAGGAGTCTGCCAACCACCGCCTTAGGGTCCAGCGGCCCCTCCCCCTAAAAGCCACCGTGTGGGGCCCTCTGCCAGCTTCCCACTTCAGCATGCCTGGCCCTCTGCTCCCGGCCACTGGTCTCACCCAGGCTGTCACCTATGGCACGGGCTCCCTAGCTGGCCTCACGGTTCTCGACTCTCCTACCTGACGTGCCCTGAATGCCCTCCTCAGGTTCTGGAAGAGCCAGCTGCCGAGCTCAGCCTCTCCCACCGCGGGCCAGAAGGCAGGCTCTCTCTCCTGTCCCCCACGAGGACCCCTGCTCTCCTTGATGCCATCACCTTCCCGCGGCCAAGCTGCCCACATGCAGTCCATCTGTCTTCTGAGCTGGGAGGGCCACTCCGGAATGCTCTGACACTCAACCTTCGGCATGCAGTTTTTCTTTTTGTGTTTACTTATGTTTTGAAAGGGAGACAAACAGAGATGTATAGACACACAGAGATCTTCCACTGCCGGCTCCCTCCCCAAATGCCCCAGCAGCTGGGGCTGAGCCAGGCTGACAGGCGTAATCCGGAAGTCAATCCGGGTACCCCACGTGGGTGGCAGGGGCCCAAGTATCTGCACCATCACCTGGTGTGCTTCCCAGGGGGCACACGGCCAGGAGCTGGATAGGGGCTAAGCCAGGACTCAACCCAGGTGCTCTGCCGGGGACACAGGTGTGCCACGTGGCATCGAGGCTGCTGCACTGAACGCCTGCCCCAATTTCTGCCTCCTACAGCAAGATTTGAGAGACAGAGGGGAGCACGCCCGTCCGACGGTTCCCTTGCCGGATCTTGGCTGCAGCCAGCATGGGAGCTGAGCACTCAATCCAGGTATCCCCCACAGGTACAGGACCCACCGCCCCGACCTCCCAGGTCTGCATCAGCAGGCAGCTGGTACTGAAGCCTGAGGATTGAGGGTGCCCCCCATGTCTCAGCTTTCTGGGCACACGTTCCTAACAGCCATGGCGAGAGGATGACTGCTCTGGGCTTATCTAAAGAAACATGCCATACAACTACAACCCCTCTCTTGTGAACGGCCGAAAAGAGTAAACAGGAAATATTTATTATGAAAATGAATTATTTTATCTGACTACTCGATCTTCATTTACAAAATTGAGAACTGAAGGTGAAATGCTGACTGTTAAGTCTACAGTACTGGGTTAAGAAAAATGAAACTCAAACAAGAAGGGAAATATGGCCCGGGACTGGCGCTCTGGTGCAGGCTAAGCCTCTGCCTGTGGCACCGGCCTCCCACATGGGCGCTGTTGGAGTCCCGGCTGCTCTACTTCTGACCCAGCCCCTGCTCGTGTGCCTGGGAAAGCACTGGAAGATGGCCCAAGTCCCTGGGCCCCTGCATCCCCGTGAGCCCCAGAAGAACCTCTGGCTCTTCGCTTTGGCCTGGCCCAGCCCTGGCTGTTGCAGATGGAAGACCTCTCTCTGTTTTCTTTCTTTCAAACAAATCAGCCGACCTTTAAAATGACGCCGGCGGGAGGAGACCTGCGGGCCCACTGCTCCTGCACCTCTGTGGCTCCCACAGCAGCTGCAGGCTGCGTGCTAAGGGCAAGCGGCTGGCGTCTGCTGTGTGCACCATCTTCTGGGGACTCCTAACAACACAGGCAGAGCTGCCCGGCCTCCAGACACATCCAAGGCCGTGATCCCTAACACGGCCCTCCTACTAGTCGGCGACTTTCCTAGGCAAGGGAGTCAAGAAACACTCCTTGGAGACGAAAGCCGCGGGCAGTCAATGTGTCCAAGTCCTTGCGTTCGGGAATAGCTCCTACCACAGGGAACGAGGGCCTGCTCTGAACAAGGAAGTCACACAAACTCTCAACGAGCAAGAGGAGGGGACCACGGGGCACGCAGGCTGCGCCAGGACCCAGGACACCTGGGAAGACGGCGGGCTCGGCCAGGCCTTCAGGGGCACGCCATCACGCATCTGAATAAGAACCCGTAAGAGCAGGTGAACGGGAAGGGCTCAGGGAGGCCGCTAGGAGGCCCTGGAAGCAGACGCGCACGGCTCTCCCGTCCTGCTGCTTCAGGCCTCCAAGTCCTGGCCGTCCGACACCGACATCTGGGCCTGCATTCGTCCTCTTGGCATTTTCTGATGTGCCGCTGACCCTCACTGTACTTTTAATCAGCTGGTGGCATTTTTTTTTTTTTTTGACAGTTTCCTTGTTACCAGCATCTCTGGATTTTTCTTTATCTTTTTTTTTTTTTTAATTTATTTATTTGAAAGAGTTACAGAGAGAGGTAGAGACAGAGAGAGAGAGGTCTTCCATCTGCTGGTTCACTCCCCAGATGGCCACAACAGCGGAGCTGCCATCTTCTGCTTTCCCAGGCCACAGCAGAGAGCTGGACTGGAAGAGGAGCAGCCGGGTCTTCAGGCCAGGGCGTTAACCCGCTGCGCCACAGCGCCGGCCCTGGGACCTCTATCCATATCCAGGCCTACCTTTCAACTCAGAAGTTGCACACACATGCATTCCATGTTGTAAAGAATACAGCAGGTTACAAAGAAGCATGTGAAGTATCAGCTCACACGTGTGTGTGTGTGTGTTCATACAAACACATATCAAAGCTTAACTGTGCAGCAGGCAAAGCTGCCGCCTGCAGTGCTGGCATCTCATGTTGGCAATGGTTCGGGTCCCAGCTGCTCCACTTTCATCCAGCTCTCTGCTGTGGCCTGGGAAAGCAGTGGAAGATGGCCCAAGTCCTTGGGCCCCTGCACCCACGTGGGAGACCTGGAAGAAGCTCCTGGCTCCTGGCTTTGGATTGGCCGTTGCAGCCACTTGGGGAGTGAACCAGCGGATGGAAGACCTTCTCTCTGCCTCTGCCCCTCTGTAATTCTGTTTTTATTTTTTTTTAAAGATTTATTTATTTAATTGAAAGTCAGAGTTACAGAGAGGAGAGGCAGAGAGAGAGGTCTTCCATCCGCTGGTTCACTCCCAAGTGGCCGCAACAGCCGGAGCTGCGCCCATCCGGGCCATTGCAGAGAGTGGGATGGGAAGTGGAGCAGCCAGGTCTCAAACCGGTGTCCGTGTGGGATGCTGGCGCTTCAGGCCAGGGTGCCACGGCGCCAGCCCCTCTGTAACTCTGTTTTTCAAATAAATAAATCTTAAAAAAAACCTCAACTGCTTGTCTCTTGTGAAGTTTTGTTTTTTCTTCTGTTTTTGCTTACATGTATTTTTAATGAACACCTATGTCTCTCTCACACAAAGTACAAGGTTTTTTTGTTTGTTTGTTTGAAAATAAGTAAGCATGAAACTGGCTGGTGCTGTGGTGCGCTGGCATCCCACATGGGCGCCGGTTCTAGTCCCGGCTGCTCCTCTTCCAGTCCAGCTCTCTGCTGTGGCCTGGGAAGGCAGTGCAGGATGGCCCATGTGCTTGGGCCCTGCACCCATGGGAGACCAGGAGAAGCTCCTGGCTTCAGATTGGCGCAGCTCCAGCTGTTGTGGCCACTTGAGGAGTGAACCCATGGAAGGAAGATCTCTCTCTCTCTCTCACTGTCTGTGACTCTACCTGTCAAATAAATAAATAAAATCTCAAAAAAAAAAAAAAAAGTAAGCATGAATAATTCCGCAACCAGCTTAACTGGGCAATGGGGGCAGACTAAACTCTCCAAAGAACTATAAAAGAAAAGTAAATTTCTTTTTTTTTTTTACAGGCAGAGTGGACAGTGAGAGAGAGAGACAGAGAGAAAGGTCTTCCTTTGCCGTTGGTTCACCCTCCAATGGCTGCTGCTGCCGGCGCACCGCGCTCATCCGATGGCAGGAGCCAGGTGCTAGGTGCTTTTTCCTGGTCTCCCATGGGGTGCAGGGCCCAAGCACTTGGGCCATCCTCCACTGCACTCCTGGGCCACAGCAGAGGGCTGGCCTGGAAGAGGGGCAACCGGGACAGAATCCAGAGCCCCGACAGGGACTAGAACCCGGTGTGCCGGCGCCGCAAGGTGGAGGATTAGCCTGTTGAGCCACGGCGCCAGCCAGAAAAGTAAATTTCTAATCATCTTTGGAAACTGTAGCCAGAAGAATAAAACTGGCAGTTAAAATAAACCAACCAAAAAAACCAAAACCAAACAAACAAAGAGCTGCTGTCTCATTTCTGGCCGTCGAGGAGGGCGTCCCCTTTGCTCCTGAGCCAGCTGCCCGATCCGCGGTGGAGCACAGGTGGACAGCACCGTGCGAGCCCCCTTCCTGACGCCGGGGCCAGGCTCTGCGCGTGAGCGAAGCCACACACCTGGTACCTAGTGTCCTGCTGAGGTACTGCAGGCCAGGGCACGTCCTGGGCCTGGACTCATAGCCACAAGATGTGGAGCTCAGAAGGGCTGGTGCCACGCCCGTCCTCAGGCCGATCTCCAGGCACATGCTGTGGCCCCGGAGGCTAACCAGCAAGTCACCCAGGACCTGCATGCAAGGCTACAGACCACAGCCCTTACTCAGTAAGACACGGTTAACGTGGAGGGATTTCCAGAGCAAGGAGGACACATCTTCAGTTAGACCACGTCCAGACACGGACAGGAGAGTCCGCACCACTGCTGCTCCTCCATTTCCAGACTGGGGGCCTCTCGGGATGAAATGACCTGAGCCCGAGGCCAGCGTCACCTCTGCAGGGGACTCGAGCTTCGCTGGCAGGCCCGGGGGCCCACCTGTCACCGCTCTCCAGCCTGCACGTCACCCCCTCTACAGACTGACACGTGGCTGACAGACTGACAGAAGGCCCGGGGGATGCAGCTAGGCGAGGGCAAGGCCTCCTGAAGGATGGGGGAGGCACCGAGCCGGGGGGGAGGGCGGTGGGGCGGGAAATGAAGGTGGCGCCTGAGACGGCTGCAGGCTGAGCGGGAATGAGAGCGGAGGAGGCAGAAGGACCAAGCTGAGTCCAACGGGCATGGACTCAGGAGTGGGGTTCCCGTGTGCACCTGGCAGTCTGGTGCACTTCTCGCCCACACCCCGTCCTGCCTGCAAGAGCAGCTGGGGGCACAGCTCTGCCGGGAAAGCCCTCCTGCCAAGTCAGCACTGCACCATCCCGGGCAGTGGGGAGCCCTCAGGGCAGCCCTGCCTTAGGTGCAGCTCCACATCCCCCCTCTCCCACCACAGCCCCACCCCTGTCTACCCACCAGGATCACTCTGGCCTCCTGGTCTCCAGCAGGCCTACTCCCGGGACCCTGGTTCAAAGGACACCCTTCCCTGGGGGTCTCAGGTCACGGCTCTGGGGCGAGTTCTCCCTGGTGCAGTATCTTCAACCCAGTCAAGCAAGGGCGGGGCCAAGCATGTTTGCTTTGCTCAGCTCCCACTGGTCAGCCTCGCATGTAACGAAGACCAAGGTGCACACAGTCCCATGGGCACCCTCCTGCTCAGAGATGGACAGCTGAGTCATCGGCACAGGGGTGCAGGATGGCCAGCAGAGGAGCTGCCCGGAGGAACGAGGTTATTAAGACACACACTGGGGCCGGCGCTGTGGCGTAGCGGGTAAATCCGCCGTCTGCAGCGCTGGCATCCATATGGGCACCGGTTTGAGTCCCGGCTGCTCCACTTCCCTGGGAAAGCAGTAGATGACCCAAGTCCTTGGACCCCTGCACCCGCGTGGGAGACCTGGAAGAAGTTCCTGGCTTGGACTGGCGCAGCTCCAGCCGTTGCGGCCAATTAGGGAGTGAACCATCAGATGGAAGACCTCTCTCTCTCTCTCTCTCTCTCTGCTTCTCCTCTCTCTGTGTAACTATGACTTTCAAAACAAATAAATAAATCTTTTAAAAAAAAGAAAAAAGAGATGCAGTGAAGAGGCGCAGAGTGAGAACAGCCAGGCTCACGGCCGCTGGGCCCCCCACCGCGCCCACTGGAGACAGCCACGACGGGGACCACCTGGATCAGAGCATCAAACACAGCAGCAGAGACATTTCCCCCAGGGTATCAGACCCGAGAGCCCCAACCCCAAGGCTGGGTCAGTTCTCCCGAGACAGTGGCGTTCCCTGCGGCCGCTCTGCCCACATCATGGCCAGTCTGGGCAGGGGAAGCAGGCAGAGCCGAGCGGACAGAACCTGAGGCCTCAGCTGTTGCTTTCACTGTCCGAACCCCCTTCAAGCGATATAAAGAAGATACAAAGCAGAATCCCAAAGTCAATACAAGTGTTTAGAGCCTCTGTTTGGAACTAGCCACACCACAATTCCCTTCCAATCCTATAAACGAGCTCAGAGGTGGGGAGGGGCGTGTGCCCCATAGGCTGCATCTGGACAAGGGTCGACAAGCGGCCCCCAGGCAGGGTGCGTGACCACCCTCCCCGTCCCCAGGGGCTCACCAACTAGCATACCTGGCATCCTTGATGCGCTCATTGGCTTGATAATAGCCGGCAATCACATAGCTATTGTCTTTGCACCAGGAATCAATCTGCAATAAGAACAGAAATTGGGAAGAAAAGGTGAATGAGGGCTACTCCCTCCCGGACAAGTCAGGGCAAGCACAACCTCACCCAGCTTCCCTCCCAGAAGAAAGCGAGGCGGGGCTCAGAGGAAAACTCAATCCCACATCCCTCCCCCAGCCCCAGGCCAGGCCACACAGACAGCACCCCCCCCCCCCGGGGGGGGGGGGCTGCAATGCTGGACACAGGGGACCACTTCCTCCCCAGCCCCTCCGGACGAGGTTTTGAAGTCGGTACAGGCATGCGCGAGCACACTTCACCTCCAGTGTCTCCTGTGCCGCTCTACAAACCCACTGTCCTCACCAGATCCACGCTGCAGCGCTAATGCATTAGAAACAGCAAAAGGTCATCCTGTCTTGCCTCAACAGAATTTTAATAGCCACAACAAATTCTAGCCTCAATCTGCTGAAGAGGAAGCAAACGGATACGTTTTTATTTTTCTATTTTTATTGTTTTGCTGTGAAGCAACTGGTTGCAAAAGTGAGTGTCCGTGTGTGCTTCAGAGTACAGCCTCTCGCGCTCCGTCCTGAATTCAGGGCCAGGACTCTGCCGTCTCTACGTTCTGCTCGTCTACCCCGATGAGCACGGCTACGCCCCCACATGAGGACAACGGCGCCTTCCCCGTGGCTTTGCAGCAAACCACTGCTCACGACCCAGGGGCTCTAGAAACCTGTGCCGCTGCTTCCATTGGCTTCTCGACTCCGCTCCAGGCAGCGCCGCAGGGCCGGGCTCTAGGTCTGGGACTCGGCCCGGGCCCTGATCCTCAGGGCAGGGAAGCCGGGAGGGGCCCTGGTGTCTGCCGACCTGGACATCTCCACCTGGCTCTCGGGGCAGTGGTGTTTACGGCCACTCAGACTGGTGGCCACCTCATTTTCTCACAGCCCTCGGGACAGCTATGGACAAGGCACCTTGTGAACTGACAGGTCAGGCGTCCCGGATGGGACACAGGCTGTGCCCCTTCTGGAGGTGCGGGGAGAATCTGTCTACCTGCAGAAGCTGCCCACGTCCTGGGGCCTGTGGCTGCAACGCTGACCTCTGCTTCCAGCCCCATCTGCTGACCCCTACCCTAACTGCCTCTTAAAAGGGCCCGGGGATTCCTCTGGGCAAACACGGAGAATCCAGGCACCACTGCCGTCTGTGGTGACTGCAAGTCCAACAACCATAAAGAGGGCAAGGGCAGGGGCCTGGCCAGAGGGGCTCCACTCCTCAACCTGCCACGCACCCAGACCCCCAGGCGGTACGCTGCAGGCCTTCCTGCCTGCGGCGACACGCAGGGCGGAGGGACCACTGTGCCCGGAGAAGCCAAGTCCCGCCGTCAGCTGCACTTCCCAGGGACCAGGAGCTCCCGCGGGGGCATCCGGACACTGGTAACATCATGTGAGGCCACACTGCTGGGGTTTACTTAAGTGTGGCCTTCCGTCGCCACGGCAGAGCCGGACCAAATGACTTCACAGGCTTCGCACCGCCGGCAGCCTGGACGGGCCTCACCTGAGCTACAGCTGCACAGGAGCTTTTGTGGAGAAAATGGAAGGGGAACCGAGCCGGTGCCCCTCTCCCCGGTGGGCACACAGATACACTAGAGGGCACGGGGGGTGTGGGAGATGCCAGGGTGGGGGCCAGGAACCCGAGCCGGTGCCCCTCTCCCCGGCGGGCACACAGATACACTAGAGGGCACGGGCACGGGCACGGGGGGGGGGGCGTGGGAGATGCCGGGCGGGGGCAGAGGGGAGCGTCCGGGCCTGAGACTGCAGGCGGGAGGCGGCCATCTGGGGGCTCCCAGCAGAGCTGCCCCGGGGCACAGAAGAGGCTTACAGAAACAGCAGGCCCACGCTAATTTTCCTCCTAACGTTTTATGGGTTTTTGCTATTAGGAATAATTCCTTTGCTACTTACGTCATAGGTTATAAGGATAAACAAGATAATAGGCATAAGTACTTAAAAAAAACCCCAAAAGCCTCCAGAGACGCATGGATTTTTTAAAATGGAAAATTATAATGAAAAGCCTCCTTAGGAATCCCATGTTGGTCCGAGGGACTGCAGGTCAAGCCAGTCTTCCCCATTTAGCAAAATAATTCCGGCACGGGGTTCCCGGAGAGCAGGGAGCCAGGAGCACAAGGCCTGGGTCCAGGCGCCCGGCCGAGGTGCCGCCTCCTGCAGGCGAGAGCCCGGTGGAGCGCGGCTCTGCACACCCAGCTCTGCCGCCTCCAGGGTCTCGCCACTAAGTCCAAAGGTCAACACCCGACCGGCTTAATGAGGCTGCGACCTGCTCAGACAGGCTGGAGTTGTGCAGCCCCCTAGAGGTCGTCCACTGGCACTGCACCGGCATCTCCCCTCAGCTGTGGAGGCTGTCACCTGGCTTTGGCGATTTTTTTTAAAAAGAAAGTTTTACTTATTTTTTAAAGATTTGAAAGTTACAGAGAGAGGGAGAGACAGAACTTTCATCCACTGGTTCACTCCCCAAACGGCCACAACGGCTGGAGTCGGGCCAGGAGCCACAGCCAGGCAGGACAACACTGGGGCAGTGGAGTTCCCGGCCGAGGAGCCCCAGGGAGCCCGGCTTGGCCCGACACGGACACTGCTGGACTGTCTCCCCAGCCAGAGCCCGTGTGGGGCGGTGCTGGGGGCCTGCAGTCTGGAAGCGGCAGGGGCACACCCAGAGCAGCCCCCCACGCTCCGGCCTGCGTTCTGAGCCCAGGTCCCCCGGGCTCCGTCCTCCCCAGGGAGGGTTTGCAGGCAGCTCTGCTCCGCGGGGAACACCTGTGTACGGCGACACAAACGCACTGTGCACGGCTCACGTTGGCATGGCTGATCCTCTCAAGCACGGCTCCCACCGCGTACGGGAGGAGGCCAGCTCTGAGCAGGGACTTGGGACAGGAAGGCTGAGTGACGCGGGCGCAGGCCTGGATGGAGGCGCTCCGCGGCCCCTGCCATCGCTCTCCGTCCACACACCTGCCACAGGCAGGGCGGCTTCCCCTCCGTGCAGGGCCCCAGCGAGGCTCACGGGCTCCCACCTCTGTCTCAGGCCCGTCTGTCCATCCATCCTCACACCCATGTTCAACCTTCACTGCCAGGACTTCCCCGAGTGACCACCTCAGGAGAAGGCATCCCCCCCCCCCCCGTTTCCCTAGGAACGGCACCACCATGAGCCAGAGACACAGGTGTCACGGTCACCTCCCCTCCCCCAGGCCAGCGGGACACAGCGTGGTCAGCCACCTCCCGGCTTCTGGTCTCGGTGTACCCATTCCCAAAGTTGTTTTTAAAAAAAAAAAAAAAAACATTATTTTATTCACTTGAAAGATTACAGAGAGGGAGAGAGGGGAGGGAGAGGTGAGGGGAGGGGAGGGAGAGAGGGAGATGGAAGGAGAGGGGGAGGGGCAGAGGGAGATCTTCCACCTGCTGGTTCACTCCCCAGATGGCCGCAACGGCCAGGACTGGGCCAGACCCCAGCCAGGAGCTTCTTCCGGGTCGCCCGTGGGCGCAGGACCCAGGCACTCGGGCCAGCCTCTGCTGCTGTCCCAGGTGCATCAGCAGGGAACGGTTTGGAAGTAGAGCAGCTGGGACTCGAACCAGTGCCAATACGGGATGCTGGCGACGCAGGCAGCAGCTTCACCCCCACCCCCAGTGCCGGCCCCTCCCCAACACACTCTTGATGAAGGCTGGAGCCACCGCTGACACAAATCTGAGAGGCTCCCGCTGCCCTGAGGAGGTGCCCAGCACCCCCGGCCTCACGACACGGCCCTGTGGGAGCACGCTGCCCACGCTCTCTCTCCTGGCCCGGCCCTGTGGGAGCACGCTGCCCACGCTCTCTCTCCTGGCCCTGCCCCCCCGCTGCCCGTCCCCCCAGGGCTGCCCCCCGCTGCCCGTCCCCCCAGGGCTGCCCTCCGCATGCCCGTCCCCGCCCAGTGCTGCCCCCCCGCTGCCCGTCCCCCGCCCAGTGCTGCCCCCGCTGCCCGTCCCCATGCCCGTCCCCCCCCCAGGGCTGCCCTCCCCATGCCCGTCCCCCCCCCAGGGCTGCCCTCCCCATGCCCGTCCCCCCCCCAGGGCTGCCCCCCGCATGCCCGTCCCCGCCCAGTGCTGCCCCCGCTGCCCGTCCCCATGCTCGTCCCCCCCCCAGGGCTGCCCTCCCATGCCCGTCCCCCCCCAGGGCTGCCCCCCGCATGCCCGTCCCCCCAGGGCTGCCCCCCGCATGCCCGTCCCCCCAGGGCTGCCCCCCGCTGCCCGTCCCCCCCAGGGCTGCCCTCCGCATGCCCGTCCCCCCAGGGCTGCCCCCCGCTGCCCGTCCCCCCAGGGCGCCCCCCGCTGCCCGTCCCCCCAGGGCTGCCCTCCCCATGCCCGTCCCCCCAGGGCTGCCCCCCGCTGCCCGTCCCCCCCCAGGGCTGCCCTCCCCATGCCCGTCCCCCCAGTGCTGCCCCCCGCTGCCCGTCCCCCCCAGTGCTGCCCCCCGCTGCCCGTCCCCCCCAGGGCTGCCCCCCCGCTGCCCGTCCCCGCCCAGTGCTGCCCGTCCCCATGCCCGTCCCCCCCAGGGCTGCCCTCCCCATGCCCGTCCCCCCCCCAGGGCTGCCCCCCGCTGCCCGTCCCCCCCAGGGCTGCCCTCCCCATGCCCGTCCCCCCCCCAGGGCTGCCCCCCGCTGCCCGTCCCCCCCAGGGCTGCCCCCCGCTGCCCGTCCCCGCCCAGTGCTGCCCGTCCCCATGCCCGTCCCCCCCCAGGGCTGCCCTCCCCATGCCCGTCCCCCCCCCAGGGCTGCCCCCCGCTGCCCGTCCCCCCCAGGGCTGCCCTCCCCATGCCCGTCCCCCCCCCAGGGCTGCCCCCCGCTGCCCGTCCCCCCCAGGGCTGCCCCCCGCTGCCCGTCCCCCCAGGGCTGCCCTCCCCATGCCCGTCCCCCCCCCAGGGCTGCCCTCCGCATGCCCGTCCCCCCAGGGCTGCCCTCCCCATGCCCGTCCCCCCCCCAGGGCTGCCCCCCGCATGCCCGTCCCCCCAGGGCTGCCCCCGCTGCCCGTCCCCATGCCCGTCCCCCCCCCAGGGCTGCCCCCCGCTGCCCGTCCCCCCAGGGCTGCCCCCCGCTGCCCGTCCCCCCCAGGGCTGCCCCCCGCTGCCCGTCCCCCCAGGGCTGCCCCCCGCTGCCCGTCCCCCCAGGGCTGCCCCCGCTGCCCGTCCCCCCAGGACTGCCCCCCGCTGCCCGTCCCCCCGCTGCCCGTCCCCCTCTCCGGGCCCCGGCTCCCCGCACAAGGCTGCTGGGGAACCAGCCGCTGCCGGCCTCTCCTGAGCTCCCTCGGCTGCTCCCTCGAGCCCGTGTCCGGCCCAGCAGTGACGGCGACTCGGCTCAGCCCGCGCTGTGCCCGGCGCCCTCGGGCCGGACCCCGCACCCCGCCTCGCCTTCCGGGCAGCCCCGGCGCAGGGGTGTCCAGCGACCGCCGCCCCTGCCGGCGAGCGCGGGGGGCGCCCCCGGCCGCGTCTTACCAGGGTCAGGGCCACCTCCAGCATGGGGGCGAGGGCCAGCGTGCCGTGGAACAGGGGGATGCAGTCCACGAAGAGGGTGTGGTGCGCGCCCGCGCCGCCCAGGGGCAGGTGCTCCTTGCGCGGCTTCTGCTTCTCGGCCACCAGCAGGCCGTTGACGGCGCAGTGCGGGTACTTGGCGCCGTGCAGCAGCATCTTGCAGTAGGCCTGGGTGGTCAGCTTCACGCCGGGCATGCTGACCCGGGCCGGCCCCGAAGGCCGCGGCCGCGCGGCTGAGGCCTGGGCCCGCTGCCCGGCCGCGCGGCGCCGCACCGGGGCGCGGGCGAGGGGGAAGCGACCGCCTGGCTCGGCCACGGGCCGGCGAGGCCCCGCAGGCGGCCCGGCTCGGGCCTGGGCTCACGCCTCGGAGGAGCCGCCGCTGCCGCCGCCGCCGCCGCCGCCGCCGCCGCCGCCGCCGCCGCCGCCTCGGACTCCGCTCGCGCCCCCGGCCGGCACCTGCCGGAAAGCATCCCGGCCGGCGTTTTTACGACGTTCGCGGCGCATGCCCCTTCCGCTCCCCGGCGACCTCTGCGCAGCCCGGGGAGGCGGGGCCTCGCCGCGTCCCGTGGTGCTTCGCGGCGCGGCCTCGCTCTCTTCCGGTCGCGGCAGCCGGGGCGTAGAGGGCGGTCGCGGCGGGCAGGGTCGGCGGTCCGGGCAGGTGAGGCTCGAGGGCAGCGGGCGCCGGGCCGCGAGCAGGGCCGCTCCGGGCCGGGGGCGGGGGCCGTGGGGCCGCGCGCCGGCGGCCGGGCGCCCGCTGGACACGGCGGTGGGCCTGGGTCTCCGGTGACATTGAGGCCGCCCGGCGGGGGTCGGGCTCGAGGGGCTGCCGGGCCGCAGCCCCGTGCTGGCGCGATCGCCCGGGCCTGCTCCCCTTGCCTCGCGGCGGCTGCCCGCGGGCTCGGACGGTGTGACCTTGGGGGCCGCGGGCAGCGGGGAGCGGGCCCGGCGAGGGCGGCGCTGACGTCACGCTCAGGCTGGGGCCGCCCCGGGGCGGGGGTGGGCGTCCTCCGAGGAGGGGGGTCCCGGAGCCGGGGCGTGGAGCCCAGGGAGGGCCGGGTCATCCCGGTCACTCCGCTGCCGCCGGGCGGGCGCGCGGCCGCGTGGTGCGCCGGCGGCTTCCTGGTCGGGCCCCGTGATCGGTGTTTGCTGGGGGGTCGCGGCCGTGGCCGGCCCGAGCTGCCCGCGTGCGCCGGCGCCCAGGGGAACGTGCTGTCCCTGTGTTTCAGGATGTTGGCCACCAGGGTGCTGAGCCTCGTCGGCAGGCGGGCGGTGTCCACCTCCGTGTGCGCGCGGGCGCACGGTAAGTGACGCGCGGCCGGGCCCGGGCCCGGTGTCCAGGCAGGACCTGTCCCCCCGCCCTCGGCCGCTTCCCCGAAGGACCCGCTGCCGTCCTGGCCACGGCACTTGGCGAGTGTCCCCCCCGCGCCCGGACGGCGCAGGTCTGGCTCTGCCTCCCCCGGAGCGTGTCTGCCGCAGGCCCCGAGGCGCGGAGGGGGACCCTGCGCAGAGGCCCAGCTGAGGGAGGCCCGGGGCGGGGCGGTGAACCCGGACAGCGGGGCTGGGGTGGGCTGTGGGGGAGGCTCTGAAGCAGTTACTCCCGCAACAGCACCTAAGCCCCCGGCGGCGGCGGATTCGCCTGCTTCCCGTGGGGTGCCCGCCCGGTCTCCGCTGCTTCCCGCCTGGTTTGGCTTTGCTTGGGGAAGGCAGGGGAAGGCCGCGCGCTCGGGACGGCTGGCACACGGGAGCTCTCGCGCCCCTTCGACCCTGGCTGTCTTCCTAAGAGCCAGCGTCCCTGTGCTTAGACGGGCTTAGCTTTAGGCTTTTTTCTGAACAAGAAACAGTCTTTAAAGGCAGAACGTAAAAGGAGGGACAATAAAAATACTCAAGGAAGGAAAGAGCACAGCGCTGCTCCGCGCTCACTCCTTCCGAGGGCGGCTTTGGCGCTCAGCCATCGTGCGCATCAAAGGAAGCTGATCCAAGCCTCTACCTGAAACAAAGCTTTCAAATACAAAGACACTGTTTTTATTTGTGAATCAGAAACTGTAAGCAGCCACAGGCGGAAGTTAGAGTTGATGTCGAGACGCAGTCGGTCTGAGACTCCACCCCTCCGCCTCGCGGTGGACTGTGCCAGACGTCGGTCTCGTGTGCCGGGCACGAGCCAGACGCCATTTACGTATTTTTAAGAGACTGCAGCAGTCTGTGGTCTGCGCTCGGATACCAAATGTCCGAACGACGCTTAGCATTTCGCAGGGGCCGCATCGTGCCCGGTGACCCCGGCCCCTGGTGCTCGTCCCTGGGGAGGAGCACGGCTCAGGGGACTGTTCCCAGGTGACTCCTGGAGGACGCAGAAGCTCCGCCCCGCTCACTCCGCAGATGCGCGCCGCAACCCAGGCCGGGCCTGAAGGAAGCCCAGAGCCTGGTCTCCGCCTGGTCTCCCTCGCGGTGGCAGGAGCCAGTCCACGGGGCCATCGCTGCCGCAGGGACTGAGCCCAGGCGCTCGGCCAGGGAACGGGGCGGGGGGTTCCTCCCCGACCAGCTGAACTCCATCCCCGCGTCTTCGTGCTGCTTGGTCTCGGAACCTTTATGAGTTTGGCATGGTTTTGTTCTTCAGTTGGAATCCCTTCTAGAAAGGCCTCACTGTATCTCCTGCCCAGGGGACCCTGGGAGCCCTGGCCGACCGGCACGGTGACGGGCGGGGCTGCCGAGTCTCGGTCCTGGTTTGTGGCTCCCCCTGTCGAGCGTTCACAGCCAGCCCTGTGGTTTCAGGGAGTGTTGTGAAGAGTGAGGACTATGCTCTCCCGAGCTACGTGGACCGGCGGGACTACCCCCTGCCCGACGTGGCCCACGTGAAGCAGCTGTCTGCCAGCCAGAAGGCCCTGAAGGAGAAGGAGAAGGCCGCATGGAGCAGCCTCACCAGGGACGAGAAGGTCGAGCGTGAGTACTGCTCGGGGCAGCCCAGGGCTCGGGTGTGTCTGCGTGAGTGGGTGTGTGTGTGTGAGACGGTGACTGTGGCCCGTGTGTGAGATTGTGCTTGTGAAAGACGGACGGTGACTGTGGGATGTGTCTGTATGAGAGATGGTGTGTGTGTGAGACGGTGACAGTGGGACGTGTGTGTGTGTGTGTGTGTGTGTGTGTGAGATGGTGACTGGCTATCCAGGGGCCACTGCTGGGGTCCTGAGTGACTGGCTGGGACCCAGTTTCTGTGCTCTGGAGCCATCTTCGGTGTGTTGCCGAGTGCTCTGGCAAGAAGCTGGGTTGGAAGGGGGCAGCCGGGACTCAGGCGGCGCTGCTGTGGGACGCTGGCGAACAGGCAGAGGCTTCCCCCGCCGCGCGCAGCCCTGGCCTGGGGGGGGGGTGCTGTTTTCAGCGGGAGGAGCAGTGGGGGTGCACTCCACTCTGCCCGCAGCAAACAGCTGGCCCCCCTGTGTCACAGTGTATCGCATTCAGTTCAACGAGAGCTTCGCCGAGATGAACCGGAGCACGAATGAGTGGAAGACGGTCGTGGGCACGGCCCTGTTCTTCATCGGCTTCACCGCCCTCATCCTGATCTGGGAGAAGCACTACGGTGAGTAGGGAGGTGGGCGGAGCCTGGATGCGGGGGGCCGGGCTGGGCACCACCCTCGAGCCAGAGTCGGGGTTATTTTGTGTCTGAGGCCACTGGGCCAGCTAAGGTTGTGGGAGATAAACATGAGGAGAGGCCGAGCGAGCCGGCCGTCGTGGCCGTGCCGTGACGTGAAGTACTGCACACTGCACACGGTCTAGTAGGTCTTCACCTGCCCGCCTGTCACCAGGATGCCGTAGTTCAGCAGGGAGAGGGACTCATTCCTGCACCGTGGCTCAGCGCGGGCCTGGGTGGCCTGGCCCCTGCGTCACACGCAGCGTCTCCCGGGTTCCCTGGGCGCAGAGCGGGCACGTCGCTGTGCCTCTGGGTTCTAAGTGGGTGAGTGTCCTCCCTGTGTCCCTTCCCCTGCGCTGCACACGAGCCTGTGCAAGATACGCTGCGTACAGCTCACTTATTTTTAGCTTTTTACCAACAAAAGAATAATTAAAAGTCAGAGTTGGGAGTGCCTAGAAACAGAAGCCCCGTATGGGTGGGCTCAGGGCAGACGCTGTGCTGACCCAGTCGCCGGCCCCCAAGGCATGGGCTCAGGACCACTGTGCAGGGTGGCTTCATGGATCCCCTTTGACCCGCAGTGTACGGCCCCATCCCGCACACCTTCGACAAGGAGTGGGTGGCCATGCAGACCAAGAGGATGCTGGACATGAAGGTCAGCCCCATCCAGGGCTTCTCCGCCAAGTGGGACTACGACAAGAACGAGTGGAAGAAGTAGAGTTCGCTGCCGCGGGCCCTCGCAGCGCTGCGCACGCACAGCAAACCCACGTCAGACGGCGCCAGTCCTACTCCCGCCCGTGTCCCCGAGGTCCTCTTGGCCGAGAGCTAAATGCAAGTGTCTGTATTTAAAACAGTAGATGTCTCCCAGGCGTCCAAAGTAAACGTATACTGGCTCTACCTGAAGTGAGTCTCGTACCTTAGGTTTGTGCTAACCGCTGGCTGGGACACTCCTCCCCCACAGTGGCGGGCCAGGGTTGGCTGCCCGACTGGCTCCTGCTTCCAGCTTCCTGCCTCTGTGGGCCCCGGGAGGCCGGTGTAACGGCTCAAGTGGCTGGGTTCTTGCCACCCACATAGGAGGCCTGGATTAGTCTGGTTCCTGATGGGCTGCTGTAGGCACAGGGCAGTGAACCAGCAGCAGGAACTTCTTGATATGGGCAGTGTTGGGGGTTTGGCAAGAGGTTTTTAAAAGTAAAATCCCATTACAGTAGGCAGGCTGATGGGGATCCCCGGGAGCCACTTCTGGAAGTGGTCAGGCTCCAGAGTGGGCAGCCAGGTGCTGAGCGCCCGACTCGGGTCTGGTGGATGGGTTGTCCCTGGCAACCCTGAAGAGCCACAGCAGGGCACAGATGCGCCCTGGCCAGGACAAGGGCTCTGAGGCACTTGGGTCCTGGTCCACCCACGCGCCAGTCCCCTGAACAGGACGAGCCCTGGAGCCTCCTTGGGAGTGGCAGGATGGCCGTGCCACAGGGCTGCCTGTCTGCCTGAGTGGGAGGAGAGAGTGACCCTGGGGAGGCCCACTTAGAACCGGGCTCTCGGAGCTGAGCAGGGGAATGAAATGGGAAAGGACTTGAGGTAGCTGAGGGTTTGCACTAAACCCAGGCACATCAGGGGCACTGCCCAGATACAGCGTGCCCACAGCTGCACCCTCGACCCCGTCCTCCGAGGCAGCCTGGAGGAACGCCTGGTGTTTTCCCGCGAGGCTGCATGTGGGCCGACGTGCCTGAGCTGGCCCTGACTTCCCCGACCCTGCCAGGAACCCCCTCCTCCCGGCCAGCCCAAGAGGAAGGTGACCCCTGCTACTCAGGCCCCTCTGACTCCCGGGCTGCCCGCTCTGCAGTAGCACTGCGTGCAGGCACCCCGGCGTGTCCCCGTCCCGTCCCTCACACTGTCAGGACACGTGCCACAGAGGAAGGTCTGAGCCGGCCTCTCCCCCCGTGGGAGTCAGGCCCCACTCCACTCCGCAGGGCCCACAGAGGGGCTGCTATAACCCAGGGGACTCAGGCTGGGTTGGTTATGCCCGAGCAGCTCCTCATAAGGCGGGGTCGCAGCCAGAACGGCTCTGCACGCCGTCTCCCCGTCTCGCCTGCCGGGAAGCGTGGCTGAGGCCCTCGTCCTGGTTTGCAGGTCAGACCAGCGGCTGTTTCGGCTTGGTGAGGCGGAGCTTCAGCGTGGGTGACTGTGGATTTTTACCGTGGTCTGCAGGAGCCTGGGCCAGGCCCCTCCTGCGTTTTATTCAACAGCGCCCAGGAGCCTGCTCTCTCCCTTTCCTAAACTGCCAGCTGTCTTCTGGTTCAGAGTCCAAAATCCTGCTGCCAACTTCTGTTCCTGCCTTTGTGCCAGTTCAGTGGGAACCTGGAGGGAGCAGGCTTACTGTCTGGAGTCCACCCGAGGCCCTCAAGTGGGGTCCACCCCGGTGCCCTTCGTGGCTCACCCCTGGGCCGTGAGGTCTAACACTGCTGGGCTCACAGGAGACACAAGTGAAATGTAAATGAATAAAATAACCAGAAACTAACAGGCTGTGAAGGGGAGGAGAGGATGTTGGGGGAGGGCTGGTGGGCGGAGCCTGACTGGAAGGAGGCGCGGTGGGAGGTGGTTACACCGGAAGGAGGGTGGTTTACTCCACAGAGGCTGCTTCCTGTGTCCCTGCCTTCGTGGGTCTCCATGGCCAATACAAGAGGCCAGTAGAGCCGGGTCCCTCCGTCAGGGAACTGAGGCACGGACGTGGGGCTGGCTCCTTCCGTCGCCACACACAGCGGCTCACTGGCAGGGATTCTGGTTCCCATCTCCACACCCGCTCTGCTGCTGGGAACTGACTGGAGGGAATTCATGATTCTACAGGAGAGTGGCTCTAGTGACCGGTGGTGAGCTCGCCAGGACGGCTGGGCTCCTTTCTCAGCGGTGGGTGATCTAAGTGACCCTGATTCCCCGGGGAACCAACTCTACACATCCAGACTACCTAGAGCCCAGGGATTCTCCGGGTGCCTCTTGCGGGTTCAGTAGTAAAATGTAAGACTGCGCCCACGGCAGCCTTAGGGAAAGGAGCGGCAGGGCCCCCAGGGATTCAGATGGTCCATGGATCACACTTGGCTGAACTGGGAGCTGGAGCGTACCGCCTAGCGGAGACCCAGAGAGGGCACGGGAGTGAGGACCGCGGTGCCGTACGCACTGGCTTGCTCGTGCGTGTGTGTGTGTGGGGGGAGCGCGTGTATGCATCCAGTCTTTCCCGTGTCTTCCCTTTACACACGCTCGCTGGAGGCTACTGTGGTGTTCAGAAGAGACTCAGTCTGAGGAGTACTTAGCATGGCCCAGGGGTCTACACAGCGCTGTTAGCATTCAGTGGGTCCTCGTTTTGGGACAGGCGTGAGAACATCTTCCCTGACAGGTAGGGCACTTGCATCCTGTTTTGATGTTGTGTGGACGTTCATACACAGCCGGAAGCCTCAGCTCCGAGCCTGCCTGTGTGCACCCGGCTGATGCTGGGCTGGGAGGCGCACACTGCACTTCTGTGCAGCCGGCTCGGCCTCTGCCAGTGCCAGCGCCAGCTCCGGGGAGTCCGGAAGGCTGCAGAAGGAGGGTTTCTCTCCCCGTTTTCCTCTGAGCGTCTCACCTTGCCTCATCTGCTTTTTCTACTTCCTGGGCGTCCCCTCCAGCATGCATAAGCATACTCTAGCACGTGGTCCTCGTGGCCGGCTTCTTGCGGTCATGGTCCAGGTGAGGGCCATCCACGCTGCAGAACGCAGCAGTACTTCACTCCTTTCTACTGCCAAACCATCGTCCGCTCTGTGGGTGGTCCCCACCATCCGCTCTTGGAGGGGCACGTGTGGTCTCAGCTCCATCCACTGACTGAAGCGGCTGTGAGCCTGTCTTTGTGGGGTGTGCAATCCCACTTCCCTTGGCTACACACCCAGGACAACTGCTGGGTCTCAGAGCGGTTTTCCGTTTTTTGGGAAATGACTGAACTTTTCCAGTGTCCACACTACGGTGCCATCTCCCAGGAACCTGGCGTGGCTCCCACTGCTGAGAGGCACTGGCACAGGGACGGAGCTGTGTAGAGCAAGACCTAGGGTGCTGAGGTCCTTTTTGACCTTCCGTGCAATTCAGAGGCGTTAGGTGTTGGGGAGAAGCCCAGGGGTCTGTGGGCCCCCTGCAGTGTCACACGATGCTCTCCGTAAGAGGGGCTCCCCAGGAGGCTAATGTGTGCCTGTGTCTCTTATCACCCCTGAACTGTTAAACTGTTGAAGGACTCAGCTCGCAGGCATCTCCAGCGACAGGCGCCCTTGGGACCTGCATCTGATACTTGGGCTGCATTCTCAGCCCTGAGCAGCAGAGGGCGTGCTGCCCTAACCCATCCTGCCTGGAGAGCAAGGTCACTAAGCACGGTCACCCCGTCCCCCTCACTCTTGTCCTCTTCCCGTAGCACCTCACCCCGGGGTCTGACCACACCCACTACTCGCCAGGCAGTTGCCAGGGTCTCCTGACCTCCAGCACAATCCTCTTGCTTGAAGGGATGTCTTGGTGCAGGTGCTGCTCTGTGGACTGGAAGCTTCATTCCACCAAGGACTTTTTGCCTGGACTCTGGCTTGGCACAGACCTGAAGGCCAAGCGGGCCACTTACAAAGGGGTGAGGCTTGCCATGCTGGAAACGAGCCTTAGAGGGCCAGATGTGCGTGCCCTATGGCACTGCCCCCCTACTCCAAAGCACAGGACTTGGCCTTTGGCGCGGCCTGGCACAGGGGCTGGGTGTCTGGTCACTAGCCCTGTGTCCGGTCCTGGCTTCCTGCCTTGCATACATTACCTCCTCGCTCAGACCACAAGGCCATTATCCCCACCGAATGGATGCAGGGACAGAGGCAGAGCGACAGCGCCAGGGCCCAGCATGTGCCGCGTGGCTGCTTGGCTTGCACACCTCGTGCTGTGCCTGGCACACAGCAGGGGCTCACGGCTTCCTGAATAACCCACACGCCAGCCCCTAGGACGGGTCCATCTCTAACGACCTTCCCAGCATCGCGCCTTTTGTCCTTGCTACCGCCCCAAAGCCACATCACAAGTCAACAAGTCAACCCACCTGGCTCTGGTGGTCAGTTCCCTCCTGAGCCAGCCTGGCCCTGCACGGCAGGCAGCCCTTCCCTGGGACAGACGTGATAAAACCATTCCCTCGGGGCCGGCGCCGTGGCTCACTGGGTTAATCCTCCGCCTGCAGTGCCAGCATCCTACATGGGTGCCAGGTTCTAGTCCCGCTTGCTCCTCTTCCAGTCCAGCTCTCTGCTGTGGCCCGGGAGGGCAGTGGAGGATGGCCCAGGTGCTTGGGCCCTGCACCCCATGGGAGACCAGGAGGAAGCACCTGGCTCCTGGCTTCGGATCGGCGCAGCGCCGGCCGTGGCGGCCATTTGGGGGGTGAGCCAACAGAAGGAAGACCTTTCTCTCTGTCTCTCTCTCCCTGTACAACTCAGTCAAAAAAAAAAAAAAAAAAGCAGCAACCCATTCCCTCAGAAAAGGCAGCTGTGCAGTGCAAGCGCCCGGTTAACTCGGGTGCACCCGAGCCGCGGGCCTGGCTCTCAGCCCTGGGAGAGGGGAGGCCCCTTTAAGAACCTAGTGGGCACCTCGACGGATACTCTGAAAAATGGACATATTTGCACCAGAGTCACCCAAGTCTGGGCAGGCCTGAGGCGGAGCATGACCATGTGGCTCCGTGTTGCGTTTACCTGATCTGCTCACGACAGTGGCATGAAGCAGCCTTATTCTGTAACTTGCCGTCATGTAGGGAAAACTGACAAATTGGTAAACACAGGGCTTCTACAGCACACCCGGCAACTCACCTCTCCTGGAAACTCCAGTCCCAACGCGAGCGGCCTGGCTGCTCACGTGACTCGGAGGCTAGTCGTGGCTTCCCTCCTAAGGACACGGAGACTTTATCAGGAAATCCTCGAGGACAGAAGGCCTTAACTCCCATTTCTCAGCGCAGCCCGCACAGCGGAGCCGCCTGGGCAGCTCCTGGAGTTGCTGGTATCAGATGCATCTATTAATCATCCGAGACGCACCTGGAGGTTTCAAGTGTCCCCAGGCAATTCTAACACAGGTTCACACCACTGCGTTGGTTCCCAAGCCGGCCCAGCGTAAGCTCAGCTGGGAAGCTGGCTGAACACCCCAGTGTCCCAGCTCCAGCGCGGAGCTTCTGACCCAGGCTGCAGGGCAGTGAGTGCGAGGCCACAAGCCCGCAGGCGCTCGCAGAGGCACAGGGTGGGGGTCACCCCTCCCCCACGGAGCCTGCCAAGGGGCACCCAGCACCTGGGCTCTGGCATGCAGCCAGCTGCCATAGCCCAAGGGAACAGCAGGTGGCACCGCGCCTCCACGCTTGTCCTGCAGCCCCAAGGAGAGCAGTACTCTCCATTCGCAATTCACGGAAAATGGAAGGGGGCTTGTGGTCCCTGGACTATGGGACAGCGGCCTGACTGCCCTGCCATGGACATGCACGTGCAGAAAGTCTTGTGCTTGATCCCAGATCCCTGAGGATTGTGCACTTTGTTCTAGGCACTTTTTTTTTTTTTTTTTAAGATTTGTTTGCGAGACAGAAAAGAGAAAAGAGAGAGAGGTCTTTCATCTGCTGGTTCACTCCCCAAACGGCCACAGCGGCCAGGGCTGGGCCTGGCCAAAGCCAGAAGCTGGGAGTCCATCTGAGTCTCCCCTGTGGGTGGCAGGGGCCCACGTACCGAGCCCACCTTCTGCTCCTTTCCCGGGCACACTCGCACGGCGCTGGATAGGAACGGCAGCAGGGACTCAACCAGCAGCGGTGAACACGCGACGCCGGGCCTTGTATCTTAATAAAGAAACCACTCTTCCCACAAACGCCCAGCACCGCCGACCCCCGAGGAAGACGCGCTGGACCTGCGGACTTCGTAGTGCCGCACCCCCAGCAGGTCAGGGTCCTTTCCTGGCTTGAGCAGCTCAGGCACACGTGATGGGGCCACGCACGGACCTCCACACACACGCAGGGGAGGGAGACCGAGGGCTCCTCTCGCTCATTTCCTCTCCGATGCCCAGCTTCTGTTTGGGGAAGCACGGACGTGCGTGGTCATCGTCAGGGTCAAGCGAGAGGCATTCGCATTTGCCCAACACACTGATTTCCACACGTGCTGGTCCCAGGACATCCACAGCTGCCTCCCACCGCCACGCTTTGGGCAGAGCTGAAGACGGGACAGGAAGTGGGAACTCGGGGAGTCCTGTGGACAGCAGGGGCTGTGTGGGTGGAACGCGGCCCCGGGTCTGGGTCAGGGCCCTGCCTTCTGCCTGCCTCTGTTTTCACGGAGACAAGGGCGACCACAGAGCTTCTGACGCTGGGAGTCGCGGGGACGCATGCGCAGACCCTGCAACTCTGCTGCCAAGTGCCTGCTGCGGGCTCCTCTGCCTGCCTGGGGAGGGTGAGACGGGAGCCGGTCCTCAGGGGCCGACAGGTTCCACGGTGCAGGCCCTGCGCCGCAACCCCCAGGTCTTAAAGGGGAACAGGTTCTCAGAGACCTTCCCAGGGCCTACTTATTTTGACATCCGGACAAAGCAGTCCGGGTTTGGCTCCTTTGCCTGCTGGGAACGCAGAACAGAACTCCAGCCGGCTTCAAAGACCCGGCCTTCCAAGGCTCCGCCTCGGCCCTTCCTCCCGCCCGGCGCGGGCACCCCAGGGAGAGGGGCTCTTGCCACCGTGTTTTAACAGCCGGGTTGTGATCCTGGCTGTGGCCCTCTGGACGCATGTGTCAGTGTTTGAGGGTCACGGGGTGGGGCTGTTGGTGTGTTGGGGGGCAGGGGGATGAGGGGCTCAAAAGCCACAGACATAAACAGGGCATGTTTCCTTAGCAGAACATTTTCACTCACAGTTTTGAAAAAAGTTCTTGTTGTTTATAAGTAAAGCAAACACGGATATACCATGGAATGAAATAAAAGCCAAAGTCATTTTCAAAGATAAAACATACAACTTCAAAGACATCTGCGTCCATGACGCTGGAGCCACTCTGGGGAGGAGGCTTCTCTTCCACTTCTTAACCATTGAATCTTGGAGGGTGAGGTCAGCAACACACATGTGAGTACCTACTAAGTGCTAGCACCACGAGACCTGCTCCTGCTCCTGCTCCGGAGGGCTGTGTAGTCAAAGCAGCCCGAGCGTGGTTCACCATCCCCACAGCACCGGCACGGCCATCACTGTCGTCAGCTCCCCCCCCGATCACCACTGTCGCTTTATCTTCTTCATCCTCTGCCTCATCACCGCCACCGCCACCGGACTTCCGTGAGTCCAAAACAAGGGTGTTCCGTTCCCCATGGCAGCCTAGCTGCCGGCACCCTAGCGGGCACACACTGGGCACCCAGTGCTCACCGAACAGATCCCGCATCGTCAGACAACCACAGGATCTGTGCTGTGCACGGTCTCACTTGCTTCTCACTACCATCCCCATACAGCTTGCTGTCCACAAGGGCGCACCACAAGAGGCTGAAGGGGCTCCAGACGGGGCAGGCCAAGGCGACGGTAGAGTTGATTCAAGCCCTGGTCTGCCCCCCTACAACCTGCTGTCCACTTGAGTAGTGGCAGCCTGCAGTCACTCGCACAGGCATCAGGTAGGACCCCTGAGCCGGCTTGGCTGTGGCTGGCTGTGGTCTGAACACCAGCGCTGGGGAGGGCTGGCCATATGTGGCTCAGAGGCGGGGCTGGCAGGGGTCTTGGCAGTGCCTTCGTGCCAGGGCCTCACGGCTGGCAGCCACACTGTCTCCCGCTGCTGCTCAGGCCTCTCCATGCACGCTGTGGCCGTGGCGGGCTGCAGGGGAACGCCTGGGGCTTTCCCTTTGATCAGGAGCTACTGGGGAGCCTGGGGGAAGACGCCTCTTCAGACTCTCTGGGGTCACCTGGAAAGCAGAGTCATGAGCCCGCCAGAGGATTTTCCCAGCCATGAGGACCGCTACTTCCTCACACTTCCCTGGGGCCTTTCCGGAAAACCCCAGGTGGGGATCCTCCTGAGGGTGGAAGCGGCAGACCTGTGGCCGCACACATCGACATCAGGGCGCCTGGGGGCGCTGTGTGGTCAGAGCCAACATCGGGGGTGTGGTGGCTGAGTCTCTGGGGCTCTCATCACAGGAAGCGGCCTTGGACCAGAGGCAAGCTCTCTGGAGCCCGGACGTGATCTGAAGGCTAGGGGAGGGTCATTCCTGGCCTCTCCCGGCCCCGGGTGGTTCTTGGTGCCCCTTGGCTTGTACGTGCACCGCTCCAGCTTCTGCCTCTGCCCGCACGCCCAGCCTGTCTGCTATCTATCAGGTGCCCCCTGCTTCCTCTTTAAAGACAGCTGTCCTGGGAGGCAGGGCTCACTCTAATCCAGTGTGGGCTCAGCTTCACTTGATACCCCAACTTCAAGTACGGTCACCTCCCAAGTATTAGGACTTCAGCAATTTCACTGTGTCTTTTTGGGGACAGAATCCGACCACAACAGATGGCGCTGCCCACAGCTTCACCAGCCTCGAGCAGGACTGGCCACACAGAGCTGCAGGTGCCCGAGTTTGCCTTTTTCTGAATACGTGGGACATTTACCGTGCCCTCCCTGGCCTATACCCGTCTTGGGAGGGCCACTCTCATCCCGCCAGGGAGCTGGACTTCTCATGTTAGCACGTGGGTGCAGGTGACCCGTCACCTCCCAGGAGGGCCAGGTGTGCAGCTCAGCCCTCGGTCGGAGGATCTGTTCCCAGTGGTTACGTCATCCGCACTGGCCCGCTGGATTCCGTGACCTCTGCTGGTGACTGGGGAAACTTTCCACTGTATACCAAACAGCGAGCGGTGCGAGTCTCAGTCCACTGGGGGGCATCACGTGGAAGGCCACTATGGATGACGAAGCCACGGTGGACAGTGGGGTCTAGACACAGACAGACCTGGGCTTTCTCTCGGCTGGAGTTCCTGGGTCCAGACTCACCTGAACCTAGGAACCCTCTGGACCTTTTGCATACATGAGCCAATAATTCTTTCCTGTTCCCTTTTCACTCAAGACAGTTTGAGTTGGATTTTTTTGTTGCCATCATTTATAATAGAAAGTTTTGATTTAACACACACGTTCTTTTTTTTTTTTTTTTTACAGGCAGAGTGGACAGTGAGAGAGAGAGACAGAGAGAAAGGTCTTCCTTTGCCGTTGGTTCACCCTCCAATGGCCGCCGCGGACGGCGCGCTGCGGCCGGCGCACCGCGATCGTCCGATGGCAGGAGCCAGGTGCTTTTTCCTGGTCTCCCCATGGGGTGCAGGGCCCAAGCACCTGGGCCATCCTCCACTGCACTCCTGGGCCACAGCAGAGGGTTGGCCTGGAAGAGGGGCAACCGGGACAGAATCCGGCGCCCCGACCGGGACTAGAACCCGGTGTGCCGGCGCCGCAAGGCGGAGGATTAGCCTGTTGAGCCACGGCGCCGGCAACACACACGTTCTAAGACATCTGGAGCCACCACCCCTTCGGTCATCCAACCAAAGTTAAGAATCTTCTCCCAGAAATGCGCAAAAACATGACTCCTAGGCACCATGGATCTCTTTCATGGACCCTGAGGTATCAGGACTCTCAAGGTGAAATCAATTTTAAAAGATGATTTAAAAAATTATTGGAGGTGCTGGTGCTGTGGCACAGGTTAATTCTCCGCCTGCGGCACCAGCATCCCATATGGGTGCCGGTTCTAGTCCTGGCTGCTCCTCTTCCAGCCCAGTTCTCTGTTGTGACCTGGGAAAGCAGTAGAGGATGGCTCAAGTCCTTGGATCCCTGCACCCGCGTGGGAGATGGGAAGAAGCGCCTGGCTCCTGGCTTCAGATCAGCCCAGTTCCGGCTGTTGCAGCCATTTGGAGAGTGAACCAGTGGACAGCAGACCTTTCTCTCTACCTCTCAAATACATAAAATGTTAAAAAAAAAAAAAATTCTTGGAGGCCTGCGTTGGAGGCGCAACTCTTTTCCGGCTGAGACCGGAGGTGACACAGCTACCCACCAGTATCTGTCTTCCTCCCAGACTTCTCAGAGCATGCGGAACGGAGTATCTGTGCCTGTGCCTCAAGTCCAGGTTCCCCCACACTCACACCACGCAGAGCCTGTCCCTGCTAAGACATTTGCTGCTGGAGATGTGTGTGTTCGTCACAGGCTATGAAACTCTACATTTTTTTTTTTTTTTGACAGGCAGAGTGGACAGTGAGAGAGAGAGAGACAGAGAGAAAGGTCTTCCATTGCCGTTGGTTCACCCTCCAATGGCCGCCGTGGCCAGTGCATCGCGCTGATCCGAAGGCACGAGCCAGGTGCTTCTCCTGGTCTCCCATGGGGTGCAGGGCACAAGCACTTGGGCCATCCTCCACTGCACTCCCGGGCCACAGCAGAGAGCTGGCCTGGAAGAGGGGCAACCGGGACAGAATCTGGCACCCCGACTGGGACTAGAACCTGGTGTGCCGGCGCCGCTAGGTGGAGGATCAGCCTATTGAGCCACGGCGCCGGCCTTTTAAAAATTTTTTTGAAGATTTATTTATTTATTTAGGCAGACTTACAAAGAGGCAGAGGCAGAGAGAGACAGAGAGGTCTTCCATCTGCTGGTTCACTCCCCAAATGGATGCAATGGCCAGAGCTGAGTTGATGCGGAACCATGAGCCAGGAGCTTCCTCCAAGTCACCCACATGGGTGCAGGGACCCAAGGACTTGGGCCATCCTCTGCTGCTTTCCCAGGCCACAGCAGAGAGCTGGATCAGAAGTGGAGCAGCTGGGACTCGAACCAGCATCCATGTGGGAAGCTGGCACTGTAGGTGGTGGCTTTACCTGCTGTCACAGTGCTGCCCCCACTACGAGTTTTTAGAAATAATAATATACAGGCCGGCGCCGTGGCTCAACAGGCTAATCCTCCGCCTTGCGGCGCTGGCACACCGGGTTCTAGTCCCGGTCGGGGCACCGGATTCTGTCCCGGTTGCCCCTCTTCCAGGCCAGCCCTCTGCTGTGGCCCAGGAGTGCAGTGGAGGATGGCCCAGGTGCTTGGGCCCTGCACCCCATGGGGAGACCAGGAAAAGCACCTGGCTCCTGGCTCCTGCCATCGGGCGAGCGCGGTGCGCCGGCCGCAGCGCGCCGACCGCGGCGGCCATTGGAGGGTGAACCAACGGCAAAGGAAGACCTTTCTCTCTGTCTCTCTCTCTCACTGTCCACTCTGCCTGTAAAAAAAAAAAAAAAAAAAAAAAAAAAAGAAATAATAATATACAGCCGGGAATGGGAGAGGTTGGATGCTATTTATGTTGTGAGTGAACTATGCATTCCTGTCCATTTCCAGAGAATAGATCTTGCAGGACTCAGGATCAGAAACACCCACATTTGTTGCAGATGTCTGAACAAACCCAATTTTTCTTCCTTGAGCTTATAAACCACAGCAGGTCCCTCGGAGGAGGACTGCAGTATTAACATGGTGAGCTGTCCTCTTTGGGGTTCTCACTGAGGAGGGAGAGGCACGGGCCCCTGCACAGGCTGTCTGCAGGGGCTGGTCTGTCCCGGGACGACTGTCAGGAAGCCCATGATTCAGCAACGCCTCGTTTTTGCTCTTGGGTTCTCTGCTGGGTACTTGAACCCCAAGTGTTTTCAGAACATAGCAGAGTCTGATGCAAAGGCCACCAGCCACTTGGCTAATACTCTTAGTATCCAGGAAAAGGACTGTATGGTTGCTTTGAACTATTTCAGACATACAGAATCATATAAAGAATAATGCAGTGAACCCCCACGAGCCCCTCAGCCGGCCTAAGCACACATTGCCTGGGACCTCCTCTCCATCTCACCCCTCCTCTCTCACAACGAACACTCCCCCAAGCAGGAGTTTCCTACACCCCTTGACATTATCTTCCAAAACAAGTGAACTTGGGAGTCAGCTTCCACATCCCCAAAGGACCCCCAAAGCTTCGTCTGCCTGCGGCCTGCACGTGGCCTTGCGGCTGCCTGGGTCCCCGGCGCAGTCAGGGTGGGCTCGCACAGACAAGAGGTTCTGGCTCCCCTTGTGCCCAGCCATCTCCTCATCTTGGGGCCAGTGTTGTGGTGTAGCAGGTAAAGCTGCTGCCTGCAATGCTGGCATCCTAAACGGGAGCTGGTTCGAGTCCCAGTTGCTCACTTACAATTCAGCTCCATTCTAATGGGCTGGAAAAAGCAGAGGAAGACGGCCCAAGTGCTTGGGCCCTTCCTTCCCACATGAGACTTGTAAGCGCCTGGCTCCTGCAGCCATCTGGGGAGAGAAACAGCACATGGATGATCTCTGTCTGGAACTCTTACAAATCAACACACAAATCCGCATACCCGGCTTGCGGCACCTGGCAGCGATGGGGAACGCCCCCTCTGTCGACAGGAAGTGTCGAGTTACTCCCAGTGCTCACCACTGCGAAAGCCCGGGTGGAGAAGAGGTGCTTCCAGCCTGTCCCTGGGGCTCACCCTGGGCCCACTCTGCAGACGAGCAGCGCTGGCTCCTTCCTCAACGGGAAGGCAAGAGAAAGGGGTTTCTTCATGAGCTGTTTAGCAACTCAATAAGGCAAAAAGCAATCAGAGACGTGGAAAGGGCCCTGGCGGGCCAAGTGCAGGAGCCGTGCTTCCGTGCGGTGAGCCCACAGGGCCGGGACCACAGGGCTGCAGGAGCTGCGCCCGCCTGGGAAAAGGGGAACAGGAAAAGCATGGTGGGTTGAGCAACTCAGAGCCCAGATTGGGGCCAAGGCAACCACAAGCCATGGGCACCGCAGCTGCCTGGCATTTGCCCAGTGACCGGTCTGGCTGCAGGAGGCAAGAGGGCAGGAAGCGCACCCCCATGCTGGGCCCTGCTGTGGCACGATGGGCCCCGCCGCCCACTCAAGTGCTGGCTCCCAAGGACAAGGGCTGAGGCCCTGTGTCCCATCAATGAGCCAGCAGTGATCACAGTCAAAAAGCAGTAGGACAGAGCCCTGTGGCTAGGCCATGGGCAGGGGCATTGGAGGAGGAGGTTGAAGGCTGGGCCTGTGGCCGGGGTAGAACGGTCTAGAAGCAGGCAGAGGTACAGGCTAGTGCTGGGGAAGGTGACCAGGTCTCCCCAGATGGCTTCAAAGGCTAGAGCTGGGCTGATCCAAAGCCAGGAGCCAGGAGCTCTCGGGTCATCCTCCACTGCCTTCCCAGGCCATCAGCAGGGAGCTGGATCAGAAGAGGAGCAGCTGGGACTTGAACTGGCACCCGTAGGAGATGCCAGTGCCACAGGCAGAGGCCTAGCCCACTGTAGCACAGCACTGGCCCCAGCTGTAATTCATTTCTAAAGCCTATACAAGTAACTGTTGAAGAAAGTGTTCGGGAAGAAAAAAAATTATCCATTATCTCACTGTTTGGCTATTAGATATCATAATTTTAGCATATTTCCTTCCAGACTTATTTTCCTAATGCACTTTTTTGTATCTAATATATACAGTATAGACACAGATGAGTAGCCAGATTTTATCCAATATAATCTCCTGAGCATATTCCCATAAGACTCTGATTTTCTTTCTTTTTTTTTGGGGGGGGGCATTCATCTTACCCACTGGTTCATTTCCTAAATATCCACAGCAGCCACGCTGAGCCAGGCTGGAGACAGCCAGGAACTCAGTCCACGTTTCCCACATGGCCGGCAGGAACCCGCTACTTGAACCATCGCGTGCTGAGGCTGGAGCTGGAGCAGAGGCAGGGCCGACCCTGCACGACGCCCTGAGAGCCGGGCGCCCACGTGGTGCCTTAGTCATCAGGCAAGACGCCTGCCCTGCTGCTGGGGCTACGTTCGTATGCTCATCAACTCTGAGTAACTGGGCTGCTGCTGTACTCCCAAGGGAGGCTGTGGAAAAGTTCAAACAGAAAGAAACACGCTGGGTACGGAAGCAGCCATGCATGCTGTCGCCCAGTGCCACAACTACCCGCACACGGCTCTCCCACCACGGTGTGTTAGTGTTTCTGTGTTTATTTGAGAGACAGAGAGAGAACCATGTGCTGATGCACTCCCTAATGCCTGCAACAGCTGGGGGCCAGGCTGACGCCAGGAGCCAGGAGCTCCGTCTGGGCCACGACCGGCTGCCTCCAGGGGCTGCCGGAGCAGGAGACCGGAGCTGGATGCGGAGCTGGGACCTGACCAGGCACTGCGACCCGGGGCCTGGGCCCCCCGGCAGCACTGCCGTGCCGCGCCGTCCTGAGGTTCTCACTGTGGGAAAGCGCACCTGGCTCAATTCTACAAACGTGCCAGTTCCTCACCCACAGCTCAGCGGCTTCGGGGCATTCACATCGCTGAGGAGCCACCATCACCACTGACCTCCAGGACCTTCGTTTTCCCAGCCTGAAGCTCTGTCCCCGCGGAATACTCACTCCCCACAGCCTCCTCTGCAGCCCTAACCTCTGCAGCCCAGCCCTAACCTCTCCTCTGCAGCCCTAACCTCTCCTCTGCAGCCCTCTCCTCTCCTCTCCTCTCCTCTCCTCCCCTCCCCTCCCCTCCCCTCCCCTCCCCTCCCCTCCCCTCCCCTCCGCCTCTACGAGTCTCTATGCTGGGACCCCACAATGGGGGAGTCGTAATACACTTACTTCACTGAACCGTCTCGTGGCGTGTGTCAGCGCCTCCCTTTCAAGGCTGGGTAATATTTGACAGTGCGGCTATCCCACAGCTTGTCTATGTACTCATCTGCTGATGGCCATTTGGGCTGTCTGGCCCCAGTGTTTGTCTGCAAACTGCAGCCTTCATCTTGCTTTGTCCATGAATCTCTACAAACTCTGAGAGATGCCCCCCCCCCCCGCAGCACCATTACTCCATCTCTGCCCAGTTTACAAACTCTTCCTCCAGAGGCGAGGTTTTGGCTTAGTGGTCAGACACCCCTTCTGGCACCCGTATCCCATACTGGAGCCCCTCGTCTAATCCTGGCTGTCTGGATCCAGATTCCTGCTCTGGCATGTCCTGGGAAGCAGCAGCTGATGGCTCAAGTACTTGGGCCCCTGACACCCCTGTGCAGACCGGGAATGGGTTCTGGGTTCCCGGCTTCAGCCTGGCCAAGCCCAGCCTGCTGCACCTGGGGACTGAACCAGCGGACGAAAGCTTTCTCTGCTTTTCAGGTGAAGACAGAAAGTTGCATAAAAATGCTTCCTCATATCACCTTACTCCCATGCAACAGGCTGGTTTCTGTCTCACGAACGTCTTCCCCAGGTCGGTATGTTGAGTCAGGGTTCGGAAGGGTTCGTCTGTCTTGAGCCTCCTTTCATTCTTTGTCTCAAGCCGTGTCTGCTGAGGCAGCTGTGGCCTCCTGCTGTGGAAGGTCTCACGTGCTGGGCACGGGTTGGGGGTCTCCGTCTTTAGAGGTCTAGTCAAGGACACTTCAGAGATTTAGGTGTGCCCAGTGTTTCTTCATCATGGGACTCAGGTGACACATTCTGGCCAGAAACCACAGAAATGATGCTTCCTGGGGTGTCCATGGTGGGGTCTGTCAGTCTGCAGCAGGAGCTTGGTTCACTCGTGCCGATGCTTCTTCTGGAGGACTTCGGCCTAAAGCTACATCCCACTTGGTACCGAGTGGGTTTGGCGTGAGACACTTTGAGAGGCTGCAAAGCCTGTTCGTCGCTCCTTGAAAGAGCCAGCTATGGCACAGGGGTGTGCACTGCCCGAGGACCAGACGGAAAGTGGAGTGGCAGCTGCTCAGCACACTGGTGCCGACGAGATCTTGGCTCGCTCCCTTTTCTCCGCTCAACGGCTTGTGCTCTGGACTGCACAGTTCAAGTGCACGTCTCGGTAGGCTCCTCGCATCCTGGCCCCTTGCTGCCCTGAGGGAAGGAGCCACTCTGCTCTCCAGCCAGGTCAACCACGTGGGTGGCAGGGTCCCCAGCACTTGGGCCCTCTTCTGTTGTCTTCCCAGGCTCAGTAGCAGGGAGTTGGATGGGGAATGGAGTACCAGGACTGGAACCAATGCTTAGTTGGGATGCCGGCGTCACAGGCAATTGCCACAATGCCGGCCCCAGCCACTCGGCACTTAGCCAGGCTGCAGCTAGTACCCAGAGAGGCTGGGTGCAAAGCTCATCGGGCCTGGCTGGGAGAGGAACAGTCTTCCTGGGGACCGTCTCTGCAGTTCCTCAGTGGTGCATCGTCCGGAACATGCCTGCCTCTGCTGATGGATGGTGTTTTCCTACGGAGCAGATGGTGGGACGGCTCCACTCACACATTCTCCTGCTTGGTCTGTTTGCCAGCAAAATGGAAACGTTGAGTATCAGTTATAACTCAGCTACACGGAAGGAAGGAAGGAAGCGGGAAGGCAGGGCGGGAGGGAGGGAAGAAGGAAGGAGAGAAGAGAGAGAGGATGCTGGGGACTGGGTCAGAGCAGAGACTGTGATGGTTTCTGTGGTCTGACAGCACCCTTGCGGGACCCTAGCAGAGCCCCGGAGGCCCTGGTCAGCAGCCCTCCAGGCAGCGCCCCGGCGGGGGTGGCAAGCCCTGTGATGCGGCTCTCTGGAGTAGCGCTCCCAAGGGGTGCCCGGCCCTGACCTCCTTGCTGTGCTGTTGAACATCTGCTTCTTGCAGCTCCGGCTGTCTGGCCCAGAGCTCTCCACGAAACGGCCTGTTTACAACGCGGCTTCCTGCGCCTATCGATCTCCATGGAGAGACTCAGGTCAGGCTGACAGGCCCAGGCTGGACCCCAAGACAGGCCGCATTTCCAGTGTCCATCAGCACTCCGGGACCTGCTCCTCCAGCGAGCTGGGGTCTGCTGGATCCTGGGGCTGGATTAGTGGGACATGGGACAGGTGCTACCCTCAAGGCCCTGGGCAGAGTGCCACCACCCTTGCCAGCTACTCTGAGGGCCACTCTCCAGAGCTTCTTCTGCAGACAGGCGCTGCTTGCTGGTCCCAGAGAGGAGTATGGGATTCTGGATGCAGAAGCGCCGTATCTTTCTGGGAAGTGTCTCTTGTGAGTCACGGACAGAAAGTAAGTATGCATTCGGGCAGCGCTCAGCAGGCTCATCTGGCTGGGTTCAAGCAGAGTGAGGGGCTGCGTTCCTGCAGCTGCGTAAACCAGCCCCAGGGGGCACTGAGCAGCTTCTTGTCCCCAGACTCTGGGGATGCAGCTGGGGAGACAGAGGGCTGTTCCTGAGGGCAGTCTGGGCAGCAGCGCTGGGCTTCCAGCCCGTTTCTGCACCATGAAGAACACTGGCTCAGAGACAGAGAAGACCCTGGAATTCAGCCTCACTGGTCAAACAGAACGCAGCCCAGCGCCCGCTTGGCCACCGGGGGTGCTGGTGCACGTCAACACCCAGCTGGCCTGCGGAAGCCCCGACTGCTTCGTGTCTGCCTGCTGCTGTGGTGTAAAGTCTGCTTTGAGGCTACAGAGATGTGCAGACTGGGCTCCGCTGGTGCTGGACAGGCCCAGTTCTCTGTCCTCGCTGTTCCTGGCGGGCCTGCCTGTGTGCCGGTGTTTCACCCTCTTATGCTATGTGCACACGAGTGTGCCAGACCAACGGCTCCCAGCCCCAATCCCGAGGCCCCTTGGGGACATGTCGAGGGTGTGCCTCGAAGACTGTGTCCAGAATTCTGCCACACAGGGGACACCGGGCGGTGCTATAGCACGCACTCCTGGGTGTGTGAACTCTGTGTCACAATCACTCAGAGCCCACAGGCACGGAAGAGACGGGGCTCCCTGAGGCTGCGTGGCTGAACCAGGAAGTGAGTCCACAGCCGGGATCATTTTGTTCCTCCAGAGGCCTGCTCAGCTGTAGGAGGGTCTGGCATATCACGGCAACCTGTGGGCTAGTTCTGAACCTTTCACACTTTCCAAGTAAGTTGCAAACTTTGCACATACAAAAGGGGCTCCCAAGAGCGGAGGAGAGCACTGTGAGAGGTCTGGGCTCTACGAGGTGGCCCTCTGTGGGCAGGAACCTGGGTTCAGAGCAACCCCAGCGGGCTGTGTGGCAGGCTACCAGGGTCCAGTCCCCCAGGCAGGCGATGCAGGTCTACCCGGGGGGCTCCGTGAGGCACAGGTGCCTGCAACTCGGTCTTGACCTTCCGGTGGGGGAGAAGGGAGTAGAGGACACGTAAACCAGGCTTCTGGACTAGTCACTATGTCCTTGAGCCTCAGTTGGCTCATCTGTCAAATGGGGACTATGACCTTCATCTTGGAATTTTTGCAAGAAAAAATGAAAGCAAATGTCCACGAAACATGTGACTTTACAGATCAGGTAAAAGGCCACGACGGACAGCGGGTTTAACTGCTTTGAACTTAGGACGCAAGCACTGAGAGTTATTTTCAAAACAGGCTACTGGCTTCTGAGATCCTCAAGTTTCTCTCCAAGCTTCAGAGTGAAACGGTGACTAGGTCAATGCCTCTGTATTTGATTTTGGAACTATTTCTTGGAAAAAATGGGAGTGGACATTCTGAGAATTCAGAATAAAACAACACTGTGTAGAAGGGCATCAGAAAGGCTCCATCCTCAGGAGAAAGGGGCAAATCCCAAGCCAGCACAGACAGTAGGCGGCCGCAGCACCTGGCAGAACGTGGGCTGTCACGGTGCCCTCGGGCCGCAGTGGACTCACCACATCCCGGCACCTTCTCCCGGGAGGTTTCTGATTCCAGAAGTGGAAGGGCCTCTGGGCCCTTAGCGAGTCGCTCCTTTTTGGATGAGGAAGTGGGCCCTCGCGGTTATGTAAGTTACAATCATGATCAATGCAGCTCGCTGACCTCAGAAGACCTTTTGTTCACTCCTTGCCTGTCCCCCACCTCTCCCAGCTTCACATTCAGGCCCCGGAGCACCAAAGAAGTGACTCAGCCAGGTGACAGGGTGCCGTGACTGACAGCGCACAGCCTGCACCCAGGGGTTTATTTCCAGCGTGACCTGGGGTCCTCACCCACGGTGCTGGCAGACAGGCTCTCCCGCCCTCACCACGGAGAAGCCCGTGGGCCCGTGGCTTCCCACAGAGCAGGGGCCCGAGCCCGTCCAGGCCGCAGGTGGGCGGTGGATCTCTAAAGAACAGAGGTCACATGAGGCCCGGCCCACACAGGGACACTGGCTGTGCAGGCTCTCAGGCACTCAGAGACGCCTTGACCGGGAGGACCACCCCCTGCCTGATCCGAGACAAGGAGAAAAGGCACATGGAGCAGAGATGCCACAAGAACAAGGAAGCAGCCAGCAGAGCTCTCAGCTACTAAGTTCAAGGGCGGGTATGATGACAGTCCCAGAAGACAGGAGCGCAATGACATCCACGAAACGCCCCAAGTGTCAGGGGCCTGAGGGAGGCTGGGCGCGTGCCCTGGCTGGCACAGGCAGGACCAGAGGTGGCCACCAAAGCCCGTGCCCAGCACTCGGCACACCTGACAGAGCAGAGCTGTGGGGGTGGAGTCCAAGCAACTCCTCCGGTTCCCAGCTCTTCCCAGACAAGGCCCTTCTCGTCTTAGTCTCCACCTCAGTGCCCACAGCCCCGAACCTTGCTCCACTCAGTCACTGGCCAGGATGAAGCCAACGCTTACTGCTGGCCGAGCTCTGTGAGAGGCCCAGGGACAGACAGGTGAAGCAGGGAGATGACGGTGGGCTCGCAAGGGGTGCACGGAGACCAGGGAAGGCAAGCTTTGGAAATGTGGTCCGAGAACAAAACACAAATGTGAACATGGTTTGACCCTGTCCCCATGAACCAGGCACCCCCACTCCAGCTGGGTCAGGTGGCTCTTTCAGTTCCCCATGGAGCCCTCTGTTCCCAGGGCTGTGGAGGAGGAGAGGGGTGGCAGGCCGAGCTAGCTGAAGGCCGGGCCACGGGTCTGCGGTGTCTCCCCTGTGGCTAGCCTGCAGAGCGGGACCCAAGCTCTGCGTGCCAGCACCTGCTCCAGCGCAAAGGGCCACGTCCCAGCTGGGAGAGGTCACAGGTGTGGGGTGGGCTGTGTGGTTCCGCAGAGGTGGGAGTGTCCGAGTGCTGCTCGAGCCCAGCCCCAGCCTGTGTGTCCCTGGGCAGGTCCCCAGGCTCTGACCTCTCTGTGAAGCAGGGCTGTAAGACCTGTACCAGCGGTCACTGGGAGGATCCACGGGACAAAACGCCCTGACTGCCTGGCACGAGCCGGTGCTGGGACATTTCCCCGCTCCCGTCTTCTCTCCGGACTCCCTCCCAGGCCACCTCCCCATCCCGCTCTGTCTCCGCGCGGGACACTGCCTCCTCTTCAGGGGCTGCACTGACTTCCTCTTCACATGGAACCTTCCAGTCCTCCATGCGGAGAAACCGGACTCTCAGCTCCCTTCTGGAAGGTCCTGGCAGCTGTCAGGTGGAAAGTTCTGGAAGGTCATGGCAGCTGTCAGGTGAAAGTTCTGGACACGGTAACGCATTTCTCACATGGCCATCTCTGCGGCCTGCCTGCTGGGCTGGAAGTGGTCCATCCACTGTCCGCATTTCAGCCCTGCTCCAAGCCAGGGCCTTTCCTACACTTTTTTTCATACTCCTAGGCGTGCATGTCTGCTCTGCAGAGCTAAGGTTTCAGTCTTGTCTTTGAAATTCCAATTATCCCGAACAAACAGAATCTAAAAATATTTCTGCCCTGCCTGGACGGCCTGGGCGTCCACAGGCTCCCGCGATGACCATGAGCACATCCGCCTGCCACAGGAAAGTGTCCCCTCACCCTCAACCCGACTTCACAGCTTCACGTGGAAGGCCAGGCTGGCTGTCCCAAGCTCTACTTCCGGGAAGGGGAAGGGGAAGGGGAAGTGCTGACTGACGGGCATGCCACGCCCTCCGCCCCGCCCTCTGCTGCACCATCTGGCCCGCCCTCTGCCCCGCCCTCTGCCACGCCCTCTGTGACTGTCTTCTGTCTTTTGAGAGGCAGAGCAAGAGAGTGTTCCTACCTGCCGGTTCACTTCCCAAATGTCCACAATGGCTAGGGCTGGGCCCGGCCACAACCAGGAACTCCATCTGTCTCCCAGGCAGGTGGCAGAGACCCATCTACTTGAGCTCCTGCCCTGCTGCCTCACAAGGTCTGCACTGGGAGGAAGCCGGCCGGCATCAGGAGCCAAAGCCAGCTCTCAACCCAGGTACTCTGATGGGACACACGGGCAACACGGGCCGAACGCACGCCCCAGGCCTGTCTCAGCTGTGAAGCGTGCTGCTCGGTTTGCTGACGCTGGCTCACTTCTGACGAGTGAGGACGTCTCAGGTGGGTTTCCCTGAAATGCTGAGTGAGACAGCTGGGTCTCACCTGGTGGCAGAGAGGCGTTTCACTCAGTCTGCTCAGCGGCAGCCGCAGCAGCTTCTTGGGGCTGCCCTAATAAAACACTGCAAACTGGGGGGCTTCACACAGAAACCGCTCTGACCGTTCCCCCGGCCGACGTCCACCCTGAGGTGTCGGCACGGCCTTCCTCCCACAGGAGACTCGAAGAGCCACTGAGGGTGCACGGCCATCCTGGAGCTCCGTGGCTGGGGACGCAGCACTCCCATCCTTGGCTCTGCGGTCAGTGTTATTCCCCCTCGCACCTGGTTCCAGATCGCCCTCTCCTTATAAGGACACCCATCCCTGGATCAGGGCCATGACCCCACGTTAACCCAGTGACACTGCGAAGTTCCTATTTCCAAACAAGTGCACATTCACAAGGACTCAGGATTAAAGCTTCCAAGTCTCTTTTTGGGAGAAACAATTCAACCCAAAATCGAGAAGGAAGCTGTCCCGATTTCTCCATGATCACTTTGCTCACAGTTGGATGCATCTGTTCTGGAACGCTCACCAAGCAGTGTGAAGTGGCTTGCTGTATTTACACACTGATTGGCTTTTACCCATTACTGTGTAACTCACCCTCCCTTTATCAGTTTTGTGAGTAGAGGAAACCCTCCCAACAACCAAGTTCCAGGTGCCAAGGAAGGGCCAACCTCTCTAGGGCCAGGGGTCCACTCTACTTTGTGTGGGTCACCGCCCTGAGCCCCTCCACTGCTCTCGCTGGCCTCCTGGTGAGCAACGTTTTTCAGGGTTTGACACTTTAGAACTTGCACACACCTCCCCAGAGTCTAGTACCCACAACCCTCTCCACTGAGCAGACATTTAATGACAAGTCAAAACCACTGACAACACGGGATGTCATACATTCTGTTTATGTTCCAAAGAGCCCTTACCGTACCACACTCTGAAATAACCTCATCCCTGAGGTCAACTTCAAAATGACACAGGGGAGGTCATGCGTAGTTGCCTAGCTGGGCACATGGGTTCACTGCACTGCAGCGGTGCAGCAGGTTAAAGCCACAGCCTGCAGTGCCAACATCCCCTGTGGGCGCTGGCTCAGGTCCCGGCTGCTCCACTTCTGATTGAGCTCCCTGCTTACGCACGTGGGAAAACAGCAGAGGACGTACCAAGTGACTGGGCCCCTGTACCCACGTGGGGGACCTGGAAGAAGCTCCTAGCTCCTGGCTCTGGTTTGGCCCAGCTCTGGGCATTGTGGCTATTTGGGGAGTGAACCAGTGGAGGGAAGATCTCTCTCCTCTCTCTCTTATTGTAACTCTGACTTTCAAGTAAATGAATACATTTTTTAAAAAAAGAAAGAAATTCCTAACTCAAAACTGTCCCATCCAGAGCCCCATCAACTTCTCTCCTGAGGCCAGCTGCACAATTTGAGGGTGCACTTGGGTCGAGCTGTCCCTGCTTACTAGCTCCCCTCACAACAGCCCCAGGTGAGGGTCAAGGGCAGTGACCTCTTCAGCACGTGGTGAAGGCGACCCGGACGCAGGCCAGCATGCGCTGACACTGGGCCCCCCTGTGCCTGTGCTTGCATTCGATGCTGCTTGGTTAATGCTCCTTCCCACGCCTGGCCACGGGCTTGCTGTGTGGCAAGGAGCTCCCAGGACTCCTGGTACCCACCTAGGCCTGTGCTGTGTTACCAACCTACTGGTGGGGCCCAAAGGGATCCAACGCAGAAAGCCAGGGCCAGTGGTCGTGTTGTCCCTGCTGCACGGATTTAGTTTTCATTTATATATTTTACTTGGAAAAACGTATACCAGAACAGTGAAACTAAAGTTTAGAGACAATGGATGTCATCAGTTTTGACAGGAGTTATTATATATATACACATATAACTTTACATGTATATATAAATATGTATGTATATGTATATAAAAAGTTATTTGTATATAAAGATTTATTTATTTTGAAAGGCAGAGTTAGAGAGGGAGAGACAGAGAGAGAGGTCTTCCATCCACTGGTTCACTCCCCAAATGGCCTCAATGGATGGGGCTGGGCCAGACCCAAGCCAGGAGCCGGGAGCTTCTTTCAGGCCTCCCACTTGTGTGCAGGGGCCCAAGTACCTGGGCCATCCTCCACAGCTGTTCTAGGCACATTAGCAAGAAGCTGGACCAGAAGTGGAGCAGCTGGGACTCGAACTGGTGGGCATACAGGATACCAGCACTGCGGGTGGTGGCTTAACCTGCTAAGCCACGGCACCAGCTCCTGGTTTTATATTATAAAACAAACAGGGAAATTATTTGCGTGATGAAAGGTTTCGGAACTTTGGCAGAATGGGCAGCTCCATACGGCATTTCAAGATTTCGGTCTACGTATTTTCCAATCATGCCACCATCTCCTAAGAAAATGCCCCTTGTTGTCTAGAACTGCTTTGGTGCCTCCATATTCTGCAAGAACCCCATCTCCAGCTTTCACAGCTGAACCCCTCTAGCGTTTCTACAGCCCGATCCAATGGCTACTGCTATTGCTGCTTGCGATACTTCTCCTCGAGATCTCCTGGGAGCAGAATGCCTCCCTTGATTTCCACAGCACTCCTGCAAACCAACACGGGGTCAAATACAAGGAGAAAGCCCTGGGACACTCACCCTGCCGTGGCCCCCGGGCCCCAGCTCCTGCTGCTTCCACTGCCCCACAAGGAGAGCAGACACTTGAGTCGTAAGCCGTGTCTTAACCACCAGGCCACCTACCCCCTCTATACTCAGTGTGAATTTTTATTATTCTTTACTCTCACATGTCCAACATTCACTTCCATGTCTCTCTGCTCTGATCTCCCAGCACAAGAACTCATCTATCATTGAAACTGGTGTTTCAACTGTGGCCTTGTCAACAGAAACACATTAATTCCAGATCTTTCATGAAGCAGCCGAGTTCCATGATGCATTTCACTCTGTTTAGTGTTACAGGTCACGGCCAAGTCTGAAAATGTACCAGTGCTGCTCTGCAGCGCGTTCCTCAGACACCACCCTGTCCAGGCCCTGCCTCTGCTCCGGAGTGCTGTTACTCTGACCCCTGAGCTGCGCTCCTTCTCCTCGAGTCTCCAGGCCAAGAGCACTTTGCTCTGATGGCGCAGCAAGAGGCAGCTGTTGGAAGGAACTGGGCGGGAATCCCGTGACTAATACGCTCCATTTACACAAGGCAGCCGCTTCCCTCTGGGGTCCTCAGCTCTTCTGCCTGCAGAGTGGACATCCCAGGGCTGTGTCTCATCTGGCACTGTTTATGTGTCTGTGGGTTTGCAGAGGTCAAATGCAGTTTAACTCACACGTGGTGTGGGGGAGACGGATGGGACCCTGGTGCTCTGGGCTGTGCAGTGAGCGGACGTCTAGCTACTGACCTCATCTGACAGGCTTGACACCGACCGTTTGGTGAGGCTTTCCAAAAGTCCCTGCTCTTGAGAGTGCCGACAGAACCTGGGGGACCTCGTCTCATTGAAAATGTTTACCCTTGAAATCAATCCTCCATGTCCTTCAGTGCTCAGTGACCACAGAGGCCTGAGGAGTCAAGGTGCAGCTGCCTGTGTAATGTGGACACGGCTTACTGCGTGGGGCCCGAGGAAGCATGGATGTCCTCTCCTCCTCCAGCCGAGCACTCCGTGTGCTCTCAGACACGTCCGACACAGGACACCAGCTCTCTTTCCTGAAGGAAGCCTTATGTTCTCATGTCACAATGTTGAACTTGATCCTTTAGCAAATTTTCTGAATCCCAGTGTTCACTTTAGCCCACAGCTCATTTCTGTTCTCTCCTAAGCCTTTGCTCTCAAACTTGCTATCAAGAAAAACAAAGTGTATCGCCCTGGAACTCCCATATTTATATGCAGGCAAGAGAAGCAGTGCACAGTGGGAACCTGGTTCCCTTGGAATCCCTTCATGTCGCTCCTGGGCTTCCTCTCCTTGTCTCCCTGACTTCCAGACATTTATTCAAACTCTTCTGTTGTTAAGATACACTGAGCCACACACAGACAGATGTGAATGATGCCCTCGTGCACTTCAGGTATCAGACACAAGATGTTAAACATTAGTTGGGGGGCTGGTGCTGTGGTAAAGCCGCTGCCTGCAATGCCCACATCCCATATGGGTGCTGGTTCGAGTCCCAGCTGCTCCTCTTCCAATCCAGCTCTCTGCTATTGCCTGGGAAAGCAGCCGAAGATGACCCAAATGCTTAAGCCCCTGCACCCGCATGGAGATCCAGAAGTAGCTCTTGGCTCCTGGCAGCTCTGGTTGTTGCAGCCATCTGGGGGGTGAACCAGTGGATGGAGGACCTCTCTGTCTCTCTCTGCCTCTCTGTAACTCTTTCAAATAAATTTTTCCTCTCAAAGAAACCTTTTATTTAAGGAATACAAACTTCATGCATTTCATAAGTACAACTTTAGGAGTATGTGATTCTTTAGGAATATTAGTGATTCTTCCCACCCTCTTCCTCCTCACTCTTATTTTTTTTTTTTACTGTGATCTGTTTTCAATTGACTTCATACACATGTTTAACTCTGTTAAGTAAAGAGTTCAACAAATAGCATATATATAAAAAAAACTTCAATAGTCACGACAAGGGCTGTATGAGTGACTGCTTCTGAAAGTGTCAATTTCACTTCTACAGAATGCCTTTTAGGTGCTTTCTTAGTTATCACAGGTCAGGAAGAACATGTGTAATTTGTCCCTGGGGACTGGCTTATTTCACTAAGAATGATGATTTTCAGATTCATCCATTTTGTTGTAAATGACCAGATTTCTTTTTTTTTTTTAACCACTGTAGAGTATTCCATAGTGTACATATCCCATAATTTCTTTATCCAGTCTTCAGCTGATGGGCATTTAGGTTCACTCTACGTCTTAGCTATTGTGAATTGAGCTACAACAGACATGGAGGTACAGATAACTTTCATATGCTGATTTCATTTCCCTTGGGTAAATTCCCAGGGGTGGGATGGCTGGGTCATATGATAGGTCTATATTCAGATTTCTGAGGTATCTCCATACTGTCTTCCACAGTGGCTGTACCAGTTTAAAATCCCAACAACAGTTGATTAGGATATCTTTTCCCCCACATTTTCACCAGCATTTGTTGTTTGTTGATTTCTGTATGAAAGCCATTCTAACTGGGGTGAGGTAAGACCTCACTGTGGTTTTGATTTGTATTTCCCTGATGGCTAGTGATCCTGACCATTTTTTCATGTGTCTGTTGGCCATTTTGATTTCCTCTTTTGAAAAATGTCTGTTTGAGTCCTTTGCGCATTTCTTCTTCTGGGTTGTTTTGTTGTTGTTGAGTTTCTCAGTCTCTTTGTATATTCTGGTTATTAATCCTTTATCAATTGAATAGTTTGCAAGTAATTTCTCCCATTCTGTCAGCTGCCTCTTCACTTCCCTGAATGTTTCTTTTGTAGTATGGAAGCTTCCTAGTTTGATGTATCATGTAATCCCATTTGTGAATTTTGGCTCTGGCTGTTTGTGCCTCTGGGGTCTTTTCCAAGAAGTCTTTGCCTATGCCAATGTCTTACAGGCTTCCCCAATGTTCTCTAATTATTTGATGGTATTGGGTTATAGATTTTGGTATATAAGGTGTGAGGTAGGGGTCCTGCTTCATACTTCCACATCCAGAAATCCAGTGTTCCCAGCACCATTTGTTGAAAAGACTGCCCTTGCTCCAGGGGTTCATTCTAGCTCTTTTGTCAAAGATAAGTTGGCTGTAGATGCTTGAATTGATTTCTGGAATTTCTATTCTGTTCCATTTGTCTATCCATCTGTTTTTGTACCAGTACCAGGCTGCTTTGATTATAACAGCCCAGTAATAAGTCTTGAAGCCTGGTATTGTGAAACCTCCAGCACTGTTTTTGTTGTATAAGATTGTTTTAGCCATTTGGGGGTCTTCTGTGTTTTATATGAATTTCAGCATCATTTTTTCTAGATCTGAAAAGAATGTCCTTGATGTTTTGATTGGTATTTCATTGATTCTGTAAATTGCTTTTAAACTATGGACATTATGATGACATTGATTCTTCCAATCCATGAACATGGAAGATTTTTCCATTTTTTGGTATCTTCTTCTATTTCTTTCTTTAATGTTTTGTAATTCTCATCACAGAGATCTTTGATATCTTTGGTTAAATTTATCCCAAGGTATTTGATTTTTTTAGCTATTGTGGGATTGATTGATCATAGAAGTTCTTTCTCAAGCATGTCATTGTCTGTGTATACAAAAGCTTTTTTTTTTATAAAGGAATTTTTAAAAAGATTTTATTTATTTATTTGAGAGGTAAAGAACAGACAGTAGGAGGGAGAGACACAGAAAAAGGTCTTCCATCCGCTGGTTCACTCCCCAGATGACTGCAATGGCTAAAGCTGTACCAGGAGCCAGGTGCTTCTGGGTCTCCCACAGTGCAGGGACCCAAGTGCTTGGGTCATCTTCTACTGCTTTCTCAGGTCATGATAGAGAGCTGGATTGGAAGAGGAGCAGCTGGGACTAGAATCAGCGCCTATATGAGATGCTGGTGCCACAAGCGGAGGATTAACCTACTGTGCCACTGTGCCAGCCCCAGTCTGTGTCTTTTAACTGGAGAAATGAGGCCATTTACATTCAAAGCGACTACTTGATAAGTAATGACTTTGCTCTGCCATTCTTTCATAAATATTCCTATTTTTTACTTTGGATTTCCTTTGTGCTTTTATTGGGAGATTTTCTTTCTTTACCTTCTTTCATAGTGATGACTATGTTTCTGTGTGCAGCACATCCTTAAGCATTCTTTACAATGCTGCAGAGGTGGTAACAAATTCTTTAAATTGTTTGTTATGGAAGGTGAGCTTTGCAGGGTTCAGTATTCTGGGTTGACATTTTTTTTTCTCTTAACAGTTGGAATATATCTTGCCATTCTTTCCTATCCTGTAGGGTTTCTGATGAGAAGTCTGCTGTGAGTTTAATTGAAGATCCTCCTAAAGTAATCTGGTGTTTCTCTCTTGCACATTTTACAATCTTTTATTTTACAGTGGAGAGTTTGATTACAATGTGTCGTGGTGAATATCTTTTCTGGTCATGCCTATTAGGAATTCTATGTGACTCCTGTACTTGGATGTTCCTTTCTTTCTCCAAATTAGGGAAGTTTTCTGTTATTATTTCACTAAATAGACCTTCTATTACTTTCTCTTTCCACACCTTCAGGAACTCCTAGAACCCCTATGTTGGGTCATTTGATAGTATGCTGTAGATTCCCAACAGCGTTTTTTAGTTTTCTAATTTCCTTTTCTTGTTTTTTATCTGACTATGTAATTTCCTGCGATTTGTCTTCTAAGTCAGATATTCTTTCTTCTGCTTCACTGATTCTGTTCTTAAGGCTTTCCATTGTATCTTTTATTTGTTCTACTGAATTCTCCATTTCCAAAATCTCATTTTAAGATCTCAATTTCGTGGGAGAAATTTTCTTTCATGTCATGTACAGATTTCATTAGTTGGTGCATTTGCTTCTGATTACTTCTAAATAATCCTATAATCAACTGTTTAAATTCCTTTTCTGGCTTTTCTTCAAACTATTCATCTTCACAACCTAATATTGAAGTGTTGTATCTTTTGGGGTCATGTTGTGTTCCTTAGTCTTGTTTCTTGAATTGGTGCATTTATTACTGAGCATTTGTGGAGATACTCATTGGTTTCTTCTTCTTCTTTTTTTTTTTAGTGGTGGCATTTATCTTTGGACTATGTGTGGATTAGTGGACTGTCTGCTTTCAGGGAATACCTAGAGGTGCGCGGTGGGTGTGGCCAGCAAGCTCTGTTCAGTGCTCCAGCATGAAGGAAGTGTTAAGGTGACACCCAGGTTGAGCATGGTAAATCTCTTTTTTTTCTTCTAATCAGAGGGGAGGTTTTTCTGTACTGCTAGTATAGACTCAGCTCAATTCCTCTCCTCAAAGGAGACCAGTGCCTGGGCACTAGCCCTAGTAGGTATAATATTCATCCATACTTCCACCAGGACCACACAAAGGATCTGTGTAGTCCTTGGTGTAAGCAGATGCCCCAGGATTGTCCCTCACCAGGGAACCAGAGAGCCCTGAGTGTGTGGAGCCTTCAAATGTGACTGCCCAAAGTCCCAGCCACACCCTGAGCCTTTCCACAGAGCCTCAAGTGCTTCCAAACCCCACAGTCTCAGTGTTCACAGTCCTGGCATGTGAGCCTCCCACAGTCATGAGCACCCAGCCCCCTGTCAGTTCTCCCCACCAGACTCAGAAGTCTCTGCTTGGCTGGTTGCTGGGTGCAGATGTGAACTGGCACAGCTGTTATGTTTGTTCAAAATGGCACTTGCTCTTGATCAGCTTGTTACAGGACATCATTGCAGGGCACAGAAATGTGCCCCCTTTTTTTCCCCTCTAGCTTGGCAAGTACACTGTCCCCTACGGGGCTCCAAGCTGGATTCCTCCAGGCTCTTCCTGCAGCTTTACTGCCAGTGGCTTGGGCTGCTGCAGTCTCATCTCACCTCACTCTCCAACGCTGGTGCAGAGGCGCTCGCCTGCTGGGGTCCTGATGTGTGCGTGTTCACACCCTCCACATAAGTCCGCTGTGTCCCCCTAATTTACATGAAGTTTCCTCTCTTTGCCATTTTCTCCCTAACTCTTCCCTGGGACTGCACTCTCTCCACTTTTTATAAACTATCTTCTAGCCTAGAGCGGTAAGCTCCCTCCACACTTCACCATCTTAATCCAATCAATAAACCTTTTCATTTTAAAAAATTAGTTGGAACTCAAGTCCTTGGGTCCCTGCACCTATGTGGGAGACCTGGAAGAAGCTCCTTGCTCCTGGCTTCGGATCGGCACAGCTCTGGCAGCCAACTGTGGAGTGAACCAGTGGATGGAAGACCTATCTCTCTCTCTCTCGCTGCCTCTCCTTCTCTCTCTGTGTAACTGACTCTCTCTCTCTCTCTCTCTCTCTCTCTCTCTCTCTCTCTCTATATATATATATATATATATATATATATACATACACACACACATACACACATACATACATATGAAGATGACCAAGTGCTCAGGCTCCTGCACCTATGCTGGAGACCTGGAAGAAGCTCCTGGCTCCTGTCTTCCAATCATCCCAGATCCAGCCATTGCAGCCACGTGGGGAGTGAACCAGTGATGGAAGACCTTTCTCTCTCCCTCCTTCTGTAACTCTACCTCTCAAATAAATAAGTAAAGTCTTAAAAATTAGTTGGAACCAAAGATCCCTGGAAGTCAGATGACATGTCTTGGAGCATTTTATCTAGAATAACAGAATCATCAACTTCTGAGTTGTTCAGGCTTCCTGGGGCCCAGTCTCCATCTATGAGGTTGCAGGGCACAGCCTCATCCACAAAAACTGAGCTGATGATTCCATCAGAGCTGACTTGAGACCTCCTCCACATCTGGCCCAGGTGCACTGGATGTGCCAGGGAGACCTTGTTCACTGTGATGATTACAGGCAGATGGGGGTGGGGTACACACGAGGACACGACTTTAGATCCAGTCGTTACAGATGGCCTGAGTCCTGGAGCCGGGCAGCTAAGAGAGGGGCAGGGGGATATTCTGGATCCCAGGAGAAGGCCTGAACTAGCATTAGTGATGATGAGGGTGCATCTGTGCGGGGCATGAGCACGGCCATGGCGCAGCCAGGCCAGGCCTGGGGGCTCTGCACAAGCAGCTGTCCCCCCAGACTCCCCAGCCTGAACTGCGCAGAACAGAGCCGTGCAGAGCCGAGCCTGGGAACTAACCTGAGCCAGGCCCGGAGCCAGCCAGTGGGTGTCCTGGGGATGGCAGCGCAGAGAGGGGCCCGGTGTGCACTCAAGTGGCCCCAGCCACTGCCATGGCAGACAGCGGCCCCGCGGGGGGTGCGGCAGTAGCGACTCTGGCCCCTGGACCAGGCGGTGTGGACAACAGGGGGCCCTGGGTGGCGCCAAGGAGAGGTCAACATGAAGCGTGCCTGGCTCCAGGAGGCGCAGGGCCAGCTGCAGCGCTTGCAGGACTTCATCTCAAGCCTGCAGGCAATGGAGGAGTGGGACTGTGGGCTGGAGTGTGTGCACAGCTGCCACCATGACGCCAGTGTGCCCAGGGTTGGCCATAAGAAAACTGCTGTCGCGCAAGGAGGGGGAGTGGATCCTGGAGCAGCTTACATGGCCGCCACAGCCCCCCAGCCAGAGGACCATTGGGAACCAGACGGAGAAGGACCAGGCTGGTGATGATGATGCCAGCGGCCTCCTCTCCAGCGAGCCCTGCGAGAGGGCAAAGAAGATGGCGCCTAGAGGAAGTAAGATGGGCGGAGCTCAAAGTTGTTTACCACCAAAGCTGATTGGCTGCGCAGCATGAGGGGAAGTGACGACAGCTGATGACGAGTATATAGACATATGGCTGGTCCTATAAAAATTGCCCCGTAAAATGATCTTTTAAGTGATTGGTTGGTCCTTATGCCCTGCCCCAATAACTCTGCAGGTTTGTGCTTTAAAAGGCTCTGATACACGTGTAATAAACGAGTCCCTGCTTGACTTGTCTCCCCACTGCGTCTGATTGTCTCGGGTTCACGGGGTTGGGAAGCGGGCGAGCAGTGTGCTTACCTTTCCTTGGACCCAGTCCATCCTCGTACGGGTGGACTAGGACCCTGCACATCGGCTTTCAGAAACATGACTATCATAAATGCGAGAGCTGGCAATCAAACTCCAGAGTAATCCTGGAAATCTACGTCCACAAAACCAGTGTGAAGGGAGAAAGAAGGCCCATCAGCAGGTATCTGTTCAGGGCAGGCAGCACGCTGAGGGAGCAGCACCGGCCTGACTCCCGTGCTTGCAGGGAACCCAGGCGGCAAAGACTGCAGGTTCCCCCTGAATGCAGAGCATGCGGCAGCAGTGTCACGGGGAGCTGGGACTCACAGGTTCCCACCGCAAGCTGTGGGACGGGATCTGTGGAGGCTCTGGGCGGTCTCAGCTTACCCATGGCAGTGACTGGGCTTTCAGTTGTGCTCCATTTTCTCACCAAAGGTGTGCCAGGTGGCAGAGCAGCTTCATTCGTAATAGTCAAACTGGGGAGCATCAAGGGAGAATGGAGATGCACACTGCAGTGTTGTACAACACAGAGGCACTCAGACACGGAGGGGAACAGACACCATCACGGGCAAATCCCAATGTTATGTGAAGCTGAAGATGCCGTACCCGTGAGCTCACCCCCTGAAGAGTACTTTAAAAAGTTCACGCAAGATGGAATTAAAGTATAAATTTTACATTGGTGCAATAATGTTGAAACCCATACATGTGAGGGGTTTTCAAGTTTCATGCATGGAAAACACACACTGCGAAAAAACCTAGCATGATTCAGAGTGCAGAGTGCGATCTGGCCATGGGGACACTGAGTCCACTTGCTCTGGCCTTAGACAAGTCACTCCACCCCTCAGGATCACAGTCCTCCATCTGCAAAGTAGGGACAGCAACAGGTCCCACCCCACAAGACTGCAGGGAGGTCACGAGGAGAGTCGTTGGCAAGCTGCCCGCCCCTCACCGAATGGTGTACTCTGGCCAGCACTCTTCCTAACTGGCCTTCTGGGCAAAACCAGAGATGCTCTCTCTGTTAATCTGCCAACTTCCCCCAGTGTCATCTTCCACACCCTGGAGCATTTGAGGTGAACCTTGACTTACACAGACCTTCTCTTGGTTTCCAAGACTTGGCACCAACTTCCTGACCACTCCTGGTCCCACCCACTCACCGGAACTCACCATGTTCTTAAAGCATCCAGCAGCTCACTTTATCCTTTTCCTTCCTACATAACCCTCTATCTCTCCCATTCTCTGTACCCCATCTTTCTTCAGGATTATTTTTAGTGTCTCTTGGCTAAGCTCTTTTTAAAAAAGATTTATTTATTTATCTGAAAGTCAGAGTTATAGCCAGAGAGTGAGATATAGAGATCTTCAATCCACCAGTTTACTCCCCAAATGGCTGCAACAGCTGGAGCTGGGGCTGGGCCAGGGCAAAGTCAGGAGCTTCACCTGGGTCTGCCACATGGGTGCAGGAGCCCAAGCACTTGGGTCGTCCTCCTGCACTTTCCCAGGTGTGTTAGCAGGGAGCTGGACTGGAAGTGGAGCACCTGGGACTTGAATCAGCACTCATGCGATGCCAGCATCACAGGCAGTGGCTTTATGTAGTCTTTTAATTTATTTTACTTTATTTTTATTTTTGACAGGCAGAGTTAGTGAGAGAGAGACAGAGAAAGGTTTTCCTTTTCTGTTGGTTCATCCCCCAAATGGCCGCTATGGCTGGCATGCTATGGCTGGCGCACTGTGCCAATCTGAAGCCAGGAGCCAGGTGCTTCTTCCTGGTCTCCCATGTGGGTGCAGGACCCAAGCACTTGTGCCATCCTCCACTGCCTTCCCAGGCCACAGCAGAGAGCTGGACTGGAAGAGGAGCAACCGGGACAGAATCTGGCGCCCCAACCAGGACTAGAACCTGGGGTGCCAGCGCTGCAGGTGGAGGATTAGCCAAGTAAGCCATGGCACCGGCCTTATGTAGTCTTGATCCCATCACACCCCAGTGCTGCTGCCACTGGACAGCAAGTACTCCTCAAACTCTGCTTTGGCTCCATCACGCCCCCATTTGAGGTAATACTCCCCCCCCCCACAGGATGGTTCACTCAGCCCTGCCACAAGTTTCTCCACACCACAGTCTCATCTTACCTACCACTTCCTTTTACTTAAGCAGATCAGTAACACAACTGCAGAAAAATCAGAAATGTCAGTCAAAACAAAGACTACCTACAACTGTACCATCCAGAGATGGTTTTGACATTCTGATAAATCTCTTGGGACTTTTCCAGTACATGCGCAGAGCCATATTCACGTTTTTATTTAGAGGCAGTAACATATGTGGGCAGGGGATATTCCCTCATGCACTGCGTTGGCCTCCAGTCACGGACATTTACACTGTGTTCTGTTTACTACCCTTTCCCCCCATATTTGCTCTCTGCTTTGTTATGTAATTTTTATATCCTTGAGCCCTACCTCCAGGTTACTGTCAATCAATTCCTTTGGAAGACAGAGACTGTATTTCCATTGTTTCAGTGATCCTTAATTTCCCTTTTACTGTGTCACTTTTACAGAGCAATGCATGAAACACAAATGCACATTTACTCATCCCTGGAAGAACTGCAGTCGGAGAGCCACTGAGCGCCCACTGCATCCCGGGAACCGCCCTGGCCTTCATGGGTCGGCTGCTGCTCATCCTGCCCTTGCTCCGACCCCCTCTCTGAGCACCCTGCTTCCATGCAGTAACCTTTTGTTTGTTTCCACATGGGTATCAGTAGAATCCCACGGTAAGTACTTTTTTCTGGGGAGGCTAGGCGAGTCTGGCTTTTGTGCAGCATTTTAATGAAAAGTCACTCATCTTGTATATAGGTAATAGTTATTCATCTAAACTACTACATAACATTTCTTTGCGCCAATATGTAAAATTTATCCATCCATCCTAACTTTGGTGGATTTTTTCCTCTCGTTTAGGGTATTACAAAGGATACTGCCATTAACATTTTTGCTCACATGTATACTGACTGGTGTTTACATTTCTATCAGCATAGCCTAATCCAGAAGTGTGGGTCACAAGGTACACCTATCTATAGCTCACTGAAGGTTGAATTTCTACTCCTCTGTGAAAAGTGTGTTCCAATTTTCGTGCCATTTACAAGTTAGGGTGTTGGCCATTTTTGTAATGATTTCTAGAATATGTTTACATATTCTGGGTAAGACCCAGTTGTTCAGTACACATGTTACAACCAGCTCTTATTCTGTGGACTGCCCTGTCACCTTTATAATGGCATCTTTTGATAAGCATTGTAAATTCAGTAGAGTCAAATTTTATCTTTTGGTCGATGACTTGTTTTTGTCTGAAGGAAATTTCCCTTCCATATTTTTACAGACTCAACTACATTAATTCTAAAGATCTAGTGTTATCTTCACATAGGATTGATCATTGTGCATGCTGAGGTAAGTCAGGGTCCAATTTCATTTTTTCCCTATATGGGTATCCACGTCTTCCTGCCCATTTAGCTGTCCCCTTTCCTTTGCTATACAATCCTTGTCTTAAGTGTCCACTCATCCATGGAGCGGGCTCTCTGGACTGTGCCCTGGGTCATTTTTCACTCTGGACTTCAATGTCACATCAGCTGAGTTGCTGCAGCTTTTGAGCCTGGAGAGCTGCTGGAAGAACTTCCCTTCTCTTCTTCAAGCACACCCCAGCACTCGCCCTTCACCCACCTTGACTCCGTGCGTGGCGCTCACCCTTCATCCACCTTGACTCCGTGTGTGGCGCTCAGCCTTCATCCACCCCAGCTCCGTGTGTGGCATTCACCCTTCATCCACCTTGACTCTGTGTGTGGCGTTCACCCTTCATTTACCTTGACTCCGTGCGTGGTGCTCACCCTTCATTCACCTTGACTCCGTGCGTGGCGCTCACCCTTCATCCACCCTGACTCTGAGGATAGTTGTCTTAGCGTCCTCCCATGCTGGGAGACGATTTCCTGCGGCCCCTTGGCAGGACCCGGGCTCTGAACTCTGCCCCGCCTAGCTGCTTTCAAGCGTTCTTGAGAAGTAAGGCAGAGTGGTAGCATTGTTTTATTTATCAATTATTACAAAGCTACCCTAATTAAAATGTATGAACCTGTGCAAGGACCCCACGTACGACCTCAGTTCACAGCTTCCACAAGTCGGCTGGCAGTGCACGGCCCACAGCCCCCACCCTGAACTACATTGTTGGTGCGGCACAAAGCCCCCACTCTGAATCGCCGTTACTATTTGGCTGTCCCAGAGCCACCACCAGGCAAACACTGTTATCAGGCCTGGCATTCCTAGGCCTTCTCTCAGACACCAGGGAAAAGGCTTTTTCTGTCTGGGGGCAAGGTTAAATTCTTCACCTTGTACCAAGACACTTGCTCCAGCCAATGGAGGGTGGGCAACAGTGACCAGAGCTGCAAACACGCTTGTATGATTGGGCTGCCACCCGCCATGAGAACAGCACACCCGAGGCAGACACCAGGCCCCGCGGAAGCCTGGGCCCAGACCGGCACCTGAGGACCATGAACAGAGAATGGCCTCTGCTGCCGCAAGCTGCCTGGGTCTTACGTGACAGGGCTGCGTTAAATGTGCCGCTCAGCAGACTCCCTGACACGATACAGTCCACGTGGCAAAGACGGATTCGCCTGACTACAGTGTTCTGTTTCTCACAAGAACCTTAAAGCAAGGGAAAAACAAGCTATGTAGTAAGATATTTTTAACACACAGGCTTAGCATCAAATCTATACAAAGAGCTCTTGTGATAAGAATATCCCAATAAAAAGGAAGGCAAAAGGCAAAAACGGACATTTCGAAGAAAATGGAGCCCTCCTGCCCCTGGGTTCCATCAGCGGTCACTGTGGGAGTGGGAGACACCATCAGGCAGCACTGGGCTCACAGCTCAGCTGCTCTGCGAGGTGGCCGCTGGAGCTCCAGGAGGATGAGGAGAGGGTGGAGTTTCCCACACGCACAGGCTGTGGGCTGCTGAGCCGGGAACATCCTGGTCTCTGTCTACACAGGCTAATTTGCATCCAGTCAGAGACGAAAGCTGGGGGCTGAGGCTGAGCTGGGAACTTTCAAACAGTGGTTCCGGTACTTTCAGATGTCAGACGTGACGGACGGTCAGGTGATGTTTCTTAAATCCCTCCACAGACGAGTAACCGAGAAACCGGAGGCCAGGGCTTGTCTCTTCCCCGTCTTCTTCCAGTCCAGCACAGCCCTGCCCACCTTACGTGGGTCCTCACCACTGTCACTGCTGTTGCCAACAAACCCCGTAAGCTGTGGTGAGGTGCTGTTCCAGCTGCCTGAGCCAGTCATGTGACGGTGGGCGTGGCAATGGCCTCGCTAAGCCTGTTCTCATCTGTAAACCACAGGGGCCAGCTGTTCTCCCAGGGACCTGCAGGCACGAAGGGTGCTCTGACTCTTCAGAGAAACGTCCCTAGCTTCGCCATCCTTTCTCCTCGGTGAAATTGTGTGCTCTTAGTTAAGTTGGAAAAAGCATCATCTTAGGACTAAAGATACTGGCTCCTACTGTTACTAACCTTCCTACCTTCCTTCCTCCTTTCTGAAGGGGTGACTCCCTGCCACTGTAAGTGTTCCGAGGTTCTCAGTAATTTTTTGCAAAGCGATCCTGTTCTGAGTAAGACACAGGTTCGATCAGGTTTGGCAGGCTATGCACGGTTCAATCCAGCCTGCCACGGTCCTGAAAGCACAGCCGGCTCGGCGATGCCTTCTCTGTGGCTGTTCCGCAGAGCTGGGTCGCCGGGTCGCCGGGTCGCTGCGACAGACACTGTAAGACCCACAGTCTCAGATGCTCACTACCCAGTCTCTACAGCATTAAAGAATTAGACACCTGTTCAAATGGACTCCAACACTTGGATGTGGGGTCTGCCATGCTGGTTAGGAATCTCGCTTTGCCTTCTTTACCTGTGACATGACTACCTTGGATTACACTGGAGCACATTATTTTCCCCCTAAACTTACTTGCTGTTATTAGCTACCATTAACTTTGTTCACAATATGACAATAGTGAAAGTGTTTAGATAAAGCCAGGGCTGTGCTAATTCTATTGGTAGACTTCAATACACGAGACATCCCCAACAATCATAAATTAATTAATTACAGATACATTGCAGAATTAATTCCTCAGACTTTTATATAATTAAGAAATCCTATGGTCATTAATAATATAACAAAGTAATAAGACAGATGGAAATTGAATAAAAAATTCGGTAGAAAATACAATTAAAAAGAGTCTAAAAGAGTCTTGGAGTCCAGCTTACATCTTGTAGGAGCTCCAGGAGGAGAGGGGACAGGAAGAGGAGGAGCCAGGATGAGAGAGGGATGCCCTGACAGTGTCCAGAATTGGCCAAAGACATACATTTTCAATCCAGGAGGTCAAGAGCAGGATGAGTAAAGAGAAAGCCACAGTTACACTCGCAGTCTAGAAGTGAAGCACATCGAAGACACAAGAAACACCCGAGAAGCAGCCAGGAAGACATCCCGAGGGGCGCTGAAGGGGTCCCAGGAGCCCTCCGCCACTCGGTGAGCAGAGACGACAGAGGGTCTTCAGAGGTGAGTGACAAGCACTGCCAGCTGGAATCTGAACCTTGCTGGACGACGGCTCAGGAGTGACTGTGAAACTAAGCCATTTCAGACACAGTGTGCGTGCACCACTAGGGACCGGCCCTGAGAAACTGGAATGACAGAACTGAGCACAAATGAGGATTTACCCAACTCTGTTTGGTGCAGCAGGGACCTCACTTCGAGTGTTTTAAGAGAACTGGTGAACGGGCCCGAGCAGTCAGCAGTGAGTGCCTGGGTTTGCTCTGATGGCCCCTGGGCCGGGCAGAGGGTTTCTGGCTTATTTCAAACTCTTGTGAAGTGAGCTCTTTTCCCCTTCACAAATTTAGTAAGCTGATGAGAATATGCTTGTTTTCTAAGGGGAATGGAGACATTTCTGTAAGAAATAATGTTTTCAGCAAATCCAGTGTAAGTTCTTGACCTCTCTTTTTTTTCCCTTGCTGTGGTGACATGGCTGCGTGAAATGGCTACAGGAAGGAAGCTGCTGGAGAAGCTATTTTCTGAACATCCCTTTATGCTGATTTCACAACACGCAGACACTTGGGAGACCGGGACTCCAAGCTCTGAGCGGCAGCTGTAGCCTGGAAGCCAATGCTATCAGGAAGCATTTTGGCTCATGCATGGTCACCTTGAACAAACAGCAAAGGTAAAAATGAGAGGTAATTAAATATTAACTTTAAGGGGGAGACTTTCAGAATTTGGGGGGTCTAAATCTCTCTGGAAATGAGGCTGATGTGAGAGGGCAACTCCATGACGATTTTACAATGGGGAAGCAAAAAGCTGAGGAGGCTGGAAAAAACAGAATGACCACAGCTGCCGGGAGGCACAGCGACCTGGGGCTGCTGCTCTCAAAATGCCCTTCTGCTTATGGGGGGAGCCCAGGGTCAGCTGGCTGCCGACCCGAGGAACGTACAGCCACCACTGCAGTCTCACACGTGGCGCGGTGCAAGGCGTGGGCCGGTCTGTGAGGGTGTGGGGGTCCCTGGAGTCTGCACTTAGTAGTCCCGGTCCTTCAATGTGCAAGAAGGCCCGAAGCCACCTTCGCTCCTCGTCTGCTGCCTCCCACCCTGTGCCGCCTCCTGACCGGGGAGCGATAATCCCCACTCTCCTGGTACTGAAGGAGCAGAAGGCGACCATCACTCCCATGCCTGCACTTGGTCTTCCCAACAGCTGTGAGATGCGTGCTTCCCACTGCAGTTTGCAAAGTAGGTTAGAGGCTCAGGAAGGTCAGAGACTGTGGGTCGTGGACCAGGGCCTGGTACAGCGGAGGCAGGCTGAGTGCCAGTGTCTGAGCTCACTAAGCCCTGGTGCTGCACACATTCCACAGGGATGATGGGTCCATGTGTGCAGCCACGCAGGCACCTGCCCTCCTCTGCAGGGTCTCTGGAATGAGACCCGCAGGAGCCATGAGGAGGACACACTGGGAGTTCCTTTTTTTGACTTGGCATCTTTACTACCTTTTAATTTATTAATGCAGCAAACATCTGTCTCATTCCCACACGGCCGAGTTTTAGGAACCTAGGGAACATCTGGTACTGTTTGGGTAACAGTTTGGGCGTCTCCCAAAGGCCCACGTGTTGAGGGCTTGCTTCCCAGTCTTACGTTAATGGACTAAGGATGGAACTTAATCCAATGGTGGTGTTTCAGGGGGTCCTCTGGGAAGCGATTACATTGGATCAAGTTGCTCCATCAGATCAAGCCCCCACGCCTGAATGACTGTTTTGCAAGGAGACCACACAGACATGAGCAAGTTCCCCTCTCCCCCTGCTTCCTGGTTGAATACAGTGTGCTCGGTATTAGTTCTGCCCTTAGCAGATGCCAGACCAATGGGGCTACCCAGTCTTAGACTACAAACCTCTAATACAGTGGCTGCAATAAACCCTCTGCCTTCAGAAACAGCTTCTCTCAGGTCCCTGTCACGGTGACGAAAGCTGACTAACACCCTTCTAATTCAAAGTCACTTTTCTGTGGAGTGGCCGCGCCTCGGAGGCTGCGTGGTCAAAGCACGTCCTGGGCCACCCCAGAGGCAGGGATGGAGCAGCAATGCCAGGATGAGGGATACAGAGGAGCAGGAGTCGGAATGGGGGGGAGGCGTCACTGAGCAAGCTACCTCTGTGACATGGCCAGTTCCCCGCAGTCAGACACAAATCAAGGACTCCTGGTTTTGTTCCTTCCTACGGCAACATGCCACTCTAATATCCTATGCATTCTTCTCAATGCTCAGGAATCACCAGTCCTCCTCCTAATTCACAGCCGGGATTTCAGCTCTGAGGAGCACCAAGTCCACATGGAGCATCTCCCACTGCTGACGTGTGCACATGTCCCGTCCCTGGCGTCCTGCATTCTAGGAGACAACATTACCACACTACAGCCACCAACTTGTAATTCCTCTGGAGGGTCAGCGCAGGCGGGGAGGGGAGGATCTGAAGCTGTTCATTGCAGAATCGGTAAAAGATGGGCTGTTAGGAGTCAGGGGAGAAAACATTCGTGCTTTCATTTGCCTATGAAGAAAATTAAATTTCCCAATGTTTGTAAGTGGAGAGACACGAGCATCCTTGTCCGGTCACACACAGGACAAAGAAGATTCTCAGAGGGAACGCTCGGAACTCAGACACGGCGACGGCAGCCGAGATGTGTGCAGCGTGCAAGTCTGCTTTGCCCTGAGGGTCCTCTCAACATAACATTCCACAGTGACTCACAATGAGACCGAGGAGACAATGGGAGTGTTTTACATGGCTTGGATGCTCCCTGGCAGCCTTCCTTGGAGAGCTGCTAAATCGAGGATGAATCAGTAACGTCCGACAAGGCACAGGTTCCAAGCTGGGGAATGTTTTTGGTCATGGCAAGCAGTCACATGGAGTAAGGTATATTTTCCCTTTATAACATCTATGTATTATTTATCTCATAAATACACACACTGTTCTAAGACATTTATTAAAGAGGCAGAGATCAGAAGTGGGAGGCAGAGAGAGCCTGTCTGCTGGCTTACTCCCCAGATGATCCCCACGGTGATCACGCAGCCAGGAGACAAGAACTCAACACAGGTCCCTCGAAGGCTGGCAGGGACCTGGCTAACCATCCCCTGCGGCCTCTCGTGATCTGCGCTGGCAGGGAACAGGCCGCTGGAATCGGGAGCCAGAGCTGGTGACTGAATCCAGGCGCTCCAACACGGACTGCAGGTATCTTAACCACTGGGCCGAAGCCTGCCACTAAGCTGTGTCTCTGAGGCAGGAAAATTCAGACTACGCAGAGAGGATTTTGAAAATGCTTGGATTTTTTTCTGTTGTAATTTGATTTCTGAGACTAAAGGTGAAATGTACAAACCATAAATATTTCTTATCTGTGCATCTAAAAATTTGGAAGTAACATCAATTTCCCGCCTAAAACTTCCAAATGGGCCATTTCTGTATCTGTACACACACACACACACACACACACGCAGGAACTATTTGTAAGAACAGTGACCAACACAAGGAGGGACAGAAACACATCAGTCAATGCATACTCTTATCTTGATAGAGAGGCACAATGCTGCCTGCGTTTGCGCAGCCTCACTTTTAGCTACAAGTGCCATAGCAACCAAGCACTGAAATAAACTGAACTCAGAACTGAACTTTCACATTGCTCTGCTGCAAGGCCAGCACTGTGATGCAGCAAGTAAAGCCACTGCCTACAGTGCCAGCATCCCATATGGATGCTGGTTTGAGCCCTGGCTGCTCCACTTCCAATCCAGCTCTCTGCTGTGGCCTGGGAAAGCAGTAGAAGATGGCCCAATTCCTTGGGCCTCTGCATCCATGTGGGAGACCCAGAAGCTCCCTGCTCCTGGCTTTGGATTTGCCCAGCCTCAGCCGTGGTGACCATTTGGGGAGTGGATCAGTGGATAGAAGACCTCTCTCTGCCTCTGCCTTTCAAATAAATAAATAATTTTTAAAAAAATTTACTCTATTGCAAAGTGATCATTCAATAGTTCAAACTCCAATGAATATATTTAGACATGCTGTTAGCAGCACAGATATATAAGGATATATAACATATGTGTTTGAAATAAGGGTGAAAATACTTTTTGTACAAACAATACAAGGTGTTTTAAAAAAAGCACTGTAAATGCATTCTGTTTAAAAATTATGCATAGATTTTAAATCTTTTTCTCCAAAACAACTTTTAATTTTGTTTTCACAAAGTTTTGAAGTACTCTCATAAAGCAGCATGCAAACACACTGTCTATTTCCTCTTCACTTCCTCCTGCTCTAACTTACAGGTTACCCACATGCTACAGGACAAGGTATGGCTGTTGGGCCATACACACACAGGCTGGGGGTACACACACATCATGAGTCTTGTCAGCTGGACATGGACAAGCCCCATGTCCCCGCCCACTTCTCCAGAAGGGAGGGGTAGCAGGAGTGGGGAAGGGATGTGCAGACACAGGCTCCAGCCTGTCATATCTCAGAGCGGGCCAAGCTAGGGTGTGGCCCCAGCCTCCTTCCCACCTGCCCTGCTGTTCCGTCAAGACCCCTTCCCCAACAGCAAGCCCTTCTGTGCATAGGCCAGGACTGCGCTCGGGCCTCAGGTGTGGTACAGCTCACTCAGCACCGTCTGCAGCCTCGGGAGTGCTGTACAGAAGTAACAGTGATGCGTGTTTCTCCAGGGCTTAGGGACCCATGCAATGGCTGTATCGCCACGTGGTGAGCTACAGGGAAGCGAAGGAAAGGAAACAGATCGGGTGACTGCCATGGGCAAGTGCTGGGCTCTCTGATCTGGCGGGGCTGAGGGCAAATCCCCCGTTTTCCGGCTGAGGAGTCGGCTCCTGCGGGTCAAAGCCGCGGGAGCGGGGCCGAACGTGCCCAGCAGGGCTGCGATGCTGGTGCTCAGGCCCGCCCACAGGGTGGCACTGGGCACTCCGTCCCACACAGCAACCGCAGCAGGCACTTGCACTGCCCTGTGCTGAGGACCAGGTGAAATGGTCATGGCTGAGCAGCTGAGCCTCCCTCACCACGACCTCACAGTGTCCCCCGCACAGAGCCGGGACGGCTGGGGGGAGCAGGGCACGAGGCTGAGCACCCGCCTGCACTTACTGATCTGGAGAGCTTGCTCTAGGGACGATGGGGGCTTCTTGCCCACCCCCAGGCACAAGGTCACCTCCACAGATGCATGCACCCTCCCCTCCACCGCGTGTGAAAGTGGCCTCCCCTAGAAAAGGAAGCTTACGATGTGACCACACCCAGGGTCTTGGAGGGAGATTAGGGAGTACACGGCTGGGTCCTAAACACACCAACAGGCACTGTGAGGAGAGGCCACGTGCAGTAGCAGACGGGGCGTGCGGCGATCTGACCAGAGACAGCTGGTGCTTCTGTGGCTCTGGGAGTTCCGGCCCCACAGCAGTGAGACAGCTTTTCTTCTCCTCTGCCAGGACGCCGCCTGCTCCCTTGGTCCGGCAGCACAGCAACACGTGACAGCTGCGACAGCGCCGCTGTCCTCCCCAGCCCTTTCTGGCTTTAAAGGGAGGGACTGGAGCGGAAGACACGCGTGTCATCCTGTGTAAGATTTCTGTGGCTGGCGTAACAACACCACACACGCGAAGGCCCGAGACAGCACGCACGCACTCTGAGTCCTGCAAGTCTGAAGTCTGGTAGGGGTCTGGCTGGTCTGCACAAGGCGTCGGCAGGGCTGGCCGCTCTCAGGAGCTCCAGGGCTGGACCCAGCGGCTTGCCTTCCCAGCGTCCAGAGCCCACGTGCAGCCCTCGGCCGTGGCACCTTCCTCATCGTCACAGCCTGCCGCGCAGCGACTTCGCCAACTCTGTCAATGCGGTCCTCACGCCTCCCTTCACTCTGACCTGCCTGGCTCCCGCCCCTTTAAAGACACCTGTGATCACACCAAGACCACCTGGACGTTCCAGGATCATCTCCCGACTCAGGACCCTCAGCCCACCTCCCAGTGCCTTCTTCCTCTCGCTCCTCCACCTTCTCGTGCCTCACCCCTTTCCCATCTCGCCCCTTTCCTTCGTAAGGGCTACACGACTTGCCATCCCGCATGCCATGGGAACTCTGATTTTGGCTCACTGCTGTATCTCTTGGACCTAGAAATGGCTGTTGGTAAGAATTATCATCCAATGTGAACCTTCTTCCTGTTATCAATTTCTCCACCTGCCAGGCACACATCTGCTCAGCAGAGGAAGAACACACCACATTCACCCAAGGGCTCCCAGCCCTTCCTGGGGTAGCATCCTGTGTCAGATCCTATGGCCTCTTTACATCACACCGCACTATGGACCTCTTTAGGCCTGGTGAGCCGGCCCAGGCACTGGAGGGCTGGGAAAGAACCTCGTTTCTCGGCACACACTGGTGTTGTGGCTGAGCCCTGCCCCTGGACTCTGGTCCCAGAGAGGATACGTCCCCTCCCTTCTGACTGAAACAGCAGCACATCAAGGGGGCGCTTCGGGCCTTGTCCCGAATCCACACATCAGCTGTAAGAAAGGAGAGCGCAGAGACACATGTCCGGTCGTCAACCGCGAGAAGGGTCACTGAAGGCCAAGGTCACGATGCACAGGGAGGTTCCTTGGCTGTGTCTGACTGCCAACATGGTGCAGAGAAAGCAGACGGCAGCATCTCTCCACGGGTCGTGTTCTGTAGGAAGAGCCACCTCCTCTCTGCAGAGCGGAATGAGGTGGCTGCTCCACTGGAGGGGTGGAGGCACTGATGCTCACAGAGCACCCAGGACGCTCTTGGTGGAGTCCAGGCACAAGATCGACTCTCCCCAGGCAGCCCTCAGCCTCAGGGTGACGCAGGCAGCACGCAGCAGAGGCAGCCCTGAGCTGTTAGAGACCAGATCCTCCTACTCGGATCACCGAGCAGAGCTCACCGCGGAGGCAAGGTCCTGTTTCACACTGGACGAACTTCTGCCACGTGCCCACAGGTGCCCCCGAGACAGACACACGCAGACGGCAGCACGGCAGGTGTCTGATCCTACCTGACAAGCTCGCGAGTCACTTCCTTCCAGACCTAGGAGTACGGCCACCTCTGCTGTGTCCTTCTCCCCAAGACAACAGGAAAAACCAGGGGCAAGAGGTCTGTAAGCTGCGTTTCCATGCTGCGGCTGCCGCCAGCAGTGTCCCCTGCGACTGCTCTGGGTGGCGTGGTTCACTCGAGCAGCCCGAGGGGCTCCCCAGCTTCCTGCTGTGGCAGGTCCCGCTGGTGGGAAGTGATGTCTGGGGTGAGGTTCTTCTGCAGCTGTCTATGCTGACGCGCGGGGAAGGCCCTTCCTAGGAATTTCTGGTGCTTGCTTTGGGCTTTTGCCACTCGGATCACCTGGGGAGTGGTGACCTTGAGCTGGAAGGTCCCTTAGCTTGTGTCTAGGAACCTCAGTCATGCAGAGCAGGCGGGTGGCAGGCGACTGCTACTTCCTGCTGGACTTGCACTCCCCAGGGAAATTAGCACTCGGGCTCTCCTTGGGGACCCCTCACTGGACAGTCCCAGGATGCACAGCTCTCCACCACCAAGAGGTACTATCTCCTCTGGGCCCCTGAAGGAGGGTCTGTGGGCTCCAGAACAGGCCCAAGACAGGGAACAGGGGTCGGGGGCACTAGAGAGACTGAAGGAGGAAACAGAACTCTCTGGCTCCGAGCCGCTGTGGGCAAAATTACCCAATGTCTGGAGGTATTTTTAGTCCTCACAACGGGGACTGCCACCACTGTCTCGCGGGTTGAGGACGGGGATGCTGCTCACCATCTCACGATGTGCAGGGCACCCTGCACAAAGGAGGACCCATTCCCAACACCAGTGGCATCAAGGGTCAAGTCCTGATGCGGTCCAGGACTGGCTGAGGTGGGGACAAGCGACCCACTTGCCTCCAGCCAAACTCCACAGCAAAGGGCTCACTTCACTGGGAACTCCTTTCAGTGGAAGTTCCATTTTTAAAATGTTAAAATCATTTATTTGAAAGACAGAGACAGAGAGAGAGATCTTCCACCATGGGTTTACTCCCCAAATGCCTGTAACAGCTGAGGCTGGGCTGGGCTGACGTCCGGAGCCTGAAACTCTATCTGGGTCCTGCACGTGGGTCGCAGGGACCCAAGTAACTGCGCCATCAGCTGCTGCCTCTCAGGGTGTGTCAGCAGGGGCGGGGCTACAGCACTCACAGAGATGTCAGCGACCCAGCAGCATCCTCACCACGGCGCCAGTGCCTGCCTGATGTGACCAGCCAGCCTTCGGGCGAGGCTGAGAGCAGAAAAGCTGATGTTCAGGCCACGGGCACTGACTTTGCTTCTCTGTATGAACCATTTTTTTCAATCTCCCCTCATCCACAGGGCAGACGTTACTACCAGTCATTTGCTCTTAGTACAAATTCTCCTACATCCCGTACCCCTTCTCTGATGGCTTCCGTCAAGCCTTCTTAATGGTGTTTCTTTAGGTGGTTCTAGGTGCTGGGTGCAGCAGGTGGCTCCACTGAAAAGGGCTCCTTGGGGCACAGACGGGTGTTCACGTCGGCCTCACCCCTGCTGGCAGCAGTCCCCCGAAACCTGGCTCTCACCACAGCAGGGGGCACCTTGCTGGCTTAGGTCTTTGTCCTGTGAGAGCTCAGTCCCACCAAGGCTGCCTCCTAGCTTCCTATGGGATCAGGTGGTAGACGGAGAAGAAAACTGGGTGGGTTTTGCTTTGCTTAACTTACGACTCCACATGAGCCAGAGGGCCTGGTCACTACAGTGGAAAGGAAGAGACGCTTCGGAGCAGGGATCAGGACGGGGCAGGCTGGTCTGGACGTCCAGGGAAGCCCAGGGATCAGGTACGGGCATTTTTTGGGTAGGAGCAAAGAAATCCTAAAAACTTTTACTGAGACGACACTAGTGACATGATGGCAACAATGGTTGCTGAAGGCTGGATCTCGGGTGGCTCTGTCCCCGGGCATGAGTGACCAAAGGGAAGGTGGCCGATCCCACCTTCAGGCCACCAAGCTATTTCTGAGGGTAAGTGGTGATGGCCTGGAAGCTGTGACCAGCCGTGCCCAGCTGTGATGACAATGTCTTTCCACCCATAATGGGCAGCGCCCTCTCTTCAGGGCTGCCTGACGCCAACTGCAGCCGATGTCACTTGACAGCAAAGGATGAAGGCCAGCACTCACTGGTGTGTGCTGACGACAGTACTGACCCAAGACGTCCACTGGAGAACCCAGCTTGGAAAATACGCGCCACCGTGGCAACGGAGAGCCGACTCCCCGAGCCGGGGTTGCCATCTGAAGTGAGATGGGACTGAGGAGAGGCTGAGGCTCGCTGGTGTGCTGGAAGAGCCATCGTGGCTGTGGACGTGGGGTGGGAAGGGCATCGGACGCCTGTGAAAATGTGCAGGACCCTTTGCAAGATGCTGCTCTCAGGGCGACCACAGCATACGGACTTGTCCTTGACTACAGACCTACACGATGCTTCCCAAGGGTCAGCACCGCTGAGCTACACATTATCCACGACAAACTTTGGTGTTGAGTACAAATCTCGATGAGCTGACACAGGTGGAGTCGCATCACCACAGAGATCGCTGGCAACAGACCGTCTCCATCACCCCCGAAGTGCCCACAGATGCTTTTATCAAACCCCTCCCGCTACCCCACCTCTCAGCAACCTCTGATCGGCTTTCCATCGCTGGGGTTCCACACAGAGAATCTTACAATATGCAATTTCCTAGGTCTGACTTAAAACTCAGTATCATGTTTTTAAGAGTCATCCATTGGTAAAGTCAGGAATCATATCCTGGGGGTACAAAGAGAAGACTCTGATACTGAACACAGGGTCCCTTCCCATGTTCAACCAAATGCAGGTTACGGCACTGGAAGGCAAGCGACAGCATTTTTGGTTTCAGTTACTGGTTACGTTTCAGGATCCCAACTAAAACAGATGAAGGAGTTCAATAGAGGATAGTTAAAAAATTATGACTAGGGGGTGTGTGTGTGTATAAAGACATTTTTTAAGTAAGTGATGGAACTAACACACCTCTGTAGCACTGAAAAAAATAAAAGAATTGACTAGGTGGTTAAAACAAGGCCTCTCTCCTGCTGTTGGTTAAGTGTTGGTTCCTTCAGAGCTGAACAGATCCGTGGTGACTGCCAGGGAGCGGTTTACGTACTCACCAGCTGAGTGACGCTGGGCTGTTTCTGTTTTCAGGGGCTATTATGAATAAAGTTGCTATCACATGAGTTTGTAAGAATTAATGTGGACATGTTTTCTGGTTTCTCTTTTACTTGGCAGGGGTGGGGTGGGGTGGGGGGAACCGGGGAGAGTAGGTTCAAGACCTGTAAGTGTAATTGTTGGGTCACATGGTAAGAAACTGCCAAACCATTTTCCAAAGTGGCCGCAGCACGCTGTATTCCATCAGCGGGAGTTCCAGTCGCTCCACATTCTCATCAACCCTCGGGACAGTCTTCTCACTTATTTATCTTAAAAGATTTACTTATTTATTTGGAAGTCAGAGCTACAGAGAAGGAGAAACACTGAGAGTGATCGTCCATCCACTGGTTCATTCCTCAGCTGGCCTCAGGGCCAGGGCTGAGCAAAGCCGAAGCCAGGAGCAGGGAACTTCTCCAGGTCTCCTGTGTGGGCAGCAGGGCCCAAGCACTGTGGGCCATCTCTGCTGCCTCCTCAGCTACGCGTAAGAAGCTGGAGCGGAAGTGGAGCAGCCGGGTCTTGAACTGGCGCCCACATGGGACGCTGGCACTGCAGGCCGTGGCTGCACCTGCTATGCCTCAATGCCAGCTCCAGTCATTTAAATTCATATTTAAATTCTATTGATCTTATGCAGGCATCACTTTGTGGTTTTAATTTGTATCTGCCTGACAAACAATGATATTCTCATATACTTGTTTGCCATTGGTATATCTTCCTTGATGAAATGTCTGCTCAGAAGCGTTCATTGAGAGAACTGGGTTATTTTCTTCAGAGTGGCAAGTTTTTTATGTGTCCTAGAGACCAGTCCTTGTCACATATATGTTCTGCAAATTTTTTTATGTCTTGCCTTCTCATTTTCTAAGCAGTGACATTTGAAGAGCAAAATTATGTCAAATCTATAAATATTTCTTTAACAGTTTGTACTACTTGAGGAATGTTTGCTTAATACGGGTCGTTTAGACTCTCTTTTCTAGAAAAGTTTTATAGTTTTAACCCTTAAGTTCAAGCCTTAGAGCTACTGATTCAATTTTCTAATTGACAGAAGAGAATTTTTTCCCTACAAGGATGCTCAACAGTATCAAGAGTATCATTAGTTGAAAGATTCTTCCCTCACTGAACTGCCTTAGCGCCTTTTCAGAAAATCAAGTGGCCATATACACACTGGGTCCACTTCTAGATTCTGTTCCAATTCTCCTAGAAGATAACCTTGTTTTCTGAAAATACCACCTCGAAATGTTGCTGCAAGTCACGCAACAAGGCAGAACCAAAGGCACAGCAGCTCTGATCATCTTCCACTGTCCCGGCACACACAGGTGTCCCCCGCAGGTCCGCCATCCCGGCACACACACGTGTCCCTCGTAGGTCCGCCATCCCGGCACACACGTGTCCCCCGCAGGTCCGCCTCATCCCGGCACACACGTGTCCCCCGCGGGTCCGCCTCGTCCCGGCACACACGTGTCCCCTGCGGGTCCGCCATCCCGGCACACACGTGTCCCCCGCAGGTCCGCCTCGTCCGTCACACACACGTGTCCCCCGCAGGTCCGCCTCGTCCCGGCACACACGTGTCCCCCGCGGGTCCGCCTCGTCCCGGCACACACATGTCCCCCGCAGGTCCGCCTCGTCCCGGCACACACGTGTCCCCCGCAGGTTCGCCATCCCGGCACACACGTGTCCCCCGCGGGTCCGCCTCGTCCCGGCACACACGTGTCCCCCGCGGGTCCGCCTCGTCCCGGCACACACACGTGTCCCCCGCGGGTCCGCCGTCCCGGCACACACACGTGTCCCCCGCGGGTCCGCCGTCCCGGCACACACACGTCCCCCGCAGGTCCGCCATCCCAGCACACACGTGTCCCCCGCAGGTCCGCCATCCCGGCACACACACGTGTCCCCCGCGGGTCCGCCATCCCGGCACACACACGTGTCCCCCGCGGGTCCGCCATCCCGGCACACACACGTGTCCCCCGCGGGTCCGCCTCGTCCCGGCACACACGTGTCCCCCGCGGGTCCGCCATCCCGGCACACACGTGTCCCCCGCGGGTCCGCCATCCTGGCACACACACGTGTCCCCCGCGGGTCCGCCATCCCGGCACACACACGTGTCCCCCGCGGGTCCGCCTCGTCCCGGCACACACGTGTCCCCCGCGGGTCCGCCATCCCGGCACACACATGTCCCCCGCGGGTCCGCCATCCCGGCACACACACGTGTCCCCCGCGGGTCCGCCTCGTCCCGGCACACACGTGTCCCCCGCAGGTCCGCCATCCCGGCACACACGTGTCCCCCGCGGGTCCGCCATCCCGGCACACACGTGTCCCCCGCAGGTCCGCCTCGTCCCGGCACACACGTGTCCCCCGCGGGTCCGCCATCCCGGCACACACGTGTCCCCCGCGGGTCCGCCATCCCGGCACACACGTGTCCCCCGCAGGTCCGCCATCCCGGCACACACGTGTCCCCCGCGGGTCCGCCATCCCGGCACACACGTGTCCCCCGCGGGTCCGCCATCCCGGCACACACGTGTCCCCCGCGGGTCCGCCATCCCGGCACACACGTGTCCCCCGCAGGTCCGCCATCCCGGCACACACGTGTCCCCCGCGGGTCCGCCTCGTCCCGGCACACACACGTGTCCCCCGCAGGTCCGCCATCCCGGCACACACACGTGTCCCCCGCGGGTCCGCCTCATCCCGGCACACACGTGTCCCCCGCGGGTCCGCCTCGTCCTGGCACACACGTGTCCCCCGCGGGTCCGCCATCCCGGCACACACGTGTCCCCCGCAGGTCCGCCATCCCGGCACACACACGTGTCCCCCGCGGGTCCGCCTCGTCCCGGCACACACACGTGTCCCCCGCAGGTCCGCCATCCCGGCACACACACGTGTCCCCCGCGGGTCCGCCTCGTCCCGGCACACACGTGTCCCCCGCAGGTCCGCCTCGTCCCGGCACACACGTGTCCCCCGCAGGTCCGCCTCGTCCCGGCACACACGTGTCCCCCGCGGGTCCGCCTCGTCCCGGCACACACACGTGTCCCCCGCAGGTCCGCCATCCCGGCACACACGTGTCCCCCGCAGGTCCGCCATCCCGGCACACACGTGTCCCCCGCGGGTCCGCCATCCCGGCACACACGTGTCCCCCACAGGTCCGCCATCCCGGCACACACACGTGTCCCCCGCGGGTCCGCCTCGTCCCGGCACACACACGTGTCCCCCGCAGGTTCGCCATCCTGGCACACACACGTGTCTCCCGCGGGTCCGCCTCGTCCCGGCACACACACGTGTCCCCCGCGGGTCCGCCTCGTCCCGGCACACACACGTGTCCCACGCGGGTCCGCCTCGTCCCGGCACACACACGTGTCCCCCGCGGGTCCGCCTCGTCCCGGCACACACACGTGTCCCCCGCGGGTCCGCCTCGTCCCGGCACACACACGTGTCCCCCGCGGGTCCGCCATCCTGGCACACACACGTGTCCCCCGCGGGTCCGCCATCCCGGCACACACGTGTCCCCCGCGGGTCCGCCATCCCGGCACACACGTGTCCCCCGCAGGTTCGCCATCCCGGCACACACGTGTCCCCCGCGGGTCCGCCATCCCGGCACACACGTGTCCCCCGCAGGTCCGCCATCCCGGCACACACGTGTCCCCCGCAGGTCCGCCATCCCGGCACACACGTGTCCCCCGCAGGTCCGCCTCGTCCCGGCACACACGTGTCCCCCGCGGGTCCGCCTCGTCCCGGCACACACGTGTCCCCCGCGGGTCCGCCATCCTGGCACACACGTGTCCCCCGCGGGTCCGCCTCGTCCCAGCACACACACGTGTCCCCCGCGGGTCCGCCTCGTCCCGGCACACACACGTGTCCCCCGCGGGTCCGCCTCGTCCCGGCACACACACGTGTCCCCCGCGGGTCCGCCATCCTGGCACACACACGTGTCCCCCGCGGGTCCGCCATCCCGGCACACACGTGTCCCCCGCGGGTCCGCCATCCCGGCACACACGTGTCCCCCGCAGGTTCGCCATCCCGGCACACACGTGTCCCCCGCGGGTCCGCCATCCCGGCACACACGTGTCCCCCGCAGGTCCGCCATCCCGGCACACACGTGTCCCCCGTGGGTCCGCCATCCCGGCACACACGTGTCCCCCGCAGGTCCGCCTCGTCCCGGCACACACGTGTCCCCCGCGGGTCCGCCTCGTCCCGGCACACACGTGTCCCCCGCGGGTCCGCCATCCCGGCACACACGTGTCCCCCGCAGGTCCGCCATCCCGGCACACACGTGTCCCCCGCGGGTCCGCCATCCCGGCACACACGTGTCCCCCGCAGGTCCGCCATCCCGGCACACACGTGTCCCCCGCGGGTCCGCCATCCCGGCACACACGTGTCCCCCGCGGGTCCGCCATCCCGGCACACACGTGTCCCCCGCGGGTCCGCCATCCCGGCACACACGTGTCCCCCGCGGGTCCGCCATCCCGGCACACACGTGTCCCCCGCGGGTCCGCCTCGTCCCGGCACACACACGTGTCCCCCGCAGGTCCGCCATCCCGGCACACACACGTGTCCCCCGCGGGTCCGCCTCGTCCCGGCACACACGTGTCCCCCGCGGGTCCGCCTCGTCCTGGCACACACGTGTCCCCCGCGGGTCCGCCATCCCGGCACACACGTGTCCCCCGCAGGTCCGCCATCCCGGCACACACACGTGTCCCCCGCGGGTCCGCCTCGTCCCGGCACACACACGTGTCCCCCGCAGGTCCGCCATCCCGGCACACACACGTGTCCCCCGCGGGTCCGCCTCGTCCCGGCACACACGTGTCCCCCGCAGGTCCGCCTCGTCCCGGCACACACGTGTCCCCCGCAGGTCCGCCTCGTCCCGGCACACACGTGTCCCCCGCGGGTCCGCCTCGTCCCGGCACACACACGTGTCCCCCGCAGGTCCGCCATCCCGGCACACACGTGTCCCCCGCAGGTCCGCCATCCCGGCACACACGTGTCCCCCGCGGGTCCGCCATCCCGGCACACACGTGTCCCCCGCAGGTCCGCCATCCCGGCACACACACGTGTCCCCCGCGGGTCCGCCTCGTCCCGGCACACACACGTGTCCCCCGCAGGTTCGCCATCCTGGCACACACACGTGTCTCCCGCGGGTCCGCCTCGTCCCGGCACACACACGTGTCCCCCGCGGGTCCGCCTCGTCCCGGCACACACACGTGTCCCCCGCGGGTCCGCCTCGTCCCGGCACACACACGTGTCCCCCGCGGGTCCGCCATCCTGGCACACACACGTGTCCCCCGCGGGTCCGCCATCCCGGCACACACGTGTCCCCCGCGGGTCCGCCATCCCGGCACACACGTGTCCCCCGCAGGTTCGCCATCCCGGCACACACGTGTCCCCCGCGGGTCCGCCATCCCGGCACACACGTGTCCCCCGCAGGTCCGCCATCCCGGCACACACGTGTCCCCCGTGGGTCCGCCATCCCGGCACACACGTGTCCCCCGCAGGTCCGCCTCGTCCCGGCACACACGTGTCCCCCGCGGGTCCGCCTCGTCCCGGCACACACGTGTCCCCCGCGGGTCCGCCATCCTGGCACACACGTGTCCCCCGCGGGTCCGCCTCGTCCCAGCACACACACGTGTCCCCCGCGGGTCCGCCATCCTGGCACACACGTGTCCCCCGCGGGTCCGCCTCGTCCCGGCACACACACGTGTCCCCCGCAGGTCCGTCTCATCCGTCACACACACGTGTCCCTGCGAGTCCATTGTCCTGGCACACACGTGTCCCCCACAGGTCCGCCATCCTGGCACACACAGGTGTCCCCCGCAGGTCCGCCTCGTCCCGGCACACACGTGTCCCCCGCGGGTCCGCCATCCCGGCACACACGTGTCCCCCGCAGGTTCGCCATCCCGGCACACACGTGTCCCCCGCGGGTCCGCCATCCCGGCACACACGTGTCCCCCGCAGGTCCGCCATCCCGGCACACACGTGTCCCCCGTGGGTCCGCCATCCCGGCACACACGTGTCCCCCGCAGGTCCGCCTCGTCCCGGCACACACGTGTCCCCCGCGGGTCCGCCTCGTCCCGGCACACACGTGTCCCCCGCGGGTCCGCCATCCTGGCACACACGTGTCCCCCGCGGGTCCGCCTCGTCCCAGCACACACACGTGTCCCCCGCGGGTCCGCCATCCTGGCACACACGTGTCCCCCGCGGGTCCGCCTCGTCCCGGCACACACACGTGTCCCCCGCAGGTCCGTCTCATCCGTCACACACACGTGTCCCTGCGAGTCCATTGTCCTGGCACACACGTGTCCCCCACAGGTCCGCCATCCTGGCACACACAGGTGTCCCCCGCAGGTCCGCCTCGTCCCGGCACACACGTGTCCCCCGCAGGTCCGCCATCCCGGCACACACAGGTGTCCCCCGCAGGAGTCCCTCGTCCCCGGCACACACGTGTCCCCCACAGGTCCGCCATCCCGGCACACACGTGTCCCCCGCGGGTCCGCCTCGTCCCGGCACACACACGTGTCCTACGCGGGTCCGCCTCGTCCCGGCACACACACGTGTCCCCCGCGGGTCCGCCATCCCGGCACACACGTGTCCCCCGCGGGTCCGCCTCGTCCCGGCACACACACGTGTCCTACGCGGGTCCGCCTCGTCCCGGCACACACACGTGTCCCCCGCGGGTCCGCCATCCCGGCACACACACGTGTCCCCCGCGGGTCCGCCATCCCGGCACACACACGTGTCCCCCGCGGGTCCGCACACAGGACGAGTACTGACGCTGTGCCCCGGCGCGGGGTTCCAGGCCCCGCAGGAGAAGCCGCACGGGTGTGGGGGCCGTCACTAGCTAGGTCCACGCGGCAGGGCGCACCTGCACCGCACACGTCCCGGAGAACCCGCACACACGGCCCCGCCTCCCCCGACCCGGGGCCACTGCGCTCGGCCTCGGCCCCTCACTCGGCCCCTCACTCGGCCCCTCACGCGGCCCACACCAGCCGCGTGGCACGACCACGCGCGCACGTTCCAGACGCCCCCGCTGCCCCCACATCCCGCCTGCGCGGCGGCGAAGGGCAGACGCCCCACCTTGGTGCCCGGCTGCGGCGCACCCCGCTCGCGGACGGTGCCCCCCGAAGTGCCCCCCGAGCCCCGGGGCGCCAGGCAGCCCGCCCGCGGGGCAGGGTGCGCTCTGCTCACGATTCTGGGGCCGCAAGGTCCCCCCGCGCGACGCCATGTCCGGAGACGACGACGACCACCGCTCACGCCGCGGCGACCCGGAACCGGAAGTGCCGGCGTCCGGGCGGGGCTCGCACTTCCGGCAGGGCAGCCGGACGCCCTCGCAGCGCTGCTGGCCGCCCCGCGCGGGGTCCAGCGCCCGCCTGCCCTGGCGCGGGGCGGCCCCGGGTCCGGCGGGTGACCCTGGGGGCCGCGCTGGGACCGCCGCCCCAGCCATCGCTCCGGAAGCTGGAAAGGGCCAGGAGACAGAGCCCCCGGGGGGCTGCCACCTCCAGAGTGCGTGGGTCCCGGTTCGAGTCCCGGCTGCTCCACTTCCGATCCAGCTCCCCGCTGTGACCTGGGAAAGCGGTGGAAGATGGCCCAAGTCCTCGGGCCCCCGCACCCGCGTGGGGGTGCCTGGTGCTGTGGCCCGGCAGGGGAAGCCACCACCTGGCCCACCGCCGGCCCCTGCTGTGAGCGCCAGCTCGTCCCAGCTGCTCCGCTTCAGATCCAGCTCCCTGCTGATGGGCCCGTGCTTGGGCCCCTGCGCCCGCACGGAGACCTGGAGGAAGCTCCCGGCTCCTCTGGGCTCCTGGCGTCTGCCTGGCCCAGGCTGGGCCCCTGCGCCCGCACGGAGACCTGGAGGAAGCTCCTGGCTCCTCTGGGCTCCTGGCTTCTGCCTGGCCCAGGCTGGGCCCCTGCACCTGCACGGAGACCTGGAGGAAGCTCCTGGCTCCTCTGGGCTCCTGGCTTCTGCCTGGCCCAGGCTGGGCCCCTGCGCCCGCACAGAGACCTGGAGGAAGCTCCTGGCTCCTCTGGGCTCCTGGCTTCTGCCTGGCCCAGGCTGGGCCCCTGCGCCCGCACGGAGACCTGGAGGAAGCTCCTGGCTCCTCTGGGCTCCTGGCGTCTGCCTGGCCCAGGCTGGGCCCCTGCAGCCACTTGAACCAGCAGACGGAGCGTCTCTCTCTCTCTCTCTGTCTGTAACTCTGCCTTTCCAACAAAACTGAATCAGTCTTAAAATAAAAGAGGGAAAGAGAGCGAGGAAGATTCGTTGCCCCTTCCAGCACGCGAGGACACAGCGCTCACGGGGTGCTGGTGAACCCGCTCCTGCTGGCACCTTGAGCGACACGTTTCCGTCCTCTGTGAACTTGGCCCGGGCTGCAGAGCTTCCGCAGTCACGCCAGCCGAGCCTGCAGGCCCCCGCACTCCTCACTCTTACCGACACCGGGTGTTGCCCGCCATTTTCATACTTCCCGATCCAATAAGCAAGACTCTTGCCACTTTTACTGGAATTCTGAGCAAGTAGGAGCCAGCTGACTCAGGGAAGCCCACCCCAGCCTCTGCTGCCGACCAATCCGGGACCCCAGCACAAGAAGCCCTTCGGGAGGGCGCCGAAGCCAGTCGCAGCAGGTTCCAAGAGTGACCGTTAGGACAGTGGGCCTGCGAGAGCCACGCAGTGGGTGTGGACCCAACAAGCTATAGACGAAACTGGGGCCGAGGACCAGGAAGCGGGGGGCGGGGTTCTGAGAGCAGGGGAAACCCCCTCGCTTCCTGTTTCCTTACACTCTCCTGGCCCTGCCCCAAGCCAGCACAGGGGCACGGGAGAAGAGAGCAGACAACACAAACTGACATCTGTCCCACCACGGGAACCAGGAAAGGGAGCCCCAGGAGGTGGGGGGGGTCCTCTGTTTTCCTCTGTCTCCTTTTCTCTTGCTGCTTGGCCCCGGAGCGACCCCGGGGGTAGGGAATGCAGAACAGTGCAGCGAGCTGAGACCCCGCCTCTCATAGCACCCCCAAAAGGGGACCCTCGGGGGCGAGGAGTGGGACCTCCTGGGCCGGCTCCAAGTCACAGGTGTGTCAGGTGGCCCTAAAGGCACAGCCCAGGGATACATGCAAAGGTGCTCAACACCACTCGTCCACAGGGAGGGGCACCGCGCTGCACCGCACTCCCCTTCACCTGTGGGGAGGCCTGGTGAGAGAAGCAAAGCTGACAAATGCTGGCGAAGACGGGGCGGACGCGGGGACCCCTGCCCACTGCTGCAGGAGTGAAAGCGGGTGCAGCCCCTGAAAGAAACCAAAAACAGACCCACCATCTGACCCAGCCCGGCTGCCTCAGGGTGTTTTCCCAAAGGACTTGAACCCAAGTTCCAGGAGAGCTATTCACAGTCCCGTGGTCACAGCAGAACTGTCCACACAGCCAAGACGCGGGAGCAGCCTGCATGCCCATCAGCAGAGGGACGCACACAGGAAGCTGGGCACAGTGGGGTCAGCGGCATAGCTTTCCATTCCATTTTCCAAGCCCCCCGTGCACCGTGGAGCCTGACTCGGGCTCCATGGAGAAATCCGTGTGGATGTGCTGGGAGGGCGCCGTGCAAGGGAAATGGCGGCCGTGATCCCACTCACAGGATGGATCTGAAGCAGTCACAGTGGGAGCTGACGTCGAGGGAGATGGGGACAGGTGGCCCCGAGCACAAAGGCTCAGCATGTGGCCCAGCAGGTTCTGATGGTATAGGGCACACCGCGGCGACCCCAGTTAACCACGCTGGGTTCTAGACTTGAAATTTGCCAAGGGCTCTAGAAAGTGGTCTTACCACACCCCAAGAACAAACAACTCAGGGCCGCCTCTGTGGTGGGTAAAGCTGCCGCCTGCAGTGCCGGCATCTCATACGGGTGCCGGTTTGAGTCCCGGCTGCTCCATTTCCGATCCAGATCTCTGCTGTGGCCTGGGAAAACAGTAGAGGGTGGCCCAAATGCTTAAGCCCCTGCACCCGCATGGGAGAGGTAGAAGAAGCGTCTCACTCCTGACTTCGGATCGGCCCAGCTCCGGCCATTGTGGCCAACTGGGGAGTGAACCAGCAGATGGAAGACCTCTCTCTCTCTCTCTCTCTCTCTCTCTCTCTCTCTCTGCCTCTCCTTCTCTCTCTGTGTAACTCTGACTTTCAAATAAATAAATAATCTTTAAAGAGAAAAGAAGCAGAGGAACAGAAAGCAGAAGCCAGCCGTCACTGACTACACTCAACGCACACAGTCAAGCACACGGATTAAAAAGAAGGCTGTTCGACTGGTTAGCGTTTTTCTGACTCCGAACGTAATGATCGAACAGGTCAAATGCTACAGGATGGGGAAGGATGCCTGATGAAGCATGTTGATTACAGCGCAGAGCTGTCACGGGACCTGGCACGGCCGCCCTGGGCGCGCACCCAGGAGAGGTGAGAACGTCCACACAGGGCTCGCCCGTGCTTCACACAGCCACACTGTGGTCGGCAGCTCCAACGTCCACCAGCTGGGGACCGACACATAACAGACGGAAAACTGACGCCACTGCTTGACTGTTAGGCAGCCAGGAGAGGCGCACGCTGCAGCGTGAGTGATTCATGAAGACATTTTACTGACGGCAGGAATTCGGCCCCAAGGACCACAGTTTTATTATTTCATGTATGTGGAGGATGAAGGACAGGCACACTTCCAGGTGGCGGAGAAGGGAGAACGGGACTGAATGCCGCTGAGCACAGATGAGCAGAGCTTCCTGTGGGGTACAGATGTGACAGGATCGGGCTACTGTTCCCACAGCCTGTGGATAATCACTGAATTAGTTACTTGAAATAGTGAATTCTATGGTACGCTGAATTATCCCTCAATAAAGCTGTCTTGTTTTTTTTTTTTTTTTAAAGGAGGCTAGAGTGGCTGTACTCATATCAGACAAAATGGACTTAGAACACAAACATTTATCAAAGATGGAGAAGAACTACATACATGAGGGGTAAAAGGGTCCGTTCACCACCCAGATTTCCAAGCTGTCCCTAAGCTGTCGGCATCCCATGTGGGCACCGGCTCGAGTCCCGGCTGCTCCATTTCTGATCCAGCTCCCTGCAGATGTGCCCGGGAAAGCAGCAGAGGATGGCCCAGTTCCTTGGGCCCCTGAGGGAGACCTGGAGGAGGCTTCTGGCTCCTGGCTGTGGACGGGCCCAAGTCCCACCATTGCAGACATCTGGGGAGCCAACCAGCAGATGGAAGATCCTCTCTCTCTGTCTTTCCCTCTCTCTGTGTAACTCTGCCTTTCAGTTAAATAAATAAACCTCAAAACAAAAACAGAGAGAGAGAGATATACACAATCATAAACACACATGTACCCAATAACAGAGCTTCAAAATGCACAAAGACACGAAAGAAATAGAAAAGTCTAAAACTGTCCTTGCAGAGTTCCACCCTCCTCTCTCAGGAAATCACCACGGACACAGAAGCCCCGCCCAACATTAGCAACCACCCTGACACACCCACATCTCCAGGATCCGTCAGCCGCAAGGGCAGAACGCAGGCTCTTTTCAGATACACATGGGCTTTCCTCAAGATAGACTTATCCATGGCTGGCACCGTGGCTCACTAGGCTAATCCTCTGCCTGCGGTGCCAGCACCCCAGGTTCTAGTCCCGGTTGGGGTGCTGGTTCTGTCCCAGTTGCCCCTCTTCCAGTCCAGCTCTCTGCTGTGGCCCAGGAGTGCAGTGGAGGATGGCCCAGGTGCTTGGGCCCTGAACCCGATGGGAGACCAGGAGGAAGCACCTGGCTCCTGCCTTCGGATCAGCAGGTGCGCGGGCCGCAGAACCCTGGCCACGGCGGCCATTGGAGGGTGAACCAACGGCAAAGGAAGACCTTTCTCTCTGTCTCTCTCACTGTCCACTCTGCCTGTCCAAAAAAAAAAAAAAAAAAAGAGAGAGAGAGAGAGACTTATCCTGAGCCACATAACACACTGAACAAGAGTGGCTGACATCATGGAAAATACGTTCCGGGGCTGTCACGGAGTTAGACTAGAAATCAGCAACAGAACGCTCTTTTTAAAAATCCCCATGAATATTTGTAACTAATTAACACAATTCCAAGTAATCCCCGGGAATTAGAAAAGATCTAATGGAGTGAAAATGAAAACATGACTTTTTAAAACTTGTGGGAAGCAAGTAAAACAGTGCTTGGAGGGTAGCACATGGCGGTAAATACTTATGTATCAGAGAAAGAGTCAGTTTTCAAACAGCCTGAGCTTCCCTCTCAAAAATAGAAAAAAGAGGAGCAAATTAAACCTAGAGTAAAAACAGAAAACCAAGAGACAAAATCATTAATATCAAAAGATGTTACTCTGAAAAGATAAAAAAAATTCATTAATCTCTAGTCAGAGTGACAAAGAAAAAAAGATAAAAAATGACCCAAAGTAAGGGATCCCAGAAAGGTCACAAAAGATAACAAAACAGGAGCCAGCGCTCGGCACAGTGCGTGAGGCTGCCGCCTTCGACACCGGCATCCCATGTGGACTCCCATCCTTGTCCCGGCTGCTCCTCTTCCGATCCAGCTCCCTGCTGTGGCCTGGGAAAGCAGTGGAAGATGGCCCGAGTGCCTGGGCCCCTGGACCCACGTCGGAGATGTGGAAGACACTCCTGGCTTCTGATCAGCTCAGCTCTGGCCATTGGGACCACTTGGGGAGTGAACCAGCGGAAGGAAGACCTCTCTCTCTGTCTCTGTAACTCTGTCTCTAAATAAATAAATAAATAAATCTTTTTTTTTTTTTTTTGACAGGCAGAGTGGACAGTGAGAGAGATAGCGAGAAAGGTCTTCCTTTGCCATCGGTTCACCCTCTAATGGCTGCCTCGGTTGGCGCAATGTGGCCGGTGCACCGCGCTGATTCGATGGCAGGAGCCAGGTGCTTCTCCTGGTCTCCCATGGGGTGCAGGGCCCAAGCACTTGGGCCATCCTCCACTGCACTCCCGGGCCACAGCAAAGAGCTGGCCTGGAAGAGGGGCAACCGGGACAGAATCTGGTACCCCAACCGGGACTAGAACCCGGTGTGCCGGCGCCGCAAGGCAGAGGATTAGCCTGTTGAGCCACGGCGCCGGCCTAAAATGTTTTTTAAAAAACGTACAGCAGCTTGAGTCATAATTGCTACAAGTCAGAAATCGTCCAAATGTCATGCAGCAGAAGAATAAACAGCCTGGGGTATGTGCACACAACAGAACACAACAAAATCCAACAAACCAAGGACGGCCCGACAGAATGGATAAATCCGAATCGCTTTAGGCTAAGTGACAGGAGCCAGACACAAAAATGACATTCTGTGTGGTTCCCCTTAGGCGACTTTTGAAACAGAAAACCCTCAGGGAAAGGGAAGGGCTGCCCTGGATTCGGGGTGACTGGGCCTGATTTCCGGGCGGCTGGGGGGTGGGGGGCTGGAACGGCTCTGTGTGCTGCGGGCCAGCACCAATCCCACAGCTCCGTGTGTGTCAGACTGCGCCAAAGAACAAGCGCATTTTCCTGTGTGTGAATTTAAGAATGCAATTTGTAAAAGCGGCAAAAGGCACACGCAGATTCCCTAGCCATCCTCCCATGTCTGGCCTTGAGACAATGTCACACCAAGCGTGTGAAGAAAAGAAAGAAAGCAGCTCCGGGCAGTTTGATGAAAGGGCATTGGATTTGCGAAGATTCAGGGAGAATTTCGTGTTTTTCGATAGCAAATCTACCCAAGAATGAGTCATCTTTTACTCAAGGGGGTGTCTCCAACTTCTCTCACTCTGGGTCTTGTCCCCTTCTCGTGAAATTTGTCCTTTTTTTTTTTTTTTTTTTTTTTTTGCTTTAGTTTTTTTGGGAATGACGACCGTCTCCCCAGTGTCACTGTGCCACTGTCGCTCCGGGTCTAGAGCCAACGCGGAGATTTCTGAGTGCTTGTTTTATACGCGGCGCCCCCGGGCCTCCCTCTGGTCTCGACACCAGCTGGTTAGCGTGGTGAAGCAGGGGCTTACGTCACCACCAGCAGCAGCAAGGTCCGTCCTGTTTCCATGTCAGACTTCCCCTTTCTGGGCCGATCGGCCCTTGAAAAACGAGAGTAAGTAGTCTCACTTTTGTTCTCGAAGTTTCACCCACATGGAGGAGACGGCCCGGCCGCTCAGCGGTCGGCTCTGAGGCCTCATCTCTTCTAACCTCAGAGATAAAGATCGAGCCTTCTCTGTAGTTCTGGCTGCGTTTCTCACAATGATTTTCCGTTCGTGAACACCAGTGACTCAGCAACACTGGTCAGCAGCAGCCACGCCCCCGCCCGCCTGCCCACAGCACCTTCGCTGGGCCCTGTGACTCCCTGGGGCCGTGCCCCTAACCCAGGAAACGTCCTTTCACAGGGTGACAGCACCTTCTGGGCCGTACGTGTCTTACACACAAACTCGAAGCCCTCGGCGGTCACAGGCACCTTCCCGCCTCCCCGTGGGCATGGCGTGAGAAGGGTGACAGCAGGAGGGAGCTGTGGGAGAAGCTGCCCCAGGGACCCCAGGGACCCCAGGGACGAGGCTGGCACGGGGAGCACAGCTCGGCTAGGCCGCCCAGTCCCAGCTGGAAGGAGCAGCGCGGGGCTCCGGGCTCATCGCCTCCGAGTCCTGGCGCCCCAGCTCCCCGCCGGCTCCGATTCTCGGGGGCGTCTGGGGGGGGTTGGTCCCTCAGAGCAAGATCACCGAGGGCGTTCCCGGTTGCTCCAGATCACGCCAGCCCCCAGCCTTGGCCCAGCGACGCCCTGAGGTCGCCCCGACCCTTGCAGACCCCTCCCCAGCCCCTTCAATTATCCTAGGAGCAACAAAATTGGCAGTTTAACGGCTAAATGTTTCACGAACTGTGTTTTTAAGAGTTATTTTTATTTATTTGAAAAGGCACAGTTACAGAGAGGGAGGGGGAGAAGCCTCCATCCGCTGGTTCACTCCCCAAATGGCCACGGTGGTTGGGCTGGGCCAGGCCGGAGCCAGGAGCTCTCTGTCTCTGTCTCTAACTCCACCTGTCAAAAAAAAAAAAAAAAAAAATGGAGAAACCAAGGAATGATGACATGAAAACAAGGAATTTACACAATTATGGAAACTGAACTTTATATTCTCTCTCAACTCCTCAAAATATTGTTTTGTAGAGTAAGTTATTCCTTTAATCCTATCACAGAGGCAAATGCGCTCAAGGAAATGGGAAATCTATTTGTTTTCCAGCGTCTCTCCTGCTTTCTGGCTCCTGGCTCCTGCCATCGGACGAGCACGGTGCGCCGGCCGCAGCGCGCCGACTGCGGCGGCCATTGGAGGGTGAACCAACGGCAAAGGAAGACCTTTCTCTCTGTCTCTCTCTCTCACTGTCCACTCTGCCTGTAAAAAAATAATAATAATAATAATAAAATAAAATAAAATAAAATAAAATAAAATTATTTATTTATTTGAAAGTCAGAGTTACACAGAGAGGCAGAGAGAGGGTCTTCCATTCGAAGGTTCACTCCCCAATTGGCCTCAACAGCCAGAGCTGCGCCGATCCGAAGCCAGGAGCCAGGAGCTTCTGGGTCTCCCACACGGGTGCAGGGCCCAAGCACTTGGGCCATCCTCCACTGCACTCCCGGGCCACAGCAGAGAGCTGGATCGGAAGTGGAGCAGCCGGGTCACGAACCAGTGCCCGTATGGGATGCCGGCGCTTCAGGCCAGGGCGTTAACCCTCTGTGCCACAGTGCCAGCCCCCTCAGCATATTTCTTGATTAGCAGCCAAGTTGACATTTCAGAGTTGGAAAGTTTCTGTTTTCACAGGATTAATATTTATCATACAAAGAGCCCAGCTGGTCCTCGTTGTTCTTATTGATGAAAATGGTTTTTAACCTTCTTTACCTGACGTGAGGTTTCTGCTTTAACCATATTTAGGCATAAAGTCCAGTGGTGGTAAAGGTCATGGAACCGCCGCGTCACCTTCATCCAGAACGCTGTCGTGATCCCGGACTGAAACTCCGTCCTGTTAAATAACTTCCCGTTCCCCGCTTGGAAGCCCCGGCCACCACTGCCCCGCTTTCTGTCTCCGTGGAAATCGCCCATTGTTTGTGCTCCACAGAAGTGAAATCAGATCCATTTCTTCTTCGTCGTCTGCCACCTGGCCGGCCGCATCACGCACTCCGGCAGAGCTGGGCTTCCCGAGGCCGGTGGACTCCCGCTGCATGGCTGCGCCAGGCCCGTTCCCCTCCCACCCTGCACAGGTGCGCCGGCTCTGGGCGCCTCTCAGCGGTGTGAATACTGCGACTTTTGACCCATGCTGTGTGTGGGGGTGTGGAGCAGGAGAGAGTGGCCCAGGGGACTCCAGCATCCCTCTCCCCACCCCAGGAGGAGGCTGGAACCATCGGAGGTACCGGCCGGGGAAAATGTTTAGTAGCCTAAGATCACAGCAGACCTGGTAGTTCTACACGGAGAATTTCAGTTACTTCCAGTGGAAGGAGAGCGATACCTGCTGTCAGGTCCCTGGGCCGTGCGCACCCGCCCCGCAGGCAGCCTGGGCCGTGACTCAGAGGAAGCAGCTCTCCTGGGTAGCGCCCAGCCCGGGGCTGAGCAGGAAGGAGCCCAGTTCCTCCCCGGAGTCCCCCCGCCCCAGCCTTGCCAGCGAGAACAGCACCTTAAGAGCAGGACTTTTTGATAAGTAATGAAGAATCTCAGGTGTTATTGCCAACATCAAATAAAGAATTCCAAACACGATGCTGGAAACCCACCCACCAGGAGCCCTCGGCAGCCCCCAACCTCCACCCCCAGGAACCAAGCCAGGAGGTCTTCTGGGAGGCGGCGTGTGTGGCAGGTTGTGAATCCTTGATGACCAGCTTGGCCAGTACAGTGACAGTTTCCCTAGGAAGGGACGGGAACCCAGCCCCTGGACTCAGTAAACCCCTCTGTGGCTGCATTATCGCTTACTGAGAAGGTCTGGTTATGCCGACTCCCAGACCACGGTCTGGAGCGGCCTGGGCGGCCCCTGCTGCACCCAGACACTTCTGCTTGTCGACGGGCGTCCCGGTGTCAGCCTGTCCACAGCCGTTTCTCTGTTGCAAACGCACGCTCCGGGCGCTGCTGGGAGAGTCCCCTTGTAGGCAGTGAGGGCACAGGTGGCCAGGCGCTGCCATGGGGCCCCACTCCGGGCAGCGAGAGAAGGCTGCTGGGCCCCGCAGCTCCTGTCTCTGCCGCTCGGGACCGAACGGTGTTCAACAGGTGCCTTAGCTCAGAGACAGGAGGCCGTACCACCCCCACGGGTTTGCCATGGGGGCCACGAGCTAACACACTGATCTTCCTATCAGCGGAAACGCAAGGGGAGCCGTACATGTAATTAACTGTACACTTAGAAGCCACATCACAACAGGAAAAAGAGACGCAGGAGATGAACTGTGACTGTGGATTTGATTTAACCTGCCAGATCCGTACACCGTCCTTCACCATGCAGTCAAGGCAGTCAGGTACCAGTGAGACACTTGACGTTGCTTCTCTAGGACTGGCTCCCGTAGCTAGCGGCTGCCCTGCTGGACGGAGCGGCGGTGCCTGGCAGGAAGGAAATGCTGGATTCCCTGCCCGGGGGCTACACGACCAGACCCAGGGGGCAGCGGGCTGGGCTCTCACCGGGAGGCCCCTCCAGGCAGATGGCAGAGTGCAGCTCCTTGTAGCCTGGGCCTCAGGCCTCCTGCTTCCCTGGTGGACGCCGTGGGGAGCTGGCCTCCCACGTTCCTGGTGGACACCATGGGGACCTGGCCTCCCACGTTCCTGGTGGACGCCGTGGGGACCTGGCCACTCACTTCCTTGTTGGACGCCATGGGGACCTGGCCTCCCTCGTTCCTTCCAGTGCTCGCCGTGTGGCCTCACGCTCTGAGTCTCTGCCCCTCACTCTGCCAGTGGAGAGACCTCTCTGCTTCTCCTGATTCGTGTGGTTACGCTGGACTTCCGGCTGCCACGGTTAGTGAGATTAGATCAGACTCCGGGCCACACTGCCTGATTAGATTAGTGTGCCTGTGGCGTCTCAGACCCACTCAAGGCAGCTGGTTAGAGACCTCAGACAGCTGTGCAACCCCCCTTCCACGGTTGAGCAGAAAATCTGGGGGCCGTGTGGGGCTCCATCTCATCACTGCAGGTGGGGTGGGTGGCGGCACGGGGCTCTGGCGGGCTCTCCTGCTGACGCTGGAGGTGCAGAGGTGGGGGAGCCCGTAGGCGGGGCCCCACTTAGCCAGCTCAGCTGTCCATCCTGGTGATCCCGCTGGACTTCTCCTTTGCTCCGGACTTGCTAAGGCCCCGTGGTGACCATGGCTGACGGCTGGTGAGTCCTTCCACAAAGTGTGTCGCCTGGGGAGCACTGTGCGCCGGTGCCGGCGCTGGGGGTCCTTTTCCCGTTCCTAAGGCTGGAGGCAGAGTCGGTTTTAGGGGAAGATTGTCCTGAAGGCTTTGTAAATACAACTGTGTTTGGCGGCTGGCAGCCTGTCATCACCGCGTTTTTGGTTTTTCCCTCCTCCGGTGATGAGGCTGGGGGCCGGGGGACACGGAGCACGGGCCTGCAGCAGGTGGTGCAGACTCTGGGCCTGGCTGGAACTGGAGCAGGCTCTGTACCCAAGGACCCCTGGCCTCGCCCACAGCCCCCACCCGGACCGTTCTTCCCTGAAATACGCGTGGGTCGACGCTGTCTCTCCTGGGCAGCAACTCAGAAGACGACGCGTGGAACTGTTCCGGGCTCCTTTGTCCCTATTCAAAGTCATCGCTTGGGTCTTTAATTTTTTTTAAAGATTTATTTATTTATTTGAAAGGCAGAGTTACAGAGAGGCAGAGGCAGAGGCCGAGAGAGAGAGAGAGAAAGAGAGAGAGAGAGAGAGGTCTTCTATCTGCTGGTTCACTGCCCAGATGGCAGGAATGGTCGGAGCTGCGGCAATCCGAAGCCAGGAGCCAGGAGCTTCTTCCGGATCTCCCACACGGGTGCAGGGGCCCAAGCGCTTGGGCCATCCTCCCCTGCTTTCCCAGGCCACAGCAGAGAGCTGTGTCTGAAGAGGAGCAGCCGGTACTTGAGCCGGCGCCCACATGGGATGCCAGCATGGAAGGCAGAGGCTTAGGTCACCAGGCCACAGCGCTGGTCCCTATGTGCATCTTTACAGCATTGTTCTTCACAGGGGCCCGCTGGGCCCCCCCAGATCGCCACCAGATGTGCACGTGTCCTGGGCTGCGGTGGAAATCGCCTCCACCAGGGGCCGTAAGACAGAAGGGAGTTCTTCTCCCCGGTTCCGGAGGCCAGAGGCTGCAGTCCTGGCGTTAGCAGGGCTGCTTCACCGCGGGGCCCTGGAGAACACAGCCCAGGCCCCTCTCCTGGCCTCTGGAAGCGGGGCAGCGCTGGCTCCCACGCTAGCACGCGGCTGCAACCTCCGCCTCGGCCGTCTCCTTTTGCGCCCATGCTCCATCCAGAACGCTCGGCGCCTGACCCTCCACTTAACCCAGCAGAGGCTTTCTCCACACAAGGTCACGTCCCCGGGCTTCGGGCTCAGCACGCAGACATGCCTTCTTCTGGGGGGAATCATCCAACCCAGTGCAGAGTCCATGATACAGAACCCGCCGAGACCCCTTGACCTCGCTGGGGGAGACCGAACCTCCCGTCCACACCGACGTTCTTAGACGCTCACGGCCGTCACTTGCTCACAGTCCCGACTCTACTGCGGTGAGCCGTGCGCTGTGCGCCATCCGAGTGGACAGTGAGGCTCACCAGTGCGTCTTTTCTTTTTTTTTTTTTCTTTAATTTTTTTTTGACAGGCAGAGTGGACAGTGAGAGAGAGACACAGAGAGAAAGGTCTTCCTTTGCTGTTGGTTCACCCTCCAATGGATGCCGCGGTCGGCACGCTGCGGCCGGCGCACCGCGCTCATCCGATGGCAGGAGCCAGGAGCCAGGTGCTTTTTCCTGGTCTCCCATGGGGTGCAGGGCCCAAGTACTTGGGCCATCCTCCACTGCACTCCTGGGCCACAGCAGAGGGCTGGTCTGGAAGAGGGGCAACCGGGACAGAATCCGGCGCCCCGACCGGGACTAGAACCCGGTGTGCCGGCGCCGCAAGGCGGAGGATTAGCCTGTTGAGCCACAGCGCCGGCCTCACCAGTGCGTCTTTTCATCTCAGACCTCGGTCAGAAACCTGTGGGTCGGTGCCTCCCAGGGCCTGGCGCTAGCACCCCGCGGTGCTTGGCACTGTGTGTCTGGTCTTGGCTCGTGGGGGTTTTGTGGCTCAGTGTCAGGCCTGACAGCCACACCCCCAGCCCCGGCTGCTTCTTCCAGGCTCAGAAGCCACCGCTGGTCCACGCCGACTGGGTGGCCTGGAAACCACTTTCGCCCGTGGGACTCCCGGGCCGGGGGCAGGTTCCCTTCTGGCTCTTGGCTCCTCCTGCTCTTCGGGTCTCCCCGGAGCTGCCTGCCCCCTTTCCACGCCCCGGGTGTCTCAGCTTCTCTTTCCTCTTGTCTGTCCCTTGCTGGTGGCCTGGACGACCCGAGGAGACAGCCTCCTCGATGTCCCCGGATGACATAACTTCTACATTTCCTCAAGACAAAAACCAGAATACAGAAGTGGGAAACCCTGGTGAAAACCGTGTCGCCCGTGGCGCTGGAGACACGAAGAGTAACATTTGGGTGACTTTAGCTTTTACAGAGTGACAGTTTCCTGAAGTAGCACAGTAGCCATCCCCAGAGCCCGCTGCTCCCTGCGCCGTCTCTCTTCAGTAGCCATCCCCAGAGCCCGCTGCTCCCTGCGCCGTCTCTCCCATCCCCAGAGCCTGCTGCTCCCTGCGCCGTCTCTCTTCAGTAGCCATCCCCAGAGCCCGCTGCTCCCTGCGCCGTCTCTCTTCAGTAGCCATCCCCAGAGCCCGCTGCTCCCTGCGCCGTCTCTCCCATCCCCAGAGCCTGCTGCTCCCTGCGCCGTCTCTCTTCAGTAGCCATCCCCAGAGCCCGCTGCTCCCTGCGCCGTCTCTCTTCAGTAGCCATCCCCAGAGCGTGCTGCTCCCTGCGCCGTCTCTCTTGGTTTCCCGTGGCGGCGAGAAGCTTCACCCTGACATATGTCACCCGAGAGAGGTGTGGAGGCCTTGGCTGCTCTTTTCCTGGGGGAGATGTGTGCCGTGTTCTTTAAGGAATCCAGTGTCGAAACCACAATTTTAGAAATTGAGGCTATGAGAACGCTTGTCTCCTGCGTAGGGTCCATTCCGTCTCGGCAAGGTCTGGAGAGAGCCCCGGCGCTGGTGCTGGGGGAGCCGCGGCCCGCCAGGCACCGGGCGCAGCTGCAGCGCGATGCTGCCTTTCGGAAAGCCCCGGGCCACGGTCGGGTGAGCAGCGCCCACGGGAACTTTTCTGAATTGCACAAGCCTTCTCGCACTGCACCGACAGCGGGGACTGCCGGCTCCTGATGCTCCCGGGGACGTCTCCTCCTGCGTCCTCCGATGATGTCATCAGAGACACCCTGACCTGTGACTGCCTGTCAAATAGATGAACGGATACATAAATCTTTTTTTAATGGAGCTCGTCGTGGTGAAGAGCAGGGAGCCCTGTTTTCCCTGTCCCGGCCCTGGCCAGGGTCTGGCTGGGCGTCTCAGCAGGAGCCGTGCGGGAGCCGCTCCCCTACTGGGAGAATGGAGTCCCACCTGTTTCCCCTCCATCTGACTCCCCGCTTTTGGCGGAACCTGTCCTAGCTCTGGCTCTCTCCCAGACACCTCCTGATGGCGAGTTATGGGCCCTGGAGTCCACCTGCTGGCTGCCCCGGCTCTGTGACTTCTGCCTGCCCCAGGTCTGAATTCTGGATTCCTGGCTTCTCACCAACCCAGCACCTCCCCTTCCCCGACCCGCCTGGACCTGGGCCTTGACCGTGAGCTGCAGCTGGGAGGAGCTGACCTGCCGCTCTCCCTGTAGGGCGTGTGTGCAGCCCCAGGGACATTCTGAGGAGTAGTGTGTACTGAGCCTTGTTCACCAGGCTCGTTCCATTTTGAAGCAGAGAATAACCCAGACCCGGGGCCCTGCATCTTTGGGGATGCTCACAGCCCCAGGGATGTGCGCTCTGGGTCGTCTCCCTTGCATGCGGTACAGCATAGCCGAGGAGCGCTGGCCGTGGCTCCCGGATTTCATCTGGCTTCCCCCTCAGAGGCAGCAGCCAGCACACACGTGGTCCACATCACGCCTGTACACGTACACGTGTGTGTGTCCCCTTCCAGCCTTTGTATCGTTCTGCCTGTTTTCAGACTTCAGCTGAAGGCCATGGTACTCCACGTGGGAGGGATTCTGCTGCGGCTTGGGTTTTGACGGACGCTTCTGTTCCAAGCTGCTCGTCGGACGTGCCGCGCGTTCTCCGTCACACTCCCGCATCACAGTTTCCCCAGGCATCTCTCCCTGTGAGTCTTGGCTGCCTCCAAGCCCACGTAAGCGTATTCCTGGGTTGTATTCAGATTGCGCGCAATTTTCCGGGGGCCCTGGACTCGTAGGGTCGGGTGGTTTCTTGGGAGGTCAACGCCCCGCTCCCCGGGGCCCCCTTCCCGCTGGGCTCTGTTCCGTGAGACTTGACGGTTTTGCTGACCCGGGGAATACGAGCTTCACCCTTGGGGCTTCGCTCGCGATTTTGCCGTCGCTGTGGGGTGAGCCCCTTTCTGCACACAGGTGGCTTTTGGGAATTACCCAGTTCAATGAAGACTTTTCAAGCGACTGCTGAGGTGGGATTCACGGGCTACACCAGGCCCTCGTTTAACTCGCACATCACCGTGGTTTTTGGTGTAGTCGCAGACCTGTGTGGCCGTACTCAGTCATTCCAGAATTGTCATCACTCCCAAAAGAATCCCCCCCACACCAGCCTCACCCCGTGCTTTGCTCCAGGCCCCCCAGCCCTGGTTAATCAATCGCTAATCATCTGCCGATTTGCCCCTTCCAGACGGTTCACAGAGGTGGCATTATGCACCATGCGGTACTGGGTGCCTGGCTTTGCTCAGACACCCCCCAAGGTGCATCCAGGCTCTGGGGGAACCCGCAGCGGGTGGGTCCCACTTTGCTGGTCCACCCTCAACGGATTCCTCCTGCTCGCTTGCTTTTATGGCCAATGCTACTGCAAGGTTGCTTGTTTGATGGCGGGTGTACACCAGGATGGGATTCTGGGTCAGATGGTAACTGTTACATTTACAGCACCTGCCTTGTTTTGCTGCTTTGTAGGTGTCTTTATGCAAATAGCTTCTGGGCTGTGGTCTCGTTTGCCTGTTCTTGTTTTCATGGTACGGGCTTTTAGATGCCTCCCTCATTTCCTCATGGGTTCTGCTTCTTTGCGTCTTGTGTAGAGACCGTTTCCTTCTCTGAGGATAGTTATTTCCCTTTGTTTTCTTCTAAGGACTAAACATGCTGCTTTTTATAATCACACTTTTATCTGAATTTTGTGTGTGTTTGTTGTGAGACACAGAACTGATTTAAAAAAAAAAAAAGCTGATTCATTTATTTACTTGGAAGGCAGAGTTTCAGCGAAAGAGAGGGAGAGACAGAGAGAGAGAGGTCATCCATTCCGCTGGTTCACGCCCCAAATGACTGCAATGGCCAGAGCTGAGCTGATCTGAAGCCAGGAGCCAGGAGCTTCCTCCAGGTCTCCCACGCAGGTGCAGGGGCCCAAGGACTTGGGCCACCTTCTGCTGCTTTCCCAGGCCATAGCAGAGAGCTGGGGCTGAAGTGGAGCAGCCGGGACTAGAACTGGCGCCCGTATGGGATGCCGGCACTGCAGGCTGGGGCTTTAACCCACTGCGCCACAGCGCCAGTCCCAGAACTGGTTTTTAAGAAGGTTCCCGTGTGGATCATCAGTGTGTGGTCGTCATCAACCCGCCTGCCTCCCCAGTTTCTGAGACTTCCTGGGCTGTGTGTTGAGCAGAGCAGTTTCTCGGCTGACCACATTTGTCCGTTGTCTTTAGCCGTGTCACTGTCACTCGGGGTTTCGGTAGGTTCACGAGAAGGCTGACCCTACAGCAGGGCGAGTCTCCCCAGCAGGCTTCAGTGTGGCCTGGCTCCTCTCCGTGGTCTTGCAGCTCTGAACCCATGGATGTGGCATGGATTCTGTGTGGTCATGTCGGCTTTTGCTACATCCCATGATATTCTGCACGTTTCTCCATGAAGACTGACATGCCTGTTAGTGGGCTGGTGTCCAGCCACACAACAAAATACCATTGCTTTGGTCTTTGTTAGATACCTTTCATCGCGTTAAGGATTGAGCTAATCACGGAGTCTCTCCTTTAACCTGCTAAGATGATTTATCACATTCTTAGGTTTTTTTTTTTTTTTTTTTTTGACAGGCAGAGTGGGCAGTGAGAGAGAGAGGTCTTCCTTTACCGTTGGTTCACCCCACAATGGCTGCTGCAGCCGGCGCACCACGCTGATCTGAAGCCAGGAGCCAGGCACTTATCCTGGTCTCCCATGGGGTGCAGGGCCCAAGCACTTGGGCCATGCTCCACTGTACTCCTGGGCCACAGCAGAGAGCTGGTCTGGAAGAGGGGCAACCGGGACAGAATCCGGCGCCCGACCGGGACTAGAACCTGGTGTGCCAGCGCCGCAAGGCGGAGGATTAGCCTAGTGAGCCACGGTGCCGGCCACATTCTTAGGTTTTCTAATGATAAAATATTCTTGTACTAACCTGCTCATGATTTTAAAGCTGAAGGCCAGAGTTGGTTCACTAATAACTTATGTAAGATGTTGTAAAAATCTGCGTTTCCTTTTCTCCCCCAAAGATTTATTTATTTGAAAGTCAGAGTCACAGAAAGAGGGGGGGAGAGAGAGGGAGAGGAAGGTGTTAGTCACAGGTTGGGACAGCAAATGACCTAATCCGGGCATCACTGAGCCGACAGAGGCATCGGAATGGTCAGGAAACAGCTCTGCCGTGCCCAGCTCCGGAGGCCCCGGCTGCGGCGTCGGGGCAGCGAGTTCCAGCAGAGGCGGCGGCAGCTCCGCACGGTGGGGGACTCACAGACCTCGTACCTTTTTAAACCTGAAGAGAAACGCTTGGGATTTTTTTCTGCAAAGCGATAAACCCAAGCTCTTCCAAGAGCAACTCAGCAAACACGGAGCCGAGGGAGGACAGAGGACTTCTGGGAGCTGGTGTGGACTGTGTTGACCCGGCCCGATCCTGACCTTGGTGACCGGCGGGTGCGCGGGGCGTGAAGCAGGCCGGGGCCCTTGGCTTGCAAGTGAGGACGCGTGTGTTTGCATGAGCTGGGGACAGGGCTCAACACAGGAGGGAGGCCGTCCCGGGTGGACAGAAGTGACTTCAGCCCCGTGTGTCCCCTCCCCGGCCGGTCCCCGGGGGCTGGTTTTCAGCCTGTCACACAGCTCTGCCTGGAGGGACCGTGCATGGCTGGAGGCATTCAGATCTGGAAGAAACCGGGGTGTGTGCCTGGCGCAGCCCCGTGGGGGAGGGCACACGGCCCTGGATTTGAAGGTGAGGGGCTGTGGCCACCGGGCTCGCGGGCTCCCTGTCTTTCAAGTGCCCTGCCCACGGCGCTGTTTGGGAACCAAACAGGATGACTTAGGGGCCGGTGTTCCGGAAATGGGCGCAGACTGTACGTTCTCCCTCTTCCTAGCGAAGGCGGCTCCTCCTCTTCGTTTTCTGTGCTCGGTTCTGGAATGTGGCTCTGAGGGTCACGGGACCCCTCTTCACCTCTGAGCCCCGGGGACTTAGCTGGGGCATCACAGCCGCCCCACACCACAAAGAAGGAAGCAGAAGGCAAGGAGACCGGAGCTGAATCTGACTGCTCCCGTCCGGAAGCCTTTGTCGGATCCATTAAGTGACAGTGCAGTCAGTCTGGGATCACAGAACCTTGGGACGTGGCCATGATGACAAATGGCAGCAAACAGTGCTGTCATCTTTAACAGTGGCCAAGCCTGCTTCCGGGGAGGGGCAGTGCGCCGTCTCTCCAGGCACCGCGCCCCATTTCCAGGAAGATCATTAAGGCCCAGGTCATATTACGTGGACTGAGGTCAGGACGGGGCCGGATTCTGCCCACCGACGGCAACCACCACACGCCACAGAAGCGTGACGTGAAGCGGCAGACCTGCCTGTCAGGACCATGGCAGAGACGCAGCTCCGGGGGCCCCTTGTAGGACCCTCTTCCCATGCCGGGAACTCGCGATTAGGGGTGGGGGTCTGGCTCGGTGCCAAAGACCCCGCATCCTTCATCGGAAGCCTGGGTTCCGCTCCTGGGTCCTGGGTCCACCGTGTGCACCTTGGAGGCAGCAGGTTCTGGCTTCCGTGATGGGGTTCCTGCAACCACCAGGGAGACCCAGGTTGAGTTCCGGCTCCTGGCTTTGGCTCCAGCACAGCCTGGCTGTTGATGGCATTCGGGGAGTGAACTGGTGGATAGGAGCTCTCTCTATGTCTCCCAAATAAATACATTTAAAGTCAAAATAACTTAAATCCGTGATGATCTCAGAGGTAGATCACTGCTGTTGCGCTGGGTTTCCCGTGTGGTTCAGCCGCGCGTTTGGAGCGCTGGGTTTCCCGCGTGGTTTGGCCGTGCGTTTGGAGAGCTGGGTTTGCTCTCGAAGGTCCCCGATCGGCCTGTCGGGGACGCTTGCTGGTGCTTGGTAAGCGTGCAACTCCTGGAGTGCCCACCCCGAACAAGTGAGTCTGATCCCGGAGGCTCCTTCTGGGACTCTGCCTCTTTGATAAGTGCCCTGGGTATTTAGATCTAAATATAAAGACACCCATGTCTGTCATCCTATTATCAGGATCTAGATTTTTGGTAGACCAGTATCCCCCGGCAACAGCCCTGAAGTCCCAGAAGCTTCTGACCCGCGCTTAGAATCCTCTCGCTGTGCAGAGCCATCTGTGTCGGGGCGAGGCTGTCAGTGAAGACCACCTTGGGAGGCAGAAGAGAACGGGTGCTCAGGGACACTATTTCTGCATGTGGATGAGGGCCACGGATCATACACCCCAGGCACGAACAGTGTATTTAAAAGGATGAAATTTAGGTGGTGAGCAGATGTGGCCACATCCCAGATTTCTGCTGGTTTTCCTTCTAGAATCGATAGACTGGGGACCTGGCAGATTAGCATCCAAGTCCACTTTGAACAAGGAGAGCAAAGTGTCAACGAGAGAGAAAATACTGCTAGGCTGGGGTCAAAGTTCAACCTTTGGGGTAGGCAAGTTTGGCCAGTTTCTGGGTATTTCTGCTCCAGGGCCCCTGAGTCGGCTCTGGCTGTCCTCCGTGACGAACTCCCACGTTGACTGGAAGATGTTGGTTCACACGAGAACATTTCTGCTTCCCGTACGCACACACAGTCCCTCCGAGTGTTTAACCGCCTGATAAGCTGCGCTCGTTTGTTCTATGAGTAAACTATGAATGGGCCTTTACCCTCTCCGTGAGGACGAGATCCTCGGCTCTCCCAGGGGAGTCGCCAGCTGCGCTGTGCCTGGAGCCGTGGGGCCGCGCGTGCCCGTGGCTGACTGTGCCTGGAGCCCTGGGGCCGCGCGTGCCCGTGGCTGGGTGTTCATTCGCCATCTTGAGAAGGTCTGGGGAGGGGCCTCCCCTGCAGCTGCCCAGTCCTTGGGTGTGCGGCAGGATGGTGGTTGTGCATGTGCACACAGCTGTGGAAACGCCACTCACGCCCTCCAGCTCCAGGAGGGCCCTCTGTGGCTGTCCCGGTCAGCCCCCACCCAGCCCACCCCCCTTCCCAGGGGTCACTGCTCTCAGAGCTGTTATTCCTGCCCGATCCTGATCTTTGTGGGGCTGAGATCAGACTCCTAGGTGTGCTCTCGCCCGGGCACCTGCTGGGCGACACTGTGCCCGCGAGATTTGCGCAGCTGCTGCTCCATTTTATGGCTGTGCGGTGTTTCCCCCGAGGGCGGGTATAGCACAGTTGCTTGGCACTTGGGGGCTAAGGGTCCTGTCTGTGTCTCTGGTGAACTTCATGCAACTTCTCTGGGTTTCAGGGCAGGAGGCGGAGCCCCACTGTCAGGAGACTGCTCCCTTGGCCAGCACAGTTCTCGCTGGAAACCCTGCCCCAGGCTCAGGCTTGGAGAGGTGGGGGCTCCCCCGGGGAAAAGCGCTCGGTCAGGGACCCTCTCCAGCAATGCCCTTGTCCTCCCTCTTCCCGAGCCCGCTCTGCACCTCAGCACTGGACTTCCAGGGCTTCAAGTCCCCAGGGAGCATCCCTGGGCGCATCTACACCAGGAGCCGGAGCCAGGGCTGAGGAGGGGGTGGGACACCTCCTCCTGGTCGCATCCTGCAGAGCTCTGATTCGCTTCTGGGCGGGGTCAGAGCAGCTTCAGTGTGAAACCTGTGAAACCGGAGGAGTGTCCGTCACCCTCATTCCTGTCTTGAGGGGGGAGGGGCACCTGTTCAAGTGCAGGCGATGGGGCCAAGGGGATAGACTTGATCCAATGCGGGGAGCACAGGTAGGAGCCCACGTCGGACGCTTACGCCAGCTGCACCGCCCACGCTGGGCCCCGTCTGAGCTCCGACTGCAGACCCTGACCTGGGGGCTGAACCGATCAACCCCGGCAGCCACGGAGGCTGGTAGCCACAGCTCCGGGAGCCGGGACAGTGGGATCTGGGGAGGGTCCTCCTGGCTTGCCCATCGCTTCCTCGGGGGTCTCTGACCCTGCCTGCCACCCCCCAGTAATCATGATGGGGCTGGAGTTCTGGGGGACACAGTGTCGTCAAGGCGGACCCTGGCAGAGTGGGAGGCCTTCAGAGATCTGCCCCCAGGCCGGTTCTCGGTCACCGCCCACTGAGAAAGATTGACACTTGGGAGGGGAGTGCAGTGGGAGAAGTGGACAGAGGGATGAGGAGGAGGTGGTTTGTGGGGCTCAGGAAGATAGGAGTTAGGGGGGTGGGGAGAAAGCACAGGGGCTCCCTGAGGGAGGGGAGGGGCTGCCGGGGTTCGGACCCCCGGTGGGATGGTGGGAACTGGTCTGAGGCTGTGTGGTGGGGAGGGGAGGGGGCCCAGAGGGGTGTCCCTGGGCCCCTGCTTCCAGACGTCCCTCACCTGTGACCAGGGGGCCGCAGTGTGGGTTCTTCCTCTTGCCCCAGGGACAAGGACAGCAGGAGGAGAGACCCCTGTGACAACCACGGGGAAGCTGCCAGACAGAAGGGCCCTCGCTGGGGGCGTGGCGAGGAGGGGGGCTGCCGTGGAGGTGAGCGTGGGTTCCCTGGGATTGCGAGTTGCTGGGGGTGCAGGACCATCTGAGACAGCCCCCCGTTGTGTGCCCGTGCTGTCCTGGGCACGCGGTGGGGGCTCGCGGGATGCCCGGAGGAGCCCTCCCCAGGCAGGGAGGCGGCTCATGCAAGACGCCTGCTGGGCCTGTAGTGACACCTACCGCCAGCCGTGCCTCCCACATCGGATCGCTCCCCACTCCTCCTGCTCCTCCTTCGGCCAGGTGGAGGGCGGAGCCCGCGAGCAGGGACGGCGCTGGGGGGAAGTGGGTGTCAGGGACTCCAGAGGCGGATCTGTGGGGAAAAAAACCCGCTTCAAAGGCTTCCGATGTGCTCTGAGCCCTGGGAGCCGCACCGCGCATCAGGCAAACATTAAAACAGCCCCACCTCCATCTGGAGTGCAGAACTCGCCCGTTTAAAAAATAATTTCATTTGAAATTGTTTGGTGCCGGGGACTTTGTAATTGTATTAAGACATTCATACCAGGCATTTTCTAACTTGCAAATGGTTTTCAGACCGGAGACAACATTTACTGAGCGATAATTACATTCATGGAGTTGCCATGTTTTGAGGATTTTATCTGAACGTTTTTAAAGTTTGCGGCGGTTTTTGTATTCTGGGGCAGATGCCTTTTTTCAGACATTCTCTTGGAAAAGCCCAGCGCGTGAGGCGGCCGGGAAGGCTGGGGCTGTCGATCAGCTGCGACCCCGGGCTTCCTCCTTTCGGAGGGGACAGGGAAACGCTTCCTTGTTTGGCCCTCCCGGTTTCTCTTTCCGTCCGCATGTGGCCCCCACGGCCACCGCCACGCTTCCGCTACCTCCCAGCTCACACCAGGACGGGCGCAGGTGCACGGGGCGCAGGTGCACCGGCCGCGGACGCTGCAGGGGCTCTGGGCGCAGGGGCGCCGGGGGCCCCCTTCCCTCGGCCGCGAGTGTGCGGCTTTCCCGAGGGGCCCCCTGGCTCTCGCACGTCAGGCGTGGACGCCGCGCGGGGCCACTGGCCGGAGGCTGGTCTCCGAGGGCCGCGCCGCGAGGACACGTGCCTGGAGCCTTCCGCGGGTCGGGGCGGGACGCGCGCGTCTGGCGCCGCTCCAGGAAGTGGGCCCGAGCCGGGGGCCTTGGGTGGGGGAGAGGAAGCACGGACCCCTGCCCTGGCCGGGCCCCATCACCCTCTTGACCCTAACGCGACGCCCCCGCGCCCCCTCGGGAATTTCTCCGGGAAGCCCCCTCCCGCGCCGCCCACGGACCCCCAGCCCGACGCGAGGGGCTAGGTGGCGGCTCCGGAAGAGGCCCTGGACCCCCGGCCACGCCGCACGCGGGCGCTCGGCCAGCAAAGTGGTTTCTCGGAAAGGTCGGCGTTTAGGAGAAGGCGGGTCAGCCGGGCCGCGCCGATTGGGCGGCGCGCGCACGCTTCTCGCGCGCCATTGGCCCGCGAGGCCGTCGCTCGGCGCGCCGGGCCCGCCCTCCCCCCTAAAACCGCGCCGCCGCCGGGAGCCCGGGGCTGCGTCGCCGGGAGCGCGGCGGCGAGCGTGGGAACGCGGGCGGCGGGCGCGAACGCGGGCGGCGGCAGGTAGGCTCGCTGGGCGGGAAGGGCTGCGCGCGGCGCGAAGCCGCGAGGTGTTCCAGGGTGGAGTCGGAGGCCGCCCCCTGTGCCTCGGTTTCGCCCTGCTTTGCTGCCTGGCCTCGTGGGGCCGCGGTGAGCGCCCGGGGCGAGGATTGCCCTTGGTCTGTCCCCAAAGATGGGTGGCCAAAAACACGTCTTATTTTTCGTCCACTGCTAGACCTGCCCTATGGGCCCTGGGGTCCTGGGGGAAGGGGCTGCCGGTCCTGGCCGCCGGTGCGCCGGGGTGGCCTGGGCAGTTCTGGTGAATGACTGATTTCAGCTCCGAGTCTGGGCTGGGGTCCTCGGCTTCCACCACAGCCCAGGCAGGAAAGGGAGTGTGGAAGGGACAGAGTCGTTAGGCTGTGAAGGGAGCCGGGCAGCCGCCCAGGGCTGGGCGGTGCTGAGGAGTGGACGCTGGACACGCACGTTTCCAAAAGTGTTAAGTCTCCTCCCACCCTATGGTGCCTACTTTTTCTTTTTTTTTTTAAAACCAAAGGAGAAGGACCCCTGAGCCTGTGCCCCTAGGGTGTGGCAGCTTCCTCCCCTGGGGGCTGGCGGTGTGTCTGTCCCCTGGCTGGGGCCAGGGAGAGAAATGGCTTTGATGCCTGTTGGTCCAGGGGTGATGAGGGCTCGCGGGGACCAGAGTGGGCGCCCCGCAGCCCCATGGCGGGGAGCAGGTGCCTGCTGTGTCCTGCCGTGTGGCCGGGGAGGCGGGGGCAGAGGCTGCCCGTGGAAGCCTGACCCCTGGACGTATTTATGGGGATGCAGATTAGCTGCAGATTGGAGCTGGCAGATAGATAGGAAGAGGAAGTCGGGAGCATGTGACTGGGCACCGATTTTTCCTGGCGGCGGCGGCGTTCGGTGGAATCGCTTTGTTGGTCTTCTGTAAATCATTATGGATCGTGTTCTTCCTAGGCTTTTCATAGTGCCTAGAATCGGCAGGGATCGCAAAGGTCCTTGGGCCAGGGCTGTGGGTGGGATGGGACCTGGGAAGGCACTCTCAGTGGCAGAGGCCGGGGCCGCGGCAGGGGTCCTGCGCCCCACTTTTCCCTCGGAGCCCAGAGGGGCTGGTGGGGACGACTCCCGGTGTCTCCCTGCCGAGCTGCCCGGTGACTCACTCTCCTTTCACTGCCGTTTCTCTTTCTCTTTCTCTTTGCCCCGTTTTCTCCAGAAATCACCAGACTGTCCCGGTTGGGGAGTTATGAACCTGCTAGGGATGCTGTGAGAAAGTGAGGGCGCCCCAGCACGGTGCTTCCAGGGCGATGGGGTGGGGGTGGGCAGGAGCACCCCGCCCCGCTGCTGTGCTCCTACCCCTCCCCCGCTGGGTCTTTCGCAGCCCCAGGAAAAGCTGCAGGACTCTGCACCCGCTGTGCTGTGCTCTGGGCGGCACGCGGTCAGGTGCCTCTCTCTACCTCACCGTGTTTCACTCCTCGCTCCCGAGGCTCCGCTCCGCCTGCGTCCCTTCTTATAGACACGGTGGCTGCTTTAGAATTCACCGTCTCTGTGAGGGGTCCCTTGGCTATGCAGGAGTCCGGGAGAGGCTCAGGCTCCCCGAGCCCATTCCAACCACGGCTTCCCAGTCCAGGTCCAGTTCCTGTCGCACGCCCATCGCCTCCTTTGAAATCAGCTGGGCGGCTGGGGTGGGTGGCTGGAGAAGTGAGCGCTGGCCCTGGGGGACCTCGCCTCCCTCTCGCTGGCCCCTGGCCCCACACAGCCGCCTGCAGAGAGGTTCAGACTGCCAAGAGGCACACTTCGCACAGCGGGTGCTGACCACTGCCTGGCCACATTCTTGGGGACGTTGTCTCTTGTTTCCGCCAGTTGGTTAAAGCTTGTTTGCCTAAAGCGGTCACATTTTAATCAGAAGAGTAGAAATAGTGCTTTTTTGCTACAGTTTTTTGGGGTGGGCGTCTGTCCAGCTGCCTAGGGGATTTCCAGCACCGTTCTTGTAACTGCTGGCTGATGGTCGGTCCGGCTTCATCTCCCCCTCCTCTCCCCTTCCCCTCCGCGTCCCCTCTGCCCCCTGCCGTCCCCCTCCCTCTCCAGTGTAAAGCTGTGCGTTCCAGCAGGAGAGCCCTTCCCGAGGGGGTCTGGGCTCCCTTGCACGCCTGGGCCCCTCCATCTGGAGCCACAGTCCTCTCACACTGACATGGGAGGGGCTCCTGGCGGGACACTGCCCGTTGCCCTGTTACCGAGGGAGGGTTGCTGAGGTCCAGGCACCGCCCCAGGTGCATCCAATGCTGCAAACAGAAGTGCCCGTGGTCATCGTGAGTTCCAGCCAGGACGGGGTCGCCGATGCTCCCGGCTCCCCCTGCTGAGAGGTGGTGAGGCTAGACGGGGACCCCGTCTCTCTCATGTCCCGACTCAGCCTGTATCACGAAGCCGCTGGCCAGGAGCAGCCTGGGAGCAGTGGCCTCACAGGCTGCACAGGGGCCGGATTCTACCCTGGGACGCAGGTCCTGCTGGGTGTCCGCGGTCGGCTTGGTTCCGAGGGGAATGGCCGCCTACGGGAGATCCGTGCACTTCAGTGAGTCCCCGCCGTCTCATGCTCAGGGTGGAGCTCGGCGGTGTGGCTGTTTGCCTGAGAGGATTCAGCCAGAACCGGGGGGGCACCGTCTGGGAGGCTGGCCGCCGCGCCCCCGGGGAGCTTTCAGTTTTGGTTCAGGACTTGGGGTCGGGAAGCCCGCGGGGGCTTCTCCTGGCAGGGGGCCGGGGTCCGGGAGCCCTGGGTTTCCCCCAGCGAGCACCTTTGCTGCGAACCTCTGAGTTGCCGTGACTGTGGGACAGCACGCGTCACACACGTCACAGAGTAACTTTGCTGTCTTTCCAAGGATGTGTGACCGGAACGGCGGCCGGCGGCTTCGGCAGTGGCTGATCGAGCAGATTGACAGCAACATGTACCCGGGGCTGATCTGGGAAAACGACGAGAAGAGCATGTTCCGGATCCCCTGGAAGCATGCCGGCAAGCAGGACTACAACCAGGAGGTGGACGCCTCCATCTTCAAGGTGCGGACGGGCGGGGCGCCGGCCACGCCCTTCGGGTGGGCTCCCACGTCCTGCCCAGACTGAGACGCAGATGTGGCTGGAGGAGCGCAGAGCGGGCTCAGGAGGACACCGGGGGGCTTGGCCATGTTAAACCGTCTGCACGGTTTTGGGGCCCCCCGTGTGGGGAGCATTTTTCCAGCAAGGAGGTGTGGACGTGTCCTGCTCTGCTCTGTCCCCTGAGCACCCGCCCAGGGAGGGGAAGGGCCCCTGCAGGACCCTCACGCTAAGACCTCTGCTCCCTGCGGTGACATTATCACGGTGACGTCACCTGTGCGTGGCGTTGTAGGGCCAGCAGGGGAGACTGAGGCCCCGACTGCCGTTCTTTCTGGGGCTGGTCACGCGGGGAGAGGGGGTCCGGTCACGTGGGGAGAGGCGGTCCTGAGCTAGCAGCAGTCACTGAACAGTGCTGTCTCCCCCGAGGACAGCACCTGCCCACACGCAGAGGAGCCGTCTGGTGTTCCTGGTGGCGGAGGGCGTGTTCTGGGCCAGGCCCGGTGTGCTGGGTTGTTTTCCTCTCACACAGTCGTCCGTGGTCCATGCCTTTCTCACCCTCACTCTGTGGGGGCACCGAGAGGGGGTCGCTCATCCGGGGTCTCCGGCTTTTCCTGGACTGTGAGCTGGTGTTTGGATGCAAGTGCCCCCCCCCCCCCCATGCGCCCTTGGTCCTAACCCCTGGCCCCACCGATGAGCAGAGGCTTCTTGCTAGATTCCGACAGAAGACCCGGCCCAGGGCAGGCCAGCTCTGCAGCCCGGCTGGGTTGTAAGAATCCTCTGTGGGTCCTTGGTCCCCCTGGGCATCTCTAAAGCCCCAGACGCCCAGATTCCAGCCCTGGGCGATTCAAAGCCCCAGGTCAAAGTCAGCCCAGCCTTCCAGGTTTGCAGACAGGTGCACCACAGGTGGTCTGCAGACCGCTGCCAGCCTGCTCATTAGGTGGGCATCAGGGGACTGGGGAGTGTGGGGAGGGGCCAGATCAGACCAGGGTGGGGAGCACAGCCCAGCAGGGCTCTCAGGCCTGGGGGGCTGTCTCAGACCCGAGTGTAAGAGGGAGGAGAGGTCACACTGTGACGCCAGGGGGAACGTGAGTAAGTCAAGGTCGGCTTAAGAGGCCCCTCAGCCGCCCTCGTCCTGTGGAGCCGAGGCGGCCGAGGGGCTGAGCCTTTGCGTGGTTCTGTGGAGTCTGCACATCCGATTCTTCTCTGTGAGTCTGGTGCCAGCTCCTTACGGCCCCGTGGGGGGGTGCGCTCTCGCCGGCAGGGGGGCTCCTGGTGCCCGCGTGTCCTCCAGGTTCCTCCGGTCAGGGACGCCAGGTGAGGAAGCCTGGACGGCGCCAGGCTTTGCGACAGCAGCACCTGCTGTGGCCGTCAATGTCGCTGGGCCCGTCTCGGCTGACTGCGTGTGGTTTCTGCCTTTGGCATCGTGGCGATCTTCTTGGGAAAGACTTTGCTACATGCAATCCGCGCCCGGGTCCCATCCCGTTCTCGGTTGGACCTCAGTACTGTCAGCGTCTCGGGCTGGGACGTTGCTGAAGACCAGGGAGAGAGTTCGGGCCAGGAGGCCATGGCGTGGGGGCTGTCCTGTGCTTTGCAGGATGTGTAGTGGCCCCAGCCTCCGCCCACCAGGTGCCAGCAATACCGCCCCGCCCAGTGTGCAGCTACGCATGTCTTGGATGTGCACAGGGTCCCTGGGGGGCACAGTCGTCCCCTGTCCATTGCGAGCCCCCCAGGAGCTGAGGTTGGCCACGGTCAGTGGGTGGACCGGGGCACTGATGCTGGGGGCAGAGTTGAGGGTTGGACATGAGCGGAACAGCCTGCATGGAGGAGTGGAGGTGCGGGAACAGCGGGCCGCGGAGCCCTGGCGTGTGTCTGGCCAGCGGAGACACAGGCGTCTGCCTCCGCCCGATTCCCGGCTTCCCCCTGTGCCACAGCCCCAGATTTATGTCTTGTGCAACGCCCTCCACGGCCGTTTCAACAGCGCCCAGCAGCATGCACGAGATTCCCGATGTTTCCGTCGGTTACGCAGTCGCTGCATGTGGCAATCCGAGACAACAGCACAATCTCAGCAGGGCTGGGGGCAGCAGGGGTGCCGGGCTGCCTCCTGGGCACAGGGAGGCCAGAGCGCCCGCCCGGCTCCCGGGGCCCTGCACGTCCGGCTGCTGGGAGGCGCCCACCTGGGGCGGCCGCCATTTGCCGTGGAAGACGGCGCCGGTGAGGCCCTGGTCAGGGAGGGCCCTCTTTCGGATTTTCTTGCTAAGCCAGAACCTGTTCCTTTCTCTTCTTTGTTTCGTTCATTTTTTTAGAAGCTTTATTTGTATTTGACTGTCAGAGTTAGAGAGAGAGAGGGAGAGGCAGAGAGAGAGAGAGGTCTTCACTCCGCAGATGGCTGCAACAGCCAGGCTTAAGCCAGGTGCTTCCTCCCGGTCTCCCACGCGGGTGCAGGGGCCCAAGCTCCTGGGCCGTCCTCCACTGCTTTCTCAGGCCACTGCAGGGAGCGGGATCCATAGAGGAGCAGCCATGTCTCGAACCCGTGCCCATATCGGATGCTGGCTTTGCAGGCGGAGGCTTCATCTGCTTTGCTGGGCCCCTAGAATCTGTTTCTTTCTTCTTCTCTCTCTCTCTCTCTCTTTCTTTCTCTCTTGTTTTTTACAGGCAGAGTTAGACAGTGAGAGAGACAGACAGAAAGATCTTCCTTCTGTTGGTTCACCTCCAATATGGCCGCTACAGCCGGCGCACCGCGCTGATCTGAAGCCAGGAGCCAGGTGCTTCCCCTGGTCTCCCATGGGGTGCAGGGCCCAAGCACTTGGGCCATCCTCCACTGCACTCCCGGGCCACAGCAGAGAGCTGGCCTGGAAGAGGGGCAAACGGGACAGAACCGGCGCCCCGACCGAGGCTAGAAGCCGGTGTGCCGGCGCCGCAGGCGGAGGCTTTATCTGCTTTGCCGAGCACCTAGAACCTATTTCTTTAAAACATTCAGAGAAAATCTTTCAAAAACGAGGAGCTAGGAAGAAGTCTGAGTGTGTTCCTGCCTCGGCGAGCGGGTCGTAGAGGTTGTGGTACCAGGGGCTCCTTCGCCCCCGCAGGTGGGCTGCCTCGGCGCAGACCCCCGCTGGGGGACCGGCTCCTTTCAGCCCGTGGCAGAGACCTGAAGCCGCCTGGCGTCAGCTCAGACTTGCTGGGGAAGCATTGCCCCCTGTTGCTGGGGGCAGGGGACTTGAGTTCCTTAGTGGCACAGCTGTGTCAAGTTCTGTAGGCCCTGAAAGAGAGCACCCAGCCCCAGGCCGTGCCGGGTGCAGCGAGTGCAAACCGGTGAGCGGCCAGAGCAGGCTGGAGTGGCCGCTGGTGGGCTAGTGGTATCTGAAGACCTCGGGAGACCACCCAGCCGAGTTGGGCTTGTAGAGCCATCCAGGAGGTCTCCGGAGGGCCGGGTACCTGCCGGTTATGCGGCTCAGGCTAAGCCGGCACCTGTTGGCAGGCCAGCACGCGTCCTGACCACAAGCCCTGGTATTTGTTTTTTTTTTTAAGATTTATTTATTTCGAAAGGCACCATGACGAAGCAAAGAGGGAAAGAGAGGAGAGACAGAGATCTTCTATCTGCTGATTTATTCCCCAAGTACCTGCGACACTGGAGCTGGTCTGGGCTGAAGGCAGGAGCCAGGAACTGCATCCTGTCTCCCACGTGGGTGGCAGGGACCCAAGTGTTGGCCTGTTCCCTGCCGCCTCCCAAGCCCATCAGCAGGAAGCCGGATCAGAAGAGGCAGCAGCACTCGATCCCAGGAGCCCTGATGGGGGAAGTGGGTGCCCCAAGCTGTGGCTTAACCCCTGTGTCACACAGCAGCCCCGTTTCTGGTGGGTGGAATGTGCACCTGAATGGAGGAGAAAGTCTAGCACCATCCTGGGTGTGCACCCGCTTGGGGGGCTCCAGCCGGCTGTAGCATGGCCTCGACACCAAGTTTCCAAGGAACCTGGCTTAGCCCAGTGGTTCCAGATGAGGAGGGGTCACCACTTGACCCCCCACCCCCTTGCCTGGGGACTCGCTTGTCATAACGAGGGGAGGGGGAGCCACTGGCGTCTGATGGGCCCTCGTGCTGGGGGAACAGTGGGAAGTGCGTGTTCAGTCCGCTCCTGTTCCCTCTTGTGTTTCTTGGAAAACAGCATCATTAGTGTGTGGCCGGCGACGCGGGTAGTGAGGGATCGGATGGCGCATCGCTGACTTAAAGTGTTTCTGAGGGGGTTTCGCCTCCTTGTCAGGGAAGGACGCTGGCAGGAGTGTTTACCCCGACCAGACGTGCAAAATGCTGCGTCAACAGAGGAGAGATTGCTGGCTGGGGACGATGAGTGTTCTTGAGTTTTTTGGGAGGGAAAAGAAGCCGGGGCTGCCTGGAAGGGGCTGTGGCTCCCCTGGTGTTTCTGCAGCTGAGGCGCTGGCTGCCTCTCTCTGAGTCTTTGGGCAGCAGCTAAAGCCTCGGACTCCAGCCCTGACCCGTCCCTCCAAAGGAGGGCCTGGGGGGGGGGCCGGGCCGGGCTGTGTCTCAGGGTTCCCAGGGGACCGGGGTGTGCACTGGGCTCGAGAGGCTGTGCTGGGTGTGCGTCTGGTGCAGCACCTGCTCGTGTGCACCGGGTGGGCGCCTGGGGACGGCTCAACTACTTGGGCCCCGCCACCTGTGGATTGAGTTCCAAGGTCCTGGCTTCGGGCTGCCGGCCCTGGCTGGACTGTCGTGGGCATTTGGGGAGTGAACCAGCAGGTGGAAACCTTTCTGTCTCTAAATAAACAAGCCAATAAAAACAGTTTTTAAAAAAGACCCCTCACTGCAGCTGGAAGCTTGGTGGCTTGGAAGCTAGTGCAGCCGGCGTTTAATCCTGGGCCGGGTCACCTTGGAAAGTGGCTGTCCTCTTGGCGTGCCGTGGTGCTGAGCGGGGTGGGCGGCTCCCGTCCTTTCAGCCTGGGGACGCTGCCTGGCGTCACCTAGGGCTGCAGGTAAACCTTAGCCGAGGGTGGCTGCCTCCTGGAGCTGCTGTTTATTCCAGTCCTGGAATCTTAAAATATATCCATTTACATGTTTATTTACTTACTTTTAAAATATCTCTTCATTTGAAAGGCAGGGGTCAGAGGTGGAGACAGAGTGATCACCCTTCTGCTGGTTCCCCCAAACGCCCCACCAGCGGGGCTGGGCCAGGCGGAAGCCAGGAGTCAGGAGCTCCCTCTGGGGCGCCACCTGGGCACAGGGGCCCACGCACTCGAGCCATCCTCAGCTGTCTGCCAGGCATCCCATCAGCAGGGAGCGGAGGAGCTGGGACAGCAGGCGGCGGCGTGGGCAGAGGAGGAGCCGGGACTTGACCCAGGCACTGCGATTCGGGACGTGGCCGTCCCACGTGGCGACTTCACGGCTGTGCCACGATGCCAGCCCCACGTGGGTGTCTGAACCCCTCCTCCCGTTCCACCTCTGACCGGGTGTCCAGTCCGGCTGGTCCTCGGTCAGATCCCAAGGTTCTCAGGGGGCGGAGAGCAGAGCTGTCCGGAACAGAACAGGACGGGGCGGCGCCCAGGGAACAGGGTTTCGTCGCCTTTCGACAGTGCCTTGGTGGGGGAGGGGAGAGCCGAGAACAAATGCAAAGCTGCGGAGCGAAATTTCTATTAAAAGTAGCAGGGCAAGGGGTGACCACACTTTTAGCTTTTTTGCAAATGTTCCCTTTTCACGCTAAATTTTAGCTCGGGGTTGATTTGACAGCAACAGCTCGCTCTTTGTTTTGAACATGCTGGCGGCGACTTCCTCTTTGTGTGGCTTAACCCCGGGCAGCTCCAGGCCCCCAGTCCAGGGAAGGACTCAGGGCAGAGCCAGGGGCAGGGAGCGGGCGGGGCCTCGGGTGGCTGGACTCTGACTCTGTGGGCCAGCTTGCGGGACCTCCCTGCCCTGGGCCTTTGCGCCCGAGGTGAGGAAAGTGACCTGAGCCGTGGCCAGAGGAGCCTCACGGGGCCGGGCTGGCGGCTGACCTGCTTCTCTGTCTCTCCTCAGGCCTGGGCAGTCTTCAAGGGGAAGTTTAAGGAAGGGGACAAGGCCGAGCCGGCCACCTGGAAGACGAGGCTGCGCTGTGCTCTGAACAAGAGCCCGGATTTTGAAGAAGTGACCGACCGATCCCAGCTGGACATTTCTGAGCCCTACAAAGTTTACCGAATCGTCCCCGAGGAGGAGCAAAAATGTAACTATGTGGAGGCTGCCCTGCCCGGGGTCTGGGGCGTGCACGTCCAGCCCAGCGGGACCCCACTGCCCTCTGTAGGAGCAGCGCTGACCTCACGCCGTCTGCCGGCCACTGAGTGGCGTGGAGGACAGGGGAGGGTGGAGGGGCTGGGGCTCAGTCTCCCTAGGCTCCGTCGCACGGCCGCACGGGCACGGGGCCCTGACGAGGAACCCTTGTGTTTCCTAGCAGTTCCCCGGGGGGCGGGGGGGATCGGGTGGAGGAGGAAGTCTGGATCCCAGGCTCTCGGAAGGAGCTGCCGCCCTCCCATCACTGCGTTGTTTGGAAGCTCCGGGATGTGATATTCTCGAGGTCCCTTCCACAGTAAAATCCCGGGGAAGCAAGGATAGCAGACATCTGCCACGCTGTGGCCCCCGTGGCCGTGCTCTGCCAGACATCACTGATCAGTCAGACCGTATCAGACTCAGACCTGGCCCCAGAATCCTTTTCCGAGCGGTGTGCGGTGCACCTGGAGCCGGTGCGTGAGATGGAATCTGACCGCCGTGCGGGTCTCAGGCAGGGATTGTCTTAGCCGCTTGGAAACCGCACGGTGGTCTTCTCCTTGGTGGCCGTCGGTGGCCCAGTCGTGTCCTGGACAGACTTCCCGGGGCTCTGCACAGACTCGAGGTTGGCATCACTGCCCACGATGCCGCAGGCCAGGAGAGGTTCCAGTCGTGACTCACATGCACAGTGAGCCTGTGGGAGAGTTGCTAGCCAGGCAGCCAGCGTGGTGACAGCTTCTTAGAGAAGAGGAGACGCCGGGGTTGTTGGTTAGAGGCAGGAAGAGGAGCCCAGCTGACGGACGACTGACCACGGTCTGGGCGTTCTCGCCTCTGCTGGTCACCGGCAGCTTAGCTAACTCCCATCCTTAGCGAGTGTGAACCCGCCTGCACACCGCAGTAGGAAGTCCAGGGGCTGGCGTGGCGCGGCAGGCCGGGCTCCCGCTTGCAACGCGGCGTCCTGGCGGGCGGCTCGGGTCCCTGTCCAGCTTGCTGCCGATGCTCCTGGGAAAGCAGTGGAGGACGGCGCGAGTGCTGGAGCCCCTGCCGCCCGCGTCGAGCAGGTGGAGCTCCTGGCTGCTGGCTTCTGCCAGGCCGACCCTGGCTGTGTCAGACATCCGGGGAGAGAACCGGGGCTGGAAGATTCTTTGTTTCTGCTTTTCTTTCTCTGTCACTCTGCGTTTCAAATAAGTTAGATGAGTAACATCTCAAGAACCGAGTGAGTCCAGCACGCTGACCTCTCCTTGGAGAGTCGGGTGGCCTGCTGGGGTGCGACGTCTTGGGGTGGCTGGGAGGGGCCAGTGGTCGTCTCCGCCGTCTTTTCCAGTCTGGATCAGTTTTCATCACCACAAGCTCGATCGCGATTCGCAGCAATAAGGAAGTCCCTCTTGGCGCCCCCGCCCCGCCCCCGCGGAGTCAGCCGAGCTTGGCTGGCAGGTGACCCGGCTGTTTATAGCCTGGGGTGCGGCCTGCATCCCTGCCACTGTGGATGCCCAGGAGGCATCGTGGCCCCCACGGCCCCTCTCCTCTGCACCTCACTGGTTTGCAGGCCACGTGGGGGCCGCCCCGTCTGCCCCGCTCCCCCTTTCTGCAGCTTCCAGGTGACCTCTTGAACCCAAGAATCAAAACTCAGGAAGGAGCACACGCTGGGTGCTTCTGCGGCCCTGCGACTGGCGACCCTGTCTCGCGCTGACCGCAGGCGAGGGTCTGGTGAGACCGAGGGTGGCCCAGAAGGCCCGGGCGGCTGCTGACTCAGGCTGGTGCCAGCCGGGCAGCAGTGGGCTCCCCGGCGCGGCGCATGGGTGCACAGCACACGCGTGTGTACATGGAAAGGCTAAAAAGACACTTCCTGCCACCTGGCCTAAAAAAAAAAAGACCCAGCCCACCATCATGTTTTGCCAGAGAATCTTAGGGCGTCCTCAGGCACCCCAGCTTGTGCGTGTGGTGCCCGTGGGGCAGTCAGAGCCGGTACATCCGGGCCCCGGCCGACACAGGAAGAGGCCAGCGTGTTGTGTTTGTCTCTTAGTAGTGTTAGCAGAACAGCTGCTGCCCCCACTTCTCTCTTCTGACTGTGGATCAGATGACCCAGGCATGGGAACAAGGCGTCTTCGCCTTTCCCCAGCCGACGAAGACGCTCACAGCTCTGGTTTCCTGAAACTCAGCAGTAAAAATAAAACTTGGATGGGGCTCTCATGGTGGCTGAGATGGCGCCGCGCCACGTGTCATGGTGTCCGGGTTCCCGCAGGCAAACTCGGCGTGGTGCCTCCCGGTGGCGTGAACGAGGTCCCAGAGATGGAGTGCGGCCGCTCGGACATCCAGGAGCTCATCAAGGAGGTAGGGGAGGCAGCCGAGGGTCGTGTCTCCCAGCCAGCAGCGGTGTGACGGCAACGGGCCCTGGGCTGTCCTGGGAGTGCCGTGTCCGCCCACAGGGGAGGACCCACAGGGCACCCGCCCATGGCACCCCATTCCGCCGGCTGTGTGTGTGTGCGTGTGTGTGACGATTTCTCCGGCTCTGAACTTTCCAGAATGTGAACGTTGAGGGGCGATCTTTCAAGTGCGTTGCGTGGCCCCTCGCCTGCCCCTGTGAACCTTCCCTGCTGCCCGGGTTGGTGGCTCGCATGGCTGTGGGGTTGCTGGTTTCTGAAGACGTAGGTTTTATTCCTTCATTGGTTGGGAAACCAGGTAGCCATGCCTGTTGGAGTTGTGGGCTGGGACAGAGGCTCACTAGGGTCTGCTTAGAGTGCATGGCTTGTTGTACCCCAATTTTGGACGCCCCTGTCTCCGGGAATTGAGAGGAGGACATGGCAGCCCTGGCCGGTGGGGCGGGTCCCGCGTGGGTGCTTGGCCGGAGTCACGGAGCCGTGATGGACTCTGCCCGAGCAGCGGCCTCTCAGAGCCTGCAGGTGACAGGTGTCGGCCCCCCAGGCCGCCTGGCCCTCTGCAGACGGCCGCTCCGTGTCAACCGTGGAGCGAGCGCGGTGCTGGCTCCATGTCCATCCAGCAGTGTCCTGCCCTCTGCCAGCTCAGCTGAGCGGGGGCAGTCCTCCAGTGTCACACCGAGGTCACAAGAAAAGCAGATTTCAAAGTTTCCTCATCAGATTTATCAGCATCCTCTGAGGAACGGGTCGGGGCAGAACACCCAGGGTGCTTCACGGGGTGAGGTTCTCTGAGCGCGGCAGTGGCGTCGCTGAACTGGGCTGAACCCGCAGGGCGGTGGGCAGCCCGGAACGTGCCGTCTGCCACGGGCAGGGCCACGTGAAGGGACCGTGGATTTCGTAGGGAACTTCTAAAGGTCCTGGAGATTGGTTTGGGTGCGAGCTGAAGTCTGTGCGTGTATGTTTCATGGCACAGACTTTCGTGCACTGTGTGACATGGCCCCAGGAGGCTGGTGGTTCCGCCCGTGGGTTGGTTGCTCAGCCTGCTGGACTTTTACTCTCGTGAGTCAGCGGTGCCTGCGTGGGCTTCGCTGCACTTGCGTTGTTCATGCTTGCGGACACGGGAGTCTCAGGCTGGAGGCCCCGTGACTCAGCAGCCTCTCTCTCGCCCACGATGCGCAGCCGTCCGTGGACGACTACATGGGCATGATCAAGAGGAGCCCCTCCCCGCCGGAGGCCTGCAGGAGCCAGCTGCTCCCAGACTGGTGGGCGCAGCAGCCCAGCGCAGGTGAGGACGCAGAGCCCGGCTGCTGCCAGGCAGAGCTGGGGACAGAGAGGGCAGGCGGCGGGAGCTGGGTCTTAGTGGGGGTTAACTGACCCAGAGACCAGAAGAGACACGGCCCTCGGCCCTGCCTGCCACTGTCTCCCAGGAGGGCAGGTGCAGTGCCCGGTCTGCTCCACACACACTCCTGGGGGAGCTGAGGGGGGTTCTGGAGAGCTGCGCCTGGTGGTCCCCCCCACCCCCCAGCTCTGCACCCGTTTCCACACACTGGGCGCCCTGCAGGGTTGAAGGCAGCTGGGCTCCTGGAGGGGAGGGGGGCTCAGGCCGGGAACAGGAAGTGGCTCATGCTGGGATTTGAATCTAGAGCCTCAGCTGACCATCTGTAAAATGGAGGCTCCAGGCCTGTACCCTGGGGTCCCGAGGGCTTGATGCACACTTGCCCCGTGTGATCAGTGCCCCCAGAGCCCCCAGGCTGCTCCTCATCCTGCACCTGCACCCACTCTGGGATGTGCCTTTGCCCCCGGCCGCCTCCTGAGCTGCCCGGCAGGCCTTGCAGGTCGCCAGCCTGGGCGGCTACTTCTGACCCTGGGCTCTGCTGGGGGGGGGGGGGGCGCACAGTCAGTGATATTTTGGGGCCAGGCCCTCGGGGTGGAAGGAAATGCGGCCCCTCGGGGTCACACTCGCACAGGGGCAGAAACCCCGAGGCAGAGAGGAAGTCCCCCTCCCACTGCTCGGTCAGGGTCTGGTTTCTGCATTTATGAAACAATGGGTCAACCGCTCTGGGAGGGAGAAACACTGAATTCAGCGGAAGCCTGCGGTGGGGCCTTCGAGGAGCCTGGGCCAGGGGGCGCTGGGCCGGCGCCTGCATTGCTCTCTGTGTCTCCCGCAGGCTTGCCGCTGGTGACGGGCTACGCCGCCTATGACGCGCACCACTCAGGTACTGGCACTGGCGGGTGGGGGCGGGTGTTGCCTGATGCTGGGGGGTGGTATTGAGACTCCCTGGACAAGCGCGGCCTATGCAGGGAGGCTGGGCGCCCCCTTCCCTCTCCCTGTCTGGTTGGGGTGCAGGCACGAGGCTGGCCTTCTGAGCCTCTTCTTGGACCGGGCCGGCAGGTCGGGCCAAAGAGCGCCCTAGAGCAGCGCTGCAGGGAACAGATGTAGCCGTGGCCTGCGTGGCCCCCAGTGGAGAGTGTGAACCTGAGGCCCTCCAGTGTAGACCAGCGCCCGCCCCACAGGAGCCACGCGAGGATTCCACAGCGTGCTCTCGGGCCTCCCCAGCAGGGACGCGATCGGTCCCTGAGTGTGCTCCCTCCCCCAGACTCCGCTTCCTCCCCATGCCCGGGTTCCTGACGTGGCAGGTGACAGCTGTCCAGTGCCACGGGGTGGGGCCTGGGCTGGCACTGAGACACCTGCGCGGCTCTGCCCCTCCCTCCCAGCCCCCCGCCCTCGCAGGTGTGGCCACTCCCATGTCACAGGCTCAGGGGCCCCAGCACGCAGCTCGTGGGCAGAGGGGCCGCTGTGCCTTCCCAGCAGCCCCCCGATTCTGCACAGGACTCTGGCAGGGGGGCTTCCGCGGGTGGCGCTGGAGTCGGCGTCCAGGCTGGGGGGTAGCAGCTGCTGCTGCGGGGAGGCCAGGCCGTGTGCCGCCATCGGCTGGGTTCTGTGAGAAGGGGCCTCAGGCTGGCCCGGGGGAGCAGAGGAGGGAACGGGCTGCCCAGGGCCGGTGCTGGACGCAGGTTCTCGGGGCACAAGGACTTCATAAAGGCAGGATCTCTCCTGGGGCAATGGCCTGGGGCCTGGGGACCCTTCTGCCTCCGACTTCACAGAGGGGGCTGTGGGCTGAGGGGTTCAGCTGTCACCCAAGGGCACACAGATGTCTACGCACCTGCTCTCCGTGTGCCGGCAGCCACTGTGGTCACGAGAGGCCCAGGGTTAGAGACTGACCTGTGACCTGGGTAGTGTGGACTGGTGATAGTGTGTTTGGGGCCGTCTAGGGAGGGGTGAGCCATGGGGGGTTAGCTCCCTCGCTGTGCCGGAGCCGTCTAGACTGTCCTTTCAGAAGCTCAGCTCGCTCGCTGTGGACAGCTGGTGTCAGGGCCCCTCGTGCTTAGCTCTGTGGGGTTGGGGCTGAGGTCAGGCAGTGAGAGAGCCGGTGACGGGCAGCAGGAAGCCCCGCCCACGTGGCTGCTCGGTGTAGGTGGCACCTGTGGGCTGATGGGCCTGCCGACCCAGCCAGGCCTGACTTGCTGGCTTTCTGGGGAGAGCAGAAGCCTGGGGTTCTGTGTGAGCTCTGCGCGGTCGGGTGTTGGTCCCGTGTGCCCTGGACCCTGCAGTGGTCTGGGTGCCTGGTGACGCCGTGAGCTGCCTGCTGCACGCCCGGTGAGCCCGTTGGTAGCGGGCGCGATGCTGTCAGCTGAGGGCTGGTACAGGCGGGGTCTTGGCGTCTCCTGCATTAGCTGTGACCTTATCCCTGCCCTGGCGTCTCGTTTCCTGTGCTCCTCCACAGCTGGGGACTGCCCAGACTCTCATCCACATCACCGGTGTCTCAGACCTCTTGCTTAAGAACCCGAGCTTATTTTCCACGGGGACCCAACTCTCCTGGTCTGGGAGAGGCGAAGCAGCGCCTGCTGCTCTCGGTGGGAACTGAGGGGTCAAACGGAGCCGGTCCCCTGAAAGCCTGGAGCCGCCCAGCCTGAGCGTCCCCGTCCAGGAGGCGTGCGGCCGGCGGGGCTCAGGTTCCCGGTCAGATGTGCAGGGTCTGCATGTGCATGAGGAGGACCGCGGGCCGAGACCCGGGCTGAGCGCGAGATGGAGTTGTGTGCTGGGCCTCGGGCGCCTTCAGGCCCAGTCTGCCGTGACCGGGGTCGCAGCACAGGTCCTCTGCTTGTGGCGTCGCGTTGGAGCCCCCAAGGGTCCAGGGTTTGGGGCATTCTGGATTTCCGGGTTTTGGAGTAGGGCCGCTCGGCCGCCTTGGTAAATGTCCGCCCGTCTGAGGCCTCGGCCCTGCTCGGGGAGGGGGTTGCCAGGTACTGGGCGTAGAGCTCCCGAGCCCCGGGCTGAGGCCGGCTTCCTGAGGTCACTGCAGGCGGAGCGAACGGGTGGGCGAGGAGGGACTCAGGCCTCACTGTGCACCCTACCCCGCCCTCCAGGCCTGGCACTCTTGGGGGAGGTGCGGCTTTGGGTGGAGGGTCTTCTCGGGTTTCCTGAGGAGCCAGGCAGACGGCAGTCGCCAGCAGTGCCCCCGTAACCGCGTCCCTCTCTCCCACAGCCTTTTCCCAGATGGTCATCAGCTTCTACTACGGGGGCAAGCTCATGGGCCAGACCACCACCACGTGCCCCGAGGGCTGCCGCCTGTCCCTGAGCCAGCCAGGGCTGCCCGGCGGCAAGATGTACGGGCCCGAGGGCCTGGAGCTGGTGCGCTTCCCACCGGCCGACGCCATCCCCAGCGAGCGGCAGCGGCAGGTGACGCGGAAGCTGTTCGGGCACCTGGAGCGCGGCGTGCTGCTGCACAGCGGCCGGCAGGGCGTGTTCGTGAGGCGCCAGTGCCAGGGCCGCGTCTTCTGCAGAGGCAACGCCGTGCCCTGCAAGGGCGGGCCCAACAAGCTGGAGCGCGACGAGGTGGTGCAGGTCTTCGACACGAGCCAGTTCCTGCGAGGTGTGTGCGGCTCCGCCCCGGCCCCCGGGCTCACCTGGGAATCCTGCTTTGCCCCTTCCTGCTTGGAGATCCCGGGGAGCCCCTCTCTGCCCCGACGTTCCCACGCGTGACGCGGAGTGCAGAGTCAGCCTCTTCCTCGTGCTGCCTGGGAGAGTTGAGAAATCCCCCAGCTGCAGCTCTCGTTTGCCTGCTGGACTGACCCGTGACCCGGGGGTGGGGCTGAGCTGCAGGGCGCCAGGCCATCCTCAGGGTCAGAACCTGCGTGGTTGCCGGGCACTTGCATGCGAGCTCCGAGCCGTGCTCACCTGGCACCGGCAGAGCCTGAGCTGGTGGCAGGTGTCGGGGGCGCTGGCCCGAGAGCTCGGGGATGGGGGGTGTGGGGCCCACCTGGAGGGGGGTGGGGGTCCCTGAGGGTCGGCGCCTCCGTTTCTGGGGTTGCATGGGGGCCTGGGAGCCTGCCCTTCTAACAAGCTCCCCGGCGAGGCTGCAGAGGTTGGACACGGCGGAGGCTTGGGCGGGACTTCAGGCCCTCCTGGCGCGAGGCCTCATGGGCTGCAGCCTGTGTGCCTTTGGCGCTGGGGATGGGAGTAGATGTGGCGTATGGGGAGCAGGAGGGTGTGGGTCCCAGAAAAGAGCCCACCTCCCCCAGTGGAGGCCTCGCGGCAACTGCTCGGCAAGGTTGGCGGCAGAGCAGCCAGTGTGCCCCCCGTGGTGCCCTGGCCTCTGTCCCCCCCCCACCCCCGCCGCAGCAGCCCCGCCCACCCTGGCCCTGCCCCGGCCCCGCCCCCAGCGCTGTCCCTGTCCTTGCAGAGCTGCAGCAGTTCTACAGCAGCCAGAGCCGGCTCCCTGACGGCCGCGTGGTGCTGTGCTTCGGGGAGGAGTTCCCGGACACGGCGCCGCTGCGCTCCAAGCTCATCCTCGTGCAGGTGAGAGCGGCTGGCCGGGCCTGTGTCCGGGCGTCCGGGCCTCTGCTGGGGTCAGGTTATCCTGGGGCTGGAGGATGGGGATTCCTGCCACCTCCAACCATCCTCTGGTGCCCAGGTCTCATTTATGCCTGGTTTATTCTTCAAAATCAAAGTCTCTTCTCTGGAAACATGCCACCTGTTGCCCTGCCATCGCGTCTGAGGACAGGCGAGGGCGTGGCGAGCCCTTCCTTAAGGATAGACTCTGGGACTGGCTAGGCGAGGCGGGACCCTGCCCACAGAGGGGACCACGCAGCGATGGTGGGAACATCGGCAGCCCTTTCTGGCATCTGCCTGTCGTGGCTGAGATGCGGGTGAAACGGCTGGGGTCCAGGCAGGCCCCGGCTCGCTCCCGCCCTCCGTGTCTGACCGGCGCACCGTCCCTCCAGGTTGAGCAGCTCTACGTCCGGCAGCTGCTGGAGGAGGCCGGGAAGAGCTGCGGCGCCGGCTCCATGATGCACGCCCCCGAGGAGCCCCAGCCGGACCAGGCCTTCCGGATGTTCCCGGAGATCTGCGCCTCACACCAGAGACCCTTTTTCAGAGAAAACCAGCAGATCACCGTCTAGGCGATCCCCAGAGCACCGCCCCCGGGCTGGCTTCCCCCTCGCGTTACTCTTGTGAGGACCCAGGATGCGGGTCCCTCTGGCCGGGCTGGGACACCCTCTCCCTGGCCCCCGGGGTCAGAGCTCCCGTCTTGTGCGCCTCCCGCTGGCTGCCCTGTTGCTGCATTTGGGGGTCACTGCCGTTCCCAGAGCCTGGCGTGCGCACCCCTGCCGCCGCTGCTTCCAGTGAAGGGATCTGGAGATTCAAACCAGCTGCTCAGGCGAGGGATCTGTCTGTGAGACGCGGGTTTATGGTTTCCTGTGCCTGATTCTCCACCAAGTGTCTTTTAAGTGTTTTAGTAAGATGTAAGAACCCTTAGCTACAAACCTCCCTCTAATGCACGACGGCAAAGCCGTCGGGGTACGCTGTGGCTCGGGGTGGCGGCGCCAGTTCCAGCGTCCGCCCCGCCTCGCCACGTGTCGCCCCGCCTCGCAATGCTGGCCAGAATTCCGAAGGAGGACTTGGAATGACGGCCTGGCTGTTGGCAGAGGCCTCCCGTGGCGCGATCCCGGGCCCACCTGAAGCGGCCCGACCCCACGGCCAGTGCACACGCGAGTATGGGGGACTCGGACACTTTCACACCTCGTGTACCCCTGGGTGTTCCACGTCCGGCACGGGCCGGCAGAGACTGGCCCCTGTCGTGTGCCTCACGCACCTGCAGGCTCACATTCTGCCAGGGTCTGAGCCCAGGGCACAGTGCCGATTTGGCTGAGTCACTTCCACCATGGGTGTAGACCCCAGGCGGTTTTGGGGGCACTGGCAGGGTCCGAGTGCTTCCCTCGAGTCCAGCCCTGCTGAGAGAAGATCCCTTCTCTGTGCTCGCTCTGTGTCACCCAGCCTGGGCCACCCCGGCTCCGAGTGTGTCCCCCACCCATGGAAGGGCAGGAGAAGGGGTTCTGGGAGGTGTGGGGGTGGGAGGCCAGCGCCGGCAGCCGTGGTTCCCAGAGGGGATCAGTTCACCCCGCACCTGTGCTGCGTGGGAATCGGGGGCCCTGCCGATGCGTGGGGCGCACGGGGACGGGGGGAAGGCGGGAGGAGGGGGTTCCTCTGTGCTGGGAGGGCCCCGCCCCCTGCTCACCCAGGTGCTCAGAGGCGTCAAGCAGCACCTCCACCATGCCGAGCGGTATTTATTTTTGTAGCAGTTTTAAAAGTGTCTCGATTTCTTTTATTCTTTGTTAAAATAAAAGGCTCTTTTATAAAGCTCATGTGTGCTTTTTTTTGGTCACTGTCGAGTATTTGCTGATTCTCCTTAGATCTCGGGTCTCCGAGAGGGGGTTCAGTAACAACCCGCAGCGTGGCGCTGCTGCAGCCGTTTGAGGAGCGAGCCAGGGATGGGTGATGGCTCCCTGTACGCCCCTTTAATGCATAAGTAATTAACAAACACCCAGAGCCGTCCCGCGCCGGAGGCAGCTCTCTGCTGCCCACCCTGCTTCTCTGGCTGTTTTCAGTTTTGCCTCTTGTTCCCTCTCCTTGGGCTTCCTGGGCCCTGTCCCTGGAGACCCGGGAGGCAGACCCCTCCCTGCCCATCTTAGGGGCGTGGCTGTGGCAGTGGCCTCATGAATGCTGATCCCCCTCGAGTGTGGCTATGACAGTCGCGTGTTACAGGTGCCTTTCTCCCTGAGGCGAGGATGCCGCGTGTAGGCAGCCGCTCGGTGGGGTTCACTTGGGCGCCTGCTGAGCCCTTGATTCTTGGCTTCACCTGGCGGTTACAGTGAGAGCCTTTAGCGGAGTTCCCAGGGCGTGGCAGAGGCCCCTCTCCTCCCTCATGCCCAGTGCTGTGGCTCTGCCCGCTGTCTAGGAGTAGGAGAGTGAAGGGACAGCATGCCATGGAGTCTGGCTTTCGTAGGGCCAGAAACACCCAGGCTGGAGTCCCAGCCGCACCACCTGCCGCTGAGTGCCGGGGGCCAGGTCATTAGCCCCCCCATGCCTCAGTTTCCCTCAGTGGGCTTCTCTTGGGGACGAGCCACTGGGCACAGTGTCTGTGGTCTGTGACCTGCAGCTGTCGAGGTGGAGGAGCCGGCAGGATCCTGGTGGGACGCTTCCAGAAGCCAGCGGTCACGCAGGAGGTCATCCCGGGCAGTCTCAAGGGCAGACCCACACTGGCTGCAGCTGGGGCTGCTTCCCCGGGATTCTGGGAGTGCCCACGCCCTCCAGCAAGGATGAGGAGCGCGGGGGGGGGGGGGCACACCTCTGCCCCCTCAGTCGGTGCCGAGGCCTCCCGGGGGGTTGTAACCGCCCCCTGTTGCCTTGCCTCACAAGGTGCGGGTCTGCAGCCCCCGGAGCCCTCAGCCCCTGTCCGTGGGCGCTGGCTGCTGGGGGTCCGCGAAATGAACTGGAAGAGGCAGGGCAGGGAACGTGAGCGGCGTCTGACCCAAGGAGGCTGTGCTGGACGGGGAGGTGGAGAACGCAGGGCGCCAGTGGGGCCTGGGGCCTCCCGGGCGAGCCCCCAGCAGGTGCGAGGGAGGAGCTCAGGGGCCTCGCGCTCTGTCGAGCGGGAACGTTCCATCACGGGGCCCCACCCAGTGCTCCCGCCTGTCTCCTCAGGCCCGCAGGCGCAGGTGGGAGGACAAGTGTGGTGGTGCAGGACCTCGGCTGCTGCCGGGGCGCCACACGCCTCCTCAGGCGCCTGGCTCGAGTCCCAGCTCTGCTTCCGGTCCAGCTCCCGCTAATGCACCCTGGGAGACAGCAGAGGGTGGCTCAAGTCCTTGGGTCCCTGCCCCCAGTGTGGGAGACCTGGATGGAGTCCCGGGCTCCTGGTGCAGCCTGGCCCAGCCCCAGCTGTGAGGAGCATTAGGGGAGCGAACCGGCAGATGGAAGATCTCCCTCTGTCTTTCTGCTTTTCAAACAAATCAAACAAACAAATAAATGCACTTCTACAAAACCCTTCAGGAAAACACGAGAGGGAGGGGCCTCACGGTTTCACGGCGCAGCTTTGGGGAGACAAATCACAGTGGCTGCCAGCGCCGTCGGCTCCCCTGCCCATGTCTGACTCGAGGCGTTGAGCAATCCCCACCAGTTGGAGATGCTGAACCCAGAAATAAAGTGACTGTTGCTCTGGGTCCTCGCACGTTGGCCCGGGCTCCCGGCAGGCAGAAGGCGAGGTCTGGAGGAAGCAGATGGCCCGGCTACTGTACATTTCAGAGCAGTTCAACTGCTGGGCTGGCTGCCTATTGCGTCACCGGCCACACAGGGCTGCTGGCAGAGGTGCGCGCCCCTGGGGCCGACGGCGGGGCCTGCGGGAGAGGTGGAGAGGGTTTGGGAAAGGTGCCCGAATTCTTACGCAGGCCCCAAGAGAGCTGATGTGGAGGGCGTGCACAGGCCAAGAAGGGAGTGAGACTTCGGGTTCAGATCCCGACCGCTTGCTCATTAGCTGTGTGTCGCTGGGGAATCAGCGTCCCCTCTCTGAATTTCAGCTTCCCTGGCTGTGAATCACCCGTCATTCCCCTCCCACTCGGGTGCTGCGGGGACTGGGTATCCCGACCCCACGGGTCAGTTGTGAACTTAAATGAGGTTATACTCGTAAAGTGCTCAGATAAGCATCGGGTGTCGTGAGCTGCGGGGGTGGGGTGGGGGGGGTGCGCCTGCCTTTCTCCTAGAGACGGTGGTGCAGGGGGCGCTGGCCCAGCCCCAGAGGGCATCGGTCCACACTCAGGGCAGCTTCTCCAGGCTGTGGCTCCGTCTGCTGTGCTTAGAGACCCCTGGCTGCAGCCCAGGGCGTCGTGGCTCAGAGGCGTGGGCAGCCAGTGACCTCCGGGCTTGGCCTTGCTTCTCGGCTGTGAGGGTTGACCATGCAGAAGGCCCCTCCCTGTGGGCTGGTGGTGTGGACAGCCATCTGGGAGATGACTCCAGGGGTGTGGTGTTGACTGGAGGCGGCTGGGAGAGTCCAAGGGCTTCTCCCCGAGGCAGTGTGGTGGCAATGCTGGGCCACCTGCCCAACAGACAGGCCATAGGCTGGTTTGCTGAAGGTCTTCCTGCTGTTGTCCAGTGCCCCTTCCAGTGGAAGCCAGAGGCAGGTCGGGGGTCAGGGGTCGGAGGCCCACTGTCCAGTTTCCTGCCCGAGTCTCCCCGTGACCCTGCGAGGGCCGTGGGCTGTGCGTGCCTCCCCCTGGCCCTGCCCCCTTGTCACCCCGTGACGGCGGTGGGGGCAGCTCTCCTGCTGCTCGCCAGTTTCTGCCTCTCTCTGGGCTCCCTCAGACCAGGCGTCAGCAGATCTGCCTGCAGACAGGTCCGGCCACTGGTCCTGTGGCGCCAGAGTTGAGCAATCACAGCACTGACCACGGCCCCCAAGCCTGCAATCTTTACCCTCTGACTCTGGAGGCTCTGCCCGACCCCTGGAATGCGCGTCCCGTGAGCCGGCCTGCGCTGCCGTGAGGTCCACACTCTGTTTTCCAGACGGGAAACCAAGGCACAGAGAGGCTGATCAGCTTGCACAGCCCCCCGCCGGCTCAGCCAGTGCCTCCTGTTATGGGAGACAGTGTCTGGGGGCCGCCCAGCAGCGCGGTTGACGGGATGGAGAGGAGAGGGCAGGGCCTGGAGCCTGCACAAGGAGCCTGAGTCTGGTGACCCTGACAGCCGGGGAGAGCTCTTGTCCTCTTAGGGCCACAGGGAAGACTTGAGGGGCAGGAAGGGGCTGACCAGAGGCTTGAAGAGCAGAGAGGGGCTAGGATGGGGGTGCACAGCACTGCGCGGGGACCAGGGTCAGAGGGCACGTGTGGAGCAGGGAGTGATGAAAGCTCGCGTTCCTTCCTGCCCCGTCCTCACCCAGCAGCCCTGGGTGTGTGGCAAAGCTCCCCAGGGGCGTCTCAGTGGGCTTGGTGCCACGTGGGGGCGTCTCAGTGGGTCCCGTGGCTTGTGGGCCCCACTGGTTCTTGTCCCCCCGCTCTGACGTCCATGTGCGCATTCCTGCCTGACGGAGGCCTTCAAGCCATTTGGGTCAATCCCCAGCAGCGTGAGGCTGGACCACACGGTGTGCACATGTGCAGTTATGTAAGAAACCGCAGAGCGGCCTCCCAAGGCGACCCCTGCAGTGTGCATCCCACCAGCAACGGGCAGGTCCCTTTCACTGAGAATTTATCATTCATTTCATTTCTTTTATTTGTAGGGTAAACACACACACACACACACACACACACACAGATCTTCCACTTCCTGGCCCATTCTCCAAATCTCTGTAAGAGCTGGGCTGGGCGAGGTCAAAGCCAGGAGTCTGGCACTTACTCCAGGTCTCCCACCTGAGTGGCAGGGACCCAAGCACTCGAGCCATCGCCCGCTGCCTCCCAGAGCGGGTGCACAGGGGCAGGAAGCGCTGGGATTGGAGCAGGCCCTCTGACTCGGGAGACACCATGGCACCGCGCCGCCGCCCGAAGTCTGGGTTTGAAGCCTTCGGTCAGTCGTGGTCCAGCCGGGTGACGACAGCTCCCGCCTCCGGCACCAGGGCGGCAGGAGCCTCCACGCTCAGTGGCGTGCGCATTGCCGTTTGCGTCTTATTTATATGAGAGGAAGACAGAGGCAGAGAGGTCGTGTCTGCTGATCCCCCTCCAAATGCTTGACACTTCCCTGGACAAAGCTGGCAGCCAGGGACTCCGCCCAGGTCTCCCAGGTGGGTGGCAGGGGCCCAGTCGCTAGAGTTATCATGGCTGCCTCCCGGGGCTGTGTTAGCAGGAAGCTGGACGTGGGAGCCGGGGCTGGGGACTCCCGGGAGTCTTAACCCACGGCCAAACGTCCACCTACGGCTCACTTCCGAGTGAAGGTGGACAGGTCATTTACCACCGCCTCACTCCACCCCTGCCAGCTCTACTCTCCTCCTCAGAGAGCAGGAGACGAGACTCGACGCCTGGGGCTGCGGCGAGGGGCACCGTGAGGGGGGGCACTCGGTAGCACGAGCCTCCGTTGTCACTGACACCGAGTGTGGCAGAGGGCTCCTGGACGTCCGAGGCAGGAGGAGCCTGTGGCGGCCAGGACCCTCCCCCGGCACTGGCACTGGCTCCCTGTGCCCAGCGGTGCCCCGCAGCCCTGCCTCTGCCCCCACCAGCTCCTCTGTGTCTGCTTTGCTCAGTGCGGGGGCCCTGTCCTGGGCGGGGCACAGCCCAGAGCACTTGGGGGACGCTCAGGTGAAAACCCCAAGGTTGAAAATAGCTCTGCACCTTACTCGGGTAGGTTTCTGCTTCCGCCCCGGCTGTGCAGCCACTTCCTCCCGGCTCGGACCCCGCCTTCCCTCCCCGTCCACCGCCTGGGGGCTCTGTCCTCCCCAGCGTCCGCGTGCTGGGGTCTGCCTGCAGCTAAGGGTCTCTGGGGCAGAGAGCTGCTTCCTCCTCTCCTCTCCTCTCCTCTCCTCTCCTCTCCTCTCCTCTCCTCTCCTCTCCTCTCCTCTCCTCTCCTCTCCTCTCTTCTCCTCCCTTCTCCTCCCTTCTCCTCTCCTCTCCGCCCCTCCCCTCCCCTCCCCTCTCCTCCCTCTCCCTCCCTCTCCCTCTCTCCCTCCCCTCTCCTCTCCTCTCCTCTCCTCCCTTCTCCTCTCCTCTCCGCCCCTCCCCTCCCCTCCCCTCTCCTCCCTCTCCTTCCCTCTCCCTCCCTCTCCCTCTCTCCCTCCCCTCCCCTCCCCTCCCCTCTCCTCCCTCTCCCTCCCCTCTCCTCCCTTCTCCTCTCCTCTCCTCTCCGCCCCTCCCCTCCCCTCCCCTCCCCTCCCCTCCCTCTCCCTCCCTCTCCCTCTCTCCCTCCCCTCTCCCTCCCTCTCCCTCCCTCTCCCTCCCTCCCTCTCTCTCTCTCTCTCTCTCTCAGCTCGATGGCCCTTTGTTCTGAGGTTGGAGTTGGCGTTTCCTTTCTCTGGGGTGAGATGCGACCACGTGGCTGCCACTCCAACCGCCGGCAGTGCCTTCTGGAGACATTTCCCTCGGCTTCCGCCAGGCTGCACCGCGCGGCCCCAAGGTGATTGGAGCTGGAAAATCTTAGCCACGGCGTCCGGCACGCTATCTCCCTCCGTGTGGGAGGAAGGAGCTGTTTCTAAACGAGGTTTACAATTTCTGCTTCGTTTCAAAGAGGATTTCTTTAACAACGCCAAGGATGTTAGCAAAAGCCGGTGCACGGAGGCGGACGCGGACACGGAACGGTGGCTGAGTCGGAGCCCGGCCGCTCCCCGCATAGGCAGCAGTCCCGTTCTGTGGCTGAGCCCCTTCCCTAGATCTCCTGGCTGAGAGGAGAGAACCAGCGCCCAGAGCTCACGCTGAGCACGCGCCCGTCCATGCCCGCAGCCATGGGCGTTGCACTGCTCTTGGGCTGGCTCTGTTGGGAAGCGATGGTGTGTTCATACCACGGCGTCTTCATTCACTGGCTTGCTCACTCGCCCAGATGTATTCATACCCTCACCCACCCATGCCCCTGCCTGCTGTCCATCCCATAATGCTGCAGCCATCCCTGATCCTTCTTCCTTCCTTACTCCTACCCAGCCACCCATCCCCCACCCCTCCCCCATAGAGCCCCCACCCATCCCCCACCCGTCCCCCATCCCCCACCTGTCCATCTTCCATGCCTCCATCCCCATCCATCCCCTTTCCCCCACCCATTCCTCACCCACCCCTCCCCCATCCATCCCCATCCCCCACCCATTCCCCACCTGTCCCTCCCCATCCATCCCCATCCATCCCTATCCCCTGTCCATCCCCAGCCCCCACCCATCTCCCCAAGGTGCTGGCTTGGGACACAGGGTCTGCGTGGAGCTTCCCGCTGTCGGGACGTGGAGTCCTCTCTGGGGGTCTCTTGAGGACCTGGATCTTTTGGCGTCTGTCTGTGGCTGCCCTGCCCTGGGCACAGACGGAGGCTCAGGTTCGGACCATCACATTTGCATTTTTCTACCCTTTTGGTAAACAAGTTTTGCAGAGGAAACTTTTCTGGAAGTCTTAAAAATACCGAAGAAGCCAAGGTACAGGAAATTGCCTCGTGCTCTCTGTAGCGGATCGCGTGCTAATTTTGAACCAAGCTGAATTTTCTTTATTTTTAAGCCCTGAATCTTGGGTGTGAAGAGAGGAGCTTCCTCCGTCCTGGGCCTGTGTGGGAGGTGGGGGCTGTGAACCACTCCCCGGCCCCGGCGTGGGGTGACAGCCTCAGAGCCGGCAGCAGACGGCCAGACGTCAAGGCGGCCGGTGACGGAGCACCGCTGCTGGTCACAGCCGCGCGAGCCTCCGACACGAGGGCCGCTGGGAGCCAGCTGGCCTGGCTGTGGGCAGGTGTCCCTGCCCCTCTGTGTGCCAGCTTCCCCGTGCGTAAAGTGGAGGTGATGCCGGGGGTACCCGTTCCTCGGGGTTAGAGAGGCCGAGGAGTGTGTCCTGGGGGGACACCTTGTGGCCGGGCCGGGGCAGCGGCCAAGAGAGCTGCGGGGTGGGGACGCTCAGAGCACCCCTCCGTGCTGGAGGCTGCGGGTGAGACACGGCTGCCTGCGGCGCGGACACTGCCCCCAGGGCAAGAGACCTCAGAGCAGAGCGCCCGCGCCCCCAGCTGTGTCAGGCCTGTCAGAGGCAGCTTCCGGCTCCTGTCTGCGGGGCCAGGCCTGGACCTCCTCGGTCAGCAGGCGTCTCCCAGGAAGTGTCCAACCCGTGGCTGATCGCCTCCAAGCCCCAGCACAGTGGACTCTGGGGCTGCATGAGGGTCCCCCCTCACCCCTACCGGGCTTCCCTGCCCAGGCACACCTCAAGCTCGGCTATTTCCACCCATATCCCTCATCTGCACTTGGACGCCCCCAGGCTCACAGCCTGCTCCCCGTCGGGGGTATCTGGAGCTCGGCTCTGCACAGCAGATGACACCCGGGGGCCCCTTGTCCCTGTGCCCTCCAGCCCTGCCGGGCCTCGCGCTGGTGTGAGGGTAACCAACCGTCCCTCCGATGGCAGAAGCCCTTTAGGCCCTCACGGCCCACGGCGTCACACCCTGCGGTAGCTGGCTGCCACATCTAAACGGATTCACATAGAGTCATGGCAGCCTCCCAGCTACCTCAGGCCTCCAGGCTCCCTCGTCCACATGAGACAGAACATTCTAGATCCTAGCTCTTACTAGGCCAGTGCCCAACTTCCATCCCCTGCGGAACCCTCCGTGGCTCACGGGTGCACTGGCCCCCCAGCAGCCTCCACCCCCCCCGCCCCACTCAGCCTCTGGCTTCCCTCTGCGTGGGCTGGACGCTGCGAGCTCCGGGCCTGTCCTTGGACCTCCCCTCCCCTCCGTCCTCCCCCAGGGTCCTGGGAGGACAGGGCCACCCTCTGCCCGGGACCAGCCCCTCCTCGCCGCGGTGCCTCCTGGTCTGCCCTTCCACGCAGCCCTGTGCGGCCTGCTGTCTGCACAGGGGACCCTCTTTCAGCCACGGACGTAGCTCGCCTCTGGGAGGCCACGTGGCCCTCGGGATCCTTACTGTTAGGAAAAGAGGTGCAGATTGGAGCCGCCTCACACGGACACCCAAAATGTTAGGCAAAGAGGTGCAGGACAGAGGAGGCAGTGTATGGATCCACAGCCAGACCGAGTTTATCCAGAGAAAGTAAAGCCGCAGAGCTGGGTGACCAACGGCCCGCGTGCACATGGCAGAGGCCCCGACCCCTGGGGGCCGGGCCTTTTTGTATTTTAGGAGGGCTGGGGTGGGGGGGTGGGGGTGGGGTAGGGGCAGGAGGCGGAGGGGAATTCCTGGAACTGGTCTTGCAGGTGGCCGAGGGGGTGGGGTACGAAGGCAACAGGGTGTGAGGCCCAGCTGAGGTCAGGGGCCAGGAATGCCTTCCAGTGTTGACCTCTCTCTGGGCAGTGAGCGAATGGCCCAGGCTCACAGCAGGACTAACCAGACCGCCAGCCTCTGGGGCTCGCCGTGGGCGGCATGGTGCCTGGAGCAGGGTCAGGGAGGGCGCCTGGAAGCTGCAGGGTGACAGACGGATCCTGCAGTGACTGGGGTTGGGGCCAGCTGCCCTACCGCCCAGCCTGTGGTGCGGGAGTCCTCGGTGGTCCATGCTACAGATGAGCAGGCCGGGGCTCAGGCAGAAGTGACGTCATGTGAGGCATAGCTCAGCACCCGGGGTCCCTTCTGGGCTGGCGCTGTTTCCCAGTGAGGCCTTGGGAGTAGGCGCTGCTTCTAGAACATTCTTGCTGCAGCAGAGACCCTGGGGGGGGGTTCTGCCCTGGAGCCTTGTCACCTGCTCGGCCATCCCTGCCTCTTCTGCTTTCTATTTTGGCTCTTCTCACTCTGAATTTCGCTTCATCTCAGCTCCCTACCTTGGCGCTCGCACAAGCTGGGAGTGGGGTTTCGAGGAGCCTGCGCCCCAGGGCAGTTCCACTGTGCGGGGGCCCTGCTCCCGAGATTACTCACGCACCTGTCTGATAAGAAAAGCGAAAACGCGAAGTTGCACCGAAGACTCCCGGCAACTTCCTAAATCCAGGGGCCGGGCGCCGCCCTGAGGAACGAGCGCCTCCCGAAAACGGGCTCGCGCGGGAAGCCCGCCTCTCCTGGGCGCTGCAAGGGGAACTGGCGGGGGAGCTTGCTTTCAGGATCTCACCTCTCCCACGGGGGCGGGCCGGGGAGGGGGGCCAGGGAGGGTCCCCAGCCGGGCTCGGGCCGCGCCTGGCCACCTGTGCTGGGCACCGGGTCGCCGTCTTCCTGAGCAGCCGCCAGCCCTGCTGTGCCGCGCGGCCTCGCTGTCGCAACCCCAGCTCCTGAGGTTTCTGCGGTGCCTCGCAGAGGCCGGGCCAGGTGTTGTGGGCACGGCGTGTGTGGGACCGAATTAGACCCCTTGGAGAAGACCCCGCCCTGCCTGCTTCTTCAAGCCTCCTCTGGCCCTGGGCCCGCGCCCCAAGCCGACATAGGGGGCTGGATCTGGCCTCGGGGCTGGACAGATGTCCTGACTTTGGGTCCTGCCTCCCCCACTCCCGTGCTGGGTGATCCCAGCAGCCAGCGCCCCGCAGTGGGCCTCAGTTTCCTCACTGGTACAAGGGGGAACCCCTGCGACCTACCCGCCCCCACCCCGGTGAGAAGCAGGGCAAGGAGCAGGTGCGGTGCCGGTGCCCAGTGAGCGAGGGCAGGCGGCTCCCCACCCTGCGTGCGGGCGGCAGGGACGCTGACTCAGAAGCCATTGTGAGTTGTACAGGAAAGTTTTGGGAATCGAGCAAAGAACTCGCACACTTTCTGCCCGATGCCCTGTTTTCGGTAGCAGCGCCCCTGGGCTAGAATCCACGTGCCTACAATCCTGCCCACCCAGGGGGCCAGCCCATGGCCCACAGCGCCTCCTGAGGGGCTGTCAGCATCTTCCTCGCTCTCTGACCACCCCGAGCTGTCACCTGGGGCCGTGGTTCAGAGGCATTTTTCACGTGTGATCACTTCTGAATCTTGGGGACCCTTTAAACGTGACGATGCCCTGCAAGGCCTCCTGTTCATGGTTCATTCAGTTGGTTGAGCAGCTGCCGTGAATCTGGCCCAGTGCAAGGAGCTGTGGTGGGCACAGATGTGGCCTTGGTGGTCACCTGTGGTGGGGAGCAAACACTGTGGGGGGAGCAGCGCATCAGAGAAACCCCTCAGGGAAGACGCTAGGGAAGGCGCCCCCGGGGGAGTGCTGGCAGCCTTGGGGCAGAGTTGGGGGCTGGAGCGCCCGGGCAGAGGGGCTGGGCAGAGGGCAGCTGCTGAGCCGGGAAGGAGCCAGGAGCGGCAGTTTTTGGAGGGTGGGTGGAGCTGCAGGACCAAAGACAAGGAAGCTGAGGCCGCGAGGGGCAGGAAGACCAGGCCCGGGACTGTGCAGGGCTTCGCATCACCATCCCCAGGGCCTGGGGACTCCGCACACCGTGTGTCCTCAGTTAACCCCCGTGGCTTCTTGTCCAGCTGCACAGTGGCTCAGGGCCCAGTGCCCTGTGAGCTGCAGAAGGATTCTGACACCCTCTGGACTCAGGCTCTGCCTAGTTCAATGTCCCCCAGGACCCTGGCCCCATTGCAAGCCACAGTCCCCACCCCGTGCCTGGTCGTTCTCTGCACACGAGGATGGGAAGGCGCTGTGGGCCAGAGCCCTGTGCCTCCCAAACTCAGCCGGGCTCAGAACCTCTCACCCCATCACTCCCACGAAACTTGCAAATCTGGGGCCACGTGGTTGGAGCTTGGAGAAACAGGGCCTAATGCTGAAATGCGCAGGTGCAGTGCACCCTGGGAGGGGTGTCCTGGGCCCAGCGGCTGTGGCTCCCCTGCTGGACGTGAGCCGTCTCACAGAAGCCCGGCTGCAGAGGGACAGAGACGGGCCAGGTGCCACCCTCGGCACAGCGGTCATTCCCCTCCCCGCTGAAATGGGCTTGGCTGCTCCACCCGTTTCTCTTCATCTCTCCTCTGTGTGGACATGGATCCCGGCACCCGGGCAGGTTGAGCCCCGCTTCTCTCAGCCTCCCCACCCCGCCCAGCTCCTACAGGGGCTCCTCCCGCCCACCACCCTTGGCTCCCGTGGGGCCTGCTGGCCTTCACTGCAATGAGGAGTGAACCCTGCACTGGCTCTGCACCCACAGGCGGCCCGGGGGGCTGGGGCGTCCACACTCAAAAACACGTGGGGCCTGGAAGCCTCCTTTGCAAACCCATTGGCTGTGCCAGGGCTCTGCTGCAGGCGGCTGTTTCCGGAGCGAGCCACGCAAGGGCTAAGAATGAAAGGACGAAATCCCATCACCGAGTCAGAACTTGAACCCAGGTCTCTCCGAGCCCAGTGGAGCTTCCCAGAGCTGCCCACAGCCCGGACTTGAACCCAGGTCTCTCCGAGCCCAGTGGAGCTTCCCAGAGCTGCCCACAGCCCGGACTTGAACCCAGGTCTCTCCGAGCCCAGTGGAGCTTCCCAGAGCTGCCCACAGCCCGGGCAGCAGAGGCCCTGAAGGGCAGTCAGCCCTGCACAGTGTAGGGCCGGCGAGGTGAGGCACCTTCCCCTGGTGGGAGGGCTTGCCCGCCCTCAGTAACTGAGAGCCCTGGGAGAATCTCCCTGCGTTCCCCGAGCTCACGTCAGTTCTTAGGCCTTGGGGCCGTCTGGTGGGTTAGCAGACGGCATAGGCAGAGGGTTGGCCGGCCCCTGCCACTGCTGTGATCTCAACAGCAAGGGCCAGCCGCCGAGGACTGTGGTCCTCGCACTTTCTAGAGCAGAGCAGAGGGGCTTCTCGGGCTGGACGCCCACGGCAACCACCGGGGAGCTTTACAGACAACTGCTGTCCGGGCCGCACTCCAGGGCGGGAATAAACTGGGGCTCAGAAACGGGATGTGGACCCCCTCCCGCTCACTTCCGCACAGCTGTGTGGGGGCAGCAAGAAGAGCCGGCTCTGAGGTCCTGCCGCAGCCCCCAGGCTCTCTGTACGGGTGCACCACGCCCAGGCTGGGTGGGCGTCAGGAGGTGGTTGGCACCAAGTCCCAGACTGCTCTGGCAGGTGACAGGCTGGATTTTTTGGGGGCTTTCAGGGTCCCCAACATGGCAGAGCCTGCGTGAGCTGTGTTTGTCTAATACCCATGACCCCGCGGGGCCTGTGACATAGCTCCTGGCTGCTCCACGACCCTGGGAGCAGACACCCGTCCTCGAGGATCCTGGAGGTCAGGGTCAGACCTGGGGCTTGTGGGGCTGCACTGGGGGCATCAGCAGGACCACTGAGCCCGCCTCCCGGCCTTTCCAGCAAGCCCCCGCCCTGTGACTGCCAGGGCTCCCCCCACACATGCCATGGTCCAGCACGCTCGGGTCGCCTGGCTGGGCTGCAGCTTCTGGGAGCACGGGGGGCCGCAGCCCACCCCGAAGCCCCACTCACTGTTTCCATTTCATGGATGAAGACCCTGAGGTTTGGGATGATCACATGGCTTGCCCCAGACCCCACAGCGAGTGGGGACTCCAGTGAGACCTGGGGACCCCTCCTACACTTGTGCCCCGTGGCCTCCCGGGCCACCGTTTCCTCCTGCTGGACTCCTGAGCAGGTGCAGAAGCCGCGCGCGAGGCCAGGAGGGGGCCACTCGAGCCCCCCGTCCCCTGCCTGGTCTCGCAGATGGCTTCACCCCGGGCCTCACCGCGCCCTCTCCACAGCAGTTTCTGTTCATTAATTGGACCTGTTGCGTGTGGAGCCCAGAGCAGCTGGGAGCGCAGGGGGAGGTGGAGCCAGGAGACCGGGAAGGCTCTGGAAGTGTTCTCGGGTGTTCTCCGGACTCCAGCTTCCTGTCCTGGAGACTCGCTCATCCCTTCGGAGCCCCGGCCTCCTGGCCGGCTGGTTTTCCGCTGCGGTGGGCTTGGCGACGCAGGCTGCGGAGGCGCCAGCCCCAGCCCCTGGGCTGAGAGGTGAGAGTGCAGGGAGCAGACGGGCTGCAGAGCCGCCTTCAGCGGGGCGCTGCTTCCACGGGAGGCCACGCGCTCTCGAGCCCCACATGGAAGGTCAGGAAAGGAGCCCCCACGGCAGAATCTCAGGGCTGGGAGGCAGACCCCCGAGCCCACCCCTGCACTGTCGCAGGTCCCAGAGGCCCCGAGGGGCCCGCCCTGGCCCAGGCCACAGGGAATACACATCACATCAGGCCCTGAGCCCAGTCCTCCATGGCCTCATGGTGCCTGAGACAGGCTTGTGACAAGTCCCAGAGGATCCCCGCTCCAGCTCTCCTCTCTTCTGTCTCACGGACACCTCTCCTGAAGCCATGCTGACCCTCAGAAGATTCTAGAAGCTTCTAGAAAACAAACACGTGGCGGTGAAAGTGAGAGGCTTGCTGGGAAAGCCGGGTGCTGTGTTCTCTGGGGCTTGGAGCCCAGACCCGTGCTGGGTCCCTGGAGAGCCCACCAGAAACAACCACCCGCGATTCCTCCTCAGACCCCGCCCCTGGGCTGTGCCCGACCCTGTGTCCCGCAGGTGATCCCAGGCGCAGTGGCGCGGCCGGGGTGGGTGAGGTAGCGCTCGCAGCTTGGGTTGCCCCGGGGTCTTCCCTGCATGTCTGAGTTTATTTTTCCTGATTTGCAAACATGCTGAAGTCGGGGGGAGACACAATTGTTACAGTCTTGTTACAGTATTCCAGGTCCAGCAAGGAGAGCCGAGCTCCGGATACCAGAGGCCTGAGCATGGAGGCAGGGGGAGGCGGCCATGATGGGCCTGGTGCCCCCGGGGAGTTCCGGCGCCACGTTGGCGTGGGCAGCCGGTCCTGGCTCTCAAGTTACCATGGCTGGGCTCCCTCGGCGAGGGCCACGCCTCTTCCTGGCCGGTGGATGTCGCGCCCACCATGTGGAGGGCACAGGGACTCGGGTGGACCCGCTTCCTGTGTTGCTGGCCGCAGGGGTCCTCCTGGCCATGTCCTGGCAGGTGACCGCCCTCCAGCCAGGGACTCCCCAGCTTTCTCCGCACCTGCGCAGCGTGCCCCGCCCCTTGGTGTGTCCTCTCTCCAGGAGTGGGGTACGACTTTCCAGGGTGCCATGTGGGGTGGGAGGACCCAGGTGCTCCTGATCCACACTGGCGCTGAGGTCAGGGAAGGCTGCTTGGAGGAGGTGGCAGTGCTGTGAGAAGCCCATCGGGTGGCCTGGGCAGGACGCTTCGAGCCTGAGCAGCAATGTGGGTGCAGGGCAGAGGCAGAGGCAGAGGTGCCCGGTGCCGTTTGAGAGGTCACTCCCAGCCTGCTTAGGAAGGGAGAAGCCTGGGGCGGCCGGGGGAAGCAGGGCCGGGCACGAGGCTGCCTGGGTCCCCATGGGGCCTGTGCTCCGTGCTACAGGCAGCCTGGGCGGGAGCCTGGCCGCTCTGGTTTGCTGGCCGTGCTCGCGTCCTGGGGACCCTCAAGGGTTGGCTGGGAGGCTGAGGGCAGGGCTCTGGCTGGAGCTGGACTCCAGGCGCCTCTCACTGATCCGACGTGGGTGCGAGAGGGCGGGGCTTATCTCCATCGAGGGTGACCCAAACGGGCCTAAAAGGCAAGATCCCTGGCAGAGGCCGGGGCTGAGTTTTGGAGCGAGGTGTTTCCTGGGCATCCCACAATGACCGGCGCCCTGCATCCCGCCCCGCCCGGCCCAGCGCCCTGGCTGGCTTTGGGCAAGAGGCTAGCAGGGGTCGAGATTCCCCCGCTCCTGGGCATCCGCGTGGCCCCTGCGGGGCTGGACGGGGGTGGGGGGCCCGGGAAGCTCCGTGGCCGCCGGTCTCAGGCTGGTTGGGTTCCAGGAAGCCGTGCGCAGCCCCGAAACCCCAACCCCTGCTGGGGGCTTGGCATCAGAGGAAGGGAAACCGGGCTTTCTGTCGCCTCCCCTCTCTGAGCCTTGGGTTTGGTTTGAACACATTTCCCTCAACTTTTTAAAAAATCATAAAAATAATACAGCAGCAACCGCATTATATAAAATGTGAAGAAGGGAAAGAGAATGGTTGCCACCCTCCCCCCACCCAGACCCGGCAGTGGTGGGCCGGAGCGTGTGCGCATCCCGGGTTGCTCTGCGGCTCCGAGGTTGTTCTTAACGCATTGGCTCAGGCTCGTTTCCCTGGCTGCTGCAAACCCCCCACCGCATTGGCCTCGGGGGCGCAGTGAGCCTGGCACTACCGGGAGCCCTTCCCCGGGTGTCAGGCTCTTTGTAAGTCTCAGCGCTGGGACGGAGCTGCGGGCGCCGGCCGTGTGGGGACCCCTGGGGTAGCGCCCAGGAGTGCCGTTACGGGGCAGCAGGCACGACCTGGGCCCTGGGAGCTGCTCCAGCTCCACTGCTCGTCCCCGTGCGTCAGGCAGGGTCCTGCTTCCGGGCCGTGGCGCGGCTGCTCCTTGCTCCCAGGCAACCTTCTACCAGCCGCCCCCGTGGCTGTGCCCTTCCACTCACTGGGTCTCCTCAGCCGCCCCCTGTTTTCTCCGTGGTCTCTGGCTTTGTTCTCCTTGGCGTGCCGCCATTACGCCAAGAGGCCAGAGGTGCCTGGGGCACAGGGGCCGCGTCTCCCGTCACTGCTGCGCTCTGATGCGTGCCTGGCACACAGCGGGCACTCCCTGTGTCTTTGCTGAGTGATGCCTTGCCGGCGTGGAGGATTAGGGACGCTCTGGGGTCTTGATGGGGGTCATCAGGTTGCTGACCGATGATGTGGCCAGGTCCCAGCGCTCGTCCATGCCCAGCTCCCACAGAGGGACCAGGGACCCAGGGCAATGGGAGGGGGGGTCCCCCTGAGTCCAGAAATGCAGTCCGGAGCAGCCCTGGGTGAGGGGCTGGTGGGGTCAGTGACAGGACCTGGCCTGCAGAGTCTGCTCGCCCACCTTCACCCCCGGGGAGAGCAGCCCGGAAGCAGGCACGAGGCACGGCACTCCCCGTGGGTTCCCAGGGCAAGGCTGACCGGAGCAGGGGGTGGCGGGGCCGACAGCCCCTGGGTGGCCTGAATCGAAGGCATCCCAAGCTCCCGACGACCAGCTGGACATGAACTTGGGCCTCCGGGGTTTTGTTTTGTTTTGTTTTTTATCCTTTGCTCTGGGTTAAGGCTGCACAAATGTGATGCTGATTTGCAGGCTGGGCCGACTCAGACACTGACTTGTGTGTGGCCTTGGGGACATCGCTCTCCCTCCCTGCACAGAGCTGGCCGAGGTGGGACGTCTTCCTCATGGCTTGCAGCTCAGCGGGGCCTGTGGCTGAGGCTAGCGTCTGTGGAGCGGGCAGCCGCGCAGGCCGTCTGCTCACCATGCTCTGCGCCTAGGCCGCGAGCGACTCTCGGGAAACTGTTGCTGGGGGTTTGTTGCCTCGGACCCTGGTGCCCGGGAGGCAAAGCCCCTGTCGGCTTCCGGTCCTGGTGGACTTGGCCTCCAGGCCTGGCTCAGCCCCGTGCAGTCGGCCTTGGCCACGCAGCTGAGTGCTTGTCTCTACGAGGCAGGGAGGGGCTGATAACGGCTCCTGTGTCCCAGGGCTGCGGGTGATGAAGACAGATGGAAAGGCCTTAGCTGGGTGCCTGGAGTACCGCAAGCCAGGGTGGGAGGGGCTGCTGTTCCCGAGGGGCGGGCGCTGAGCTGGGGGGCCATGCCCGAGCCTCTCCGTGCACTGCAGGTTGCGAGGTTGGGGCGCAGGAGTCTCTGGTTTGGGTGCCGTCAGCCTGCCCAGTGCTCTCAGCTCCCTGGCATGGACGCTGGGGGAGTCTCTCTCCTCCCCCAGGGCTGGGGTCGCCTCCCTGTGCCCTGAGAGGTGCGGGCGGGTCCTCTGCCAGGGGATGCTGATGGCCAAGCGAAAGCATTGGGCTTTATCCCTGTGGGCAGGCAGCAGGCCCAGTGTGTTCCAGACCAGGCCTTTGTCTCCAAGGCCTGCCCTGGCCAGTGGAGGGCGAGGTGGGGGCTGTCCCCGGGAGCGGCTCCACGTTCCCACCACGGGACCCCCAGCCAGCAGCTGTCTTGTTGAACTCCCGGGGCACGCGGTGAGCTTGGCGCCTTCAGCCTCCGTTCTACGAGACCAGAGAGGAGGGGCTCGCCCACCGTTACACTGCCGGTGGCAGAGAGGGGACTGGCACATCCAGCTTCATCCGGGCAGTCGGGGTGGACAGCAGGCCGCGTCCCACCCGCCCGTGACGTGCTGTGGCCAGCCCTGCCGGCCTCGTCCCTCCTGTCCCCTCGTTCCACTGTGTGGGTCTCAGACTGGGCGTGGGGGCTGCTTCTTCCCTACACAGGCGACCCTGCACGTGGCTGGGACACACCTGGAGAAACCACGGCACAGGGGGAGCCAGACCCGGCCGCCTCATCTTCCCCAAACGCTAACCACACCGTGAAGACATCTGGCACGAGCGAGCCGGCACCTGTGCAGGCCGCGGCTGCTTCCCCACCGGAGAGGGAACCGGCAGCAGGAAATCCTACTTTCACTGCTGCTAATGAGACAAACCCTGTGGAATCGTCGGTCTGAAAGGACGCCTGGAAATCACCCACGTCCTTTTTAAGTTTAAAATAGACGTTAAGAGCAGTTTTAGGTTCCAGCAAGACCAGGCTGCAAGGACAGAGAGGTCTCAGATGCCCCCGACGGCGGCGTCTGTCACGGTGCATGGATGCTGCCAGCTTCCGGGTGCATGGCCCACGAGAGGCTTCACTCCTGGGCTGCACGGTCTGTGGGTCTGACAAGCGCCCACCCCGAGAGCACAGCCCTGAGCAGGCCCCCCGCATGCCCAGCCTCTGCTCTGCTCCGTCACCCCTCCCCAGAGCTTGGCCGTGTCCACTCAGAGCAGCTGCTGGAGGACAAGTGTGGTACGTGTCCTTACAGCTAAGACACGGCTGGGACGCGGCTGCCCACACGGGAGTGCCGGGGTCCCGCTGGTGGGCGCCCTGGGAGGCAGCAGCTGACCCACGTGGAGGAAAGACCTGGACAGAGGTTTTTTTTTATTTTTGCTTTTTTTTGACAGGCAGATTTAGACAGTGAGAGAGAGAGACAGAGAGAAAGGTTTTCCTTCCATTGGTTCACTCCCCAAATGGCCAGCGCTACGCTGATCCAAAGCCAGGAGCCAGTTGCTTCTCCCTGGTCTCCCACGTGGGTGCAGGGCCCAAGCACCTGGGCCGTCCTCCACTGCCTTCCAGGGCCCCAGCAGAGAGCTGGACTGGAAGAGGAGCAACCGGGACAGACCACGGCACCCCAACTGGGACTAGAACCTGGAGCCCATATGGGATGTCGGCACTGCAGGCGGAAGATTAACCAAGTGAGCCACGGCGCCGGCCCCTGGACAGAGTCTTTGCCTCTCAGCTTCGACCTTGGCCGGACTCTGGTTGTGGGCATTCAGGGAGCGAAGCAGCAGGCGGGGGATGCTGTTTTCTCGCTCTCATTCATTTTTGCCTCTCAGTAAATACATTTTTAAAATGCTGTGAAAACTTTCATCAAAAAATAATGTTTGCTGAAAAATATGCACAACATTCAGGAATTTTAAAGATAAGAGCAGACGTGAAGTCTAGAGGGGTGGGAGAGTGGGGAGGGGGCACCGTTAACAAAGCCGCTGTTGGAATCCGGCCGCCGAGCTGCAGACAGGCGAGCTCCCCGTGCCCCGGCTCAGTCCTGAGGCTTGCCCGCCTGCCCTCGGGTTACAGGTGGTTACAGACAGCACAGCATGGCGAGCTGCGCGTTCAGGGTTGCACCTGCTCGTTCACGTTTGCACGAGGGAATCAAGAACACGTCAGTCAAGCAGCAGGTTTGTGAGATCAGATGTCATTTGTTGGCGCGGGGGTGCCGAGGCGAGGGGTCAGCTGTCTGTCGGCGGGGCTCTGTCGTGGTGGCAAAGCCCAGGGAGAGCAGAACGGCGGTCTCTGGAGACTTCTGCCGTTCTCTCCGCACCTGTCTGCCCCAACGCCAGCCTGGGCGGTGGGCTTCGTCTCGAGGCTTGGGCTCACTTCCTCTCCCGTCTGCACTTCTAGTGCTGGAAGCTACGCCGCACGGCCGCCGGCAGACGGGGCTGTGCTGGTCTCCTCGGCCTGGGGGATTTCGACCCCTGCTTTCTTGGCAGTGACCATGGATTCACACGGGCCCATGGCTCTTTGGGGAGGGGGCTTCCTTGGGCAGCAACATCACACAGTTCCACGTCGACCCACCAATGGTGAAGTCAGTTGGCCCCAGAGGGACTGAACAGAAGGCCGCGTCGGGGGACCACCAGACACAAGCTCAGCGAAGGTTCCGATCTCATCGGTAGCTGTCACTCACTGGGCAGCCTCCTGGAGACCCGCCTCCTGGCTTCAGTTTCCCCAACAGTACAGAAACGGCTGTAGACTGCTCCCCTCCTTGGGTTGCTGTGAGGACTGGAGAGGAAGCCCGTGGACCGTGTGGCCACAGGCACAAGGCGAGTATTAAGAGCGTCAACAGGGCCACGGAATCCATCCCAGAAGGAATCCAGCAGGTGCAAGGATCAGGGTGGGGGGGGAGCTCTGACTTCTCAGAGGAGGACAGGGAACAGAAAGGGGAAGTCGCTTGCCCCAAGTCATCCTGCGAGTGAGCGCCAACGTTCAAACTCCGGCTTCGGCCGACGCCCACCTTTCCAGGGAGCCGGGTGGGGCCGGTGTCCTGGGGGAGGGGGTGGCCCAAGGGGCAGGAGCTGGAGGGAGCAGGTGCCCTGCCTCTCCCACCACAGTAGAGAGGGAGAGGACGAGGGAGAGAGAACTCCCCTGTCTACTGCTTCCCTGCCCTAATGTCTGTGACAGCTAAGGCTGGCTCAGGTTGCAACCAGGAGCCAAGAACTCCATCCTGGTCTCCCACGCAGGTGGCAGGGACCCAGGGACGGGAGGCATCACACGCTGCCTCCTAGGGGCAACCAGCAGGAAGCTGGAATCAGGAGCAGAGCTGGGACTCCAACCCTGACACAGAATGCACGATGCAGGTGGCACGGAATGTGCACGCTGAGCGACGCTGACCCACGGCAGGGAGGGCCATGTGCTTCATGCACACGGTCTTGCCCAGTTCTGCCAAAAGCCCAGGGAGGCACCTGCTGTTATCAACCCCAGGACCTCAGGACCAGAGAGGTGAAGTCGCTTCCCGAAGGTGTCATAGCTGGGAGCAGCCACGGCAGGTACCCGAGCCTGGACCACACTGCCTCGGGCTCCAGTTTCTGGCCACCAAACTGAGCTGTGTCTGTGGGGAGGGCCAGCAGCAGGTGTTTGGCCCCATGAGATGGCCCGCAAGGGTGCCCATCAAGGCAGCGGGCTGTCCCTGGCTGGCCCCGCTGACTGCTCTGCATCTGTGTCTCCCTGGCCTCGCAGCTTCCAGCCACGGAACGATGGGGAACAGAGCTTGAGGGCTGCCACTCTTGTAGGGAGCCTCGGGGCGTCAAGACCAAAGTGTTCTCCCAGGAACTCCATCCTGCCCCATGTCCCCTGGGCCCCGTCAGGGCCCCTCACTTCCCAGGACATGGGACCCCCGCGGTCCTGGGGAGGCCAAGGCAGAGGTTCGGATCCACTTGGAAACATCTGGATCCTTAGGACGTTCTGAGGGAAACGTGAATCCATCCACCTCTGGGAGGGTGGGGTCTCTGGGACCCTTGACTTCCCTCTCAGCCCCGGGTGGTGGAGGAGCATGGTCAGGGGGCCCCAGGAGTCCACCAGGGAGGCCCAGGGATCCCTAGGGCTGGCAGGGGAGGGAGTGAGGCTTGGAGCCGCATCCCAGCAGCACCTGGACTAAGAACAGGAGATGTGAGGGTCCACCAGGAAGCACTCAGGCAGGGCTGAGCGAGGCGGCGGGCGGGGGCTATCCCCACACGGCTCTGAAGTGGAGGGAGCGAGTCCCCGGTGCAGGTGTGCCAGCCAGCAGCAGGGCCTGGGGGTTGCCAGGTGTCCTGTGACACCGCAGCATGCCACGCTCCGTGGATGGGGCTTCCTGGCGCGGGGGCAAGCAGGGTAATGTCAGCTGCATCCGGCTCCCGAGCGGGCGTCCTCCTGGAAGATGTCTGTTTTTCCAAGTCAGGTAGCGCGAAGCTGTCACGGGGTTCTGCTCCCTGGGAGGGGAAATCCAATGAAGCCGCGTGCTGATTTCACATGACACGGAGCACAGGCAGGCTCCCAGGTGGGCCTGCTCCACGGCTCAGAGGTGTCCCCCGGACATGGCAGCCACGGTTGCAGGTGTCACCTTCAGGAGAGAGCTTACGAAGGAACGAGACGCCTCACCTCTCCCACAGCCTCCTCCTGGGACGGAGACTCCCCAGAAACCCCTGGGCTGACCTGGGCCCACATTTCAGTGGCCAGAGCTGAGTCACACGCCAGCGGTCAGTGTCCGGGGAGGGACTGCAGGGACAGGCCCGGAAGCTGAGGGTCAAGCTCAGTGTCCACTACAGCCTGAAAGTCGGTGATTCCCTGGGCCCGAGGGGCTCCTTCCCCTGGAAGTCAGCGCAGCTAGTTCTTGTATGTTACAACGACGGAGAGCAGCTGTCCGGGCTCCCTGGCGTCTGCACCTGCTGCCCTTGGGGGCCTCGGCTATGGTTCTGACGGTGTCCTGGGCCGAGAAAGCGCTTCAGCCGCGGCCCTCTCCCTGCCGGAAGGCCAGACTTTGCATCCTCACTCCCTAAAGTCTCGGAGCCCCGGCACCTCCCCTCCACCGCGAAGCTCTTGGTTCAAGATCGGCCTTCCTCCCACCCTGCCCCTCCCCCCACTTTTCACTCTGGAAACTTCCCAGCATACAGAGAAGTCAACCGTGACGGGCAGCGGTATTTACCCACGCATTTGCCAGTTTGCTTATTTGCTTTATGTATGAACATACTTCCAAAAGTTCTTGGAAAAGGGGAATTGAAAGACGAGGTTATTTTCAGGTGGGTGTTAACAGTGACACCGGCTGGGGTCCCGCACCTGGTATCGGAGTGCTGAGCTGCTCCCGAACCCGGTTTCCCACCCGTGCGCACCCTGGGCGGCCGCAGGGAGGGCTCAGGTCCTCGGGCCCTGCCCTCAGGTCCTCTCCTGCCAGGAGAGTCGGACCCTCAAGGTTGGGGTGGGTCCACTGCCTGCCTCTCTCTCTGCCTCTCTGTCTCTCTCTTTCTCTGTCTTTCTCTCTGTCTCTGTCTCTCTGTCTCTTTCTCTCTCTGTCTCTCTCTGTTTCTCTGTCTCTCTGTCTCTCTGTGTCTCTGTCTCTGTCTGTCTCTCTCTGTCTCTGTCTCTCTGTGTCTCTGTGTCTCTGTCTCTCTGTCTCTCCCTCATCTCTCCAATCGTCTGTCCAGCATTCATCCTCCATCCACCCTCATATCTGTTGAGCTCAGGGCCAGCATGCAGGGCTGCGGCTCGGGGGGGGGGGCAGCACAGGCGTGGCTGCTGTGGGGGGGACGGGGGTCCAGGCCGGGAGGCCAGAGGGCCTGCAGGGAAGGTCAGCGCAGGCCAGAGCCCAGGCAGTGGACCAGACGTCGGGACAGCAAAAGTGGAGGAACTCTGGGAGCAGGGCAGCTGAGGTGTCCATGCTGGCAGCTGGCCCGTGCAGGAAGCCCTGCGAGCAGGAGGGAGATCCCGGGGGGCAGCTGTACTTAGGGGTGAGTGCGGAGCCCTTGGTGCTTAAGGAGGAAGAGGGGCCCAGACCCCCAGACCGGAGGGCTAGCACACGAGAGAACGAGACTCGCATCGTCACAGACTGGAGCGGACGGTGGGGAGAGAAGTCCCGGCCGTGCCCCCGCTGACCCGCCCAGCAGCCCAGACGCTCATGCTGAGACCCCGGAGCCCACGGCGGGAACACCGGGATGGTCCTGCTGACAGGGGTTACGTGAGGTCCATGGCACCAGCTGTGTGCACATGAGGGCAAGGGGAGGCTGAGGCTGGGCGTGACCGGGCTGGGCAGGGTGTGGCGAGGCAAAGGTTGCCACCGGCTGCTAACTGAGTCAGTCACACCCATGTGTGCTGAGGCCCTGCCGTGTGCTGGGCACCAGGGGCCCCACGGCAAGCCCGACTCAGCTTCTGACCTTCGGGGCTCACGAGGCCGATGATTGGAAAGTGTCCCGAAGCAGCTGCAGGCGTCTGACTCAGGCAGGGGAATGGCCGGAAAGGCTGCGGAGGAGCAGGCTGGGCGGGGGCACGGGGTGGCCGGATGGAACTTACCAGCGGAGGACAGAGCAGGTGCAAGCCGGTGAGGGGCCATGCGTTTCCACTAGCTGCTGCCTTCCCCTACCTGGGGGTGTGAATATGCAGGGGCCGCCCCCGGGGTCCTGATTCTGCCGATTAGGGGAGCTTAGGGGAGGGGCCTGGGCATGCCCACTTCACACAACCCCTGGATGGACGGTGTGGGCGCCAGGGGCCTGACCGAGCCTCGGGGCAGCTGGGGTCTCAGAGGCTTCCTGCACGGTGGAGAAAGGGCCAGAGAGCACCAGGAAACCCAGGACCACAGCGCCCGGGACGCCAGGGGCTGGACGCGTCCTGTGTGTGCTGCACGGCACAGTTCCGCCTGCCCCCTTTGCATCCCACTGGGCTCCTGGTTGCAGCAGGTGGAGCTGGGCGTGGGCCCCTGAGGGCAGGTACAGCCTCACCCCCTTTTGATTTCACCCCTCCCCTCACAGGCAGGTGGAAAGCAAACATGGTGATGGGCAGGTGGCCCGGGCCCTGCTGATCCACAGCAGCTCCGCCCTGGCCTCCCGCTCACTGGAGCCCTGGCCCAGTGTGGAGTAAGATTCAGCCACACGGGGCCACACGGGGCTTTGCAGAGGGGGTCTGAGGTCTTCCATGGCTGGGGGGAGGGTGCTCTGTGCTCCAATCACTGCACCATGGCCTCAGTGGTCTCTGTGCTGGGGTGGGGGGGCAGTGCCTGTGTTCCAGTTGCCCCCCCCCCCCCCCCCCCCGGCTCCAGCCCTCTCAGGGCGGCCTCTCCCGTCTGTAGGTGAAGAGCCCTCCCCCACGTCTCTTGCCTGTTCTCTGCTTCCCGGCACCCGGCTCCCTCTGGAGGGCTGCGCCATGTCACCTGACCACAGGGCTCCCTAGATTGGGGCTGATGTGCCGCCCCAGCAGCCCAGCGCGTGCACGGAGCCTGCCCTCCTGCCCTCTGCCCTGCACATGGCTCTCCCGGCTCACCTTCCCCGAACAGCTCAGAGAGCATGGTTTCCCTGTTCTCTCTCTTTTTTTAAGATTTATTTTTATGTTTGTTTATTTTAAAGGCAGACTTACATAGATGGGGAGAGAGATTGATTGATTGATTGATTGATTCCGTCTGCTGCTTCACTCTCTAAATGGCCACAACAATAGGGGCTGGGCTGGGCCAAAATCAGGAGCCAGGAGCTTCGTCTGCGTCACCCCTGTGGGTGCAGGGCCCAGGGACTTGGGCCGTCCTCTGCGTGAGCAGAGAGCTGGATGAGGCTGGAGCAGCTGGGACTGGCACAGGTGCCCCTATGGGATGCCAGCATCACAGGCCACGGCTTGACCCACTGTGCCACAGCGCCAGCCCCCAGGCTGCCGTGTTTTGAATCCAATTTCCCCCCGAGTTTTCTGTCCTGCGGTCAGTGTAGACTTCTTTCCAGTGCACTCCTGGCCGTGCTGTCCACTCCTGGCCGTGCTGTCCACAGTGCTCCGTGCCACAGGCCTCAGCACACACTGCTTTCCTCGGGCTCCTGTAGGGACGGGGTGGAGTGGAAACAGACGGCAGCAATGGCGTAAAAAACCCCGAGGCTCTAAACTGTAGCTGCAAGGGGTCAGGAGAGGACTGATAGGAGACCCCAAGAGGAGGAGGCACCCAGTGTGGCCGCTCTTCTCCCTCTCGGGACTCCTGGGCTGCAGGCTGCCACTCCCTCAGGGCGAGTCCCCCGCGGCTCTGGCCCCCCGCTGTCACCCCCGCAGGCCCACAAGCACGGCCTCAGCCCGAGGCCCTCCTGGTCCACACTGCCTGCCTCCCGTCCGTCCAGAGCCACCGCACGCTGTAGCATAGGGGGCTGTGGCATTTCAGGCAGTCACTCAGGGTGAGCGCCACTGTGTCCAGCATTAGCGCCCAAGCTCAGGTTCTGCCGCAGCCGCTGTTGCCGGTGCGGGATGCCCCCTTTACTGACAGAACGGGAAGAGAATGAGCAGCCGCTTCCAGAAGCTGTCACCGTGCGAGTGGCCGTGACAGTGCCTGGCACAGGGCAGACGTCCAGCGAGATGGCGACACTGCTGTTCGGCTCGGCGCCCTCTGCCCCGTGCGACATCAGCCACTGGAGTGAGGTGCGTGGATCGCTGTCAGCGCTGTCCCTCCCTTGTATGTTCAAGAAAAAGTACAGGTGTGAGAAGCATGGACAAGAGGTATACGCCTGTCGCAGAAGAGGTGATAGTAGATAATACAGACAGCCAGAAACAGCAGGCAGGAGCCGTGGGGCGGTGGGTTTAGCCCCCGGGACACCTGCGGCCCCCTCGGGGAGCCTGGCATGGTCTGGGCTCTGCATGTGACCCAGCTTCCAGGCGCCGCTCCTGGGAGGCAGTGATGAGGGCCTGAGTGCTTGGGTCCTTGCGACCCCTGTGGGAGGTCCAGCTGGAGCTCCTGACTCCTGGCTTCACCCTGGCCCAGCCCCGCTGTCGCAGCCATTTGGGGAGTGAGCCAGCAGGTGGAAGACCTCTCTGTGTTTCAAATAAGTAAATCTTAGTACAGAAGTCAGAGAAAGTAAGCTGTCTGCAAGCCTCCCCACCCGAGGTTGCTGATGCCAGCGGTGGCTAAGACCCTCCCCAGATGTGTTTCCTCTGGACGCACACGGGGTCGGCGTGCATTGCCCTGCACCTGCCATGCCTGAGTTGTGCGCATGGGGCCCACGCTGTGGAAGTGGCTTTGTCTGGGCTTCCTAGGGATGGGATGTCCCAGGGACGCCTGATTTTCAAGGCTGCTTCCCAATCCCGAGTCTGCTGTCCCGGCAGAGAGCGGGGGTTCAGCGTGTGTTGCGTGCCCTGGCTCTCAGGCTAAGCTGCAGCTCCAGGTCAGCACCGGGGTCAGAGGCGGGCGCAGGACTCCTGTCCTGGATCCTTGCAACGCCGTGTGCGAGCATGGTTCTGAGGGGGGCTAATTCTCTGCCCAAGAGCCACCGCCGGCACATCCAGCAGTTATTTTGCAAAAGAGCAAAACTGAAGAAAGTTGTTCTAAAAAGCACCACAGTTACAGAAATCTGTTCCCTAAAATACTGCTTAACGGTTTCTGGGCCACATGGTGAAAGGACCCCAGGCAAGAGTCTTCAAGGGTGACATAAAAACCAAGCCGAGCCTGTGGCCGTGCCCGGCGCACCCTGGCGATGTCACAACAGAGTTCTGAGGGCGTCCCCGGGGACCTAGCCTGGTGCCCAGCTTCCCATTGGGAGGGACCCGCCACGGGCCTCTGTGTGCCCCCGGGCCCCGCTGGTGCTTCAGGTGCTGTGCTGTAGAAGGTGAAGCCTCTGCCTGCAGTGCCGGTTCGAGTCCCGGCCGCTCCTCTTCCAATCCAGCTCTCTGCTGTGGCCTGGGAAAGCAGCAGAGGATGGCCCAAGTGTTTGGGCCCCTGCATGGGAGACCCGGAAGAAGCACCTGGCTTCTGGCTTCAGATCGGCCCAGCTCCGGCTGTTGCGGTCATCTGGGGAGTGAGCCAGCTGATGAAGACCTCTCTCTCTCTCTCTAACTCTGCCTTTCAAATAAATAAATAAATAAATCTTAAAAAATGGGAGGGGAAGCCTGGTCTGCTTCCCTTCACAGGGTCCACGTGAGTCCGTGGTGAGACAACAGGCACCGTGGCTGCCGTCTGTGCTGCCCTGCGGGAGCCCCGTGCAGGTGCAGGTGCCAGGTGGGCACAGACACATTCATGGTCTACAGTGGAGGGAGATGGACCCCGGCGACCACACAGACAGAGAGCTGCAGCCCGAGAGGAACCCGCGGGGGCAGCAACCCACCAGCTTCAGACCGACGCCAGTGGGGGGGGTTCTCTCAGGAGCTGTGACCTCCAGGGAGAGGGGGATCCGGCTGGGACACAACAGGAGTGGAGCCGGGGGCAGGGAGAGCTGCCCAGGGGTGGAAGGCTTGGGGTGTGCTAGAAATGCACCCGAGGCGGTGCCGTCAGGGGCGCGTGCCTGCCCCCCCCAGCTCCACGAGGGCCTGTTCCTCAGCAGTGTCGAGCCCCCACAGCGCGCACCCCCTGCACACAGGCAGGCTGTCCGGCCCCTCAGGGAGGGCTGAGTGGCGAGAGCGCTAGTTTCCACGGAAGGGTCATGCGGGGTCGTCGTGTCGTGGGTCAGGTGAGTGACCCACAAGGCTGAAGCCCTGGGCAGAAACCCCTCTGGAGCAAGAAACCTTTTATGTGACCAACAGCTCACAGGCATAGCATTTACAGTATTGGAAATGAGGCAGTTTAATCCTGCCGGGAACTCTACAGCGATGGGCACCCTCACCCTCACCCTCACCCTCGTCACCACCCTTCCAGCTTAGTCTCCATCCCACCACCTCCATGCCACAGCTGAGCCCAGCACCGCTCAGAGAAGCTAAGTAGTTACGTTGCCCCGGTCGGCGAGGTTGGCAGAACACGGCTCCTCCCCTGGGAACGGTGTCCCCACTCCAACCCAGAACCTGTGAACGTGCTGTCCGGTGTCCTCCGTGACGAGGTGGAGGACGTTCAGACGGGAGACTGGCCTGGGCTGTCTGCCCGGGCCCAGTGGTCACAGGAGGGCTTGTGAGAAGGAGGCAGAGGGCCGGAGGCAGAGGCGGAGGGGGAGACGGGATGGCGGGGGCGGGAGCGGGGCCGGAAGCTGCTGAGCCGCTGGCTCTGGAGCTGGAAATCGGGTTCGGGGGTCAGGGACTCAGCCTCAGAGGCTGGAAGACGCGAGGACCGGGGTCTCCCATGGCGCCTCCAGAAAGCCCCGGTGCTGCTCGGTTTCAGGGTCGGGCTCCAGTCTGCAGAGCTGCATGCAAGCAGTGCCCGTGGTTTAGAACCGCGTCTGTGGCTGCAGAGCCAAGCGCAGGGTAAGGACTAGGCAGAGGCACCTCCGCCGGCGGTCCCTCTCGGGACAGGGATGAGCTCGTGGCAAACTCCCTGGGGGTCAAGCTGTGTCCACTGCACCACGGGGCCGATCCCCAACTCTAGGCACCCACCCTCCACCGTCTCCACCCTGTCCCCGGTCCCTCTCCTGGGCTGTGACTCGGCCAGAGGCAGCTCAGCCATCTGCAGGCTGACTTCAGTGGGATGCCTCGTGGGGGTGGACGGTGACTTTTGCTCATAGCTGAGCAAGACGAAAACACGGGGAAAGCAGCCCGGTGGGTGCGGAACGGGCGAGGGGACGGGCGGTGTGCCCCGGGGGAGACGGGGGCAGCCCGGCCGGCTGGCTGGTTAGGCCTGAGCCTTCATGTCAGGTGATGAGAAAGACACCCTAGGAGTGGACAGAGGAAGTGGGGCCCAGAGCGCTGGTCTGAGCGTGAGGGACCCGGGGCGTGGGCGGCGGGGGCCCAGGAAGCTGCGGCCTCCGAGATTCTGCAAGCCCCCTCCCCTGCCCCCAGGAGATCTGAGCTGGGCCTGTGGATGCTGGGGCTAAGGCCCTGGGGGTTGAGGGGCACTGGCAACAGGAAGAATCTGATGGAGAGGAACTTGGCCAAAGCCCAACTTCTCTAAAATATTAAAAGCCGTGGCCGCAGAGGCTGGATCCAAGGCCCCCGCTCTGACAGCCCGGCCCTGACCGTTGAGAGCAGCCCGGGCCGGCGTTGAGCAACAAGGGCCCTACCCGGTGTCAGCTGCGCGGCGCTCACACAGAGGAGGGGAGAGGGCGAGGCCACCAGTGCTGGCATGGCCGTGCACGCGTGCGTGTGTGCACACATGACCTCACGTGTGTGAGTGCATGTGTATGTGTGTGCACATGTGTGAGCATGGTGGGCCTGCCGGAGGCTCCTGCTCCTGGACCCCTGGCTGTCTGCTGGCCGCCCTTCCTCCAAGGACAGCTGTGTGGGTGCCGTCCTCTGGGCTGTGGTCTGGGAAGGCCAGCCATAATTATGCAGCCCTTACTGTATACCTGACCCTGGGAGATAAGAACCCCATTTAGTCCATTGCCCAGAGGCAGAGGTTGAAGGTGAGAGGTGTCACAAAGGTGGGGCTGGGGGCAGGGCATCTGCTGATCCCCAGCACCCCAGGGCCCCCGGGACTGAGTGGCCTGGAAGGAGGGGGCGGGTCTGCACCTCTGCCCTTGGCTCCTGGGGACTTAGAGACCCCCAGCCCTTCTCTTTGAGGCTTAGAGGGTCTTGGGGGCCAGGACCGAGGGGAGCAGGTGCAGGGGGAGAGCGCGCCGGGGCTCCCGGCTGAGTTGCCCCAGCGTGTTGGAGAGCTTTGTGCACCCTGCTCCTCATTGCCGCACCCCGGGGGGACATTGCTGTGGTCAGAGCTCTTGGATGGAGTGGGGGCCAAGCTCTGAGGCTGCCCAGTGCTGCCCTTCTGCTGCCCCCATGGCCTCCTCACCCGCGGAGTGGACAGCACCGGTATGGGCCACCACGGGGGAAGGTGGTCCTGTACCACCCCCTGCTGATTCTGGGCCGCCTGCCCCAGGGGCTGTCCCACGGTGCCTGGCCTCGAGGGGCTTCCACCTCAGACGGCTGTGGGGTTGAAGGAGCTGCCCCCATGACACTCTCAGCGCTGGGCCTGGCACTACGTAGGGGCGACCGTGACCCCAGCAGAGGCGGGTCGGGGTGCCCGCGCCTCGCCCCAGCCTCAACGTTGTCTGTAGGCTGTCTCAGGAGCTCATGTGTTCGGACGGGGCGTGGAGCGGACGGTGGCACAGCTACGGAGCCCTGGGCTGTCCTCCTACCCTCTCCAACGGCGAGGAAGCTGGGATGTCCCAAACGCCTCGCTGTGCGAGGATCTGTGCAGCGTCGCCAGCTTCCGCCCTGCGGGGCCAATGTCCCAGCTCACGCCTGGGGGGCCCTGGGCACCTTCTTTCCATCTGTGATGAGCAGGGCATGTGGCTGGAGCCAGCCAGGTGTGACCGCCTTCCGGAAGCAGGTGCCGCGGACGTCTGGGGCTTGAACCTGCCTCTGGCCCACGTGGCTGGGGACCCTGGCGGACAAGTTCGCCGTTGCTGCCTCAGTTTACCTAGCTACCCGGGCTGTGGTGCCGGTTACATGAGCTCATGGTGAGAAAGGCCCCTAACAAACACGAGTTCTGCTCTGAGGGCCTGGACAGATGGTCTTGTTTGATGGCTGGGGAAACAGGCCTGGTGAGATGGAGAAGGGCCGCTCCTGCCCCCGGTCCAGAGCCTCTGCCCTTCCCTGGGCGGCACCGTGACTGGGAGACCGAAGCCTTGGGGTCCTGCTCAGCAGCCTCAGTGCATCAAGAGGGGGAAGGGCGAAGATCAGGCTGGGCTATGGCCGACGCTCCAAGGACCCAGCCCCAGGAAGAGCGGATGCAGACGTGTGGCCTTGGGGACAGGGCTTGGCCACAGTGGAGGCTCCCAGGCCCCGGGAAGAGTGGACGCAGATGTGTGGCCTTGGGGACAGGGCCCGGCCACTGTGGAGGCTCCCAGGCCCCGGGAAGAGTGGACGCAGATGTGTGGCCTTGGGGACAGGGCCTGGCCACGACGGACATCAGATTGCCCATCCCTGAGAAGGGAACGCAGCCATGACGGCCCCACATCAACTCGCCCAGATCTCGCCATTGCCGGAATGTTCCCTAATGGTCCCCGAGGCCATGTCCAGTCAGGAAAGCAGACTGGGGACGCCGACGCCCACTATGTCGCTGTGGCCATCACGTCCTCGTGCCCTGCAGGCGAGGCCGTCAGCGCCCCCGGCACCACTGCCCGTGTGGAAGACGGGAAAATGCCGGGCTGGGGAATTAAAAAGGAAAGTGAAAAGGAAAGCCATCCCGGGAACGGGGCCGTCACTGGCCTCCCGGGGTTCCTGGAAACGTGGCTCTCAGGGGCCGTGCGGTCCCAGGTGCTGGCCTCACAGAAGCTGCCCCGGGAACTGCGGAGGAAAGCCTCCGTTCTCCGGAACCTTCTCCCGCACGCAGGATGCCCGGTGGTCCCTGAGCGCTCTGGTCTCGCACACGCAGCCTGTGGCGTGTGTGGGCCCCTCTCAGTGACCACGGCTCTCGTCTGCGAAGCGGGGTCAGCACGCGTCAGCACGGGTGAATGAAGGTGCGGGCGCACTGGCCGCTGTCTCTGGGATTCCTCGCACACCCCACGCAGCCGGGGAGAAGCCCCCAGGGGAAGGAGGCGGGGGTGGGGCAGGGGCTGCCTCCAGCTCCGTGGACACGGCAGCTCTGTCCTTTCAAGGGGAAGACAGACCGAGAGCTGTACACACAGACGGCAGCGTCGCCTCCTCCGGGGGAATTGGTGCTCCCGCCGTGTCTCACGCGTGTGTGCATGATGCCCCGACGAGCCCACCCCAGCACTGGGCGCGTGTGTCAGGATGCACCCGGCCTCCAATCACGCACTGCCCAGCACATGGCAGGCACAGGCGCCTGTAGGGCTCCGTCCCCACAGGGGCGAGGGAGAGGACACTGCGGGCTGACCCCGGGGTCCAAGGCCGACCTCAGAGCTTGTCGCGTTGGGCCCTGGACGCCGGCCCTGGGGCTGGTTGCCCGCTCAGATGGACTTTCTCTTTCCCTTCCACTTTCTTTCTTACCCTCGGGACTCAAAGTCCAGACGCAGCCCTGGGGAGGGGGTGCCAAGGTGGCGCCGGCTCAGCAGCTGGGCTCCCGGGGCGGGGTGGGGGTGAGCCTCTGAGAGCCAGACGGCCGAGGCTCCGTCTCTGCCTGGTGCCGCTCTTCCCCGCTGCCAGCCGATGGCAAGGCTGAGTGTATGGAGCTGTGGGGACGCCGCGAACCCCCTGCCTGGCCCACTCTTGTGACCCCACCCCCCACTGCCAGCCCGGCCTGGACATTCCCAGGGCGTGTCAGGTGGTCTCTCCAATCTCCTGGGACCCTGGGGCTTGCGTGCCCAGGGCAGCAGCACCCCCTGCTGGCAGGCCGTGGCACCTCCTCCCCCAGACTCCAGGTTCTCACCTGCTCCCTCCCCTCTGTTGCTGGGGAAGCTACAGGTGTGTTTCTGCAGGTGTGGCCTCCCAAGAGCGCACACCTGGCCCCACAATTGCAATCCTGGCTACACGTGCCCAGAGAATTCTCACCGGGGCCACCAGGAAGCTCCATGGGGGGCTTCTCGGGGTGCTGGCTGTGTTGGGGAGTGTGGGAGCACCCACATGTCAGACGGGGAGGAGCGGGCGGTGGGTTCGCTCTGCTTGGGCAGGCATTTGGTCCGGGTGCATGGGCAGCAACACGGAGGAAATTTAAAAACAAATGCAAAGTTGAAAAAAAAAGACCAACCAGACGAGGGGCCGGCACACCTTTGTGAGTTTACCAGAAATAAAACCGTGGACGGGTAGCAGGTGGAGTCACATGCAGCTGCCTTTTGTAAGCTTTGCGAGGCAGAGCAACACAGACCCACACCCCCACCCACACACAGTGAGAGAGAGAGAGAGAGAGCGCCCACCTGCTGACTCACTCCCCAAATGCCTACAATTGCAGGGCTCCTGGGACAGGCTGTGACTCTGAGGGGACACCAGGGGCTCCCAGGGGCCAGTGTCGCTCCCCTTCTCTGCCCAGCACTGCCCCCGGGCGCCCAGTGTGACCCTGAGCTGGGCAGAGGGGGCTGTGCATCCTGTGTCACTGGTCACACCGCAAGAAGCAGCTCAGAAGTGCATGTGGCCACGGGCGCCACGGTATCACAGGAACACCTGCCCAGGACTGGGGAGCCGGGAGGGAATTGGCCCAGGGTCCTCCCTTCTGCCTCCCAGGTGCAGCGTAGCCCCTGCCCCCCCGTCCCCCCCCACCCCGGAGGAAGGGAAGTCCCTGCTGGTTTTGTTTTGCTGCCACTGAAGGAGGTGTGGGGTGTTTGTTCCTGAAACCCAGGGCCAGGCTAATTTCACACAGAGAGAGAGGGTGGCCCCGCGGGCTCAGAGCAGCCTGGGAGGCCCTGACCAGGTGTCGGTGCCGACAGGGCTGGGGGAGGCTGAGGGAAGGGGGCGCCTCTGCGGGGCTGCTCGGGGGCCGTGGGGGAGTCGCCCGAATGCCCGTCCGTGCCCTCAGACCCGGTGTGTCCTTGCTCCGTCCCTCACTGGTCCCCTTGCCCCGGGTTGCCCCCTCCTCAGGATGCCTGGGATCTGGGGGCTGGGGGTCCCGGGTCACAGCGGCTTGTGCTCAGAGCCCTGGGCTCTTCCTCGTCCCTTCCCTGTCCCTGTTTGAGCTCACGTCGGGGAGGGGACATCAGAGGCTGTGGGGTCCCGAGGCAGATCCCGGGAGGCGGCCTCGCTCCAGGCAGCTTTGGGCCTGGACGTGTGGAAAACCCCAGGCAGGGAGAGGGCGTGGAGGAATTCCCCGGGACTGGGGTGGCCTAGGGGCTGAGGACCCCCGAGAACCCAGGCTCCTCCATGCTTGTCCCGGGCAGACCCCAGAGCTGTGAGACTGTGGCCCCGACCTCGGCTTTTGTTGTTGTTGTTATTTGAAAGGCAGAGCCAAGTGGCCGCGGCATGCAGAGCGCACACCTGGCCCCACAATTGCAATCTTGGCTACACGTGCCCAGAGAATTCTCATCTGGGGCTGCCAGGAGGCTCCATGGGGGGCTCCTCAGGGTCTGTCTGTGCTGGGGAGATCGGGAGCACCCAAACGTCAGATGGGGCGCCCACTCCTGCCTGCAGGGTGGATGGACACAGTTTCAGAGTTTGGAAAACAGGGGTGAGGCTGAGCCAGGAAACAGCCTGGGGCCCAGGCTCGGGCGGCCACTCTGTGGAGCGGGCGCAGCTTCTGGCTGAGACCGCGGCCGCTCCCCACGCTGCCCTTTCTGGCCCCCGTGACCCTGAGTGGGCGACCCCGCCAGCCGGGGTTCTGGGCTGCTGTTTCCCCACCCCCTACGGACTCCCCGGCTGGCTCCGGGGCAGGCAGGTCCTCATCCCTGTGGGAAACCGAGTGTGGGCTAAGCTGCGGGGTGTGGAAGCCGGGGACGGAGCCTCGGAGCTGGCCCTGGGGTGGCGAATTTCCCGGTGGGCGACTGAGAGCTTGGTTTAAATGCGTAGGAAAGAGGGCGCCAGCAGCCCGTGGCGTCTCCTGCTCCAGGGAGCAGAGTCCTCCAGCAGAGAACAGGTGGGGAACGAGGGCCGAATTCGTGCCAGTCCCCGCCCGGCCGTGTCCCTGGAGGCCCCGACACCTCGCTCCGCCTCCTCTCCCAGTCCCAGCCCGGCCTCTTTCCTGTGGGCAGGTGGCGCGGGGCACCCAGTCCTGGCTCCTCCCTCCTGCTGCGGGCAGCAGGAAGTTCAGTCCCGAGGGAGGTGCTGGGGCCTGCTCCATCCTCGTCCTTGCGCTAAATGTGCCCCCACCCCCCGCGCGCTCCACCCTCCCGTGACTGGTTTGCCCGTGGAACGTTCCCTGGCGAAGCAAGCAGATTCTGGAACGTTCTGTGGTGCTGGGTGCACGAGCGAGAACACAGAAACTTCTGAGCAACGCCTGCTGCTGCGTCTGACACAGGTGCTGTGCGCCGCCTCAGCTGCCCCAGGGCGGCTCTCCCTGCACCTCCCTTTCCTACACGCTCTGGGAGGCCCGGCCCAAATGCGCCTTTTTGCCCAGCGTTCCTCCGGCCGAGCTGACGGGAAGGCAGGAAAGGGGCTGGACAAGCCAGCCGGGCGCCGTGGGCAGTGAGCCGCAGAGCCAGTGCAGGGCCTGATCCTGGCCGGCAGCGCCTGCGGCGCCCCTGTGGTGGGCTCCGACGGCGGAGCTGCGGATGGCAGCCGTGCCACTTCGGGCGAGCGCCATCCGGAAGATTCCCACGGCGGCGAAAGCTGAGCCCAGGCCAACGCTGAAGTGACCCTGGCCGCGAGCGAGGGAGGAGGGGGAGACGGCCTGTCCCGACAGAGCCAGGGCTTCCCACCTTGGGAGCTGGGCAAGTATGCAGCACTTCATTCCTTCACCTGGGGGGCGCTGCCCTGCCCTCCCCACGCGGCCTTGTTCGGAGGCCCAGCCGTGTTTCTGAGTTTTATTTCCCCACACAGGGCCTGCAGCCATCGCTGTTTGGAACTGACTCCTAAGAAAAACAAAGTTGTCTTTTAAATCAAAGACAGGCCGGGTCCATTGCTCGCCGGGCTTTCGTGAGAGACGACAGAGCTGGACGGAGGGCTGCGCCATGTCGGCCAGAGGTGGGGGGCACCCGCTCGCCTTGCTGGGAGGAATTCCGGGCTTCTCGGCGCCCCAGCGGGGGTTGGAACGGCGATGTGGGGGTCGTGCCAGCAGCCGTGTGGGCTCCCCCACAGCCACTCCTTCTCGGGGTTGGGACCGCTGTGAGGGGTGAGTGGGTGGGCGGCAGCGGGTCCCCCTCGGCTTTCCGCCACACTCGTCACCTTCCCACACCCTCTCCTCCTCCACCCTGCGGACTCCACTTGTACCGCTGGGTCTCTTGACAAAGGCCACGTGGCCAGTGCAGTGGCACGGGTGACAAGGAGGGGCTGCGGGGGTTCCCCTGCTTCTAGACCCTTCCCCCCGCAGCATCCCTGACCGACGGACTTGTGCTCTGAGCACCTGCTCCTGCGTGCTGGCCGGTCATCTCCTGACCCTGGGAGGGACCAGGCCCTGTCCACTCTGAGGGGGCAGAGGGAGGCTGTGCGCAGTGGGCGTGAGTCGGTGAGCGTTGCTTGTCCAGACAAGCCAGCCTGACTGCTGCTGGGCCTGCACCCCCGGCTATGCAAAGTGCCTCCCCGCCCTGACAAAAATACACCGAGGTGCTGGGCCCGGCCTCCTCCGCAGGCCTGCTCGCACCAACTGTTGACACCAGGCTCCCAGGCGTGGGGGCAGGCCCGGGCAGGCCCAGCTGTGTGAGCTCAGCTGAGTCTCAGCGTCTCTGATCCCATGTCCAGGAGGCTGTCCTGGGTCTAATTTAATGCACACGATCCAACGGCCGCAGTGTCCCGTTCAGCCCCGCTTCCACAGGGTCCCACAGCCGGCACGTGGCCTGACTCACCCGCCCGTCCTGCCCTGGCTCAGTAGAAGTGCAGGCTTCGGGGAGCTGCGGCTCCCTGGGCGCCACGGGCGCACTCGGCGTCGCCCCCCGCTCTTCCTCGCCCCCCCCCCGTCCCTCGCCCCCCGCTCTTCCTCGCCCCCCCCCCGTCCCTCGCCCCCTCCCCGCTCTTCCTCGCCCCCCACTCTTCCTCGCCCCACCCCCCCCCCCGCTCTCCCTCGCCCCCCCCCCCGTTCCTCGCCGTACCCCAGTCTCGCCCTGGCAGCTCCTATCTGGTCACTAAACCTGGGTTTGCGTTTTCAGACTTTCGCGCCAACGGGCTCACGCCGCCTGCGCTGCTGTCTGGGCGTTTCTGACGGAGCACGTGTGGCCCCAAAGTCCCTGCCCCGGCACGTAACCTCCCGGCCGCGGTGGGTGCTCAGAGGCCCCGCCCACGAAGCCGAGGGAGGCTCTGCCTTCAGCCCTGTTGAGGTGGATTCCTTTCTGAGAGGAGGAGCGTGGTGGGGGCACGAGGCGCGGAGTCACCACACAGACCCCGGGAGTCGGTGAAAGCGGGCCAGAGGCGAGCAGCCGCAGACTCTTTTACTTCAGCGGCTACAGCTGCTTATGTAGCATAGGCAGCCAATCCGGTCAAGGGGCGGTCTATGCCCTAACCAATCAAAGCCTGTTGCCAGGCAGTTTCCAAAGCCATCCAATCACAGCCTGTTGTCAGTCAGGCTCTGTTGCCAGGCAGTTTCCGAAGCCATCCAATCACGGCCTGTCGTCAGTCAGGCTCTGTTATCACGTGGTTTCCGAAGCCATCCAATCACGGCCTGTTGCCAGGCAGTTTCCAAAGCCATCCAATCACGGCCTGTTGCCAGTCAGGCTCTGTTGTCATGTGGTTTCCGAAGCCATCCAATCACAGCCTGTTGCCAGGCGGTTTCCAAAGCCATCCAATCACGGCCTGTTGCCAGGCGGTTTCCGAAGCCATCCAATCACGGCCTGTTGTCAGTCAGGCTCTGTTGTCATGTGGTTTCCGAAGCCATCCAATCACGGCCTGTTGTCAGTCAGGCTCTGTTGTCATGTGGTTTCCGAAGCCATCCAATCACGGCCTGTTGTCAGTCAGGCTCTGTTGTCATGTGGTTTCCGAAGCCATCCAATCACGGCCTGTTGTCAGTCAGGCTCTGTTGTCATGTGGTTTCCGAAGCCATCCAATCACGGCCTGTTGTCAGTCAGGCTCTGTTGTCATGTGGTTTCCGAAGCCATCCAATCACGGCCTGTTGCCGGGCGGTGTCTGTTGTCAGCGGCGTCTTGGCATGACCTTCCCACCTTCTCATTCCACCACACACCCCGGCCTCTCCAGGAACCGGGAGCAGTCGGTCTCCAGTAGCTGAATGCCCCAGCGGGAGCTGACACGGGGTGGGGGGGCTCCGTGGTCGGGGACGCTCTGCTTGTGCACCACCGGTCAGCGCCGTTCCGGCTTTTGGTGTTAGGGACGCCATGGACAGCCGCGTGTTGGAATGCACCTGTGTGCCGTGGCGACGCCCAGCTCTGCCTCCGTGTGCTCGCGTCCCTGGGCCCGGCGCTCTGCCTGTGCCCACGAAGCTCCCGTGGGCTCTGATCTCCCAGGTGACGGCATCAGGGGCAGCGGGGCACGAAGGGGCTGGTGACCGTGTCCTGCGGGCCTTTGGGCTGTAGTCGGGGCACGGGCTGGCGGAGAGGGAGCCCCTCCGGCATCTGGCGGCCCCACGCCCACCAGCCCTTCGAGGCAGAAGCCGTTTCTGGCCGGAGAGTGAGTGCCGCCCAGGGCAGGAGCGGGAAGCACAGGCCGTGGGGACAGGGACAGCAGCCCTGGGACCGCGGCCGCGCTGTGCTGAGCCTGCCCCAGCTCGGAGGTGGGATCTTCCCGGAACCTCCAGCAGGGAGCGCGGCCCGCGGCACCAGAGTCTGGCCCCGGGGTCCAAGTCCCTCCCAGGACCCCGAGAGCGCGTGAGGGCGGCGCTCAGCTGCTGGTCTGCGTGACCGCGGGGACAGCCAGGCAACGGCTCCCGCGTGCTCGTGTCTCCTGGGCAGGCGGAGGAGGCCTGGTCAAGTCCAGGTGCACGCTGCCCTGTGCGGAACTCCAGCTTCTCATCTTCCCACAGTGCTCGCCCCAGCTCACATCAGAGAGATAAATAAATAAATCTTTAAAAAATAGGTAGAGAGAGAGAGGGAGAGATCCAGTGTGCCGTTCGTTCCCAGTGCTCACAATGGCCAGGCCTGGGCCAGGCTGAAGCCAGGAGCCAGGAGCTCCGTCCTGGTCTCCACCATGGGCGGCAGGGACCAAGGACTGGGCACCGCCTGCCGCTTTCCCAGGTGCATGGACGGGGGCTGGGCCTGGCGCTGCTCTGTGGGCTGCGGGCGTCACAGGGGCCGCTCACCCCCTGGCCATGGCGCCGGCCACTGTTTCTTGCTGTGTGAACTGTGGGGCAGACGTGGCGCGAGTGGGCGACCTCGCCTCTACCCGCCCCTCGGGGCGCCACGCTTCCCGTTCGGCCAGTGAAGCCGGTCTTGGGCTGGACGTCCTCTTCAGGGCGAGGGGACTCCCTGCGGAGGGCTTTTCCCAGAAGTGGACGTCGGGCTGTGCGGCTGCTGGGACCGCCTTCCGGGATGGCCACGGGTTCTGCTTTCCAGTCTGCTGATGTGACGTGTTGAGACACACCCCACACGACACTCCCCACGCAACAATACCCCACGCAAGACACACCCCATGTGACACTCCCCGTGCGACACACACCCCACGTGACACACCCACGTGACACACACCCCACACGACACTCCCCACACAACAATACCCCACGCAAGACACACCCCACGCGACACTCCCCGTGTGACACACACCCCACGTGACACTCCCCACGAGACACTCCCCGTGTGACACACACCCCACGCGACACACACCCCACGTGACACTCCCCGTGTGACACACACCCCACGTGACACTCCCCACGAGACACTCCCCGCTGGCTGTCGCTGCACTGCTCGGCGAGTTTTCCGTTGCTTCTGTGATCGGCTTTCTTTTCCAAGGGGCTGTCGGCAACTCTTGTTCCGTGTTCCCCAAGGAGGTTTGTCCGTGGCTCTCCTGTAGCGCCTTTGTCGGGTCTGGGTACTCAGGTGATCCTGGCTTTGTGAACGGGGTGGGAAAACTCACTCCCCTTAATTCCTGGAGGAATCGTGAAGAACTGATGTTAGTTTTCCTTCAGTGCTGGTAAAGTCCATGAGAGAATCCTCCTGCGTGGGTGGTCACGTGGCCGCTCAGACCCCGCCCCCTGAAGCCGTGGGTGGTCGCGTGGCTGCTCAGACTCCGCCCCCTGATGCCGTGGGTGGTCGCGTGGCTGCTCAGACCCCGCCCCCTGAGTGGGCGCTGTCACTTTGTGTCTTTTGAGAAATTTGTCAGCTTCCCTTGAAGTGCCCGATTTATTGAAATCGCTCAGAATTTCCCCCGCTGAGCCCGCGGCGTCTGTGTTGTGGCCGTGTTTCGGCTCCCACTCCTGGTTTTGGTAAAGCGTGTCTGCCTCCTTCCTGGCGAGTTCGGCTGCAGTCACGAACGTCGCAGCTTCGAGCGGGAGCCAGCTTTGCTCTCTTCGCTGTTGGTTCTGTCTCCTGTTTCGCTCATCGCTGCTCCAAGCTGGAGGTTCCCTCCCTTCTGCTGGCTCTGGGTTCACTTTGCACTTCTCCTTCTGGTTTCTTAGGTGGAAATGAGGTAATTCATTGTGGCATTTTAAAAACTTTATTTATTTGACAGGCAGTGACAGGGACAGAGGGGGAGTCTGGGGTGGGCGGAGAGCAAGCCAGCTTTCACCTACCAGTTCACCCCCAAGGCTGGGCTGGGACAAGCCAGGAGCCGGGGCTTCCTCCAGGTCTCCCACGTGGTGCAGGGGCCCAAGCGCTTGAGCGCCCTCTGCCGCTTTCCCAGGCCATAGCGGAGAGCTGGATCAGAAGTGGAGCAGCCGGGAATTGAACCGGCGTCCACGTGGGATGCCAGCGTGCCAGGTGGTGGCTTAACCCGCTTCGCCACCCAGGAAGCTTCCTTTCACCCCTGTCGTTGATCCTCTGTAAGATGCGTCCCCCCCCAGGTGCTTGGCAGGTCTCGTCGTCCTCTCTGGTTTTCAGTAACCGATGACGAGGCTGTGTGTGTGTTGTGCTTACGTTGGTGTGGGTGTGAGGCGCTCACCAGGACGGGCCTTATTCACACAGGGTCTCAGCCACTTCCCCGCCTCCCCGTCCCCCCTGCTCGGGGCCTCCAGGGCGCAGACCCTCTGCTTCTCAGCCTCTCCCACTGTGTCTTCAAGTTCACTAACTGCGTGTTTTACCGGGGGGCTCCTGTCCTAGGTGGGCACGGAGAAGAGGCCAGCTGAGGCCCGTCCCCCGACCCAGGACCTCGCAGGGCAGCTCCGAGCCTGCCACCCCAACCCTCCATTCCCCATGCCTGCCTGCACCCCTCAGCCCCTCTACTCATCACAGAAGTCTACAGGCGGCTGTGCGCCCATTTTGCAGATGGAGGGCCTCCACCCTGTGTGAGGCCACGCAGCAAGGAGCAGCACCGCCCAGATTTGAGCCCTGGGGTCGGGCTCCGGAGCCCCCGTCTCCCACCCACTCTCTGGCACTGAGGACCCATTTTGCGTGTGAGATGACTGAGGCACAGCCAAGGGTGTCGCCTGTTCGAGACCCCAGAGTGAGCTCCTGTTGGCATGGAGGCCGCAGCGGACGTCACCTGGACAGGCCGGGGCGTGGCCGGGTTCAAGTGGGCCTCCCGGTGGACGGAGCCCAGGGCCGGGTGCGGGGCCTTCACCTCCCGTTTCCTGGGGCAGCATCACTCCCTGATGTCGGCAGGCGCGTGTGCAGCCGTGGGACGGCAGGGGGCATCCTGCTGCGTCTTTGAGGGCTACCGTGACCCTGCGGGTGACACGTGTGGCTCAGAGCCGAGGGCCACGAGGGACAGCAGCAGCCACGGTGACAACCCGACCGAGTGTGTGTGCTCCCCGAGCCGCTCGGCTGCCTCCCTCGTCTCCCTTGTCCACGGCCTCCGCTCCTTTCAGGACCCGGCAGGCCCACCCGTCCTGGGCAGGGGGCGCTTGGACGGGAGCTGCCGCCACTTCATTACTGAAGAATGACAAAATCTGGGAGGCAGGAAAAGCCACCACCTGCTGCGCCTGCATCCCACACGGGCACAGGTTCAAGTCCCGGCTGCTCCACTCCCGATCCGGCTCCCTGCTAACGGCCTGGGGAAACGGCAGAGGACAGCTCAAGTGCTGGGGCCCCTGCACCCACGCAGGAGACTCAGAGGAAGCTCCTGGCTCCCAGCTTTGGCCTGGGCCAGCCCTGACTTTTGCAGCCATTTGTGGGGTGGGGGGGTGAACCAGCGGACAGAAGATCTCGATCTCTCTCTCTCTCTCCCTCTAACTCTTTCAAATAAATAAATAAACCTTAACTTTTTTTTTTTTTTAAATCAAACCAAACCAACCAAACAAACAAAAACCCCCGCTCCCGATGGTTTCCCCTTTCGCAGGTGGAGATCAGACATCAAAACCAAACCTGGTGACCCCGCGGTGGGTTCTAGAAAACTCGACCGCAGGGACGAGGAAGCGCACGCCGAGTTATATAAGAAGTGGTGTGCGGCTGCTTCTGGTTTTGAGTCCGAGCTCCGGGACGCCAGTCATTGTGAAACGTCCTGCCCCAGAGCCAGGTCCCTGTCCGCAGCGCCCGGCGGCCTGCAGCCTGGCCGGGGCTCACCTGGGGCAGCGGGGGGACACCTGCCAGCACGTGTCTTCCACACACTCTTGTGAAATTGCAAACGGGGGTTCAAGACTCCTGGGTGTTTCCCGGACAAAGTGCTCATCTGAACATCGGCTCTGAGAAGTGGGTTGTGGCCGACACGGGCAGTGGCTGCCGAGGTGTGGGTGGGGCGACGCCGGGCTCACACCGGGTGGGTGGCGTTTCTTCTTCCGGGAAGCAGAGCCGCGGCAGGCTCAGCCGTGTCCACCCTGGGTGCTCGCTGCTCTGTGGGGTCCGAGGTCCTCTCCTCCCCGGCTCGGGACCAAGCCGAACGCTTGGCTCTGCTCTGCTGCCCAAGCCCAGCTCAGAGTCCTGCTCTCGTGGTGGAAGTGGCATGTCGCGTAATTTCTCCCGAGAGCCTGGAAACAGATCCTGCTGACCTGGTGACGAAAGTGACACGATGTGGCTTCCTCTTCCCCACGGCTGCGGAGCCGGCACCTGCCAGGGCCTGACCGCCCCGCCCCGCCCCGAGGTTTAGGTCTGAGCTGCCCCAGTCCTCGCAGCTGGACACTCCACGGCTGATTCCGCCGCCCAGGCTCCGGGGCACCCATGAGCCGGGCCCCCTTAGGGACAGAGGACCCGCCGGAGATGAGGTCGGCCCGATGCCTGCCCCCTGGAGCTCCTTCCAGTAGGGGGACGGGGTGACCACCCCGTGGGCTGCAGAACACAGTGGCTGCCGCTCCCTGGCCACGGCGCTGGGTCGCTGTGGTCGCCTTGCCGTGGACTGGTTGCCCGTGGAGGCTCCTGGAGAGCCCTCTGAGTTCTGTGGTCGCCTTCGGGCCACAGAAAGCTGGGTCTGCAGGGGGCCAGGGTCGTCGGCATCGCTGCTGCACCCTGGGCACCGGGCGGCTGGGGCGGGGAGGCGTCCAGAGTGCGGCTGGGGAGCGAGAGAACACGGCGCGCGTCCCAGCTCCCGGAGGCAGCCGTGGCTGACGAGTTTGTGTCCCTTGGCTGAAGGCGTCACTGGAGGTGGGGGGTGGGGAAAGTAAGCGAGAGGTGGGGCTGGTGGGTAACGTGACCAGCGCTGGGCAGGGACCTAGGACCATCGTTGTCATTAACCTGACCGCCATCCGTACATTATCAGCACCCCACCACTGTCATCGCCACCGTCCTCATCATTTCTTCATCGTCGTCACCACCTTCGTCCTCTTCATCCTCATCCTCCAGACAAGGCTAAGGCTTTGCTCTCTGCCTTTATTATTTCTTAACAATTTTGATGTATTTGAGATCGAGAGGGAGAGAGTGTGTTCACCCACTGGGTCGCTCCCGGAACGCCCACAGTGGCCAGGGCTGGGCCGGCCCAAAGCCGGGGGCCAGAGACTCCCTCCAGGTCTCCCACATGGCGGCGGGGACACGATGCCGTGAGCCATCCTCACTGTGTCCGGGGTGTGCATGGAGCCGGGGGGAGCCGGGTGCTGAACCCAGGTCCTCTGACATGGGACTTGGGGGCCTCACCTGGTGTCTTCGCCCCAGGCTGAGCCCGCAGTTAGCAGGGAGCAGGGGTGCAGCTGATGCACGGTGGGTGAGGGTGCTCTGAATTCTGCCCCCAGCAGGCGTCCGCTCCGGGAGGGCGAGGTCAGTGCCCTGTGGGAGGGCGCTCGTGCTGTCAGGTTCTGTCCCGCGAGAAGGGAGACCGTTGACTGTGGGCAGGGGAGGGGAGCACGTGACAGGCAGGAACCCTGTGGCCAGCAGGCAGCGGAGAGAGAGGCCGGGCTGGACTTGGCTCAGGGGCCAGCGCTGTGGCGAGAGCCGGCTTGCACGGCCACGCCCCGGGGGCCTAAGGGCCTCTCACGAAGCCCACCTCCCCGACACTGGAATTAGATCGCGTTTCTTAATCCATTCACACGAGACTTTGGGGACCGAGCCCCAGGCTGGCGCCCAGCTCCTCACGGTGCCTCCGTCCTGGCGCCTTCAGGGACAGCTCCCGACTTCCTTGTGGGAGACGTGGAGGAACCAGTGTGGCTCCTCTGGTCCTCGCACCCGTTCCCCGTGAGGACTGAGTTTAAAAACCTGCAGAGGGGCCTGCCGTGTGACTGAGTGGCCGCTGGAGGCAGCCGGCGTCGTCTGGCAAACGAGCGTGAAACTGGAGAGCCGGCCGGCTGCTCAGCGTTCCAATCCAGGCTTCGCTGCTTCTCGCCACGCGCCCTGGGCTAGGCGCTCTTGCGGCCTGGATCTCCTTCAGAAGCAGGGTTAACAACACGGCGATCCACGTGCTGCAGGCTCTTGGGGTGCGTACGACGTGGGCTTAAATCCAGCGTTCACGGGTAAACGTGTGGGTTCCTGTGACGGTGGGAACGTTCCGTGGGCCACAGTCGGCGCGGGCAGGGGCGTGCCCCTGGCCACATGAGGAAGACAGCAGCTCCCTGTGGCCCCCCCAGGGTGGCGGGGGGGGGCCGTGTAACAGCTGCAGGGGGCTTCCCACGGGCAAACCGTGGCCTGCACAGGTAAAGGAATCTTCTCCAGCTTAAGAAAAGCAGTTGATGGTTGGATGCAGGAGGGCCCCTGCCTGGATGGCTTGGGGCCGCACCTCCAGGAAGCCCTCCCTGGTGACCTGGCCCAGCGGGATTCCACAGCCCCGTCTGACCCTGTGCTCCTAGCAGCGGCCAGCGCGACAAAGTCTCTCTTAGCCGCTGGGCGGACAGCTGGCCCGCTGGAGGGAGCGCCGTCTCTGGCACAGCCATGCTCAGCACCTGCCTGGCGTTGGCTGCCCCCGTCCCAGGCCTCCAGCGGCATTCCCTGGCTAGGACGCGCGCCATTCACGGCACACAGGGAGCACCGGCAAAACCGTGCAAGGTGACCTCCGGACTTCCAGGGGACAGCACCGCCCGCCTTCTGGTTCCTGTTTCACGGACATCAGCGGGCGTCCTGGGGAGTCTCAAGGCCGGGCTCAGGGGCTCCGAGGCGCAGCAGCCCCGCTGTACCGATGGCAGATTGAGGCTTGGCAGGGTGACACAGTGAAGCCGGCGGGTGAGGACGCTCAGGGCCGGGAGGTGTCGTGCGGAGCTGGTAGGGTTGACAGGCAGTGAGGAAGGGCCCTGCGGGGAGGAAGAGTTGGGTGTTTGCGTGAAACCTGCTGTCCACTGATTAGACGAGAGACGTGCCCCCCGAAAATGGAGAGCTTCATAGGGGAAGCGCTGGGCCTCGTGCCCCCAGGTAAGGGACCAGCATGCTCCCCACGGTCACGTCTCCCAGGTGCACGGCAGGGTGGCCTGTGTTAACTGCTCAGGAACCGTGGCCCTACGGAGATCCTGGCGGATCCAAGTGGCTGGAGGAATCAGTTGATCGGCACTCCCTATCCAAGCTCCCAGGACCCAGCCCTGGGCGGAGCCCTCCCTGGGGGCCCCTCCCGGCAAGCAGGGGTCTGTTTGCTTTCACTTGCTTTGCTCCCCGCCCCGCTGCCCTCGTAATTCTTCACCGCAGAGACGAAGAACAGGCTCGGGGCTCCTGGAGCAGTGTGAGAGCTCAGGCTTCCTCCCCGACCGTTAAGGGAGACGCTCCCTTTCCCAGACACCCCTGGCCAGAAGACCGGAGGCAGAAAGCCCGCTGCCCCTGGAGCCGCAGGCACCTGCTGCTTGGGGCTGTCTCTGGGGCGCTGGCTCCCTCTAGTGACCACATTGAGGAATTACATGGCGCCCCTTCAAGGTCCAAGGTAGACCACCCCCTCCAGGGCAGCCGAAATGCTGACCCCAGGCCTCATCCTCCGAGACCCGGACTCAGGGGGTTCGGGGCGGGACCTGGAAGTGTGCATTTCTAACAAGCCCCAGGGTGGATCCATGCTGCTGCTCCACAGTCCCCACTTGGAGGTCCACACCCCCTGTGGTCTGGGGTCAGGAGGGGCACTGGACGCGTGTGGGGCCTCTGGCCCTGGTGGCTGTGTGACCTCAGGCAGCGGAATCCTTTCTCTGGGCCTCTGTGTCTTATCTGGCGAGTGGGCTTGGTCTGGGAGGGGAAAGTAGTGGGGTCATGGGGATAGCGCCCCTCAGCAGCTGCAGTGGCCGAGTGGAAGGGGCGGGAGGGTAGCCACATGGAGGATGGCGGCGATGGTGCTGGGACTCCAGGCCGGAAGCTACACGCCCTGTGCCAGTCGTGGTCGGGTCTGCTGTGCCCGTCCCCAGCACCCAGCGCCTGAGACAGGGACACAGGCCTGCAGCCACAGACAGCAACTCACATGGCCACGCCCGGCTGCCACGGACCACGCTGGCTCAGTTCTCACCAGCATAGCCCCAAGCAGGGGGCACGCTGGTGTCGCATGGTCACTGCCAGGCAGAGGCGTCGGCTAGGCTTCTCCTTCTGGGGCGTGGCCACTGTGGGCATGGAGGGAATGCCCCCCCCTTCCTGGAGCAGCTTCTGCGAAAGGGACGTGTGCGTTTGATGTGCGCCGTGCATGAGGGGCATCCGGCTGGCCTCAGCCCCAGGGCAGGACGCGGGCGCCTCGCGTGGGGCCTGGCGGGGAGGCTGCTGTGCGTGGAGGGGCGGGAAGGATTGGATTTCCTTGCGGGGCAGGCCCTGGCCTGGCTCTGGGCTCCCCCAGGTTTCCTTGGCAACCAGCTGTTGTCAGGAGGCGGGGTCAGGCAAGGAAGGTGCCCTGGGGACCCCTGAGGGCAGGGGGAGGGGGGTGAGAGGGAGTGGCCGGAGCGGGTGTCGGGCCAGGGTCCCGAGCAGGTGCACTGGAGCTCACAGGAGCCGTGTTCACTGGGGGCAGGCAGGTCATTTCCTGACTGGCAGAGCTGGCGGGAATGGATCTGGGGGCCGGAGACCGTGGGAGCTGTCGGACGTGGGCAGACGGCTTCAAGCCAGGGACCTGAGTTTCTCCCGGTACCGGGGCCACACGCCGAGGTCAAGGCTGCCTCCGGCTGGCAGACGCCGCCCCTTGTCCTCACTCACTGGAGAGGGCAAGGCACTTCCCTGGGGCCCCTGGACGAGGGCACCCCTGGGAGGCCAACCTCCTGAGCACAGGGGCGGGGTTCTTGGTCAGAGGGGATGGAGTTGGGCTCCCCTGACTTCACCCCCCCTACAGCCGCCGTGGCACAGCTGGGGGGCCCTTTGTTCACACCCGTGGCTCCTTCTCCTCCCTGGCACCAGGTGACAGCCTCCCCCAGGCCACAGGGCCCTGGGGAGCCAGCCTGGGCTGACATCATCAGGTGTTCCGGGGACCGCTCCAACAGCACGGCGTCTGGGCGCAGAGAAACGAGGAACACACCTTACAACTGCTTCCAGTGATTCGCTAATTTTGGGGAGTGGGGGGAGAGTGAGAGAGTGTGCTGTCTTGTCCGCTGGTTCCCTCCCCAAAAGCCTGCGACAGCTGGGGCTGGGCCAGGCTGAAGTCAGGAGCCCGGAACTCAAGCAGGTCCCGTGGGGTGGCAGGGACCCAGCTGCCTCGGGGCCTGCAGGGTATTCAGCTCCGATGCAGAGTGTGGGCGTCCTCGCCACAGGCTAAATGCTCACCCCAAGCTCCACTTTTCATTCTGGTCTCCCCGAGTCCTCCCCATGCCCCTCAGCACAGTGTCTCCCGGCGTGGGAGCCAGCCCCAAGCCCAGGCGGCCTGGGAGGACATGCCCCGTGCCTGAGACCTGCCCTGGCTCCTGCACGAAGTGCCCGTCTGCAGCTTCTGGGACCCCGACAGCCTCCAGGGACCCCACATTGGGGGCTTTACACGGCTCCCAGACCAACCAGGCCCTTCCGGAATCTTCCAAGCTCTGGGATGCGGCGTTCCTCTTGGAGGCTGCCCGGGATCCCCTACCAGAGCCTCCTGCAGGCAGCCACGGCCACAGCCCAGCTGCAGCTCCTGCCTGCCAGCTGTGTAGCTCTGGGCCCGGGGGCTGTGCACGCCGCCTGGGGCTGCGGCCGTCTGTGTGGCCTCTTCACACCTCAGCACTCCCGGCTCTGCCTGAGATAAGCATCTGTGAGCAGGGGCCAGCCCCTCCGCCTGCCCCGCTGAGGTGACCGCAGCTGCTCCCACCACGTCCCCGCCAGGAGCCCGGCTGCCGGCCCCCAGCCCCGCCAGGCCCATCCATCAGCCCAGCAGCTTTGATTCCGATAACGGGGACGGTCAGATCTCCAGCCCGGGACTGGCAGGCGGGGGTTTATGGCTTTCCCCAGGCCTTGTGTGCAGCCAGGCTGGGGGCCTGCAGGGTGGACAGGAAACTGGCACCCAGACAGCCTCCGTGTGCACTCACACGGAGCACCCGTCCCCTGTCACCGCCTTGGCTGGGGGGAGGGAGGGGGGCACAGCTCGCTCCGGCCCCTGCTTTTCCCACTGGGAGACTGAGGCTTGGCAAGGCTGGGGAAGGCGTGGCGGGTGCCCACTGTTGAGCAGAGCCTCCGGTGTCTGTCCCCAGGGCCCTCGTGGGGCTGAACAAGGCCGTGGGATGCATAGAGGCCCCCATCCACGGGTTCACCCCCCAAAGAGCTGCAATGGCCAGAGCTGGGCTGATCTGAAGCCAGGGGCCAGGAGCTTCCTCTGGGTCTCCCACGTGGGTGCAGGGGCCCGTACACCTGGGCCATCTTCTGCTGCTCCCCCAGGCCATCAACAGGGAGCTGGATTGGAAGTGGGGCAGCCGGGACTTGAACCAGCGCACATGTGGGATGTCGGCCCTGCGAGAGGATGCTGAACCGGCTCTGCCACAGTGCTGGCCCCACACGTTTCTCTCTATCCTTTAACGTCAATCCACCTGTTCCATTTTCTTTGAGGGGAATCTCTCTCTCTCTCTCTCAGAGTTACAGAGAGGAATCTTCCATCTGATGGTTTCACTCACCAGATGGCTGCTACAGCCAGGCTGAAGCCAGGAGCTTTCCCGGGTCTCCCACGCGGGTCAGGGGCCCAAGGACTCGGGCCATCCTCCACTGCCTTCCCAGGCCACAGCAGAGAGCTGGATCGGAAGAGGGGCAGCTGGGACTCGAACCCGTGTCCATACAAGATGGTGGCACCGCAGGCGGTGGCCCCAAAGACAATTTCTTTTAGACTCCAGCTAGGTCATTTGAGACCATTCTGCCTGCCTCTGGTTCCGATTCTGGATCATCTGCACCAGGGAGTGGGCGACACGCTGGGACTCCATTCGATCTTCTCTCTTCCGTTCTGCCCTCTGCATTCCTCGGGGTCCTGGACTTCTTCAGAATTCCACTTCTGATTGGAGCAGATTTCTTGGAATAATTTGGCGGCTGTTCTACGTGTCAGCCTGTGCACACGCATCATAATCGTGACCAATGTGACTACACGGGTGCAGTGCGTGAGACCCAGAGAAAGTGGCTGTGCACACGTGTGGCGTGGACGCTGGCTCTCGTCAGGGTCAGCATCACCCCGTGCTGGGGGTCATTACCCTCCCTGCTTCCTAGTGACAGCGACAAAGGCACAGAGAGGTCCAGTCGCCAGCCCAAGGCTGCACAGCCCGCGAGGGGCACTGGGGGATCGGGAGCCCCCCTCCCCCGCTGGCTCACCTTCACCCTGGCCATCCCCTAAGGCCTGAGTTGGAGAGGGGGCGGCACCGAGAGTGTGGAAACCCCAGCTCTCCCAGCTTCCCTCCAGAACCTTGGCCACGGGGCCCCCCGTGTCTGGGAGAAGGGACAGAGGCGGCGCTGGCTTTTGGAGACAGCCCTGGAGGCACCGTCCCCAGCCCGCCTGTGGCGCCCTGGGCACCCAAGGGCACGCGGCCCTGGTGTGCACCTCACGGGCCTCGCCTGCAGGCTGCCTCCCGTGCCGTTCCAGCTGCCTCCACCATGCCATCTCTCCTGCTTCGCCAATCTCTCTCCTGCTCCCCCTGGCTCTGGGCCGGCCCCACCCTGTCCCGCTCCAGCCCCTCTCAGGGCCCAGAGGCCAGGGCCGGGGGCTCTGCTGGCCACCTCCGTGCAGGTGCGATTTTATGATTTCCACTTCCGCGCTGGCTTCAGCCCCGCCCAGGACCTGGGCTTTGGGGAGTGGACGAGGGCTGAGCCCGCGGGGGAGCAAGGCGGGGCCGGCTTGGCCTCGGCCTGGGCGACTCGGCCCGCCTGGCCCAGCTTAGCTCCAGGAGCGCAGAGGCCTAGGAGTGCGGCCCTGGGAGAGGCAACTGCTCCTGGGCCCAGCTGCTGCCCGCTCCGGCCTCCTGCTCCTGCGGATCCCAGGCAGCTGCCCTTCCAGGCCACCCCTGCCCCGGGCCGCCCTGGCTGGGAGCCGGGGAGCACAGGAGCCTATCTACAGGGCAGTATGGGGAGGGGTTGTCTGTGGCTTTGCTGAGTCTTCTCACGACACTTGTCACACCCCCTGCCTGCAGCTGGCAGTGTAGACAGAGCCCACACTCAGAGGCCGCCGCCCAGGGTGTGGCTTGGTTAGCCGGTGCTGGCGCCGGCCCTGTCCATTGCCAGAGCACCAGCAGGAAGCATCGGCCCGGCGGGGGTGGGGCTGGGAGCTCCTGGCTCCTCCCCCCACCCAGGAGGCACAGGTGCTCCTGGGCTCGTCCCCGCCCCTTCGCGATGCTGTACCCTCCAGGGCCGGGTACACACCCTGCCCCCCACCCCATTCTGTCTTGGGCCTGGGCATGGTGTCCAGCGTCTGTGGGGCAGGGAGGGAGCCCTGGACTTGCGGCCGCACGTATGATGGCAGCCAGGGACCCCCAGGGCTCTGTTTTTGTTTTTTTAATGAAAGATTTATTTATTTGAAAGGCAGGATTGACACAGAGAGAGAGAAAGAAAGAGAGAGAGAGAGAGAGAGAGAGAGAGAGAGAGAGAAAGAGAGAGAGAGAGACTACTGACTCCCCAAATGGACACAGCGGCCAGGGGTTGGGCTGGGATGAAGCAAGGAACCAGGAGCTTCTTCCCGGTCTCCTACGCAGGTGCAGGGGCCCAAGCACTTGGGCCACCTTCAGCTGCTTTCCCAGGCCACAGCAGAGAGCTGGATCAGAAATGGAGCAGCCGGGACTCGAACCAGCACCCATGTGGGAGGCTGGCACCACAGGCGGTGGCTTTACCCGCTGAGCCACAGCCCCGGCCCCTGTCTCGGCTTTGTTAGATGCAAGATGAGGCTGGGCAGAGGCTGTGGGGGCCCTGCCTCAGGCACCCGGCCATCCCCAGCCTCATCTTTCTCACCTGTGGGCGGGGACAGGGACAGGGAGGGTCTGCGGGTGCTGGGTGGGGCCGCCTGTGCTCTGTACCCGGCCAGCAGGCCCACCCCACGCATGCTGCTGTCGTGAGAACCCGGCCCGGCAGGGGCGCCCCGTCCGAGGCTGGCGCAGCTCACCCGCTGGCCCCGCTCCCGTCTAATCCTCTCGCCTTGCAGGCAGCTTTGTTCTGCGCGAGGCCTCCGGGGTGCTACGGTGGGGCTGACAGACCCGGAAATGCCAGCAGGGTTCCCAGCGGGGCTGGCTCCGGGCTGCGCTGGAGACCAAAGCGGCCTCACACGTCTGACGTCTGGAGGGCCGGCCCCACTTCCCTGCTGTCCTCGCCCCCTGGGAGCCCCGCCGCCCGGCCGCCTTTGAAGCTACTGGGAACTCCGTGCCCAGGGCTGCTCCCAGGGATCTGGGACAGGATGAGGCGCTGGGTCCCAGGAACACTGCCGGCAGTCAGCGGGAACTTCCCAAGGGGTCCCCTGGCCTGGAGAGAGCAAGCCAGGCCGGCGGCAGGCCCGACTGACCGCCCCTCGCTTTGTCCCGCATCTGCAGCTGTGCGGGTCGCCGGGGGCAGGGTGAGCTTGCTCCTCTTACGCCCAGGAGCCCACACGGGTGCCATGACACAGCGCACGCCCTTGCCTGAACCCAAATCGAGCCCCTGGGGCTCGGGCGGTCACCCCGCCCCGCTGGGCCTCAAGTTTTCCATTCGGAAACGGGCATAGTCTTCCCGTGTGCCTCGCACAGCTGCAGAGGGTGCACAAGTTCCCCTGCTTTACAAAGCGCACAGAGTAGAGCCCGAGCAGAGCGTTGATGGGGCGGTGGGGTGGTCTGGGAGGAGCCGGCCACCTGGGGCCTGGTCCAGGGCTTCCAGATGCCCTTCCCGGGGAGCCTCAGCAGAGCCCGAGCCTGGTGACCGGGAGGAGGGGCAACCCATGAGTCCCGAGCCAGGGTGGTCTTTCTCATTCGCTGTGATTTTCGTTTGGAGAGGCTGAGGCCCGAGGCGGGGGTGTGTCTGCCCCCGACCCCACTGTGAGGCTGAGGTTTGAACCCTGTGGGTCCCGGGGGGGGGGGGGGAGTTGGGGCGGGGGATGAACGGCCTGGGCTGTTTGATTGGTCAGCCCAGGTTAGTGGGTGCTCTGGGTGTTGGGTGGATTTGGCTTTGTGCCCAACGGTGTCACCCAGGGACTCGATTTCTTGCCGTCTCTTCCCTCTTGGTTGCAGAAGGGCTCCCGGGGTTCCGGCATCGCCACCACACTCCACCCCATTCACAGGAGAAAGAGCGGGTCCCTAGGAGCGGCCTCTCCTCTTCCAGTAGCTTCAGCTCACCCCAGGACACCCGACCCCCAGGCGGTCACCTCCGGCCCTCCCCACAGGAGCAGCCCCCTCCGACGGGTGTGGGCCTGTGCGCCCGCGATGGTCTCCATGACAGGGATCACCTGAACCCCGGGGCAGGACAGGCCCCTGTGTCTAAGTCACGGGGGGCAGAGTGTGGGCTCGTGAGACAGCTCCATGGGCCCACGTGAGCTCCTGCCACGTGCCGGCTTTGTGCTAGGTCGAGGGACTCGCCAGGAACCCGTGCTCACGTGAGCAAGGGAGCAGGACGGTGGCGCCGTGGGGGACGCGAGCGCCGGGTGGGGGTGGACCTGAGGCCTCGCCAGGCCCGTGTGCAGGTGCCGGTGTAGCCGGGCTGCCACCCACAGGGTGTGATTGGCCAGCGGCTGACTGGCCGCACGCAGAGGCCGCACCCTGCCAAAGGCTACCCCCGAGGTTCCCTGGGGACCTGGATCCGGGAAACCCCAAGGTGGCGATAACAAACTCATGGAGGACCCGTGCTGGGCCAACACTGCCTAGCTGCAAATCCACTCATCCCCGCGTCTCACTGCGCGGGCAGTGGGCAGCGGGCGGCGGGCACCCAGGCACGGACCCGCGCGCCGCCTAAAGGCCTGGAACTCTGGTCCCAGCCGAGGGCGACCGCAGCCTGCGTGGGCACAGGGAGAGCGCGCAGCTGTGACGCCTCGCTCTGCACCCCCCCCACCCCAGCCCCAGTCCCTGCTGCCCGGGCCTCCCCCGGGCTCTGCCGTGCCCCCTGCCCCCGCCCCAGGACTCGGCCTGAGCCGAGCTGGGCTGCTTTGCAGAGCTCAGGCCGGGGGGGGGGGGGTCCCCAGCAGCAAGTGTCAACTCCCCGTTCCCAAAGTCAGACTAGGTGAGCCCAGCTCAGTCCTCCCAGGGTGAGCAGCCCTCAGCCACGGAGACCCAGCCCCCACCCATCCTCGCCCCCACCCCTCCCCCTCCCCCTCCTCCTCTCCCTTCCCCTCTCCCTCCCTCTCCCTCCCTCTCCCTTTCTCCCTCCCCTTTACCCCTTTACCCCTTTACCCCTTCCCTCTCCTTTCCCCCTCCCCCTCCTCTCCTTCCTCCTCCCCTCTTCCTCCCTCTCCCTTTCCCCCTCCCCTTTATCCCCTCACCCCTCCCCTCACCCTCCCTCTCCCTCCCTCTCCCTTTCCCCTCCCCTTTATCCCCTCACCCCTTCCCTCCCTTCTCCTCTCCCTTCCCCTACCCTCTCCTTTCCCCCTCCCCCTTACCCCCTCAGCCCTCCCCCTCTCCTCCTCTCCCTTCTCCCTGCCCCCAACTCCACTTCCTACCAAAGCAGAAGCCCTCTCCCCGCCCCTGCCCTGGCCAGGCCCGCCTTCCCTGCCCGCTCAGTTTCACACGCCAGCCTGTGAGACCAGAGCTCCTCTCTCCAGCCCTTCAGAGGCCCTGCCTGACGCTGGCTCTGGGAGAAGCAGCCTGGGCCCCCAGGCCCCGCTCCCTCTCGCTGCCTGCACGCTGGGCTTCTCCCAAGAGGTTCTCCTGGACGGAGCAGGCCTCCTGCCCCCGGCCGCTGAGCGACGCTCGCTGCGCCGGCACAGAGCACCAGCCCAAGTCGCAGCCCCGTGGGCCAGGGCTGGGCGGGGTCCCCACTGCTCTGCTCATCTCTAACATGGGTGCATGGGGGGTTCACACAGTGCGAGTTCTAACACGGGCTGCGCTGTGCCTCCCCAAAAGAGATGCCCAAGTCCCACCCTGCGGCCCTGTTGGAAGCAGGAGGCCACACTGGGATCGGGGAGCCTTAGTCCAATCCCACCGGCGTCCGGAGGAGGAGGACTGGAGTGGTCACGTGCAGGGAGGACAGGCACCGGTGTCAGAGGCAGAGACCCCTGGGGGCCGCCAGGGAGGCCTGGGGCAGAGCCTCCCCCGGAGCCAGCCCCTCTGGCCTCGCTTCCTGGGCCCTGCTGCCCGGTTGTGGCCGCCTGGGACCCAGAGGAGATCGGCTGCTCCAGGTTCTGAGCACAGGGGAAGCTCAGATGCACCCGCTGCTCTTGGCGCGGTGGGGGCTGGAGTCTGCGCCCCAGTTTCTGAGTGCAGGTTCCACAGTGGGCCTGACCACGGCCCGTTTCCTCCTCCATGCGCTGGCGGCGCCCTGTGCCTCACCCAGCCCCCCACAGCCTGGGTTTGCTCACCTGCGGGGGCGGGGGGTAATTTCCCCTGCAGGGCCCCCGGGGCCTGATAGGGCTCAGGTGCTGCCCCCCCGCCCCGCCGAGCGAAATCAGTGGTTGATGCCCATCAGCTGTGGCTGGGGGCCCTGGGCGTCGGTTCCCTGGCGGGGGTGCCCCAGCCTGCGTTTGAGGGGAGGAACAGGGTCTGAACATGACCCCCTGGGGGCCCTCAGGTTGTGGTTGCTGGAGAGGGGGTGTTTGGAGGTGTGTTTAGGCGAGGGCTAGTTCAGGTGCAGTTAGCTAAGGGCAAAGTACCCCAGCTGACCCTAGATCTGAGGACAGGGCAGGCAGACAGGGAGAAGGCCGCACACATGGCCAGGGAGTGCTGGGCGGGGGTGGGGGCGGGGCCAGGCCCTGCCGTTGGGACCCGCCCCCGCAGGAGGGTGCTTGCTGCACAGGGGGCGGGGGCACTGGCTCTGCTGGGAGGCACTTCCTCCCCAGCTCCCTGAGGGCTAGCACCTGGAGCTACCCCGCCCAGGTCCCTTCACCAGGTCCTGAGGAGTCACGGCCCCCTCCCTTGGAGCGGGAGCCGGGAGGGGGGGCAGCCGGGACACAGCCCAGCCTGGCGCTCTGGGAAACCACAGCAGCACAGGAATAATGAGCGCCCTGGGCCGCCGAAGTCTCCCCATACCGCCGAAGTCTCCCCATACCGCCGCTGTTTTCCTCCCAGGCCCGGGAAGAAGCCCTCCTGCCAGATTCCCTTGTAATGAGGGCGCGGGGTCACTGTGGACTTGGCCGCTGTCCCGGAGCCGCTGGCTCCGAGAGCGCCGGCTGCCACGAGCCCAGGGGGCCACCGAGTGCTCGGTGAATTCGGCTCGGTTTCACGGCAGGACTCGCTGAGCCTGCTCGGGGCACTTGGCCGTGTGTCTGGTTGCAATCTGCGGGCTCTAAGACCAGACCCAGCGCTCCCCGCGGAGTTCAGATCAGAGGCCTGGGCTGAGAACGGAACGGAGCCGCCCGGTGCACGTGTGCCGGGCCCGGATACGTGCTGGCCGCACAGGTTCACCACACGCGTGCTACATTGGCGTCTCCTCCCCGTCTCACGTGTGAAGGCCGCAAACGTCGCGTGTGGCTTGCGCATTCGGCTTCTTTTCGGTGCCGTGGTCTACGGGGCCAAGCTGGGGGTCCCGGTGCCAGTGCTGAGCAGGAACAGGGCTCTGGTTCTGGGGGAACTGGAAGTTCCTCGCACCACACTGAGGGCTGCACCTGTGGGGTCAGGGGCTCCCCAAACTCCTCCCTCAGCCCAGCCGATCCCCACCGTGATTTGCTTTAGACCTGCGGCTTCTGGCCTGCGTCAGGGGCCAGCTCACACGGCACGCCGAGAGACGGGCACGGGTGTGCGGTGCTCAGGCTGTGGACGGTGCGGGAGCCTGCGCAGGGGGCCCGTGCTCCACGTCCGAGGGGAGGAGGAAGGCTGGGCTTCCTCCCATGGCCCCGACTCAGCCTTTCTCGGCTCGGCCGGCGGCCCTTCTGCACACGTGGAGTCGGCGGCTGCTGGTCAGAGGCTGGACGGGAGCCAAGGCCTTTTCTCTGCATGGGGGAGAAGTTGAGCTTCTGAGTTCGGAGTGTGGAAACCACCTAGAAGTCCGCGTGGCTTTGCCGGGCATGGCCTCTGGGGTCTCCGGGGGCCCGTGGCCTCTGCTCGCCAGGACGGTCGTGTTCCCCAGCAGTGGGGCTCTTGCTCCCTCCGGGCCCCTGTTTGGCACGAGAAGGCAGGCCTGGAGGATGCCGGGTGCTTCTGGACTTCCCAGCATGCAGGAGGCTGATGGGTGGGGACGGAAGGGCCCTGGGCAGGGCCGGGGAGTTTCCCACACACAGGGTTACTGTCCCAGTGCAGCTGAGCCTGTGGCCTCCCACCAGCACTCCAGGGTGCAGCCACTGCTGAGGGAGACGTTGGAATGCCCTCGGGTGCCCGGGAGCAGCCGTGGGGGCGGGGAGGCACGAGGCAAGGTTGGGGCGGCCCTTCCGACTCGCCCGCCGGGCGCCCGGCCTTGGCCAGCGACAGAGGCGGCCTTTCAGACTCCACAGCCGATGCCCCGAGACGCAGGGCTGTCTTCAGGAGAGAGGCACCCGCTTGTCCTAACCCAAACGCTAGCGCCCCTCCCGGGCGGCGCTCACAGAACACCCCTCACTCTCTGACCGTCCTCCTCCCGTGGAGAGGCAGGGCCTGCACTCCGCCCAGGAAGCCCAGAGTGGGGTGGACCTCCGGCCGTGCGGCTCCGGAGGGGCCCTGAGGCTCCCCCTGCTTCCACGGGAGCAGCGAGCAGGGTCCTGCCCGCAGGAGGAAGCTGCTTCAGGACGAGCAGTGAGACGAGCAGGGACCCCTGTGCTGGCAGACGCCGCGGTGGGGAGGGTCCCGGAGAGGCCTGCACTGAAGGACCCCACCCTGGCTCTCTCGGGTCCCTGCTCCGGCTCCTCCTGGGAGCTGGTGTGCAGCGCCCCGGACGCCAGCCCCAGGCAGCTGCCCAGACGCGACCTGACCCCAAGGCCCCCTTTGGCTGCGTCCTTGTGTGGACCTCTCCTGCACAGAGCAGCCGTGGCGGGTTCCGAGGGTCTGGGCTGCACACTGTGGCCGCCGTGCTGCCTGTGGCTCTGTTTCCTGCGAGGTGCTGCCTGGTGAGACTCGCTGCCTTCCGGGGGTGGACAAGTGGCCAGGGCAGCCAGTGACGCGCCGGACCTGCCTTCGTGTGGACACACGTGTGGGTCAGGTCATGCCAGGTGGACCCTGCAGCCTGGTGCCCCTGAAGGGGGCCTCCTGTGTCCTGCCACGGCCGTGGTTCGAACGTCTGTCCAGCCCGTGCTAGGAACGGGCAGCGTGGCAAGGCCTTCGTGCAGCCTGAGTAGCGTAGAGTTCTCAGCGACATCAGACGTGCTCCCGAGGGAACAGGTGACGTGGGGCGAACTCGCTGCCCACTACGGCCTGTCCTCTGGGTCAGAGCCCGTCTGTGCTGCCTCCCGGTTGTCGCCCTCACTGCTCAGCCTGGGAGGAAGCCCTAGGGTCGCCGCTGGGCTCACTCACTTCTGCATCAGCCTCGGCCCCTCCTCGCTGCAGGGAGCCCCTCCGTGTGGGAAGGGTCTGCAGGCCTGACCCAGGGCATCCGGGTTATCTGAGGGCCTCTTTCTAACGAGAGGGAAACGCACACAAGATGGAGGAGAAGCCTGCAGCCCCGGCCCAGGGACTGCTGCTGCCACCAGGGGCCGGGAGGGGCAGCAGCTCCTCCCCAGGCCCTCGCAGGGGGCGTGGCTCTGCCCACACCTAGAGGCCAGGCTCCTCAGCGTGTCTGCTGGTTCACGCCCCCTGGGGGAGGTCCCAGGAGGTGAAAGCAGGTGTCCCATGACGCAAGAGAGTCTTTCCCTTTGTGTCCAGGGTGAGATGAGTCCTGTGGGCACGAGGGCTGCAGGACCCAGGCCAGCGCGTGGGTTCCACTCAGAGGGCCGGGCGGGGCCAGCAGCACGCAGGCCCTGCAGCCCAGGTGAGGGAGCTGGCTGGCTCCGGCACTGGGTGTGCGGTCCGCAGAGGGTCACGCGTGGTTGTGCGTGTGGGATGCATGCTCAGGTTTGCTGCCGGTTGTTTACCGGCCTCACTGCTGGTGGGTGCTTGCGTAGCGTTCAGCTGAGCCCGTTACAACTGCGCTGCATGACGGGTCTTGCTGAGAACATTCCAGAAGGCATCGTTGGGTGCCCGCACGCCTCTGCCTTCCTGTGTGTTTGTGTGGGGGGGTGCACACAGGAGTGGCGTGGCGGAGCCGCCGGGAAGAAGGCTCTGCCCGGTCCGCAGCGCTGCTGGACTCCCGGCCCCGCCCGGGGCTCCCTGAGGCCCTGGGCGGTGTCTGCCCCCGTGTCCTCCAGGCCAGAATCCCGGGAGGTGCGGCCCGGAGCTCGTGGTCCGAGGGCCTCCCTTCTCGCTCCTGCCTTCCTTATCTCTGCCCCGGGCCACCTATCTCTGCAGCCCAAATCCTGCCTCTGAAGTGGGGCCCGGGCTTTGATCCCCCTTTGGGGGCTTTCTGAGTCCCTCCGAGGCCGGGGAGCCGGGCGGGCCAGAGATGACTCCCTGGGGAAGGGAGGCCCCCGCTGCTCAGCCCCCAGAGCCGGGTCTCCAGGGCAGCCTGTGTCCTGAGCAGACGCCCACTGCCTCTTATCTGAGGGCCAAGGCAGGAGCACGCCCCGGCTCTGGGGAGGGAAACCGCGGACCCCCCAGCCACGCATTTGGGGAGGACACCATGTGTGCCAGGGCTGGGGGCAGTGGTGAGAGAGGCCCCGCCCCCGAGGGGGTGCTGTTTGCTGACGCAGAGGAGCCTGCTCTGAGATGCTGGGAGGCGGGGGGGGGGGCAGATACAGGAGAGGTCAGGGGTCGAAGCTGCAGAGGAGGGGCGTGAGGGAGGCCCCAGTGGGCTGGTCCCTCAGGCCCTGTTCACGGTGTCCTGCGCGTTCTCTGCACCTGTGCTTGCCCAGGGAGAAGGCGGGAGGCGGGAGGAGAGCCGGCGCTAAGCTGGGACCCTCCACCAGCCCCAGGAAGCTTCTGGAAGCCACATCACAGCGGAGGGGAGCCCGGCCTCCGTGGGCACCCGAGGTTCCAGTTTCCAGGGCCCCGTCTCCCGGCTGGAAGGGTGGGCGGTCGCCAGGCACAGCCAGGCACGAGGGGCAGCTTCAGGGCTGTGTCTGCCTGGGCCGCTGGTGGCTCCCCGGGCAGCAAGGGGCAGCTCAGGCGCAGGAGGGGCCTGTGGTGGGAGGCGGCCGCCGGCGATGGCTGGGTGCTCACTCAGGCTAGCTGTGGGCGGCCACCTTGGGGAGCGGCAGGAGGGTCCCGTGAGAAGTCCCTCCCTTCTCGGCCGTGTCGGGGCCGTTCCTGGGGTCTCCGCTTGGCCAGGAGGGCCTGTGGCTGGCCAGCAGGTGGAGAAACTGGGGGGACACGGACCTCCTTAGCCCACAGCAAATGACCACGGCGCCAACGGACCAACCACTGGGCCCGTGGCACTCACCCCTGGTGACACTGTCCTACACACCTTCTGGCCAAGTGCCCAGCACTGTTGCCCTGCCCCCAGCCCCCGAGTCTGCACAGGGCCCAGAAGGCTGGCCGTCTCCTTGACCCGGTCACGCGTATGGATGACGACGGTGGCAACCACAGACAGGCACCGGGGCCGTGCTCCGTCTGCATCTGTGGTCCCCTCAGCAAGGACTCACGGAGCAGGGACGCTGCAGGGTCTCTGGTCTGCTGGCCGAGGGCATTTGCCCCTGTTGCTGCTACCTGCTGTGTGACCTTGGAGCGGAACGTCCCCGCCCTGCGCCTGTGGGAGGGGCTTCCCCAGCTGCCCGTCTGTCCAGCTGATGGCTCACGCCCGTCTCCACCTCTGGGCCGGCGAATTCCTCCAAGGGCAGATAGGAAGCTGGGAGTCTGCGCTCCGATAAGAAGGTGCTGACTGCTCACATAGCTGTGCCGAAGCCCTGCTCCACAGGCAGGCAGCAGCTCGGAGCTGCGGCGCTCCCGTGCTGCGATGCTGTGCCAGGCACAGAGCTCGGGCCCTCCGGAGACAGCCTTGGGGTCCAGCCCCACTGCACTATGCAGCTCGGGATTCCCAGGCCTCCCCGGGCCCGGGCACAGTGGGCGGCGGGAGGGGCCACTAAGACAGCGCAGACCCTGCTCCTGGGCGCCCGCAGCCGCATTAAGCCGGACTCCCACTTCGGGAGAGGTGGTCGGCTGACTGCACCTGCTGGCATAGGTGTGCCAGGCTCGGCGGGGGGACGCTCGGCCAGGACAGCCCCTGGCCACTCTGGCACCTGGAGAACTCTCTAGGCCAGGAGTCCGTGGCAGGCACACGGCATGGGGGAGGCCATGTGACACCCCGTGCCCAGCACCACACTGGTGATTCCCAGCGTCTGAGCAGGAGCGGATGTGGGATCACGCCGTTGCAGGTCTTAAATGCGGGGAGTCCTGGACTCTGTATGGTGGAAGCCGCGGGCTGCCTGCCTGTGAGACGGACCTACTTACGGGAAAATAGTAGGTCTGATGGCCCCAGGCTAGGGGTTCAGCTCTGACCCAGGTGGACATGGCCACGTGCGCCGAGAGCCACCCTTCCTGCCCACTGTGAACAGGCTGTGCTGGGCTCTGGCTACCCAGCAGGACACATCCCTCCACCCCCCGCCCACAGCCGGTGAGGCCGCGTGACTGCCTCCTCACCAGGAAACTGAACAGAGGTGACAGACAGGTGGGGGACTCCCTCGGTCTCTTCCTCCCCCTGGGGCGGTCAGTGTGACAGTCCTCCTCCCCTGCTAGGCTGGCGACAGCACTGCTCGGCGATGGTCGAGCCACGGGCAGGAGCCGGGGTCCCTGAGAGAGCGTGTGGAGCAGAGGTGCCCACGGACCCCAGCGGCTCTTGCCGACATTGCTGGCAGCCGGAGGGCTCGCACCTGCTCCCTCGGCCCCTGTAGCTGCCGTCTTTGCTTACAGCCGCTGAGCCTTTGCCCCAGCACGCGCTACCACAGTGCCTGGGGCTCAGTGCCAGGGGCTCGGCGGCTGCGCTAGGCAGCGCTCAGGGCTCAGTGCAGAGCTGGAGAGACTGGGTGCTGAGCATGGGGCCGGGGCGCCCGTCTGGAGTAGGTGAGTGGGCGTGGTCTGCAGAGCAGTGTGGAGGGTGGGGCGGCTGCAGGTTCTGCCCCAGGACCCTGAAAAGCCCCCAATTTCCTTTCAGACCACACGGCCACTGGTGCGTCCTGCAGGGCTCCAGGCTCCTGTTGCGAGCCTGGCTCTCCTCGTACCCAGGGCTCCTCGCCCCTCCCGTCCTGTGCCCTGTCACCCTGAGCTGCTGGGGGCACGTGCCGGCTCCTCCCCAGCACGCAGCCCCCGCCGGACGCTCAGGGGCCGGATTCCTGGGCCAGCTGGTGCAGGCGGGCGTGCCGTGCTGTGCTGAAGGCGACCCCGGGCGGTGGTGGGGACTCCAGCCGCCGAGGCAGAGGTGCGCCCGCCGCGGCTCGCCCTCAACCGCCCCGTTTCCCGCGGAGGAGCTCACCTTGCAAGGAGACTGGCTCACCACTGTTTCCAATAATCCCGGGCCGCGAGGCAGGGGTGGCGGGAACTGTGTGGACCCAGGGCTCCTCCCGTGGGCCTGGGAGCCTGGGTCACGCCGTGGCCTCGGACGCCGCCCGAGCACTCGCACGCCTGCTGCTTCCTGGCCAGAGGTGCTCAGCGGCCGGCTGGGTGAGGATCTGGGGCAGGGGCACCCATGTTGCCCGTTCCCTCTCTGCACCCCGAGGAGGCCGTGCGCCAGGCAGTAAATCTCTTGTCACGGCCTCAGCCATGGGTGGGAGAAACGGAACAGGTGACAGGCAGGGCCACACTGCGCTGTGGCCAGGACAGCACGGGGGAGGGGCTGGGAGTGGCAGGCATCTCTGGACCTCCATCCCCAACCCCAGAGTGGGCCAGACCCACACCTGCCGCGCAGTGCTGTGGCAGCTCGGCCCGGCAGCCCCTGCCCGGGCCGGGTGTGACTGCCCCACGGGCCGGCCTGTGCTAGTGGCAGGGTTCAAGGGCACAGAAGGCACAGGGGCTGAAGCTCCTCCTGGTCCAGCAATGTCTGGGCAGGGCTGCCCCGTGGGGTCCTCACGGCCCTGCAGCTCAGTCCTGCTCCCGGGAACGCAGCTCCCGTGCTCAGGGTGAGATGGGGATGCCAGGAGCTCTCGGGAGACTCAGTAAGGCGCTGGCCGCTCTGCCCCGCCCTGTGCTGGCGTCCAGGCATCCAGGATGGACGAGGCTGGGAGCCTGGCCTTGAGTGGCCCACCGGGGGGAGTTGAGGGCTTGTGACAGGCCCAGCTTTGTGCAGGGTGCTGAGCCAGTGGCAGCGATGCAGCTCAGGGCTCAGCGACCCAAGGAGCAGCTCCTGTGTGCTGGGCACTGGGGACAAGGCAGAGAGGTGACCGACAGCCTCCTGTCCTTGCTGAGCTGACACCCGGAGGTGACGTGACGGCAGCTGGCCGGGCAGCGAGGGGACAACACAAGCGCGCAGGCTGGGCCTGGGCCTGGTGGGTGCCAGGCGCTGTCCCTTGTACTGGACACACACGCCGGCCTGGGCCACGTGGGCTTAGGAGTGTGGAGTGTGGGGCTGCAGAGGGCACACAGAGGGAGCACGGTCAATGTGGACGCACAGGGCAGAGACATCCAGAAAAGTGCGGGGCAGGGGAACGGCCACCGTACACGGAGACGCTGCCGTCCTGCGCGTGCCCAGTTCGTGCTGCCTCGCGGAGCGCAGACATGGCTGTCAGTGCAGCGTCCACACCCAGGTCCATGCCGGGGCTGTGCTGCTGCCTCGGGCCTTCAGGGAGGGCTTCCCAGGCTGGGAGGGCAGAGCTCCTGGCAGCAGCCGAGGCCTGGGAGCTGGAGTGGGTGCCGAGCCAAGGAGACGCGGGCGGCCCTGTGCAGCGCGGCTCGAGTGGAGGCCGTGGCTGCCTGGAGGCCAGGGCATCTCGCGGCCAGGCCTCGGGCTGGGGGCTGCCCCCCCCGCCAGTGGTCTCCAGGTCTGAGGCCCAAGGGGCCTCCTACTCACTTGGTTTTTGCCAAGTGTCCTCTTGGAGCCCCCGACCCTCCCTCGGACCGAGGCCGCCCCGGATGGTGGCCGGTGCCCCTCACCACTCTGCTGGGGCCAGGGTTGTGGCTCCGGTGGTGGTGACACCTGTGGCAGGGGCCTGGAAACAGTGTCTCTGTGTGCACACGTGCACGTGGGGCCACGGAGAACACCCAGCAACGGTGCAGCAGCTGCCACAAACCCCAAGCCCCAACCCCACCTATGACGAGACCCACACGGGCTTCTTCAGTGCCAGGTCAGGGAACAAGGCGGCGGTGGTGAGCGCCAGGCGTCAGAGCAGGGCCGGTGCACGGAAACACGCCCGTGCAGTGTGCTGAGTGCAGGCCGCTGCTCCTGGGAACCAGTCGAGGTTCCCACTGGGTTGCATGGACTTCTGGGCGGGGCGGGGGGGCGTCCTGTCCCGCAGGAGCCACTTCTTGGCTGTGGTGGTGCGGCTCTTCCCCGGGGAGCGGCCCCCTCTCCCCACAAGGTCAGGGGGTGCTGGGCTTGGGAAAGTCCCTGGAATCAGCTGTTGATGAGGATGCTTAGTTATTTTTTTCTAATTTGGGAGACCCAGACAGAGAGAGAGAGAGACTGAGCGCCCAGTCCACTGGTTCACTCCCCTAACACCTACAGCGATTGGGGTCGGGCCCGGCCAAAGCCAGAAGCAGGTCTCCCGCGCGGGTGGCAGGGATCCGACCACTTGAGCCTCCCGGATCTGTGTCTGCAGGAAGCCGGAGCTGCACATCAGATCCGGGCTCTCCAGTGGGCGGAGTGGCGTCCAGCTGCCGCTGAGCGCAGCTGACAGGCAGAGCATGCGCTCTCTGAGCCGGGTGCTCCCCTCTGCACCCCCGCGGGCACAGCCTCCCCGACCCTCATGTCAGGCCCCTCATTCATCCAAAACAGAGGAGAGACCCCCGATGGGCTGCCATGGGGCCTCTGCGCACACGCCGTGGCGAGTCCACACGGCGCAGCCCCGTCCTCACGGCCTGCTGATTCACGGCAGACGGTGGATCTGAAAATGTGCTGAGTGAAAGAAGCCAGACGCAGCGCGGCTCCACGGCGCGGGAGCGAGTCGAAGGCAGCGGCAGAAGGCAGATGGGCGGCTGCACGGGGCCAGGACTGGGGGGCAGAGGTGGCCTGTGAGGGTCCAGGCGAGGGCTTCGGGGCGTCTGGTTTTATTCACAAGGGTGACACAAATTTGTCAAGTCTTCTTGAAAGACACACTTAGAATGAGTGCATTCCTCCAAAAGCCAATTTAGAAGTAGTTAGCATTTTGTGAAAACTTAGCCCGTACTAACAGAATGTGTGAATGTTTATTTTCATCTTCTTGGAAAGCAGAGAGATCAAGACCTTCCTTCCCTCCCCGGTTCACTCCCTGCCATGCCAGGGCTGGGCCAGGCTGAAGCCAGGAGCCTGGAACTCCATCTGGGTCTCCCACGTGGGTGCAGGGCCCCAGCACTTGGACCATCCTCCGCTGCCTTCCCAGGTGCATTAGCAGGGAGCTGGATCGGAAGTGGAAGAGCTGGGACTTGAACCTGCACTGGGTGCCCCACCCCAGAGATTTTTTTAAGAACTGAAAGTCCCCAATAAAGCACCCTCAGGGACAGCCTGTGACTTTTCTGGGGCGCACGGCAATCCTGGCAGGCGTTTACTTTGTATTCACGCATGTGTGGCGTGTCAGAAAAGCAGTCGTGGCTCGTATATGCTTCTTTAATTTATTCTTCCAGCCTCTTGCTGAAGACATCCTTCCATGTCCCTGCTGCTGGCCGTGGAGCGTCGCCCCCTGCGGGCTGCCTGCCTCCCGGTCTTCTGGGCTCTGTGCTCTCTCTGCCGTCCTGACCGCGGAGCCCGACCGGCTCGGAGCTGCGTCTCTGTGGAGTTCTGGGCAGGGTCCCGATGTCATTCAGGCAGTGGACGAGCAATGTCTGGCACCGGGGACCCTGGGAGGGCCGTGAGCCCCTGCAGCAGGGCGTGGGAGACCCTGCAGGGCGAATTCCAGGAGGCGGCAGGCACCCTCCTGCTGGCTCCTCCCTGCTGGGTCTCTCTGCCCACTCAGCTTTCTCAGAAGCCAAGCACTGCTGAAGCTCCACTGGCCTCTGCTACTTGTGGGTGTGGGAGGCGCGCTGGGGAGGCCCGGCACCTGCTCGGAGGGAGGCTGGAGCGGCCGGGAGCCTCCCTCTGCCGCTGGTGCTGGGAGGTGTGTGTGGGGAGGCCGCTCTGCCTGGCAGGGCTGGGCAGCAGGCCAGGTCGGGAGCCTGGCTCCCTAAGCACACACGGGCTGGGCCGGGCCCCCGCGCAGCGTCAGCAGGTGCACTGCCCAGCACCGGCTGGGGCGGGGAAGAGGGAGAAAGCTGGGGCCGAGGGCCGGGGCCGCCCCAGATTAAAAACGCTGCGTTTTCCAGAAACACCGCTGTGGTCGGCGTGGATGGTGATGATGGTGCAGGCTGGGACCACACAGCCGACGGCGGCGGGACGGCCCAGGCTGGGACCACACAGCCGACGGCCGCGGGACGGGCCAGGCTGGGGCCACACAGCCGACGGCCGCAGGACGGGCCCTGACCCTCAGCTCCCAACCCGTGGTGCTGCCGCCAGCACGGCCTCCCCCGAGCCCTGCCCTCCCTTCGCCTGCCTCCCCTTAGCGATGGCTCAGAGTTGAATCTCCCCAAGGCTGCTGTCCCGCTCCTCCCCCTCCCAGGCCTCCCACCCCTCCCTGACAGGTGTCAAACCCTTCTCTGTCAGATGGGAGTAATCGGCCCTCCAAGGGAATCACAGCATTTAAATTATCCCTTAAAAAGTCTCCAAGAGGCAGTAATTACACAGAGAGAAACGGGTGTGTGTGGGGGGTCAGGAGCTCTCGTCTCAGTCCTGTGGACGCCCGGGGCAGCGAGGCCCGAGGGTCTCTAGGCACCGACTCTCAGAGTGTCCGGGGAGCAGTGTCCACAGCACCCTGGAGGCGTCCCTGGGCCTGCGGGCTCCTCCCAGGGTCTCTCGAGGACCCTAAGCCTTCGGGGTTACCTAGGCTGGCTTTGGACCCCTGCTGCGTCTTCAGCCGCATCCTGAGGACCGACTCGCCAAGCACAAAGCTGGCAAAGCTCCAGGTGCTGCCTCTGGTGGGGTGAGAGAGGTGCAGTGGGGCCCAGCCCTCGGGAAGGTCGAGGTGCAGTGAGGAGCGTCCAGGACCGGGCGTGCCCGCGCCTCGCGGCCGTGGGGCAGGGAGCCAGGGAGACGGTGCACCTCCTCTGAGCAGCACTTTCCAGCCTTGAGAAGCAACGAGCTCCCATCCCTGGGGGCACACAAGCTGGGGGCCAGCTTCCTGGAGACTGAAGCATTGGCCGAGGCGTGGACTGGACGGGAACCCAGCCTGTGGGTGGACCCAAAGGAAGGACCTGTGACTGTGGACCCTGCCCGGCCCCGGGGTGGCCGCCCTCGTGGTTTTGTGGGTGTCCTTTTGGGCAGTGTGTGCCCCCAGTTCTGCTCCTGTTCCTCTCCACTGAGCAGGGTGGGGGTGCAACGGAGCAGCCTGTGGAAAGCCCTGAGGCGGAGGCGGGGCGGCATGGGGTGGGCAGTAGCCCTGGGGGGCGTGGGGAGAGCGCGCCTCTGTGTGTTTCATAGGGGACCCCTTCTGCCAACCCTGGTGAGCCGGTGAAATCCAGGGGGCTGCCTGGCGGGGGCCGTGGGAGCCGTCCATCAGTGGAGGATGGGGTGGGGGCACAGGTCAGAGGGCAAGCAGGAAGCCTCAGCCCCCCCTGCCCCGTGCCCCGCGCAGGCTGCCTGCTTCCTCTCGGGCGGCTTTTGGGGGAAAAGGAACTAAACTCAGTTCCTGTGGGAAGGGGAGGAAGAGGCGAGGGTGGGAGCTGCTGACAGTCGAGCACTTTCCCCGTGCCGGGGCCGCCTGCGTGGGAACCCACGGGCGGAAGTGAGGTTTCAGCAGTTGTTTTCCGAGGTTGATGGACGACAGGAGACGTGGACGTGCTGACAATGGGTCCAGGTTTCTGCCGCTTTCCAGAGAAACAGCGGCGCGGTGCGCTGCACCTGCCAGGCTCCCGGGTGGCCTCCCGCACGCAGTGTCATGGGGGTCTGTTCACCGTCTTCCGGGGCCAGGGCTCAGGGCAGGCCGCAGCTGTCTGTTCCCGGCCCTGCTGTGTCCTGGGTACTCAGATCTTCCCTGTGGCTTCTGAGTGGCAGGAGCACCTTAGTCCCCAAAACAAGTAAACCGATGAGGGCTCAGGCAGCTGACAAACACAGTGATCCCAACACTGCGTTCTCCCCGCCTGTGGCCGCGCCGGCCGGTGAGGATGGGGTGACAGCTGCACCCACCAATGGCTGGGCAAACTGAACGTGGACAAGGACCCAAGGTTACCGATCCCACAGGTGGGGGGCTGAGGTTCCCAAACACAGACAGGGGACAGCTCTGAGCGTGGGGCTCCCGGTGCCAAGGGGGTCCTGCAGCTCCGGTGGGAGGAGCTGCACCTCTGGAGTTTAAGGCCAGGTCATCACCGGCTGCCCTGGAGCTGGGGGACAAAGGAGCCAGTTGAGCCCTGCGGGGGGGCTCCGGAGGGTGGGCCCCACTGCCGAGGTCCAGAGGAGCAGAACCAGACCCGCGGAGTGCACTGTGGGGCGGGGGGCTGGGCTGTGTGAGCCGGCACGGGGCCACTAGTGAACCGGTGACTCTGAGCACCTTGCTCCTCAGCCTCGTCCCCCGACAGCCGAGACCTCTGCGGTTCCCCGTACGGCCCTGCTTCCTGCTGGGCACTGCTGACGGCACGGCCCCTGCTGCCCTCCGCCCTTCGACCCCGTGCCCGGCAGCTGCCCTGTCCGTCTGCCGCGGGCTTCTCCCGCCATCGCCAGAGGCAGCGAGTCCCCGCCTAGGGGCCCATTGAGGACAGGTGGGGAGCTGCCGCCAGCCAGCCCGCTGGGCGCACAGGACGCGCTCTGCCTGCAGGTGGAGGTGCCAGCCGCACTGTAGTGTGATGTGTCGGGAGGCCTGAGAGACAGTACTTCTAATTCCCCGTGTTTGAAGAGCTTCATAACGGAGTTTAACAAATCGAGTTGAGGGTGGGTAAACTCCTTGGGGAGAGTCTGGCACTGGCGTATAACTTGGCAAAGGGCCCCTGTCTCTAATGTGGGCTGAGGGCTGGCCATGGCCCTCTCCTGTGCGTCCCCGCTGAGCCAGGCTGCCCCCCAGCCTGTCCCAGGCCCCAGTCTCGGGATTCTGGGCCCGGTGCAGCCACAGTGCAGTTAGGCCACACCCCTGGGACCCTGAATTCCAGGCCTTCATTCCAAACAGGTCCCTCGCGTTGCCAGAGCCCAGGGTGCTGCCCGCCCTGGCTGTCCCAGGAGCTGCCCCAGGCCTGGGCGGTGGAGCCAGGGCGGCCCAGGGAGCCTGTGCCTCTTCCTCCCTGGCACATTCAGATGTCAGCGTTTGAGAAGCGCTTTCCTCTCCTGGGGGTGGGTGTTGGAAAGTGCTGACCGGTGGGAGCTAATTATGGCCCCTGGCCCCGTGTGGGGGAGGGGCAGGTCAGGGTGCACCGGGTGGAGGCAGGCAGGGTCAGGGGGGTGACCGGAGGTGGGGAGGGGGCAGTGGCAGCTCTGCACTTGTGTGGACTTCGGGGCCGGGGCAGGGCCAAGGGCTGCCTGGGGTTGGCACCTGGCATCTGCCCGGCGCTGGCCCGTGTTTGCTCCTCAGAGGCCACTCGGGGCTTAGAGCATGGATTTTGGGATGTGGTTCAGGCGTTTGGAAACCCGACGCTGGGTGAGGGAGGCCAGGCCCGGGAGGCTGTGTGTGTGAGTGCATTCCTGGGGGCGCCCAGGACACAAGATCCACAGGGAGAGGAAGCGGATGTGTGAGTGGGGCGGGGGGTGACAGCCGATGGGCCCAGACCTGTGCTAACCTTGGACGGTGGTGGTGGTCGCACAGGTCTGGGACCCTGCACCGCCCGGGGTTCTTCCCGGGTGTAGTTTTCTGTGTCTGAATTTAAAACCCGATAAATCTGCTAACTAAAGAGGGTAGTTGGGACACGTTGATTTTTGTTATTATATCATTAATACATAACCAGTGTTAATATAGAATTGATTATAGTTACTTAACGATGCAACAGAATCAATACATTATTTTGTTATTAAATATAGTTAATGGAATCTATGCTACATACTATGCGTGAAATATGTCCTCTCTGATTAGTGGTATGAAATACATATCGGGTCAAAACGTGAACTTGTCCTTTTTCTACATCACCCAGGGGTCAGTGCCAGCGACCTCACGCGTCTCCCGTCTTCTTGCTTAGGGGACACTGTTGCTTCGCGAGAGCTGTCGACTCTGAGTGCTGACTCTGCAGGTGCGGGGCTGGCTTTCCACGCACGGCTCGTCCTGGCCGGCGCACCTGGCTCTCCTTACGTGGACAGTCTGCACCCACGGACCGACCAGCCGTGGATCAAACATATTTGGGAAATAATAGTGGCTGCCCTGGACCCGTGCTGAGGTCCTTCTTGTCCCCGTTTTCTGAACAACGCCCTGCAGCGTCTCCAACGTGGCCTCTGTGTGTCCTGGGGCTGCCAGCGACCCGGAGAGGGGCTCAGGTACCCGGGGAATGTGTGGGTTTCGGAGAAAGGCCTGGGGCGTCCGGAGCCTGGTGTCCTTGGCGGGTCCTGCAGCCGATCGCCCTGGGCCCGGGGATGGCGGTGGTTTCCGGGGACTTGGTCTGCCCTGCCGGGCTGGAGAGGTGACCACAGCTCAGCCAGGGCCGGGGGCTGCCGGCTGTGGCTCTCGGGGTGGCTCCAGGATTGGGCTTTGAGAGGGAGGGTCTGGTACTGCACAGGGGCCCCGCAGGGCAGGCGTGCTGGACTCAGGGCCAGACCGGAGGGGGTGGCCAGCAGTGACCACAGCTCCCCTGCTTCAGGGCAGACCGGAGCCTCCCTGCCGTGACACGGCAGCCTGCCCTCCTGCCCCGGACGCTGCCCGGCCCTCGGTGCGTGCTGGTGGCCTCTGCCCCAGGGCCAGAGGGCGGCTGTCCTCCATCAATCATCAGGACCCAGGCCTGAGGGGGACAAGGGCCCCTTCCTGAGGAAGCTGAGCAGGGGGCAGCCGTGGCCTTGGGCAGTGAGGCCCTGCTGGGCCCGCAGGACCAGCCCAGCCCGGCGGGGAGAGGCCGCAGGGGGTGCTGGGCACAGTTGCTCGGCAGCAGCCTGGGGAAGGCTTGGAAGCTTCCGGAAAGCTATAGTTTTCCTCTGGGGCCACCTCTGCTGAGTGCAGGATCAGACGAGGGAAACCCCAGCGCCCTGAGCCTGGCCCGGGGGGGTCGCTCGGGGGCCCAGGGGCTCTGTGGGGTGGTGGGCTCAGTTCTGCACATGTGCTGGGGGCCAGCTGGGCCTCCTCACAGCACGGGGCCTCGAGCTGCCAGGCCTCCCTAACCCACAGGCCCCAGGCTGTGTGACCTCGGGCGAGCTGCTCAGCCCCTCTGAGTGTCAGCTTCTCATCAGGGTCAGGACAAGGACCGCAGGGGAGCAGTGTGGGAAGCGTTCATCCGGGCCTGGGTAGCTCTGGGCTGCTCTGCTCTCGGCCCCGCCCTGGGAAGCCCAGCACCTGCCGCAGGTCCCAGGGAACACCAGGTGGGGGGGCGAGCAGGCTCAGTGCCGAGCGCAGCCGGGTCTTTCCTCTGGGTGAGGTGGGGGTGCTACAGCTTGCGGTGGGGCACTGATTCTGCCACTCAAGCCCCCAGCGCCGCCCAGAAGGTGGTGGGTGGTCCCCTTCCCACAAAGCCCACCTTCCTGCTCCCGAGGGGCGGTCCTCGGCGCCGCCAGGCCCGGAGCAGGTGTCGGTGTCGGAGCTGTGGGCCCGGGAATCGGGCCGGGCTGCACTCACTGCGGAGTGACACTGACCAGTTCCTAAGCCCCCGCAGCCTTCAGGGGGAGAAACGGTGCCCGCCCCAGGGCCCGCGTGTGCCATGGTGCGGCGTGGACGTCAGGACCTGTTTCTGCGGACTGGGGGCTGACACCCAGGTGTGGGCAGGGCTGCGCCCCTGTGGGGCTCAGGGGCAGGACCCCTCCTCGCCCAGCACCACGGGGTGGCTCCATGGAGTCCCACAGCTGGCAGCTGCATCACCCTGGGCCCCGCCTCTGTGGCCACCTGGGCCTCTCCCTGGCCGTGTTTTGTCTGACCTTGCACAGACACCAGCCCCCGGACAGCAGGCCCTCCCCACACCCACGGGACCCCACTGTGGATCACTGCTCCTCAGTGAACCCAGCTAGGCCACATCCCAAGGTTCCCGGGGCACAGGGCTCCCGGTGCAGAGGGCTCAGCGAGTGCCCAGGAGAGAGCTGCCAGCCCCCCGGGCCCCTCTGGTCCCCGGAGCTCCCACGGTGCTCCCCCTACCCTGGCCCCGTCCCACCCTCTAGGGTGCCCACAGAGGGTGTTCCCTCTGACATTGGCTGGGACACAGCTCTGCCTCGGGGGCTGTCAGGATGGCCGGAGGCCCTCTCCTCCTTCCCCTCTCCCCCTCCCCTGAGCCCCTGCCACCGCCCCGCCCCCCAGGAGCAACCTCCAGCACCCTGGTTGTTAGCCTCCTTTGTTTGTCAATCTGTTAACTTTCTGATTGTACAACAGGCACCCAGCACAGGGCGGGGTTTGGGGCTGCGTCCCTGGTGCCCAGCGCAGCTGCTCACTAAGGACGAGGCAGGATGAAGGCCGGGGTAGAGGGGACCGTGCGTCACAGGCAGTTCTGAGTTCCGAGCAGCTGTCAGGCCGTCGCCCTGGGTCCCTGGTCAGCTGGGAGATTGACAGGAGCCCTGGGGTCCCCGAGAGCCGCCATGCCCCCTTCCTCCAGCAGAGGGCGGCCCATTCCCGACAGCGCCCACAGGGGCTGCCTTCTGCCCTCTCCCTGACCTCTGACATTGGATGGCCAATGCGGCAGAGTCTCGGTGCCACAGTCCAGACGCCGGGAGAGGCCCCTGGGCGTCGCTCCCCACCCTGCCTGGGGCCCGGTGCTCACGACTTAGATTTTCACTGGCTCAGGGACGGACCTTGGCATCAGAGGATTTGAACACGGGGGGGGGGGGGGGGGGGGGACCAGCCTGTCGCCACCCACGCTGCTGCTGGTGCTGCAGTCACAGAGCGCCCCCTGGAGGAGGAGGCAGGAGGCTCTCGTCTGGTTGTGATCAGCTGTGTGACCCTGGGCGAGTCACCTGCCCTCTCTGGTCTGCTCACCGGGGAGGGGTGGGGTCCCAGCCGGGTGCCCGGGGTGGAGCAGGTCTCGGGAGGACGCCTGGCAGTGCCTACGCAGACACAGGAGCACACAGGCCACGTATGCAGGCTGTCTAGCGCCTGGCTGTGGGGTAGGGCCGAGGGTGAGGTTCTGCCGCTAGCTGCCCACGTGACCCGGAGCGGTCGGTTGTGTCTCCTAGCCTCAGTGTGCGCATCTGCAGGCAGGGGTGTTGTGGGACTTCCATGGGACAGCTTCCTCCTGCCACCCCAGGCCTCTGCCCACCTGGCTGCTCAGGGCCCCCCCCCCCCCCGTGTGCACTCCAGGGGGTCCCGGCACTGAGCCGGGGCCAGCGTTTCTCCTCTGTGCCAGCACACCTGCCCTGCCTCCTCCACGGGGCCAGTGCTCCCTTCAGCCCCGCGCTGCATCCACGGCAAATCCATGGCGAAGGCTCGGTGTCAGGGAGGGCGTCGGGCGTCCCCAGGTCTGTGCAGCGCTCAGCGGGGGGCACCGTGCCTGGGGAGCAAGCCGGTGGATGGCCGGCGCACAGTCGACGGGCAACCTCGTCTTCCATGGCGTGGAAGGAAGCTCACGGAGGGTCGCCGGCCACTCCCAAGGTGCACCTGCTGAGGGCTGGCGCAGGAACACCAGGCGAGAGCCCCCTCTCCGTGTCCACTCAAGGCCTCTGCACCCTGACCTGTGCCTGCAGGGCGCCTGCCGCGAGCCCGAGGGACACCCCCAGCGCCCCGAGCCGCGGCCCTGCTTCGGTGGCCGAGATTGGATGCTGTGGTGGGGTTCTCGGGGCTGTGCGGGCCGGAGCTCTGGGCCTGGCTCTGGGTCTGTGCCTGCGCCCCGGGCTGCCCACAGGAGGGGCCTGTGGCACCAGCCAAGGGCGGCCCCCTTGGTTCTGTCCCCCTGCCCCCGTTCCCAAGGATGGGGGGGCGCCCTGTTCCATGTCGCACCCCAACCCTTCCTGCAGATCCGAGAGCGACCTGGGCCAGGGGACTCCCCACCACGGAGCGCGGGTTCCCAACGCGCCTTCCGGAGCGACTCAGAAGACCCCCCCACCCCACACACGTGCGGTCCCAGGGCCAGCCCGGCCTCCGCGGAGTGGTGCCCGGCTCAGCGCCCTCGGGCTGTGGAGGACTCGCGACGTGGCGTCACGGCGGCCACCACCAGGGGCCAGCGAGAGGCGAGGCACGCCTGGTGGTCAGCGGGGGCCAAACCCAGTTCCGCCCTGGCCTGGAGCGCGCCTCCGGGGACCCCAGGGGCTGCAGCCGCAGGGCTCGGCCTGGCACCAGGCTGTAACCCGACAGCGCGCGGGGGACGGGACCCCTGTGCCGCTTGCCGCGCCCGTGTTTCCGAGCGAAGCCCTGGGGCTGCCCAGGCTCGGAGCCCGGCCCCTGCTCGAGCGGCTGACACCTGCCCCTGGGGCTTGTCAGGAGGTGGGTAAACACGATCGGCCCATTTCACAGAGGGGAAAATGGAGGCCTAGGGACATCGGGCTGCCCAGTGCCGCGTGGCTAGAAATGGAGAACTGGGTTTTGGTCCCTGGACAGCCAGACCCCAGGTCAAAATCTACGCGCTTCGGGGAGACGTCTAAGCCCTCAGGACAGCGACGCCGCTGCGTGGCCCCGCATCTCGGCCGACCACGCGGTGTCCGTGGGGTCCAAGGTGGACGGACCCCCCCGAGCTCGGCGCCTGCGCGAACTGGAGACAAAGGCCGGGAGCCGCGGGCACGGAGGGGCAGCGGCCGGGGCCTGGGCCGCTCAGCAGGGCCTGGCGGGGGCTCCCGGCCAAGGGCTCCCGGCCGCTCCCCGCGCCCCCTTCCCAGTGCCCGGCCGCACCTCGGGGCGCGCTGCCGGCATCGCCCTCTGCGTCCTCACAGCGCGGCCCGGCCGAGCGCGGGGTGCGGGGCGCGGGGTGCGGGGCGCAGGGAGCGGGGTGCGGGGCGCGGAGAGCGGGGTGCGGGGTGTGGGGTGCGGGGCGCGGAGAGCGGGGTGCGGGGCGCGGAGAGCGGGGTGCGGGGTGTGGGGTGTGGGGCGCAGGGTGCGGGGTGTGGGGTGCGGAGAGCGGGGTGCGGGGCGCGGAGAGCGGGACGCGGAGAGCGGGGCGCGGGGCGCGGAGAGCGGGGTGTGGGGTGTGGGGTGCGGGGCACAGAGAGCGGGGTGCGGGGCGTGGGGTGCGGGGCGCGGAGAGCGGGGCGCAGGGTGCGGGGTGCGGGGCGCGGAGAGCGGGACGCGGAGAGCGGGGCGCGGGGCGCAGGGCGCGGGGTGTGGGGTGCGGGGCACGGAGAGCGGGGTGCGGGGCGCGGGGCGCGGAGAGCGGGCGCGGGGTGTGGGGTGCGGGGCGCGGAGAGCGGGGTGCGGGGCGCGGAGAGCGGGGTGCGGGGCGCGGGGTGTGGGGTGCGGGCGCGGAGAGCGGGCTCGGCTCCGCCCGTCCCGCCAGGCCCGCGCCCCGCAGCTTCCCCGATGCCATGTGCACGGGCCGCTGCCCTGTGAGCTGCGTGATGGATGTGCGGGGCGGGAGGCGGGAGGATGGAGGACGGAGGTCTCCCACCCACGGCCATTCCCGGGTGGGCGCCGGCCGCCCCGGGACCCCGGTGCCCGCGCTGCCGCAGTGCGCCCCGGGCTCTCCAAGGCCCAGAGCCCCGCAGCCCCCGGAGCCCCCAGAGCGCCCTGTGCCCCCAGAGCCCCGGAGCCCCGGAGCCGAGCGGGTCCAGCCGGGCGCAGGGCCTGCGCAGGGAGCCGGGGCGCCCACAGCGGGGCCGGGTCCGCCCTCTCCTCGCCGCTTTCCCCGGAAGGACGCCGCGCACTGCGGACAGGCGGACAGGCGCGGTAGGGGCGGCGCGGGAACCACCGCCCGGCACGCGGCCCTGGGCGCTGGGGCCTCTGTCCTCCGCCCTCCCGGGTCTCGTCCCCGCGCAGGTGGTCGGCACACGTGCTTCCGGTTCCCTGCCACCCCCACGCATATGGTCTAGTCCGAGCGTCCTGTACCCCCCCAGCCCCCAATGCACGTGGTCTTCACACGTGCTTCCGGTTCCCTGCCACCCCCACGCATATGGTCTAGTCCGAACGTCCTGTACCCCCCCTGCCCCCATGCACGTGGTCCTCACACGTGCTTCCGGTTCCCCTATTCCCCCCCCACGCATATGGTCTAGTCCGAGCGTCCTGTACCCCCGCCCCCAATGCACGTGGTCCTCACACGTGCTTCCGGTTCCCCTATCCCCCCCACGCATATGGTCTAGTCCGAGCGTCCTGTACCCCCAGCCCCCAATGCACGTGGTCTTCACACGTGCTTCCAGTTCCCCTATCCCCCCCACGCATATGGTCTAGTCCGAGCGTCCTGTACCCCCCAGCCCCCAATGCACGTGGTCTTCACACGTGCTTCCGGGTTCCCTGCCTCCCCTAGCAATGTGGTTTAGTCCGAGTTTCCCGTTTTCCCGCTACCGGTTTCCCTGCCACCCCCACGCATATGGTTCAGTCCGAGCTTCCTGTTTTCTCCCCGCCCCACCAAGTACACGTGTCTCGCCACGTGTTTCCGGTTTCCCTGCCACCCCCACGCATATGGTTCAGTCCGAGCTTCCTGTTTTCTCCCCGCCCCACCAAGTACACGTGTCTCGCCACGTGTTTCCGGTTTCCCTGCCACCCCCATGCATATGGTTCAGTCCAAGCTTCCTGTTTTCTCCCCCCCCCCCAAGTACACGTGTCTCGCCACGTGTTTCCGGTTTCCCTGCCACCCCCATGCATATGGTTCAGTCCAAGCTTCCTGTTTTCTCCCCGCCCAAGTACACGTGTCTCAACACGTGTTTCCGGTTTCCCTGCCACCCCCATGCATATGGTTCAGTCCAAGCTTCCTGTTCCCCCACCCCGCCCCACCTAGTACATGTGGTCTCAACAGGTGCTTCTGGTTCTCCTGTCCCCCCCCACGCATATGGTCTAGTCCAAGCTTCCTGTTTTCTCCCCGCCCTCAGCGCACGTGGTCTTGAAACGTGTTTCCGGCTTCCCTGCCTCCCCCCCACATATGTGGTTTAGTCCGAACTTCCTGGTCCCTCCTAATCCCGCCCACAGTGCACGTGGTCTTTTCACGTGTTTCCAGTTGCCTTGCCTCCCCCATGCAGATGGTCTAGTCAGAACTTCCTGTTTTCTCGCCTCCAGTGCATGTGGTCTTGACACGTGCTTCTGGTATCCCTGACACCCCCCCAGGCATGTGGTATAGTCCGAGCTTCTTGTTTACTGAGCCCCTAACACACTACTTGTCATGTGCTTCCGGCTTACCTGCCACCCCCACGCATGTGGTTTAGTCCGAGCTTCCTGTCCCCCGCCCCGCCCTACCCAGTACACGTGTTTCCGGTTTTCCTGCCACCCCCACACATATGGTTTAATCTGAGTGTCCTGTACCCTCGCCCCGCCCTCAGTGCACGTGGTGTCGTCACGTGCTTCCGGTTTCCCTGCCTCACACAGGAAGTGGTTTAGTCTACTTCCTGTGGCCCCTCGCCCGCGGCCCACGTGGTCTCGCCGGCTGCCATGCCCCTCACGCACTTGGCCCCTCCCGAGCATCCGGGTCTTCCGCATTGTGTATGCGGTTGCCTTGTTTTCCCGGCCCCCACCACGTGGCCTTGGCCCCGCTCCAGCACGCGTGTGGACTCGCCCCGAGCGCCTTGTTTCTCTCGAGCACCCACCCCGCGCACGCGGTCTCCACTGAACTTCCTGTTTTCCCTGCCCCGCCCCCAAGCGCAAACGCTGCTCCCGGCTTCCCTTGCGCAGGCACACGTGGTCTCGTCACGTGCTTCCGGTTTGCCCCCCCCACTTCCTGTTTACGCCCTCTGTTGGTTCTCATCACGTGCTTCCTGTTTCCCGCCCGCCCTTGCGCCCGTGTTCCGGTTTGCTTCCGGTTTCCGAGCCCCGCGAGCGCGCGGTGGGACGCGAGGGGACAAGGCCTGGAGCCCGGCGGAGGCCGCGCCCAGGTAGGCCTCGCTGGGCGTCCGTCGGCGGGCCGGGCTGCACGAGCGCGCTCCCTGGGGCGGAGGAGGCCCGGGCCGGCGCTGCTCCCGGTGCGGCCCCACGTGCAAGCCCCGTCCCGCTGAGTTCGCCCTGCGGCCGCCCGAGGCCGGCCCGGCCCTCCCTGCGCCCTGCGCGGCCCGCGGGCTGGGGCTGCGCGGTCGGGTCTCGGCCTGCGGGCGGGCGCCGGGCAGCTGGGCCCTCTGGACTCGCTCTGCCTTATCTTAATCCCTTGAGACGGCGGGGAGAAAGATGAGCAGCCTGGAGCAGGCCTCCTGGGCCGCCTCCCACCCTGGCAGCCGCATTCCGAGGGCGCCCTGGGCCGGTCTCTCCCCGGGGGCCGTGGCTGCAGCGCGGGGCTTTGGCGACACCCGGGTCGCGCTCCCATGGCGCCTCCAGCCCCGTCTGCCCTCCGCAGGCCGGGGGTGGGCCGAGCCTGGGCCCTGGGGGCTGGGTAGGGGTCTGCGCTGGCGGCTCGGGCGGGTTTGGGGGGTCGGGACCACGGTTAGAAGGTTCAATGCCCCGGCGGGGCGGGGCTCAGGCCACCCCGCCATCTCCCGGGCGCCCCGCAGCTGCTGCTCGGAGCCCGCGGCGAGCGGTCCTGCTCCCAGGGCACCGGCTTCCCCGGCATCTCATGGCTGCTGGGACGAGCCCCCGACGATGGCAGCCCCCGGGGTCGAGCCCGGCCTCTCCTCGGGAAGGTGCGGATGGCCGTGCGTCTCCGCGTGCTGGGGGCCGGGCTCCCCTGTGCTGGGGTCCCCGGGCCTGCCCCGCCGTGTTGGGCAGGGGCAGCGGGCCCGCCCGGCACAGATGCGGCTCTGGGCGCTCGCTGGGGCTGGCCGCACGCGGAGGGAGGGCCGCGGACGCCCGTCTGCTGTCCAGAACCGCTGTTTGAGGGCCGGCCGAGGGGCCGCATTGGGCTCCCGGAAGCCGGTGGGCTGAGGAGGGGCTCGAGGCCAGGCCCGCGTGGCGTGCACGGCCCCACCCTTCCGCTCGCTGGCCCTCCCTGCATTGTTTGGCCTCCCTGGCACCGGCCGGGCCTCGTCGGCCACCGTGTTCTGAGAGGCGTTCTCACATTTTTCTCCGAGTCGGGCTGGAGCGTAAACAGTGCTGGCCGGCGGGCATCCGGGCTCCGGGGTCCCTGCGGCTCTATCCGGTGTTTGTCCTTCCCCAGGGTGGGGCTTGGGACAGGCATTCATGTGTCCCGGGAGCAGGCAGGACAAATGGCCTCTGCCCGGCCGTTCAGAGGGCCTGGTGTTTATCCGGCTGGGCCACGTGACCGCCCACGTTCCTTCCACGACGCGAGTGCACGAAGCTGTTCTGTTTGCTGCACAGGAAGTTTATGGCTGACGGTGGAGAGTGGCGGGAGGCCCGTCAGCAGCTCCTGTGTGCGGCCTCTGACGATTTCAGGGGGAGACTCGCTGCCCCGTGCCCGCCCCCGGGACACCTGGTGCTGCACCAGACCAGGCAGCGGGGGAGGGGAGCGCTGCGAGACACCCCCCCACACACACCTGCAGGGTCAGCGGGAGGCTCCGCCCCTGGGCCAGTGATGCGCGCATGTGTCCAGACAGGAACCCCTAGGGAGCCAGCCTTGAGACGGGTGGTCCCAGGTCCACGCTGCAGGGCAGGACGGGGCCCTGCCCAGGGCCGCTGGTCACTCTGGGGCCGACAGTGCGTCAGCCGAGGAGAAGCGGCAGGGCAGGCCACCGTGAGCCATGGCGGCGGCTGTCCCTGGTGGGCCCTCCCGGCTGTTGTCACCACCCCGGCCGCAGGGAGCCTCTCTGTCCAGGGCACAACACGTGGTCAGACGTCTGTCTGCAGTGTCTGTAAGACCTTGGGTGAGTTACACAGTTCAATGAGGCAAAACTCCCGAATCCGAAGCGGATCCCTCGTTGGCAGTTGGCCTGCAGCTGAGCCGCTAGCAGTGTGCGCTTCCGCGGTGCCCAGGCACGTTGTCGCACGCTGGGTGGGGGGGCTGGCGGCCAGGCACGTTGTCGCACGCTGGGCAGGGGGTCCAGCGGCTCCACCAGCGCACGCCTGCTCCTGGGTGACGGCTTCCTGAGACCTCACTGCCCCGAGCGGCTGGGCCAGGCTTCAGCTCACCTGACAGACAGGGGCCTCCCGGGGCCCAGCCCTAGAAAGAGGCATGATGGGGCTGTCGGACGAGAGCAGGACGGATGGTGCCACCTGTCCGTGGGGACCGAGCATCCCTGCAGCTCCCTGGCTCTGCAGTCTGGCCTCTCCTGGGGCCTGGAGGCAGCTCTGAGGGAGGCGGAGTTAGGGGAGGGGGAGTGGGGGAGGGCGGGTGATGGGTCCTGCTCAGGGATCCATCCTTGGTGAGTGCCGCCCAGGAGGGTCTCTGTGTTAGCCATGGCCTGAGGGGCTGGCTCCTGGCCGCCGACATAGCTGCACTCCTGGAAGGTGTGTTGGTCCAGACGGGCTTCCTCTGCTTTATCTTTGAGGTGGGGGCTGGGGACAGGTGAACACCCTGGTCAGACCTCCCTGACTGCCCCCCGGGTGACCCTGGCTGACTCATGGAGAGCTCGTACACGAGGGCCAGGAGCCATGGCCCTGCCCACGGACCAGCTGTGGCCCAGGCTCTGGCTCTGGGCTGGGCTCCGTGCTCCTCTTGGGCACCAGCCCCTTTGATCTCTGCTGCCCAGAGCGAGGTCTTATCACCGTGCCTGCTGCTCTGGCGGGTGCCCAGGCTCAGGCATCTTAGGTGGTGTGTGGCGCTTAGCGGGTGAAGTGTGCCTGGCACCCCCCCCCCCCATGTGCAGACTGACTGCTTCTTGGGCCAGTGCAGGGCCTGATGGGTTTGGTGGGGGCAGGGGTGGCCGGACCCCATCACGTCTTCGCCCTGCTGTCCCCTCCTGCCTGGGTCTTGGCGTCCCTGAGTGCGTTGTGAAGCACCGTGGTTCTCTGTGACACACCGGACGTGTCTCCCCTGGCTGGGAGCCTGTTGGCATGTCCTCAGCCACTGACCGTGCCTGAGCGAGGTGTGTGTCCCTGGGGTCGGCGCCCACAGTGCTACCATGAAGTCGAGGTGTCTGTGGAACCACGGTCCAGCGAAGGCTCCAGGGCGCCCCCTTCCTGATCTGGTCTCCGCCTCTGCTTCACGTGGCTTCTCTGTGTCTGCACCCCCCCCCCTTGGATTTTGGGACCATCCTCGTCTGGGATGATCTCACGAGGCTCTAAATACAATCACATTTCCAGACAGGGTCACAGCCACCTGCTGTCCCACACCTTCATCATCACACTGTTGACATCCCCCACGCTGTCTGGGGGTGCTGGCCACGGCCCTCATGGCCTCCGAGTGGGCCGTAGCAGAAGCCAGTGGGGTGGGGGAGGCCTGGGTGCTCTGAGTTCCTGCCCCCCCCCCCCCAGCACGTGTGTGCATGGCTGAGGGGCTGCCGGCCCAGGGGGTGGTGCTCAGGTGGCCGTGTTAGGAGGTTGCATGGTGCCTGCTATGATTGTCCGTTTCCTGCCTCCTTCCACGTCATGTGTGTCATTCGTCCTTGTCGGAACCGAGGTTGTTTCTGTCCTTGGCCCTGTTTGGGGGGGGGGGGGGCTCCTCCATCTCCTGAACTCAGCCCCCCATCAGCTCAGCCGAGGCTGGCGGCTGCCAGGTTGGGTCCCATGGAGCTTTTTCACCACTGGGGAAGCGAGTACTGAGCTCCTGGATGTCCCCTGGGCAGGAGGGCCGTGGAGGCTGAGGTGGGCCTGCACTCACAGAACGGTGCAGCCGCACTGGGCTGAGCGTGCCCACTGCCCAGCTTCTGACCCAGGGCGTCAGGAACCTTAGAGAGGCTGCCGGGAGTAGGGGCTGGGGCCGTTCCACTGACGTTTCCCAAAAAGCCTCCACCTCGGCTGACATCCAGAGCGCTGGGCTCCCAGGCTCCCCTGGGCTGGGCCTTGGGGCTCAAGTCCCCACTTGGCCAGAGGAGCAGGTTCTGGGCTCCAGGTGCTCGGGAGACGCAGCTCTGTGCAGTAGGGGAGTGTTAGTGACCTGGCCCTGGGGCTGCTGGCACTGGGCCCCTGAGAGCAAGAGGTCAGCCCAGCGGGGAGAAAGGGGTCAGTTTCCTGGAGTGCACTCCAGGCAGGCGGTGGGCTGGAACCTGGGTGGGCTGTGGGTCCTGGGGCAGGACCCGGCTCCTGTGCCTCACCTGTGGCTTTGAACTACCACTCTCAACTTCTCCAGGCCTCAATTGACTTTTTTACCTGCAAAATGAGACTAATGCTGACGCACACAAGAGGTTGGGGTGCCCAGCAGAGTGTGTGTGCATGCATGCGTGTACATTTGTGCATGCGGGTGTATGCGTGTGTCTGCGTGTGCGCGTGGGCACTGGGGAGCCTGCAGCACACCAGGGCCGTTCTGTCCCCACCGCTGCCCCTGTGGCGTTAGCAGGCTCACTCCCCTGCGGCTGGGGAGGCCCCGACTTACGGAGGCCAAGAGGGGTGCGCCTGCCCTCCCTCACTCCGCGCACGTTTTCTGAGTTCTCGGCCTTCTCGCGGCCTGTCCTCAGGGAGAGGCCCGCCACACCGTGGCAGTTTCTGGAATTTCTAAGACTCGGTGCAGAAATGGGTTTGAACGCCTCCCACTGATACATTTGTATTTCAAGTTGAAATGCTATTTTGTATATGTTTTGGCTTAAATATGTTTTGAAGTTAGCTTGACCTGCTTTGTTTTAGTTTGGAAAAACAGCTGCTAGAAACGTGAGTTAGGCGTGTGGCTCCGACTTGGTTTCTGGTGCTCAGCAGAGGGCGGCTGGGGCAGAGGTGGCCGGGCCTAGTTCTCTGTAGTCAGTCTTGATTGGTGTGCAGCCAGCTCTGTTCACTGACCTGCTGTCTGTAGCCGCTTTCTCCGTGTGACAGCGGAGCTGGGTCTGGCCTTTCCCAGGAAGGTTCGCGGAGCCCTGCTCCGGGCTGCAGGCTGGAGGCCGAGCCCAGCCCGCTCACAGGTGATTCTACATCGTCTTTTTATACCTCTGTCTTTCACGAAGTCCTAGAAGGAAAGCGTTGCTTCCGACCATGAGTGTACAGTCGTAGGTGCAGGTTTATTGTGAAAAATAAAGTAGGAGACGGGGAGAGAACAAAGGGTGCCTTTGGAGCTGACCTGAACCTCTCCCCACGGGGTCAGGAGGACCTGGTGCCTGTTGCAGGGGGAGCCAGGCGGGCGCCCGGTCCTCGAGCTGAGCCCGCCACTGAGCCGGGGAGCCGAGGAGGGAAGCGAGGCCCATCTGGTTTGCGTTAGGTTTATAAGGCTGATAGCAAATAAGGGTATTAGAGCTAATTTACTTATTTAGAGAAAGACGACTAAACCCAGAGGCTGATTGGGAAGGGGCAGTCCTCTCCTCCAGGGCTGGGGTGGGGGAGGGGAGGGCTGCCAGGCCAAGGCCCTCCTGCGAAGATGGGTATCTTTTCAAAAATAGCCCTGCAATCGTGTGTGGCCACAGGCTAGGACTGGGGGACTCCCGACCCCTGCCTCCTTGGCTGGCCGGGGACGCTCCACAAGGAGGCTGACCCTGTCGCCGACCCCCTGGATGGTGGCTCCCAGGACAGTCCTGGAATGCAGGTGCCCTGCAGGGTGAGGACAAACCAGGACAGACAACACAGCAGCGTGTCCAGCTGGCCTGGGGTGTGCCGCCTCAGCTCTGTCCCCGAGAAGCCCTGTAGTGCAGCTCGTCTGCGCCTGCGCCTGCGCGAGTCGCTTCCCACCCACACTGCCCAAAGCCAGGTCCCGGAGGCCAGCAGTGATGTCACAGCCATCTGCTGCCTGCGTCCTGTCAGACCGAGGCTGTGGCTTCCAGAGTTCTGTGCCGAAGCCGCTCCCTCCGGCTTGGGTTTAGGGAGAGAATGGGGGCTTGGGAATCAGACTGGAATGGGTTCAAGCCCCAGTGTTGCCAGTCCCACCTTGGCGATGCTTAGGCGGAGGCCAGTGGGAACCAGGGGAGACGAGTGTGGTACCACCGGGCTGGGTGCTTGACGCAGCCGAGCCCGCCGGGCGAGTCGTTGGGGCAGTGGGGGTGGGGAGGCATTTCCCTGGAGTTCCGGAAGGCAGCTTGCAGCATCAGACTCAAAACCCAGCCGGAACGTTCTGGAACTTTCTCTCTGTCCGCCTCTTCCTCCCCCTCCTTCATCTCAGGAGGGGAAGTTGCTCCACGTGTCCTGCATGGACTGATTCCACCCGCTTACACGGCACAGCACGTTCATGGCTTCATTGGAAACCGAGGCACTTGGGCTTTGAAGCCTAAACAGAAAGTTGCAGTCCCTGTGCTGCCCAGAGCTGCTCAGACCCTCCCTTCACACATTTTGTGTCCAGGGTGGCTGGTGGGCTGTGGGTAGGGCTTGGTGGGCAGTCCGTGGAACCCTCTGCCGGCGTCGGGCCCCTCTGTCATTGCCCGTATGATCCATGCTTATGGATGGGGAAGCACGGCTCCCAAGTGGACCTTGCATCTCCAGGTTCTCCCATTTGGCTCCTTTCTCCGACCTTCTGGGAGCTCACACCCCATCGGGAGAGCTGACCCCTGCTCTCGGTAAAGCTTGGACGTGCCCAGTGCTGGGGGAGGGGGCTCTGCAGGTGCCTGGGCAGGAGAGGAAGAGGCTGTGGTGTGAGTGGTCAGCATGGTGTGTCCCTGAAGGGTTAACCTGTGTGTGGTGCTTTGTGACCGTCTTATGTCACAGTCGTCAAGACTCCTTCAGTTGTCGGTGACAGACTCAGGTTACACCTACGTGAAGCACAGAGGCCTCAGGGTAATGGAAGGACCCTCTCAGGCCCTCGGGCAGGGCGGGGGAGCTGACGAAGCAGTGGGAGGAGTCTGCCTCTCTGCCGGCCTCGGCTCTGCTGTAGATGGCTTTCTCTTCAGGGAGTGTCTTGCTGGCCGGCCTGGGCCTTCCCACCTCATGGTTGGTGCTGTCGATGAAAGAGGATGCATGTTCTTGGGCGTTCCAGCAGTATCCTGGGGTTGACCCTTCCTGGCTTGGACGCATGCCATCTCTGAGCCAATCCGTGTGACCAGTGGTCTGGGCTTGGGTCTTTGTTCACTGAAAATAGAGTTTGGTATCACCCGTGATCTGAATCTCACAGCTTGAGAGTGCAGCAGGGATGGTCCCCACAGAAGACAGGCAGGCTGACCCCAGCAGCTGGAGTGGCAGAGGTGGATGGTCAGCGTAGCCGTGTAGTGCTGGACGGGCCACTGTCTGACACACTCCCCAAGACCCACCCATGGCCCACCCCACTGCCTAGGAGGCGGCCATTATTAGATGTTGATGGGGATCTGGGCTGTGGGACGGTGTCGTCAGCGCTCTTGCCATGTAGCAGATGGGGCCTTCTGATCCTGGGCAGAGGACAAGGAAGCTCCATGGGAGAGAACATTCTGGATCTCATAAGCCAGTGGGAGGCTCTGGCATTCAGAGCATAGCGTGAGAGCCGCTGGTGTGGGTGCTGGAAGTTTCCAAACAGAGAGAGAAGGAGGCTTTGTGGACAGGCTGGGTGATTTCACAATCCCCAATTTGTTCAGCCCTGTCACGGCAGAGCTTCGGAGAAGATTCTCAGCTCTTCCAGGCTCTGCTGTGGCTGCCTGTGCTAGGGCCGTTCATTCCAGGTGGAGTCAGTCCCACTGACCCACAGACACATCTGTGTCTATGCCCCTTGGCTCACTCCTACGTATCCTCCAAGGGCCATTTTCATGTCAGTCCCTTCTGTGCTGGAACGGCCAAGAGTGGGAGCAGCATATGTGGTTTGCTCCTTATTGCATCTCCAGTGCCTGGAGCATAGCATGTGCTCAGAAGAGCTGCTTGTCTGGATGCTTGCGGGTGGTGGAGTGAAGGGATGTGGGTGGTGGAGTGAAGGGGTGCTTGTTTGAATGGCTGGGTAGAGGGCTGGTTGGGTGGAGTATTGGATGAATAGGTAAACAGATAAGTGGATGGATGGGTGGGTGGATGAGTAGATGGATGGTTGGGTTGATGGGTAGATGGATGGTGGATGGATGGGTAGATAGATGGTGGGTGGATGGATAGATGGATGGTGGATGGATGGGTAGATGGATGGTAGATAGATCATAGATGGATGGTGGATGGATGGGTAGATGGGTGGGTGGGTAGATGGATGGTGGATGGATGGGTAGATGGGTGGGTGGGTGGATGGATGGGTAGATGGATGGTGGATGGATGGGTAGATGGATGGTGGATGGGTGGGTAGATGGATGGTGGATGGATGGGTAGATGGATGGTGGATGGGTGGGTAGATGGATGGTGGATGGATGGGTAGATGGATGGTGGATGGGTGGGTAGATGGATGGTGGATGGATGGGTAGATGGGTGGGTGGGTGGGTGGGTGGGTAGATGGATGGTTGCATGGATGGATAGATGGATGGTGGATAGATGGTTGAGTAGGTGGGTAGATGGACGAGTGAATGGATGGATAGGTAGAGGATTGGGTGGGTGGATGGTTGGATGGATAGGTGGATGAGTGGATGGATGGCTTTGTGGCTGACAGAATGGCAGAGGACACTGATGCTGACTGGAAGGCCCACTGAAGGCTCGGTCAGGGGACTGTTACGAGCAGGGTCTTTGAAGCCGGAGCGCTGGTTCCAGTCCCATCTCTGCCCTCTGCCAGCTTGCTGGGCTCGAGGAAGTGTGGCCTCTCTGAGGCTGCAGTGAAGTGTAGGCCCCGCAGTGCTTCCTGCGGGATGGTCGTGCGGATCCCCACGCTCTCGCGGCGGCACTGCTCTAGGAGTTCTCTGTTGCCATCTGTGCTCTCTGGTTCCACAAACAGGCACCGAGCACCAGGGAGCCTTGCTGGGTGCTTCCTAGGCCTTGGGGACACAGGAGAGGAAGACGTCTCCACTAGCGCAGAGCTGGCGTTTTGGTGGAATGCGGCTTCTTGCCGTCTGCATGCCTGTGTTCGTTTTCATGGAGAGTTCCTCCATCGCTGCACTGTACTGTCTGGCAAGGCTGGGGACTCCACTGTGTTCCTCAGGCTGCTGTCAGAGCAAGAGTCCACCATCTTTCTCCTTGTTGGTGCTTGGCCCAATGCCCTGGAGCCTTGCCCCTCTCTCTCTGTCCCTCTAGCTCTCTCTCCTCTCCAGACCAGATCTGCAGCTCCTATCAGCTCTGCCTTCAATACACGCCCAAAACCCAGCTGACTGCTCAGCCGTGGGTCTGTCCCCTCTTGTGCTGGAGGCCCCTCACTGCACAGGGCACCTGCTCACAGACTCTCCACGTCTGCCCTGCCTGCTCTGGGGCTTCCTTCCCCACATCAGCCCGAGGGCTCGGAGCACGTCCATCCTCGACTCAGTGTGCCGAGTGCTCCCTCCTCCTCCCAAGTTGGAGCCACAAGCCTTCCATGATGTTTAGCCCCCCATGTGAGCACTTCCTGGCCACACAGCCCAGACCCCATCTCCTGGGGTTTCACTGCTGGCCTCCCTGCGCTGGCCCGCGGCTGTGTATGTTCTGGACTGCTCTTCCTGGGGGCTGCACAGCCCCTCCCTCCGCCACCGCCTCTTGTTGGCAAGGCGACCCCACCCCCATCTGCACCCAAGGGACGAGGAGAGAAAAAGGCAGGTGAGACAGGGAGGAGGGAGCCGCACGGCCACAGCAGAGAGTGGAGCATCCCCAGAGCAGCAAGAGGCACAGGCAGCCGCCCGCGGAGGCTCCACGGGGAGTGTGGCCCTGCTGGCCCGGCCTCAGCACCACAGGAGCAGGGCCCATGGCAGTGGAATGGTGGGGGTGGAGTTCAGTGGAGGAGGGAGCGCATGGGGAGGCAGGAGGCAGGGAGGGGTTGGGCCCCGTGAAGCTCTTACAGCCACACTCCTGCGAGAACAGCTTAAAGGGCACCCCCGTAACCCAGGGTGACCTAGCCCCCTTCCCGCCCTCCAGATGGCTCTGTCGGCGCATGTAGGCGTTCAGGAAATGGGTTCACTTATGTCTGGTTTCTTTCATTCGTGTGGTGTTTCTGAGATGCATCGCTGTTTGTTTGTTATCGCTGAGAGCTGCTGGTGCTATGGACGTACCAGTTTGTTCATCCACAGACAGACATTTGGGTTGTCTGTGGCTTGGGGCTAACCAGTGAAGCTGTTGGGAACATTTTGTGAACAGGTATTTTGTAAAAAATGTTCTCACTTATTTTTGGTAAATTCAAGTGTTTCAGGTGGAACCCACCAGGCGTTGTGTTGGTAATCTCTGAGGTGGTGGAGCCTGGCTTGCTGCTGACAGCTGGGTTCCCAGCAGCCCCTGAAGTCAGGTGTGGCCATGGCGGCTGGAATCCATGGGATACATGCAGCCGTGAGGGAGTCAGGTCCTCCTTGTGCTTTGCCCTCCTGTCAGCCTAGTGCAGGTACATGTGCTGACCAAAAACCCTGGGCTGAAGCAGAGTGCAGGCAGGAGGCGTGGTCTCAGTGCAGGTGGAGGCGTGGTCTCAGTGCAGGCAGGAGGCGTGGTCTCAGTGCAGGTGGAGGCGTGGTCTCAGTGCAGGTGGAGGCGTGGTCTCAGTGCAGGTGGAGGCGTGGTCTCAGTGCAGGTGGAGGCGTGGTCTCAGTGCAGGTGGAGGCGTGGTCTCAGTGCAGGTGGAGGCGTGGTCTCAGTGCAGGTGGAGGCGTGGTCTCAGTGCAGGTGGAGGCGTGGTCTCAGTGCAGGTGGAAGGCGTGGTCTCAGTGCAGGTGGAGGCGTGGTCTCAGTGCAGGCAGGAGGCGTGGTCTCAGTGCAGGCAGGAGGCGTGGTCTCAGTGCAGGCAGGAGGCGTGGTCTCAGTGCAGGTGGAGGCGTGGTCTCAGTGCAGGTGGAAGGCGTGGTCTCAGTGCAGGTGGAGGCGTGGTCTCAGTGCAGGTGGAGGCGTGGTCTCAGTGCAGGTGGAGGCGTGGTCTCAGTGCAGGTGGAGGCGTGGTCTCAGTGCAGATGGAAGGCGTGGTCTCAGTGCAGGTGGAGGCGTGGTCTCAGTGCAGGTGGAGGCGTGGTCTCAGTGCAGGTGGAGGCGTGGTCTCAGTGCAGGTGGAGGCGTGGTCTCAGTGCAGATGGAAGGCGTGGTCTCAGTGCAGGTGGAGGCGTGGTCTCAGTGCAGGTGGAGGCGTGGTCTCAGTGCAGGTGGAGGCGTGGTCTCAGTGCAGGTGGAGGCGTGGTCTCAGTGCAGGTGGAGGCGTGGTCTCAGTGCAGGTGGAGGTTTAGTCTCAGTGCAGGTGGAGGCGTGGTCTCAGTGCAGGTGGAGGCGTGGTCTCAGTGCAGGTGGAGGCGTGGTCTCAGTGCAGGTGGAAGGCGTGGTCTCAGTGCAGGTGGAGGCGTGGTCTCAGTGCAGGTGGAGGCGTGGTCTCAGTGCAGGTGGAGGCGTGGTCTCAGTGCAGGTGGAGGTTTGGTCTCAGTGCAGGTGGAGGCGTGGTCTCAGTGCAGGTGGTAGGCGTGGTCTCAGTGCAGGTGGTAGGCATGGTCTCAGTGCAGGTGGAGGCGTGGTCTCAGTGCAGGTGGAGGCGTGGTCTCAGTGCAGGTGGAGGCGTGGTCTCAGTGCAGGTGGAGGCGTGGTCTCAGTGCAGGTGGTAGGCGTGGTCTCAGTGCAGGTGGTAGGCGTGGTCTCAGTGCAGGTGGAGGCGTGGTCTCAGTGCAGGTGGAGGCGTGGTCTCAGTGCAGGTGGAGGCGTGGTCTCAGTGCAGGTGGAGGTTTGGTCTCAGTGCAGGTGGAAGGCGTGGTCTCAGTGCAGGTGGAGGCGTGGTCTCAGTGCAGGTGGAGGCGTGGTCTCAGTGCAGGTGGAGGCGTGGTCTCAGTGTAGGTGGAGGCGTGGTCTCAGTGCAGGTGGAGGCGTGGTCTCAGTGCAGGTGGAGGTTTGGTCTCAGTGCAGGTGGAGGCGTGGTCTCAGTGCAGGTGGAGGCGTGGTCTCAGTGCAGGTGGAGGCGTGGTCTCAGTGCAGGTGGAAGGTGTTATCTCAGTGGCAGGTGGGACGTGTGGTCTGAATGGCAGGTGGGAAGGCATGTGGTCTTGGCACAGACCTGGTTTGGGGGAGGCCAGTGGTTCCATCCTGGACCCTGGAGACCAGGGAGTGACCCTCTCTAGGGCTGGGCTAGAGCCCACTGTGTGTCCGGGTACAGTCTCTGCGTCCAGTCCTGGGACAGACAACAGACAGTCTCCCAATACCAAGGCAAGGTGGGAACAAGACTAGGGCCACAGAGTGCCCAGGGAGGCCACTGATGGACAGTGACCCAGAGGTGGTCACTTGGGCTTCTGGAGGCTGTTTCCTCACCTGCAGGATGGGCCGGGTCAGGGCCACCCAAAGGGTGAGTGGCCTCTGAAGTGCTCTCAGGGTCCCTGCAGCATTAGGGGAGCCCCTGACTGCTGGGCCACCCCAGGTCTCAGAGCTGCTGCTCCCTCCATTCAGAGCAGGAGGTGGCTCCCCAGGCCTCCAGAGTCCCCCGTGCTAACTGCTGGGGAGGGAGGTGGAAGGTGCGGGACAGCGATGCCCCGGCCTCCAGAGTCCCCCTCATCCCCCGTCCTAACTGCTGGGGAGGGAGGTGGAAGGTGCGGGACAGCGATGCCCCGGCCTCCAGAGTCCCCCCCACCCCCCGTCCTAACTGCTGGGGAGGGAGGTGGAAGGTGCGGGACAGTGATGCCCCGGCCTTCAGAGCCCCCCCCCTCCCCGTCCTAACTGCTGGGGAGGGAGGTGGAAGGTGCGGGACAGCGATGCCCCGGCCTCCAGAGTCCCCCCCACCCCCCGTCCTAACTGCTGGGGAGGGAGGTGGAAGGTGCGGGACAGTGATGCCCAGGCCTCCAGAGTCCCCCGTGCTAACTGCTGCGGAGGGAGGTGGAAGGTGTGGGACTGTGATGCCCAGGCCTCCAGAGTCCCCCCCACCCCCGTGCTAACTGCTGGGGAGGGAGGTGGAAGGTGCGGGACAGTGATGCCCAGGCCTCCAGAGTCCCCCGTGCTAACTGCTGGGGAGGGAGGTGGAAGGTGCGCGATAGCAATGCCCAGGCCTCTAGAGTCCCCCCCCCCACCCCGTGCTAACTGCTGGGGAGGGAGGTGGAAGGTGCGGGACAGCAATGCCCAGGCCTCTAGAGTCCCCCCCCACCCCGTGCTAACTGCTGGGGAGGGAGGTGGAAGGTGCGGGACAGCGATGCCCAGGCCTCTAGAGTCCCCCCCCACCCCGTGCTAACTGCTGGGGAGGGAGGTAGAAGGTGCGGGACAGCGATGCCCAGGCCTCCAGAGTCCCCCCCACCCCGTGCTAACTGCTGGGGAAGGAGGTGGAAGGTGTGGGACAGCGATGCCTTCTGAGATGGCTGCCGTGTACAGGGTCTCAGAGCCAGATCCCTGGAGCAGCCCCATCAGCACCATGGGGAACTTTCCAGAAATGCGGGTTCTTGGGCACCCAGCCTCATTGGATCAGTACAGCTGGGTCTAGGGAGCCAGAGGAAGACACAGTCTGTCTCGCAGGGTCAGCCTGGGCGAGGGGACAGGACCCCTTGGGGTCTGGGCCCCGAGAATATCTGCTCTGCCTGTGAGGGCAGCCACTGGGAGAGTTTCCGGAGAAGGGTGTGGGGGAGGAGAACTTTCTCTGAGACCCCCAAGGCTCCCCCACAGCCGCAGGCCCCGCACCCTCACCACCTCCACCTGTGAGCCAGGGAAGTCTCCTCCCACACACGCGACTGGGGAGGCTCAGGTGCCGCGGCGCAGTCGGCCCTCCTGCTGGCGGCCTAATCAGGCCACATCTGGATCTAATTAGCCATGGAGGCTCCACTAGCATGGGCGCCTTTATCATCCCTGTGGCAGAGGCAGCTGGGAGAAGAATGGCTGTGGCTGTACTCTGCTTCCTGGTGCGTGGTGGGAAGGAGTGGGCGGTGAGGACTAGGAGATAGGAGGGGCCACCGACCCCTGCCCACATGGGACGGGTGGAGGATGGATGATGGATGGCCGGGTGGGGGCTCACAAGACTGCAGCTCCTGTTCCTGGGGGCCCCTGGGGTGCAGGAGTTGCTAGGCTCTCTAAACACCTCGGTGTGTTTCCCAGCACACATATGACATAAGGACATTTTCCTCATCTCCTTAGAACTGTCTAGACCAGCTATTGTCAAACCCTGGCACTCGAGGCTCTCCTGAAGGGTTTGTTGGTACATGGCAAAGTGGGCAGTTCCCACAAGGTCCTGATGGGCTGGGCCAGGGCCTTCACTCTGAGAACCTGCACCCCTGATTAATGCGGGTCCCTAACCTGGCTCTGCAGTCCGTCCTGTCCTGGCTCACAGGGTCCTCCTGGCTGGGGCAGGAGGCTGCTGGGTGCTCACTGAGTGCACAGTGCCACAGTGCCACCAGCTCGATGCCCAAGTCTCCCAGACTGGAGAACGGGCAGCTGTCTCTGAGCCCTCACTGTGTCCCAGGCCCTGGCTCAAGTGCATCAGAAAGCCTGAGAAGTAAAGGCTGCATCCATGCCCACTGCAGTGATGGGAGCCCAGAGGCTGATGGGCTCAGTACCTGCTCAGGGGGCTGGGATCTGGAGCCCCAGTGCTCCCCACCCAGGCTGCCCTGTGCCCAGAACAGGGCAGTCAGTCCCTTGGGCTGCAAGGGGTGGCCATCCCAGGGCCTGGTACCCAGGGGCCTCGGGACTTGCTGTCAAGGGCAACCCTGCCCCTGGCTGCTGACCTCAGTGGTCCAGTGGAGGCAGGATGGAGCCTCAGAGACCAAGGTATTTTTGTCATGAAAGTATTCCAGTGTTCCAAGGCCCTGCTTAACCCCGCAGGACCCACCTGTGTTGGGCTTAGCCAAGAACCCAAAAGTAAGCATAAAATGTTTCCCAGCAGTCATGTGAGGTTAAAAAGCCAACTTCCCCTTTTTGGAAAGTGTTTTAACATTTTTATTTATTGGAGAGGCAGAAACAGGGAAGGAAGGAGAGATGAGAGCAAGAGTGAGGGAGAGAGCCAGAGAGCCTGAGGTCTGCTGTTTGCTCCCCAGGTGCCTGCAGTGAATCAGGAGCTCAGTCCAGGTCTCCGACTACCTGAGCTGGCACTGCTGCTCCCCGGGTCTGTGTTGGTAGAAGCAGGAACTGGGGACTGAACTCCGGGGTTTCATTGTGGGACGTGGGGTCTTACCTGCTAGGCTGGAGGCCACATCAATTGTATTCCCCCTCTGGCTGACCCTGCACTTCCTGCTCCCAGGGGGCACTGGCAGCGACAGCCACACCACCAGGGTGTCAGCGCTGTGTGCAGACCCTGTGGGCGCCGTGAGGGCTTCGGCAGCCCGGACTTGATGTTGTCTCTGGTTTGCTGAGAAATTCCTGCTCAAGGAAGACAGAAGCAGGATACAACAGCCTCCCGCGTGCTGGCCAGCAGAGTAGTGGGCTGGGGGCCTCCTGTGCCTGAGCAGACACCCCAGCCCCGGGGAAGTTTGCCGAGTGCCTGTCTCCTGCACTTGCCCCTGGGGATTGTGTTCCTGGTTTCCTGGTCCGGGACATCAGTGCACCCTGGCCGAGCACCTTCCGCCCTACCTCCTCGGGGGCTCTGAGGCTCTTGTCCAGACAGAAGGTGCATCCGGTAGACCTGGCCTGGGTCACTGCCTCCCAGGCTCGCAGCCTCAAGTCCCCTTCAACGACACACGCTGGCCGGGACCCCTTGGAATGTTGAAGCAGTGTCTGGAGTGTTGCATTCTGGTAACGGGAAGGCTAAAAGTGTTCCCTCCTGGGAACGTTTGGTGGGTTCTCTGCTCTGTGTGTTCACAAGCGTGTGCGGGTCAGGACCCTCGTGGTGGTTTCTGCGTGTCTTTGCCGACTCCGTGTTTACCTCAGAGGCACACACCTAGGACGAAAGTGGAGGCTCTCCCAGTGGGCCAGGCTTGTCTTCCTCTGCCTCTTCCCCTTTGGGAGGGCCATGCCCCCGTAGGTGCACACAGTCGTTGGTGACTAAGTGGTGACGGTGACCCCCATGCCGACTGTGCAGCCACACTGCACGTGTTACCTGTGCAGCTCCCCTGACTGCAGGAAGCAGGTGCCTTGGTTGTCCTCATTTTGCAAACATGGGCCTTGAGACTCACGGATCACGCAGTGGTGCACAGACCTGGACGCTGACCTCTTCCAGTGCAAAACTGGGGTCTCGCTCAGGGTGTGGGACTGGGGGGCGGATGTCCAGCAGAAAACCAGGAAGTGGGAAAGAATGAAGCAGGGTCTTGGTGGGGTCCCCAGGCTGGCTGTTGCCCTCCCTGCTCTGCCTTGTTAGCCCTGTGACTGCAGGAAGGGTGCCCAAGCTCTTTGGCCTCCAGTGGGGATCCTCAAAGGCATTGCTCAGGCTGGCCCAGCCCCAGCCACCCCTCGTCTGGGCCCAAGGCGCCTCTGCTGCCCAGAGCACCTGCCCTCGGCTTCCCTGCTTTGCAGTGCCCGTCGTGGGGTTGCGCTCACCGCCCTGCACAGCAGCTTGGGGCTGGACTAGCTGGGGTTCTTGCAGCATCCGGGGTCCCCGAGGAAGCAGATGCCACAACGAGTGGTCTTTGGCCTTTCTGCAGTGGCAGCCTTCTGGCGTCCTGACGCTGGGGCTGCAGCCCAGGGATTCTGCTTGACACTGTCCCAGGTGGGGGCCAGGTGCTGGGCATCTTCCCGTCTCCCTCGGCTGTTCCAAAATACCCAGGACAGAGGCTGGGAGGTCTGGAGCACTGGGGGCTGGGTGGGTGTGAGACTAGAGGCCTAGGTGTGCTCCGCGTCCACAGAACGCCTGCACGTCTTCCTTTCCGTAGAAAGCGTTCTCGGCACTAGTGCTTGATTAATTCAAACTTCTTTCTTTAAATAGAATCCCTGTAAAATGCTTCACAGAGACTGGGCACTCATGGACGCTTTGCCACGCCAGGCCCTGGTGTCAGCATTTTGCTTTTGGAGGCGTTTCACCTTGGCGGGTGCCAGCTGCAACGCGTGCTGCCGTTGGTTCCATTCTATGCGAGGAGCAGAGGCAGGAAGGCCACATTGCTGGCCAGGGCTGGGCTGGGCTGGGGCCCACATGGGTGGGCAGTGGACTCCCAGCCCATGCAAAGGATGTGAGCAGCGTGGCCTAAGCCTTGCGCCGTGGCTGGTGTCTGCTCATGTGCCTGCAGCGCTCTCTGCAATTCATGCTGCAGTAAACCTGCCTTCACCGAAACTATGAGATGCCCTCCTCGTGCACTCAAAACCTCTAGGCCACCAGAGCAAGTGCCTGGCTCTCTAGGAAGCTGTGTGGACCAAGAAGGAGTCCCGTGCCACCTGCAGCAGTCACCCTGGGAGCCTGCTGACCTGGGCGTCCCACAGAGATAGGCGAGCCACTGAGGGGCTATGTCATTGCTCCACGCGCAGGGCCGAGAAACCTGAAGGATTCATGGACTCCTAGCTTCTCTCCTCCACATTGTCTCATAGGCTACGATCCAAACTCCCATCTGGTGACTGAGTATCTCTCAGGCCACCTGAGCTCCTGGGTGTGGAGTCTTTATCTACCAGACAGCAGCATCTAACAAGCCTGTCAGTCAGTCCCTGGAGTGATGGGAGATGTGTAGGGAAAGGAGGCAAGAGAGTCCTAGACGCAGTCAGAGTGCACACACATGTAGAAAGAGCGTGAAAGCTCCAGAACTGCAGGGCGAACAGGATACCTTCATGACGGCTTTCTGAGACCACAAACCAGAAGAGAGCTCTGCACTGGACTGATCGTATTAAAATTGAGAACAAAGTTCTGTTCTTAACAGATGTGCCGTTAACAAGTGGAGTGCGAAGCCACACGCTGAAAGAAGACGTTTGTAGCTTAAGTGACTGCCCCAGCCTAGGGTTGCCTCCCACCCGTCCCCCCGTGCTCATCTCAGCACTAGCCTTCCTCATGTCCTCATCGATACGCTCTTAGGAGAACTGTGCTGCCTGGCAGCTGCCATGCCTTTAGACCAACACTTAGTACACTGTGGGCAGCGAGACTAACAGTATTGGAATTACCCATTTGTAATCTACTCTCAAAATCTATTGTGAAATCTATTACAGAGTCTATTGTAAAAAAAATTAAAAATTTATTTGAAAGGCAAAGAGGGAGGGAGACAGAGGGAGAGGAAGACGGGGAGGGAGGGGTCTTTAATCTACTGATTTTCTTCCCAAATATCTACGATAGACAAGGCTGGGCCAAGCCAAAGCCAGGAGCTCAAGCTGGGTCTCCCGTGTCTGTGGTAGGGACCCAAGCACTTGAAATCACTCACTGCCTCCAGGGTGCACATTAGCAAGAAGCTGGATTGGGAGGAGGACTAGGACTTGAACACAAACGCTCTGATATGGGATGTGGGCATCCCGAGTGGCATCTTAACCGCTGCCCCAAACACCCACCCTGTGCTGTAGGAGACAGCCTGGCTGGAGAGAATGGCAAGGACACGAACAGGGAACAACCAGGGCTCCGAGGTGCAGGCACTCACCCATGCAAACAGTGACAGGTGACTTCCCACGCCTTACACTGATGAAGCTTGGAGTGTGGCCATGGCAAGCGTGCAGTGTGCAGAGCAGTGCATGCCCGCTGCCGTGGGGCTGGGCTGAGAGCTCTGCTCGTGCGCTGCCATGATGGACTGGGGCCACGTCCTGGAGCCCTTTCTGCAGATGCACGTTTTGTGTGCGTGGCTGTGAGTGAGAGGACGGCCGCTGTGGAGATGCCAGGGCCCTCTGTTCTTCCCAGAGGTGGCAGCCCAGTGACAGGGTTCATTCAGCAGAACAGGAGCTGGGAACAGTGGAGGGAGCTCCCTGAGCAGATTGGGAACTTGAAATAGAACTGTTTACCCAGCAGCCGTGGAACTCAGAACAGTAACAAAGTTTATTTAACAGATTGAGAACTCAAAATAGTAACACAATTCATTTAGTAGATGAGGAATGTGAAACAGTAACAAGGCCCATTCAATAGAATACTTGGTATCTGTAGCCACCAACTGCAGAAAGAGACTTCCTTAGGGAGACAAAAGCTGCGGAAGAAAATGTCACCCCGATACTTTGAAAGCCCCCCTTGTTTTCCAAACTGGAAAGCAATACTGAGCTTGTCCTGTGCCCCTGTGCTGGTAGGTAAAACGGAGAACCAAAAGCACTCCTGGGGATGGCAGAGGTGCCTCGGGGCGGGTTCTGGGCCTCAGTGGGCTGTGAGGTCCATCTCCAATCCGGGATGGGAAGCTGGTTCAGCCGGGTCAGCACCATGGCCCGGTGGGTGGGGTACAGGGTGGTGACCTTGGCGGTTACCAAGGGGGCTTCCCATACCCACACCCAACATCAGAGCCGCAGGAGGTGTGTGTGGTCCCAAGGGCCAGGAAGGCTGCCCCCAGGTCCCACAGCCTTTGTTCCCACACCAGGGGCGGGAGGCCCCTCCTCACTCAGACGCACAGTGAGCACCGGTGGCGGCTGGGGTGAGCGGCCACCAACCTGGAAAGGGGCCGTGTTCCCCCAGAAATAGTCTGCAATGGAGCGTAAATGGCCAAATATTAGCCTGCCACATAACAGGCGATGAGAAAATGTCGGTCTGTTTCTTGTATGTGATGCAGAAAAGCTATTTAAATCTATGAAAAAAGCGCCCAGCCGCGGCTGGGAGGGGTGCGGGTGGGCTCCGCGGGGGCGTGGGCGCTGGACGGCAGACGCGTGCATGGCGCCTCGTTGTGGACCCCGCATTCCTTCCGCACGGGCCTTTGTCTCCCTTCTCCCTCCCCCGTGGCCAGGCCTCTTGCCATATTTCACATGCTGTGATTTCACGGAGCCCTTCCAGGCGGTGTCAACAGTCCATTTGTGCCAGGGCCTTCTGTAAACTGTGGCCCCGGGCTCCTGGCCTGACCACCCACTGAAACAGGCTGTCCAAACAGCGCACGTCTGGGCCTCAGACACAGAGAGCCGGGGAACATGGCTCCCGGCCAAGGCGTTTTTTTTCTCCTTGCAGAGGTGGGGGTGGGTGGGGAAGCGGCAGCCAGACCCTGGGAGCCCCGGGCCCTGCGCAGATGTGGTCATTTGCAGCTGGCGGGAAGTGGCCCCTACCTTTTGTGCATTCTTCGTGGCTGTGAGTAAGCCACGGGAGAGCCCGTCTCGCCCTCCCTTCCCAGCCCCATCTGTGGCTTCTTCCAGTCTTATTGGAGATGCCCGTGGCCAAAGTTGGACACCCCGCCCACCCCAATACTGCCGGCTCTCACCGCCAGGTGCAGCTCTGGCCAGGTCCTGGGTGGTCCTTGGGCGTCTCCAGCACCGTGTTGGGGTCTTTGGGGGCACAGCTGGGGAGACGGCAGGTGCTGCTGACTCCCCGTGAGCAGCTCACATTTTGGCCACCCGCCAGTTGCTGGGAAGGAGCTTGCCCACTTGCCTGGGCGCTCGCTCTTATGGGTGAGCCCATCTTACTGATGGGAACCGAGGCACAGGAAGTGCAGGTAAGCTGCCCCCAGCCCCGCCCCGGGCAGTGACTCCTACAGAGGCCACCGTGTTTCCCAGGACTTCCTGGCAGCAGCCACAGCCCAGGGTGCACACCCAGGGAGCACCTGCTGGGCCCGGCCCTAACGCTTTACACCAGGGAACTGGTCTGCTCTTCTCCAGGGCTGGGAGTCGGTGTCGTGATTCCAGTCCCTGGGGAGGAGGACACTCCAGGAGCTGGGAGTCAGTGTCGTGATTCCAGTCCTGGGGAGGAGGACACTCAAGGTGCTGGGGAGTCGGTGTCGTGATTCCAGTCCCTGGGGAGGAGGACACTCAAGGTGCTGGGGAGTCGGTGTCGTGATTCCAGTCCCTGGGGAGGAGGACACTCCAGGAGCTGGGGAGTCGGTGTCATGATTCCAGTCCCTGGGGAGGAGGACACTCCAGGAGCTGGGGAGTCGGTGTCGTGATTCCAGTCCCTGGGGAGGAGGACACTCCAGGAGCTGGGGAGTCGGTGTCGTGATTCCAGTCCCTGGGGAGGAGGACACTCAAGGTGCTGGGGAGTCGGTGTCGTGATTCCAGTCCCTGGGGAGGAGGACACTCCAGGAGCTGGGAGTCGGTGTCGTGATTCCAGTCCCTGGGGAGGAGGACACTCCAGGAGCTGGGAGTCGGTGTCGTGATTCCAGTCCCTGGGGAGGAGGACACTCCAGGAGCTGGGGAGTCGGTGTCGTGATTCCAGTCCCTGGGGAGGAGGACACTCCAGGAGCTGGGAGTCGGTGTCGTGATTCCAGTCCCTGGGGAGGAGGACACTCAAGGTGCTAGGAGCACAGCAGCCCGTGGTCCTGTGTCTGTGCCGGTGGAGATGGTGCCACAGATGTCACCTGGTGACTCCATGGGTGAGCACGTGTGATCCACACAGCAGCCCTGGAGCTGGGTGAGGGCGTGCCTACTGGGGGTCAGAGACCCCCGACCAGGCTTCCACGTGGAACCACCGGTCTCACAGCCCACAAGTTCTCTAGCCTGCCCCAAAGTCACAGACTGGTTTCTGAGTGCTGCCTGGGTGACGTGTGTGTGACGTCTCCATTACGATTCGCCTTGAAGGCGCGGAGCTCTGTGGCCAGCAGTCAGCTCCAGCACAGTCCCTCTGCCTCAGAACCCCCCGCCCCCGGGGCTCCTTCCATGTAGTGACTTCTGAGCCCTCTCTGTCTTGTGGTTTTGTGTCTGAGCATCTCTTAGGAATGGAGTCGGACTCCGTGTGGCCTCGCCATTGGCTTCTCTCTCTCGGCTCCGTGTTCCCAAGGTCCTCCATGGTGCAGTGCGCCTCTCAGCTTCTCTGGTAGAGGGGCTGCGTGGTGTCTCGGCCTGGGACTCTGCGTATCCTGTGCTCTGTCGATGGGAATCGGGAAATGAGCAGCGATGCTGAGGACATCAGTGTGGTTGCCTCTCTCCAGCTCCCTTGGGTGCAAACCCAGGAGTGTATTTGCTGGGTGCTTCGGCAGCTGCAGATGTAGCGATCCTCAGCGGATGCCCGGTGTCCGCCCCACAGCATCTGGGCAGTGTTGCCTTTCCCCCAGCACTCACTGTTCTCTGCCCTTTTTCTTCCAGTTCATAGGAGCTGACCGTTCTGTGCATCTCACTTAGTGTCAGTGATATGGAGTGTCACAAGGAGTATCTTATTGGGAGAAAATTTGGGGTCCCGGGGAAACTGGTGACACTTGGTCTAAATCTGGTTGAAGAGAAGTCAGAGGGAAGCATCAGCTGGGGGTGGGGTGGATCCCAGGGAGGAGCGTGGGGAGGCACAGTGGGGGTGGCAGGAGGGGACGCAGATGGTGCCCACCCACTTCGGGAATCTAGAGTGGCCCCCTCTCCATGTGCTACCCTGGCAGCTCGTTGTTTTGTCCGGAGAACTCCCTGCCCCAGCAAGGACATCCTGGCAGAGCCGTACAATAAAAGCGGGTGGGTGTCTGAGTGCCGGCAGCAAGGAGAGGCTCAGAGAGGTGCCCGGTGCACCCCGGGAGACCCCAGAGCCTTCACAGCTCCCACGGGCAGGCTTGCACGTCTTTGGGAGTCGACGTCCATGTCCACATGCAAGGCTTTGGGTAAAGTTAAATGAGTGGACAGCCCCCTGCTGTCGGCCATTATGTCTGGCATGGGCCACTCCCCTATGGCCTCACCTGTGTGTGTGTGAACTCGGGCAGATCTCACTGATCCCCGAGCTGTGGTGGTCTGCTCGGGAAGTTGGGAGTAGTTACTATCTCACAAGCTTGCCTGTGTCCACGCGACCAGGTCCGTGAGCCCAGCCTGTCCAACAGGGCAGCCCCTGTGGAGTCGCACAGTGCCACGCTCAGCCAGCCGCGGCTTCTGCAGTCGGGGTCGTGCTTTGTAACCCCTGGTCCTGACCTGGGCAGACTTGCGTGACTGGGCCCTTGTCTCCCCCTTGCCTCCTGTCCCTGCCCCCAAGGTGGCTCTTCGTCCTCTTGCAGGCCCCGCCCCCAGCGCTGCCTGCTCAGCAAGGCCTCCCTGACTGCACGGTGGACGCTCTCATAGCAGAGGCCAGAGAGGGAGCCCAGCCCCTCCACCAGAGAGCACACACCACGACGCACGCTCCGGGACCGGAAGTGCCCTCGCCAGTGCCAGCGCTGTGGACGTGCGCCCTGCAGAACTGCAAGTAGGAAGTTTCTCTTGTTTATAAACTTGTCGGTTCATGGTATTTTGTGGAAGCAGCTGGAGCAGTCTGAGGCGCTAACAGACCACCCAAAACTCAGTAGCTTCAAATAAGCCTGACGTGTCGGAGGTGGGTGTGGACTGGGCTCAGTGGGGGAGGCCGCGGGGACTGCGCTCCCCGTGACTGTCCAGCTTCCAGGGACAGAGGGACAGGCCCAGGCTGGACGGGTGCAGGAGAGCTCCATCACCCACACATGCGCTTCTCCGGCTCAGCGTGCACCATGGCTGCTCAAAGGCGTTTGCTGGAACCCTGGGGGAGGGGTCAGGACACACCTGTCCCTTTCTGGGAAGAGAAGTGAAGACCTGTGGCAAAGATGTGGGTCCAGGGGCTGCGGTACGGCGCTGCGGGGCAGCGGGGTAAGACGCCACTTGCAATGCTGGCATCCCGTATGGGCGCCGGTTCATGTCCTACCTACTCCGCTTCCAGTCCAGCTTCCTTCTGATGTGCCTGGGAAGGGCAGTGACGGACGGCTCGAGTGCCTGGGCCCCTGCTGCTTGCATGGGAGACCTGGAAGAAGCTCCTGGCTCCTGGCTTCAGCCTGGCTGTGCCCTGACCACTGTGGCCCTCTGGGGAGTGCGCAGCAGATAAAAGAACTCTCTGTCTCTTACTCTCTGTAGCTCTGACTTTCAAATGAATAAATAAATCCTAAAGGGAAAAAATGTGGGTCTAAGAAGAGGTGGCCTCTTGCGGAGTCCTTCAGTCTGCTACACAAGGACTCAGAGACACCGTGGTATGGAAGTGCCCTCACAGCACCTGGCTCTGAGGAGGCGGGGGGAGGGTGTGTGGGGAGGACGCTGCCCTCACCCACATGTGTGCACGACCTGCTCCCAGAAGCAGACTGGTGCTGTGGAATCTGTAAGGAGGGCAGGACTGCTGTCAGTGGGCACAGAGAAAAGGGCTTCCTTGGGGGAGGTTGAAGCTGAGTTCTGTGGGCTGAGAGGCAGGGTGGGAGGAGGGCCTGCAGGAGGGGCTGGGCTGTGGGATGAGCCGCCAGGAGCCATCAGGGCAGGAGGGCTGCAGGGTCAGGCCTGAGTTCTGGGAGCTCCCACTTCTGACAGTCTGAGGGCCCTCGAAGGGACCGGCAGCCCGGCTCACCTTCGGGTTGTTCTGGTGGAAGTCCCGCCTTGAGCCGCCGCCTCCTCCCCAGGCTGGGTGGGGTGGACAGTGGCCCCGTGGCCCCCTGGGAGGCCTGGCCCCCACCCTGCACCCTGCCCGGCATGCCCAGGCTCCCAGGAAGGCCACCCTCCCAGGTTATGTAAGAGGAGAGATCCAATGTGGTCTCCTGCTTTCTTAATCACATTTCTCAAGAATTCGCTGACACGCCGTGGAGTGATAACACGACCCTGAAGCTAGCCAGATCCCACAGCGCGCTCAGAACCAGCTCCTGCTCTGCGCCTGGCTGAGCCCCACCCGGCTCCCTCCAACCGCCCCGCTCTCGGCTGGGTTCCCTCAGGAGCATGTGCACCGGAGGGAGCTTGGCAGGCCACCTCCAGCTCCCTGCTGCCTCCACCCTCCTGGGCCATTGGAAGAGATCCTTTCCCAGGCTCCCTTTCTGCGAGGCTGGGTCATGTGACCGGCTCCAGCCAATGTGCTGTGAGCAGGAGGGAGGAGAGTTCGTCCCACTACACATGCTCTTCGCAGTGGGCAAGTTCCCAGCCTGTGCTGGCTGTATAGACTGCCCACGCCACGTGGCGGCTGGCGGGGGCAACAGGCCACGCAGTCCTCAGTGAGGCAGGGGAGCAGATGTCTCAGAAGCGGGAGAGGGTGCTTCCCACTCGTGCAGGGCTTGGCTGGAGTTGGGGCCCCTGCCTGGCTGCCATGTCCACAGCTGTGTTGGGAGCCGCCTTGCTGCTGAGTGATGGTGTGGGGGTGATGGAAGCCCCTGCGGCTCAGGCTACTCTAGCGAGCACTGCAGACCGATGGATCTCCATCTCTGAGGGTTTCCGGGCCCCACTCCTGGGGGGCGCTCGCGTCCTGGCTGGCAGGCACCCTCACTGCCTGTCTAGCTCTTCCTGTAAGGGCACGAACCCCACCCCGGGGTCCTACCCTCAGGGCTTGGTGTATCCTCGTCCAGGCAGCTCTGACAAGCCACTGTGGATGGGGAGGCTGGGGGCCAGCGGGGAGCCATTTCCTCCAGCCTTGGAGGCTGGGAGTCCAAGCTGGAGGCCCTGGCAGATGCGACAGGTGAGGAACAGTTTTCCCAACTTTGGAAACAGGATCGTTCCAGATGGGACCAAGTTATGACGAGGTCCTGTGGGATCAGAGGGGCCCTAACCCGCTGGTTGGGGTCCTGGCCAGAGAGGGTTTAGGCATGGCGACGAGCAGAGGGCAGGTGGAGCAGAGACAGGCAACGTGTCTGTGCGCACGGCAGCAGCCCCGGAGCTGGCAGAGGCAGGCGGGAGCCTCCCCCGGAGCCCCAGAGGGAGCACGGCCCCGCCCACACCTCCCTGTTGGACTTCTGGTCTCGGCTCGTGAGCGAGCACCTTTCTGCTCTTCCTGGCCACACAGTTGGGTGCGCTTGGCAACGGCAGCCTCAGGGAACGAGCACCATCGCCACTGAGTGCTGACAGACACAGGCCCAAACGGTCCCGCTGACCCGGAGGCGCCTCCTCCAGCAGCTGCAGGCTCCGCCTCCCTGATGTGGCTTCCCCAGGAGCCTGGCGCCTGACCCTTAGCCTGGAGCTCTGTGCATTCAAAGCCAGCACCGTGTGGGTTTAATTGGTGTCTGTCCTGGGAATCACCCTCGCTGGCCAGGCTGGCTGGTGACTCACCCATAAGCTCCGTGTTCCTTCAGCAGCTTCCCCCAGTGTGGGCGAGGGCTCAGGGCTGCCCCCGGAGCTGGTCTGCCCCAGTGCCGACCCCATGGGCCTGGTGCTCCTTAAGCATCCCTTGTGGCATCACCTGCGAAATTCTGCCGTCTTTCCTAGGGCCTGTTCTCCCCACTCTGTGACCAGGGCGGGCCCCTGGGAGCCCCAGCAGTGCCTCGTGCACCCCTGCACATGGCCAAAGGCGTGGCCTCTCAGTGACGGCTTCACACCTGCCGTGCCAGGTGGTGTCCCACGTACTAGGGATTTAGTAATGAGCAAACCCAGACCGCGCCCTCTGGTCTGCATTCCAAGAGCTATTTCTCAAACTGATTTTACCGAAAAATTGCAAAGGAGTTCTTGTCTCTGACACAAGTGCCCAGCGTCTCACATGAGCGTGGTGCAGTTGTCACCGCAGGGAGCAGATACCGGTGCACTCAGCTGTCCTGGTTCCACCCAGTGACCTCTCTTGCCCCGGGCTCACTCATCTTGCCGCAGGTGACAGCCTCTCAGACCCTGCTTGTGTCGATGCAGTGAGGGTTTGGAGAAATTCAGGTACTTGTGGTCTCTGCCTGGCGTCGCCATAGTCAGGCTGGGGTTGGGTCTCGGGTAGAGGCTGTGTCTGCTGTGAGCAGGGCTTGCGCTGTTGGCATGGACCTTGGTGACCCAGCCGGGACGGTGCTTGCCAGGTCCCCCCACCACTGCGTTCTCTGCTTCCCACTCTGGTGTTGCGCTGGGAGGCGACTGCGCAGCCCCAGGTAAGGACCGGGAAGTGCTGCTCACTGGGATTCTTCAGACGGGAGACTTCTCCCCCAGCGTCTGTCGTGTTCATTTATTCACATCACGGTGGACTCACGGACGCCTCTTGCAGGCTTCGGGTTGTGATCCAGTTCCTCACTCACTTTGTCACCCAGATGGTTCTGCCTTGGACCCTGGGAGCTCCCTGCTTGGCTCCTGTGTCTCCGTGCATCAGCATCACCGTGTGCGTGTATATGTACGTGGGTGTGTGTACGTGTGTGTGGTGTGCTTCCTCGCTTTCTGGCACCACTGGATACCTCAAGCTCTGTGTGGTGTTTCCTGCCCCAGCGCTAGAGTCGTCCATTTCCCAGGGAGCCCCCATCCCTTCTTGGAGCGTGGTGGTTAGACACCAAGGCCTGGGTGCTGTGTGTGAGAGGAGCCTCAAGGTACTCGGGAAAGAGTAGGGGACTCTTCCCAGGGCACCGAAGGGTATTAATAAGCGAATTTGCCAGCCAGACATCCCTCGGCAGGGGTGCTTGTGTACGGGCCCCACGCTCAGGCGTCACTCGAGCTCTGTTACCTGCACGTGTGTATTTGTTCCAGCTCTTCCTTACCCCTGGTTCCTGCTTTGTTTTGGATCGGCTCTTTCCATCCCATTTGATCTCTGCTGTTGGCTTCCTAAAGTTGTTTTTCTTTGCTTTACATGTTCAGTGGCTGTTCTAGTGTTCGCAGATGCTTAGCTCAAGACTGTTTGCCGTCACACGGTATTGTGTGTCTTCAGATATGATGTGAGGACATGCCAGTGGTGTATTGTTACTCACTGCCCTAGGTTTTCTGTTGTTAAGGTCATGCCTGTTACTTTCTGCATGTTATCAGGTCCTTGATACATTGCTGTTTTTTAAAAAATCATATATCTTTAGGATTTTTTTTTAAAACATAGAAAATAGAGTTTCATATTTACTCACATTTCCTATTTACCCACACCTACCACATTTCATTACCCACATGTACCCGTATTTCTGACCCTACCTGGAGAATTTTCTGGGACATAGCTTGTGGCCCAGGTGCCCTGGTGATGAGCTTTTTGAGCCCTCACCTGTTTTGAGTTGACCTTCTTTTGTGGAAGATTCACGCTGGGTATAGAATTCCTTTGCCTTTCGGCGCTCACCTCGCGATGCGCTGTCTTCAGGTTTTACTTTTTCTGAGAAGTCTGTAGGAGCTCCGACGTCGGCTCCTCTGAACTGTGTGCTTTTCTTTCTTTGAAGTCGTGCCCCTTGCCGCTGCATTGGTGTGCTGGGCCCTGGCGCGGTTTGTTTAGCGGTACCCCGCTGGAGTCCGTTGACCTTCGTGGATCGGTAAGCTTAGAGATTTCATCAGATCTGGAAAGATTCTGGCTGTGGTTTCTTCAAGTATTTGCCTCCTCTTTTCTTCCCCTCTCTCCTGAAATTCCGACACAGTTACACCCGTGGGAGCTCCCAGGAAGCGGTGTTCGTTTTGTGTAGCTTAGGCTGCGAGGTCTGCAAGTCGGTTGACTCCTCACTCTGCAGTGGTTAATCGTCTGGAGGGCCCCCGGGGAACTTCTCGTTAGGTTAGCATGTGCAGCTGTGAACATCGTTTGGTGCCGTGTTTAGACCTTTGTGTTACATCATGGTGTTCACGCTTTCCTCTGAGTCCCTCGGCGTATTCACAGACGCTCTGTAAGTCCCGCCATGCTCAGTCATCGGTGACGTCCCTCTGGGTTCTGGTTCTGTTGTCCGGTCTCCCTCCTGATCTTGGGTCACGTGTATGTGTCGTAACTGTGGTTGGGTGCCAGACTTTACAAATGGCTGCTACGGGTCTCCCTCCTGATCTTGGGTCACGTGTGTGTGTCGTTACGGGTCTCCCTCCTGATCTTGGGTCACGTGTGTGTGTCGTAGCTGTGGTTGGGTGCCAGACTTTACAAATGGCTGCTATGTCGCTGTTGGATTTTGTTGTCCTGCTCTACAGAGGGTCCGTGTTCATCTTGTCAGGGGTCAGTTTACTTGCAGGACAGCGGGATGCTGGAGAGGCTCGTGTTTCATCTCGGTCCTTCGCTCTGGCCACATGACGTCTGCTGTTCCAGGTGACGTGTAGCTTGTAGCATCTGTGCTGAGCATCCTGGGTCATCCTGGGCCCTGGAGCAGAGAGCTGAGTGCTACTTGGGTTTGCCTTCATAGTAAAATGATTTCCCACCCCCCCGGCCTGCCTGCCTCCCGGTCCAGGTGTAGACTTTGGTCTTGATTGCTGATTCTCACAGTTCTGCCCTGGTCCTAGCGTGGTGGGCCGTGAGTGAACGCCCTTACCCTGTGTGCTCCTGTGGCAGTAGCTTCCTGTGTGCCTGCTTCGCATACGTGAGGCTTTGTTTGAAGAACTGCTCGTCAGTGAAGCCGCAGTCTGAGTAGCTGTGGGCTGTGCCACAGCTCCAGGTCACGTCCATCTAAATCGGTGCATTGGCCCGTGTGGGAGTTGTTGGCAAAGCTGGCATCCCCTTGGAGTTTTGTAATACCAAAAAGTGTGAGAATAAGTCACCATTCTCAGCTACACTGATCCTAATGGCTAAGAGGAATGTTATGTCCTTTGAGGACTTTAGAGTGCTTTCACACTGTACAGATGGTAGCGCGATGCCCTGGCATCCCCGGGTAAGTGAGGGAACTGTTTTCATTTTCCCCTTTGCAGACTCCGACCCTCAGATGTGGAACATCTTTACTGGTGACATGCGTGAAGTCTGTTTGCTAAATTCGGTTGTCTGTCCTTCGAGAAGAAATTGCATGAGGCCATCAATGTTTTAGGAGATCAGGAGCTATTTTTTTTTTTTTAAGATTTCATTTATTATTTGACGGGCAGAGCGAGGAGAAAGAAGGCGAGATAGAGAAATCTTCGCAGTGCTGGTTCCTTTCCCACATGGCTGCAACAGCCAGGTCTGGACTAGAGAGAGCTAAGAGCCAGGAGCTCCACCTGGGTGTCCCACTGGGTGCCAGGAGCCCAGGTACTTGGGCCGTCCTCCGCTGTCTTCCCAGGTGCACTAGCAGGGAGCTGGATTGGAAGCGGAGCAGCCGGCTTGACTTGGTGCTGCGCTGTGGGATGCTGTGCCGCAAGCAGCGGGTTCACTTGCCGCACTGCCACACAGATGCCCAGGAGCGATGCGACACACGCTCGTTGAGTAAGCGCTGCAGCCACGAGTACTCTCCACAGCGCTCCTATCTGCTGGAACCTTGGCTTGTTGGAGGAAAGCTGGATTTTGGTGTAAACGCTCTGGGATCTGTTGTAGCTGGGGCATCTCCGTCAGAACGTGGCAGTGACCACTGGGAGGGTAGTGACAGACGCTGAGGTGGGGATGTGTGGGCCGTGCACGTGGAAGTCCGTCCATGGGAAGGAAGTGTCCACCACCGGGAGCCGGCATGCTTCCGTGGACGTCCGCTTGATTTGATGCGCCCTGAGCAGAAGTCGGAGGCTGGTTTGGAGTCCGGTGTTGTGCCTGATGCCGGTGGGGGGAGACTGTGAACCTGTCTGGCTGTGGAGTCCACTCCGGCCATACTCTCCACGGGCTTCACACTGGCTAGCGCCTGTCTGGCTCCCAGTGGCCTCAGCTGTGTTTCTCTGTCTGAGGGCTTTGTCCCGCTCACTGGGGGCCAACAGGGTCGGGGAACTGAAACCCTGTGGGAGTTGGCCTCAGCCGATGGTGATGGAGTCCATGAGTCGCTGTCCCTGCCGCCGTCCCCTGCGGGCTGACGTCTCTGTGTTCCTGCTCCGGGGACTGCTCTGGAAGGGGTGCTGGCAAGGCCCTCTGTCCCGCCGGGCGCTTGCTGGGCCTGCCCTTCCGGGGTCCCCGCCTCAGGCTCTGCTCAGAGGCCCACAGGTGGTGCGAGCTCCAGACACACCAGTGCTCTCTGCCCCGTCTCGGCGCTCTCAAGCCTGGGCAGTGCCCTGTTTTGGGGTAGCACAAAGCGACCCTGCTGCAGGCAAGCCGAGGTGTGCGGGGCAGGAGCCAGGCCGTCCTGGGAAAGCCCTGCCTTGCTTTTGTGCCTCCGGGGCCCCAGCTGGTCCTCGGTTCCCTGGAGGTGACAATGTCACGGAGAGTTCAGACCACCCGAGGTGTGAGCTGGGAGAGGAAGGCTGGCAGGGGCGAGGTGGGGGGAGCCTCCCGGAGGCAGCTGCTGTGAGATAAGATGCTGCTAGGGCAGCAGGAAGGCTCAGAGCCAAATTCCAAAGTTTTCATCAGGTGGAGGGTTGCTGTGGGCCGGGGGAGGGCCCTCCCTCCTGTGTCTGTTGCTGTTGCAGTGTGGAGACAGAAGCTGAGTGTGACTGACTGTGCCCGGCCAGCCCAGGAGACCCCTTGCCCAACCTCCTCGCCTCCTGCCCACTGCTGTGGGCTGAAACCCCAGGTCCTGCCGGGGCCCTCTGGCAGCCGGTGTGAGTGAGTGCGGTGGGCGCTGGCCCTCGTCCCCAGGGCTCCAGGCCTCCCCCGGCACCCTGGGAGGTGCAGCCCCAGTCCGAGGAACACGGAGAGGTGGCGAGGCTCCCAAGAGGCGGCCCCGTCCTACTCGGGGCCTGGCGGGATTAGAGGGATACGTAGAATTTCCAAATTTAGCATTCAGGAATCGCTTCGTGTAAACAGGGCTGCCTTCGCCGCGGAGATGCGAAGTCGATAATGCCAAAAAAAGTCCCCTCTGTGGCTGAACTCTGGGATCCTGCCGCCAGCCTCCAAGCTGCCTGGTGGTGCAAATGAAGGGCGCTTCCTGCCTGTCCTCTGCATGGGTGGTCGGGCTTACAATGAAATATCCAGGCTGACAAATGCTTTTACAGCGGCCAGATTATAAACTGTAAACCTACTGTCAGCCGGGCAGAGAGGAATCTAAATGCGTGGCTGCCATTTAAAGACTGAGCTTGGCCACAGACGAAAGCTCGGCCCGAGCGAAAAGGGCAGCCTTGCGTTTGTAAACTGCTGTCGGCGCTCCAGAGGGCCCAGTGCCGGAATCTGTCACGTGGGCCGGGTGGCTCTGGGCCCTGTTACAGAGACAGAGAGCCCTGGGGCAGACGAGAGCCAGACAGGCCTCCCGGGGCACAGGGCCTGGACTTGGCTCTCTCGGGGGCCTTTGGGTGCACAGAGGGCTCTTGTGGGGGACGTTGGTGGTCGCCTGGGATGCCCACACAGTCAGGGCTGGGCCTGGTGGGAAGCAAGTGCTCCGATCTTCAGTCTCCAGAGCAGACCCAGGCCGAAGCTCTCCCCCCGCACCAGCCCCTGGAGCTGGGTCAACAGCGGAGGCCTCTGGTGAGTCAGAGGAGGCCTGGAGGCTGGGGAGAGGCGGCCAGCCACTCCCTCGAGGATCTCATGTCCCTGGACATGGCGTGTTGGGGCAGCTGGGGTCCTGTGAGCCAGGGGGCAAGAGGACGTGGGTGCCCTGGGTGATCCTGCCGTCCTCCCAGCAGGCATCCATGTCAGCCATCCACACTCACTGTGTATTCAGCAAGTGTTTGTGGAACCCGGTGGGTGCTGGGTGCTCTGGCAGCAGCCTGGGAAGCCTGGTGGGGGGAAGGCAGGTGGCGTCCGTGTCCCTGAGGCAGGAGACAGAGTGAACCGTTAACTACTGAGAAGCTGGCACCAGGGAGAGCAGGTTAGGTGTGCGGGGAGACAGGATGCCGAGCAGGGCAGCGTTTGGGGTGCCGGTGCGAGTTCCCATGGGGCCAAAGTAGGCCTCAAGGAGAAGGTGAAGGAGGGGAGTGAGTGAGCCAGGGCCCTGCCATGGATGGGCAGCTGCGCAAAGGCCCTGGGGCAGGATGGTGCCTGGGGAGGCAGAAGAGCAGCAAGGAGTTCCTGGGGCTGGAGTGGAGACAGCAGGGGGATGCAGTCCGGCAGGAGGTCTAAGGCCATCAGGGCATGGTGGGGAGAGGGAGGGCACGTGGTCTGGTGCTGCTCTGAGAACTCAGCATCTACTGGCTTTGTGTGGCCCCCTGCTGTCTGTTTAAATTATCCCAAATAAAGTCAAGCTGACAACGGGGAGTCAGTCCTGCCAGCCACGTGAGCCCTGGCTGCTGCCGGCATCCGGGGACTGACCAGTGGGCGGGAGCGGGCCCTCGCGCCTCCCTCTGTGGTGCAGCCTTCCCAGAGAGTGACAGAAGAGCCGACTTGCTGCTTCGCACCGTGTCCACACCCACACACCTCTGCGTGTCCACGTGGACTGTGGGAACGGGGTCCTGGCCCTGGGGGTGCGGCGCTCACTGGTGCAGGTTAGCTGAGCGGTGCAGCCTCTCTCCAGCCCGGCGCCCTTGGCACAGGGCGTGGGGGTGCAGTGTGCACTTTCTGGGCTCAGTGGAGGGTACAGGGGTCCAGCTGGGAGCCATCACAGAGGCGCAAGCAGCTGGGTGCTCAGAACCCATCACAGAAGCCCTCGGGCAGGACGCTGCTTGAGGTGTGGGGGTAGGGCGTGCTGTGCTTGCCCTGCCCCCCTCACCCCCTCCGGCTCTGCTCTAGGAGGGGTGCGTGCCTGTCCCGTCCCCTGACAGAATCCTGGGCTCTGGCTGGCGTCGGCTCCCTGTCATAGAATCTCTTAGCACTGTGTGGTGGTGGTCCCGGCTCATCCAGCCAGCCTCCTGGCCAGAAGTACACTCGGACGGCACGCACACAGGTCGGGGCGCCGTCCTCTCTGAGCCAGTAGTTCTGGGAAAGACGGGCAGCAGATGGCCCAGTGTTGGCTGGCATGACCACACTGCCCTTTAGACAAGAACTGCAACCGAGGGACGAACTCGGAGCTCTTGAAGAGCCGGGAACCAGGGCAGCACCTGCCGTGCGGGACGCAGCTGTCTGTTGAGACGGAGCCCCCTTCTGTGGTCCATTCATGCACTCATTCATCCGCGCAGTCCTGCCACAGAGATCAGTCAGACTGACCTTCCACTGAGGGCAGGACGGGTTCCCGGTGTTCCCGGGGTTCGGAGTTCAAAGGGAAGTGAGAGGGAGCCGGGCCTTGCTGGGTCTCCCTGTGTTGGTCCTTGTGTGTTTGCTGGGTTGCTGCGCCCATGCCCCTTGGTGCCACCAAGTACACCATAAGGCTACAAGACTCAGGGACCCTGCAGGCCAGGGGTGCAGACTCAGGGGCTCAGGTTCAGGGATCCTGTGGGCTCAGGGACCCTGACTCAGGGACCCCGTGGACTCAGGGATCCCGTGGGCTCAGGGACCCTGTGGGCTCAGGGACCCCGTGGGCTCAGGGATCCCAGCTCAGGGATCCTGTGGGCTCAGGGACCCCGGCTCAGGGACCCCGTGGGCTCAGGGATCCCAGCTCAGGGATCCCGTGGGCTCAGGGACCCTGTGGGCTCAGGGACCCTGGCTCAGGGACCCTGTGGGCTCAGGGATCCCGTGGGCTCAGGGGCTCAGGCTCAAGGACCTCCTGGACCAGGAATTTGTGCCAAGCAGAGAGGGTCACAGCTGCCTCTGTTCTTTGATGGCCAAGGCTCCCCCGGGGCGGCCCAAAGGCAGATGCGGGGCCACTGAGTGGTGAGCTGGAACCCTGAGTGCTGGGAGGACCCGAGGCTCCGACTGCTCCTGGCTGCCCCTTCCTGTGGCCTCCCAGCCCACTGCCACTCGGCAGGGCCTGCGTGTCTCATGCGTGGTGACAGCACAGGCAGCCGGGCGTGTGTCTGCCACACACACTGTGGTTCTGAGTGCGTCACAGCCCGACCCCGTCCACACAGAGGACACGGGCGGCTGGACGCCACCGCTGTGGTTGTCTTTGGAACGTGAGATGTGCCCCGCCCAGGACAAGAGGTGCAGGTGAGCAAGGTGCCACGGCCACCTACTGCAGGCAGCTGGGCCAGCACTGCGAGGAGGGTCCAGGCAGCACCTGGTAGCAGGCAGCAAGGGCCCCGGGCCTCCTCTCAGCTGTGGCTGTTTCATGTTCCCCACCTCTGCTTCCCGCGCCCACTCCCTAGATTGACAGCGGCTGTTTCATGTTCCCCACCTCTGCTCCCCGCGCCCACTCCCTAGATTGACAGCCACAACACAGGGAAGGGCATTGGGGGGGGGGGCAGCGCCCTGGCTCATGTTGTTGATCTTCCACCTGCGACGCCAGCATCCCATATGGGCGCTGGGTTCTAGTCCTGGCTGTTCCTCTTCCAGGCCAGCTCTCTGCTGTGGCCCAGGAGGACAGTGGAGGATGGCCCAAGTGCTTGGGCCCTGCACCCACATGGGAGACCAGGAGGAGGCACCTGGCTCCTGGCTTCAGATCAGCGCAGTGCCAGCCGCAGCGGCCATTTGGGGGGAAGACCTTTCTCTCTGTCTCATTCTCTCACTAACTCTACCTGTCAAATAAATGTAAAAAAAAAGGGGGGGGGCTCCCAAATGCCAATTTTTAAATAAAAACAGGCAGGCCCCAGGTGGGTGAGGGGCAGCTGCAGTCCAGGGAAGCTGAGAGCCGCCTGCACACGCGATTGTGGTTTCCATGGCTGCTGGTAAAATCTTGAAATCACACAGCAGTGAATGGAATATCTGATTGAAAGGAAACACGTGCAGCCGTAGGCAGGCGTGCAGCTCTGAAGCGTGCTGCCCACGGGTGAACCGAGTGAGGGAGGCCAGCGCAGGAGGCCACGCAGCGTCTGACTCCGTCTGTCACAGGGGGCCGGAACAGGCAGATCCGTGTTGACGGTGGGAGAATGTTGTAGGGCTGACTGCGGACTGGCTCAGGGCTCCCTGGGCTAAACGTGTGAGCTGTGTGGGTGGCTGCACCGCAGCAGGGCTGGCACGGAACGTGCAACTTCGTCTCTATGCACGTGTTCTTGCCGTGTGTTCGCTGCAGACAGGTTTCAACTGCAGGCAAGCGCAAGGCAGAGACAGCAGAGGACGCTGCGCCGGGCCCTCTGGAGCCTGGCTGTGCACTGTGTTGATGGCCAGGGTGGCTTGTGTCCCGACAGCCTGTGCGATGCTGTGTGGACGTAGAGCATCTAATCAGATGGTGGAGTCCCCATGAACACTGCAGTTACAGTGCACAGCCGTGAAGGCCCTGCTGGAGAGCCTGGGCTCAGCGTTTGTGAACAGCAGGTGCCAGGACTGGTTCCAGAGTGCGCGGCCATCACGGTGAAGGGCTGGCTGGGCTGCAGGGACACACAGTGGGGGAGGGAAAGCAGCGGTGAGAATTTAAGTCACCCCAACACAGAGGTTTTGCCCCAAGAAATCTTTAAACCCCATCTACCTTTATTTGTGTGGTTTTTACATTCTAAAGAAGTAACATACTGCCACAAAGATGAACACAGATGCCGCGGTGACTCTCCGCCCTCCCAGTCTCCTCCCCTGGATCTGTGTCTCCACCAGGAGCCCAGCAACAGTGCTGGCTTCTCACGTGACCTTACCAGGAGTCCCTGTAGGGCAGGCATGCATCCCACGTGCCTGCGCCTCTCCCCGGGGCCAGCGGTGCACACAGGAAGCCCTGAGGCTATTCGTTACCAGCGTTCACTCTGCTGCTTGGGCTGCGCCAGTGCACACAGGTGTGCGTGTTCCTTCTGACGGCTGCGGAGCATCCCGCTGAGGGCATGCCGTGGCTGGTTAACCCAGTTCCCTGCTGCTGCGCTCCTGGTAATTTCTGTTGTTTGCTATTGGATGATGCTGCACTGACCATTTTAAACATGTCTTTGTTTCTTTGGTGAATGTAGGACAGAATGAATTCTTATAAATCTCATTGCTAGGTTAAGTAACTGACACATTAAAAGAATTCTTTATTTTTTGAAAGGCAAAGACACAGAGAGAAATAGATTGAAGTCTTCACTGCTGGTTCACTCCCCAAATGCCCTGAGTAGGAACACTGTGCAGCTTCTATAGCTTTTGCTTCCGAAGATTGGCTCGTGGCCACTTTCACCCCTTCCCCAGGGGCCCGCTTTGACCAGGAGGTGGGACAGAACGTGGGCTGCGGGAGGACACACGAGGCTGGAGGACCACACAGCCCAGGTGTCTGCACGGAGAGCAGGGTGGGGACAGTGCACCACCCCTCAGGGCTTTTTGGCTTGGCCAGTGCCGGGGGAGGCCCGGCTGGACCTCAGCATCCACAAGGACGCAAGGGAGGCCAGCCGGACCTCAGTACCACAAGTAGGGGAGGCCGACTGGACATGACCATGGACAAGGACGCAGAGGAGGCCGGCCGGACATGACTGTAAGGCCGCCACAAAACACGCCAAACACCAGAGTAAGGGAAAGAGTTTATTGGGGGAAACCCGACAGCTGGAGAGAAGGGACAAAGAGGGAGAAGGATGAGGGAGAGGACGGAGATAGAGACAGAGATCAGGAGACAGGAAGAGAGCGAGAGAGCCACGTGTTCAGGAGCAGGTCCCTTTAAACCTTTGCAGGGGTGCAGGCAGGGAAGTAAGAGCATCGAATCCTGTTAGGGTGGGGGTGGGGCTGACCACGTGGCCTGGCTTCCAGTGGTGGCAGCAGGGGCTAGAGCCTGGGACGGTGTCGGGGTGTAGAACGCACCGTAGGTAAGACTGTGCCATTCTACTAACAGTGACCACGGACGAGGACGCAGGGGAGGCTGGCCGGCCGTGACCACGGACGAGGACGCAGGGGAGGCTGGCCGGCCGGCCATGACCACGGACGAGGACGCAGGGGAGGCCGGCCGGACATGACCACGGACGAGGACGCAGGGGAGGCTGGCCAGCCGGACATGACCACGGACGAGGACGCAGGGGAGGCCGGCCGGCCATGACCACAGACGAGGATGCAGGGGAGGCCGGCCGGACATGACCACGGACGAGGACGCAGGGGAGGCTGGCTGGCGGGCAGACCAGGGCCCCGCAGACTTCCAGAAGGAACCCACAGTGCTCCCTGCTGTGGGCTGGCTTAAGTCCCCAGGAACGCAGGTGGGGACTTCCCGCCAGCAGGCGCACTGCTCTGGGGACCTCGGGGTTTCTCAGGGATTGCCCAACTCACAGGCCACGTAATTTCTTGGTCATGGCTAGGCAGGTTGCAAAGGAGCTTGGAATCTGGCGGCCTTGCTGCCTGCTTCCAGCTGCTGGAGCACCAGGCCATCAAGGAGCAGCTGCAGCAGGCGCTCATGAGACGTCCCCGCTCCTGCCCTCTGCCTGCTTCCTGGAAATGTTCACAGCGAGCCCTCTCCGCCCACACACAAGAGCAGATTGCATCTTTCCCAGCACGCTCCTTGGGAGTCGCCAAGTCATCTGGCCCTGGCTCAGAGAGCTTGGGAGCCCCGACCCAAGTCAGGGGAGCCCAGTGCACAGCACGCAGCTCCGTCTGTCTTCACTCCTGGGGAGGTGGAGTTCCCGTGTGCGGGCACGGTGAAGGCCGGGGAGGGAGCTTACTGTCACGTGGGACAGGTGTGCAACAACCACACTGGGAGCTGCAGGGCAGGGTGCGAGCTGGGCTGAGGGTATCGTGTCCACTTCGCGTCCACCCTGGGCTTTGCCCAGAGGGGTCAGGAGTGAGGACTGTGGAAGATGCTCGGCGGTGAGCCAGCCCCTCCTGCTGTTTCACAGCAGACCAAGCCGACCTGCCCGGCTGGAGCAGCTTGAACCAGTGCACACCGCAGTGTAGACAGAACGCTGCTTCCTGCGGAGCTCACACAGGCACAGCACAGTGGCGGTGGTCCACGCTCCTCGGACTGTGGGGACAGCCTCAGCCAGGAAGACCCTCCTCGGCTGGCCTCAGGCGTGCCTGCCTGCCTGCGTGCTGCAGGTGCCTTGCTGGGGCTCCACGTGTCCTCCTCTCACACCGGGGAAAGCTGCTTAACCTCGAGCTGCTTCCTCCTCCGCGTGCTGGTCTTCGTGCCTTTGGGATGGTTGCGCACGTTGCTGCCGGCCGACGTGTGACCACTGAGACGCGCGGTGGCTGCACCTCCTGTGTGATGGTGGCCGTGGTGCCGGGGAAGGGGAAGGGGAAGGGGAATTGCTGATGGCGTGGTGTGGGCTTAGCAGGTGAAAGTCATCACTTCTTTGTATTTATTGGAAAGGAAGAGGACAGACCCACAGGGAGCTGTCGTTCAGCCTCCGGTTCACGCCACAAGTGCCCACAACAGCTGTGGCTGGACCACAGGGAAGCCAGGAGCCAGGAACTCCAACTGGGCCTCCCACGTGGGTAGCAGGGACTCAAGTACTTGAGCCATCGCTGCTCCCGCCCAGGCTGCACATTAGCGGGAAGTTGGATTGGAGGTGGAGCAGGGATTGAATCAGACACTCTACGTGGGATGAGGGCGTCCCACGTGGTGGCCTAACCACTGTGCCACACACCTGCCCGGCCGCTTCTCCCCTGTGAGAAAGGACCCCCTGTCGCCGCCACTCAGCCTGCCGCTCGGGGCTGCTTGAGGTGCCTGTGTGTTTGCTCACTGGGTCTGCACGTGCGACGTGTAAGAGGAACTTCACGGTGAGGGTGCTGAGGAGCTGCACGTCCTGCCGTCCGCGAGCCACAGATCCTGGTGATCCCAGCCCGAGAAGCAGAGGGGCCACAGGTGTACACCCCGACCTGGAGTCAGGACAGGACCCTCCTCCCCTCCTGCATTCAGGAAGGAAGCTGAGAGGGTGAATTCAGGGATGGGCAGTTGGCACCAAGGCTGGGACACTCACACCCCTGACACCGCCTGGGGCGCTCACACCCCGTGACACCGCCTGGGGCGCTCACACTCCGTGATACCGCCTGGGGCGCTCACACCCCGTGACAGCGCCTGGGACACTCACACCCCTGACACCGCCTGGGGCGCTCGCACCCTGTGACACCACCTGGGGCGCTCACACCCCTGACACTGCCTGGGGCGCTCACACCGTGTGACAGCACCTGGAACACTCACACCCCGTGATACCGCCTGGGATACTCACACCCCGTGACACCATGTGGGACACTCACACCCCGTGACACCACCTGGGGTGCTCACACCCTGTATCTGAGCTCCTGGTGGCTCCTGTATCCTGAGCTCATGGGGCGGCAGGTGGGTTCCTGTTGCCCCCCTGGGAGACCTGGGCTGAGCCCTGGCCCCTGGGTCGCTGGGTGGACATTGTCTCTTCCTGTGGGACACAGATAATCCTCCCCCTCTCCCGCTGGGACGTGCGTCCTCCTCGCCGCAGCCTCAGTGGCGTCGTCCCTGGGTTTCTGAGGAAACCCTCCTGTTGCTGCTTACACTGAAGCCTTGGCGACCTCCCCTGCTGGCCCCTGGAAGGAGGGGACCCTGGGCAGCCCCTGACCTCGAGGCCCTGTGGGGTCAGCAGCTGCTGAGGGGGCGGGAACGAGGGGACAGCCTTGTGAAGATGTTGTCTGTGCCAACCGTGACTGTTCTCACGCGACTTCAGAAGTTTGGTTCTTTAAAAAATCATGGAAATCATCAAAATGCCACCATTTGGCTGGTGGTGGGCACAGCTCTGGGGCCGGGACCGGGGCCGGGGCCGGGGCTGGGTGTGGCCTCGGGGGCAGCCGTGGGCCCTCTCCTGCTGCAGGGCCTCTCCATGTCAGCTTGGTTGAAACAAGCGGAAGTCTGGCCTCAGATGTGTGAAAGTGTGGACCCAGGCTGGAGGGTCTTGCTCCTGGCTGCACCCTGGAGTCGCTTCAGGACGTCGTGACGCTGGGGGTCTGAGCTTTTCCGATGACTTCCAGGTGCCGCCGAGGTTCCACATGGGAAACTAAGGCCCCCAGAGGCCCAGGGGTTTGCAGGTCCACACCTGGGTTAGGGCCCTCATCTTCCAGCGCCTTGTCACTGTGCTTTGGTCTCTACCCCACACTCTCCCTACAAGAGGGAGAGCAGGAAGCTATGTGCGTGTTTGTCCTACATGTGTGTTCATCCTGCACGGCGTGTGAGTGTGCCTGGCCTTGTTTCCACGCTGGGACAAACATTTCCAGTCCCGAGTTGGAGTTCCTGTAGGAGAAGCGCTTCATGCTGGAGCACTGCTGTTGACACCGCTGCTGGGAGGGGCTCGGGGTCACGAGTGAGGCCCCCGGGGACCACCCAGCTCCAGGGACTGAGGAGGGGCCCTCGGCTGGCTCTGGGCGCGTGGTTCAGCCACTTCACACACTCCACTGCCGGGGCCCTCGGGAAGCCGTCCTGCGCCGACTGGCTGATGGAGACAAATTGTCGGCAGCGGGGAAGTGTTTTGTGTTTGCAAGGTCAGCCTCGGGGTTGTTGTTTTTCTCAAGAATTAAAGGGAAGTACGAGAAATCAGCACGTGGAAGTAGGGGCCTGACCGGCCTATGAGGGTGTGAGGCCCACCTAAGGAACAGTTTTAGGAAGCCCCCTCAGTGGTGGTGGTGGGGAGGGGGTAAGAGCCAGCCTGATGGCAGGACTGTCTCATAGTCCAAGTGAGGCACGTGGCTGAACAGGGGCGGGGCAGCAGGGGCCTGAGGCACAGGCTTTCGGAGAGAAAAATCCCCCAGGGCCCCGTGGGGATCGCACTGGGACCAAGGCGAGGTTGCTCGTCCTAGTCCAGTGCTTCCCAGGGCCGTCTCCCACAGGTGACAGCAGGGTCGTGGCAGTGGCAGTGGCCTTGAGAGGCTCCCTAGGAGCCTGGTGGTTGACAGCCACGAGTTCCCCACTCTTCCTCTCCGTGAAAGGTGGATTCCTGGGTGCAGGGTGGCTCTGAGACGCCCCGTGACCCACGGACAATGACAGAAGCAGCACTGAGCAACTGCTGACCTGTGCAGCCTCTGCTTCATGCCTGGAATCTTCCCTTGGGCGCTCTGGCCATTCAGGAGCAGCCCAGGCCACTTTCCAGCAAGACCAAAATGCTGTGGCCGGGAACCACAGCTGGGCCCCCGCGGGCAGCTAGTGCCAGACGTGGTAGAGCCGCACGGACGAGCCTGGCTGGACTTCGCGGCCACACAAATGTGCAGGTGGGATTGCCGCCCAGGCTGCGGACACATGGAGAGGATGACCGCCCGTGGACCCTCACAGCCGTCCGAACCCTGAGGGCTCACCCGCGGTCGTTGCTGTCTGAGGCCGCTGTGTCTTACGGAGCGTTGTGGTGTGGGGTACTTAGCTGACCGGAAGTGGGAGCTCCTAACCCTAAACGTCAAAGGGTATTGGTGCTGAGATTGGAAAGCCGGAGGAGGCCTGCAGGCCGACGAAGGCACTGGTAGCAGGGCTGAGAGCAGCGTGGAAGCTGCCGTCGGGGCGGGGGGAACGGACCCGTCGTGGGGCCGGCACAGGTGGTGACGCTTTTGCCAGCGGACACGTGAGTGGGGCTGTATCCGTTGGCTAAGGGTATTTATTCTTGCAGCGTCCAGAGTGTTAACTGGTTGCCTTGGGTTCCTGAGAAGAGAGGAGGAGGAGGAGAAGGCAGAGGAAGAGGAAGACATTTGATTTTCAAGCAGAGCTGAAGGGGCTGGCACTGTGGACAGATGCCAAACACCCAAAGATAAAGCAGCTCGTGGGGAAACTCCCAGTCCAGTGTTGTGAGTAACACCTGGCTTGGAGCTCCAGCTCGGCTGGACAGTGTGGCTGGAAGACCCTCTGTGAAAACGGAGCGGACAGGGAGACCTCAGGCTCTCTTGAGTCCGACCAGGGGCTCCCAGTGGTTTCAGAGAGGCCGTGGCAGGAGTGACACAGGTCTCCCAGCTCCAGCTATCACTGTGGGGGTGCAGAAGTGACACAGGGGCTCCCAGCTCCTCTCGCTGTGGGGGAGCCCCCTCAGAGCCCAGGTGCTTTGCTATGAGGAGCAGGGACTGTGGGGAGGGGTAGCAGGGAGAGCGAGGGGCTCCTGTGGATGCCCCCAGCTGAGGCCCAGCCAGCAACCAGCACTGTGCCAGGCCTGTGAGCCAGTTGCCATGGGGTCCAGCCCCCACCACTATCGGGGAGCAGAACCGGGCAGCTGAGCCCAGTCACCCCATCCGTCACGGAAGATAATGAATGGCTGGTTTCTATTGAAGCCACTTAGTTTGGGGTGGTTTATTCTGCTGCAGTAGATAATCAAAACAAGCATTCGTCTTCCCCTTCAACATATTTACTCTGGGTGAAATTCCCTTCAAAGTGAACATGGCCATGAAAATATTCTCAGAGGAAAGTAGCAGAATATGGCCCCCGCCCCCACGACTTTGATTCCACGGAGAAAGGACTTAGGGGACTTAGGGAAGTGAGTTCAGGGGCCCCCGTCCCGAACCTCTAGGCACAGGTGAGGGAAACTCTTGAGTCCCACCCGTCCGGGGGGGAATTGGTGGCTGAGGTGCTACGGAGCCTCCTTGGGTTCACCTGCGGTAGTGGCCCTCAGTGAGCAGCCCAGGCAGCTTTCTAGCCGGCAGCTAAAACACTCTGATTGGGACCACAGCCTGCGCCCCACAAGAGGCGGGCGCTCGGCCGTGCCTGTTGCTCCTCTGCCGAGGGCCCAGCACTGGCTCCCAGCGTCAGGGATGACCTGCAGGTGCTGAGCAGCCCCATGTGGGCTTGTCCCTGGACACCTGCCTCTGATGGATGAGGGGACCATAGGAGTGCTGGCTGCATCTTTCATGGGACTGAGCCCTAGTGCCGACAGCGCCCACAGTGCCTACTCCCTCGCTTGTACAGCCTTCCAGGGCTTTCTTCTCCCCTTGGCCACCCTGGCTTCCCCAGCCTCTCCTCCCAAATGAAGTTCCTGGACTCGGAGTCTTGGCTCAAATCTGTTTTTTTTTTTTAAGATTTATTTATTTATTTATTTATTTATTTATTTAGACAGGTAGAGTGGACAGTGAGAGAGAGAGACAGAGAGAAAGGTCTTCCTTTGCTGTTGGTTCACCCTCCAATGGCTGCCGCGGACGGCATGCTGCGGCCGGTGCACCGTGTTGATCCGATGGCAGGAGCCAGGTGCTAGGTGCTTTTTCCTGGTCTCCCATGGGGTGCAGGGCCCAAGCACTTGGGCCATCCTCCACTGCACTCCCGGGCCACAGCAGAGGGCTGGCCTGGAAGAGGGGCAGCCGGGACAGAATCCGGCGCCCGGACCGGGACTAGAACCCGGTGTGCCGGCGCTGCAAGGCGGAGGATTAGCCTGTTGAGCCACGGCGCCGGCCTAGATTTATTTATTTATTTGAAAGAGCTACATAGAGAGGCGCGTGGGGTGTGTGTGTGTGTGTGTGTGTGTGTCTTCCATCTGCTGATTCACTCCCCAGTTAGCTGCAATGGCCAGAACTGTGCCAGTCTGAAGCCAGGAGCCAAGAACTTATTCCAGGTCTCCTGCATGAGTGCAGGGGCCCAAAGACTTGGGCCATCTCCTACTGCTTTCCCAGGACACAGCAGAGAGCTGGATGGGAAGTGGAGCAGCCGGGACTTGAACCAGCGCCCATGTGGGATGCCGGCACTGCAGGCGGCAGCTTTACCCGCTACACTGTAGCGTCAGCCGCCTCCAGTCTGCTTTCGAGTCACATTAATGGAAGACACTGGGCAAATCTTGTGACTCCTTTCTCTGCTCTAGGGGCACTGGCAAACCTGATGAAGCCTACGCCCCCTCCCTGGCTCCTCCTCAGTGTCAGGGAAACCTGGGGGTTCCTTCTGTCATGTGCTGTGGACCCCCCAGATCCTTCGTCATCACCCTGGGTGACACCGGCCTCTCCCCGACCCCTGGCTGTTGGTAGGTGGGCAGCAGGACACCTTTGTCCACTCTGTTTCCATGGCAGCCTGGTTCCCAAGTGGCAGCAAGTGGGATGGACGCAGCTTGCAGCATCTGCCCACCACCCTCTCCCCCTCCCCAGGCCTCGCACAGGCTGGGCGGGGGGTGCCCAGGAGAGACGGCTGCCGAGTCCTCCTGCTCTGACAGCACAGCCAGCGTGCCGAGCGCACGGCAGGCGGAAGCTGGTCACTTGGGGTCTAAGCCGGGGAAGAGCCTGACCTGCGGGTGCTGGCTTCGACCAGCAAGGCTGTGCTGCAGGAGCGACAGCGCCCGGTCTCGGGCTCTCATGCATGGGTGGACAGAGCCGGCCACAGGCCTGCCCTCTGGGGAAGGGGGTGGGCCACGTTCTGGTGGCTCCGCCAACCTGACGCACAGGATCCCTGGGCACTGAGAAGAGCAGTGGAGAGAGTCTGGGCTTTGCGCTGGACGTGACGGTCCCCTCTGCCCCGACCAGAGCCCCGTGTCTGCCCCGTCCCACGTGCTGTCTGTTCGTGAGGGTCTGGGAGGTGGGAGGAGGCAGACAGACACCTGGGGACCACCCCCGGCGCTTCAGTTTTCTGCCCAAGGCTCTTTTCCTCAACTTCTCCTGAGAAGTTTGGTTTGGGACCATTGCGTGTGCACATGCAGCTGTAGGAACTCCTGCGCGGGGTCCCAGGCCTCCCTCTCTCACTTTTCTGCGCTGGTGACTTAGAGTGCTGATGCGTTGTGCTGTGCTGTGTGGTGGAGACCGCAGCACCCAGTCCCAGGTGGGACACCACGTGGGGACAGCCACGCTGAGCACCACCCGCACCACGAGGACGTCTCTGTGGCAGCTGGTGGTTGCCAGGCACACAGTGCACCATGTGCCGGCCTAGCAGCAAACACTGCCGGGATCGATTAGTAATGTCTGCCGTGGAGAGGGGGGGGGGTGCAGTTGCACGTGGGAACTGTGTCTATTCCAAGAGGCACACTTTCGAAGTCAGAGATCTTTGCACATCTCTGAAGTCAGCATGCATCACACAGTTGGTGGCATTCTACAAATGATTTTGCAATGTATTTTTTTTTTGTGGTTCACAGAAAAATGGTGCATTGTACAGTTCATGAAATAGATAACATATGGTATTTGACATTTTTGGTTTGTTTAGAAGACTGTTGTTGGAATTGGATGGGCTGAAATTCAGAATGCCTGGACCCAGGAAGGCTCTGTGGGGTTGATTGCCTCCGCCGCTCTTTCCCCTCACCCCTGCTTTGCATTTGGAGGTGTTCATAGCCCGTCTTCGGCACGGCTCCACCACAGCCGCCTCAAGACCCTCGGGAAAGGCATGCGCTGTGGCTCGGGATGGCTCCACTGCACCCCTTGGCACCCTCCAGATCACCCCGTCTCTGCCGGCCCCACCCTCACATTCTTTCCACGTTCTGAAGTTCAGATTCTCTGGCCCCTGAGTCAGTCAAGTAACCTTTCCGAGGCTAGAGCTTGCTGAGCAGCCCATGATTCATTTCTGCTCTGGGCTGAGGGCTAGGCCCTCGGCTAGTCAGCTGGGGTGGGGTCAGGGGCGGCGGGCAGAGTGCGGATCCTGGGCGCCGGTAGAGGATGGCCGAAAAGGCTTGTGGAAAAGTGGAGCTAACGACAATGCACCCCTTCCAGAGGTGTTGCAGCTCCCTTGCGGGTCCTGGTGGAGGTGGGAGGCTGCGGGGTGCTGGAGGTTGTGGTGTGAGGAAGTGGAAGGAGGTGGGGCTGCAGGTCACCCAGATGGAGCCTCAGGAGTGCAGCTGCACCCTGTAGGTTTTTCCCTCTGGCCCGAGGGAACACAGCGCAAAGGCAGCCCTCTGTGCGTGGGGAGGGGCACTCGCCAAGCCCCCGTCCAGCCTTGGGCTTCAGCCTCTGCAGTGTCGATGGAGACCCCCAGGTAGTGGTCTTTGTCCCAGAAGCCTGAGCTCAGCGTGTGTAAGACCCACCCACGTCATGCCTGCGTCTCCACGTCCATCTGCCCTCCTCCCGTCACGCCTGCGTCTCCACGTCCATCTGCCCTCCTCCCGTCACGCCTGCGTCTCCACGTCCATCTGCCCTCCTCCCGTCACGCCTGCGTCTCCACGTCCATCTGCCCTCCTCCCGCACCGCCTGCGTCTCCACGTCCATCTGCCCTCCTCCTGCTCCGCCGCTCTTCCTTTTGGCTCCTTCCCGTGCTTGGCCCCGCAGGCAGAGAGCTGCGAAGCCTCAACTCGCAGGTTTGCCCCCAGTCCTCCCTTGCTCTGCTGACCACCACCCCTGCCCACTCCCAGTCAGCGTCCGCTCACGCCTCCTGGCTTGGAACCCAGTTCTGACCGGATGGCGAGGAGCCTCAGTTTCCATAGGGGCTCCTTGGACGGTTGTGACAAATGCAGAAATGAACAGGCACCTGCCCGGTGCTGAGACGGCGAGACTGCACCAGCTGAGCACCCTGCAGGGCGTTCTTGTCACGGGTGAACTCCGCTGCGTCCACGGACACGGCGGGTCAAGAGAGTGGTGCAGTCACACACCTCGTGGCAGCACCGAGTGTCTGGAGGAGCTGTCACGATGTCCCCCTGTCCCTGGCCACACATGCCCACGTGTCCTCCCTTCACGATTCACCAGTGTGGCGACTCCATGTTTGTGGAACATCTAAGTTCTTCCCGGTGCTTTGCTATATGAGAACGCTCTGTTTTGCATCCTGGTGCCCACACTTGAGCGTAATCTCATTTTCCTGGTGATGTGGCTGGATGTGACCTTGGAGAGAAAGGGGCCTGACTGTCACCGGCCTCGTTACCTTGATTTGCACTCCTTGAGGCCGGATGTGAGCTGCTGCTTCCTCCTTGCCCTGACTGAACCCAACCACATGCAGTTTCGTTTTAAATGTAAAACGTTTGTCCCTGAGACCCTGGCTTCCATCACAGGCCCCCAGGAGGCAGGTGTCCGCATCAGGCGGGAGGTGGTACTGCTGCACGGTGGGAGGCGGGTCAGCCGTGATGTCGTGGGCACCTCTGCTGGGTGCAGGCACAGGAGCTGGGGCGGCAAGGAGGCCGGCAGGGCTGGCGAGGCGGGTCCTGCGTCCTTCCTGGAAGCGCGCTGCCTCCCGGTTACACATGAAGTCCATTTTGATTGTAAGTATGGGTTTGCCTGCCCTAATGGCAGGGCTGGTACGATGTGGTGAGGAGAGGAATGCTGCAGCCGGGGGATTCCGGACTCTGAAGGAATGCTTGGCCCTTTGATTGCCATCCCCGTCGCTTGGTTGTATTTATTGGGCCAGGAATGTGGGGACGCTAACTCTGCTGCAGTTTGTTCCTGTGGATTTGGGGCTGTGCTGAGGAGCGATGGGGCTACCCTTCCCCCGGGCTGCGGCAGGCCCTGCAGGGCAGCAAGGTGCAGAAAGCTCGGAAACCTCGGGGAGAGCCCCGGAGCGGGCCTTGACTCGCCGCGTAGGGCACCGATGGGTTTGGGACATCCAAGGTGGCTTCAGGCTTAGCCTGGGGATCCGTTCGGACTGTGGCCAGCGCAGTCACTCCTCAGTGACTCAGAGGGTGCGTGTGGGAGCTGCTGCCTTGTGGGCAGGAGGACTGCAGGTGCAGAGCAGCTGGAGCCACACCGGCATCCGGCAGGGGGTTCTCGGACTTCTCCCCACCTCGCCAGCATGGGCAGGAGCGCTGGGAGTGCTGTGTCCACTCCCTCCACACCCGTTCTCACTAGCCAACAGCCTCTTTTCACCTGTTCAGCAAATGCCGCTGTCCCCACTGCAGAAAGACACGCAGCAGCCCGTGGTGGACCTGTGAGTTCGCCGAGGCTTGCTGGAGTCGCCGTGGCCCTGGGGAAGTCGGCTGTGTCCCTGCTGCTCCTTGAATCCCCATCAGGGAATCAGGGTGGCCAGGGAAGGGCCCAGCGGCTGGCTGCCTTGGATCGGATGCTGTCTTCCAGTCCCTCAGCGTGGCACTCGATGGCAGCCTGGCAGGCAGTGCGTGCCGCCTCGGACGCTCACCCCTGGGCTCCCACCCCAGCTTCTCCTGTGGGACTTAGGCAGGTGTGAGCACACTCCTCGGCCTGGGTGCCCCTCAGCCAACTGGGAGCAGGAACACAGAGGCTGCAACGTTTGGTCCAGCAGCTGAGAGTCTGGTTAGGACGCCTGCACTGGGGTCCACACCACGCTGGCTCCTGCCTCCAGCTTCCTGCAGATGCAGCCCTGGGAGGCAGCAGCAGGTGCTGGCTCAGGCGATGGATCCTTGCCAGCCTTACGTGGGAGACGCGGATTGAATTCCTAGCTCCCAGATGGGACCTGGCCCGGCCCCAGCCACTGTAGGTCTTCAGGGAAGTGAACCAGCAGATGGAAGATCTCTCTGTCAAATAAATGAATGCATTTTTTAAATAAAAAGAACATGAAATATTTAGAGTGGGGAGCAGAGAGAAAGTGTGATACACCCACAGGGCTGTTCTCGGCAGAGGGGACTCCATGAATGCTCACTCCTTCTCGTAAGGACCAGCGGGGGGGGGGGGGGCAGGTGCCCTGGTGACCCTCCCTGAAGGAACCCATCAGGGAAAGGAAAAGTGGTGGAGCCTGTCTTAGCCTTGGCTTCCAGCAGAATCACGAGTAGGGAGTTCAACACGCGAGGGTGCATGCTGTGGGTGTCTAGGGTCGATTTCCAGGCACAGTCAGAAGTTCAGGGTTCAGCCAGTGCAGCACCCACTCCACAGGCGCTGCAGGGAATCACGCTGGCTGAGCTCTTGCATGTTCTGAAGGCCTTGGCTTCGTGTCTGCCATCTGTTGGCGTGAGCACGCGTGCTGGAGCGCAGGACGGTGAAGCTACAGCCTGCTCCGAGAATCCCTGCCAACCCCCACAGACCCCACTGTCTCTGCAGGAGAGGGAACGGGACGTGGCATCCTGGAGAAGCCCCCCATGCCTGGAACCACGGCGCCCAGTGCCCCGGAGTATCCAGAGTGGCTGCACCGCTGTCCTCCGTGGGACGCTTGTGTGGAATGCACTTCTGGGTGTCCAGGGCAGGGCCAGGTTTCGAACAAAGCCACCTGGCAGCGCGTGTGCCCAGTCTGATGAGGTGGTGGCAGTGGAAGGACATGTAGATGTCACTTAGTTCAGACTTCTTATGTGAAGGATGAGAAAGCTTCAGTCAGGAAAGGGGAAGTGAAGTGCCCCAGGTCACGCAGTAAGTTGGTGTCCATGCCATTCAGTTTATGTACTCATCTGTCGGCCATTTGCCTGCCTGTCCACTCATCCACCCTCTGTCCATCCATCCATCCACCCATGCACCCACTGCCTACCCATCATCCTCCATCTGTCTGTCCATCTACCCATCTGTCATCCACCCCCCACCCATTCATCCATCCCCTACCCATTCATTCCCCTACCCCCCACTTACCTGTCCATCATCTACTCATACATTCCTCTCCCCCTGCCTCCCATCCTGAGGTGCCGAGTACTGAACCAGCTGCTGCGCGTAGTCCCCACAAACATGCCTGATCCCTGTTCTTAGAGACTGTTTTAGGTCAGGAGGGGGGGTTACACCAAATCATATCAATTAGGGCCATCGCTGACCCCTGTGGAGGTCATCTCAGGCAAACAGAGGAGTAACAAGGAAACGCTTGGGACATCTACACAATGCAGGAAGGCTGGCGAGCAGTGGGGGCTGGCAGTATGAGAACCCGGACTCACCACCAGCCTGGGTGTGCAGTCCACTCCTGGGCCCCACCCCATGACTCTGCCTGTGGACCCCGTCTCTCCCTAGAGAGGATGGGCAGTGAGGATGCTTAGCTTATTTGCTCGAGAGAAGCTTTGTTCTAAAATGTCCTGGGGCTTAAGGGGCTAGAGGAGAAGCCTAGGTAGCTTATAAATAGTGAAATACCAACTGACATAGCATGCATGGTGAAGACAGGATGTTACTCCTGGGATGAGAAGTCTGGGCTCAGTGTCCCGCCGTGGAGTGACTCCCCATGGTGCTGACACCCTGGCACCCTGGGCAGTCCCGCCGTGGAGTGGCCCCGTGGTGCTGACACCCTGGCACCCTGGGCAGTCCCGCCGTGGAGTGGCCCCGTGGTGCTGGCACCCTGGGCAGGATCGCTTCAGCTCCCTTGACCTGCCCAGGGTAGTCAGGGTGGCAGGTGGTTTTAGGGATCTTGTCTTCCTCCAGAGGCAGGTTGATGGAGAAGGGGCCTCTCCCCATTTTGCGGGGGGAGAAAAGCCCCTTTTTAAGGTGTTTCAGTGAGTTTTCCCTACGGCTCACTGGCCACGGTGGGCCACATGCTAACCACCAGCTGTGAGGAGGCTGGAGACGTCGCTTTCCAGGGAAGCAAGGAGGAGGGGCATGCGGATGGCTGCTGGCCCCGGCTGTCACTGTGTGTCCCAAGCCTGGGGCTGTCGAGGCAGCACACCCACGCAGAGGCACATGTCCCCTCTCCACTCTCGGGGACGTGGTCCTGGGGGCCGTCGTCAGCCTGCCCCTGCCGCACACATGCACTGCCGCCGTAGGGGCGGAAGAGGCACTGCGCGTTCGAGCTCCCGTTCTCGGCCATTCCGAGCCAGAAGGAGGCTTCCTGCACTCTGCAAAGACCTGGGCAGAGAACATGACCTCTGATCCCCACCTCACACATGTACAAACATCAGTTAAAATGCAAGAGCTAAAGCCGTGGAACTTCTGGAAGAGAGTACAAGAAATAGGTCTGCGTGATAGCGAGGCAGACAGAGGTGTCTCCAGTCAGGCGCAGGGAGCGGCAGTCAGGAAAAATTGGACAGATTGGAACTCACCACAACTGAGAAGGTTGCCCTTTAAAGAATACCGTTGGAAATTAAACAGCAAGCCTCAGAGTGCAAGAAATCGTCCCAAAACTTGGATCTGGAAAATGTCTCCTTTCCAAAACACATGAAGAACTCTTAGAACTCAATATGAAGATGACAACCGCCCAGTTTTGCAAATGGTCAATTTTCCTGGACAAACCCTTCACAAAAGAGATACGAAAATCTATTCAGTACACGACAAGACGTCCAGCGTCATTAGTCACCAGGAAATGCAAGTTACAGCCGCAGCGCGGTCTTGCGGAAGAACGGCTACCACGTGCTGGGTGTGGTGGCCCCAGCTGAGGCGAGAGCCCAGCGCGAGCCACGGGACACGGCTCTGCTGCTTCGTGCTTTGTCCTGTTCACACAGGACTTGTATAGAAATGGTCAGTGCAGTTTTATTGACAATAGTCAGGGCTGTGGACGGGTCACTGGAGGACACCGTGGAATGGCCAGACGATGGAACACGGCCCAGGACTGCAAAGGAACACTTTTCTAGCACACGAAGCAGCAGTAGTACAGGGCAGATACCCTGTGCTGAGGAAGCCAGACACAGCACATACGTGCTGGGGTCCCCGACACGTATGTCCGAGTGAGGGCTGGACCAGGCTGAGCTATTCTGCGGCCGCAGGATCCGAGTGGGGTCGCCTGGGGTAGGGGCGGAAGCTCGGTCCGTGGTGTGGAAAGTGCTGGGAAGGCTGACGGGCGTGTCCGGCCCTCCTGGGCTCTGCAGCAAGGGCAGGACTGTCTGTCAGCAGGGTGCAGAGAGGCCTGGGGCCGCGCTGCCACGCCATGGGGCTGGGCCAGAGCCTGGAGCTTGATTATTATCTAGAAGGGGGCTCTGCCCGCGGCCGTCTGGGCCTGCGTGGGCCTAACGCTTTGGCAACAGGATCTCCACGACCGCCAGATGTGGGGGGTCCCCTGGCTGTGCACACACATACATACACACCCACACCATATGCAGTAACTCAGGTTAATATCTAGGGCATGGCACCTGTGGCTTGTACTTAATAATTTTTGAAAAAAAGGTTTATTTGTGTATTTGAAAGTCAGAGTGAGAGAACTTCCCTCTGCTGATTCTCCCCACGTGTCTGTAGCATCCAGCGCTGAGCCAGGAGCTCCGCCTGAGTCTCCCTCATGGGTGGCAGGGGCCCAGGCACTCGGGCCACCCTCTGCTCTCTGCCAGCACGTGCATTAGTAGAGCCAGATCGGAAGAGGGTACCGAACTTGAAGCAGGCACTGAGACACGGGATTTAGGCATCCCGGGTGGCAGCTTAACCCGCTGCACCACAGCTCCCGCCCTCTGTGGCCTCTCTTTATGCAGCCCATGGCCCGATAGCGGTTTTTGTATTTTTAAAGAGTTGCAAAAAAATTACAACAAAACAAAACAAAGAACAGGCAGCAGAGACACCACACAGGCTGCAAAGACAAATGCTGCCTCTGGCCCTTCCCCGAAAACCCATCCCTGCACTGCTCTAGGTCAGAGGTTTGCCATTGTTGTCAAAGACTTATTTATTTATTTATTTGAAAGCGAGAGTGCCAGAAAGGGAAGGAGGGAGGGAGGGAGGGAGAGAGAGAGATCATCTGTCTGCTAGTTCACCCCCAGATGCCCACAATGGCCAGGGCTAAGCCAGGGGCCAGGACTCCATCTTGGTCTCCCTTGTGGGTGGCAGGGACTCACGTACTCGGGCCACCACCTGCTGCCTCCCAGGAGCATTAGTGAGATGCTGGGTTGGGGGGGGGGCAGAGCTCGATCCCAGGCCTCTGATCTACTAGGCTGAAAAAGAGTGAAATCACACAAAGCATATTTTCTGACCACAGTGAAATTAAACTGGAAACCATGAACACAGATGCATACGGGAAAATCCCCAAGTATCTGGAAAAAAAAAAACCAAGAGGCCAGTGGATCAGACCATGAAGGCAGCAGGCAGTGCCCGCACCAGGGGCTTATTACAGGGGAGAAGGAATTCCAACACGCTGAGGACGGGACCAGCTGTCCACAGTGCTGGCACAGCCAGCAAAGGCAAAAAACTAGACCATCAAGATATTAGGAAGAAATTTAGAATCATGTGGTTATAAGCTTGAGGACAGGGAACTTTTTCTTTGCCATAAAAATGGAAAAACAAAAGGGTGTAAATGACAAATGAGCACTTAAAAATATATACGGTAATTAACCACAAACATGGTAAAAATGCATGTGACCAACTGGGGAAATATTGGCAAAATGAAAAGTCAGGAATTACTGAAATCCAAACCATCGAGAGCCTTGCAAAAATCAGGTTTACACACACAGACACAGCAGCTTACACATACAACCACACAGACACACAGAGACACAGACACACAGAGACACGCACATGGACATAGCCAAACATTCAGGGACACGCACACGCACAGCCACACACAGATACACAGCCATGCACACGGAAATGTACGCGCACATACACACACAGACACATCAACTTACACATACAACCACACAGACACACAGAGACATGCACAGCCACACACAGATACACAGCCACGCACACGGAAACATACGCGCACATACACACACACACAGACACAGCAGCATACACATGCAACCACACAGACACACAGCAGACACAGACACACAGAGACACGCACATGGACATAGCCAAACATTCAGGGACACGCACACGCACAGCCACACACAGATACACAGCCATACACACGGAAACGTACGCGCACATACACACACAGACACACAGACACATCAACTTACACATACAACCACACAGACACACAGCCACACAGACACACAGAGACACGCACATGGACATAGCCAAACATTCAGGGACACGCACACGCACAGCCACACACAGATACACAGCCATGCACACGGAAACATACGCGCACATACACACACAGACAGACACATCAACTTACACATACAACCACACAGACACACAGCAGACAGACACACAGAGACACGCACATGGACATAGCCAAACATTCAGGGACACGCACACGCACAGCCACACACAGATACACAGCCATGCACACGGAAACGTACGCGCACATACACACACAGACACATCAACTTACACATACAACCACACAGACACACAGAGACACGCACAGCCACACACAGATACACAGCCATGCACCCGGAAACATACGCGCACATACACACACACACAGACACAGCAGCATACACATGCAACCACACAGACACACAGCAGACACAGACACACAGAGACACGCACATGGACATAGCCAAACATTCAGGGACACGCACACGCACAGCCACACACAGATACACAGCCATACACACGGAAACGTACGCGCACATACACACACAGACACACAGACACATCAACTTACACATACAACCACACAGACACACAGACACACAGAGACACGCACATGGACATAGCCAAACATTCAGGGACACGCACACGCACAGCCACACACAGATACACAGCCATGCACACGGAAACATACGCACACATACACACACAGACAGACACATCAACTTACACATACAACCACACAGACACACAGCAGACACACACACAGAGACACGCACATGGACATAGCCAAACATTCAGGGACACGCACACGCTCAACCACACACAGATACACAGCCATGCACACGGAAACGTACGCGCACATACACACACAGACACATCAACTTACACATACAGCCACACAGACACACAGCAGACACAGACACACAGAGACACGCACATGGACATAGCCAAACATTCAGGGACACGCACACGCACAGCCACACACAGATACACAGCCATGCACACGGAAACGTACGCGCACATACACACACAGACACACAGACACATCAACTTACACATACAACCACACAGACACACAGACACACAGAGACACGCACATGGACATAGCCAAACATTCAGGGACACGCACACGCACAGCCACACACAGATACACAGCCATGCACACGGAAACATACGCGCACATACACACACAGACAGACACATCAACTTACACATACAACCACACAGACACACAGCAGACACAGACACACAGAGACACGCACATGGACATAGCCAAACATTCAGGGACACGCACATGCACAGCCACACACAGATACACAGCCATGCACACGGAAACGTACGCGCACATACACACAGACACATCAACTTACACATACAACCACACAGACACACAGCAGACACACACACAGAGACACGCACATGGACATAGCCAAACATTCAGGGACACGCACACGCACAGCCACACACAGATACACAGCCATGCACACGGAAACGTACGCGCACATACACACACAGACACACAGACACATCAACTTACACATACAACCACACAGACACACAGCAGACACACACACAGAGACACGCACATGGACATAGCCAAACATTCAGGGACACGCACATGCACAGCCACACACAGATACACAGCCATACACACGGAAACGTACGCGCACATACACACACAGACACACAGACACATCAACTTACACGTACAACCACACAGACACACAGAGACACAGACACACAGAGACACGCACATGGACATAGCCAAACATTCAGGGACACGCACATGCATAGCCACACACAGATACACAGCCATACACACGGAAACATACGCGCGCACACACACACACACAGACACAGCAACTTACACATACAACCACACAGACACACAGCAGACACAAACACACAGAGACACGCACATGGACATAGCCAAACATTCAGGGACACGCACACGCTCAACCACACACAGATACACAGCCATACACACGGAAACATACGCGCGCACACACACACACACAGACACAGCAACTTACACATGCAACCACACAGACACAGCAGACACAAACACACAGAGACACGCACATGGACATAGCCAAACATTCAGGGACACGCACACGCTCAACCACACACAGATACACAGCCATGCACACGGAAACGTACGTGCACATACACACACAGACACACAGACACATCAACTTACACATACAACCACACAGACACACAGAGACACAGACACACAGAGACACGCACATGGACATAGCCAAACATTCAGGGACACGCACACGCACAGCCACACACAGATACACAGCCATGCACACGGAAACGTACGCGCACATACACACACAGACACACAGACACATCAACTTACACATACAACCACACAGACACAGCAGACACAAACACACAGAGACACGCACATGGACATAGCCAAACATTCAGGGACACGCACACGCACAGCCACACACAGATACACAGCCATACACACGGAAACATACGCGCGCACACACACACACACAGACACAGCAACTTACACCTACAACCACACAGACACACAGCAGACACACACACACAGACACGCACATGGACATAGCCAAACATTCAGGGACACGCACACGCTCAACCACACACAGATACACAGCCATGCACACGGAAACACGCATACACACACACAGACACAACTACATAGCTACACACACGGCCACGTACACGCACGCAGCTGCACAGAGGCCTCTAAACCGCAGGCTGCTGGAGGCGCCAGAAGACCAGCGCTCTGAAACGGGCTGCAGGTGCCCGGCGTGAAATGACACTTGGCCTCCTTGGCAAACAGAAAACGTCTGTTAAGATGGCAAGATGCAGCTTCCCTCCTGCAACATTAGCGCGTTAGAGGATTCGCCGGAGGCGGTGCTGGGCCCTGTTGGGGGCCCGTGCGTCTGTATCTGGGGTGATTGAAGAGTACCAGCTTGAACTCCTCACCTGGTCTTTGCACAGCACACGTTTACCTGCACTGCTTGAAGAGTCCTCCCCTAATGAGAGCCCGCAAGCCCTTCAGCCCAGACCGCGCTCTCCTGGCTGTGGGTTAGAAAGGAAATGCCAGCACGTGCGCGGAGAGGGGCTCTGTTCACTGCCGACCCAGAGATCCACCCCCAGCGTTCACACCCGCCCGGCAGCCAGGGCGTGGCAGACTGCAAACCGCGTTGGGTGAAGCAGAGTGGGTTGGTGTCCTGGGCCTGGGCAGATCCCTGAGACGCTGGTGCCGGGAAGGGTGCTGGGTGACGTGCCACTCGTGGGAGGGCCACGCGGACCGGCACGTCTGTGAGTGTGGGGTCGGGGGAAGCGCTCAAAGGAGCGAGCGCAGCCCCAGAGGCAGCTTCCTGAACACAGAGGTCGGGTGGCTTCACTGCTCCCGGGGGCTTTTGTCTAATTATTCCTGAGGTTTGCTGAAGGGTTACAAGGCCACACGTGTGCTGGGGTCTTCTGTCTCCCGTGCCAGGGATCGCACCCACCTGCTGTTACCTGACGGGAGCCGGCCTGCCTGGCACGGTCTCCAGCCCTGGGCATTCTGATTGCATTTCACCCTGTAAGTCGGCCCTGAGCTGAGGGAGACCCTCAGCCTCGGGGATGGTGCCTGGAGGTGTTCCGGGGGGCTTGTCTAATTCTCAGCTCTAGTTCCGGGAGGGGGACAAGTGGGCCTGTGCACTGACACCTGCTCCCTCCCTGCTGCTCCTTAAAACCGTGTCTCCAGAAGCAGCCCGAGGTTACCGAGGCAGGGGAGCCAAAGCCCCGGGCCCCTACCCCAGACCCTAGGGGACATCTGGCCAGCCCCACCCACGTGCCTGTGCTGTGAATCCTTTTCATCTGCAAACGTCACCCAGCTGGGGGCTTCTGCCCAAAGGGTGACAGAGCTGGAGGCCCCCTGAGTGGGCAGACGGGGGCTCTGGGGCAGGGGAAGCAGGGCTGGAGGAGCCCTGGGGGAGAGCGCGAGGAAGAAGCAGGGCAGGGAAGGGGCTGAGGGTCTGCAACATCACCTTCCTGCCTGGGGCCCTGGGTGGTGTCTGGGACTCTGCAGAGTCACAGGCAAACATCACTGCCTCAAGATAGCCCAGGAGTCCCGACCCCAGTGCTCTGAGGGAGGTCTGTCACCCTGCACCCTGGAGGGCTGATGTCGACTTCAGTGCCAATGATAAATAAATAAATTGAGGAAAGTGAGCTTGACGAGCCCAGTCATGAGCGGTCATGAGAGGGACTGCTGCCCGGGCTGGCGAGATCGCGGATGGTGCAGGGCCGCCTGTGAGCACCCAGCTGCACAGGAGGTCGTGTCCAGCTTCCAGCATTTGGTTCCGATGGGCGCGCGCGTGTGTGTCTGTGTTCGCACAGGAACTCTTAGGATAGAATGGAGTCCAAGAAGGCAAGAACGCTGCACCAGAACTGGACGTGGGACCGGGGTCAAAGGCAAACACGCTCAGGTGGCGATGGCCGACAGATGGGTCGGGCTGTAGTTTAAACATGGAAATGGCCCTGTGAGGAGCAGACTCTTATCTAGTCCCTCGTTGCTTCCATTATGAAAGTTTGAACCCTTGCCATTTCCTGCGGCGAGGGCTCACGCAGAGGGGTGAGAAGGGCACGTCTATTTTGGATTCCTGTTTCCAAACCTCCCAATATCGTAGCGATCAACTGGCACGGCGCGCCGGGGGTTTCTTGCACAGAGCGGCACAGCGCGCCTATCAATGGAGCGCACGCATGGCGGGCGGAAGGGCGCGCCGCTGGCTGCTCCATCAACCCTGGCAGATGTGTATATTATGCCCTTTGATCTGCGAGGATGCTGGATTCAGATGACATAATGCGCCTTCGGTTATCTTTGCCCAAGGTAGAAGGGACGCAAGCAGATATCCACTCGTGCAAGATAAAATTAGCACCTCTTTGCTGGGAGATAAACATCCCAGCAGGAAGGTCCTGATTAAAGTACAAAGCAGGCGAGGTATTAGGCTGCACCCGTCTGAACGAAATTCCGACTTATAATAAGCGGAAATAGCATTGGTATGACATCGGGCAACCAGCAGAAGCCACTGACCGTGGCCTGAAAGACGCATCCTCGCCATGCGGCCTGGGAACCACTGTGGTTTGCTAAAGGCCGAAATTGGGGTTCAGAAGAGCAAAGCGGGGAGATTAGAGGTCGTGTTTTGACCCTGACACAGAGCCAGGGGTTCCGTTGGTCTAGACCCTTCCTATTGCCACATTCTAGGGCTGCCATGAACAGTTGTGAGGTTTGCTGCCTGCACAAGGAGCTTGGCCAAGCAGCTGAGTGGGGGCTGCTCACCGAGTTCTTTACCCTGGCATGGGGCTGGGTCTGATAATTCCGGTACAGGTGCCAGGTAGGCCAAGGCGATGGTACGTCTGCTGCCCCAGGATGTCTTCCGCCCATTCCTGCTCCTGCCCCGTGTCCACAAAGGCCCCCAGGATGTCGTTCCTGCCCACGTTGGCCTCAGTAGCCAGTGAGGGGCTGGCACACTGCCTGTGGCTGGGGAAACGTGGGCCCGGGCTTCCGCTCCTCTCCACAGGATGGCTGTCTGAAAGCCAGCACACACTGCCGCCAGCGCACTGCACCCAGCTGCGTGTGCCACTGTAGCGCCCGGCATGCTGGAGCCGCTCACCTCCTCCCTTCTGCAGGAGGCCCGGTTCATTCCGGGCATGAGCGAGGCGGCCCACCGCCTCCCAGGTGCTGCGGGGGGAAGGGGCAGAGCTGACGGCCCCGCCTCCGCCTCCCCCCAGCCCCGGGTTTGAAGAAACTCCTCCTGCAGCTCCCTCAGGATCCCCCGGTCAATTTCAGCATCTGGTCCAGCCGAGTTTAGAGTAAAACAGGCACTGGGAGGTCTGCGGTGCCCCCCCCCCCCACCAGGAGATCCCCACAGTCGCTGGTGCCCTCCCCACACCAGGAGATCCCCACAGTCGCTGGGAGGCGTAGGAGACTCGGCGCAGAGCTGTGGGCCACGGCTGTGCTCACGGTCGCGCTTCAGGGCTGCCTCGTCTCCCGTTGGTCTGACTTGTGTTTCTGTGTCTCTGCCTCGTCTTCGTTAATTCCCCCTCGGATTTGTAGTTCTGCTTTTTACTGCTTTTTTAGCTATCTCGTAACACAGGTTTAACTTTCTTGGCTTTTAATTTTTTATTTACAATTTACAAATTTTTCCAGTTGAAGTTTCGCTTGCATAAAAGGGTCTTGAGCGTACAGCTTGCTGATGTCCACTGTGTGACCGTTCCCAGCCCCTGGAGGGGCCCTGCCAACCCAGAGCTAACCTCTTCCCACCTCTGTCGTCCGTGCCTTCGGCAGCATCTCAGGCCCCGCACCATGGGCTCGAGCCGCCGCTGTGGTTCGCTGGCAGCCGTGCAGCCTGCCCCAGGCTGCCAGCCACGGCCTGAGCCGAACTTCTGAACTGCTGGGGTCTGGCCAGGGGCTCGCTTGACTACCTTCCCAGACACACACCTGCTGGTGGGGTACATCCAGGGCACCCCTCCATCCACTCACTTGAAAAGTGGCGTTGGCCTACGTGAAGGACCAAATGCTAAAAGCCCACATGCTCTTTCCCCAGAGGAGCCCAGGGCCAGCCCGGGGGGACAGTCCTACGGGGAGAGCTACAGCCTCTGTAGACAGCGGGGTCTTGGCCGTAAAACTGCAGGAAGCAACACTGCAGCATCGTGAGAGACAGGCAGAGCCCCCCAGTCACCCTGCCCCCCACAGTCACCCTGCCCCCACATTCACACTGCCCCCCATGGTCACCCTGCCCCACAGTCACACTGCCCCCCACAGTCATCCTGCCCCCCAGTCACACTGCCCCCCACAGTCACCCTGCCCCACAGTCACACTGCCCCCCACAGTCACCCTGCCCCCCAGTCACCCTGACCCCCACAGTCACCCTGCCCCCCAGTCACACTGCCCCCCACGGTCACCCTGCCCCACATTCACCCTGCCCCCCACGGTCACCCTGCCCCCCAGTCACCCTGACCCCCACAGTCACCCTGCCCCCCAGTCACACTGCCCCCCACAGTCACACTGCCCCCCAGTCACACTGCCCCCCACGGTCACCCTGCCCCCACATTCACACTGCCCCTCATGGTCACACTGCCCCCCACGGTCACCCTGCCCCCCAGTCACCCTGACCCCCACAGTCACCCTGCCCCCAGTCACACTGCCCCCCCCCAGTCACACTGCCCCCCCACAGTCACACTGCCCCCCACAGTCACCCTGCCCCCCCACAGTCACACTGCCCCCCACAGTCACACTGCCCCCCAGTCACACTGCCCCCCACAGTCACCCTGCCCCCCACAGTCACACTGCCCCCCCACAGTCACACTGCCCCCCCACAGTCACACTGCCCCCAGTCACACTGCCCCCCACAGTCACCCTGCCCCCCACAGTCACACTGCCCCCCCACAGTCACACTGCCCCCAGTCACACTGCCCCCCATGGTCACCCTGCCCCCCCCAGTCACCCTGCCCCCCCCAGTCACCCTGCCCCCAGTCACACTGCCCCCCATGGTCACCCTGCCCCCCCCAGTCACCCTGCCCCCAGTCACACTGCCCCCCATGGTCACCCTGCCCCCCCCAGTCACCCTGCCCCCAGTCACACTGCCCCCCATGGTCACCCTGCCCCCCACAGTCACCCTGCCCCCCAGTCACCCTGCCCCCCACACATTCACACTGCCCCCAGTCACACTGCCCCCCACGGTCACACTGCCCCCACATTCACACTGCCCCCCACGGTCACACTGCCCCCCCCAGTCACACTGCCCCCACATTCACACTGCCCCCACATTCACATTGCCCCCCCACAGTGACACTGCCCCCCTCAGTCACCCTGCCCCCAATCACACTGCCCCCCACGGTCACCCTGCCCCCACATTCACACTGCCCCCCACAGTCACACTGCCCCCCAGTCACACTGCCCCCCACAGTCACACTGCCCCCACATTCACACTACCCCCACATTCACATTGCCCCCCCACAGTGACACTGCCCCCCTCAGTCACCCTGCCCCCAATCACACTGCCCCCCACAGTCACCCTGCCCCCCCACAGTCACACTGCCCCCCACAGTCACACTGCCCCCCAGTCACACTGCCCCCCACAGTCACCCTGCCCCCCAGTCACCCTGCCCCCCACGGTCATCCTGCCCCCACATTCACACTGCCCCCCACGGTCACCCTGCCCCACAGTTACCCTGCCCCCAGTCACACTGCCCCCCAGTCACCCTGCCCCCCCACAGTCACACTGCCCCCCACAGTCACCCTGCCCCACAGTCACACTGCCCCCCACAGTCACACTGCCCCCCACAGTCACCCTGCCCCCAGTCACACTGCCCCCCACAGTCACCCTGCCCCCCCACAGTCACCCTGCCCCACAGTCACCCTGCCCCCCACAGTCACACTGCCCCCCACAGTCACCCTGCCCCATAGTCACACTGCCCCCCACAGTCACACTGCCTCCCACAGCCACACTGCCCCCCCACAGTCACCCTGCCCCCCAGTCACACTGCCCCACAGTCACCCTGCCCCCCACAGTCACACTGCCCCCCACAGTCACCCTGCCCCCAGTCACACTGCCCCCCACAGTCACCCTGCCCCCCCACAGTCACCCTGCCCCACAGTCACCCTGCCCCCCACAGTCACCCTGCCCCCCACAGTCACCCTGCCCCCCCACGGTCACCCTGCCCCCCAGTCACACTGCCCCCCACAGTCACCCTGCCCCACAGTCACCCTGCCCCCCCACAGTCACACTGCCCCCCACGGTCACCCTGCCCCCCCACATTCACACTGCCCCCCACAGTCACCCTGCCCCCACAGTCACCCTGCCCCCCACATTCACCCTGCCCCCCACAGTCACCCTGCCCCCACATTCACACTGCCCCCACATTCACACTGCCCCCCACAGTCATCCTGCCCCCACATTCACACTGCCCCCCACAGTCACCCTGCCCCACAGTCACACTGCCCCCCACGGTCACACTGCCCCCCACGGTCACCCTGCCCCACATTCACACTGCCCCCCACGGTCACCCTGCCCCACAGTCACACTGCCCCCCACAGTCACCCTGCCTCCACATTCACACTGCCCCCCACAGTCATCCTGCCTCCACATTCACACTGCCCCCACAGTCACCCTGCCCCCACAGTCACACTGCCCCCCACGGTCACCCTGCCCCCCACGGTCACCCTGCCCCCCACAGTCATCCTGCCCCCCAGTCACCCTGCCCCCCCCAGTCACCCTGCCCCCAGTCACACTGCCCCCCACGGTCATCCTACCCCCAGTCACCCTGCCCCCCACAGTCACCCTGCCCCCCACGGTCACCCTGCCCCCCACGGTCATCCTGCCCCCCAGTCACCCTGCCCCCCCAGTCACCCTGCCCCCCCACATTCACACTGCCCCCCACGGTCACCCTGCCCCCCAGTCACCCTGCCCCCCAGTCACCCTGCCCCCCAGTCACACTGCCCCCCACAGTCACCCTGCCCCCACATTCACACTGCCCCCCACGGTCACCCTGCCCCCCAGTCACACTGCCCCCCACAGTCACCCTGCCCCCCACAGTCACACTGCCCCCCCACAGTCACCCTGCCCCACAGTCACCCTGCCCCCCACAGTCACCCTGCCCCCACATTCACACTGCCCCCCACGGTCACCCTGCCCCACAGTCACCCTGCCCCCACATTCACACTGCCCCCCACAGTCATCCTGCCCCCACAGTCACACTGCCCCCCACGGTCACCCTGCCCCACGGTCACACTGCCCCCCACAGTCACCGTGCCCCACAGTCACACTGCCCCCCACAGTCACCCTGCCCCACAGTCACACTGCCCCCCACAGTCACCCTGCCCCCACATTCACACTGCCCCCCACGGTCATCCTGCCCCCCAGTCACACTGCCCCCACAGTCACACTGCCCCCCACGGTCACCCTGCCCCACATTCACACTGCCCCCCACAGTCACCCTGCCCCACAGTCACACTGCCCCCCACGGTCACCCTGCCCCCCAGTCACACTGCCCCCCACAGTCACCCTGCCCCCCCACAGTCACACTGCCCCCCCACAGTCACCCTGCCCCCACAGTCACCCTGCCCCCCACAGTCACCCTGCCCCCCACGGTCACCCTGCCCCCCACAGTCACACTGCCCCCCCACAGTCACACTGCCCCCACAGTCACCCTGCCCCCACAGTCACCCTGCCCCCCACAGTCACACTGCCCCACAGTCGCGCTGTGCCGAGGTTCGAGACATACTGACAGCGCTTTATGCGAGTGTGGGTTCTCAGACGAGTGGCGTGTTTATTTAGAGTAGGGTGATCGTTCAGGGTAAGGATTTTATTTGGTCATTAAAGGATTATCATTTGCAGCCGGGACAGGTGGTCCAGAGACTGAAGTTCTGTGGCCAGGCTCGCCCAGCAGGTAAGGCACACAAACGACACGAGACAGTGTGGCTGTGGGGGGGCAGTGTGGCTGTGGGTCCAGTCTCCCCGCGTCGCCGCGTCTGTGACGGACAGTGGTTTAGCTTTTCTTACTGTGGCGTGGCTCTCAGCGTCCCCCCCACCCCGACTGAGCTGGGCAGCAGGACAGGAACCTGTTTCTGTGAGCTGGGGGAAGCGCCCTGCCAGTCCGCTGCTTCTCCCGCTGCGGCCCTGCGCGGAGCAGGCCGGGATCCCAGCTGTTACTCTTCTGTGCTCCCTGTGCAAGCGTCCCCTCGGGCTGGAGGGGGAGGGTCCATGGGACTCCAAGGCAGGAGGGCTCCTGAGGGCTGCCCCCCCAGCCCTGCTCCCCGAGGGCCCACACACCTTCCTCGGGGCACCTGGCTGAGCCCTGGCCTGTGGGGTCCCCTTGGTCCTCCCCCCACAGCTATGCTGTGCAAACATTTGGGACATGACAAGAGTTCTTGCCGACTGGTGAAGCCAGGCTGCAGCCCACGACCCAGTGTTGGGGCCAGGTTGTGGACAGCTGGCCTGCGGCCCAGACCCCAGGGCCCAGTGTGTGCTGACTGCTTCTGACCTGGACACACCCATAACAGCTCCTTCAGTGGGGACTGCCGTGCCCCCGGTTTCCCGAGGGACACTGAAGCTCAGACGGCTGCAGAGGCATGTCCGTGCCTGCTGGGACCGGGCCTGAGCGACTGCCACCAAAGCCCCGTTGTCCCAGCTCAGGGAGTCACGGGCACCGCTCTGCCGCCGGACAGCCTGGCTTCGGTCCCAACGCTGGCAGACTGGTCCGCGGGGATGGATGGACCACTCTTGGCCTCAGTTTCCCTGTCTGCACATGAAGTCAGAGCAGTGCCTGCTTCCAGAGGTGGTAGTGTCGGAGGGCGGGGGCCACGGGAGCTTTTCCACACGAGGCGGTGGGGACAGCTGTCGCCGGCGGCCAACACCTCCGTGGGTCTGCGCAGGGAGTGCTCCTGCGACATTGGAGGCTGCCCGCTGTGCACGAGTGGCCCTCCCTCCTCCTGGAGCTCCTGCGAGGAGAGAGGTGGGTGTGACCCCAGCCCCGAGGCCATCAGGTGCAGGACAAGGGACGTGAAGGTGCTGTTTCAGGGTGAGCCAGCGTGCTTTCACCTCAGACCCCGCTGCCTGCTGGCCTCCCCTGGAGGGGGTTCTCTCGACCACGACTGCGTCAGCAGCGTAAAGCTCTGTGCGTTCAGCACCCGGCAGGGACCGGCAGGAGGGCTTCTCGGAGCCGGGGAAAGGGAGTGAAGCCGGGTGGCGCTTCCGCGACGAGGAGAAGCACGCGGTCTTCCGCTGGCGGCTGCGGCAGCGAGAGGCCGGACGGTCAGCTGCTGTCAAAAAAGACTGCACTCGGGAGCTGTCACACTCGGGCTGTAGCTTCCAGAACAAAAGGAGTTAAACTTGCCTTTTGCTCGGTTTAAGTGGGTGTCCACAGGTTCCAGTGGGTCCCCGGGAGAAAGGTTTTTTCTGTTTGTCTCGTGGCTGCCTTGTTCCCCGGTGGGGACTGCTGGGGAGGTGGCACAGACATCGGTGGCTGTCACCCATCGCCCCACGGTCTCACTGCTAGCAGGTCGGACGACCCGGAGAGCGGTTGCACTTCCACACGGGTTGGGGGCGCATGGCGGTCCTTGGGACCGGTTTCTCCCCTCATCTCAGTCAAGGCCTGTTTTCAGAGCAGAACGGTCAGGGAGGGACAGGGGGTCCTGTGTGGCTGTGCCCAGTGTCCTGCCCCAGCAAGGGTCACCATGTCTCGTGTCTCGGCTGGGGCGTCCCTGACCTCAGAAGATATGGCAGGCGTGGCCATCAGAACCGTCTGAGGGGATCCAGCCCCTCTGAGAGCGGCCGGGGTGCTGCCCAGAGCTGGGCACCTCAGTCCTCTGCCGGAAGCCACCTTCCCCCCACCCCCGGAGCTGTCCCCCGCTCCTTCGTCAGAAGCACAGCTGCTCTGGTCAGCCGGCCACTCTCCAAAACCACAGCCACGTCCAGAGAACCGAAGAGCATTGATGTGTGGTCTGCTTGGAAGTCGCGAGATCAAATCAAACAGCAGAAAACTGTGTCCTTCTTTTGTGTCCTTTCATCAGCAGGGCCTGGAAAAACAAATCACAATGCCACAGCCTCTGCTTCTTGGACAGAAACAGAACCAGGCGAAAGAAAGGCCACGCTTTGAATCGGCCAACTGAAGCAGGGGGACGCTCACTGCAGAATTCTGAAGTCCCCACACATCTCGCGGTCCAAGTGCAAAATCCTACGTAGCACTGATAATGGATTCTTCCCCCATCCAAACAGAAAAAAGCTCTCTATGCTATATTGACATTCAGACTGAGTCTTTCCCTTATAAGGGGCTGGACTTAAATAGCTTTTATTATGTAACTCTCAATAGAAGGGATTCACACATCTCTTAAAGGTCCCAGCTGGTATTGTTATCATTGGAGACATAAAACTGGAGTCCCAACTTCCAATATCAAATTTTAGCACAAACTCTATAAAATGTATCTTGTCAGAACGTGCCAGAACCACTAAGCCCTTCCCAGCGGAACGCGGTGCAGCTGGTGCCTGGGCCCCGCGTGCGGCATCCCCGGGGCCTGGCCGCCCACTGCTGGCGGCGTCTGCCCTGTAGCAGGGGCTGCAGATGAGCCGTGGCCTAGGCCATCTGCCGGTGACACCGGCGTGCCGGCCCAGTCCCGGCCTGGAGATAGGACCGAGCAGCAGGAATGCCAGGAATGTTTTTCTTCGGACTCTGCCGAGGCGCACAGACCGTGGGGATTCTGCCGGCAGTGACAGCCTAACATTTGCCAGAGCCCTGCACGCCTGCAGAAATGGCATTGCCCACCCTGGAAGTGAGAAGGTAACGTTTATTTTTGTATTTTTTTCCCTCTCTCCCATATACAGGCTGTAGGGAGACCACCAAGCGCGGGCCGGTTTTTTTCCGCCATCATGTACAATTCACATTTGTTAATCAAAAAAAGTGCCCGAGGTCAACCACCTAAGCTTGCTTGCTTTTTTTTTTTTTTCTGAAACAGGAAACGGGTTTCAGATGTTTAGATGTTAAAAAGTAAGGCCACTCATCGGTGTAGCCATATACCACGCCCGACTCCCTCTCTCTTACCTTGTAATGTTCAGACCTCAGAGAATGACACTGATTTTTAATCTCTCTTGTTATTTAGAATTAAACAATAGCAACAACAACGACAAAAACCTCTCAGTAGTCACCTGCTTCTTGGGGCCGGCTCCGCGGGGGTTAACGCCAGCCTGCCTGGGCCCCGCTCCCTGGCACGCGGCGGGCCCGTGAACTCGAGGGAACTGCGAAACGTCCACGGAAAGGTGGGATTTGTAGTGCCCTTATGTTGGCGCACAGCTACCTCGAAGCCCGCGTGTGGTTTTCCATGCCGGCACTTGATAAAGCTCCCGCGTACACACGGGCTGCAGCGTTGTTTTGCACAGAAACAAACTTATCTTTTAAGACCGTTTCCCACAGTCTTTGGAATCCCTTGCACAGCGTGATCACATGTGTTCTTGCGTGTTGCTCTCGGCAAAGGGACGTGGCCCGAGGCCTCCGTTCAGGTGCAGAAGCCGTCACCAAGCGGCTCCTGCAGACGCTGGCCTCTCCGCGGTGCAGCGAAGCTGTCCGTGTTCCTTCCCGGAGTCAGGCTGGGAACGCAGGGCAAAGCTGGGAAGCCCAGGGTCTCTGCACCAGGGCTGGAGGGTGCCGGCTTTTGCTTCATGGCTGGGATTTTCCTCGCTGCACGGCTGGGGAGTTCTGACGGCCACTGCTGGTGCGAACGCTCCCCGTGACGCCTTCTGTCCTGCAGGAGCACGGGAGCAGTCAGGGAGGGAGCGGCACGGACGGCGCAGCCCCGCCTGCCTCTCGGGAGCTTGTCGGTGTTGGGATCGCGGTTTGCAGAGACGACGCCAAGAAGGAATGAGAGTGTTTGCTGCGACCGAGGGACCGGTGGCCCCTGCTCTGGGACCCACCTGCGTCTGAACAAATGCTTTGTGTCTGCAAAGGAGAGAGGGGCTGCTCGGAGAGCATTTCGTCCAGGATTGAAAACCAGCTGAGCTGAAACCAGCCCGTGTTCTCTGATGAGCAGAAACTCCGTGTGTAACAATCAAAACGCGCAAAGAATCGTTCTCTGTTTCCCCACGTGCCTCTTTCTCCCTCACCCCAAATTATAAACGGTTCCCTGAGGCCAGGCGCGTTTGCTCTCCTTCTCACCAGAGCCTCACAGGAGGTGTGGAGAAGAACGCTCAAGTGTGAAAACGAACACGCAGCCCATGCCCAGCCGTCGTTAAAGGGCACCGCAGGACACGGCAAACTGAAAGTGCGCCTCACTTGACAAACACAGCAGCCATGTTTGATCCCTTGGGGCGCCCCCAGAAATGCAGGGCTGCCTCCCGCCACACAGGTGTCGGGCACCCCAGCTGGAGACAGCAGCACCCTCCTCGGCACTGGCACAGCAGGCGTTCTCCGGAGAGGGAGCAGCGCCCCGACCCTGCCTCATCTCCGGGCAGGCACCCGGCAGCGCCGACGCCCGGCGTGCTGAGATCTGGAGCAGACGCCGCCCCCGCCGGGACCCTTCTAAACCTGCAGGGCCAGGGTGGAAGCCCCCGGTGCTGGGACTGCAGAATGGAGCCGGGCTGAGCGTCTGTGCAGCCACCAAAAGGCTGGGTGTGAAGAGCGGCCCGACAGAGGGACTCAGCTGGCCGCGGCCGGAGGAGCCACGCCGGGCGGCACAGTTTGCGGGGCTGCCTGGCGGCCTCGGTTCCACAGCCCTCCCAGGTGAAACCCGCAGACCAGGAACCTGCTTTCTGGCCAGCATTTAAAAAATTTTTTTTTTTTCATGTCTGTTTGGCCCCTGGACCGTAGTGAACACAAAAATGCCGAAGACTGCAAATCCGCTGCTGTGGCCGTGTCAGCGCCCGACCGAGATGTTTCCCAAGCCAGCACCTGGACGGCGTAAATCACCCCCCGGTAAACACTGCAGGCCGGGTGTGGGCTGCAGGCGGGGCGGGGGCAGCCTCCTCCCCGGCCTGGGCCCAGAGACCAGGCGCTGGCCCTGCCCTCATCAACGCTCTTGTCACCGCAAGGACCCCCTCCCAGGCTGGGGGCTGGGTCCCTCACTGGAGAGTGTTCAGATAAGCGGCAGTGACTTACCCAGGCTGGTGTCAGGGCGGGGAGCTGTCAGGCGCTGATGCCGTTATGAATGGCTTTACGATCCCGAGCCGGATCCGGGCCGAGGGGAGCGGGGCTGTGAGAAGATAGAGCTTGAGGTGTGGCCCCTGGTACCTCAGCAGTACAAGCACAGCAAGGGAGGTCGCCAGAGGCACCGGTGTCGGCAGGAGCCCGCCTGGCATCGCCGCTTCTGAAGCGTGCGAATCAAAACATCAGAATCACTCCGGTTTTCTCTGCTCCGGCTCCCAGCGGTTGACTTCCTGTTGGGTGCACACAGCTGTCTGGGACAGGACGTGGCTTGGGGACGATGGCCTCCCTGGAGTCTCTTCATCCTGGGACGCTCTGCTCGGAAAGGACTTTCTGTCCTTACCGCGATTGGGCTGGGGGACATCTGTCTGCAGTGGACAGATGAGCAGCGAGCATGTTGGGTCAGTGGCCTTTCCACACACTGCTCCTTTCCATCCCCGGCCGGGACCCCAGAGCCGAGGGCCCCAGGAAGTAGGTCCCCGAGAAGTGATGGTCCAGCCTGCACTGCGGCAGGGGATTTGACCGGCGTGGTCAGGTGGCGCCCTATTAGATACAGCAAGTTGAGCGCGTCTCGCGGGGAAACACCTTAGGAAGAGCGTGTCTGATTTCAGCGGTCTGCTGGGGTGCGCGTGCCAAGGCTTTCCCGGTATGCCCAGGAGTCTGCCGTCTCTTCCCAAGAGCCCTGCCTCAGCCGCGTGTCCCCCCGCCCCGATTGCAGGTTTCCAGGTGGCCGTCTGAGACTGCTAACACCGCAGGCAAGCCCAGGATAACTGACTCGAGTTGTGTTTGCTGGCAAGACGCAGTGCAGGCCGGCCAGCGCGGGAACCCGCATGTGGGGGCTGTCATTCTCCCACCTCAGGGCGGCAGGATAGCCGCTGACCCGTGCTCTGCCCAGACCTGAAACCACTCTAATGGGCTTTACGGAATTTACACTTGCATTTTATTTATAGGACACCAGATGGCTACGTGCAAAATAAAAAATCGTTTGGGATGGAAAATCCCACGCTGCCCCCAGTTGTTAGCCTGGTGGGGGCTCCTGCGCTGCCCTCAGGCTCAGAGCTGGGCTCTGTGGTCAGGGAGTGGGCCCCCCTCGTGCCGGCCTCCTTGTCCTCCTTGGGTAAAACGTGGGAGGTGGATAACGGGCTTGTCTCAAGGAAGAGGTACTGCCTGCTCCGTGGTGACCGGCCCTCACCAGACCTGGAGACCTGGCCCAGGCAGCGGCGTGGTGCCTGGGCTTCCGGCACCCACAGAGGTGACCTTGGGACAGAACACATCCAAAACGCAGCCAGATCCTGCCCTTCATGTAGTTACGACTTGCACTCCAGGGTGACTCGACACCAACACTCAGCAGGGAGCACACAGCGCACCCCACACCCGACACCCCACATGCCCACTCTGGCCGGTCTGCCTGGAGCTGCTGGTCACGTCTCCAGAGAATGCCGGAAACTTCTGCAGATCCCCTTCCTGGAGCCCACTCTCCCGGGACTGTGCCTGGAAAATCACCTCCCCTCCCCCGGCATAGATGGCCAAGCAGCGTATCCTCCACCCGCAGAGACGCAGCCCCACGCCTCCTGTTGGGTCACACAGGCCCTTCCTGTGAGCGCTGCACTGCCGTGTGCACCTGGCTCCGAGGCGCGCTCCGGGACCCGCTGCTGTCCACCCGCCACCCCCTTTTAGATCCCCAAGGGGCGTCACAGGCACCCACCCTGCTTAGTCGATACCCCTCACTACAGTGCACACCGAAATCCAGATTCACCTCCCAGGTGGCCTAACAGCTCCTTCTGGGCATCATGTTTGGGGGTGCAGTCAGACCAGAGGGGAGAGTGGAGAGGAGAGTGCCAGAAAGCCAGGTCTGGGAGGGGTGGGGGTGGGGTGCAGGGGCCTTTGACACGGCCCCCTCCAGCGCCTTGTGGGCCTGCTGCAATTCATCACTGCTGGGAGGCCTGGCTTTTATTCCCTGCGGTGGCCGGCAGCAGCCTTACACTCTGCCAGCATCAAAGTGTGGGGGCCAGGGCCGGAAGGAGGCGATATCTGTAGGAGTGACCGGGTGTGGAGCCTGCCTGGGCCTGGGACAGAAACAAGAAAGGGACAGAAGGAGGAGGTGACAGATCCGAGAGGGAGCAGATAAGAGCAGTGGCGATGCCTTTGGGGTTAGAGACCTGGGCAGAGGGAGCAGCTAGCTGAAGTGAGAGAAGGGGCCTGGGTGGGCTGGGGCCGCTCGTGTGGGAGGCCAGGATCCCTGCAAAGTGCAGAGATGCAGGATGGCCTGGTGGGGGCCCCCAGGGGAGGCGCCAGGGTCTTCCACGGCTCTCCCCCAGGGCTGCCCAGTCCCCCCCCCCCCCAGAGAGCACCCCAGGGTCGGGTGGGGCTTGGCCTTGGCAGTGTTTCTGTTTCTGTTGTTAACCAGCTCCCGGTAATTCTGAGACCCAGCGTGTGGAGCGGGGCTTGTGGGAGCTTCCGCGGAGCTGCCCAGAGCACCAGGCTTGGCCTCTGCTTTCAGTGCACGCAGCGAAGATGCCTTCCGGGCTGGGGGCGCATCCCGGTGAGCAGGCGTGTGCTGGGCGGGGGCGTGTTTCCGACGTGCTCCTGGGGCTCTGTCCTGTCCCATAGTCGGTCCCAGGGCAGTGAAGGAGACCCTAGCCTGTCCCTGCCAGGACTCATGGTCCTTCAGAGCCTGGACAGAGCCCCTGTCCCCAGCAGGGCCTCCTTTGTGGTGGCGGACATGGCAGTGAGTGTCTGGGGAGAAGCCTCGTGTTGGTGGAGGAACACACAGGCTTGGCCTTTGGAACAGCTCAGCCGTGGTGCTCCGCGCGACCTGCCGAAAGCCACGGGCCTCGTCCGCGAGAAGGGACACACACGCATGTAATGCGCCTGGCACCTCCGTGTGTGCACGAAGCCTCGCCCTCCGTTCATCCCACGGGGTCGGTGCTGGCGCGTTGTGGTGAGGATTTATTTCTGTACTCTCAGGAGCAGCAGTGAGTGCGAGAGCGAGAGAGAAAACCTTCCGTCTGCTGGTTTGCTCCTTAGATGGCTGCGGCTAACACCAGGGGCCCAGAGGCCGTCTGCATCTCCCACGAGGGTGGCAGAGGCCCACACGCTGCACCATCTCTGCTGCTCCCCCAGGCCCTTCGGCGGGGTACCCGGATCTAAGCGGAGCAGCGGGACTGGTGCTGCAGGAAGATGCTGGCTGGCAGGGCACCGCAGGTCCTCTTCCTGTGTGCATTTCACAGTGTGCTCAGTGGGCACCACACACTTGCCCCAGGCGGCGGAGCCGGGGCCGGAGCCCGAGCTGTGCAGGTTGGCGGTGCCGCGATTGCGCCCTTCCTGAGCCCCAAGCTTCCTCTCCCTGCCAGTAGACCAGCACCGCCTGCCTCAGCCCTGGGCCCTGATGGCACACCCGCCCTGCACCACGCAGACTCGGGGAGCTGTCAGCCTCAGGTCCGCTCGAGGACAAGACGCCTGGGTGGCCTCCTCGGGGACCTGGGGCCCCAGACTAAGCACCGGTGTGGGCAGGGCCTAGGAGAAGTGGGTCAGCATCCCCTGCCCAGCCCCCTCCGTGTCTGTGAAAGGGGCCTAGCTGTACACCCCGTGTGTAGCGATGAAGCTTGTGTAAGTCTAGCACAGAGCCTTCCAGAGCCTGCCACAGTGTGCTAACAATACAAACAGGAGCACGTAGGGCTCCTGCTCATAAACACGTCATCCTCACGGCAACGGGAAGCGGTGGGTGCTGCTGTGAACCCATTTTTTGGATGCTAATCCTGAGGCACAGAGCAATGATGCCGTTTAACCAAGCTGTGAGCCGAGCTGTGATTGGCACCCAGGCGGAGCTCAGCGTGGCACCCAGACCTTGACGGATGGCCGCCGTGACCATTGCTTTGGCTTTAGTACAGGTATTCTGAAATTTTGAAATCCATAAAGTTTTCGCATATCCACATTTTCTGTGATTCTTTTGAAGACCTCTTATATGCATGGATTTCAAGTTTTTTTTTTTTTTTTTTTTTTTTTTTACACCAAATGAACTCCTCTTTTAACTGCGTTTTCTCCACGGTCCCTGTGAATTACCCCAGGAGCACATAAGTTGCCCGAAGTAAGCTGTGGTTGCCTGTGGGGCTCGCTGCGTCAGCGCTGGGAGCCTTGGATCAGCCTTGCTCGGTGGATGCGTGAATCCACCTCCCCCAGGGCTGTGCAGTCTTTCTGGTGCCCCCACAGAGGAACAGGTAGATGGTGTCAGGTGTTGCTGTTTGGTGGGAGCGACAAGGCACACCCCACCGCGCCCTTCCCCCGAAGCCCCAGGAGCCTGTGTCACTGCCCTCTGGGCTCCAGGGATCCCCCCTCCCCCCCGAAAGGCTGTGATCTTTCAGCAGTTAAGAGCGCGCTAACTCGCTAACTCCAGACCCGAGGCTCGAGTCGCCGAGGGAGGCAGGGGTCCTGGGGTGGTGTCGGCTTAAGTGCCATTTGTGCGTGAAGTCCTTGCTAATTCTGCTGACGTGGAATAACAAACAGCCTAACACCCTCTGGTGGGCTGGGGCCCAGCGAAAGCCCGGGAAGCTGCTGGGCTCCGCGCTGGCTGGCGGGGCAGGGAGGACGGCTTCCCAGGGGCCCGGCTCCCCTCGCGTCTCTGCAAGGTGCAGGCGGAGAGCACACCTCTCAGGGCCAGTGACAGCGCTGCTCTCTGCCACTGCTCTCCCCACCTCTCTGATCAGAGCAGACAGAACCTTCGGCTGCTGCTTCCTCCTTGTATCTTCCGGCAGGGGCGGCCTTGTCCTTAAAAGTTTATTGTAAAATTTATTTGAAAGATACAGTGAGAGAAAGAGAGAGAACTTTCATCCGCCGGTTCACTCTGAATGCCCACAGCCGCCAGGGCTGGGCCAGGCTGAAGCTGGGGACCAGGCACTCGCTCTGGGTCTCCCATGTGGGTGACAGAGACCCAAGGGCTTGAGCTGTCACCTGCTGTCTCCCAGGTTGCACACAGTAGGAAGCTGGAGCTGGGCGTGGCGCTGGCACTGAAACCCAGGCTCCCCCGAGTGGCCTCTTAACCACCGTGCCAGACACCCGCCCTGCCTTCCCCTTTGGAAAGTTGGGGTTCACAGGGCGACAGTATCGCTGGTGTCGTAACGTGATCTGGCTCTCCGTGAGTTGGTGAGCACGGTCATGGGGTAGGGACCCTGTCCTCTTACAAGAGCCAGTTTCCCGCTGAAGTATTTCGTTGAAAAACGAAAGTGAATTGATGCAAATAAAATCGGAAAGTAGGTGAGTGCCGAGCCAGGCTGGGAGGCGACAGCCTTGATGGATGAGGTTTAGGAACGCGCCCTGGAGACCCTCGGTGTTCACAGTGGGGCGCTGCGGTCCGGGAGAGGCAGGCAGCTTGCAAGTGGCCGCCAGGGCCGGTGCAGAGGGCGGCCACGAGGGGGCCCAGGCGGGGCTGGGCAGGGACTGGGCTCAGAGCCCGAGAGGACCAAGGGGGCGAACCAGCTCCACCCAGAAGGCCGAGGATTGTGCAGCCGACCCCGCGGCAGTGCCGCCGCAGCCTGAGGCCCCTCTGCCGGGGCGCGAGTGCCCAGCCGCAGCTGGGATGCGTGATAATGGCACACGTTCCTCCTGCGCTCCGGACGGGCTGGGGTGTGAGAGCAAACACGCAGTTACGGCAGGCGGGAAGAAGTGTCAGGTTTGTTCTAGACGATCCTCACGGAGATCTTGTTAGGAGGAATTGTTTAAGAATTATTAGTTACAGTTCTGAGATTCACTGGTTGCGAGGCTTGCTGTCGTCTGTAGTTTTCATGTGATTTGAAATAGATAATTGTAGATGCTGCTTTTCTTCTATTTTGTTGGGAAATGCTTCCACTTTTCCAATACGATTTAGAAAGATGTTTTAAAACCGAAAGATCAGAACCTCTGGTGGTTTCGATGAGATGAGGAAAGCTGAGGCCAGAGAGGCCAGTGACGGCAGGGAGCCGAGGAGCCGCGGTCAGCGCTGGCCTCCTGCTGGCGGGCACGTGGGCAGTTCCCGAGCGCTCGCCCTACTCCAGAGCAAGCACGCACACGTGGCTTCCTCCGGGAGCGCCCGCCCGACACAGGAGCTGCGGATCCCAGGGGCATCGCCGAGGCCCCCGCAGACAGCTCACGGCTCCACGGTCTGTCCACGGGCAGCGCCAGCGGCCCTCGTGTCTTGGCGCCTGCGTCAACCGTATGGCATCTTCTGCCCCTGTCCCCCGTTGGAGAAGCGCCCGGTTTTGGAATATCTGACTTGGCTTCCTAGCACCTTCCTCTTGAACTGGTCCCCAAGGGGAGACCTAAACCTGTGAGCGAGACACCAGGGGAGGGGCGCGGCCATCTGCGAGCGTGGCGACGCGGGTGCCCTTGGTGCGGAGCCTCTCAGTTGCGGGGGGTGTGCGGCAGTGGGGCTGCACCACCTCTCTGGGCAGCCTCAAACGGGGATGCCGGAGAAGTTGCTAGAGCCGCCGCCGCTCAGGACGGCTTGCCAGCTGCCCCCCTGTGGTGGGAGGGCCTTCTGGGGAGCCCCCCTCCAGGAGTTCCTGCAGCCCCGCATTGCCGCCAGTGGGGCCTGGAGCCCTGAGGTGGATGGGGAGGGTGCTGGGGGGGGGCTTTGCCCTAAAACCAGTCTCCCAGTGTCCTCAGACGACAGGGCACCAGAAGGCAGGGACAAAAGGCAGCGCACGGAGTCTGCGGGGGACACTGAGCTCCCTGGCCCCGTCTTGCATAGGGAATCTGCACCCAGCCCAGTCCTTCCCCACAGCCTGCGTGTCTGGCTTTCTGCGGCTGGCTTGGCGGTTTTTTTTTTTATTGAGATAAAATTGACATACCATAAAATTGGCCATTTTAGATGGAGCCGCTGGGGGGGGGGGTGGTTAAGCCGTTCACACCGTGGTGTGAGCAGCACCTCAGCCAAGCTGGGGTCTGCTTTGTCAGCCCAGGGGAAGCCCTGGGTGCCTCAGGCCCCAGGCCCCGCTCCAGACACCAACACCAACACGCTCCTCTGTGGGACGTTTCATCTCACAGTAATTATACTACCCATGATCCTTTTGTCTCTGGCTTTCACTTCCCACAATCCTTGAAGAGTCACGCAGGGCAGGACTGACACGTGTCAGAATACCCCTGCTTGCTCACTGCTAGTGAGGCCCCGGTCGGACCCACCCGCCAGGGCACCGGGGTCAGTGCTCTGCGGACCCTCAGCTGTGCGTTTTGCTGGCTTCCTGGGGGGGGCAGTGGGGATGCCGGGCCGTGGGTCAGGCCGGTCTCAGCTGTTGCTGTCCCCTGGCCCAGGTTCACTTGCAGGGCGAAATGAAGACCTTGGGAGGCCTTGCGCCGACTTCCTGTCACTTCAGTTTCCTTGTTTGGTCAGGACCCTACGTCCTGGGAGCACAGTGCTGGACACCTGGTGGCCACCCAGGGGCACGTGGGGAGCTGTGCAGGCGCCTGGCTTGGGGCTGCCTCTCGGCCCGGCTGCTCCCCGTCCCCGTGGGAAGAGCAACAAGTGCTTCCGCGCTGCGGCCGGGGCAGGGGTGGGGGCCTGCGGTAGACACCCCTGCAGGAGGCCTCCGCGAGGGAGAGGCTGCAGCCGGCAGACTGTGGACAGTGCACTTCCAGGGCTGAATAAACGCCGTAATCAGAGAGGAGGCCTTGCAGGGGCCTCTGGCCCCGAGGGTGTCAGGACCCGTGGGGCAAAGCCCGCCCCTCCCATCAGCAGTGGCCCTGGCCAGGGCTCAGCGGGAGCCGCCTCCCTCCCCAGGCCCTGCTCTCCTTGGGCAGTGAAGGGCAGGAGGGCTGCAGAGATGGGGAAGCCCAGGCAAACATTGAGGAGTAGGGGCCTGGGGCAAGGGTGGGGCGGGGTTTGCAGGGGTGAAGGGCAGTGGCCTCCCTCCTCCAGGTGTCCTGTGGCTGCTTCAGGATGCCGGGCTCAGAGCCAGACGTTCTCTGGGAAGCCAGGCTCCCACCAGGGCTCCGAGCCCCACCGGCCCTGGTTGGGGTGCATCTGGGCCAATAGCCTCCCTGAGGCCAAGAGGGTGCCACTGCTGAGCCGGCCAGAGGCCTGGTCCCGGCCTGCACGTGTGTCCTGTCTCTGCGAGCTGTCAGGGCTGCTGTGGGAGGCAGGGAGACCCAAGAGCCTCGGACAGTGGGAGCCAAGTGATTTCCAGTTCTCTAGCAACCCCGTGAAGAAACGGGTGGCACCAGCTGCAGCAAGGGTACTCCGCGCGTGGAGGAGCGTGTGGCCAGCTGCTCGGGGCGCGGCCTCCTGAGACCGCCTGTTTCGCAGGTGACCCCACGGGAGCCCAGCAGCGGGAGACTCCCAGCAGCCCTTGCTGCTGAGGAGAGTAAGGGGGAGACGTGAGAAGAGCAGCAAGCCCAAGGGGCTGGCCTTGTGCCAGAGTTGGCACAGCAGGTCGCCCACTGTGCCTGAGTGAGCTCTGGACACCGTCCCTCCGCCGGGCGAATCCAGGGGCAGCCGAGTGCAGGAAGAGGTGCAGTGACTCCGTCCGCGTCGATGAGGGAGCCGGGTGTGGATCCTGCCAGCCCCGTGCCAGGGCGCCTGCTCTGCTCGTACACGAGGGGGCCGCGGCTGCTTCCTCCCGGCACGCACACCGCGAGCTTGCTCCTGGGCACCGCTTGCCTGGCCCCTTGCAAGGTGGGCTGCCCGCCTGCCTTTTCCATTCCTGTGCCTCCAAGGGCCCCTGGGAGCTGGACACTCGGACTCTTCCCATGGTGCCCCGCGGTGGGCTGCCCCTGCTGCCCTCCCAGACCCGCTGCCGAGAGGCCAGGTGTGTATCCTCGGGCGTGCCCTGAGCTCTGAGCAGAATCCGACAGGCCTCTGAAGTTGGGGTGGGAGGGGCCGTAAAGGAGAAGTGTGAATGGCAAAGAAAATAAACGCAGGCGTGTGCTAAGGCGCGGGAGTGACTGTGTATTTTTGTGGGGTGTGTGTGGCAGAGGGGGCTGTTTGTTTTAGGCCAAGGCTCAAGCTGGTCTTTGCTGTTAGTGAGAAGCCCAAATGGGGAGCCAGGAAGGACCCCGGGACACAGCCTGCCCCAGACGGCTGCTCTTTCGTGAGTCTCTTCACTTGCGGCTTCTTGTCCCTGACGAACATTTACAGAACCCTGTGGTGTGCAGGTGCGGGGCTGGTGGTGGGAGGCCCGGCTGCTACACTGCAGGTTAGAGCAGTGATGGCGGCAAGGCCAGGCTTCCTACCAGCGGCTATGTTTGGGGAATTTCACCTACACTGATGGCTCAGTCCTCCCAGCTGCCCCACCTGCACCCTGGCTTGCTGTCCCCTCTTCCTAGAGGAGGACTCATGGCCCACAGGCGGGTGGCTGGGCTGCCCTCAGGCGTGCACAGAAGTGACTGGACAGTGTTCCCTTGGCCAGGGACACAGCTGGAGAGGCCAACTCAGTGGGAGCCCATGCCTTCTGAGGGCAGGGGAAGACCTGGAGTCGCTGACCAGGTGGTGGCTGTCCCCAGCATGTGTGTCGCATCACCTGTGTGGCTTAAACATGCAGCTGTCTGAGCCCCCTGGACACCCTGACCTCATGGTCTGCGCAGGGCTGGGCATCCGCATTGTTGGGGTGCTGTTCTATGTTGCCATGGCGATCCCAGCTCTGCCCTGACCCTGGGTCTCCCAGAGGAGACCCATGCAGCAGCACAGGGTCCCCTGGGAGGCTCCTGGAAAGGCAGACCTGCCGGGAGGGACCGTGTACTGGGCCGGAGGGACCGTGTACTGTGCCGGGTGGGACCGTGTGCTGTGCTGGGTGGGACCGTGTATTGTGCCGGAGGGACCGTGTACTGTGCCGGGAGGGACCGTGTACTGGGCCGGAGGGACCGTGTACTGTGCCGGGTGGGACCGTGTACTGTGCCGGAGGGACCGTGTACTGTGCTGATGGGACTGTGTACTGTGCCGGGGGGGACCGTGTACTGTGCCAGTGGGACCGTGTACTGTGCCGGAGGGACCGTGTACTGTGCCGGAGGGACCGTGTACTGTGCCGGGGGGGACCGTGTACTGTGCCGGGGGGGACCGTGTACTGTGCCGGTGGGACCGTGTACTGTGCCGGGTGGGACCGTGTGCTGTGCTGGGTGGGACCGTGTACTGTGCTGATGGGACCGTGTACTGTGCCGGAGGGACTGTGTACTGTGCCAGGTGGGACCGTGTACTGTGCCGGTGGGACCGTGTACTGTGCCGGTGGGACCGTGTGCTGTGCTGGGTGGGACCGTGTACTGTGCCGGGTGGGACCGTGTACTGTGCTAGGAGGGACCGTGTACTGTGCCGGGTGGGACCGTGTACTGTGCCGGGGGGGACCGTGTACTGTGCCGGGTGGGACCGTGTGCTGTGCTGGGTGGGACCGTGTACTGTGCCGGGTGGGACCGTGTACTGTGCCAGGAGGGACCGTGTACTGTGCCGGGGGGGACCGTGTACTGTGCCGGGGGGGACCGTGTACTGTGCCAGTGGGACCGTGTACTGTGCCGGGGGGGACCGTGTACTGTGCCGGGTGGGACCGTGTACTGTGCCGGAGGGACCGTGTACTGTGCCGGTGGGACCGTGTACTGTGCCGGAGGGACCGTGTACTGTGCCGGGGGGACCGTGTACTGTGCTGATGGGACCGTGTACTGTGCTGATGGGACTGTGTACTGTGCCAGGTGGGACTGTGTACTGTGACAGGTGGGACCGTGTACTGTGCCGGTAGGACCGTGTACTGTGCCGATGGGACCGTGTACTGTGCCGATGGGACCATGTACTGTGCCAGGAGGGACCATGTACTGTGCCAGGAAGGACCATGTACTGTGCCGGTGGGACCGTGTACTGTGCCAGGAGGGACCGTGTACTGTGCCAGGAGGGACCGTGTACTGTGCCGGGTGGGACCATGTACTGTGCCGGGTGGGACCGTGTACTGTGCCGGGTGGGACCGTGTACTGTGACAGGTGGGACCGTGTACTGTGCCGATGGGACCATGTACTATGCCAGGAGGGACCATATACTGTGCCGGTGGTACTGTGTACTGTGCCAGTGGGACTGTGTACTGTGCCGGTGGGACCGTGTGCTGTGCCAGTACCCAGGGAATCTGTGCAGGTGGCAGCTGGGGCCTGCAGCCAGATTTTAGGTCCCTGCTGACCAGGACCCAGAGGCGTCCCCCTCCTGGCTCACCGCATGTCGGGCTTAAAGGAGGTCACCGGCTGGGGGCTCTCACAGGCGTCTCCTGACGCCCCTGCCCCACGTACACGTCCCTCTCCCTGGGCTCTGGCTTGCCGTGGCCGAGCGCTTGGAGCCTACGTTCTGGGTCCTCTGCTCCAAGCCTGCTCCGCTCACTGGCTGTGCCGTCCTGGGCAAGGCTCTTAACCAGTTTCTGTTTCAACTCAGTTTGCTCAGCTGTGAAGTGGGATGATGCTGCTGGTCCTGGTCACCCGGTGCCATGAGGGACTCGGAGGGAGGGTTCCTGCACGCTTCGTGGAGCAGGTGCCCCGCTGGTGCTGCCATTGTACACGGACACGCCCCTCCGGGCCTGTCCTGCCCATGTCAGTGGCTGAGGTCATGGCGAAGGCCCCGTCGTCTTCCTGAGGCTCTGCTGCTTGGGCCAGCCCGGAGCCTGACCCCTCCGGGGACAGAAAGCCTGGTCCCAATTACACCGTGCCGTGTGCAGACCTCATCCGAACTTCCTTGCTTCTAATTTGGGAACAGAATTTGGACCTTTCCAAGTTTCAGTTTTGTCCAGAGCTGGCAGGACGAGCTTCCTGGTTCAAAGGAAAAATAGCTCAATTAGGCTTTTGGGGCTGCAAATGACTCCAACTGGAGAGCATCTTGATGAATTACGTGTGAGTGAGTCAGGAACACATGGGCTGGATTTCCTTTCCCTGAGAGCTGGCAGAGGAAGGGGAGCTCCACTCAGTGGGCCCCCCGACTCCCCGAAATCTGGAGGAGCCGGGCGCTTTTGTTCAGGTGGGGAGGGCACAGACTTGGGAGTTGGGCGGCCACTCTGCCCCTGGCTAGCTGGGTGGTAGCAGGCAGGCAGCTGTGGCCTCTCGGAGGCCATTCTGTAAGGGCATGCTGGGTCAGGACACCCACTTCCTGGGGCCACGGGGCTGGGTGTCCGTGATGCCCGGCATGGACAGTCCTGCCGGGACCAATCAGTGAGAGCTAAATCAATAACCATGACCTCTCCTTCGCAGAGAGTGCGTGAGTGCCCTGTGGCTGCTGTGTCCACTCGTGAGGCAGCCAAGGCCCAGGCCGGAGGCGGCCATCGGTCCTTCCTCGGCTCTGCTTGACTTCGGTCTGGGCTCTGTCTGCCTCCCCTCCTGCTTTCTGTAGCCCAGAGATTCTGGCATCTAAACCCAGGAGGGTCGGGTGGTCCTGTAAAGCCCCCCGTCCATCCGCCCAGCCTGAGCGCCCTCCCCGTCCTCATAGCCGCTCCTCCCAAGGCCCAGGGGGGTGCCAGGAGGACACCGTGGAGCCTGGGCCTGCCGGCCTGGGAGGCAGCCTCACTTGGAAGTTTCTCGCGCTCCTCTCTGCGTCGTGTGCTGTGGACGTGGGTCGCAAGGAGGCTTGTGAGATTCCCTTCTCCCTGAGTGGGTCTGCAGCGGTGGCAGCTGTTACGACCCTCCTGGAAGTGCGGCTGAACGCCATCTCCTGCTGCATCCCACCCGTCCCCCTCGGGGGGCCCCAGGGAGACCACCCACGACGGGCCGGCCTTCCCTCATTGGATTGTAGTTTCAGGATGTAAGTTTGCAATTTCACCACAATTTAAAAAAAAACCGCCCCGAATGAAACGGGGCTGCTCTCTTGAGCCCAGACCTGCGGCGCGCCCTTCCGGGACGAGGCAGGGCCACCACCACCTAACGTCCCCAGGATCTGAGCGGCTTCAGCTCAAGGAGGTCACAGGAAGAGTTTCGCAAGAACACGCACAGCCCCATCCGAAGCCACGTTCCAAATGAGTTAGATCAGAGAGAGGCACTGCTAAGCCGCTGCTTCTCATAAATACCGCTAACTTACCCAGCGGGCACTGCGGAGGGCGGGCACCGAGAGGACACAGAGGCACACGGCGCCGTGCCCGGGGACGCCCCAGCCGGGACCCCAGACCCACGGCCACATCCCCTGTGTCACCCGCCGTGTGTGGCCTCCACACGTGGGTGTTCAGTTTATTTTCTTTCTGATTAGAATTTGTAAGTCCAATTCTACAATACACATGCGACATGTGTGCAGGCACACACACACACACACATGCACACACACAGGCACGCGCTCCCTGTGTGTCCCCTCCCCTCTCTGTCAGCTCTGTTCCTTTCTCACACCTGTGGGAGCTGTCGCCGGACGTTTGGTCAGCAGTGATACTCAGGTGGGAGACCCGGCCAAGGAGACCTCACAGGGGACTGACCCTGGCCAATTTCTGCTGTGCCTTCTGTCTCTGGGATACCTTCTCTCTCTTTTCTTAGCTTCTCTTCTGCCTTCAGGCAGTAGTATTTTTTTCCCAGGGGATGTTATTTTCCTGTCCACCTGCCTCTGTGAGAGGGCTGGGAGAGAGGACTGAGGCTGGGAGTCTAACCCTGAAAGCCATGTTTTAGGATAAAATGGTACTGTGGGAAGAGCAGCCGCGGCAGAGCTGCGTGTACCCACAGAAGGCCTCAGCAGCCCGCCGTACTGATGAGGAAGACACACCCCAGCCCTGAGGGGACTGCTGCAGGCCTGCCTGGTGCAGCCACACGCCGGGGACAGTGGCTGTGCTGTGCGCCCTGTTGGCCAGGGCCAGTGCGTGTGCTGGGGCAGGTGCCAGGCTGGGTGAAGGGAGAGCCCGGCCAGCCCTTTGGAAAGACCTTGGGAGTTGCTGTGGAAACTGGCAACGCATTGACGCCTGGACTCAGCGTTCCCACTTTGGGGAATCGGCCCCAGGGGCACTCTCTCAGAGCACCCGCGGGCTCACAGCCTTGTTCTCAGTAGCAAAAGTCTGGGGACAAACTTGCTGGTTCTTAGGGGCTCTCCGCCCATAGAAAATGACGCTGCCGCAGTCAGTGGCAGGTCCCATGCACAGTCCTGGGCCCTGGGGTTGAGGGCCGGATGGCAGAGCATGCGTGCCACCCGCCGGCGAGGAGCTGCGCTGCCTGGGCCTTGCTCCCTCACCTGTGCCCTGTGTGGTTGTTGGAGGCTTCACAGATCAACACACTCAGCCGGAATGCAGCCAGTGCTACGCGGCCAGCAGCTGTCGTCATCACCATCCTCACTGCCATGGACCACACGCGTGTGTGCCGAGACGGGCGTGGGCTATCCTGGAAGGATCCCCAGCGCCCCAGGTCCCGGGGAGAGCAGGTGCCAGGGCTTCCGGAAGAGAAAGGGCCAGGACACGGAGAAGGGGGAGACCTCAAACTTGCAGCTGTTTGCGTCTGTTGATTTTCTGACAAGTGTCTGCATTCTCTAATTTTGAAATATTTTTAATAAAGATTTGTAGCCAGAAGGAAAAGTTGAAAAATTGCTTAGCAAGCATGCATCTCATTTCTGAGACTCAGGGAGGCTCTGCATGGTGAGCACACGGCTGTGCCTCCCTGCCCCCGTCCTGCCGTCTGTCCATCACTGCCTCTCAGGCTCTGAGGCACGGCTGTCAGTGCAGTCCCCCTAAGCTCTTTCGGGGGTCATGGCCAGAGGTCAGGGCCTGTGTAAGGGTTCCCTACCAGCTAACATGCATTTGGAATCAACACACGGATCAGAACTGTGTTGTTTGATGATTTTTGCCAGGCATCATCCATTTATAAAATACACGATCAACAGGTAAAATGTGGATACCAGAGAGAGAAGAAGAGACAGAGAGAAACTGAGACGAACCAAGAGGGGAAAATCCATCAGGACTGGATGTGATGGCTCAGCCAGTGGAGGGGGCGTCACAGAGGATCGTGACTCTCCCAGGGTCCTTGATCGTGCGCTGTGTCTACCCCAGACAGCAGACCTTCCTTTTCAGCTCCACGGCCTGAGTCTCAGGCAGGAAGCATCTCTGGGGATGTCGGAGCTGCTGGCTGATGGGGCTCCAGGCCCGGGCCTCAGCCTAGCCTCGGGGTCCTCTTGGACCCGTCACGTGTCCTGCCTGGGCCTCGGCGTCCCCTCTGGGAGGAGAGCTGCCTCCTGTCTCTTGGGTGTGTGGGGAGGTGGGGGCGGGGTCCTGAGCTAAAACACACAACGTGCCCAGGGCCCCTTGACCCTGAAGCGTCTCCTTCAACATTGTCTCTCGCTGCAGGTCGCTTGTCCCCGTCTTGGCCGGTTCCCAAACGGTCGAATCAGGAAGAGCTGAGCAAGGCAGAGCGAGGAGGTCTGCCCTCTCCCCCAGCTGCCCTGCCTGCCCACGCGCCACAAAACCCCGGGGATGGGAATCGCCGCAGCCGCGTGCTCGCCCTGCTTTGATTACTACGTGATTGCAGCATCCACTCTGGGGCTAAAAAATTGAAAGAAAACACAAATTCTTGAGTCATTTCCAGACACTGAATCTGACACCGCCGTTCCTCTCCGAGTTTTGGCAAAACCCAGAAAATGAGTGACCAGGAAGGGTAAACAAGTTTAGGTAAACACTCGGCGTGCGGAGTCGTGGCTCAGGACATCAGTGAGCATTTAGCTGCAGTCAGCACGGCTTTAATGTCATTAAGAATGTAACTTCTTAGGAAAACTAAGAGGGTCTGTTTTTAGCCCAGACATGCAATTAAGGGAATTAGTAACGTGATACACGGCCCCAGGAACTCCGATAGGGCAAGAAGTCCCGTGCAGCCTGGTGCAGAGACGCCCGCAGCCCACGCCGGGGTCCAGCCAGCTGCCGTCTGAGGGCCGCGGGAGGAGGAAGAGAGGAGGAGGAGGAGGAGGAGAGGAGGAGGAAACCGTGGGGCTGCGCTGCGCCGTGAGAGAGGATTTGCTGTCGTGTGCAGATGTTAAATGCTCAGAGGACGGTCTACCCCGGGCATGAGGCTGCTCGCCTGTGTGGAACGCGATGGCTCACGAGGGCGGCCAGTGGCAACTGGGGGAAGGGTCGTTTCCGTTCCTTTTAGGGACTTTCCACAGAGAATCGCATTTTGGGAGGCTTCGGGGTTCAGTCACAGCTTCTGGGGGCTTGGGACGCTCGACGTGAGGGCTCCTGTGGGCTCGGCTTGCGGTGGGGACCGTCCCTGAGCGTTGTGACGGCCACAGCCGCCTGCAGACACTGCGGAAGCACGCTGAGTGACAAGCCCTGCTCTCCACCGGTCCTCTTACTTGGCAGATGGGGAAACCCAGGTCCAGGGAGGGCCCGCCAGCACGACGTGGGCACAGGCAGCCGCAGTGGTGGTCGTGGTAGCGCTGGGGTTATCTGTGTTGCTGTTGATGCTCATGTTTTCTCAGGACGGTGATGGTGTGGATGCTGCTGTGTGTGGTGGCCCTGGTACGTTGATGCTGTCACCGGTACTGGTGTGACAGTGTCACTGGTGTTGCTCTCAACTCTAGTGGTGCTGTAGTATCGAGGCCGTGTGTTACTGCCAGTGGTACTGGGGTTTTTGCTGGTGTTATCGGCGTTGTTGTGTTGGTGGTTTTCAGGATGGCGATGCTGTTGATGCTTGTGGCGGGGAGAGTACTGCTGGTGGTGCTGTGGTTTTGATGGTGCTGTTGTTACTGGTGGTGGTGGTGGTGGTAAGATTGTGGTTGGTGCTGATGGCGGTGGTGGGTAGAAGTGGGGGAGGGGGGTGGAGACCCGATTCCAGGGCCCAATTGCACTTGAGGGTAGCTTAGTCGCGAGCCTGGCCAAGAGCCTGAACACCACAGTGCCTTCCCCCATTCCCACTGCCCACCTTAGCTTTCCCCTGCGTCTCCCGGCCCTCCGGTCCCTCAAGTCCCTGGTTGGATGGAGCTGTCTCACAGCTGCTCATCACCTCTCTTCCCTTAGCCCATTCGTGTCAGCCAGGGAACCTCAGCTGGTTCAGACCGGTGAGAGGTGGCCCTGACAAAGTCCGCCAAGTTCTCTGTGCATCTTGGTCCCCTCCCCTGTGCAGGCGGTGGCAAAGAGAAACCCTGCGCTCTGAGCAAAGCCGACCAACCCAGCTCCCTGTGGCCCCAGCCTCCAGCACCAGCATGACGCTGAGCGCATGGGCGGTGCCTGATGAAGAGGAGGCCGAGTGCCTGGGTCTGTTCTCCTAACGGACGGCTCTGCTCCTTTACAGCGGGGATAAAATAGTATGCAATAGTGTACAGTGGGTAATAGTGGGGTTGTGTGTGGGCAGAACAAAAGGAAGAAAAGATGAAGCCATTCATCCACCCACCCACCCATCTACCCATTCACTCACCTATCTAGTCATCCATCCAATCACCCAGCCACCCGCCTGTTCACCAACCTACCCACACTCACCCACCTGCCCAGCCACCCACCTGTTCATCCACCTACCCACACACTCACCCACCTGCCCAGCCACCCGCCTGTTCACCAACCTACCCACACTCACCCACCTGCCCACCCACCCTCCTGTTCACCAACCTACCCACACTCACCCACCTGCCCACCCACCCTCCTGTTCACCTACCCACACACTCACCCACCTGCCCAGCCATCCGCCTGTTCAGCTACCTACCCACACACTCACCCACCTGCCCAGCCACCCGCCTGTTCACCCACCTACCCACACAATCACTCACCTGCCCACCCACCTGTTCATCCACCTACCCACATACTCACCCACCTGCCCAGCCACCCACCTGTTCATCCACCTACCCACATACTCACCCACCTGCCCAGCCACCCGCCTGTTCACCCACCTACCCACACACTCACCCACCTGCCCAGCCACCCACCTGTTCATCCACCTACCCACATACTCACCCACCTGCCCAGCCACCCGCCTGTTCACCCACCTACCCACACACTCACCCACCTGCCCAGCCACCCGCCTATTCACCCACCTGCCCACACACACCCACCTGCCCAGCGACCTGCCTATTCACCCACCTGCCCAGCACCCACCTGTTCACCCACCTGCCCACACACTCACCCACCTGCCCACCCACCCGCCTGTTCACTTACCTACCCACACACTCACCCACCTGCCTAGCACCCACCTGTTCATCCACCTACCCACATACTCACCCACCTGCCCACCCACCCGCCTGTTCACCCACCTACCCACACACTCACCCACCTGCCCAGCACCCACCTGTTCACCTACCCACACACTCACCCACCTGCCCAGCCACCCGCCTGTTCACCTACCCACACACTCACCCACCTGCCCAGCCACCCGCCTGTTCACCTACCTACCCACATACTCACCCACCTGCCCAGCCACCCGCCTGTTCACCCACCTACCCACACACTCACCCACCTGCCCAGCCATCCGCCTGTTCAGCTACCTACCCACACACTCACCCACCTGCCCAGCCACCCGCCTGTTCACCTACCCACACACTCACCCACCTGCCCACCCACCCGCCTGTTCACCTACCCACACACTCACCCACCTGCCCAGCACCCACCTGTTCACCTACCCACACACTCACCCACCTGCCCACCCACCCACCTGTTCACCTACCCACACACTCACCTACCTACCCAGCCACCCGCCTGTTCACCTACTTACCCACACACTCGCCCACCTGCCCAGCCACCTGCCTGTTCACCCATCCACCCACATATGCATCCTTGAAATCATATTCCTTCCTGATTGGTCTTGGCTTCAAGGACTGAAGTATCAGCACCTGCTTGCTTTCCTTTTTTTTTTTTCCCCCGCTGTTTGCATTAAGAATGCTTTACTTACTTTAATGGAAACAGTGTTCCCAATACGATGGAAATGTTTTTACTGTATCTACAGCACTTCAGTCTCTCCCTAGTAAGTGCTGTGTTTCTGTGAGGAGAGCCATCCAGGAATGTCAGGATGGAGCCGTGCGTTCTTGGAGCAGCTGGGGCGTGGAGACTCCAGCTCGCACTGGACAGTCATAGACAAGAGCTTCCTGGTCATCACCCACTGACACAGCTTTTGAGCCATTTCCCAGACCTGATCCTGGTGATCAAAGGAGGTGTGGACACAAGTCCTCATCCCAGCATCCCAGGCTTCTACACTCTGGTCAGACGAGCTGGAAACACAGTGTGGGCGGTTGGGACATTCAGCCCCCAGGAGGTGTGTCCACTCAGCGTGCTGGCCATGGTGGGGTGTGGTCTTCCAGCGTGTGCAGTAGTGTTCCAGTTGCAATGTCAGATACATGGATGGTGCCTTCTACGGCTCTGCTGGCTGGGTGCTTCCCACTGGGACCGAATGCAATGCTGAGCTTGAGTTTTCCTCTTGTCTCCAAGAAACATTCTTTTTTCCCACTTTCCACACCAGCAATGTTCACTTTCCCTACTTGAGTTCCTGTGGCCAGATGCTGGGAATAGGGAGAAGAGGCCAAAGTCCAGGCATCCACAGGTCCTGCAGCTGTAGACTTTATCTGTTTGCCATTTTGTCCATCCCATAGATAGATGTGCACATCGCAAGAAGTGGACGCAGCAATGGGCAGGGTGTGGCTGATGTCCCTCCAGACTCCGCTGCAGGTCAGGCTGCTCATCACACCATTTCCAGTCCTTCCCCAGGTCATCCAGGGAGCCGGGCACCCCCGTCGTAGTGTTTACATCTTGTTTGTCCTCCAGGCAACTGACCAAACAGAATCGTCGTGGGCTGGTTGGTCATTTCCATAAGCAGGGATGAAGGGCTAAAGGCCGACAGCTCACCGCACTGCTGGGCTGCACGACTCAGCACCTGCTTTCTTAGGAACCAGCCTGGCTTGTGTGGCGCGTGGGTGAATGATTTTTTGAACGGATGTGTGGATAGGTTAAGCCACGAATGGCGCTGAGCGGGACTCGTTCCAGGAAGCCCAGCTCCCTCTGTGGCTCTATCTGGGATGCTTGGGCAGCTACAGTGCTTGTTGGATGCCCCAAGCAGAGTGCCAGCCCTGGGACAGGCAGGAAGAGAGACCTTCCCCAGACTGCTGGTGTGGGTCAGCAGCCGGGCATGTGCGCTTTCCACACCTCCAGGGCCCTTCCCCGAGACCCACCCCCAAGGAGACCCTGTCCACATAGCATTGCTCCCTTCTCAGCTCAGGCGGCTGTCGGCAACCCACGTCCAGGTGTCCAGGGAATTGGGGCTCTCTCCCTGGCAATCCCGTGCCTCTCTCTGCTGAGCTCAGAAGCCCCAGCCTGAGACCTTGTCCTGGGCACAGCTGCGCTGGGCACCGTGGGGAAAGTGGGGAGGGGGAGGAGGAAGTCCTGCTGACTCATTGCCCCTCCCCCATAGATCTGTGAGCAGGCTGAGCACAGTGAAGGGGAAGCCTGATTTATGCAAGTGCATGGTGGTTGGCGTCCAGCCGCTGCCTGGCGCGGACAGGTCAACCTGAGAAGGGCGTGAGCAGGACTAGCTCTGTGCATGGCTCCTCCCTGGCCGCGCCCTGTCCCCAAGGTGTGGGAGGGGTAGAAAAGACAAGGGCCCCACCAGGACCCCTGAGCCTGATGTCAGGGGCTCTGTGTCACAGGGGCTCTGTCGCAGCTTGTCCATCGCTCCTCGTAGCAGCTTAGCGCAGACTGCATGTACTCAGCCCTCTCATCTCTCGGCTGCAGGGCAGAGAGTCCCAGGATCCGGGGAGAGGGCTTGGGACCACCCGGAAACCGTCTGACTCGCTTTGGTGCAGCACCCTGTTAGTGTTTTCTCCTGGTTGGCTCACACGCTCCTTCCAAACTCGGTGGGGTGGGCAGGCACCGTCCCTGTCCCGTTCTGTCCCTGAGGTTGCTGGGGCTCAGCGGGATTCCAACCACTTGACCAGTCAGCCGGCAGGGCCAGGACTCGGCCGCAATCTCACCCGTGTGCCTCAGAGCCTTTGGAGGGGGTCCGTACCGGTGTGGCTAGGGCTCAGGCATGCTGTGGCTTCCCTGCATGGGGGAAGGGCACGCCTGGACAGACCCCCTTCCCCCCTGCCATGGGCCGGCTCCCAGCAAGCAGGCGCCACTCCGCGGGTCAACTGTGTGTTCGAGGGAGTGCCCCGAAGGCTGACTGTGAAAACTTTCCTTCTCAGTGAGGTGACGGGAGGGCAGGGAAGACAACTCTGGGGTCTGCTGTCTGCTCACGGAGTGTGGGCTCTGGTCTCCAGCCCTCGGAGAGCAGCCTCCGGCATGTGCAGCCCAGGGCAGAGCTGCGACCCCCACACGGCGCGGCAGGGAGAGCAGCCTGGCTCCCAGCAGTGAGACCCAGCCCCTGAGGCTGGAAGGCTCGGAGGGCCGGGCGGGAGGCCGGGAAGCCCAGGCCGCCTCGCTGCTGCCTCTGCCTCTGCCTCTGCTTTCATTTCCCCAACGTCAACCCTGCCGAGGACGATCCCTGCAAATCCCGTTTTATGGAATCTTGTTCGCCTTGTTTCTTAGCAGAGACCAATTTTGGGTGAATAACTTGCGACCACAGAAACACGACACCAAAGCTGCAGCGCTGGGTGGCAAATTTCTCCGTTACCACAAATATCCTTTCTCCTCGAGGACCAGATTGGAAGCATTTGGGATTGTTTGTGCCTCCCGTCCTCAATCAGGAGGGGGAGGGGCTGCCGCGGTAGCCGCCACACGCCCCTCGCTCCCCCGGCGGCTGCCTGCACCAGACACACTTTCCCCTCCACAGGGCTTTTGCTGAAGCACCATGAGGTCCCACAGGCCCCTTCCGTGGCCGAGCTGAGCTCCCAGCGTCTGTGACATCCTGGGAGCAGCGTTAGCTGTACCTTGCAAACACAGAACAGGGACTTCAAGTGTGGTTCTTGGGTGCTGGTTTTGATCCACGTGGGAGGAAAAGGGGTCCAAGAGTCGGGGGCACATTGCCCAGCTCCTGCTGGTGAGGGTCGGGCAGGGCAGACCCTCCCCCGGGGGCGGCCCGCTGGGCGCCTGCCGGGCCGCCTGCCCCTCCCAGGCTTCCTCTCTTGCCTCCTGGGCCCCCTATCTCCAGCTGGGAGCTTCCTAATCCCAGGCCACTCCCCGCTCAGGCAAATATTTCCCCAATAACCAAGGGAGCAACACAGCTAATCCGTGGACCCATCTTATTATTGCTGCAGATATTTCTTTTTTATTGGACTGACAGGAGCTAAGCCAGGACAGCGGGAGAGCCCCAGCCGGCAAGGGGAAGCGCATCCGTCCCAACCCCGCGGGAATCCCAGGCATGTGGCTGGCGTCTCCCAACTGTGTGCTGAAGACGCTGGCCAGGGCTCCCAACAGGCTTGTGGCCGGGCCGATTGTGATAAAGCCAGAGTCACACAGCCCCAGAGCACGTGGGACTGCCCAGCCGTGTCTGGGCTGGGGATGATGTCCTTCTGGAATGTTCCCTGCAGGCCGATGTCCCCCACTGCCTCTCCTGCAGGCTCTGAGGGTCTGGAGCTTTGGGGGGTGGTGCGTGGTCCCTCCCTGCTGCCGTGTGCTGGTCCGTGGCACAAACGTGCCCAGGCTGTGTCTGTCGGTTCTCCCGCCAGCGGCTGTGGGAGGTCCCCGGCGGGGGGCCGTGTGGACGGTGTGTTGGCACATTCTCAGCCGCACACATGTCGGCCTTCCTGTTGCGTGTGTCCCTGGGAGCGGAATTGCTGGGTCACCCAGCAGCCGTGATGTCCGGCTGGAGCAGATCCCACCGAGCCTTTCCCAAAGGGAAGTTCTGCTCACATCCTTGCCAGAGTTTAATTTTAGCCACGCTGCGGGTGAAGGTATAATACACATTTTTTAAAAAGATTTATTTTATTTATTTGAAAAGCAGAGTCAGAGAGACAGAGACAGAGAAATCTTCCATATGCTAGTTTACTCCTGAAATGGCTGCAACCACCAAGCCTGGGCCAGGCCGAAGCCAGGAGCCAGGAGCTGCTTCTGGGTCTCCTTCGTGGGTGCAGGGGCAGGGACTTGGGCCATCTTCTGCTTTCCCAGGCACATTAGTGGGGAGCTGGCCGGGGAGTGGAGCAGCGGGGACGGGAGCCAGCGCCCACACGGGATGCTGTGCCACAGTGCCTGCCCAGAAGGCGTCTTTCATGGTCACTTCCTTCCCCAACCCCAGGACACACGTACAGAGCTAGAGGCTGGACTGAGGTGGACACTGCTGTCCCAGGGCCACGCTAAGGTGACCTGAGAGCCACAATCCTAATGGGGGGTGTCTGGGGAGGGCGTGGGCCCCAGACCTGCCTGCCTCCTCCTTTGCCTCCCACACAGCTTGCATGGCCTCTCCAGGACAGTCCCTGGCAAGTCCACGCCACAGGCTCCTGCGAGAGGCCACTTGGAGCCTCTGCAGTCTGATTGGCTGAGGCTGGGGGTGGGCGGTCACATTGTGCGCATGCACTTCTCTGTAACAACTGATCCGGGATTGGAAGGGTCCCACGTCGTCCCTTGAACCTGAGCTCCTGGAACGAGGGGAAGCTTATTGGACACTCTGGGGGCCACAGGCTGTCCTGTCCTGAAGTTTTGTCCAATGCACCCTCACAGGTGATACCACCAGCCTCGGCCTCTCCTGGGTTGCCCTTGGCATCCTGACCTATAGAAATCCCCCCCAGACCACTCCCATCGGGGGGGAGGTGAGACAGGGGGCCCCTGCCCTGCTGCTCCCAGCCCCCGCTCCTGCAGCCTTGGCATGGAGGGCTACTCGTCTTCCCCACCCCTGGCCAGATGACAAGAAAAAAGTCTCCTTGGGCCAAAGTGGAGCCTCAGCCCCGACAAGCCCCGAGCCACGCTTCAGCAGGGGCCGCGTCTGCCTCCCTGTTGCCCTGCCCAGGCCTCAGCTCGTGCACGTGACCAGCCCTGTGACGTAGTGGATCAGCTGCTGCTGCAGTGCCAGGATCCCATGTGGGCGTTGGTTCAAGTCCATCTGTTTGCAGGATGTCCCAGCAGACCCCAAATGCCACTCAAAAGACGGTCCTGCTGCTCTGCCTGTGCACAGGGTGGGGGAGGGGTGGGAGGCGAGGGCCCCAGGTGTGTGCCTCCGTCCAGGACGCCCACGCCTGTCTGCTGCTCCCCGCGTGTAAACATGGGAGTGTACCACCGAGTGAAGGAACGCCAGGACCCAGGTGTGACCTGGGCTGTTGCGTCCTAGCTGTGCGTCACAGGTGGTGGGCACAGGAGGGTTGGGCCCCGCTCTACTTCTCCTGTGTGGGCAGCAAGAGCAAACGTCCCTACGCACCCCCCCCCCCCCGCAGTGTGGAGCTCATCGCTGAGCAAGGCCGTAGGGGCTGCCCCGCCTCCGTCTGCTTGCGGGCAGGAGATGTGGGACGACAACGGGGAGTTACAGTGACAGGCATTTCTTGACAAAATGCAGACACATTTCTCATTGCATCGACGCCACTAGAAATCCAGATGAAAGGCATGAAAATTAGGTCACAGGTGTGTTTTCTGCCTGGTCCGGCTCGTGAAATCCTGCCGTGGAAGCTGTGGGAGTCTCAGCTGTGTGCCCCCCCCACCCCCGCCTGTGCGTGGTCCCTGGGCAGCGGGGTCCCTCCCAGCGGGCGGGAGTTGGGCTGGCTGGGGAGGCCTCCCGTCTGCTGGACAGAGCTTTCCTCTCGGCTGTGGCCTGGGCTTTCTCTCCAGAAGGCAGTGCTGTGACTTCTGCTAAGGGCCGCTGGACAGTTTTGCTGCTGTGGGGGTGGGGGGTGAAAGCGTCCTCTGTGGCCAGTGGCTGCCCCCATCCCCGTCTCATTTTGTCGTCCGCTTCAGTGGCCCGAAGACACAGAGCTGTGTATTCTGTATCTTCTAGTCTAAGAAACCGGTTCCCCTCTTGCCAGAATAAAGGGTGTTTCGTTCATCAGAGCCTGTACGAGGATAGGTTAGAATTGGTCGTTAAACTCGGCTGCCAGGTTCGATCTGCTACACAAATCCTCATGCTGTGTCTGAGCCTGCACCAAGGCAGTTCTGCTGTGCCTCCCGCCTGGGCCGTGTTTGCAGCAAACCTGGCAGGGCCCGGAACCGCGGCCGAGCCTCGGGGCCGCCGGAGGTGACGGTGCTTCAGGGCTCGGGCATCTCGAAGGAGAGGATGCGATTCCCGGGTGACAGTTCCCTGCAGTCGTCGAGATGAGGGAAAGCCAGCTTTGCAGGGAGAGGGTACCCGAAGAGGATGGCAGACCCCTCCTGGGAAGCCTGGCGAAAACCAGAGACTGTCTGCCGCTGTGTCCTCACGGACGCGAGTGCGGGAGGCGTGTTCGGGACAAACAGACGCTCGTGTGCCGCTGGCGGGGAGAAAGGTGCCCTGGGCTTCGTCAGAACCTTCTAAGAGACACTGGGCATGGTGGTGAAAACGTGGTAGTTGGTTTGAAAACGCACACTCTTTACAGAAAAGCAAGTGGCAGCGAAGCGCAGGCGTCCTGCGGTGCCGGCCGGGTTGAGCTGTGCCCACACGAGCGCCATGGCGTCTCTGCAGACGCGGCTGAGAGAAGTTTTCTTTCCTGAAACGCTGGTTTTTGTCGCGTTCACCGGTGTCTTCGGCGTGCGTGCGCGCGCCTGCCTGCTGGGGGAAGGGTGAGGAAGTCAGACCTTGAGAGAACACCAGATGGTTCGTCCCGAATCTTTGCAGTCTCTGTTTCCTTCAAAACGTCCCCAAAAATGTTTTCTTCCCTTTTGCAGGATATAGGGTTCTCGTCAGCTTCCCCGCAAATCCCGAAACGCCTTTGTTTAAAGCAAAACAAAACAAAACTTGTGGCTTTTCTCAAGATGACAAACCAAACACGCAGAATCTAAAATCCCCCGATGTAACCCAGGCCGTAAACCTTCCTGACTCAACAGGCAGATTTTATGGAGCCCCCAGTAAAACCCCAGGGAGAGCGATAAATAAACTGCCAGCCGCTGCCGCAGACAGCTGCGTCCTGGGGACCCGGGGCCTCTGCGGCAGGGTCTGGGGTCTGCAGACACGTGCTGGGTGCACGGGAGCTCAGGCTGCCTGGAGGTGTGGCCCTGAGTCTCCCTGCAGCGTGGCCACCTGGAGCAGGTGCACTGATAGCTGCGTCAAACAAGGAAGAAGAGAGCCACGCGGCCGCTCACGGAAGTGGCGACTGAGCACAGACAGGATGGGGAGAGCGAGGCAAAGGCGGGCGGAAGGGGGTGCTGGGGAGGAACTACCTCAACAAGCTTCCGTCCCCATCTCCCGACCTCAGGGAGATCCCGCAGGGAACAGCACGTCCCTGGGGTCTTCCCCCAGCGCGTTGGACAGGTCACTTCACTCACCACCTACGATTCCGCTTCCCCTTCGGCAGCCAGAACGGAGGCGCAGCCTGGCTGCGGCACTGAGGTGGGACCTGGGATGTGTCTCAGTGCGAGAGGAAATGGGCGTCGTCCTCCTCTGGGTCGTGGCCGCAGCCGGACGCCTCCTGGCACCCGCTCGTCGCTGGGGAGCTGCCTTCTTCCCTCCAGCAGGAAGGGGCTTCCTTCTGGAAGCGTCCCGACATTGTTCTTGGTATTCCAGAAATTCCGTGGCTGGCAGATGGCGTGTCCAGGAGGCAGCAGGCCCCGAGCACAGGCCGCGTGTCTGTCTTCACCCAGCGTGGACACTCTCTCAGGCTCACATCTGGGCAGAGCTCCCACGCTCAGACGGGCACGCACACTCCCTCACTTGCACACCTGCACATGCTCTCACACGTGCACGCTCCTCTACGCAGAGGCAAGCCTGCGGGCAGCTGAGCTCGGCCGTGGCACACGCGTGCGGGAGACAGCATTGCCTGCAAAAGAGCCTCCTCCCCTGCTCTCCCTCCTTCCTCCTCGGCCGCCTGGCCCCGTCACAGCCCAGGACTCGGCCCCCAGAGAGCAGACCTGACACTGGCTCATAGCAGAGGCCTCACTTCTCCAGGGCTTTCCTGGACAAGGCCTCTGGGTACTACCAGGCGTCCAGGCCCAGGTGGTGGAGGACCTTGAGGTTTCCTGCCCCCTCCTTGTCCACCATCCCACTGCCCAAGTTCAGCCCTGGGTTTCAGGCCCCCTCCACAAACCAGGTTAAAAGCCAGGTGATGCACAGTATTTCATCGCCATCGGCATGCAGGAAGCTCAGATGGGCTACAGCTGGCCGCTGGTGTCAGCCGGCTCTATGCGGTTAGAACGTGGTGGTGCGGTTAGAACAGGCAACCGGCTGCCTCTGCGGAGCTGGGGACCCCGCGGCAGAGACGTCCTGCCCAGCAGAGCAGCGTCCCGCCTACCCTCCCCACGCTCCTGTGCACCTGGGCTGCTGCCTCCACTGACCACTCAGAAATCGAACCCACATCCAACAAAGGTGAATCGTGCACCAGTCAGATGCGGGGTCCATGTCAACACCACGAGGAAGAAGTGGGGACAGGACAGGGGCCCGCCATCGAGTGGCCTTTCTCCAGTTGGCCGGTGCAGGAGTCACATTGCCATGGCAACTGCCATTTCATGTCATTGTCACTAAACCCCTGGGGCTGAGGGTGACATGCTGAGCACTGAAAACCCAGCTGGAGTGGGAAGGCCCGGAGAGGGGGAGGTGGTTGCGGGACCCCATCCAAGCCCCTCCGGTGCCTGCTGCTGGCCGCGTTAGAGGATGGAGACCCTGAGGCTGGGCGCCTTCAGCGGCTTCCTCCCTGCTGGCCCCATGGCTAGCGCTGGCTGCTGCGTGTCTGGGGGCTGAGGGCTCTGGGGCGAGCAGAGAGAGAGGGGCCTGTGGCTGCAGGACAGGGCAGTTCCTGAACGCAGCAGAGCCCCTGATGGAAGAGCCCGGCTGAGCCCGGCCAGGCCCTCTGTGCAGTGCTCTCTTCCCTGCACCCAGCGCCCGGGCCCAGGTTGGCACAGGACAGGTGTTCGAGCTCAGTGACAGTGAAAACGACACCACCACCATGGGTGAGGGCCTGGCTCTGCGGGCGCTGTTTGCTGGACCGAGTCTCACTTCTCCCCAGCATTTGGGATGAGGGGCCTCCCTCTGTGTCCCCACCCCGAGTGTCCACGTGCTGCTGCACAGCCCCCCACCACCACTTGGGAGAGGTCACTGGTCAGAGGACTGGATCCTGTGGGCGCTCAGAGGAAGGGGGCCTGATGCAGATGTGGTGGTCAGGGGAGGCTTCCTGGAGGTGGTGACACCAGAGTAGATTCTTGACGGAGTCACAGGGACCCCCTCCCAGACCAGGCAGGTGGGTCCAGCTACAAGGGACAGGTGTGCAAAAGGGCACAGGTGGGAGCCACTGGGATCCTCTTGAGAGCTCCCAGCTCCCCAGGCTACTGCCCGCACAAGTAGCAGGAGGCTGCAGGGTGGGGTGAGGAGCAGGGCTGGGCATGAGAGGGGACCCAGTCCTGGGGGCAGTGCCGCTGAGGGGTTAACCAGGGGTGTGTGGGGGCCACCCTGGCCGCCTGGCCCTGGAAGGTGGCATGGCAGAGAGCAGGGCTGGGGATGGAGAGCAGCCGGGAAGCCGAGGCAGTAAGGGTCGGAGGCAGGCACACCGTGGAGGAGCTGCGGGTGTGTCCTTCCCTCTGCCCTGGGGTGAGCTACCGCAGGCCACCCACGGTCCCCTGCTCTCTGCCTCACCAAACTCAGCCAGCAGGAACTCGGGGGAGCAGAGGAGGGGAGACAGTGGTTGGGCACTTGGGGTTTCTCTTCTCTCCCTCCTGGGAGGTCTGCCTGTGGGGTCACCCAGGCCCGCGTGTCCCTCCCTCCAGCAAAGACTGCCTCCGTCGCTGTGGTCCCTGCTCTGGCACTGTCTCCCTCGGAGTCCTGCCAGTCCATCTCTCCCTGGACCCAGGGTGGGGACAGCCCCAAGGCTGCCCAGCCCTCAGTTTCCTTGGTCAGCAGAGCCCCCCAGAGTCTCCTGCTGTGAGGGGTTGCTCTGCTTCCCCCGCGACACGAGCTTGACTCTCGTTTCTGAAGGCTGAGTCACGGCACAGAGCCGAGAACAACCCAACATGGTGGGGGGCAGGGTCTCTGTCCCCACGAGTCCCTGCAGTCCATGGCGACGTCAGGGGGCTTAGCTAATGTGTGGATCCTGGACCCTGCCCCAGGGCCCTCTAGGTGCCCGGCACAAAGCGGCCAGTGCAGTCACCAGTGGTTGCAAATGCCTTGTAGGAAGCAGGACCGTGAGCCGGCTCCATGAGACGGCTTCAGGGATGGAGCTTCCTAACTGGCCAGCCAGTGGGCAGGTGACCATGCCCAAGCCACCCACGCCAGAGGTGGGGGGGGGGCTGGAAAGCCAGGGCCGTGGCAGACTGGCCAGCCAGTGTGCAGGTGACCAGTGCCCAGGCCACCCATGTCGGAGGTTGGGGGGGCTGGAAAGCCAGGGACGGGACCTCCTAACTGGCCAGCCAGTGTGCAGGTGACCAGTACCCAGGCCATCCATGCCGGAGCAGGGAGGGCTGGAAAGCCAGGGATGTGGCAGACTGGCCCATTTTTCTCCATCTGCGATTGTCTGCTGTGTACTGTGTGTCCCCAGTGCCCCTGATGACGAGAACAGAGTAGTGACCACAGCAGTAACAGGATCCTAAAGACACGGCACGGGGGGCCAAGGCAAGGCTCAGCTGGAAAAGTTGCCACCTGTCACACCAGCATCCCATGTGGACACTTGTGTCCCACCTGCTCCACTTCCGATCCAGCTCCCTGCTAATGTGCCTGGGAAAGCAGCAAAGGATGGCCCAAGTGCTTGGGCCCCTGCCACCCACGTGGGAGACCCAGAAGAAGCTCCTGGCTCCCGGCTTCGGCCTGACCCAGCCCTGCCCTTCGCAGCCCAGAATCTAGGGAGTGAACCAGCAGGTGGAAGACCTCTCCCTCTCTCTGTCACTCTGACTTTTGATCAAGGAGTAAATAGATCTTTAAACAAAGCAGGGATGAGCTGTGCACGCGTCCTGCAGGGTCTACCCCAGCCCCACCCCGTCCCCATCCCCTTTCTTCTCCTCCGTTTCTGTCTCTCCCTTGAGAGACCTGCTGGGTCCCACTGTATAAAAACCTGCGTGAATGTTCAGAAGCCGTAAGTGGGTGGCAGTGAGTGGTTGTGCTTGGAAGCCACATGGCCGCTGCTCAGCCAGCTGCCTGGCCACCGGCGGCACGAGGCAAGGGCAGCAGGCCAGGCGCGGCCCGGCAGGTGGCTCGCTCGGGACTCAGCTGTGTGCCTCCCCTGGGACCTTTGGTCTGCCTGTTGCTGGGGCTCCATTGCCCGGGACCTGTGAGCTGGGTGCCGGGGGCACTACAGGCAAATGCAGCCCTGCCTGTGGGTGGGGCCCGCCTCGCCTCACGCCTCTTCCCCACTCACCAGGCCGAGCAGTCTTTGCTCCCTAGGTTTCGAGATGTCTCAGGACAGACGCAGCTCAGCGGGCCCTCCTGGGTCTCGCTTGCGGCGTTGGAGGGGTGGCGGGAGGCGGAGTGCCCTGTCCAACATGAAAGTGCTCCTTTGCTGTGGGTTGGATTTCCAAGCGGGTCAAACGTTTACAGAAATGGCCCAAACCATACAAACAAACCAGAGCTCCCGGCGGGCGGGTGGTTTACGCTCCTCGGGGTCAGACGAGTATGGAAGCCACAGCCCCTCCTCTGGAAACCGCTTGGCCAGCGTGCCCGTGAGCTCTGCTGCCGCCCGGGATCCTTCCGTCCCGTCAGAAAGCTCTGGGAAGGCACACGCCCGTCCATGGTCTGTTTGGGTGGCTCTGTCTCCCACCAGGTCGGCCAAGCTGGGATTTTCCCAGAACGCCCCACCCGGGCCCCTCTCGGCCTCACCTTCCCCCCCCCACCCCCATGCACCTGCTCTTGCGGGATCGCCGCTGCCGCCCACCTGAAACACCTGGGCAGCGGGCGCCGGGTCTTGTTCTCTCACATCCAGCCCGCACATCCGGGGGCCTCGCACACAGCTCCTTCTCACCCGTTTGCCATCCCCCTCCCCACTTTACAGACGGGGAAATGGCCCCGGTTGTGGGGGCAGGGCCTGTGCGGGTCACTGAGCTCCTATCTGCTGACCCCGAGGTGTGTGGATTAGGGTGACTGTGTCCTCACCACGTGAGAGGAGGTGCACAGGGAGCCCGGGGCCGAAGGGGCCCCCTGCAGTCGGCCGACGGAGCCTGGACGAGGTGCGTGCCTCGGTCCCTGGCGTCTGTCTGTCTTTGAAGCCCACTCTGTGACATCAACATGGCAATTCTCCTTCCACAGTGCACCTGCCTGATGTGTCTGCACCCGTCCGCCACGGCGTTGGAGCTTCTGCCAACAGCGTGCGGTTGGCTCGGCCTCTGTCACCTCTGTGTTCAGCGGTGTACTGACACGTTACAGCTTAGGCTTGTCGTTTTGTCACGCACGGCCTGTGTGTTACCTGTGTCCTCCCTCTGTGTCCCTCTTTCCTTGCCGTCTTGTCATACGAGCACTTGCAGGACTGTGTGTTGATTCATTTACACGGATTTCATCGTTTTCCCAGCGGCTGCCCTTGCCACCCCAGTGCCCCCAGAGCCGAGCACTGAGAGCCACGTGCAGACTGGCTCCTCTCTCTAGGAAGGTGACAGTGTTGCACTGTGCTCCGTCTGCCTGGCGCACTGCTTCAGAGAGTCACGGCCTTCGCGTCCCCAGTGACCTCAGAAGCCACGTGGAGATGTGGAGGGGATCGGGGCTGCCCCGGCTTTTCCCGGCCCGCTCTCCCTCCCCAAGTTCCCCGCAGAAGTCCCTAGAGCCGTTCTGCAAGGTGGGGGGGGGGGCTGCCGGAGACGGCGTCCCTCACTGTTGTCTTGCTCACAGGTCTCTTTCCCTCACCTTCCTGAGGGAGGAGCTCACTAGGTGCTGAGTCCCTGGGTGGCAGCTCCCTTCTCTTGTCCAGTGAGAAATGTACTTCTTGTCCCTGTCCGCCGAGGCCGTGGGGAGAGGGCTCTTCTGACTGCATCACCTGACAGGAGCACCCCGTGTCCCTCTGCCTCCTTGCAAGGTGTTGCACTAGTCTTTGGTGTCTAGAAGTTGGCTTATGGTTTGTCTCAGTGTGCATTTACTTCAGTTTATGCCATTTGGGTTTCACTCCACTTCTTGAATCCATTAGGTTTATGTTTTTCACAAATTTAGAGATTTTTCACCCCGTTCTGTTAAAACAAACATTCAGGAGCAGGCTCCGTGGTGCAGACGTTTAAGCCTCTAGTTGCTGTGTTGTCATTCCATATGGGCACCCATTCAACTCCTGGCTGCTCCACTTATGATCCAGCTCTCTGCTAATGGGCCTGGGAGAGCAGTGGAAGACGGCCCAAGTGTTTGGGTCTCTGCACCTACCTGGGAGACGTGGAAGAAGCTCCCAGCTCCTGACTCCAGCCTGGCCCAGCCCCAGCCATGGCAGCCATGTGGGGAGTGAACCAGTGAATGGACAATCTCTATCTGTCTCCCCCTCTCTATATCTCTGCCTTTCAAGTAAGTAAATCTTTAAAAAAATCACATGAACGTTCAGCCTGGCTCTCTCCCTCCCTCTGGGATCCTGATGGCCTGAATATGGGGTGTCTGTGTTCCCCATTTGTCCCTCCAGCTCTGTTCAAAGTTTCTTTTTTCCTGTTTTCCTTCTGCCGTTCGGACTGGATACTTTCCCTTGTTCTTCTTCAAGTTTGCGTCTTCTTTTCTCTGTCATTTCACTCTCTGTCGTACCCATGGCGTCTTCTGATTTGAGCCGTTGTGTCCCTAAGTCTCCTTGCCTGTTCTGTTCCAGGCTGTAGTCCCTGTCGGCGCTGCTGTCTGTCCCCCACTTGCTGGAGGACACGCCTCCTGCTGGCTCTGGTCCCGGCGCATCGTCCCAGGGCCTGGCTCATTGTCTCGTCTTGGGCTGGATGTGCTTGTCCCGGCGATTGTGGTGACGAGTGACACTGCAGGGCCATGGGATTGTGTCCTGAGACTCTGGCCCAGGTCACTCTTTCTCAGTAGGCGGTCACCCTGCTTGGATGTCACAGGTAGCTGCAGAGTACAGGTGCGAGTCCAGCTGTCCACTGAGCCCCACTGGCTCACGGGTTCACGGGGTTGGATGTGGGGCCATGACTCACATCCTCTCGTTGCAGAGGGTGGGGTGGGCACCACTGGTGCCAGTCACTCCTTCATTGCCACCACCCGGAGAGTAAGCTCAGCTCCCTGCTAAGACAACAATGCCAGTGCAGGCCTAGTTGATGCGGGAGGTGCCACTGCCCAGCGCTGACAACACCACGGGGCGGGGGAAGGAGCCAGAAGCAGGAGCTGCACCCCTACTCAGCCCCTGTGGCCCTGGGTAGAGGGGGAGAGGGCCCAGGGAGTCCACACTTTTCCTGGGAGTGCTTCGTGTCAGCTGTACGGGTGACAGTCAGGACACTGGAGTGGGCCTGGGGCTGCGTGCCAGCGTTCAGAGGGTCTGGGTGCTCTGCCTTCTTCCTTCCACACTGCGGAGCGTCTGGGCATCTGCCTTGGTCCAGGGGCAGCCTGAGGTCTCCCAGAGGGAGTCTGAACCAAGCCCGCCTGCTCTCAAGGCCTCTGCTCTCCACTGAGCGGCCACCCTCACCCGCCCACGCCATGGGGACCTTCCGGGCAGGACCTGTCTGCCTGTGTCTCGGTGTTGAGTTAGCTGTGCCTGCCTCGGGCCTGTGGACAGCATCTGACATTCTTCTGGGAACAGCCTCCGAGCCGCCTCTCGGCGGGTGCTGACCGACAGCGTGGGCTCTGAGCACTTCCGGGAGGTCCGGGCAGCCAGCTGACCCTCAGGCCCCTGCCCATCCCTGTCCCCTCCCTTCCGAGGAGACAGGCAGGAGAGGCACTTCAGTCCCTGCTTGTCCATGACTGCTTGGGTGGCCCAAAGAAAAACCCTCAGCACAGGCCCCAGCCCCTCGGCAGCCTCACTCGGGGCCGGGGAGCAGACCCCGGGCGCGAGGCCAGGAGGCGGGGAAGGCGCAGGGAGCCCGGCCTGCCCTCTGGGCTGCGGGGGGCGGGGTACAGAGCAGCACCCCTCGTTCTGCCTGCATCACTCGTGCCCCCTTGTCATAGTCATGGCACCTGTGTGGCAGCGGTGAGCCCTGTGGCTGCCCGGGGTCGCGCGTACAAGGCTGTCACTGAGCCCCCACAGCCGTGGCTGTGTCGTGGCTGTGTTAGCCTCCATGGTACCGGAGCGCGATCACAGGACGAAAGTTCCGGGCCAGCGCCAGCCGCCCGGACGCACCTTCCCTCCGCTCTGCGGCGTCCCCGCTCCCCGGCTCGTTTTCCACGCTGCACTGGGACGAGGAGCAGCACTTGGAAAGTCCCAGGGAAGAGAGCAGAAACTGGAAGTTATAAAATCCGTGCCGTGACGTCAGGGTGTGGCGGCATTGTTTACACAGGGGGACGTGTCTTCCAGGAACCGAGGCCGCCCAGGCATCCACAGCGGAGGCCGGAGGAGGCAGAGCTGCAGAAATCCGGCCACCAAGACGCCCTCTGCTCCTCACGAGGATTCGCAGGCGGGCGGGCGAGACGGGTGCAGGCAGGGACACAGCCCCACGTCTTTGAGCTCATCCCAGGGGCGGCTCTGGGCCTTGTGTGACACGGGGCTCGGGGGCCGGGGGCCCAGCGGGAAGGGGTGATGACTCGTAGGCCCTGGAGCTCTGTCCGCCTCTCCTGGTTATGCCGCTTCCCGAGGGCCCTCTGTGTGGGGAACGCTGGCTCCCTGCTTTCTGCCCGCTGCCTGCCCGCCTGCTCCTCACTGCTGTTTGCTGGCCATGACCTCCGTGTGCCCAGCTGGAGCGCTCACTGCCCCATGCCTGGCGTCCACTGTCCCTTCTCGGCCAGTGAGGCTGCTGGCCCGGCCCCTCCCCTCCTCACCCCACCCCCAGCACCCACGGAGAAGCCCTCTGATTTCCTGGCCTCCCCGTGCTCTGCCCTCCCAAATTCCGACACCTCGCACTTGATGACAGGGCTCTCACTGGGTTGCCTGCATCCGACACGAGGGAGAAATGGAGCCGCCGTCAGCCTGGGCGTCTGTACCGTATGCTGAGTCTTCCCCTAAATAAAGCAGGGAGGGACCCGGAGAGGAAGGAAGTGGCTGGGGGCTGGTGCGGGTGTGCAAGGCAGCAGGTGCGGGCAGAACCCTCGTGCCCCCAGGCCGGCTCACAAGCACCAGCACACCTGAAGGGCTGGATGCAAGCACGGGGCAGCCATGTTGGCGGCATCTCAGCGCGCAGCCACGTCGGGGCCCCCCCTGACACCTGGCACCATGGAGTCCCCCGGCTCTTAGATACGGCCCTGGTGCTTGGGGCACCCAGAGCTGACAGCTGCTCCACAAAGCAAGCTCACAGCTGGGGTTCAGCTGGTCCCGCAGAACGAAAGCTCTACTGTGTGCCCGCTGAGGTGTGGACTAAGAATTGAGTGCTGAGTGGCGACGTCGTCCCCCTGCCCCTCATTCTGTCCCCGGGGAGACCGACGCTGCCCTCTCTGTCCCAGCGGGTCCCACACCACCACCCCTCCACCTCTCCCGCTGCGGCTGCTCCAATGCCCACAGACCCCAGGGCTGCAAAACCTCGCACCCCACGTTCTTTCACAAGTGCGGACTGAGAACCAGAAGGCTCCCTAACTCGGACGCTGGACGGAGTCTCAGGTCCCTCGGTGCCCCCACCGCCCAGAGCTGTCATCGCTTCCTCACTGGCCTCTGCGTTTGCGTCGGCGCCGGGGGCGCTCACACCCTGTGCAAACCTGGCCGATACCCCCAGGTGGGTACAGGATGGGCGGCTCCTGCGTGCAGGTGGGTCCGTTCCACAGGGAGAGCTGCACCCTTCCAGGCGGGGGCTCCTGGGCCCGGCACAACCCCAGCCACTTCCTGTCACTGCTCTGGTTGGTCACTGCTGTGTAGACAAAGTGGAGGGAGAGAGAGCCTTGACGGGCTGGACCCTCGGCCGGGAAGTCCTCTCTGGCCTACGGCTCCGATGACATCACAGAGCACGTCCAGGCAGGGGTGAGAACTGCCTGTACCTGGGAGAGCCGTGACACTCGGCCCTCAGAGACGGGAGAGCGGGAGACAGCCCGGAGAGGAAAATGTAGGAGAAGGAGGATGGTGGCCCAGCGGCCAGGGAACGTACCAGGGGCCACAGTGGACTTGGGGTGGCCAGGGAAGCCAGGAGCCTGGGCCTGCCCTTGCTTTCCACTGGGCAGTGGCGGGGAGGCCACTGCCCTGATAGCAAGGAGCCTCCTGGGGAAAGTTCTGGAATCAGGCTCTGAGCTTTTAGGCAAGCCTGCCCTGGGACTACCCTGGTACACAGAGCAGCACAGCCCCTGGGACTGACCTGGCTCCACCCCGAGTGGGTGTCAGACCCTGGAGAGCCTCAGCTCCCTCCCCTTTCTGATGGGAGTAAAAGCAACCCCACCCGAGAGGGGTCGGGAAGAGCCCAGGAGGCAGGTGCGGCTGCCGTCGTCCCGTGCACGGCAAGAGCGTCCCCAGACCACACCTTGTGGCACCCCTGGGACCTTCTCGTAGCCACGTGCGCACATATCCACGTGGACACACACACAGAGACACATGCATGCACACACAGACACACCACACGCACGCACACAGACACACCGATGCACACACGGTTTCTAGTGGGGAAACTGTTACTATTTCATGAGGCTATGGTCAAGCCAAGACCCGAGTTCTCAGCCAAGGACATCCAGTGTCAAAGCCGAGGGCAGTGGATTCGCAGCTCGGATGAGACGGCGAGGCCCCCCCCGAGCCCCCCAAGCCAGCCCTGTGCAGCGCCGCTCCATCCCAATTGCATCGGGGAGCCTGGCACGTACACCCTCGGTGATGTCGCCGTCCCAGCCCTGGGGTCCCCGACTCCACAGTGGGCAGAGCCTGGGGGTGTATGTGTGGGGGTGCAGGGGTATCTTTCTCCACCTCTGGGTGCTCCCGCCGAGGAGTGACCTGCCGGAGGTCGGGTGGCTGAAACTGGGGAACCAGGGGTGGGGAGGGGGCGCCTGCTCCCAGGCAGTCTCAGCGGCGTCTCTGGCCTCTGCTCCCTTTCCTTGGCAAGCACAAAGGCGGGGCAGGGCTCCGGCTCCCTCCCTCGCGGCCACCTGGGCAGAGGCCCGGAGAGGCGGAGCCAAGCCAGAGGCGGGGCAGGGCTCCGGCTCCCTCCCTCGCGGTCAGCTGGGCAGAGGCCCGGAGAGGCGGAGCCAAGCCAGAGGTGGGGCAGGGCTCCGGCTCCCTCGCGGTCACCTGGGCAGAGGCCCGGAGAGGCGGAGCCAAGCCAGAGGTGGGGCAGGGCTCCGGCTCCCTCCCTCGCGGTCACCTGGGCAGAGGCCCGGAGAGGCGGAGCCAAGCCAGAGGCGGGGCAGGGCTCCGGCTCCCTCCCTCGCGGCCACCTGGGCAGAGGCCCGGAGAGGCGGAGCCAAGCCAGAGGCGGGGCAGGGCTCCGGCTCCCTCCCTCGCGGTCACCTGGGCAGAGGCCCAGAGAGGCGGAGCCACCTTCCCCAGAGAGGCGGAGCTAAGCCAGAGGCGGGTGAAGACGCCAAGGTGGCTTCGGCAGGTGTCTCGCAGGGGCCTGACGCCCCAGAGTCAGGGTCCCCCGCCAACAGTGAGGGTGGCACCCACCTCGAAGCCAGGGTCAAACAGCCCTGAGTCCGAGAGACGCCGTGAGGGGCAGGCGTCCCGGTGGACAAACAGCAGACCTCCCTGGAAGCAGTGTGGTGCTTAGGGCTGGAGGCGGGTGTCCGCCGCCTTCTGCAAGCTCACCTTCCACTCCCGTGAGCTCTGGCCTCAGGGAGCTGGGCGCTCCACCGCCCTCAGCCCAGCTAGGGAGGCCCGCGGAGCCCTGCGCGCCTCAGTCTGGCTCCCAGCCCGCCCCCGCTGGGGAGGGGAAGTGCGCAGGGGCAGGTGGTCCCTGGAGACCCTGGCAGGCGTGGCTCCGATGCGGCCTGCGACTGTGCCCGGTTCCTGCGCAGCCAGGGTGCTTGCACCTTTAAATGCAGGATTTCCAGTAGTCACCGGGTTTGGGAGATTTTATCACTACACGAGAGGGAGAGGTGGTGTCTGCCACCTGTACGTGTTCTTATTCCTGCTTATTCCTGCTGTTGAGTCAGAAGCGAGCGCTGCTGCATTGCAAACACCCCAGGGCAGGGCTGCCTTTGTCTCTCTGCTCCCAATGCTACTTTGTTCCTGTGGAATGTGAATGCGATGGATGGGGCTCCGGTAGCCTTCTGGAACCATGGGACCTCAAGGCAGAAGCCTGCCAAGGGGAGCAGAGAGCCTGCTGACGGCACCCGGGGAGCTGGTAGCCAGGTCTCCCGAGTGGCACCGACTTGGGAGAGGAAGAAGCAGTACTTGCTGCTGGTCTCAGCAGGTTCTCTCACACTCCTGCCCCTCGGCTGTCCCAGGGCTGACGTGAGGAGAGCACCGTGACTGCGTGTGGGGAGCACCGTGACCGCGTGTGGGGAGCACCGTGACCACATGTGGGGAGCATCGTGACCGCGTGAGGGCAGCACCATGACCACGTGAGGGCAGCACTGTGACCGTGTGTGGGGAGCACTGTGACCGCATGAGGGCAGCACCGTGGGGGAGCACTGTGACTGCGTGAGGGGAGCACCGTTACCGTGTGAGGGCAGCACCGTGAGGGAGCACCGTGACCGTCTGAGGGGAGCACCATGACCACGTGTGGGGAGCACCATTACCGTGTGAGGGCAGCACCATGGGGGAGCACTGTGACCGCGTGAGGTGAACACCGTGACTGCGTGGGGGAGCATCGTGACCGCGTGTGGGGAGCACCATGACCGCATGAGGGGAGCACCGTGGGGGAGCACCGTGACTGCGTGAGGGGAGCACTGTTACCGTGTGAGGGCAGCACCGTGGGGGAGCACCGTGACCGTGTGAGGGATCACCGTGACCACGTGTGGTTGCTGTGAGGACGCAGCACGCGGTGCAAGGAAGCCACGGCAACAGCCGCGTGCAGATTACATGTGTGACAAACCAAACGCAGTCACAGCCGGCAACGGTGATCGGCAGAGGCCGTCAGTTGGACGCCGGCCTTCGCCACTTCTGCTTTGCTTTTGCCGTGTCCTGAGCCTGGTTCTCCATCCTCGTGGCCAAGTGTTGAGCCGAGCAATCCAGGAATCTCCATTTCCCTAAGGCAGCTGCGCGCGGACTCACCCACCGTGGCCCTCGGCTGCACCGCCTGCTCTGTGTCACGGCGCAGGTTCAGGACCTGGGGCCCAGAGAAGGAATCCTGCCCCGTCCTCTGCAGGCTGGGGGGGGGGGGAGGGCAGGGTCCCAAACGCCCACATCTGCTCCCGTCTCGGCGCCGCCTGGCTGAGGCCGCCATCGTCCCTGGGATGGAGAGGGCAGCACCCGCCCTGGGCTGCAGGGCACCCTCCGCCCGCCGGGAGCCCTCCCACCGTCAGCTAACGTCCCTTTGAGGAACCCTGCCAAGCGCCCTGGGCCGCCGGTGCATCTCTGTAGCTGAAGCCCAAGCCTGCAGCAGACGCCAGGGCCTGCAGTTGGGCGGCTTCCATGAGACCTTCTAATTGTGGACGTCGCCACGGGGCTGTGGGTCCTTCACTTCTGTTTACTTCCCGGGAGCCGGCCTGCAGGGCAGCCTTCGTGCCTGGGAGAGGCAGCCAGGGCCCTCGGGGACGCCTTCAGCCATGTTCCCTCCCGAGAGACGCAGACGCAGGATTCACATGGAGTTTGTTTAGCTCATGGTCCCAGGGCAGTCGCGGAGGACTGAGGAGGACAGATGGGGATGGAGCCAGCAGTGGGTGGGTCACTGGGCCACTGAACAAGCGCCACTGAGCTCAGCCCTCTGGGAAACCGGGCGCCAGTGTGGACAGATGCCCCAGCTGCCCCCACAGAGGCAGCAGATTGGTTACCCCAGCCCAAGATTCATGGTGTCTGAGCACACGTGTGCCGGTGAGTGCAGGTGTGCAGTACACATGTGTGCGTGTGCACGTGAACGCCCAGGAGTTCCAGTTGCTGTCCAGGTCAGAGTGCAGCGGCAGCCGCAGGCGCGGGGAAGCTGGGCAGGCAGCACCGTCGCGGGAAGGGCGGAGGTAGCACCGGCGCTTCTGGGGAGGACTGTGGCCCGTCCACCTGATTTGGCCGGGACTAACCGCCCTGTGTGAGGTGAGGGCAGCGGCAGCCTGCAGGGGTAAGGTTCAGTGCTGGCAAAGACACACACAAAGGGCCGAGCACTCCAGAAGCCTCCCCAGGTCACCTCCTTTCCCACTGGAAGGGCACTTGTCCCTGTTTGGGAATCCCAGAGCCCAGAGCCCAGGTTTTGCATGTTCCTGCCCACCCCCACTCCTCCGTCCCCCGGCCCGCCCCTGTGCACTGTACCCGGATAGCCTTGGCCCCGTGAACATCTGGAGACGCTTGCTGGGTGTGTCCTGACTTGAACTGCAAGTGCCAGGCATCTCACGTGAGGAGCAGGCGCCGAGCTGGGTGAGAAATTACCTGCAGGAAAACCTGTGCACAGGGGCGGGCCGGGGGCAGCGGGCGAGCCGCCGTTTCCAGTGTCCACAGCCCCTGCGGGAGTGCCTGGGCTCAGGGGCAGCGGGCGATCTGCCGTTTCCGGTGTCCACAGCCCCTGCGGGAGTGCCTGGGCTCGGGGGCAGTGGGCGATCTGCCGTTTCCGGTGTCCACAGCCCCTACGGGAGTGCCTGGGCTCAGGGGCAGCGGGCGATCTGCCGTTTCAGGTGTCCATGGCCCCTGCGGGAGTGCCTGGGCTCGGGGGCAGCGGGCAAGCTGCCGTTTCCGGTGTCCATGGCCCCTGCGGGAGTGCCTGGGCTCGGGGGCAGCGGGCGAGCTGCCGTTTCCGGTGTCCACGGCCCCTGCGGGAGTGCCTGGGCTCGGGGGCAGCGGGCGAGCTGCCGTTTCCGGTGTCCACGGCCCCTGCGGGAGTGCCTGGGCTCGGGGGCAGCGGGCGAGCTGCCGTTTCCGGTGTCCAAGGCCCCTGCGGGAGTGCCTGGGCTCGGGGGCAGCGGGCGATCTGCCGTTTCAGGTGTCCACGGCCCCTGCGGGAGTGCCTGGGCTCGGGTCCTTGTTTTGCTTTTGGTTCCAGCTTCCCACTAGTGTGCAGCCTGGGAGCCAGCAGATGATGGCCCCTGCCACCCACCTGGGAGACCCAGATGGAGTTCCCTGGCTATTTGGGGAGTGACACAGCAGGTGGACAACTTCCCTCTCTGCCTCTGCCAACCAACCAACCAAGCAAACAAGCCACAGAAGCCGGTCTTAAAAACTTAAAGAAAATCTGTAGAACCGTCATGACAGCATCCTGTGGGGACGGTGTGTGACGTGGGGTTCAGGTGCAGAGGGGAGACGAAAGTGGCTCTGGCTCCTTGCTGCGTCGGGGCCTCGGTTTCCGCAGGAGGAGGAGAGGAAGACAGCAGTGCGTGGGCCGGCCCGCAGGAGTCACCATGAGCCTTGCCGCCGTGGCACAGCCTGCTGCAGCCACCGTGTCGTCCGCGTCCCACGGAGTGGCAGCAGTGGCTCGGCAGGAGCGTCCGTGAGCTCCACACCCTCCCCTGAGGATTTTCTGTGGATGCCGTGGTCGTGTCCCGTCTTCCCGAAGGGCTGTGAACACTTTTCCCGTGTGGTGTCCCAGCATGGCTTCTCCGCGTGGCTCAATTCTGTGAACACGGCTTTCTCCCCTTAGACAGCGCGTTCTTGCGCAGTCAGAGCTGGGCAGTGAAGCGGGTGAGACAGAGGCTCGCGGGGGGTCCGCAGGGCGGGAGGGGCTCGGGAGCTCACCACAGATGGGCGTGGGTGTGACCTCGGGCCTCCGGTTTCTGTTAATTGAGAACACGATGTTCCCGTCATTCCTCCCCCTTGGACTGATTCCCTAATGTCCTCATCTTTCTACCTACTGGTCCAAACAGCAGCTGGACCCGGGACAAAGAAAGGAGAAGGGGGGAGTGAGAGGAGCTCGCGTCGAGTTTCCACCAGGGCTGCTGTCAAGCGGCTGCCTGCCCCACGCTCGCCCCACAGCCGGGAGCCCAGGGGCTGGGGGAGAGGTGCCGGGAGCATCCCCTGGGGTCCAGGCATCTTCCCCAGGGACGGCAAAAGCGCAGTCAGGTTCCCGATTCGGGCAGCCGTCAGCCCTCACGCTGACGTCCCTCAGGTGCGAAGGGAGCAGTGGTCACGTTCCGACAACTGCGCGTCTTCAGGACGAGGCGCGTCGCCAGGCAGGGCGGGGACTGGGGGCTGCCCGCGGGCTGGGCGCAGGCACGCGGGGGCGACAGCGCCTTGCTTCCCAGCCTGCTTTTCCGCAGGGTTTCGTTGTTGGTTTGTTCCTGCTCCAAAGTCAGCTCCTCAAATCAGTGACGAGCTGACTGGTGTCCTCTGCACCCCCAGCCCACAAGCAGCCTCCCCAGGGCCCCCAGAGGCCACGTCTCCACCCACATCTGCACAACAAGTCTGCGGCCGATAGGGTGGGAAGTGGCAGGGCCAGGGCTGCAGCTGAGTGCGCCTGGCTCCCCCCTCAAAGCTTGGGCCGGGGTGGGAGCCGTGGTCCCCCATGCAGCCATCCGCGGAGCAGCAGAGGGACCGCCAGCCTGCACCGCCGCCCCGTCTGTGAGCTGGGAAAGCGCCAGAGCCTTCTGGCTCCACTGCAGGGAGGGCTGGCTGAGGAAGTGGAGCGCGCGTCCGTGCCCACGGCGGCGTCCACGCAGAGCCTGGAGCAGGGCAGCTAAAACACGAGGAGCGAGGGGCCCCCAGGGCTTCTGTGAGCCGGTTAGTCTGCGCAGTTTACCCCTCTCGAGGGTGCCCAGCCCCAGGGAGGGGTAAACCTGACTTGTGCACAGGAGCACGGTGTAAACGTGAGTTCATCTGGGTGTGGGAAACGGAGCTCCACGGGCAGTTTGTGCACAGTCTTCGTTCTCCGCGTTTGGGGGAGCCGCCCAAGCAAGCTCCCACTTTCAGCCGTTTTCCACCCAGGATTCCTGCTGAGCTCTCATGGGAGAGGGAGGCAGAGCCGGGAGCCCAGCACGTGGCACGCAGGAGGCGTCTGGGCAGAGCCAGTGCGGCTGTGCTGGGGTGGAGCCCCCGGCCCCTTCCCCTCCACTCGCGACCCTGGGCTTCCCCCTGCGGATGACGGCTCTCTGCCCCTGCCCTGACCCAGGTGATGAGGAAGGGCTGTGAAGGGTTCCCCTGAGCAGGCCCCAGACAGCCTCCGGGGCCCAGCTGTTGAGTCACAGGAAACCTGGGAGATGTCCGGTGTGTCCCCCGAGCGTCCCCCTGCATGGCCGGCCGCCCTGCGCTCTTCCAGCCACTGCCTGCCTGCCCCCACCTCCAGATGTGGATCACGAACACCTCGCCCCACACCCCCATCCCCGCCACAGTCCCGACAGCTTCGGGGACAACCTCCCCACACCCCAGATCCCACCGTGCACCCCAGCTTTCACCAGGCGCCCTAGGCTGTGGCAACCACTATGTGGCTCTTACCAGCAGACACCCAGGGCCTCAGAGGCCCCTCGGTAGACACAGGGGACCCCGCCCCAAGCCCACCGTGTGCTGGCCAGGGTCACTGCTGTCTCACCTTCTGCAGGGGTGCAGGTGTCGGGGCTGGGCCGGCGGCACTGTCCACTGGTGCGGGGCTAAGGGAAGTGAGAGAGCCTGGCTGCCCCTGGCTTTGCACGGCAGTAAAATGAGGTGTGGCGCAGCAGACCGGCCTCCGAGGTCTCTGTGAGATTACTGCAGAACGTTCCAGAGGGACCTCTGCGCTCGGGCCCCAAGCGAGCGGCTCACCTCCCTGCGATCGTTACTGTCATCTCCTCTTCAACTGTCAGCGTGAGGCGTGGAGGACAGCCCAGGCTGTAGCAGGCAGCCCCCGGCCCACTTGGATCTGCAGGCATCGGGCAGTGGTGGGTGACGACCCTGGAGCTGCTTCCTCCGTCACTGGCTCCCGCTTTGCTCCGCATTGCCCCTGCCTGCCTCCGGAACTCTGGGGCTGCCCCGCTGGGACAGGAGCCGTCTGGAGCCGTGCTCCCCGCTCCCCGCTCCCCGGGTTCCTCTCCCTGCCTGCCTCTGCCTTTGCTCCCCGCCCACCTGGGTCGGCCCCTCCGGGACACCTGGGTCTGGTGGGCCCAGCAGGGCAGGGTGAACAAGAGCCCAAGCTGTTTTGCCTTCCTGCTCCTGAGCAGCCCCCGTGGGAGACCCAGGGCTTCCCTGAATCGCACAGATCCATAGCAAAGCCCCCCAGCATCCCAGCCTTGCCCACAAGCCCGCAGGCCACCCTCCTCACTAGGCTTTCCCAAGGAAGTCAGCTGGTGACGCTAAGGGGGTGGGGAGGTGGAGATTGGGGTTCTGAGGGTCCCACAGCGGCCTGCTTGCTGGCCGTGAACTACCATGCTGCAGAGAGACGCCGGCGGGCGCGAGGAGAGCCATTGAGTGCAGTCAGCGATGCCCAGGGATCTTGTTTTTATCAGCAAAGTAATGCATGGAAATAGGAGTAGCCACAGTGTGAGACTGGGGGCTTCTCTCATCCCCCTCCCCGCCCCAGCGCGTCTGCACCGCCGTGTGTGCTCAACTATTCTCCAGGGAAACCACGCAACCTCTGTAGGACACATCTATAAAAATTTACAAAGAACTCGTAAAGTCAGTCTCAGCCGCCCTTTGGCAGGTAGAGCCGCTGGCCTTGGACCCAGCCTGAAGGGAGAGGCTGGCCAGCGCCACACCAGCTGCTGGGACTCGGGCCGGCCTGATGCTCCTCGGACGCCTGCAGCCACTCCTGGGGCCCTGCCTGTGCTGCAAGATCAACACCACCTCCCCGGTGACGGTGACGGTGACGGCAAAGTCTGACCCAAAGCCGTCTCCTGCAGAAGGAGGGCAGGGCAGAGCTGGGGAGGGGGGGCAGCAGCACGCTCTGTGTACCCCATGAGGCTGTCCCTGCTCCGGCTTCCTCCCCAGTGTCCCAGGGACAGGAAATCCAGCGCAGAGGGCTCAGTCCAGCCAGTTGTGGCGCTGTGGCCGCTGTGAGCTGAGCTGGCCCATCAGCCTGGTGAAGGCTGACTCCTCCGCAAGACAGCGCACCCCCGGGCATGTGCGCGTGTGCGTGTACTTGGGCAAGCGTCGTGGCCCAAGAAAGTGAATCTTTCACTTCCAGAAAAAAAAAAAAAAATCAGGCAAAACTGTTAACTGAATGCATTCGTAGATGACACTTCCCTCGCATCTCACCAGCTCCCGCTTGTCCAGATTCTAAGCACCCGAGTTTGGGGAACCCGACGTGTTTGCTTAAAGACGCCTCGCGTGAGGTAGGACGTGGAGACGTGCTGTGTCGCTGTCACATCACACGCAGCCCCTTCACAGAGCTCTGCTCCGGCAGGGTGAGAGGCGTTGCCCGCGGAATCCTTGCTGTGTCCGGCGTCCGCCAGGCTCAGACCTGCAGCTCGCTCCGATCGACAGGCGGTGGAGGTGCAGAGGAAAGGAGCAACGCACGGAAGAGGCCGCGCAGCTCCTGGGCACGGCGCCTCGGTCCGCCTCGGCCCCTCTCGCCATGGGCGCCCCAAGAAGCCCAGGGTCCCCAGGAGAGCGACTGCTGCGATCTGCACCACAGCCTTCTCTGGACCCCGGCAGCGGGACGCCCTGGGCTCCCGTCTCCACCCCACTGCTCTGGGCTGCTGCCCGGGGACCAGGGCTGGGAGGAGGCGAGCGAGACGCCTGCCTCCGTGCGACGTCGACAGCCTCACAAGGGCTCAGCCGTGAGCAGTGCCATTCTGACAGCAGCGAACACATCACAGTGAAAGCAGAAATCCCCCCCGGGCACACACAGACCAGACCCGGCCAGCGCTCGCCGGGGCTGCCGACCCCCCCCCCCCCCCAGTCCTCGCTGTCCTTTGATTTAGACCTTGAAGCTTTGTCCTTGCGGGTCTACTTTTGCCTGACTTTAGTTGTTCCATGTGCTGGTGACTGAGTGTGGGGCTCCTGAGGTGAGGGTGTCTCTTGCCTCCTCCCTGCCCCCCCCCCCCCGCCTCGGGAGACACCTCCTGGGGCTGCGCTCGCCTCTCCCTGGGGTCTGTAGGTGAAGCAGCAGGGGCCGTTGGGGTGGGCGTGGGTCTCTCCGTGAGCGCGAATACATGGCGTCGTCGGTCTGCAGCCTCCTCGTGGAACGTCACGTCCAGCCTGTTTGTTCACCTGGCCGCACCCTCATGGCCACTGTGGGAGGCCCGTGAGAGCCCTGCCCCGGAGCTCGCAGAAGGACTGGGGGGGCAGCACGGTGTCCTGAGGCTGTTTGAGGAGGGACAGGGTTGGGGGGTTCTGGTCAGGGGCCCAGGAGGGCTGTCTGGGGAGCTGTGCCTGGTCCCCAGAGAATTTGAAGAGCAGGTGTCTAAGAGAATGAACAATCTCCATGTGGGACCAGCGTGTCATTGGTGTAAAATAACACGGAGTGGCCGGGGGCCAGGGGGGTTCCAGCAGTGGCACGTCCCTCCCAGGGGCACCCCTCTTCTTCCTGGCTGGGCCACAGCCCCAACCGACCCCAGACACCATCCCCTTCTGCCTCCGCCCTGCCCCCGGGCGCCTGCTCCCCTGCTTCCCAGCTCGAGGCCCTGTGGCTGGAAGGTGCGCAGCAGGTGTGACGCCTGCTCACAGGGTTCCTTTGTGGTGTCAGTAAGCCCCGAATTCTTCTGTGCAACTCTTAAATCCCCCGAATCCCTCCAGCCTCCGAGAGCAAGCCTCCTAAATCCAATCAATTACACAGGCCCAGAGCCAGTGCGTTGCTCAGAAGACTGCGCGCCCGCACCTAATCGTCCCTCCCCAGCGGTCTGTGTGTGCACGGGAGAGCAGCCCCCGGCAGGCAGGGAACCCGGCCAGGGGAGCGGCACGTGTTGACATGGAAATACGTCCATGACAGATACCATGGAGCTTAGAAAGTCAGGCTCACGACCTGCAAGCTCGGGTGATCCCGGCAGCTTTGGGGAAGGGTGTGTGTTGCCAGTGTTTATACCGCACAATGTCTGGGGCCAGGGTCCCCAGCTTTGCCCCCCACTTACTGTGGGAGACCCACAGGGAGCCATGGAAAAAACGTCTTCCTTGTGTGTGTGTTTTTGCAGTGGTTGGATTGTGTATGTGTGTATTATCTTCGTACTAAGAACGAGACAAAGCCCCTAGCCACTGATGTGGGCTCTTTTCACCGAGCCGTGCTGGTGAGCAGGAGGTGCTGATAGTTGGGTGTTGTGGGGAGGGGGAGAGGGAGAAGCTGCCGGTGGCTGTAGGGGCCCCCAGTCGTGTTTTCGAAGCAGAAGGGTCTGGCGCGAACGGTTGTGAGCGCAGTGAATGCACCGAGCCCTTCGCTTCCAGAGGTGGATCCCCCAGATGTGGACTCCCAGTTGCCCGTTTATCTCCCGTTGCGCAGCGAGTGCTGACCAGCGTGGGGCGGCGGCAGCCGGGGAACCGGCTGTAGATGAGCAGAGTGTGGCTGCCTGCCCTCCGGGGGCCCTTCTGGTTCTCGGAGAACCAGGGGCATCGAGAAGGTTGTAGAAAACTAGAATGAAAGTGCACAAGTCCGGGCGTGGAGCCCTCCCCAGGCGGCGCTGGGTTGTTTTTGTGTTCGTCCCACAGCTCCCACTCTCTCCTGACACGCAGTTCTCGTCCAGCATCCACCGGAACCAGGCCTTCAGGATCCTGTTCTCGCTCCTCTCTGCACCCCTCCCCCCGCCGCAAGGTGTGTCCCGTCCGAGGTGGTTCACAGGAGACGCACTCAGAACAGGAGTAAGCCAGGAGGGAGGGGCCGAACACCGGGAAGGCGCGAGAACATGGCCGCACTTCCCGCCCTGCCACATCCACACGTATGTTGTCCTCAAGGATGCTCGTGTCTGACCCTCGCGAGGTTCCTGGGGAGGCTGGACAGATGGGCACCGAGTCCGCTCCCCCGCCAGCACATGCCTGCCCCCCCCCAGGCTGACCCAATCTTCCCTTCCACCGTGTGTGCACACACCCGCCATCATACGGGCTTGGGACACGCACGTGCACACGCACCGAGACCAGAGCAGCACGCGTGTTTCTGTTTCAGTGCAACACGGACACGGTTTCGGCCTTGCTCAGCGGGGGCGTCTCCCGGACCCAGAGCCGCCGAGCACACGTGCGGTGGGGGCGCGGACCGGGCTGTAAACGCTGGTCTTGATTTACGCGGGACCCCCTGTACGGTGCTGGCTGCAGCGCCTCGCAGGGCGTCAGGTCTGCCGTCCCCTCCCGCACCCCTCCCTCCACCCCCCCGCCCGTGCTCCGCCTGAGGAGGTCCAGCTGGAGGAGACAGGGCCCCGGGTCCAGCCGGTGCAGACAGGACTAAAGTAAACACTATGGTCATCGGGCAGGCAGCGAGCGGCCTCTGGACGGATGAGCGTGGCTGGGCTGGCGGAGGACCACACACACAAAAGCCCCTCGGACCACACAGGCGTCCGCCTGCCCGCCCTGCCTACCCACAGGCACACGCACACGCACGCACACATGCAGGGCTGCTCTCAGCCCCCCTGGCCCCCAGCACGGTTGGGAAAGCCTCGCCCCGGATGTGTCCCTGAACCCCCGGGGCCACCCCCCCGAGCCAGGTCCCCTGAAAGAAGCAGGGGGCCCCAAGTCACTTGCTCTGTGGGCCCGAGGCATGCGACCCTTCACCCTCGGCTTCCCCCTTTGTGGGCTGCTGTGGACCCGGAGACTCCGGCCTGCCTGTCGCTTTGGGGCTGGGGCTGCACCTCCTCCTCCGCAGGACACATCACCACGTCCTGTGGCGGTGGCTCACTCCAGGGTGAGCCTGGCCCCTGGTGCTGCAGGCCGGTCCCCGGCCCTGGGGGAGCGACAGGCCTCTGCTGCAGGGGCGGAGGTGGCCTTGGCATGGACCGAGGCATGAATGCCGCCACGGACATGTCCTTGGCCGTTCCCCTTCGAACCTCCTTCAAATCCAAACCCTCCTGGGAGGCTGGAAACTTCCGCCTCTCCTGCCTGCCTGCGAGCCCCGAGTGGGGACCCGAGGGGAAGTTTGGAGAAGGCCCTCCGCATGCCAGGGACCTCCCCGTCCAGGAAGCCTCCGTGCCTGCCTGCAGCAGGTGAGCTGGAAGCCACGGGAGGCAGCTGGGGGTTGGCTTGTCCTCAGAAGCAATCCCCACAGAGCCCTGGCTCACAGCCGAGAGCGAGACCACCCCTCAGACTCGGCTGCATCTGTGGGGCGATGCGGCACACGGGCTGGCGGGGTGACCTGCCTCCTGCAACACCACAGACCGGGCGGGGCGGCTCTGCCAGCTCTGGCCATCCGTCTTCATCACGGGTTTATCTAGGAGGCAAGTGGCGGGGAGAGGCCTGAGCTGGCGTCTGCCTCTCGGCACGGGCAGCGCCCCAGGGGCTCCTGCGCGTGGGGGCTCAGACCTGGGGCTGCTCTGTTGTCTTTCTCTACCATGCAGTCACTCAGAGGGGACACGCCAGGCACACAGGATGTGTGTGGGGAGAGAAGCAGGCAGGGAGGAGAGATGATTCCCCACAAGTGAGCGCAAAGGTGATTCCACAGGGCGAAGTGGGGGAGGGTGACTCCAGAGCCAGGGCCCTGAGCAGCCCGCTCCAGGGGTCCCCATTGGAACTCGGGGTCCACAGCCTCCTGCAGAAATGGCATCCAGTGAGAATCCTCCTGTCACGCCGAGTCCAGCCTCCCTGGTCCGCGAGGCCTCTGTTTCCTGTGATAAACGTAGCGAGCCCCCAGAGATACGTGCCGGGTAGAGGGGGGTCCCTCACTGTAGACCTGGGGCCCTGCACGGTTCCCATGCATATCCCCCACGTCCAAGCAGCAGCAGGAGAGAGACTGGGGGTACAGGGGAGCCCTGCGGTGCTGGGCAGGAGGAGAGCCAGGTCTCGTCCCCTAGGAGCCTCTGCCGGCTCTCCCCACGCTGTGGCTTGGGGAGCAGTTGCCAGTGGGTGACAGCGAGTGAGACGAGGGACCCGCCATCACTTTATTTTGCCGAGCCTCATGATGTCACTGGGAGGAGGGGGTTCCCGGGAATGATGTGATGGGTAAGCGACGTAGCCGGGAAGCCCTGATAAAGGCCAGAGGCTCCGACTGACTCCAGGGGGGTCCAGAACCCTGAACCTCAGTATACTCACCTGTAAAGTGGGCTAAGGGATCGAATTCTGGCGGGCGTGCAGGAAACGCGGCCCCCTGCTCCTCTCATACCAAAGACCTGTGGCCAAGGCTCCCAGAAGCCACTGGGGGATCCCCAAGCAGCCACTCCCACCGGGGGTTAGTGCTGTTGGCCCTGTTGGAGGCCGCAGCCCTTGGGCAGGGCTGGGAGGTGAAGAACGCAGGCTCGGGACAAGGCACCCCACGCCCGGCTCTCGCGTGTTCTCCTGGAACGAGGAGGAGGCTGCTCCGAAAGTCCAGCCCCCGGCTTGCTCCCGAGCAGACACTGGAGCCTGTCACCTCGCAGTCAGTGCTGGGGAAACTGAGGCAGGGAGGCACCACAGACACCCTCCTACCCGGGGCAGGCCACCCGAAGCATCCACCACCGGGGGTCTCTGCTTCCCACCAGCCCTGAGCCCGGGCGGGGGCAGCCGCGCCAGGCTGTGACACAGGCCCCAGCGCAAGCACAACACAGACCCCTCTCTGGCACGCACAGCATGGAAGGCGTTTGGCTCCCGCGGAGAACACGGAGGTCGTGACCCGCCGGCTTCCCCCCTGCCCTTTCCTCACCAGGGGAGGATCTGACAACAGACTTGTTATTTATGCAGCTTAATGCAATCCAGAGGCCACAGGCTCTGCGGAGAGCCGGGGAGCGGAGCGCAGGCCGAGCCAGCCAGCAGCACTGACCCGGGGCTGCACGGGGGCACCCAGGAAGCAGCAGGGCCCTCCCGCCACCCCGCCCCACCCTGCATGCCAGCGGGTGGCACTGTCCCCTCGGGGTTTCCGCTGCAGGTCTGGAAAGCCAGCGTCCTGGCGCAGAGCTCAGCTGGGATGTTTTAGCAGCGGACTCGATTCTCCCCATAGTGGACCCCCGCCCCCGAGGACTGGGGTGAGGCACAGGGGGTTGCAGTTACTCCTGCTCCGCGCTGCTGAATGGCGTGAGGGAGCGTCAGGGAAACCAGACCTGGGAGTGAGCCCTGCCCTCACCTTCAAGGTCTGAGCCTGGCCAGGGCACACTGCTGCACAGAGTGGGGGTGCATGAGACAGAGAATGCGGCTGGCCCTGCCCAGAGCCTGGCACCAAGAGCCGCCTTCGGGGCAGGGGCCTCTCCCCTCCCTGCCTCTGCCTCCTCCCTCCAGGGGGTGGTCACCCAGGTGGCAGAGCCTGGTGGTCTGGGTTCAGCTCCAGCTGTGCTGTGTGCCTTTGGGAAAGGACTATGCGTCTCTGTGCGCCCCTGTGGTTTCCCCGCGGGGACGGGGTGCTGTGGGACTTTAATGTTGGCTGTCGCTGTCGTCACGGCAGGGAGAAGTCCTGCTCCCCAGCCCTCAACGTACAGTCAATTAAGAATATTTCTTGCACAACCAATGGCGCACCAAAAATAACGACAATTAGAAAAACCTACGAAGCTTCCCCTGAACATTGTTTGAAGGTGCTTATGTCCTCTGGAGAAGTTTTTGTCGCAAAACAGCCGCTGGAAATGCAGGCCCAGAACCTGCCACGTGAGGCGGGCTCTTTCCCACCACCTGTCCCGTGCCTGTGCCAAGGGGGCTGGGACACGCCTCGGCTTTTGGCTTCAGGTGATGCTCAGACGTCCATCCCACCCTCCCCTCCTCGGGACCGGCAACCACCTCGGCCACGCCTTTGTCCAGCCCTGGTCATCCCGGTGGTCGCCGGCGGCCGTGGGCTTGTGGAGCTTCCTGTGGGAGCCCGACCCCGAGGTGCAGGACGAGCTCCGTGATCACCTGCGGATTCTCGAATGAACGCGTGGAGTACCAAGCGAGCCTGACGGCTGCGGCCCTTCCAGTTTTCCAGAACGTCTTGTCACCGAGGATGTTCCAGAAGCCAGACGCGCTGCCGCCTGCTCTCTGCGGTGGGGTTTGCAGCTCATGGGGCCGGCACAGCCACCGGATTCCCATTTTCCCCAAATCCAGTCTAAGCCCAGCCAGACGCGCAGCGAGGCGAGCCCCCTGTGGGGCGGTCGTAGGCACAGCGCCCACGGTTCTGCTGGTGGGTTCCCGAGAAAGGAGCCCAGAGCCCTGTTCCCCCGTGTCTGTCTCCTCCCGACTCTGCACCCCGCCGGGGATCTCAGGGCCAGGCCCACAACTCAGGCTCCCGCGGCGTCCTGCCTGCATGTGAAGCTGGGGCCGGGGCTCCCTGCTCGCCGCCCAGGAGACCGCGTCCCCCCAGCCCTTGGCGCTGGCTCTGCTTCCTGTTTACTGTGAGAGGAGCGGGGCTGCTGGGCCCTGTGGTCCGAGGCCCACCAGGCGTCCCGGGGTTATCGCCCTATCAGTGCAGAGAGGCTGCGCTCTGTCTTGTGCGGTGATTGAGAGCTGGCTGTCGCGGATGTCAGCCGTGAGTGCCAGGCCTGGGCGCTCTGCAGGGCTCGGCTCCATGCTTCCTCCTCCCAGAGTCAAGGCGCACGCGCAGCTTCAGCTGCAATACGCATTCCTTCTGGAAAAATCCCCAAATCGTCTCCAAGCACGAGCGCAAGGGGGTGAGCACCCGAGACCTCCACCTTCAGAACCAGCGTCCTGGGGGGTCTCCGCAAGACGTCTGGCAATGGGAAGAACGGCCAGGGAGACCCCAAGCCGTTTGCAAGGTCGGGACCACGCTCGGCGGACCACTTCTCTTTTTACGGCAGCAAGATTGCATGGCCCTCAACAAATTCACAGAAAAGGATTTAAAAGTGCATTTATTTTGGTGCAAAAAGTTTGGAAACCGATGCATAGGATTTTCAGAACACACATTTTCCACGGACTCTCTGATGGCCCTCTGCGTGGATTTCAAAGAATGTTTGCAACCAAAGAAACTTAACTGTTAACTCCATTTTCCACAAGCTTTTTGAAGTACCTGGCATATCCGTGGCAGCAAAAACAGAGCTGTGCCGTCCCCAGATACCTGTGTGGCTCCCGTCCCTCAGCCGCCGCGGGGAGGCTCCCGAGTTTGGCTGCCACGTGTTGTCAACAACACCACAATGAGCATCCGTTGCTCGGTTGCGTCAGTATTTCCTTGGGATCAATTCCTAGGTCGGGATAATGGAGCACGCGGGGCATTCCCATGGGAAGGCGGACGCATCCGAGCCGGCCGTCTGCGAGCCGGGAAGTGCCCGCGCTCCCGCCACAGCCGAGTCACAGCGCCAGCCCCATCCCGCCTCTCACCGGGCACTGCACAGGCGGAAGGCGGCGTCTCGGTGCTGCTCTCTGGTCTTTGAAAAATCACCGTGCACATGTGTGTTGGGCGTGCGTGCAGCTCCGAGCCGTCTTTGCTGTCTAGAATCAGATCCTCCTGCTGTGAATTCCTCTGATGGTCACTAGACCCGTGCCCACTCACACCTGCCTCCACCCTCCGTCCATCCGCCCAGGCGGCACCCGGCCACCCACCTGTACACCCATCCATCCCATTTAACTGGGATGCACCTCAAATTAGTCCAAGGCATTCACCTCTGTTCTCCCTGGGAGCTGGTTCAGAGGGGAGCTCTTGTACACGTGGGAAGACCCAAGGCACAGTGGTGGCACCCTCGCCCGTCCCCCGGCCCCGTTTCCCAGTCCTCTCAGACTATGCTCCCTGGGTGCCCAGTCCGCAGGGCTCCGAGCGAAAGGCTCCGACACTGGTCACCCCGCAGTGTGCATTAGATCGTACGCTGACTCCACCGGGGACACATTTCTTTTTCTTTATAAAGAGGGTCTGTTTGTTGATCCGTTGGCATCTGTGGTTTGGACAGACTGCTCAGCCTCACGGAGATTAATCCTTAAACTTCATCTCAGCCTCCCTTTCTGGATGGTTCTGTGTCACACAGGTGACATCTCAGCCATGGGAGGAAGACTGAGTCACAGAAACACGGCGTTTCATTCTGCTGTGACGTCAACCACTCACGCAAGCCGAGGGCTCCCTGTGGTCCCTCTGAGTGGGGGGTCAGGTACAGGGGGGACAGGCTCAGGCGGAGGGGTCCCCCACCCCCAGCGCGAGGCTTGCACACGGAGCAGAGGGGCCTGCACGCCGAGGGCTCTTCCGGGCTGGGACGGAAGCAGCCCCTTTATCTGGTGAGCACACGCAGGGCGGCAGGGCGTGGGGGGGCCGTGACTCAGTGCGCTGCTCTTCTGGCATTTACAGCTCTGAAAAATGACGGCCGCTTCCTCCGGCCGCCCAGCCACGGCCTGCAGGGGTGACCTTTAAGCAGAGCGTGTTTACTCCACCCCCCGGCCAGGTCCTGGTGCGCGCTGACCCTGGGGCCTGCACTCGGGGGCTGGGCGCTGGCTGGGGTTCTACTCTGCAGAGGGCGGTGGACCGGGGTCAGCCCCCTCCCCTGGGTGCCACCTGCCTCCCCTGTGTACCACCCCACTGCCACCACCCACTTCCACCCGGCTGGCTTCCCAGGCCTTAGCTGGGTGGGGATCGGTCCCTCTCCTGCTGGCCATGCCTCCTCCCCAGGCTGGACCCCCTGCACAGTGCCCCGAGCCGCAGAGAGCGCGTGGACAGCAGCCAGGGCCCCCCTGCCCCCGAGGCCTCACGCTTTGTCGGGTTCCAGCAGCCTGGGCCCTTGCAGGCCGACGCCCGCACCTGGGAACAGGAAGCATTGAGCAGCAGCGGGGCCTGCTGTGGCTCGGGCAGGTGACTGGTGAAGCCTCACACTCAGGTTTGCAGGGTGGGGGTGGTCGAAGCGAGCCGCTTTGTCTCCCCTTGGGTGCCCGTGTGTGTGTGTGTGTTTTGTGCAGCGTGAGCCTCGCGTAGCCAGTGGCGGGGACTCCACACCGTGCTGTTGCATCCGTGCATCATAAATGCCCTCTCCAGTCCTTCAAGTCGTTAACTTTCCTTATGAATCCCGTGCTCACGGCTGCCTGATACAGCGCGCTGTGGACGTGCCGCACTTCTGCCGCTGGCCCCGCGGCAGCGACTGCCTCGCAGAGCGTGCGAACTTCCCTTCCACCCGCCCTGGAGCGGGCCTGTGCGATTTCCTGAAATTAGGTCAAAAATATTAGACATTTTTTGTTAACTCAAGTACCTACTTCCTGGTGGATTCCAAATTGTGACCAAGGGAAGGGAAGCGCCGGGACCCTTGCCCCGGAGAGGCGGGGCGGGTCCCCAGGGAGCGGCGAGTGAGTCAGGAGCCGGGCTGGGCCCCCCCAACCGCACGGGCCCCTCCCGTGGCCCTTAGGGGTCCACGGCCCCAGGCTGCAGAGGGCAGGGGCTTCCGGTGCCCAGCTCCGGGATCACCCCAGGTCCCTTCCGCCCTAACTGCAAATACCGTAAAACACTTGTGGGTGGTGTTTTTTGTTTTTTGTTTTTTTTTTGGTTTTTGAGCACTGACTGTTGACCTTGAGTAGAGAAACCTGCTTGTGTTTTTGCCAAGGCTGGGAAACCACACAGTTCTTCCTGGAGCCTAAGATGTGGCGAGTACCCCCAAAAGAAGCAGTGACCCCCAAAAGTGAAACCAGCAGACCACTCCAGGAGCCGGGCAAATCGGCCACCGGTGCCCGGGCAGCACACTCAGGAAGATTCCCGCACCAGCCTCCCCGCAGTCGGTCCGGACCTGCGCCGGCTCTGGGGTTTGCTGCGCAGGGCTCGCTCGGCAGACGCCGGCCACCGGCGTGAGCCATGCGGCTTGTTCTCCGATGCCCGCAGTCTGCTGTTGTGTGTGTGTTTCTTCATTCTTTTTGGCATGAGGTTCCTGTGTACCATCCACCGTCATCCCACCTGCAGGTCAGAGCGCCAGGTCTGCCCAGATGGGCACCAGGATCAAGAGAGACGGGGGCAGGGTGGCCCACTAGCTGCGTGGCCAGGGGCCTCACTTTTCCTCTCTGTAAAATGGGCACATCATGGTCCCTGCCCATGGGCCGATGCCAGGAGCTGATGCACTTGCAGCGCGGCCCCGAGCCTTGCACACGGCCGTGCTCCGCCCACGCCAGCCAGCAGCGCTGTCCCTGCTCTGAGGCCTGTTCCAGTGGGGATCACCAGTGTCATCTGTGCTCCGTGAGGACAGGGGGCCTGGCTGTTACACCCGCGGTAACTGGAGACTAAACTGTGGGATTTTCCTGGAGGTCATCAGAGAAAATGCATTTGCAAACTAGCAGGTTCGAGTTAATGTAAACTTTAGAAACCATGAGGAAATTAAGGATATCACTTTAAATTAGGTATCTGACGCCGGCTCGTTCTGCAAATGTGAGGAGACAGCTACGGCGCATTAAGCCAGTGGCGATCGGTAATGAGAAGCGGGCTGCTCCGGGCTCAGCCGCTCTTCCCGCGGGAGCCGACCGTGGTCGGAAGCATGGTTTTAATAGCCCCGGGCTCCCCTCGCCTGCACCCGGCAATAATAATAATTTGTTCTTGTAATGGAGTGATACTCGTTGCTGCAAATGCAATGCACACACGAGGCCGATAGGATCAGCGCCAGGCCCAACCGTGACCCTGCCCGTGCGCTGACGGTTTCACGGAATTCCAGAACAGCAGGGCCGCAAGGGATGTAAGCCACACCCCGTCCCGTGTTTCACAGATGCAGTGACAGCTCCCCAGCGTGGTTCAGATCCCCGGGGACGACCAGGGAACGGGGACAAGGCGACTTCCGCCCAGCTGTGGGCTCCGTTCTCTGCCCGCCTCTTCCTTCTCTCTTCCTCTTCCTCCCCCCATCCTGAGCTCTGCAGCCCGTCCATACGGAATTCCCCATCGCCCGGTACGCAGCCTGGTTTTCCGGCTGAAGCAGTGACCTGAGCCTTCTCAGGTCGCCTGGCGCCCGTCCTGCCCAGCAGTCCTTGCGGCTGGGCCTCCGGGAGTCCTGGGCTCAGGCGCCTGCCCACAGTGCCCTCGCTCTCCCAGTGGTCGCTGGTCTCCTCTCCGGCCGAATCAGAGTCCCGTTGCCTCCCATCTCCATGACCCTGTCTGTAAAGATGACCCAGGGAAGATGGACCAACAGGACCCTGAAGCCTGGGGCCTGGGCCCACCCAGAGCGGGGTCACAAGACCCTGCTCCACCTCGGGTGCCCCCCACCAAAAGGTCATTGTGTTGCCATGTCATGTGGGAGGCACTGAATGCGGAGCCAGCCCTGGGCCCCTGGGGTCACTGGGTGAGCCCAAGGGTGGCCCCTGGGATTCTGCAGTGCACAGTCCTGCCTGTCTGGGCCCGCAGCCAAAGTCTCCATCTAGACTGCACGGCCGGGGGAGAGCAGTGCGCTCGTGGGCGGACGGGCACGGCACCGGGCCTGTCCTCTCTGGGTGCCCGATGCCCGTCACTGTGTCCCTTTGCTCCTGATGGGTCTCCTCCTCCTCCCCTGTGGCCTCCCCTGCTCTGTCTCGCTCTCGCCTGCCCCGCCCTGCCCCGGCATCCGCTGTGGTGACACGCTGTTGTGGGGACACGGATCGCCCAGCAGCCACGGGGGCGCTCAGCCTTCCCCCGGCACTGTTTCCCAGGGCACAGTGAGCTCTTAAGACGCTCGTGGCCCCCGTGGTGGCCCGAGAGGCAAGGCCCCTATCCTGACCTCCATGGCAGCCTGGGACAGACAGCAGGCCCGCCCCACACCCTCCCCACAGGCCTGCGACGTAGACATCGGCAGTCCCCCGTCCTGGGAGGCTTCTGCCTAGGTGTCGCATCCCACAGGTTGCGGTCCACAGGCTGATCCAAAGCCAGGAGCCAGGAGCTTCTTCCTGGTCTCCCATGTGGGTGCAGGGGCCCAAGGACTTGGGCCATTTGCTACTGCTTTCCCAGGCCATAGCAGAGGGCTGGATCAGAAGTGGAGCAGCCAGGTCTCAAGCTGGCACCCATATGGGATGCCGGCACTGCAGGCGGCGTCTTAACCCACTAGCCGCAGTGCCGGCTCCATGAATACATCTTTCTTTACAAACCCTTTGTGTACAAGCTGGGCGCTGGGTGGACAGAGAAGGCAGGAAGGTGGGAAGCACGGGTCGCAGGCTCCGGCAGGTTGATGATCCTTGGTGGGGGCCACGTGCAGAATCCATCCGCTGCTACCACGTGGACAGTGTGGGTCCTGTCGCTCCGTGCTGGGAGAGAACCGCGGAGGGAACTCAACTTCTCCCACAAAGGGAATTGCACGTTGAGCTTCCTGGCAGCGAAAGGAAAAGGTGAAGTGAGCTGGGTTAAACGACTCTCAGGGGAAGCGATTGACTTCCAGAGGCGGCGTGGACGGGTTGACCCTGTTTGCAAAAGGACGAAAGGACTTGGAACGTTGTCCATGGTGAGTGACCCAGCGAGGAAGGCAAGGTGAAGACGGAGTATACGGTGGTCGCCGTTCTGTAACGAGAGCGTAAAATAAACAAACAAGAGCTCTGAGCACACAGAGCACAGTCCTGCCCGGACTCCTGGTGTGCCGCGCGCCGAGTCGGGGCGGGCGCCTTCGGGGTCTTCATTTCCACGGCTTGGACTTGCTCAGACCACATCCACTCCCTGGAGGCATGCACTGGACAGCACGGGAGGGGAGGGGGCTCCACAGGCAGGTGACACCCCAGAGCGGAGCACACTGATGTCCGGGAGCCCCCGAGGAAACTTGGGGCTCCTCCGCAGGGTACAAAGGGAAGACTCCGCGCTAGAGAGAGACAGAGAGAGATCAGGGAAGGGCCTCCCAGAGCCAGTGCCCGGCCCCTTGAGCCTCTGTCCTGCAGAGTCTGGGGCGCTCTCAGACCCAGTGTTGTCCCGAAGCACAAATCACCAGGAACAGCCGCCGTTCCGCGGGGGAGCAGGGTTTAGGCAGCGGCGGTGGGAGGAGGTTTCCTGCAATAAACACCCCCGTCTCTGGCGCAGTCTGCGCTCGGGCAGCTTTATGGCCGCTCGGCCGGGGTCTGCACACTCGCCCTGTGAGAGGCCGCTCCAGGCAGATGCAGATCCGCCCCCATCAGACGGCCCCTGTGGGACGGAACCGGAGGACCATCTGCCGACCGCACGTGCAGAGCTCGGGAGCCTGGCGCTGCCCAGCACCGGTGGGGCTGTGGGCAGATCACTTCCTGGGCTTCCGTCTCCCCCACGGTAAAAGTGACCCTGGATGGCGCCGAGGGCGGGCAGTCCCGCTGTGAGAGTGAAATTCGGAAGCTACACAAACAAGATGGTGATGAGCTTGGAGAGCGGGGTCAGGCAGATCCGGATTTTAGTCTGAATCTGGCCACACCCCTGGGGCAGCTCGGTGCTCGTCCAACCAAGCGCCGAGCCTCGGCTCCCTCACCTGTAAAGTGGGCAGAAGCAATCACCCCCCCTCGCAGCACATGCCGGCCCCGCACCCCTCCTC